>OY776113.1:63969847-66369847 GCA_963675035.1 Allygus modestus | reverse complement strand
AAAAATATCAGAACCATAATTATTTTGATGGTTGTGGTCTTCCAAACCCAAACTTTAAATTTCTGGTTCTTGATCTCATAAAAATTACACTGGTGTCCACCAAAACCATTCAAATTGAAATGTCTTTAATAACTGTTTTATGGTGAAACATCAGGAATTATTATGTCAAACATATATTACTTTGCATGTAACTCACTTTGTTACTGTCAATAGCATAAGGACAACTTTATAAAAATCCATATAAAAGACATTTATTTTAAATTGCGGCCATAACCTATTTGTTTAAAATTTATTAATTGTGCATGTAAATATAGCAATGTATTTTAATTGTCACCATAAATCACAGCGTATTTCAAAAGGAATCGTCAAAATATTCAGATTACCAGTAATCGTCAACGACAGCAATTAAATTATTGCTTAAAACATTTAATTCGGGCGTAAAAAGTCTCCTCCCTTCTGGTTCGTAATACAAATACAATTTAACCTATTCAACAGAACCCCCATGGGTACGATGACCGGCGGGCAGTAACGGTCAAATATGGGGGTACGTAAGTTCGCTGCCGAGGGCATGAGTTTGGGGGGGGATTAATCCCCTCGAAACAAAGGGTTAATCCGGCGTCGTCCACTATGGGCTGATAAGGGCGCTATAGTCTGATAATTAAAGTATGACTAACGCTGGCCGGCCCCTGTCCGATTTATTGTTATCACTAAGCCCGCAGCCCCCATCCCTTCATTCCCGTTCTGCAATGGCGGTGATTTTTTTTTAATTCCCATTTTGTACAATTACATGTATGTAATAAACATAAAAAAACAACTTTAAATGTATATAACGTAGTAAAATTGATCACCGAAGATCAAAAGTGCATTATTTTTTGGTGTTTTATGCGAAAGCCTTTGCGAAGCAAGTTTTGTAAAATACGCGGTATTTTTTCGATTGAGTCCAAAATAAGTTTGTATAGTTTCTCATTTCATACAGACACATGACGAAATAGCAACAAAAAGGACCGTAAAAAGCCAGAAAGGGGAAGATAGGGTTCAATCACAAAAAAACTGTGTTAGGTGTTGCAAACTCCATAAAACTAAGTTTTTTATTTTAAAATATTGCAAAGAAATAACTGTTATTATTGTCTTTATATTACTGAATTAATTATGACTATCAAGTTTGTTGAGTTTAATGTATTCACTCAAAAAAAAACATGCTCCGAGTATAAAGTAACAAATTAATATCTCAAAATCTAAATCTTACTTAGATACTCTATATGTGCCATATAATACCCCATGGTCACCTATGGATAAATGGTTAAATCCATGGCCATCCTAAAGACATGTGTTATTTTAAGTACTAATACATGAAAATTAAGAGAAAGAATGATTTTTAGAAATATTTGAAAAGGTTTTTATTTGGTGTGATTGGTACGTTCATTTGGTAGTTATTCAAACAATTTTCTCTATAACGTACGATTTTCAATGCATGAACAAGTTAAGAGTATCAGCAAAACTTAGGGACAGTTTCTTCCATATTGTGACCCTAAAACCAATATGGTTACACAATTTACATATAAAGTAGCGATTCCGTAAGCATCGTTAAAATTAATTCAAACAATTCCGGAGAGTCTCTCAAACAAAACTAAACAAAAAACTGACTCATATTCCAAAATAATTATAAATAATAATCAACTTTATAAGAACTAAAACTCTAAAGAGCATGCAATTTAAAACTGATATACAGACAAAATAACTTGTATTGTTTTTGTATTTTTGTAAAAACCTCGCTAGATAACATGTAATAACCCTTAAACAGAAAACAATCATAAAAATTACGCCTCTGCCTCATCAACCACTTCAGACCCCGAATGTTTACAATTGTAGTTCGCCCCCAAGAATCCGGAGCTCTAATTGACTCATTCGAGCTGTTGAAGAAGTCTTACAATCAAAGCGGGTGTCAGCCGATATTTAGTAGCCAATAATGGAGTCGTTAACGGCAAGATGGCGGCGCCGACGTCCGCCGGCCCCATAAACTACCCCCGCCCCCTCGCAGAGGAAGATATCATGCCTGTGTAAACTATGGTGATCGTGCCCCCATAAACACGGCCGCGGTCGGGTTGCGACCGGTTTTGCCGGGACTGGTTCCTCCTACCTCCTAAGGCCTTACCTCTTTCGAAATTATCTGCATATTTATAAACAAGGGAATGCAGTGTTAAGTTATTTCAAAAATAATAAAATTACTATTGAAATTCAGTGATTAATAAAAATGTGTAAACATTCAGAAATAAATAGATTTTGATAACAGAGTATAGCAGAGACTCAATGGAACACAATCGTTGAACAAAATAGTGTTTAAAATATCGTATACTATATTATTCATGGTTAGTGGTGGTTATTTTATGTTTTTAGCGAATTTCCCCTATAGGGAACAAGTTATTACCGTAGGTGGCATGGTAAGACTTAAGCGGGGTTTACACTAGCATGTAGCACTTGCGCAAGTTTTACTTGCATCCTACTTGCATAATAACTTGCAAATGTAAACACTAACATGCACGACAGTTAAACTTGCAAGGCTGACTTGCATGCATTTTTTACTTGCGCCGGTAATATTTGTTCTGACAAATATTACTTGCGCAAGTAATAACTTTCGCGTAAGTTCCACTTGCACGCCGGCTCCACTTGCCTGTGTAAATACGTGACTTGCAGACCACTCCTACTTGTAAGCAAGTGAAGAGAGTGTTTAGTCGTGTGCCGGTGTGCTCTGTACATTTGAGTTTAGGGTTAATTTGTGTATTTGTTATACTTGTAGTGGTTATTGAGTTGTCATGGCTGATACCAACGTGAACAATGAAAGTGGTGAACCCCTGATAGGAAAGGAGACTGTCATGACCCAACATGACCTTTGTTTTCTTCTCTTTATATTTAATAGTACTTCGTTTGCTTCTTCAAAAAGCTCATCACGTAACACACTTAACTGCATCTCTCACTACAGCCCGAACGTCCTCTATAAAATCCGACATTCCGCATCACATGTAAAACTGCACTGACTGGAATTGAGGCAAGTTCCACTTGCAAAGGTAGGTGTAGTGTAAACCTTAACTTGCATGCAAGTACAGCTTGCATGACCAAGCAAGTAAAACTTGCGCAAGCGCTACATGCTAGTGTAAACCCCGCTTTAAGCCCGAGACCATGATAACTTTATTTTTAAGGCCCCCAGATGCAAAAAACACTGCTCGTTCAAATGTTGTATATATATATATATATATGTGTACATACATATATATAAATATCTACATATATATGTATATATATATATATATGTGTGTGTGTGTGTGTGTGTGTGTGTGTGTGAATTAAGCCCGTAAGCTCGATAATTCTCGTAAATAAGGCCCGATCTTGATGAAATTTGGTACAGACGTGTAAAGTACCATTTATTTGTACGAGTTCGAAATCCAGACGGATCGGACCATCCGAAGGGATATTTTTGGGGTGTTTTGTAACCCAAAAACTTTTTTTGGGTTTTTCACATGTGATTTTTATTTAAATCAAATTTTAATTTGTACCATTGGATCTACCTCAAAAAAACAAACAATTTGGTGTTCTTACCATTGTTCTACGTCAATTGGTTACCGAGATATTGAAAGTGCTAAACACAGTACGTTGTCTAATGATATTCCTATGGAGAAAAAGACAAATTTTATATCTCGCTTATTTATGAACATACACTGGTATATGGAACTTGGTATATGGCTTCATCTGGTTGTGATTTATTGTTGTTTGCACAGAAAACAATTTTTTTTGCTGATGAATCCCGTAGCAGCAAACCTGGGTACTCAGTCCCCATGTTATTCTTATGGAGAGTAACTAAAATCTTATAAATCGGTTATTTACGAAAGTATAGGGATGAAAATTGGTATGGGACTTCACTTAGTTGGTTTCTGTTGATATTTGCATAACAACCCATTATTTTGCGTTCCTTGTTGCAGTAAACCTGTGTCCTCATCCCCAATGTTATTCTTATGGAGAATAATTAATATTTTAAATATCGCTTAATTGTGAATATATTTCTTTTGAATCCTGATAAGTGGCTCAGTGTGTTACCAAGCCATATTTATTCATTGTAAATTCGCTGAGTAGCACGTTTGCTGCGACGGGGGTATTTATGAAATTATTGTGGACATTTTCAATCACTGATTAGAGAAAAACAAGTTTCACGTCCGTCGTTTTGAGATCTGGAATAATCCCGTGTTCAGTTGAGAAGAATTCCTAGAACATAACGAGTTTAGAGGCACAATCCAGGCATAGCTGGACAATTTTCAAAAAGCTAAAACATCTGATCTGTAAATCTGCTGTAAAATCTGTTGATCTATAAAACTAAACAATTTAAACTTTATTAATATCTTCAAAATAACCCTAGGGCATGGCAATAAGTTTTTTCTAACCGCTTTGGCATATATCCAACGCTGTATACTATCGATGTAGACAACGATACTAACGGCATAATTTGTATAAATATGCTGCATATAAATACATTAGTTAATTTTAATTAAATAATAGGAAATCAGATCTTAAGATCGCTTTTCAACAGAAATGTGGAATATAAGAAGTGTTTTACAGACTGCGAGGGTAGTATCTATAGATCATAGGCATAAAAAGTCGACAAATTATTACCCATTATTTCCACACCCTATGTTTCACAACTCAAGTTTGTTATACATATAGTTCAACCGCACTACATTGTAGGCTCCTGCAGCCAGCAGAGGTGGCAGCATTGTACCCACGCTCCGGCGGCACTCCTCTCTTAAGCTACCACCATCCACACAACCTTTATTGAAATTTCAGGGCCTATTCCGAGGCTACAAACCAATTAACGAGGCCAACTGCGTGTATTTATAGTTAGGTGTGGTTCAGATCTCAGCCGCTAGCCGCGCTGGCACCGCCCCAACTCAAACACCGCCGCTATCTCCTGGACCCCATAAAGATGTCTTTACCTCAGTTCCCGCCCCTTCCCGTTTTATCTATTCCGTATTTTCGATCTTCGACTAATAAAATGTGGTGGCTCCTATTTTACTTTATTTTGTTGCGGTACGGTTGATCGAAAAATAAATCATCTTATAAATAACGTAAACGTTTACATGATTATAATTAGTTAATAATGAATTAATGGCATTCACACACGTACCTATCCATTTTTAAAAGCCATTTTCAGCTCTAGTTATGCGATAAAGCTTGTTTTGACGTAATTTTATTTTACTGGACCTCAATTATTGTTAATTGTTAAGCACTTTAATCTATTTTACCATGTAAAGTCTAACTCCTTAGTATTCCATGGACTGGAAGTTAGGCCTAAATGTGTGAAATCGATTTGGAATAAACAAAAAATTAAATATATATAATTATTGTAAGCCCAAATACTAAATTTCCACGACGATTTTATATTTGTTTATTCGTAATTACTATTAATGATTTTATGTTTCACTTTTTACAATTTCTAATGTCATATGTTTTGTTGTTATGAGTATAAAATTACACTATTGATGTCAAACGTTACAAAATTTATTTTTGATATTACTGTTAAAGTATGATTTTGCAAATGCATCGAAAAAACGACGAACCGGTAAACCTTTAAGTTTACTTCGGACAACCAAAACGTTTAAAACATAATTCAACCATAAACATATTTTAATTTTTACTGGCATCAAAAATTCATTTTTTATCTATGATAATATTTAACTATTCAACAAAAAACAAAATAAACTACTATCTTCATCTTAAAGCAAGCACCGTTTAAAGTTTATACCAAAATAAAACTAATTCCAACGATTCGTAACCTATTATGTTGTAAAACGCAGTAATAGGACGCAACTTAACAGTTGAACTTGGAACTTTCCCTTAAACTCAATATTTGTTTTTGTTTTCAGGGATTATTAAGATGGAGTAGCGAGAGGATCAACACGGCAGACATGACGGACATCATTGATGAGCTCGGGACAATCATCGCTGATGGGCTTAGATGAAGACGAACTGGGCCCCTGACCTCACATTATCAACGGTTGCCTCACTATTCTATATAACCCATATTTTTAACATAGTTGAAGTGGAATCGTACAATAATTTAATTATTAACAGAAAATGTAATTTTAATACAACATATGAATGACTTACTGCAAATTATTAACTATAATATCAATTAAAATAGGACAAATCGGCACATAATCTCAAGTGACTCTACTCGAAAAATAATATCACAGTGGTAGATTTGAAAATTTGCCATGTGGTTTTATATAGGTACATACCAATCTAAAACACAATTTAGCAATGCATCAAAATGCAAAAGAAAATTGTAAAAAACTGCGCAATTTCTAACACTATCCCTGGATATTTTACATCTCTAATATTACGGAACGAGTTTTCGATTATCTTTTGCTGAGTCATTGTACCAGTGTTAGAAGGTCGTAGGTTAAGGGTCAGAGCCATTCGGTGGAATAACGTCCCTCAGGTGGGGTGGGGGATTTACGTTTGCAATTTCCTTCTTCAACTTGTCTCCTCAGACTTATCCTTGGATCCTGACAACAGAACCGTGTCCCTTGGCCACAATAATTACCACTTGGTAACTATAATATAGATTACGACTTCTGATTGATTTAAGTACAACAATAATGGTTCTCTAGAAAATATACGAAGTCAATTTGTAATATTTTTCATTTTACTTCAAATAAAATGTGTGGCGTCCAAGCAGGTTAAATCGATCGTAAGAGTTTTATTGAGGTCGTTAAGAAATTGTGTTGAGTAAGAAAGAAACAATACGTGTAAGTTAAAAGCTCTTGCAGGTCATTTATCTTGGAATAGAATCATACAGTCATGGTTATCATGGTACCATACAGTTTTACTTAATATATACAATATTTTGTAAATTGTATCATATAAATACTTACGCTTTCCCCGTAAAATTTTAAATTCAGTTTTCTCATAATTTATTAATTTCTTGTTCTTTAAAAAGTATATGAGTACATTTGGCAGCCTCTGTGTAATGTTTTGCAATAGTTTAACCATTTATGTATCATTAAATAATTGCACTTTAAAATCAATAAAAAACATAAATAAAATTTCAATACGGGTTATATAGTTTTATTGTAAAAACTACAAGTTCGAAATCCAAGAATCGTAATTTAAGTGGAATTTTGTTGCTTAACTCCTCAATGAATAAACCACTTGATTAAAACCACTGTCCATAAAGTTCTGTTTAAATCCACATATATAATCCTAGCAGAGATTATAAAACTTTACGTTAACAAAATATATATGTTTTAATATTTGTTTTCAGCCACTGCTTATGTATAATAACACAAAATATTACTTGAATTTTCAGCATCTAAAGCATTACTTTCATCTAAGCTTCTTGATAATTTATCCTGTTTTATATTCAAAAGTCATCTACCGGAGAACGTGGTTGGACTTAAGTTTTGACTAAGACAAGGGAGCTTAATCCCACCACGAGCCCTAAATGGAAATAAACACAATAACGGTGGCAAGATGGTGCTATCCGGGGGATGAAAACTTTGGCCCCTTCAACCCGCAGATAAAGTTCACATTAAAGTTGACTACGCGTCGCGGTGCGGCGGCGTGGCGCAGGGGAGCGGGGAGGCTCATAGCACGACTCTTGAATATATACACAAAGTTTTAAACTGACTTTGGAACTTAGCTCTTCACTCGCCATGGGACGGAATGAAACGTTTAGTCGTCAAAATGCTGTAACAATTGTGAAACCAAATCCCTATTCAAGCAAAATTTAAAAATAATATTATATTTAGACAAACGGCATCGCTATTTCGATTAGTGAAACAACGTGTTACTACCTTATGCGTATATAGTGTTAAGGGGTAGTTCGATGAGCGTATCAGGCGTTTGAACGACAATGCATGGAAGTTGTGTAGATGATGGTGCAAGGTTTTTTACCAAAAGTATTAAAAATATATTAAAGAGTTTTACAATTAAACTGGGGGAAACAACGAAGGAGCCCATTCAAGTAATAAATATTCGTCTATAAGAAAACTACGCGTCCCTTGGAAAATTAAAACTAATAATATACCTGAAGACTTATTTACTACATCAAGTTTAGCTCTAGTCACGAGTCATCAGATGATCATTTGCATCATGATACAAATGAGAATGAAACGACCCAAAATTGAAGATCTTTGTAGAAGCCAAAATTGTTTTTCATTTCCAAACGATACAGTCAGTAATGCTGTTCATTACTTAATATTCCAGGTTTGCAACCTGACTAGTAGTCAGAAGGTTGTAGTAGTCAGAAGGTCTAGACTCAGTTGCATATTTGTATAAGATAATTTATTTTTAAGAGTACTTTGTTTTGGCTACGATGTTTTTGTTTCGTCAATAACGAATCTATAAAACTGGCATTACGAATGTTATTAAAGTAAAAAAATACTACAAATACGATAAGCTGACATTAAAGTAGAACAGAGGATGTAAAATGTCAAAAAGACTAACGCCAAATAAGCAATGTTTCTACAGGAATCCACTAGAGAGCATTACAGAGGAAGTATAAGGTCGTGGGATGAACGCTAGAGCCTATCAAGCGATATAACGTGGGGGGGGGGAGATTTATTCAGCAATCACCTTCCTCAGCACCAGTGGTTGTGGGGTGGGGGGTTGACTTTTTACCAACTCCAACTCCGTTTCGCGCGCCTCACACCTTGCTGTGCAAGTTGTGATTTGAGATTTCCTATTACAGTACTGTGCAGTGTAGCATATCATGAACTGTTACACAAAAGTAACGAGCCATTCAACTTTATATTGGAAAACCAAATTTTTTAAATTATACTTTGGACAGAGGCATTTTAAAGGGCTTTCGTACCCTAAATAGATTCGAGGTTTGTCAATATCTATGTACAGTAAACCATACAATATAAATTAAACATCAAGAAATAAGTATTGTTATTAACTACAAGTCCTTCAAAAATAAATATTACTATGTTAATTTATTTTACTTATGAATGTTATATCCGACTTGAGTTATATTTGTTATGAAACAACTCTATATCTCGCTTACGTTATATATAACTCGCATTTATTTAAATATATACGAAAAATAACAGCATTCTCAGTAATTGGAAGAGTAGGAGTTTTTTATTTGGTTTCAAACAAAAGTATCTTGAGTATCAATAGAAATGCGTTCCAAAGTCGTCTATAGTCAATAAAGTGAACTTCGTAATGTAAAATATCTTAACGAAATCAAAGTAAAAACAAAGAAGAGTTTAGTTACAGTGACTAATTGGTTTGTACAGTGACCCAAAAAGCGAATTTAATATAAGGTAGCAAAGTACTCCATACAAAGGTATACATACACACATAAGGTATAATAAATATAAATTTAATATAAATACGGAATACATCTTGATATCGTAAAACCAGTATATAAAACTATTTTAAATGCTTCTTAACATTATCAGTCACTTAAGATTTAAAAATAAAGAAAAGCTTATGTTCTACTGAAGGCTTATTAATCGTAGGCTTTAACATGTAAATATAAATTTTGTATGATTAAAAGAAAAAAGCTTCTTTAGTGTTCTATTATCGAATACTGAGCCAATCTTACTACTTACAAAAGAAAGTATTAATAACTGAATTTATGATTGTATTATAATAGACAATTTACCCTTCAAATTGTGGAAACTTTACACCAGATTAAAGGTATACTTTCAAACCAAAAAACAACCAGTGATAAAGTCGACTTAACGCAGGATATTTTTAATCGCCAGAAAAGTAAGGAGTAATTCAACTAATTTAATTAGCAGTAGTGGGTGAAACGGCCAGTTAGAAGGAGTGGGCGGCGCGGCGCGCGGCTCTCAAAAGCTCTGGAAGTGCGCGGTTAAGTATACCGACGTTATCTAGTTACCTACCACATAATCGGGTTTCCCGACACTCTCGAACCCTTCCTCCGAGGTTGCTTAGAGGCTTTTAAGCGACTCAAAAGGAAGGAACAATCCTTGAAATATTAATGATGGTGTTTTGTTCCCGCTTAAACTGTTTATAAATCGTTATGTTTTGTCTTAAACTGTTTTCAAAATAAAGGATAAGTATTAAGTTCGGAATAGAGCCAACACTTATTTTGTTGGGTTTTCAACCTTTACAATACTACGGATATTTTACTGGGTTGTTGTCTATACACGACTACGCGTATATTGTTTGATAGTTATTTTGACATTTTGTTTTCTCATTAGCATGTCACATTTTTTAAATAAAATCATATTTTTTTCTTTAACAGCAACTTTTGTAAAATATTCAGTTTATCCACATTTACCAAATTCGAATTTCTTTTGGCATAAATATAAGTTTAATTTACGATGGAGTAAAACTTGTCTTTTTTTGGGATCAAGTTATTACCAAGTAACCAAACTAAATGTTTGCATTCCACCCGGTATTTTGAGTTTGATATTAGTCTTATCATTCCTGCATTTTTTTAAATGCATGTACTGCTAGAAAATAGTTTTGAAATATCTATTTGTCAGTTTACTTAAATAAATACAAATATATTGAATAAACTATTCCATTCCCAATAATACAAGCTTACATTTGCCCCATCAAATAAACGTAGCATTTAAAAACTGTATAAAATGTGTTTGACTAAATCTGAAAAACTAAAATATTAAGTTAAAGAATACAACATGAAACAAAACTGGTACTGCAACAGACATATAATTTTGGATTACTTGGTCCTATCAATTGGAGAAATGCGTCTTAGCTGAGAAAATAACATAGAAAGGAAATTCGTGAACAGCTAAGATCTTACATGTATCTTATAGTTTATTTAATTGTTTTAAATTAAAGGTACAATATTGATAACCAACTCTTATGGTCCTCATTTCAGCGTTTACTGTACTTCCATAGAAATAATTCGTTGATAAGCTTTTAAGTTTGAATGAATCGATTGCAACCCCGACGAAAGCTACAATTCTATATTAATTTCTAACAGGTTAATTGCAATGATTTTTTTAAAAGCTATTGTTTAAAACACAATATCTATGTAGTTTACAAACCAATTGTGTGTTCTATAACAAAATCTGCTCTGCCGACTATGTATCATCAATTATTACAAATATAATTTTCAGAATTTAAGGATATGAATACATTTTACTTAAAATTATTCCTATAATTTTTGATCGGCTTTGAAACCCAGTAAGTGGCCCTATAGTCACAACATGTAGCCTGAACTTTTAAGATAACGGACTTAAATGGTGCAAACATTTTGGAGCCGTGAGGTTGAATGGAACTGAGTTTAATTAGTCGATAAATCCTCGCAAGCCCCAGCTCCGTTTAATTCCAGCCAGGTACGCATCGCTTAGTTTACTGAGCTAATTCCGCCCTGTTTAATTAGGAGCGCCCAAGTTTCAAAACGCATTTAAAACTTTGTGTATTTATTCGAAATTCGTGTGCGTGTGCTAGCGTCGGCGTCAGCGTTGGCTTTGTGTCGCGCTTCATCATTTCATTTTGCGGGAATCATTCTTAATTCGGGATATTTAGTTCTTTTTTACGTTTGACTTAAATTATTTCGTTAATGTACTTTATTCCATGTATGTTTTTAAATCCTGACAAGTACTTAAATGCTATAGCATTATTTACACTATCGCTTGTATTCCCTACACAAAATAAATATGAAAAATCACTTATTACAAGCAACTGTTGTTAGTCAAATGTTTTACTGAGTTAACACATACGTCGTACCATTAATGCTTATATTTAACCAGGGTTTACTTAATTGTTGCAGTGTATATGAGAAAGTATCAGTAAGCAATAAGATAAAGACTTTCGCTTGAGTCATTTTTCTTCTAGTTCTAAAAGAGGAAAAATAAATCGGAATTTCGACACACAAAAATATGCATGTGACTGTTTCTGTGACTGTGTTTGGTTTGGCTTACGAAACAAAAAATAACGAATGACTTCCTTGAAGTTCATTTATGAATTAGTTGAATGTTTAAAGAACATTTAAGATATAGTAAATGTTATGTTTGCCACTTAATTGGGGAAATCATAGTAGTGGCAATTGATTTCCCCTTCGGAAATTGTGGTTCTTATTACCATTTTGAGTCCTTATTATGAAAACTCTTTCCAATTCCTATATTTGTCTCAAGCAAACTGTAAAATGAAGTAGAACGCTTACTTATATACTGAAACGAATATTATGTCATAATTACGTGGGCTGTCTTCCGATTATCATTGCAATTTAAATTGTTAGTAAAATCATTGTAAATTAACAAAAGTAACCCACCCCATTTATTGCATTATCGTGGTTAAGAGTCAAATGATCTAGTGTGCACCATTCATGATGTGTCTATGCGTTCTGAAGCTCATTCACACGAATGCATTTTTAAAAGCATGGGAAACCTTAGACCTTTGCCTAATAGTGGGCCTAGAAGAATGTACTCTTTTGTATAAGAATCTAAGTTCCTTTGAACCTAAACATCAGATATCGTAGTAATGGACAAAGAATTACATTTTGCCTTCTCTTCAGAAAAAACGCTACATGAAAAAAGTTAAGAAGTGTAACAAAAATGTAAACAAATAAACTTCAGATCATGTGTCTGATAATAAATAAACCCCACATAAAAAACTAACATACCACCCGCATCTAAAGGATTAATGTAAGCACGTGTGAACTTTGTAATACCGACGACGTTTTAAGCTCCTAAAATGACACGTTTAATGTTCCAAACAACCGTCAACTCCCTTCCTCCGTCAACCACAACAAACGTTTGACTTAAGTCGAGTTGAGAATGTGCCGTATATACACTAACGACGACATTGCGACTTCTCCCCACACTAGAGCTTATACAAAAGCCCCGTCGCGGCGCCCATTTCGAGTCTTGACACGCGCCCCCAAACTCGCTCTAATACCCGCACCGCGGCGCCCAGGTACCGGAATTTGCGGCTTCTACGTGAACCGATTTGCCGAACTTATGAGAAGTTTAATCATTTTTACTTTCCTCCTCCAAACGCACGTGGTTGGGGGTTTTCTGTTACTAAGGAAGACGCTGTAACCTTTGAAAAATGTGACTGTGCGCAAGTTAAGGCTTCACACGTGCCTTTTTAATAAACAATAAACTATATTTTATGTGGTTTTGCTAAGGTAACCAAAAATAAAACGAAGTCTGTTTGATTTAACAAACAACAATAAGACAAAAATTAATTAAAAATCATTCAAATATATAAAATTATTTAAACAGTAATACGGAACCCTGCTTAATATTTTTAACAACACATATAATTTAATAGCATTGTATGTATACGGTGACTAAACACCGTACATAGAGATTTATGAAAATATTGATATGAACTAGTCATATGCAAAAAACTCCCCTTTTTACATAATGATTTTCTCTTCATATGTACAGTAGACTTTGTAGTATTTTAAACTCCGCAGAATTTGACTACAGCTAACAAATTATTTGGTTTGTCCATGTCTTTGAATTAGATTTAAGTTCAATGTTTTTGAGTTTATCCACTAACTTGTATACTAGTATTAAATGTGATTCTAATAAATCAAGCAATCCTACTAGCCACTCTAGTCTACAAAATGCGATAAAAATTGCGTAAGGGAATGATATGTCGAAACTCTCATTCCTTTAACAATTTGTATCGCATTTCTGCAGACTAGAGATATTAAAAGAAATCCCCTAAAACAATATCTAGGGTTTAAGTCCGCTTCGTGTGGCATCTGAAGAATAAAAGAAATTAAAAAGATGTCAGAAATCACTTAGAGGGTCGAATCCCCGAGCAGCTGCGAGAGGCAATTCTGAGCGCTGCAGTTAGCTGCATCCGCGCCCTAATATCTCCCGTACATGTGTTATCCCATTGGCTGTCGAACAGGATATTGGCAGTCCGCACCAGATATTGGCTACATTTAACAACGTCTCTAAGAATATATCCAGATTTCCTTGACTCGTGTCTTTCAATAAAAGATTGATCCAAAGAGTGTTTGTGTGGCAAATTCAAGAATCAAGTGCTGAACCCTTTTAGTTTGTAAAATCGGTATCTACTTGTTAAGAAATTGGAGGTCAGCTTTTAAAGCTTGTATAGTAGATAGTGCAAGGCCTGTTTTAAAGTTTGTGCGGGTATAAAAGTAAAAACGTTTTGGTAATTAATTGAGAAAAGACGCATATCAATTGGTCATACTTTAGACGTGGGTTTACCACCACTGCTCTTTTATTTTTAATTTTAATTTGCTTTGTAAATAAATAATGTGGTAAATACGCTTAGCATAAAGTGCTAATTTCTCGCAGACCTAACTTGTATTATCAGGATTGAGGTAAACAGAACGTGAAGTGTTCCAACGTTAGTTAAAACAACAACAAATTGTCAATTAAACTTCATGATTAATAATATCGAAAAGAATGTAAAAATATATAGTAATATCCAGTGGTATTGCGACTGCAAATAAGAGCTTTTGTTATAACTGGTAATCGGTAGTGGCTCGAATTATATTTTAAGCAGACTCGTTATAAACCAAGGTTATGAATTTATAAGGATAATTTAAAAAGCTCGAAGCGAGTGGCGATTCAAAACATTTAACCCAAATAAATTCTGTATAACCACTCGGTAAACAAAATCCTGACACGGGAAACCAGGTGGCAAAAACAAAACGGAATTAAAATTAAGAGCGATAAACAAGACACTTAATTGCGTTATTTTTAATTAAAACAGGTGACGGCAAACAGCCAGTTAGAAAACATCGTAAAACTAAAATATAATTTGTCTAATTACTGGCGAATGTACTGGTACAAGCATTAACATTCCACGGGCGGGCGAGTACGACGGCGGGCGCTCCCCGCGGCAGACTAGATAAGCTGCTAAACACGCCGTAAGCCTACGTTACTACCGGGCCGCCGTTTAAATTTCATTGTGCCCGTATGAAACGTGCTTAAAAATTACTGGTTTATTGTGACTGCGCTATAAACCCATCACATTATTGTTTGCGGGACCACTTCATTTGGCGGCGCGGCTTTGGTGGCTAGAAATTCCTCTACTGCATTCTTTTCGGTTCTTTCTCTGTGAGAAGAAAGTTTCGTTTACCCCCGTAGCAGCAAACCTGCATACTCAGCGAATTTCGAATGCATATACATGTATCTTAATACCACATAAAGACGCGTACCAAGTTCCATCAATAAACATTCATAAATAAACTATTTATCACATTTTTAATTTTTCCCCATAAGAATAACATGGCGGCTGAGTATGCAGGTTTGCTGGAAAAAGGAACACAAAAAATGAGTTTTTATACAAATATCAGTATAACTCAACTAGGTAAAGCCACGTACCAAGTGTTATTAATTTATGTTCATAATTAAGGGAGTACTCAGCCAACATTGTTCATATTCTCCATAAGAATAACATGGGGGCTGAGTACGCAGGTTTGCTGCTACGGAACTATCGGCAAATAAATTGTTTTTTCTGCAGATATCAATAGATCACAACGATATGAAGCAATATACCAATTTTTGTCAGCATAAGTTGATAAATATGCAAGATATACAGTTTGTCTTATTCTCCATAAGAATAACATTGGACAACGTACTGTATTTAGCACTTTTAATATCTCTGTAACCAATTGACGTAGATAAATGATTAAAACACCAAATTGTTCGTATATTTAAGCCAAATCCAATGGTGAAAAGTAAAATTTGATTCACTAAAATATTATTTATAAAAAACTCAAAAAACCTATTTTTGGGGTACAAAACCCCCCAAAAATACCCCTTTGGATATAGCGATCTAGCTCGTTTTCAAACTTAGTCAAAAATGTTGCTTTACATATTTCTACCAAATTTGATCAAAATCGGACCATTTTTACGAGAGTTATCGCACCCACGGGCACATATATATATACATATTATATTGGTTGATTAGGGCTACTAATATTATTAGATGTATTTTCATTATTTAACAAAGTACCCTTTTGTATAAAAACTTTTTTTATTTTAGACTGACATTTTAAAATACTTAATATTAACATATGATTAATATTTATTTAAATTTAGTGTGAGGTTATATATTTTTTATTGACTTTGCAAATGGCCTAAGCGCACGAAGCATGTCAGTCTAAAATAAAATACCCCGTCGCAGCAAACCTGCATACTCAGCTAACTTCCAATGAAGATATAAATGTATATAAATACTTCATAAAGCCACTTACCAAGTTTCATAAAAATATATTCACAAATAAGCAATATAAAAAATTTTAATTATTTTCATAAGAATAACATTGGGGCTGAGTACGCAGGTTTGCTGCATCAAGGAACAAAAAAAATGGATTTTTATGCTAATATCAATATAACTCAACCAGGTGAAGTCATATAACAGTTTTATTAATTTATGTTCATAATTAAGGGAGACATAGCATTTAATTATTATCTACAAGAATAACATGGGGCTGAGTACGCAGGTTTGCTGCTACGGGAGCCTTTGAAAACAAATTTTTGAGCAAATATCAATGCACCAAAACCAGATGAAGCCTTATACCAATTTTCGTCAGTAAACGTTCATAAATAAGCAAGATATACAATTTTTCTTTTCCTCCAAAAGAATAACAGTAGACAACGTACTGTGTTTAGCACTTTCAATATCTCGGAAACCAATTGACGTAGAGGAATGATTAAAATACCAAACTGTGTGTTTTTTTAAGCGGAATCCAATGGTAAAACCTAAAATTTGACTATTTCCAAAATGATATGTAAACAAATAAAAAAAAAACCATTTTTGGGGTACAAAACCCCCCAAAAGTACCCCTTCGGATAGAGCGATCTGGCTGGTTTTCGAACTTAAAGTCATAAATGTTGCTTTACACGTTTATTCCAAATTTCATCAAAATCGGATAATTTTTACGGTAGCTATCGTGCTCACGGACACACACACACAACACACACACACACACACACACACACACACACACACACACACACACACACACACACATATACAGTTTCGAACGAAAGGTGTTTTTGGGGTCTGGGGACCTCAAAACTGAAAGTTATCATGGTCCCGGGCCTAGGTCTTACCATGCCGACTACGATAATAGCTTCTTACCTATAGGGGAAATTCGCTAAAAAACATTTATATACAAAAAGGGTACTTTGTTAAGTAGGCTAATGAAAATACATCTAATATGTTTATATATATATATATATATATATATATACAGGTTTGAACGAATGGTGTTTTTGGCATCTGGGGACCTCAAAACGAAAAGTTATCATGGTCCCGGGCCATGGTCTTACCATGCCGACTACGTTAATAGCTTCTTCCCTATAGGGGAAATTCGCTAAAAGGCATTTCATGCGTAAACAAATGTACTTATTTAGTTTTCTTAAGTCAGTTTTAACAAAAAGCAATTTTTAATATTTCAATAAATATCATATAACTTACCTGGAGACTCGCATAATCAGTTTCTTAGCCGTTGTAAACACGAGGTGTTATTTGAAGGCTCGCGTTTGAGTGGGGTTACAAGAAATACATGTCTACCGGAATAAAAGTGAACTATTCATTGCCATGTTTGCTAAATGTATTTGTTTATTTCCCAACGATTTACACCGATTTACAAAAAGGGTAACAATAAGTTCCTTGCTCAAAACGGCTACATATAAAACAATGGCAAAGATAACAAAGTAACCATAACAAAAAGAGGGCAGTGACAAGAAGACCATGATGAGGTATGGAAGTGTTCAGAAGTAAACAATACTGGCCTGTGATGACTGATTTGAATGACAAATATAACAACAATGTGATATAGAAGTGTTAAACAATACGTAGTATAACAATATAAAATTTCTAAATAAATCAAATATAGAAATATATTTCTAAAAAATAAATATAAATAACTCAGATACACAATTAAAATACCCCCGACGCAGCAAACCTGCATCCTAAGCGAATTTTCAATGCATGAATATGTTTCTTACTACCACATAAAGCCATTTACCAAGTTTTATAAAAATACATTTATAAATAAGCGATAAATAGCAATTTATTTATTCTCCATAAGAATAACATTAGGGCTGAGTATGCAGGTTTGCTGCAACATGAAATATAAGAAATGTGTTTTTATGCAATTATCAATATAACTCAACTAGGTGAAGCTAAGTACCAAGTTTTAAATATTTATGTTCTTAATCAAAGGAGATATAAAACTTTACTTACTGTCCATAAGAATAAAATTAGGGCTAAGTATGCAGGTTTGCTGCTATGGGGGACAATCAACAAAAAATCATTTTGTCTTGCAAATATCAATATACCAGTACTAGTTGAAGCCACATACCAAGTTTCATCAATATACATTCATAAATAATCGAGAAATCAAATTTTAATTATTCTCCATAAGGATAACATTGGACAACGTACTGTGTTAAGCACTTTGAATATCTCTGAAAGGAATGGCCGTAGAATCACAATTTAAACACCAAAATGATTTTTTTGTCGAGATGAACCGATTGGTATTAGCAAATGTCAAGTTTACAGTAAAATTAACTGTGGAAATGCTAAAAAGCTTTTTCCCATAAGATTAAAAAGGAGACTTTATGAACACGTTTTTGGATTTTCTCCGCAGCCACTAAACCTTGGTTAATAATTCACAATACCATATTATTTTTTTTAAGCTCTATATAATGGTCAAAACCAAAACTGAGTGTTTTAAAAATTTGAGGGTAAAAGATTCTAAAAACTGATTTTGGAAAATTTAAAACCCCTTCCCATGGTCCAATCTTTCTGGTTTTCAAACTCAAGTCATGAATGTCGCTTTACACGTTTGTGCCAAATTTAATCGAAATCAGATGTTTTTTCAAAAGTTATCGAGCTAATGGACACATACACACACACACACACACACACACACACACACACACACACACACACACATATGAATTTGAACGAATAGTATTTTTGGCATCTGGGGACCTCAAAACAAAAATTTATCATGGTCTCGGGCTTAAGTCTTACCATGAGACCTACGGTAATAGCTTCTTTCCTATAGGGGAAATTTGCTAAAAATACAATACAAATTTAGTAAACCGAAACTAAACAAATGTTCAAAACAATAGCTCTGATATACCAAATACAAAACTGAAAAATGTCATTCCTCTTACAAATATTATAAAAAAATACAAACCAGTGTAATGTTTCACAAACACTAACCCATGCGATGGGTGAAAATGGATACATAAAAAAATAATTTAATTTCTAATAACTGGAATATATGTTTACTAAAAGATTTTACATTTTAAAGTGTATACATATTCTTAAGTTATTGATGTTTTTCTCAAGAACCTATTCACAAACATTGTATATTATTTATATCATCGGTGAACATTACGTAAACACTTACAGTAAAAGAAATAACGGACGCCATAGTTGAAAACATTGGTTCTGATTTACCACAAACAAAAAACCAATAACTCATTTCACTGGTAATTGTGGTATGAGATATACAGTTACAATAGAAATACATTTTGAGAAATCCAAAGGTCGAAAAGACAACGAGGCATTCAGTTCTTTACAATTCGAAAGGTGTTCGGTGAAAGAAGTTATATTTGAAAGCGTATATTCCAAAAGACAATTAACCGAATCCAATATCCAATAAGAGGGGTTCTGGCAATAAAGGGTTGATCCCGAGCTCGGACAGGAATGGAGAATACTCCCTCAGGACTCGACGCACGTTCTACCCTTAAATCCCGCTCTTCCCAATTCCCTTCCGAGATAAAAAATAATTTATCGAAAGTCTAGGCTCTTGTTATCGCGTGCACGGACAGGCCCTAACTCAAGGAGGAATTAAACGTTTTGGAAGAGGCGGGAACAAAGGACCGGCTGGTTTATGGCAGTTGTGTGCTTGTACTTTTCACTAACACGTTCAACTTCGCTTTAACTCTTTTTTTAGTTTACTGTTGGAAGCACTTCACTAAAAGAGACAATATTCATTAAAAATAAATGCTTAGTGACAGTGTAAAACATTATTTCATGCATTTATTTATTTAATGTATTAGAAAATATCATCAGAAGATATAAACAATATGTATAGTTTTGGATTGTGTTAAGAGAAATATACGTAATCTTAATGCTGTATATTTTTGAGCTGTGAAAATGCAAAATACAATTAAAATAACTTCACCTTCTCTTTAGTCTGAATAGTATTTTATGATATAAATTATTAAATATGGTATGGGAGGCTATTTTTGTATGAATGTGGAAATCATCTAACCGCATTTAAAAAACTTAAACAATGTACCCTGTGAAGGACCATTTGAAAACTTCAAAATTAATTTTTTTCTCAATCTGTGTATTGTGGATGCATTATATTATAAATATAATCAAAATCTACCCATTTAATCTGGATTTAATCGTGAAAGAGATTATAGGGTTGTGCTAGTAATTGTAATCTAACAGTGCATAGTAAAATACTTATTTACATTTTTAATAATATAATAAGTGTAAATATTTGTAATGTACAACGATTTAAAAATAAAAGTTATTATAATCGTTATGATATTGACTAGAATCAATATAATTAATAATAGTTACACTATTAATTTATAAATTGTTTTAATTATTTAAAGTTTAATTTTACTCGTGTTTAAATTGCATTGTATTCAGAAATCCTAAACTTTTCCAATTTAAAACTTAGATGAATTAAAATCATCATGTTTGGAATTCAAAATTTCAATTCAGAAAACCTTTTATACAAAATCACAGCAAAGAAACTGAAGAAAACAAAAGTCGGCAAACTTTAAATGGAACCGTACAAGATCCCAAATGACACACGGCACCTTATCTGAACAAAAATTTAATTAAAAGAAAAAGTTTCGTCAGGGGCGCCATCGCTGAGACAAACGAAACTGCTCACTTTTGAATAAATCCGCCATTAAAGTAGAAATGAGGAAGAAGCAGGGAAATTTAATTAAAGTAAAAATACCTTGTCCGTGGCCAGCCTGATTTGCAAGACGAGCTTAGGGCCACAGGCTAACGGTGTAGAAGATAATAAACAGGCGGGCCTGATCCGAAGGCTTTTATGGGGTAGAAACACGGGTTTCATTGATGCTTACGGGGCGTTTACGCTTATATACTCGTAGTGGAAGAATCAGTTGCCAACTATCCTATAATACAACTTACGATTTAGTAGTAGTAATGTTTCGTTACAATATCCTGATAGTATGAATAACATACTATATGTTTAGATTTATACTATAAATACATAGATTTACATAATCAAAAGGACATTTAACGACTATTTGTATTTCCCATTTTAGACTGAGGTTTAAAACAGACTAATAGCAAAGGACGCATGTAAGGCAAAGAGAGAAAATATATTTAGTACAACAAATTAACCTTAACAGTACCAAGTAAACTAAATAGGTCTACTAAGTAGGTCGGTTAACATACCGACTACGACTATAGGGGTACTATAATCGTCTAATACAAAGTAAAATGTTGATTTTTGTCTTAGATTTACCAAGGTTAAAAAGTAGTTACAAAAAATTGTAACGTTATTTACCGGTTAAATATGTCATTGGGTAATAAACGAGTTAAAGGATATCCACTGTCTTATATTTTATGGCATTAAGCCATTAACTTACTCCTTAGGTGCTTTGGTAAATTGCATTTGAATAACAGAGAAATTCCACTGAATACTTATATTACATTTTACGGATAGTTTAGCAGATATTTTTGTTGTATTATTTATTAATTAGTAACAATTTTAGTAATTCTAGGAAATAATTATAGAAGTAAGAGTTTCAAAGAAATCAGTAGAGTATATATAACGCGTATTTAAAAGATACTAACAACATTTGCATCTATTGATAGTTAGACGATATTTTGCCAAAACAAAGTTTGTCTAGAGAAACACCAATTGTTATTTACTTATTCAAAAATACTAAAACACTATTATTTGGAGTTTTACGACTAAATTTGGTGTTTATAATCTTTCAGTATAAAAACAAAAAAATAAATCTTAAGAAGGTACAACGTCGAGACAAAAATAAAAACAGCCAGTTTAGCAGGCGACTCGCATCTTCCCGGCAGTAGTTTTACCTTTCGCCCGATAAAATCGGCGAAACGGGGGCACGAATAGCGCAAAGTGCGCATTTTGACTTTAAGAACTAGACAAACTATTTACATAAGAGTTTAGTAACGAACGGGAGGATGCCATTAGGGGTATCTGGCTGGGACGATAAGGGAGCTCAAGGGATTGTCGGCCCCTCCCCTACCCCCCCAGGGGGAGAAAAAGGGGGAGAAGCTTCCTTGCCTTCCGAGTCGGCCAACTTTTTATATTGCATCCCAGATTAAGTCCAACATAAATTAGTTTTATCTCTTGTATAAGTTTCCTTTATAGCTCGGAGCGCCGGCAAAACATACAAATTCTTAGAATGCCCTCATTCGTTAATAACTACACTGTTTTCATAAGTTCGACTCGAGATAAGTTTTTAATCTGGTACTTCTAGTCCAATTTAAATACTTCTAATGGAAAATATTATATTTAATTATGGACTGGACAAATTATTTAGACTCAAACCTATTTCTTAATTGTTACAATACAGTTAATAAGCTAGTTAAAACAGACCATTTTATAACGAAATTTAAAATAAAGGTTTAGCCGTATGTGGTTTTAATTTTATTTTAAACTTTATATTTGTGTAAAAATTATGTTTAATTTATTTTTTACTTAATCTTTACCAGTAGTTAGAACATTCCGCTTATAAATAATTTAAATTTTTATAAGAAATTCTAAAACTGAAAAAATAAATGCAAAGGCTGAATCCAGCATTATGAGCACGCGATAGTTTATTTAAAACATAACGATACTTCTTTTTATAACTGCCTATTGACTTGCCGTTATGAACTGCCTAGTTTACTGTTTTTTTTAGAATAGAAAAAAAATAGCATGTATCATTAGTAGTACCGAAAGTGATATTGTCCGGTACGCGATCGTTTTCCGTGCGAGGTGGTAGCCGCTGATTTAGTTTTGTCAAAGGCAAATAGAAAAATATTTTACTATCAGGTAAAAGCTTTCTCAACAGACACAAACATACCCGTTATATTACCGCAGTACCATACCAAACGCGTTGTTTGTTTCAATACGTTTAAGGCAATTGTAACACTTTATTGAAGTATGATATAATTTGCTGTTTTTTTTTAAATCAAACAAAAGTTATATAATTTAGTAGAAATTAAAACTGTACAATTTTATTATTAACACAGATAAAAATAATATAGTTGGTTATTATAAATAATCAAACTTTAATGTTATTTCTAGCCAAATTTTAGCACAGAAAACCAATTATTGTTTCATTCTATACACAATTAGATGAATCTTTGTTGTGCAAAGCATTCTTTAAACTCAATATCATACAGGCATACAATTAGGTTATTTAACGATGGGATTTTTTATCAAGGAATGCTGAAACAAATTTACAAATTTATTTATAAATCTAACGTGGACTAATGTAATGGATTAGGATTTCCCCCTCCTACTGATGTACGCGCTGTGACGGCAGGGCGGCAGGGTCGCTGGTTATATTAGCCTGGCCATCACAGTCCATTGAATGATACGGAATCGCCTCGGGTCCCTACACTAGACCGCCAATGGAATAAGTATATTGGGCCATTTACTCCCCAGTGAGCTTCCAATAATTATTTTAACACGCTCCGGAGGTTATCATAGTGTCTTTAAAGCGTCTCCAAATTGATAGCAGAGAAGTATTACGCATGCCCTTTCTAATTTTCATATATTTAACCTAATATTGTTAATCAATTAAAGAATTGTATTAAATTAATAATGCTCTCCTATCTATATAATAATATATTGTACCGATAGTATTTTTGATACCGTAAATAGTCTACTGGCTTTCTAATTTGCTTAAATTTGTTAATATCCCAGTACAGTTTTAATAATAGTAATAGCTAAAAGATAGTAATCACTAGGCTCTCGTGTCTGAGTAGTTCCGTTGCTATAACTTGTTTGGTCTTATTTTAATTTCCACCCAAAATTGATCAAATCCTGACAAACATTACATTTATTAAGTTAAAAAATCCGTAGCTCAGTCTAAAAACATGAAAATTTCCATTCCTTTGATGCATATTTTATTTTCGTTGTATACATGTTAACGTTTGTAAACATCACTTTCCTTAGCCCCTCGTGCGGGATGTAACCCCTTCTCGGCTGGGGGTATTGACAGTAACATACGGGGATCGTGGCGCTTGATTGCAAGCGGGATTATATTCCTGTTTATTCGGGGCTGGAATTTAATCATTTGATAAAGCGACCCCATTCCGAGGGCCAATCCACTGACCGTGTAGATAGGCCCTTGAATCATCGGACCTATGTTTAATCTGTTTGTTTAATGTGACTGGGGTGGCGAGTCAGGCGCAAAAATGGCGCTCGGTCTCGTTAATGCCTTTTGATAACTTTTTATTTTTATTTTGATAACTTTTATTTTTTTTTATTAGCGTTTTAAAAGAGTCAAGGGGGTGTGCAAGTATTAACCGTTTACGCTTTATTCAAGTTTATAATGCGATTTATTTTGTTTTAATTGTGAAAGATAGTTTATATTTAATAATATTATGAAATATTTAACACAGTGGTATTATGTTGTAAAGATTTAATATTTGTTTAACAATTTATTTAACTCATAGGTTATAATGATCCTCGTAGTATCAGTTCTCCCATACAGACTGAACCTGAAAATCATCGATGATACTCTTCATCTTGCCTCTCATGTAAGAACAATTCCGATTAAAAATTCGTTTAGACCATTCATCAGTATGACAAATATTGGCTATGTCTACAAAGGTTTGGTCCAGATAAAGTTCAGTTTTCTTACACTGTTACAAATTGGTGTTTCAAACTTCTCAAAGCTCATATTTATAATATGCCATCGATCAGCAATTGCCAACAAGTCGTTGAAAACGTAAGCGTGTAGGTAAATACAACTTATCTAATTGGAGTAACGAAGAATTGTTTTACTGGAACCCCTAGAATAAATTTTAGAATGAATGCTGGTGAATGTTTTGCAAATATGGCAAATATTGCAAATGGCTATTTGGAATTTCTAAAATATTAGATCAACATTTCTCAAGCCAATCTCAGTAAACTTTGAAATAGAACAAACGATAGATTCAGGAAACAAACTTTACTTTGTAAAATCTTATGACAAAATGTGTTAAAAAGTGCAAGCAAAACGGAAGAAACACATAAGGGTTCAAAAGATGTAAATATAATAAATATTTGTTGAAAACATAACTAGATAGTATGAACACTTAACAATATCTCCAATACTTGTTTTATATCACCTCAAACTCACTTTGTCAGTTTATCTTGGTTACTATATGACAGCAGTTAAACTTTTTACTCAATAGTTATTTAGTACTATTGTAGAAGTTCCAACACTTTTCCAATTTATACAATAACCAAGAACATGAGTACTTCTAAAATTAATTCAATTAAAGAAGTTAATTTTGATTTTTATCCTCCCTGTAGCTTTTTCATCTATAATTTTGCTATAGACCATAATAGAGTGTCACACAATGGAAATATTAATAAATGTAAATATTTATTTATATATTTTATAGCTGTACCATCACAGCTGATACACACATCATTTTATAGAAATTCGATTTTAAGCTACTCTTAAAATTCCACGTTATTTCAACTTCAACATGAGGCGGGAAGACACAGTAAGAGATTAGAATAAAATGAAGTGCGATACTAATGTTTATGAGAGGTGGTTGGTTAGGGCATAAACCAAATCAGAGAAGCGGGGGTGGTGGAGGATGAAATTTGATGGGGCTAGAACTATACGGGACTGCGTGGCGCGGCGGGGTACGGAACAGGGATGGCCCCGAGAACATGTAAATATTCAATTTAAAATGGAAATGTCAAGTTCGGGCTAAGGGAGAGGAAGGGGATGGTTTAATCTGGGACTCCTCGGGTGGCCTGTTCTTGGACGTAATTTGGGGCCTCGAATAATATTGTTAAAATTAAGGAGGGGAAGCTGCAGACGGTATAGTAACTGTGGAAGAAAATTTAACCATTTTTGAGGAGAGGAGGTGGCTAAAATAGGCTATGCTGTTAGGAGGGAGCATCGTACTACAATATTAACCTTAGGTGTTTCATAAAATAATAAAACATCTAATCAGATTAACATGGTATAAAAATACTAGTCATATCGTTGAGAGCAAAAACTTGAATAACAGCCTAAAATTATAATTAATTTAAAATTTGTATTCAAGTAATTATAAGTATATAAGTATATAAGTATAATTAATCAACGATAAAAAGATTTCCTCAAAAGGGTAATCTAGTGTTACCATATCATAAATAATACATGACTGCGAAAAAAATTAAAAGAGTATAAACGAATGCATTTATATAAATAAATCCTAGACTATATGACTTCTGTTTTAAAATTAATCATAGCTAATATATAAAGATTATTATTTTTATTTTATAAATGTGGCTCTGAACAATATTTATTTGCATGATTTACGAGATGGTAGTTGGGAAAAACCTAAGCTGTTTTTGTTAGTGAATTTCCTATGGAAAGTGAACTATTAGCATGACCCGCACGGTGAAACTTAAGCCCGGGACCACCATAGAAGTTCCTAACGTGACCCCCGGAACACGTTTTGGGGGTTCGTTCAAAATTTTATATATATATATATATATATATATATATATATATATATATATATATTATATGTGTGTGGATGCACTATAGCGGTCGCATTTTTTGTCCGATTTACTTCAAATTTGGTAGGAACGTTCCTTTCTATAATAAGTTGGACAAGTTCGTTGGGCAAAACAATCGAAAAACTCTAAACCCCCTTTCTGGGGATTAATCTTTAAAATTTCGAGTTTTTGGGCTCAAAAAGGGTCAGAAATGCCCCGGATGTGAAATTAATGCATATAAAAGATGGGAATTAGTGTGGCGAAACTTTTAAGCCCTTTCTCGTTATTCTAGCATAACTATTTATCAAGTTATTAAATAAAATGTGTATTGACCAAACACAGTACGTTGTCTTATGGTGGTTTTACATTAGAAAAGCCTGTTAATCATTTTTTGGTGTTTTTTATCATCCCCAACAACCTCACGCCTACTTTAAAGCCTGACTGGACCTTCTCCTAACTTTCTAATCCGCAAAATTGTATTCCCAGCATTGCAGGTAAATAGAACCAGGAGTATGAGAACAGCCAAAAAATCAATATTTTCAGATTTGAATACAAATTGGAATAATTTTATGTTTTAACTGATTTTGAGTTTTATAGTTTGTTATGTGGAAATTCACTTCCCTCACGTCAGCGTGCTGCGTGCGAAATCGTTTTAAAATTAATATATAATGTTTTTTCAGCATTTTGTTTTCGTGCACTTTTCCATAATAGGTTTTATAATAGGCTGTTTAGCAGTTAACTTTGACTGATTAATGTATACAGTCAGGATACACAAGATTACATACTTACATTTTACATTAATTTTGTATGAAATATTTTTTGTTTAAGATTCGTACCCCTTTAATACATATCACAAACATTTACTCTGTCCTTATCTGCATCTCTTGAACGATTGCATTAATTGAAGAACTTAAATGGTAATTTAAAGACTAAGATAGAATATGATGCCTGTAGGGAAAACACTTCAGATCGAAGTTCTTAATATGCATCAAATCCTAGTACCAAATCCTAGTAACCCAATAAAATATTGTATAACCCACATTAAAAACAATATGTGGCACACCTACTGCTTTAACTTCAGCCTTTTCTAAAAGATTGGGTGATTGAGTGGTTGAGATAGGTTTGACCAAATTTGAGCTTTGTAACTCAGATCCATTTCAACCGATTTACATGAGGGTGAGGACTCTGCGACCACCTCATTTCTGTTCGCACATAATTTACGATTCACAATAAGAAACGGGCTATTTGGCTTTGAAGCGATGGAAAGGACCTAGGAGAGGGGTGGTGGTAATTTTAAAAGGACAAAAGCTCAGCGTGGCGTCTATGGCAGTCAATTTAGCAAATCGGGGCCGATGAAGCTGCTGGGGTCAAATATGAGGAGAGTTGGCCCTCATAAGTAACCGGAGTGCCTTTAGTTACGATACTCCCCGAGTAAGGTATCGTTTACCTAATGATGTGTGGAAGCCGCGTCGTAAGGGCGCAAACCACTCTAAATCAGTGCAGCTCTATTTTCGGTCTCATCAAAATAACCGACGAACCGTAAAAGTCGAGGGGCTAAAATGAGGGAGACTATTTATGCCCCCTTCGGAGGTAAACCGTTTTCATTTTATATTTACCCCGTGCCACAACGTGGCTGACAGTGTGGACCGTCGCGTCGTTCCAAATTTTCCCCGCTACTTGAATTCGTTACTGCGGTCTTATTATTTTCATATCTGCTTTTATTTATTGGGCCGCGATCTTCTATATTCATGGGCCCTTCGCGCCGCAAAAGGGTGTTCTACCCTCGCAGCCGGGGGAAGCTTTTCTTGTTTTATCTTCTGTGAAAATGTGATCTGTTTTCTTTTTTACCGACATCCTCGATGCCTAAGTTTTTCTTGTCTCGGCTTGTGATTCTTAAATTTGTTGAGGCAAATAAATATCAGCTCTATTTGTACAGTAAAATTACAACACTAAGATACTCGTATGTTGCAACTAATCCAAAATTTTCTGGTCATCACGTTGTGTTAAAATAAAACTCCTTCTTCAAATTCGGATGGAAAATTATTTTATCATCATATAAGTGTTTACAATAACATGCAACAAATACTAATACTATGAATAGAACTAATTTAATGCTCGTAAACAGCACAAGGGGAATAAATAAATAAATATATAATAATGGTAATGATCCAAGAATGAAGTGAAAAAGTGTCTTGTCCAAATAATTCATAATTTAATATTGTTAATTTGATGCTTGTAGAATGCCTTCAGCAGGTATAAATAAATTATTAAATAAAAATCATGTGAACCAATCGGGAAACCTAAAAGAGTAGTATCAAATAGTTTAGTTGTGTTTTGTTATTATATTTATTTAAAAGTTTAATATAAATTATTTTAAACATAATTCAGAACATTCAGTATTTCCTAATTCCCAACCTAACTTAGCTATACCTAAAGTAGAAATGTTTGTGTTGCAGGATCTCCAATGAAATGCAAGGGATTTTTGATGAAAACATTTTCGAGGAGTGGAAACTAGCTCTACAAACTCTATCGTCAAAGCACGAAATGAGGTTATAGCAAATAATTCCATGCTGATGGAAGGCGCATCAGCAACATCAGTGATCTACACAGTTCTTGGTCGACCAGCAGCAACATCGGTGATCTACACAGTTCTTGGTTGACCAGCAGCAACATCAGTGATCTACACAGTTCTTGGTCGACCAGCAGCAACATCGGTGATCTACACAGTTCTTGGTCGACCAGCAGCACTACGGAGGCAAAGAGGTGTTATGTAGGCTGCAGCGATCTTTGAATTGTACAACTTAGGCAGTGGAACAATTAACATAACATCGCAAGATACTATATGTCGTAGTTACAGCTAGGAAACGCCCAAGCTAAGATGTAACTAAGAGGGTACCTACGTAATAATGTTTCAGCATGCCTTATGCAGAAGTATCCGGCATAAAAAGCCCATGTCACTGCCCCTGTTATGCTGGGATTTATAAACATGCTGGAATGTGTATATATATATATAAATACATATATATATATATATATATATATATATATATATATATATATATATATATATCTAAGGGTTGGAACATTCACATATTATTTGATGTTGTAATTTAGGTCTGATGTAATCTTGCAAGTGATGTTACTATATACTGGATAATTGCAGCTGTTTTGGTTCTAACCGTTGAAATTAATAAATAAGTCAAATATACCACTAATTCCACTGCGTGCCTTGTTTTTGCCGTTTTAATAGTAAAAATGGTTTACTAAAGAATACCTAAAAGAGGGTTATAAATTATAATAGCTACGTTAATTATGTATGTGCAAGTATTGATTTTGGAAAACGTCCCAAATATTAATCCGATTGGATAGCATGTATTTTTATCTATTTTATACCTCTTCTATAAAAAAAAACTGGTTTAAAATTAAAATTACCTTCAAGGGCTATGAGCTGTGATTTGGACTATACGGACTATAGCGGCTGTGCCAAACCCAGAAATCACAACCACCCTCTACTGTATTAGTTGTATATTTAAATTGTTTATACTATAGGTGATAGGTACTTACTTAAGAGCATATATTTGACATGAGAGTACTAATGTGGTGCCTCAGGCATTAATTTATATCACAGCACGTTTGACATAGCGTATACATTACGATAAATATAATCATATAACAGTAAAAATTACAGAATAAATGCCCTAATATGTTCACTGTTAAGTTACACTTTATTTTACACCTGTAGTTCTTATATAGTAATTTATTTAAATGTCAAAATTGTTGTCATTTCTTTAAGTATTTATGATCGTAGGATATGTTGATTTTTGAAGTAATTTGTACAGTAGTTGTTGCTGTGCTATTTGGAGTAAGTAAAGCAACAAAATATTAAATGTAATTAATAATAACTGTCGGACATATTATGACTATGGAACGATACGTGTCCATTACTTAAAATGTCACATTTAGAGTTTTTAATCTTTAGTAACATTTTAGAAGCTTTTCCTTCCACGTAAACACATGTTTTTTTTACGAGTAAACACATGTGTATATTTACACCAAACCTTGTCGTGATATTGGGACTAAGTGCTTCGTCAAATTTGTAACAAAACCTAAAAAAAACATATATAAAAAAACTTCTTCCTAAATAATACCTAAATAGTGTAGTTTGACTAGCTATAAGAAAGTGCTCATTGATTATAGTGGTCCATACCTTTGAAATATTAATAATGAAAGAAATAATGAACGTTTGACGAAGACGATGAATGAAAATAACAAAAATTTCCATACTATAAAAAATAATATTTTATTTATTTATTCCAACGGTAACCCAATTTTGTATTACAATATAATCAATTAGGCTATTTTTCTGTTCAGGTTGATCCAAGCATAGCCGAATACATAGTTGTATACTGGTTTAATGAAGGAATTAGGAGACAAATTTTAAGCGTCCATTCATAATAATTCATTTATGATCACACGTTTCTTATCTATTAGTACATTTCACCTTTAAAACCTTGACGTCCTTTTAAAAGTTAAAAATATTATTTGAAAGGGACAAGTTTTCACATGCCTTAATGCAGTGTTGGTGTAAAGAATGTTCCTAACATATGAACACCTCATGGAGCGATATTTTAAGAATTCAGCCCGTACAAGGGATGTTTCATTTGAGAACCAGGGACCGTTGCGAATTTTTCAAGAATAAAGGGTTCTTTTCAGCGGAGCCGAACAAAAGCGAGTTGGGGAGAAGAAAAGAAAAGAAGCCCGGAAGATGGATTGCCGGTGGGCGTGGCGGGAACGATCCTGATTGGCCGTTGCCATGGTAACGCGCTATGGCGGCTGGCGGGCTGGCGGGAAGACATTAGTCACCATGTGACACAGCTCGGCGACGGTCGCAGCACGCACTCCGCTCCGCCAAACATAACCTCAAACTCCGATCTTCTAGGCGAATTTAGAGGTTTTTAATAAACACAAATCATTTTAGCAGTGCCCATATTTTTAATTCATATCCGAACATTTACATAATGGTGACATTTTTGCCAGATTTATTAACTTCTGCTGAAACTTTCATTTGAAGCAGTTAAAAAAAATCAAACCATAATAATTTGTTTTAAGTTCTCAAAATAAATGTTAACTTGATACGTAAAAGTAAACATAAATTTAACATTAAATTATAAAAATCAAAAGAACGTAAAAACTCACAAAAGTTGAGCCCACTGACACTAGGGTTCTAGCATAAATATTTTCCGAAATTCGACGAGTATACATATTTCATAAAATACTTTGTTAAACTCATGGTAAAAAATATACTGCTAAAAAGCTAATTGTCTCATCGCACTTGATTATCGCCCTGTAGTTTCAGATTCAATAAAGGTACAACAGAATAGGAAAATCAGGATGGTACTTTATATTATGTGTATATTAAACAAATATAAAAAGCTGATATTTGTCTCGAATTGGATTTGGATTTTGTGTTGGGTAAAAGATAATTTCCCACGTATATGCACAGATATATACAAATATATATGTGTGCCTGCCTGGAGAACCTGTTCATAAAAAAATTCTTTAAGTTCTTATAATTACATAAAACACGTCAATAAAATAAAACAATGCCAGCTTCAAAGTAATGTAAATCTTACATCCTTCATTATGTATAGCAATAATCTAATTTAATGAAAATTAATTATTCAATTACGCATGTTAATCTTTCGCAAAATAAAACTATAGCACTGTTATTTTTACAATACTTGTCAACATCAAATGACAACAAAGTCATTATGAATTTTTTAACCACTATGAGATGACGTTGTTGCTTTCTTTCAAAATGTTTTCAAATATTCATAGGGATGAATACTCATTTTTCATGTGTTTGCTGGGAACCTGTTTCTATTTGTTTGCACATGGTGTTTTTTTACACAACCCAATTCACAAGTATCAAAAGCCACTGTTGGAGATAGATACAAGTTCATAAATTGACAACCCTACTTCTTTTGCTTCATCTTTCATCACTACTCCACCAGTTGGTTATAGCATTGTTGCGATGTTTTTATTTTGTTTGCTGTTATTTTTAAATTATTACATTAACAGTACAAATACGGCTTAACGAATTTGCTGAAAAACGTGGACTGTTGCATAAACGCTTAAGGAGTTCTGTTCGAACACCCTGTTAAAAAAAAAATAATTTTCAATTATGAGGTTTTATGAATTGGTTAACAACTTAACAAAATATTGTAGTTATGTCAAATATTTTTACTAGTATTTACAACTAAATCCTGGATTGCATTTTAATAAAAACACCCTCTGTAACTATAGTTTATTTTAAGGAGCATGTAGGCTATATTTTAATCACGGTTAAATTGATTCAAGATTTGTAAAAACAGTTGATGAAATAAAAAAGGTAGATGAATTTTAAAATGTTATCAAATCTAATAAAGCACTCGAATTATTTATTATTTTGTCAAAAGATCAAATTAGGAAACCAGATATATGTTAGGATACAAAAGAAAGTTATAGGAAATTCGGAATATCTTTATAATAACATTATAGATTTCATAATATCCAATTCTAGTTGGCCTACAAAAATGATCCAAATTATCAAAGATAAATTAAAGAAAAACTAAAATGAGTGATATTGAGTTAAATTTAACGTAACATAAATCTTTCGCAGGTTCCTTCCATTACAGTGTTTTGTTTGCTTGAAAACTATTAATGTTAACGTTATACTTAACTGTGTGATGATATTTATTAAAATAGAACCATTATCAAGCAAAGATGTAAAAGATGTAATAGTTTCTAAATAGTAAGGGCCAAAGGGCGTCAAGTATTTCGGCATATCTTTGGTTTACTGGAACCAATTAAATCTTTGCCAGCTAGCGCAAACTATATGCCTCAATGTTTCGATTTTGCAAGTGCAATTTTAACTAACTGTAAATTTAATTATACACTTTCTTGTGTTATATTTTTGTGGGCAGATAACGGAGGTTGACCGAACTGTGTTTATGCATTTAAATAGGGGCAATGGAGAAGGTTCGACCAAGTTCCAATATAGCTACCAAGCCAAATTCAAGACTTCCCCTATGCATAACCTATTGCATTATTACGCAGCCCATGTACAGAGATGGGAAGAATTACACAATATTTGTTTATTTGAAGGTTCTGGAAGTTTATTCGTCATTAAATAATTGTTTTCATTAATTTAGTTTTCATGGGTAAATTAAATCATCAAACTGCGTTTTTCATGCTAGCTCTCCCCTTCTTATAGAAGAGAAGTTTGTTTGATTAATGTAGTATTTTTGTTGCTTTGTATCTTACAGTTACTTATTAATTAATTCTAATTTTAAGTAATCTGAGCACCGATAAGAATACTGGCATAAAACTTTGGTTTTGTAGTTTTACATAAGAGGTATATAACCTGCAAACATTATGGTCAAGTCATGGTTTCTTGATTAGGTTGAAAACTGATACAAGTTATTAATATAAATAACTAAACAAATAATGTTTACGTCTGAATAAAAATTGGATGTCGAAATAAAAGTAAGCAAATTTTGTAGTATTTTTAGACAAATTAAAATGGGATTAATACAAATGCAGTTTTAATAAATATTACGCATTATTATTATTGTTTTAGACTATGTAAATGTGCGAGCTCTAGTTTATCGGGCCATATAATCATGATTCAAAGCACATTTGGTCGGAATTCCCCTCATATGAGAATTCCCTGGCCGCAGTGCACGACTTCACGAAGGTATTTGGGCTTGAGAATTCGACCCTCGCACCCAGGCCCATTCCCGTGTTTCTACAACCCTGCAAATTAAATAACTTCTTTAAAATCGCCTTTCATTGTTTCTGTTTTTCGTTTAAACAAATTTTATTTTGGTTTTAGAATATATTGATATGTTTCTTAAGGTAAAATGTCTACAGGTTCTGGCAAGTTTGTTTTAGCTTGTCCAGAAAATTTTAAATGATATTTACATTATATACTCACACCACACAAAATAAAGTATCAGATATATATAAATCTGAGTTGAACCGATACACTTTTAAATTGGTTTGCAATAACAGGTTATAATTTAAGGGTCCGTACACAATTAAGGTAATTAGAACTAAAGACTTTATCGTAAACAAATTTGTCATGGTTTTTCACAAAGACATTACACGAAAACCACTCTGACACATGGAATATGTAAGGCAGTAGACTGGACGATGCTGAATCCTTTATAGTAAATTTTTCAAGGTATATTTTATCATAGTTATCAAAAACTTATACTTTAATGTTTTAAAATGCAATCTGAGGTAAAAAAAAACATATGTATATCAAACTGAGAATCGCTACAGTAATAAATAAAATAAATTTACTGATCCAATCAGATAGTATTTCTGCAAATTTAAATTACATATATAAAATCAGATAACAACCAGCGTGGTGTCAGGACAATATATGGCAGGAAGCTGGCAGTGGTATGTTAGGTGGAACATTCGGTTAATATTATTCAGTAGTCCTCGGCCTATAGCTGTCAGTTCGGAACATGAGGAGCCCACGCTTTTGAAAATATAACAATATCAATGGGTGGGGACGTTAGTATTATGCAAACGGCTCAATCGGCCCCGTCTAGCAGCCGTTTTTCGAGCCGGACTGCTTCTTCTGAGACCGGGACACTTCAAGTTCCATGCCACTGTTTGGAGTCACTTTGTGGGCATAAAAGAGCTATTTACAACATGTTATGTACATTTAACTTTTTATTATTGTTTACTATCTGGTTAAAAAAAGCTTTTAACTATTATACGGAATTTTTAAATTATGAGGTCATAGTAATAACCAATATTATTGTATATGCAAAATAATAATGTTTTTATAACAAAGGTGAAATTACTCGAAAACTTTCGTGTTCAGTCTAACAAAATAGTATTTGAAGGGAATAACAATAATTTTAAAATTTGTCCTACACATCTTATTGAACATCTAAACTATTGATGCTGGCTGACAAAACATTTGTTCTCATTACTATAGAAACATAGTAAAGGATCCTGGCACTGTAGGCATTTAAAAAAGTCAACAACTTATAAAAAAACCAAGAATCGGATTTGCCCAAACAAAATATTTTGTATCCTGCGCCTCTGAGTCTGAAGTTTTAAAAGACCTGTGTACATGTACATGTATTTCAATGGTAAACGTACAATGGTATTTATGTCATGTGAAGTACTGCCATCAGCTAAAGAAATTCTTATTGCTTAAATACATAGTAAAATCTTTGTTGACGCGTGAATAATCCTGATAAGCTAAATTAACAGAAGAAGGTTCACTGAATTGTGCAAAAATATCGCATAAAACATTTAAAATGGTAATCAGCAAAGTATTACGAGTATAGGTCATCGTTGATAAAATAAGTTCAATATTTTTTATCTAATATTTTAAAATTATCTTCGTCTCTAATCCAGCCGACGAACTGACGCGTAACGCACGCGACGATTTAAGGCTGACAGTAAATTTTATCATGTTATCTTGTTATACAAAAATTAAAAAAAATTTCAGTACCCTACACAAAATTAATTTTGCATTGTAGTAAACGTAAGAAACAAGTAATTGAAGCAGACAAAGTAGTTATCCATTTGGAAAACTGACTAAACTCGCGAAATATGTTCCCTATCAATGGAAATCGAAAAGGATTTGTATATAGTGGAGTTTAGCAAGCTAAAATAGTTATTTGTGTATTAAGAGCGTCAAGTAAGTCACAGTCACTTAAGATAAAACTGTTATTTCCCGAAATTAAGAAATACACTTCACACTTTACAATCAAACAGCATGCAAAAATTGGCAATCTATTTTGGCTGAATTAAAGATATTGAGGTTATAACACCTGAGTCAGATATCTTCAACCCAACAATCAGCTGTGTATTACATTACAAACACTATTTTATTGTTATTTATTGGTATAGATTACAATTCTTCTTCGAAAATTCACTCTTAAACTAGGATTTAATTTGTTGATGGCGATAAAAGATTTTGTTTTTTCAGAATTTAGAAACGGTATATTGCTTTTAAAATGAAAGAAACAAGAAATACAGAAAAATGTATTGCAGTCCCAAATGAGATTGAACATTCGATCAAACTTTTAAATCGTTAGAAGTATTAGGATTATAAAATTGGCATGTACACCTGATGGATTTGCATAAGGGTCATCGTGTTCGTGTTCGTAGGCAAAACCGGTTAGACTAAATCGTGTTCTTACTCTTGTCCGTAAATAACCTGCCCCTAATTAAGCCGGGGACTGGAGCACTTTGATTTTTATAATTATCAGTCGAGAAGGAATGTACGGTAGCGGGAATGCACTTTTAAAGCTAATTTAGAGGTCTTTTATGCCCGTATAATTGAATTTATTGGATGGGCTCTTGGTGGGTAGTGATAATTATCAAGCTCGTGTACGTGGGGGGTCCTGTATCGGCGAACATTTTGCTGCACTTCTCCGCGGCGGATATGCTCATGGCTGTCACGTCGTTCAGTAGAGAACAGATCGACCGGGAGCTCTTCATTTACTTTTGATCGCATTGGTGCACATACATAATACAACAATTCGTATTATGTCGTTTATAGTTCATCTGAAAATTGAACATGATTCATAATATAGCACATGAAATTACATTATGCAAATTTAGAGATAACTATAAATAATTGTTCTATATCTATCGTAAAGATCAAAGTAATTTGAAAACCAACAGTATCCAAAATAATAATTCACATTATTGTATGATAAAATCGTGTGAAAACAAACAATTAAGACAACAACAAAAAGTGTACGAATAATGCAAATTACAACTATAGAAAATATAAAATACCCCCGTCGTAGCGAACCTGCATACTGAGCGAATTTCCAATATATATATGTGTGTGTGTGTGTGTGTGTGTGTGTGTGTGTGTGTGTGTGTGTCTCAGTATCAGATAAAGCCACTTACCAAGTGTCATGCAATTACAAAGATAAGCAATATATAAAATTGAATTTAATCTTCATAAGAATAACATTAGGGCTGAGTACGCAGGTTTGATGCTACGGGAACCAATTGAAAAAAATCTGTGTGTGCAAGTATCAATAAACATAAACCAGGTGAAGCCACATGTATACAAAATTTCACCATTATACATCAATAAATAATCGAGGTATAACATTTTATTTAGTCTATATAACAATAATATTGGTCTACGTATTGTGTTTAGCTTTTTGAATATGTCTGCAACGGTTGGACGTAGAACATTAATGTAAATACCAAAATAATTCTTTTTTAAAGCTGTTGTTTTTTATTTCATTAAAGTTAACTGTGAAAATGTTAAACATCTTATTCGCATAAGATTGACACAGGACATTTTATGAATAGTTCTTTTGGATTTTCTCCGCAACCACTAAACCTAGGTTAATGGTTCAATATAATTAAATACTCAATTTTAGAGTGAAAAATGTAAAAAATCTTGTTTTTTATTTTTATTTTAAAGCCCCGTCCCATTCACAGAAAACCAGATGGATCTGTTCGATCTATTTGGTTTTCGACCTTAAAGTCATGAATGCAATAGACTGAGAAACAAAATATTCTCAGCATACTACAATACCCAACACACTGCAAACCCGCCCCAATAAACAACAACCATATACCATAACCATATTTTTTTTGGGTTGTAGTTAATGGTAGTGTAATTAACTGGTAGTGGATAGTCTAAGGGGTAGTCTTATTCGTGATCTAAATACGAATGCGACTGGATTTTTTCACACAAGCATTTTAGGAATACTGGTGAATGATTAGAGTATGGTGTATGATTTGAAAGTGACTAATGGCGTATCGTATTTTTTGTAGCTTAGGAATAATGGTGAAAGGTTTGAGTATCTAATGGTGTATCGTATTTATTTGTAGCTGGTATTTGTGTTAGGATGTGAAGTTATCTTTTCACATTTGTGCCAAATGTCATTGAAATGGGCACTCTTTTTTTAAAGTTATCGTGTTTATATAGATAGATACATGTATGCATGTACATAAATTTGACCCAATGGTGTTTTGGCATCTGGGGACCTCTAAACAACGATTTATCATGGTCTTGGGCTTAGGTTTTCCCATGCCACCTACGGCAATATTTCTTCTATAGGGGAAATTCGCTAAAATAAGCATCATTAGTTGTATCTAGACAACAATTCATTCCATTAATAACAACTAGTTATAAGATTGAAAAACTTAATATTGCCGCAAAGATTTTAAGCGCTCACTATTTAAACCGCTCTTAGAATTTAAACCAGTTGAAACTCGTCAACCGAGATCAATTTCATTTCTTACTATATCAGGCAGCTGTCGACAAAAATTCAACGTTGGCAACTTTGTCAGTAACAGCTCTCTTGGAAATAGTTCTTGGAAATATGTCAGATACACTATGTCGCAATATGTTCTTGGTTTAACGTCACAAAACCAAACCTCAACAACTCCGGGTGAAGCTGAAGGCAATTTCCTGATTTGGATATAGTATGTCACTGATGTCACCGGCAAGACTAAAGTGGTAAAGTGGTAGCTATGCTTCCACTGAAAACTCCAGGAGCTTCCTCAGCATCGCACAGTAGATGGGGTGGGACACCCATTCAAATCAGACGGACATTAATGCCTCCTGTGCAGGAGTACAACCGATCCTGTTATTCAAGATTCACTGAAACATATCCGAAGTCGAGAACTCGGATGTGTCAATAACTCCATCCAAAGTCTGAAACCTTCAGTTGATCCTGTTTAATTGCTGCATGAATGAGATAATGATAAACTATATCAATCATATTGCACTAAGTTTCTGTGTCCACCAGATCCTTTTGAAGACTATTGAAATTTCCTTTTCCCAAAGACGTTTAATTTTTAAGCTCCCCCACTCGATCCTGATCAAACCCATGGTTTTTTATATGCAGTTTTGAAACTGCACACATCTGCTATTTGGCATTGTGGTGTTTATTAATGGTACTTTCTAAGAATAGTCTATCTTAAATAGTAACAAGTCTAGGATTTGCTCAGCCCCTAATAATAAGCGATAAAAATCCCATTAGTTTAACAGAAACAAAACTGTAAGTGATCTAAATACGAATGCGACTGGATTTTTTCACACAAGCTTTTTAGGAATACTGGTGAATGATTTGAGTATGGTGTATGATTTGAAAGTGACTAATGGTGTATCGTATTTTTTGTAGCTTAGGAATACTGGTGAAAGGTTTGAGTATCTAATGGTGTATCGTATTTATTTGTAGCTGGTACTAACATCATACATTTGGCATTGGCCATGTTCGCACCTAAAGATCTATCTTGCACAACGCATTTGGGGTATCTTAAGAGGATACTAGTGTTAGTACGAAATAATAGATGTCTTGACCTCTGCACTAAACCCTAACATATTCTAAATAATCTCCAAAGAAAACTGCTTAATCACCTTTCCCTTAAACGCTAGGCGCCCTCTACAAAACTCTTGTTCGTCCAGTACTGATATATGGCCCCATAATATGGTCCAGCTATCTTTTAGGCCCAGACGACTTGTTCAAGAGGACCCAGACCCGCATCAAAAGAATGGGTTCCACCTACTTGGACACCCTTAAAAACGAAATTGAGACTCTCCTTGGTCTTAAACTACCCTACAAGATAGCCAATGGCATAGCAGACTCTCCTTAACGTCTTGGCAGCATTATGAGAGGCGCTAGATCCATGATTTTATCCAACCAACTATTGTACATGAACAACAGTTTTATGTCCAGGCTTCTGCTGTCCGTGAGGCTGCATCAATAGTAAATTTGATTAGTGGATTATCTTCACTTCCGTAAAGAAGATTCATGTGGTGGTGGGATAATATTTTTGTGCAACTATTTCTCAATGCTGTACCCAGTACTCCTTTTACATTTTCTCTATCATAAGTGCAGTTAGTCCCCAGAGACCCTACGGAGCTCCGACTTAAAGTTTATAAGTGGCACATCTACAGGTCAAGAGTTTAAATTTAACACAAATAGTTTGAATTGTAAGCAAATCGTCCAAAGTAATTTCATTTGAATATTAACATGGGCTGTTATAATGGCTAAAACATTAAATTAATGTTATACTGACAAAAGCATATTTGATAGACAAGCATCTACAAGCCGAGAGCTTCCATTAAAACTACTGGTGATGGATTTGACTGAGAAATACTGTTGTAATTTTAACATAAGCTCTAACGACTTTTCAAAGAATTCTGTACGACCTCAGTTGATGTGACTTAAATTGCTCCCAAAATAAACACACCCAATGTGATGTACATAAGATGTTTAAAAGCTTAAAAAAACTGTAGGAATGAACTTATTCATGGTCAATAAAACACAACCGTAAAGCGAAATTAGGTCTCATGTCATATCTAAACTATTTTGCGGACCTATGGTGCTTTTATCAAATTTGTTTATTTTACTTTTATCTTTGGCTTAGAGGCAGGTAATATTATTCTGACTGATTTCTCCAAACACATTCTTAAGAAAGGAGGGAAAAGCTTGAAATGGACTTGATTTTAAAAAGTGTCCGCATATACAGGGTGTTTCATGGTAACCCTGACAAACTTCAGGAAATGGATCCTTGGTTCTTAAGAAGCAAAAAATGTCTTGTGAACATAGGACCAAATCTCAATCGTTTTCTATTTATAAGTGAAAATAGGTTTTTTTCTGTTTCTGTGTATCTATTGCACATTTTGACCTATAAATTGATAAATCGATCAAATATTTTGATAAAATTTCCATAGCTAGATAGAATATTAAATTTAAAAGAGATTTAATAGCTATTTTGTGCAAAAATGTTGAGTGTGTCTAAGAAAAACGGGTTTAAAAATAAAGTTTTTTCGAAAAAATCAAGATACAAAAAATATTTCTTTTTTTGACAGCCTTTTATAACACAACCGTTCAAGCATTTAGGTTTCAACTTTACCAAAAGTTGTATAATTCTATGGAGAATAAGAGAATATCAATTTACGCACTTTGTACAGGGATTATTTTACTTAAAACATAACATTTTGTAAGGTAACACAAATTTTAAAGGAAAATCCAGGGGTTGAGCAGAATACAATTTTTTTTTATTTTGACTTAACATAAATGTGAATGTCCATTTACCTTTTAATACCGGTAAGTAAAATCTTAAAATAAAGTGACAGGCAAATCTGGTTAATCCGAATATTTGTTTGTTCAAGGCGTTCGGATTACCAAAATGTTCCGGTTACTGAGGGTGTTTTAAACAAAGACCACAAACGTAGTAAAAGCGATTGTAATTACAACAAAATTACATTATAGTAAAAAATATTATGGCAGGAAACAATCTGCACGAAAGTTATAAGAGATAATAGTACAACTAAAGACAATTAAATCAGGAATTACACTAACTTGGATTCTTTGTTGAAACATGAAAAATCTGAAAATATACCCACTGAAGGTCGTCAGATTACAGAATCGGTCGGATTACAGGGGTGTTCGGATGACAAGGCTTTCGGATGACAGGGCGTTTGGACCTCAGGGGCGTTCGGTCTAGCGGGTGTTTGGACTATCGTGGTTCGTTAATAAATTTGTAATTAGTTAAATTGTAAAGTGAGCAACTACACTTCACGCGAAATATCTTGAGCTGTGGCTTACTCCACTGCCGGAATGACTGAGATAACCAGCTGGGCTACTGAACCTACTCCTGTTGATAAAGAAAATGGCATTTTAAACTCCATACAGCAAAGCCCAGGAACAAGCGTGAGAAAGCTTTCGAGAAAGCATCTGGTATTCATCTCTAAAACATGGAGAATTTTAAATAATGGAGGATTATAGCCTTATCATTTATTTAAAGAAAGTTCAGGTTCTTCACCCTGGCGATGACGAAAGAAGGTCTCAGTTTTGTCGCTATGTAGTGGTGAATCGTCCCCAGATCAAGTTTTTCTTCACCGACGAGGACCAATTTACTCGCAATGGTATAAACAACTCGAACAATGTCCACATATGGGCTGAAGAAAATCAACATGATACAGTGGAGACAAACTTTCAACAAAGGTTTTAGTGAATGTTTGGTGCGGTCTTTAAATAACATACTTATAGGACCTTATATTTTTAACGAACCTCAAAATGGTGTCAGTTATCTACAGTTCTTAGGCAAATTTCTACCAGAACTTCTCGAAGATGTTCCCATCCAGTCATTAGAAAGGATGTTTTTTTCCAAAATGATGGAGCTCCGCTGCACAGGACACACAATGTGGTTGAATCGTTAAAAAACTGTAATCATCGAGGGACCAATAAATTGGCCCTCTAGGTCACTGGAATCAATCCGATGGATTACTTTCTATGGGGCATATGAAGACAGAAGTGTGCAGAATCAAGCCTCAAACAAGAGAGGAGTTGGTAGAGAAGATCCTCAGCGTAGATCAAACAATAAAAGACCTTAACATGGTCATGAGAGCAGCTACATCATCCCTGCTAAGACGAGCTGGACTGTGTCGGTCTCGAAATGGAGGACATTTCATTAGTTAAATGAACTTTTCTTGAAAGGAAATACCCTTGATGTTTTAGTATTTATTGTTAATGTGGGAACAAATTTAAAAAATGTAAATAAATAAACCAATGTGTTTTATCAGGACGATAATGTCATTCAGCACAACCCCTGGATTTTCCTTTAAAATTTGTGTTACCTTACAATATTTTATGTTTGAAGTAAAATAATACCCATACAAAGTGTACGTAAATTGATATTTTCTTATTCTTCATAGAATTATACAACTTTTGGTAAAGTTGCAACCTAAATACTTGAACAGTTGTATTATAAAATGCAACTGAAGAAAGGAAATATTTTTTGTATCTTGATTTTTTCGGAAAAACTTTATTTTTAAACTCGTTTTTCTTAGCCACACTCAACATTTTTGCATAAAATACCAATAAAATCTCTTTTAAATTTAATATTCTATCTCTCTATGGAAATTTTATCAAAATATTTTATCAATTTATCAATTTAGAGGTCAAAATGTTCAAGAGGTACACTGACAACAGAAAAAACCTATTTTCACTTATAAATAGAAAACTATTGAGATTAGGTCTTATATTCACGGGACATTTTTTGCTTCTTTTCACCCAAGGATCCATTTTCTCAAGTTTTTCAGGGTTCCCGTGAAACACCCTGTATAGAGGATGTCCCATGAGAGCATTGCACAAATGCAGGATTTGGTAGAAATCATCAAGAGGAGCAAACAACTTCGAATACACCTTTCCCTAAAACGGTTCGTTTTCCGTTTGTATGCCTGTATGTGATTTGTAATCATTGCAGCATATCTTTGGAACCACTTGAGGTACTGGCTTGAAACTTGGCATGTGTATTATATGGCATGTGTTGGTATTCTATTTAGTGTTTCTATCTTTAATCATTTCAAAATGGCAACCACATAAATGTTTTAAAACTTAATTTCTTTAAAACAGAAAATTATTGAGTTTTTGTATAATAAAAAAAAAAAAAAATTCTAAGCCAAATAGGATGGTGTAAAGATTATATAGATCACTGAACTACAGCTGAGCAATTGCAGTTTTTATACGTAAAATCGTATTTATGGAAATTTGCATAACACTTGCACGGTACGATTTTTTACTCATACGAAATGCAATTGCTGAGTTATGGGTCAAGTGATCTTTATAATCATTGCATCATCCTTTTTGGCTTAAATTTCACATTTTTTAAATACAATTTTAGCCTTTACGTTATCGACCCATCAGATCATGAGGGATATAGGGCCAAGTCCATGATAGTACTTCAGAGATTAAGCACTTGGTAACTCCTCGTAAAATTATTTTTGTATTTTATGTGTTTTATGTCTAATCCTTGCACGAAAGGCTTAGGGATCTGTCCCCTCTGACCTTTAAAATACATAGATCAACCATCTCCCAACTACTACTGTACTGATGGATCATAAATTCGGGAGACAAATAGCTGATAGCTCAATGCAGACATATGGGTTACTCCGGATAACAATATACTTTAGGGCTCCACCCCAATGACCTTAATTATAACCATGTTAAAAGTAATTTATTTTAACCATCTTGAACCAACTACTGAACCGATGAAGCTGAAATTTGATAGGACAATAGATCATTTAACTGAATCAAGCTGTTCCCTCATTTATAAAATTTGTTGGGGTCCCGCCCCGCTGGCAGTTGAAGTTAGGTTTACCATCTTTCGTTTACTGCTGAGCTGATGGAGCTGAAATTCGGTTGGAAGAAATCAGAAATCATTTATTGTCTTTAAATAACGGGCAAAGTCAACTTATTATATGTTTGAAAATAAAATGTGACATAATTACATTGAGAGAGGTTAACAACCTACCATAACAATTTCAGAGCATCCATATTGGATTCTTCAAAGTCTTTGATGCTGTAAAAGCACTGTTGTAAAAGCCACTTTTCCAAATTGTTCTTAAATCTAAAGTGAGACACAGTCCTGGCACATAGAGGGAGTTTATTGAACAGTCTGATTCCAGTGGCCGTATAGCTTCTTTGAGTTTTGCTTAACCTAACAAAGTCAACATCAATCATATGTCTATTTCTAGTATAATGGGAATGCCTGTCACTTCTAAGATTAAATTTATGAAGGTTCTGTTTGACAAGAAGTAAAGCATACATCATATACAGGCTAGGTAATGTCAATACTTGAAGCCCAATAAAGTGATGTTTGCAAGTTTCAGTTTGTTTAATGCCTACAATACACCTAATTGTCTTATTTTGCCTCTTAAACACTATTTTAGAACTTAGGGAATTACCCCACAAAGTGATGCCATAAAGTAAATGAACATGAAAAAAAGCAAAATATGCTTTCATAAGAATATCAGGACTAGTACATTGTTTCAGCTTTTTTAAAATAAAGATTACTTTAGCTAGTCTAGCGCACAGAGACTTTACATGAGAGTCCCAGTTGAGTTTGTTATCCAGACAGATACCTAACAATTTAACACTTGTTGCTTCATTACAAGAGAGGCTAAAGATAATTTCCTCAGTTTTCTCCTTATTCAACACAAGCTTATTGGTACAGAACCAGAGATCGGATCTTTCCAATGCGTTAAATTTCAACTGTTGGATTACTTCAATATTCTTATGAACGTTAAGAAGGGTTGTGTCGTCTGCGTAAAGTACGAAATCGGAAGAGAAAAAACTGGATAGGTCGTTTACGTAGATTGTGAGTAGGAAGGGCCCCAGGACAGAGCCCTGGTGTACCCTCGCCATTACTTGAAAAGGATCAGACCTTTGTTCATTTAACTTAACAATTTGCCATCTATAGGAAAGGTGTGATTTTACCAGAGACAGCTCTGCATCAGTTATCCCATAAAAATACAATTTTTCAATGTTTGCCAAAACCTGACAGCCATTTTCAAGACCAGCCAAAACTAAAGAAACTACATTTTCAAGAGTTTTTATGGCAGATAACCCACTTCCGAACCCATACTGGGAGGAAGACAAAAGTGGATTTGACTCAAGATGATTTTCAGGTTGGGACTTCATAATTGACTAAGTTACTTTGGATATGACAGGTACCAAAGCAATAGGCCTGTAATTGTTAGAGAAATTTCTATCCCCTTTCTTATATATAGGTACTGTTAATGTTGTCTTTAAACATGATGGAAAGGTTCCATCGTACAAAACATAATTGATCAAGTAAGTCAGAGGCTGCCGCACAGATTCAAACAGCTGCTTGAACACAAAATTGAAAAGGCCAACCATGTCTTACGATTTAGAATTACTAAGATTATGTACACAGTTGCTTATTTCTAGTACACTAATATGCTTCCACTTAAAAATGTTACAAGAACCATTACCAAGAGCAGACTTAAGTAGACCTATGGGGTTACTCTGAGGGCACACATTTGTATCAGGCTTAAGTTGCTTTTGAAAATTTACAAAGAATTAATTGAGATTATTGGGTGAAATAGGGATGTCTAGGTCAATGGTAGGAAGGCGACCTGTCTCTGCATTAATAACCTTCCATGCAACATTGCAATGATTTGAGGAGGACATTATACGCTCATCATTAGACCTAACCTTAGCTAATCTAACCTGAGCTCTATAGAGCTTCTTCAGCCTAAGATAGCCTTCTCTAAACATTGGATTTATTTTGGTTAGGACATGATACAGAATCATCCAGTTTCTTAGGGTTTTCAGTTCTTGTGTGTACCATTTTAACAGTACATTTTATAGGCTTATATTTTAAAGTTTTAGTAGGATAGCACTCATTAAATAGATCAGATAATAATGACATAAAGCAATCAAAGGCTTGTTTTACAGCGGCACAACTTAAAAAAAAAACTATTCCAATCAACTTAACTTAAACTTACAACTAACTACACATGATTCACTTAAAGGCCTTACATTCCTAAACGCAGGCTCCGTCACAAAACCATTGATTAAGGGGCAAAAAACTAACTTTAGTCCTTGGTGATCCTTGGAGTTTGGAGATGGGTTTCAATCACCTCCAAACTTAAAATTTTCTTCCGCCTAGTGTAGCTAACAAAGTTGTCAAGGCAGACAAGCTGTCTGGTAGGTTTATCGTTCAGGCAGTAGCAGTTGTTTGATCTCAGCATATTAAGGAACTAAACCGTCTTAAAATCCGAACAACGCACATCTAGGTTTATATCTCCAGATATAACCAATGTAGACTTAGATTGGTCGCTGCAAAACTCAATTAGTTCAGATAGTTTTTCAGTAAAAATTACTTCGTCCGAGTCCGGGGTACGGTACAATGTCACGATAATTACATTCAAGCGAGTTATAATTACTGCTGCTCTTCAGATTGTCTAGAGTCACAAAAGCCCGACACATCCAAACAAACACATTGCTCCACTAGAAGATTTGTTATATATAAGGCAACACCCCCATAACCAGTTGAGGGCCTACAAACGTGTAACACAAGCTTGAAGCCGACTGGAGTGTAAAGATCAAGTTCAGCTTCAACCAGCTGAAAGTTCATTCAGACTCAAAATTTCACACTTAAGTTCATCAAGTATTATTTCAAGTCTATGCAGCTTATACCTAATTGATCTGATGTTAAGGTGAAACACAGCTAAAGATGGCTCAGGCCAGTCCGGTGTGGTAGCAGCCACATTAGGACTAGAAAGTTCGAAGTTGAGCATATTGTCACACGATAGTGAGGGATATTTACTCATCGAAATTTCTGGAACACACTTTCCAGTCAAAATTTAAACCTGATTTATTCTGTCTAGAAAAGGCCTGTTGCGTCTTGGGATGAAGTCCTTCACTAAAACCCCCTCCACCCAAAAACCTGGGTCAAATACGTTTCTAACATCTTCATCAAGAAGACCTATTTTAAAGGGTTTGTATCTACTTTGAATGTCCTCAACTAAACATTTAGTAATACCAGAACCAGTCAGGTATGTATTAAGATCATCATTTAAAACTTCAACATGAAGTCTAGGTACAAAAATCAAATTCCACTTGTCATATGCCTTTAGCTTTGAGTCACTCTCAATGTAATTAACCCCAGTAATAGGACTAGGCTTAGCCCAAGTACTACCTGAAACTGAGTCCCCAAGCTTACCTTCCTGGTTTTTTGGTCTCACTCCCTTGTTTGTTGATACTTAGGGAATTGTCTCTGATGATGGTTAGAGTCCAATTTCATATGTCTGCGATTACAGATATTTATGACCGTAGATTTTGACAATGAAGGAAAACCATTTAGGTTATTTAGGTTACGGTGGTTGTTTTCAATTCCTCCATTATAATTTGTCCCCACTTTATTATCTTCTTCTTCATCGATTTGGTTGGAGTTAAAACTGATTCGGTTGTTTCCCTCAACGACTTTGGAGTAAGAAGTTTTTTGTGAAATAACTCCAGTATTTGTTGTCCGTGAGTTACACGTGGACTCTATGGCAGACAGTTTGGCATGAACATCTTCTTTAAAATTGAAGAGGTCTTCACATAACCTTATAGAAGCCGCACTATTCTCTTCGATCTTGTTGGCAATTGGCAAATTATCACTAAGCATTCCCTTTACTAGTCCAATAAGATTAGCTACTGTAGATTCTATGTTTAAAAAGCTTTCAACGTTGTTAATCTTGATTAAAACTCTGCTAACCTTGTCGTCACAACGGGGCAAAACTTTTTAACTTTAGTAGATGTGAACTAGCGTGGAGGCGCCACTTCCGGCGCTTTTTCCCCATGTTATTCTTATGGGGAGCCGTTTTTGCACCGACGCCAGCTCCCGCCTATACTAATAAGCCACAAGTTTCCTTGTTGGCCCATATTAATACCCAACCCTTGCCTATATTAAATATATTGTCCCCATCCCTCCTCTATATTTTTTAAAATTAATTTTCAAATTCAGGCTAAAAAACTATCTTTAGTGTTTATGGTCCGATTTGTCTGCAATTTGGATATGTTATTGTCCTAGGCAAATGTTTTAATAAATTACACTTACATTTCCCAAATTCACTATTACGGTCAAATTAAAAATTATTTTTGAAAAATACTGCCAATTGCCACCTTCTTTATTAACTGTCCGATTTGTCTTCAATTTGGATATGTTATTGTCCTAGGCAAGTGGTTTAATAAATTCCACCTACATATCCCAAATTCACTATTACGGTCAAATTAAATAATATTTTTTGAAAAATACTGCCAATTGCCACCTTCTTTATTAACTGTCCGATTTATTTAAAATTTGGATATGCTATTGACCTAGGCAAGTGTTTTAATAAATTTCACTTACATATCCCAAATTCACTATTACGGTAAAATTAAAAAATATTTTTGAAAAATACTGCCAATTGCCAACTTCTTTATTTACTGCCCGATTTGTTTAAAATTTAGATATGTTATTGACCTAGGCAGGTGTTTTAATAAATTACACCTACATTTCCCAAATTCACCATTACAGTCAAATTAAAAATTATTTTTGAAAAATACTGCCAATTGCCAACTTCTTTATTTACTGTCCGATTTGTTTAAAATTTGGATATGTTATTGTTGTAGGCTAGTGTATATGCACCATCCACATTTTACAAATATTACAGTCAAATTAAAAAATATTTTTGAAAAATACTGCCAATTGCCAACTTCTTTATTTACTGTCCGATTTATTTAAAATTTGGATATGCTATTGACCTAGGCAAGTGTTTTAATAAATTTCACTTACATATCCCAAATTCACTATTACGGTAAAATTAAAAAATATTTTTGAAAAATACTGCCAATTGCCAACTTCTTTATTTACTGCCCGATTTGTTTAAAATTTAGATATGTTATTGACCTAGGCAGGTGTTTTAATAAATTACACCTACATTTCCCAAATTCACCATTACAGTCAAATTAAAAATTATTTTTGAAAAATACTGCCAATTGCCAACTTCTTTATTTACTGTGCGATTTGTTTAAAATTTGGATATGTTATTGTTGTAGGCTAGTGTATATGCACCATCCACATTTTACAAATATTACAGTCAAATTAAAAAATATTTTTGAAAAATACTGCCAATTGCCAACTTCTTTATTTACTGTCCGATTTGTTTAAAATTTGGATATGTTATTGTTGTAGGCTAGTGTATATGCACCATCCACATTTTACAAATATTGCGGTTAAATTTTAAAAAATTTGGAAAAATACTGCCAATTGGCAACTTCTTTATTTATGGTCTGATTTGTTTAAAATTTATATATGTCATTATTCTAGGCTAGTGTATATGTACCATCCACATTTGACAAATTAACTATAATGGTCAAATTAAAAAAATATTTTGAAAAATATACTAACAATTTCAAACTTCTTTATTTACGGATATGTTATACCTCTTATATAGGTAACAAGACCACACTACCACACCTTCCATTACCCATTTGTCTTTTTTGTTTGTTTATTTTGCTGTAATCCCAAAACTGACTTTGCTGTTTATTGTCCGATTTGCCTACACTTTGGATATTGTCCTAAGCATTTATTGTCTGATTTATTTTTGGATATGTTATAGCCCCCAACTATTATATCTAAAATTACAATATTATTTCCACCTATAATACAGTTGATGTGTTGTTTGTTTTGCCGCAACCTAAAAACTAACATTGGTATTTGTGTTTTTACAAAACTATATTTTGTAAATTACTTCCAATAACTCCTTTATTTACTTTTCGACTTGTTATATCCCCTTATATCTAAATTTACCGTATATTTTTTCCCTAAATACCCCATTTCCAAATTCACTATTACGGTTGGATTAAAAAAAATAAATGCAAGCTTATTATATACATCCAGCCGTTATATTTGCCACATTTCCAATATTGTTGTGACCCTCTCAACTACCTCTCATTGTAATATAATAAGTAATATATATCCACAATTATGGTCCTGCCTAAATTTTGGATATGTTTTAAGCCAATGCGATAACAAAAATAAATTTTTAAAACCCAAAACAACTAAACACAAAACACTAATCTTTCTTTGTGCTTGTTTGGAGTAGTCTTTATTTTATCCAACTTAATTTTAATTTTGTAGTTAAAATCAAACTTCCCACATTCTAGCTCCCTTTCCAGCCAGTGGTTGGAGACATAAAGGTTACGAATATTTTCAAACTGTACAATATATCTTTTTCTACCCCTATGTTGGACTTGTTTAATAGCGCACCATCTTCCAAATCCTCCAGTCTACTACATTCTTTAAATTTAATATTGCCTCTAATTTAATATCTTGCATCTCTATGTCTTCTTGTCCAACATCCCACTCATTGTTACGGAAACTTTCTATTTTTGGAAAGGAATTGCCATAAAATGTTGCGGTTCCGTTAAAGCTTGCAAGTGGCTCGTTGGTAGGTAGATAAATAATGTCCAAATCACCACTGTATGGTAACACGCCTTGCCTATTCTTATTTATCTCTATAAATACAGTTTTACAGACACCTTTAACATAGTATACACCCCTCCGTCCTTTTCTGCCAACACTCCCACAAACTTGTTTACTACAAACGCATACACTATATAATGTCCATAATGCTCTAGATCCTCCTCGCAGGAAGTAATCTTTTAATTTATCCTCTCTTTCCCTTCTTTCTTTAGCCAACTGTGCTTTGTATTCCTCTGCAACAGTATTTTCCACATATTCCAATGTCTTCTAATTCCAATTTCCTCTTTTTGGAACCCCTCTCTAAGAAAGGCTTGGAAAGTGGCTCTATTTCTTTAATAGTGTATGGGTACAGTTTATTGGTCCGGCTTCTTAAAACGTAGGGAGTAAGGTTAGGACTTTCCACTAAGCCCAATTCTTCTAAATTGATGTGTTTAGGTATAGTGGAGAAAGGTGTATTTGATTTTGTAAAACATGTGCCCCCTGATTTGATGTAACACCTATGCTTTACACCTATGGCATCCTCCTCCATTACCTCCACATAGTTAGTTGGTAAACAGTTAAAGCTAAATGCAGATAGAGCATACTTTATTAACTTTTCCCTTTGTGTACTATCTTTTGGCAGTTTTAGTTGTACTCCAGTTATCTTCCCCCAATATGCGTATTGTAATAAATCGTTAAACACTAAACAACAACTGTTTTGTAATTGATTGGCAACTTTCACCCACATCTTATGCAGAGGTACAGCATAGAATGGAGCATTTTGAAAGTACCGTTTGTTGTCTTCTATTAGACTTAAACAATCTCTTAAAGGTTCAAACCCTTTACCAAAACCCCTACAATAGTTATAGATCGTTGCCTCTAACCTTGTTATTCCATTCTCTCTAGCTAGTTTAGACGAGAACGTTTCTTTTAGTCTCGCATCTGGACAGTTTACAAAGTTTATTATATGGTTTCCTATACTTTTAATTACTCCAGGGCTTGTAATCTGGCATATAAATTTATTATATATTTTTACCCTGCTATTTACATTAAACCATGTTAAACAGTCTTTACTAACATTATCTACAATAACATTATATCCATTCGCCCCTTGGTAGCAAAAGTTAAAGTTTTCTATAAGATATTGGCACATTTCCTCTTTATTAAATATTCCAGCCAAATCTAGTGTTATATCGAAATCCATAAGATAGTACATTTCTTTTTCCAAATCTTGCAGTATCTTTGGAAGATCTTCCAACAAATCCTTAATTTTAACATTTGCAAGCTCTATTTTATAGGGAATTGCTATAGGATCATCATACTTTTGTTTAATTTGGTCAATATCTTTCTTTATTATTTGTAACACACCCTTGCTTTGGGAGAATGGTAGTTTGGCCACAATACCATGTCGAGCTAAAGAGAACTTTTTAAATATTCCTCGTAAGTAGCTATTAAACGAGCCACATATTTCCTTCTTAACTTTAAATTTATTCCGAACGTCCCCATCACAATCCGAAAAATTGGTTATCTTAACTAACATTATGTTATCACAAAACACATGCGTTATAGATGTTAAGTTATTTAATTTTGGTTCGCCCTCGCAATAGTTTATATTACCTATGTCTGTAAGAAGGTTATTATTACGTAGATTTTCTAATAAAAACCATATACCGAATCTTTCGTTAGTAGGTTTAATCCCAATAAATGGCCAACAGAGTACATTTCTTTTATACAAAAAAGTAGCGGAAACATGTAAACAGGACAGATTACACTATAGGTATATGTGTGTTGTAAATATATGGATATTGTATATAAACATAGGCGAGCGGCAAGTGTAACATGTAAGTGGACACCCACATGCAAATATGGAATACCCACAAATTCGACTAAATAAGTTTATAGTCTCAATATAATTAACATATTAACATTAGTACCCAAATTGTCGAAATCCTATAATTCTATTCTTAGTCTTGTATTAGGTTTTGTACTATTAAACCCAACACCCTGTGCAGTAGAGTAATATATGTATTTAATACGCACATTCTACAAGACCTGTACATCTGTTGTATAAGCAGCAGAATAGACGTCTCATTGTGTTGTTGTAAAGTAAAACATAAATGTGCTGGATACAACCGGCCAGATATTAGACAGGAAATGTGTTGGAAGTGTATTGCCAAAGACAAATCACACAGTGCAGCATGTAATCAATCCATTACTATTTAAACAGTATTGGTACAACATCCAATATATTAGCCAAACCCACAATCAAACTTGGAAAACAAACAGTAAAAAATTAATATTATAGTAACAGAAATAGTAAGAGTATAAGGACATAGTAATATTTAAAGTTTATAAAACAACACAAATGCAGAGACACAATACACTCCAACACACTACGACACAGGCACAAATACTGGTTTACAGCCATTTTACACAACTTTACAGGTTCTGTCAACTGACACAAAAATAGTTTATAAATTGTGTAAGAAATATATGTAATATAAACAAATTTAACACAATCATAACATTGGACACATACAATACAATGGAGGAGGATGCCATAGGTGTAAAGCATAGGTGTTACATCAAATCAGGGGGCACATGTTTTACAAAATCAAATACACCTTTCTCCACTATACCTAAACACATCAATTTAGAAGAATTGGGCTTAGTGGAAAGTCCTAACCTTACTCCCTACGTTTTAAGAAGCCGGACCAATAAACTGTACCCATACACTATTAAAGAAATAGAGCCACTTTCCAAGCCTTTCTTAGAGAGGTGTTCCAAAAAGAGGAAATTGGAATTAGAAGACATTGGAATATGTGGAAAATACTGTTGCAGAGGAATACAAAGCACAGTTGGCTAAAGAAAGAAGGGAAAGAGAGGATAAATTAAAAGATTACTTCCTGCGAGGAGGATCTAGAGCATTGTGGACATTATATAGTGTATGCGTTTGTAGTAAACAAGTTTGTGGGAGTGTTGGCAGAAAAGGACGGAGGGGTGTATACTATGTTAAAGGTGTCTGTAAAACTGTATTTATAGAGATAAATAAGAATAGGCAAGGCGTGTTACCATACAGTGGTGATTTGGACATTATTTATCTACCTACCAACGAGCCACTTGCAAGCTTTAACGGAACCGCAACATTTTATGGCAATTCCTTTCCAAAAATAGAAAGTTTCCGTAACAATGAGTGGGATGTTGGACAAGAAGACATAGAGATGCAAGATATTAAATTAGAGGCAATATTAAATTTAAAGAATGTAGTAGACTGGAGGATTTGGAAGATGGTGCGCTATTAAACAAGTCCAACATAGGGGTAGAAAAAGATATATTGTACAGTTTGAAAATATTCGTAACCTTTATGTCTCCAACCACTGGCTGGAAAGGGAGCTAGAATGTGGGAAGTTTGATTTTAACTACAAAATTAAAATTAAGTTGGATAAAATAAAGACTACTCCAAACAAGCACAAAGAAAGATTAGTGTTTTGTGTTTAGTTGTTTTGGGTTTTAAAAATTTATTTTTGTTATCGCATTGGCTTAAAACATATCCAAAATTTAGGCAGGACCATAATTGTGGATATATATTACTTATTATATTACAATGAGAGGTAGTTGAGAGGGTCACAACAATATTGGAAATGTGGCAAATATAACGGCTGGATGTATATAATAAGCTTGCATTTATTTTTTTTAATCCAACCGTAATAGTGAATTTGGAAATGGGGTATTTAGGGAAAAAATATACGGTAAATTTAGATATAAGGGGATATAACAAGTCGAAAAGTAAATAAAGGAGTTATTGGAAGTAATTTACAAAATATAGTTTTGTAAAAACACAAATACCAATGTTAGTTTTTAGGTTGCGGCAAAACAAACAACACATCAACTGTATTATAGGTGGAAATAATATTGTAATTTTAGATATAATAGTTGGGGGCTATAACATATCCAAAAATAAATCAGACAATAAATGCTTAGGACAATATCCAAAGTGTAGGCAAATCGGACAATAAACAGCAAAGTCAGTTTTGGGATTACAGCAAAATAAACAAACAAAAAAGACAAATGGGTAATGGAAGGTGTGGTAGTGTGGTCTTGTTACCTATATAAGAGGTATAACATATCCGTAAATAAAGAAGTTTGAAATTGTTAGTATATTTTTCAAAATATTTTTTTAATTTGACCATTATAGTTAATTTGTCAAATGTGGATGGTACATATACACTAGCCTAGAATAATGACATATATAAATTTTAAACAAATCAGACCATAAATAAAGAAGTTGCCAATTGGCAGTATTTTTCCAAATTTTTTAAAATTTAACCGCAATATTTGTAAAATGTGGATGGTGCATATACACTAGCCTACAACAATAACATATCCAAATTTTAAACAAATCGGACAGTAAATAAAGAAGTTGGCAATTGGCAGTATTTTTCAAAAATATTTTTTAATTTGACTGTAATATTTGTAAAATGTGGATGGTGCATATACACTAGCCTACAACAATAACATATCCAAATTTTAAACAAATCGGACAGTAAATAAAGAAGTTGGCAATTGGCAGTATTTTTCAAAAATAATTTTTAATTTGACTGTAATGGTGAATTTGGGAAATGTAGGTGTAATTTATTAAAACACCTGCCTAGGTCAATAACATATCTAAATTTTAAACAAATCGGGCAGTAAATAAAGAAGTTGGCAATTGGCAGTATTTTTCAAAAATATTTTTTAATTTTACCGTAATAGTGAATTTGGGATATGTAAGTGAAATTTATTAAAACACTTGCCTAGGTCAATAGCATATCCAAATTTTAAATAAATCGGACAGTAAATAAAGAAGTTGGCAATTGGCAGTATTTTTCAAAAATATTTTTTAATTTGACCGTAATAGTGAATTTGGGATATGTAAGTGGAATTTATTAAACCACTTGCCTATAACAATAACATATCTAAATTGAAGACAAATCGGACAGTTAATAAAGAAGGTGGCAATTGGCAGTATTTTTCAAAAATATTTTTTAATTTGACCGTTATAGTGAATTTGGGATATGTAAGTGGAATTTATTAAAACACTTGCCTAGGTCAATAGCATATCCAAATTTTAAATAAATCGGACAGTTAATAAAGAAGGTGGCAATTGGCAGTATTTTTCAAAAAATATTATTTAATTTGACCGTAATAGTGAATTTGGGATATGTAGGTGGAATTTATTAAACCACTTGCCTAGGACAATAACATATCCAAATTGAAGACAAATCGGACAGTTAATAAAGAAGGTGGCAATTGGCAGTATTTTTCAAAAATAATTTTTAATTTGACCGTAATAGTGAATTTGGGAAATGTAAGTGTAATTTATTAAAACATTTGCCTAGGACAATAACATATCCAAATTGCAGACAAATCGGACCATAAACACTAAAGATAGTTTTTTAGCCTGAATTTGAAAATTAATTTTAAAAAATATAGAGGAGGGATGGGGACAATATATTTAATATAGGCAAGGGTTGGGTATTAATATGGGCCAACAAGGAAACTTGTGGCTTATTAGTATAGGCGGGAGCTGGCGTCGGTGCAAAAACGGCTCCCCATAAGAATAACATGGGGAAAAAGCGCCGGAAGTGGCGCCTCCCCGCTAGTTCACATCTACTAACTTTTTCCCCTAGGGATTGAATTTTATAATATTCAATGTCAGAAATGTTTAAACAGTAAATATGCCACCAATTCTTGCAAAATCCGTCACATCCGATTCCATATTCACTATATTTAACTTTTTCTTTTACAAGCTGAACATTTACAATCACTTTCGCCGTCAGCCATTACCACTGCCACTCCAAGTACATACGAATCAAACATAGTCTTATTACCGAACTGAAAATCGGTTGGAACTCAACCCACTGAAATTCAAAGTATGTTTGAAATTAACAGTGTCAAACTTATGGAGTATACCCTCCAATTTGTATTGCCCTGAAAAATAATATCTATATAATTTAAATTGATTTGTACACTAGAATAGAATCAGAATTATTTATTAAATTTATAAAAAATGACAAAACTCACACAAGTATACAGTATAATGATTATAACGAAATATTTTGCGATATCAAGACTTCTCTAAAAACAAATTTTTACTTAAATATAACTTTGAGCATGGGGAAATTCAGAATCTCTGTACAAATTCTTTTCCATCAGACACTTTCAGAAACTACGCCCGATCTTTCGGCTATTATTCTCCAGTTTCAAAAAGGTAGGAACGGGTTTAACAGGCGGACGCAGTTTGGTTTTGGGTGAACCTGGTCCGGGGTCTGGGATTGCGAAGGTTAGTTTTGCTCCTCAATAATATCAAGCTAAAAAATAACATCAGTTTAAAAAGCACAATATAAACGGACACATACTTCTGAGCACTATCTGAGCATTGATAATGACTTTTTGATTATTTTTTCCAGTTATAGCTGTAATTGTTATGGCATGAATTTAAGTAAAGTACATAAAGTATCATTTCACTACTTGTACTGTTCATACAATTTATTGTTAATATCTTGTTATTATTACTACATATTCTATTGCTGTTGGTTACTGTGCATAAGTGGTTAGTTATTTATTTTTATTAGTTAAAATCCAGAGGAATATTATGGCATTTAGTTGGACAAAGTTGTCCTAATATTATTAAAAACCCATCATATTGGGATGATTATTACTTTTTATTGTATGCCACTTACTTTATTATGAGCATTGCAGTTATTTATTTATTTACGGATGCACCATTTTTACAATGTAGTACATTCATAAATACATGCCACTAGTAGGTAGCTTAACTCAAATAACAGTGACAAATACCATATACTGTATGGCCTGAATACGAGAATGTCCCATATAAATATATACATGAAAAATGAAATGAAATGAAAATGAATAATATTTGAGAATAATCTGTTTCTAATTAACTAATTACAATGTACACATTTGTTGATAAAAAAAGAATAAATATGTATGTAATGTATGTAATTATGAAAATATAATGTAATTGGTTTTATGCATAAGTAAATCTGTATTATAGGTCATTAGGATAAGTATAGCGTTCTTCACTGGGTACCACAAGAGGGTGGTAACAAGATAATGCAGTACTTAATTCTACATTATTAGTTTTAAATGTTCCAGTCAGCAATCAGACTTAATGAACAATAATTCTCTTATCTACACTTTCCTTCTAGCTCCACAACCATTAACTCCCCCACTATTTACCATGTTTATTGAAATCTACTAAATGTATTCCAGATTCGTGATTGGTCGTTGGTAATAAATCGAGCCAATCAGAGGGCAGGTGTCTTGTTAGCGTGGTCAGGTGGCCAATAAACAAAGCCTAATGACGAGGCCGGCGCGAAACCCCAGAATAATGAGCTCTGATTGGCTGTTTTCCGGATTTATTGCGCCACTGTTGTCAACAACTCGCACCCACATTTCTCTACACATCTTGCTTGTTCTAGCTTTAAACTCGATAGTACCAAAAAAAGTGTCCAAAGAATGTGAAGCTTATTTCTTCGCTTTAATGGATAAATGTTCAAATAAATGATTATGACAAAAGTAACTTTTTCTCTATTGAAAACAACTTAAACAAATTAATAATTCTGAAATAATAATATTTACTGTAACAATCAGCTTTTTAAAGCTAACGTTAAACTCTAAAATGTGTTTTTGATGTTTTTTTAATTACAAAATATACTGCCTTTATATATTCTGAAAGCCAAGTTTCTGAAATTCCAATCATATAAAAGTTAAAATCAGAAATCAAAGAGCACATTTCCTAAAATCCCGTACTTTTAAGAGAGGATCTCCAACTAACAAAACATTTGATTCAAACTTAGTTACGTTAAAATTACTGATACTTATTACATTGTTGGATCGAACAGTTTCGCCGCTTTGCATCTCTGACTTACTTTCGCCCATGCTACAGTATTTTATATTCACAAATGTTACCTTTTTTGAGCTTTTATTTATTTATTTATTCTTCCAACGGTAACACCATTTTTACATTCAATATACAGTTTATAAATAAGGTAACTTCAAGTATGATTCGCATCAATATGACAGTAAGAGCTATAAATGTGTAGTAAAAAAAATTATAAAAAATAGGCATAAGATGCAAAAATTATAAACAGTAAATAATGGTACGGATATTAACAACAATAAACTATAGAAGTGCAATACTAAAAATAATAAGTTTTGGCAGCAGTTGACATAAAATGTAAAGATCATAAAACAATAGTAATTGTACACAATTTACAGCAAGTTATAATTTTAACAACAGAAAGTAGTAACAGCTAGCAAAAAACTATAGCAACTTACTTATAAAGTAGTAAGATGAGAAGCAAATGAACAGTGTGCATAATTCCATGATACCAGATATAACAAAGCTAAGACATAACAAATATATAAACAACACAACAGCCATAAGTTAATTTCACAACCGTAAACATAACGTGACAAATTATTACTGGCAATTATTATCAAAAACAAAACAAAGATTCACCAACTGGGCACAGGGTTTATTTGTAGTAACAGGAATTTTGAAATTTTTTCTGATTTTTTCCATATACCAGAAACGTTTTCTTTACAAAAGAAGAAGAGTCTGCAATCGAAGATGACTTTAGATGCAGAGCTTAACATTGATGCTATAAAAATGACTATAATGCTATAATATCGTTAGTAATAACCTGAAAAAGAAACCAAAATCATTAATAATCAAAAAACATGTTATACATAAGTGATTCAATACTAATTTATTATGATACATGAAAATAACCACTGTTTAGTCTTTAGAATTCATTTGAAAATAAGTCTCCCAAATTGCTTCAGATACTAGCTAGGATTTCTCAAGGTCAGAACTAAACATGATACCAAGGTCCTTTGTGGTTGAAGTTTTAGAGACTACGTCATTTCATATGGTATAAGGAAAAACTTCAGGATTCCTGGAATGATGAAATGTTACAAATTGCGCTCGTACTTGAATTTATTTCCATATTATTGTGAATAGACATGAAACCATCCAGGCAGACTGTGTCACGTTCAGATTGCACCTCCAAAATAAATTTCAGGTCGTCAGCAAAGGACAGAAAATCCATTTCGATTAAATTGAAGAGGACATTTTTGTAGAGTTTGAATAAATAAGGCCACATGTGTTTTACCTGTGGTGAACGCCAGAAAGCTGAAGTATTGGCAGCGGAAATATTGAGTCAATCTTGATTGCAAGGGTGCAATCGGGTAAGTAATCCTCTAACCAGCTGAGCAGTGGGTGAAAAAATCCGTACCCTTTAAGTTTTTAAATAAGTATTCTGTAGTCAACCTTCTGTGTATTCTGTGGTCGATGTAGGCAACATCAACCTGGTGGCCGGCTCTGAAGGCTGTCAGTACTCGCTCTTGCATGGTCAAAAGATATGTGACAGTAGACGTTTTGGTAACAAAACCATGCTGGTTTGGGTGAACGATTCTACTAATGTGGGGTTTGATTCTATCGAGTACTAAGCTTTCAAAGATTTTACCCATACCTGAAAGGATCGTTATTGGCCTCTAATCTTTTATATTAGTGGAATTACCAGATTTTGGTAATGGTACCACGTTTCAATGTTTGAAAACTCTAGGAAAAAGACCAACTGAAAGAGTTTCTTTGAAAACTAATTGGAGAGGTGAGGCCAGCACACTGAAAAATTTCAGCAGAGATGGTGGTATGTTGTTAGGGCCGTTTGAGTCATCTAGCTGTGATAGCTTGCTCTTCTTAATATCGCTAATTGAGAGGGTTAGGCAACTGACATCATCAGTAGTGGAAATGTCAAAGTCTAATGTCAAATTCGACTGAGGGAAAAACACAGTTTGAAAGAAATAGGCGAATAGATCACACTTCCCACGCAAATATTCAGCAGTTTTCTCATTGAGATGCATTTTGTGAGGTAGCTTAGGAACGCTTCTTGTGCAATTTACGAAGCTTCATAAATCACGTGGCTTGGATGGGATACTCGCCTCCACACGTTGTAAGTATCTCGTGTAACATGACTTGGTAAGTTTCTTGCATCTCTAGCGGAGTTGAGAAAATCTACCATAATGAGATGCAAACAGGGTTTGCTTATATTGCCTATGTGCAATATTCTTTTCTATTATAAGCTTAATAGGGTCCCAATAGAACCATCTAGGGAAGTGGGGATGTCCAATTTTTTTTAAGTGGGCTAGACCACTGTGGGCTGAAGGGCTGCACCACTAATTAGGGTAGTAAAGAGAAATCATTGGTGGGGGGGAGGGGGGTACATCACTTGGTGAGTAGAGAAAGGGCACAGATGATTTAGCAATAATATAAAAAGTATATTGTAACACCTCCTCAGGTCTCTCTCTACCAAAACGTTGCTTGAAAATGAATGGGTGCAGACCTCAATTTCCGGGAACAGCGGATGGTGATGACGATCAGAGGCCAGTAGGAACTCATCTGCCAGGGACACATGTTTGCAGGTATCAGTGAAGATAAGGTCGAGTGTTACTCCCCTGTAGTTTTAAACGAAGTTGATTTGATCCAGAGAATTAAGAACAGCCATCTCCAATAAATAGGACGAAGAATCAGGATAAGGAGAAGATCTGTTCGTAAAGTCGGGAAGATTGAAGTCCCCGGCAAAGAAAATGTTATGTGGATGCTTGATTGCTGATGCAGCTTCATTGACAGCCTCGGAGTACCGATCATAAATAACTGCAGGACCGTTTGGACGAATATGAGCCCAGCTCATAATCAACTCTACCTTCGGGCTTGGTTTCGAATAAACACTCCAAATCATCATGTCTCTTTAAATGTCTGTTCCGATTATCATTAAGTTAAACAACTAATCAGTATATTTTTATTATTATAGAATTATAGTATAGTTGTTAAAACTTTTTAATAAATAATAATTGTTATGGTTTTATGTTATACTGTTTATAACAGCTGTTTAACCTTGTTAACGCTTGTTAAGACGTTACATTTAATTAGTTGTAAACATTAAGTTACATATCTTAGATTTCTAAGTATAAGGTATTTATTATAACTTCTCACCTCACTGTATTAATAATTGTGTTTCAGTTCGTAGTATCTTAAGCTGTTATTTTGTCTGCAAATATTTGTTTATCGTTTCTTTACTTATTTGTATTTATATTTTTAGGTTTACACGGTAAACATAATATTCACAAAATATAGTGCAATTAATAAGACAAGAAGACAAAGAAGAAGACAAAGAAGACAAGAAGCAGACAAGCCCGCTTGTGAAGTCTAAGACAAGTTGACAGTTCGTCAATACAGGCAACATCATAACATATAAATAGTTTATATAATTAAGTTTAATTAACTACAATACATTATCTTAATCTATTAGCACGCATCAAATTCAAACTAGATAAGAATACATGAGAACACAAATGTATTAAAATAAAATTAATTCTAAAGTACATTTGCATAACACTTATACAAGGTATTTAATATAAACATTTCCATAATGTTAAACAAAAAGCAGAATCTAATTGGGAGGACAACCTCAGCAAATAAGTTGTTGGATACCATCCTCAGCATTTATTTATATGGTGATATATGAAATCTAGCAATAAGTGTTATCCACTGAAATGAGATAGTCAAATCACGCAACACATTAGCTCCACTAGCATGAGTTATGACATTAAGCGTGAATACAGCGTATTCATTTACAGCTTTATTAATTTATGTGTTTTATTATCTAATCCAATTTTAGCTCCGACTGTTGAATCTTGTATAGTTAGTATATCGTTCTTCGTAAAACGGTTGTCCGCAGGTAAATACAAAAAATAAAATATTCCATTGTAAATTGGTACAAAATATTAAGCAAGTCATAATAAACAACCCTGTTGTTTCAGCAATTATGAGCTACATTTTAATCAAACCTTTGCTAAATTTTTAAATAACTGTATTTAATGCTTAGCTGGAGTGTTTGATTTCATCTAATCCTATTTCAAATGGGCAAGAAAAGTATTTTATTTATCTTTGGAAATTGGATATTATTTTATTTTTGTCAACATGTAAGTAAGTATCGAATTAAAATATACCCATCAGAATATGAATAGATGTAATCGACACAAGGCCACTTACCAGCTTTCATACAAATACAAAAATCCATTTATATTTTTCTCTGATAAACCATTTGGAAAAAATTCATTTTTAAACTATATTTCCTCGACAACATAAAACATATTTACAGAAATATTAATTGTTAAAGTAACATTTTTGGATAGTTTATTTTTTATATTTTACTAAGACAACTTAACGATTTAGGATACTATTGTTTGTTTTTTATTTGAAGCAATTTTAACAATTTAATTAAATGTTACATTTGCGTGACGAAAAATGCAAAGGTGAAATATATTATTGTTTTATAATGATAGAGTACTTATAAAATTAAATATAATTGTGAACTTATACATCTAACATTTGGTAAAACATTATTTTTAAACCTACAGTACCATATTTCTGAGTTTTAATCGATCACCATCCCTAGCCTCGAGGGAAAATTGTATCAGCTGTGGTTTCATTATCTGATGTCCCAGGACTACCTTAAGACTGGTCTTTACCAGTTTTGAGGCTGTCATTGGGTACAGCAAATGAAGTTTTCATTACATATGGTAAGTCTTGGCTGTCCATTATGACAAACTTCCCTTTCAACTTTCGTCCCTCTATTTGCAGCGGCTAGGGACAGAATCTCCGAGTTTGGTCCCCACCTGCCAACCTGAGAATGGATGGTCCCTGGCTGTTGTACATGGATACCCTGTCAGTTGAGTTGACCAGTTGGAGGGCAGAATGCGGGTCCCCTGTTTGAAAGCCTCATCCCAGCTGTCACAGGGGCATGGGAGTTGGCCCTGTGAAGGGTCGATTTGGCTGCCGTCCCAACCCACCCTTTCCTTTCCTGCTATACCCTGCCTTTCCGGTAACCTGCGCAATATTCCCGCTTGTGGAAGATGTGACTAGCAGCTATGCTGGGGTTTCCTAATCCGCAACAATGATGAATGATGAATGATGATGATGATCATTATCTGATTTATGGTCTTAATACAGTATTCAATAAGGATAAATCAAATCAAATCAAAGGTTGTTTATTGCCATGAGACTTACAAGAGCATTGGGATGTGTCCAATATAGAGTATGAAAACAAAATAAAAATCATAGTCTAAAAATCTTTATTAAAACCCTGTCTCTGTCCCTGTATTTTACTAACCTGTGTCTACAGCCTTATTTAATTATTTCTGAAAAAATAAATGTTTCACCAGTTACGCTTTCAGGTCGTTGCTGAATCTTTTGGGTTGGTATTCTATTTTTAGGTAATCTGGCAATGCATTATACAACTTGAGGCAGGCATAAGAAAGGTTTTTTACGAAAAAAGTAGTTCTGTGCTTTTGAAAAAGCATTTCATTCCGCGGTCGAAAAATTATAAGCAGTAAATCTGGAAGAAATAAATACATCTTAATTTTTCATTAAACTATACATTTTCCAGAATATATTGAAGAATAAGTTAATACTTTTCCAAAATGTTCTTAGACAAGACAAAATATGGCACGGATAATCTTTTTTGGAAGCAGAAATCGGATTTTACCTTTGACCTTACTAAGATAGTTCAGATTAGGTATTAGATTCCTTGAAGTCGATGACCATCACGGCTGGATAGACCTCAAAGTCAAACCAAAGATACTGTTGAATGCTCCTATTTACAGGTATTTAATATAGCCTAATATGGGGAAAACATGAATCAAATGAGGTAAGATAATATTTTGCTGCGATTATCACATCAGTAGTTTTGACAAAAAAAACTGTTTTAGTGCTGCAAACAAATATGAACTTAGTTTAGTTATACCTTTCCTGTTGTGATCAACATAGGTGAATCGGGAATCCATTTTAAGACCATTTAATCGGAACAGTACAGGAAGATATAACCGTAGGATCACCAAGTAAAATCCATAAATAAAGATTTGTACTTTCTCAATTTAAAACCAAACATGCTAGATTTTCCTGTATTCATGAAACTACCAATCCCTGCAAGCTATTGCAAAAGAGAGTTACCTCCAATGAAAGAAGTTTCTTCAATTTTATCGGAACAATCAGCTGTAACAATAAGAGAAGTGGCATCAACAAAGAGCAATATCTCATTTATTAATGCTGCCATTAATGAGATTTATGAGAAGTAAAAATATGTTTCAGGTAAAAATAAGTAAGACTGCCTCTTGGCAACTTTAGTTTCTTAGGGGAAAAATCAATACCTTCGTTTTTCTACATTAATGCCTATGAATTTTTTTTAGTTAATCGGTACAAAATTTAACTCGCCTCTATAAATACTTGTCTCCACTCCTGGCAACATTGATAATTCTTCAGAATCTCTGTTCTTTAAATAACCTGAATTATTGATATGAGATACTGAAACTGACTGTGATCTGACAATCAAGAACGAAAATATTCAATCATATGCTTTACCCCTGGAACCCATATGTTCCAGCTTATTGAGTAGAATACAACGGTTCACCACATAAAACGCCTTACTGAGACCAAGATATATGCCCAGAGTGTGCATTTTACAATATAGTACAATTGCCCGGAGTATGCCCGGGTTAACAATAATAATTGTAACTGCGAAAATTATAATGATGACTTATAATAGGATATTGGGTAACTTCTATTGGTAACTGTTTATTTTTTTAATCATTTATATAAGCCGTGTATTAGACCATTTCAAACAAGTCTCAACAAGCACTCATACAATATATTCAAGTACAAATAGTTGTTGAATGCTAAGTAAATTAGCAGTGAATATCAAAACACACTAAACAGCCCAAAGATCGAGTAACAATTCAATAACAATTAATGGTAAGTATTACGAACAAGGCAATATTAAGTTTAAATGCAGATTTAAAATGGCTCTGACATAATATAATATATTAATATATGTTTTATTTATCAGCAATTACATGTAATTATTCTTTACTAATGAATACATTAAACATGTAACTAACTAACAATGAATAACATTAAACCCTTCATATATTTTACCGTATTATAAATACTGCTTGTAAAAGTTACTAATATGTGCAATACCAATTAAAAATTACGAATTAAAGTCAATTCTGGAATTTTTCCAACTGAATCCGTAATGTTTAAAGTTTGCATGTAATTATTACAACAATTAGACTCGGCTCGTACCATTTAAATGATAATTCTGTTTTATTCCGTCTATTCCTTTTCCCAGCCAATTATAATTGTAGATGCCGGCGTAGGGAGGGGGCGGCCGCTAGACCAATGGCAGAAGTTGTTCCTTAACTGGAACATTAAGTTAATCAGAAACATCTCTGACGCAATTAAAACCGATTTGTGTGAGCAGCCGACGGTCTCGGTTTTCTTTTCCGATATCGTTCCGATCCACCAATCAGAAACGGCGGTCCAGGTGATGTAAGACTATTGGGAAGAATCCAAACCCGTCTTTGAAGTCGTGTCGGCTCTCTTGGCTTTTTCAGAATTCCTCAGCAAAAAATGCAAATGTTACGTGTTTAAGTAATTACTTATTGTGCAACGGCCATTTGCCATCGACGCTCTTACTAAGAAACCTCTGCAGGATTCTAGAGCGAATATGCAGGATTACTCCTGTTTTGATTATAACATAGGTAAATATCATATGAGTGATGGTTTTTAATGTGATTCAAATACGCTAATATATGAAGGAAATAAACATACTGATATAATAAATAATGAAAACAAACTTATAGTAAGAGTGAATAATCTTGCAGAAAGAAAAAACCATTCAGTATGAGAGTAACGTTTTCTTTTTAAATTCAGTCAGGGAACTATTAATGCTAACTCTTCGAGGTGTCTATGTATTGCCGATAACCAAACGTAATTCGGGGCAGTGAAATCTACAAATACGAGGAGGCATGAAGGGGTAAATGTCGCGTTGTGTTGAACAACACCAAACAAAGTCTATCAGTAGCCTAATCTGTCACCCCAAGTATGTCTTTAGTAATCATCATTAAGTTTATAGGCAAGCTGTCACTTTCGCCAAACGAAAATCGATCAAACACTTTTCTAAAACTAATTTTGAATCAAACTGAAGTTGTTGATTTGACCGACTAAGATGGGGTATTCTTGAACAGCAACTCGGATGGCCCCATGATTAATCCCTTTTAACCTTGTCTTCGTGCGATAGTAAATGAATCAATAGTAGAGATATTTAGACAGGAATACGTGAGGAGGCTGAGGAGGGTCCTCTCATTTGCATAACAATGGAGCCCCCCTCAGAAATCTTTTTAGTCACCCCCTCCCCGGTTACGTAACACCAAACCGCCATATACTTTTTTTAGCCCCTCTCCCTCCCCCCTTCTTAAGACCACCCGCTGAGCGAATAAAGGTCAGGGTTTAAGGTCACTCTATTGTTTTGTACGTTTTGTTCATATATCCGTTATTTACTGACCGATTTCGGTCAAACTCGGTAATTAGGCTTTGTTTGGTACATGGAACAAGACCTTATCATCGGTTTTGACCTAGCGTTATTTTAAGAGCTTCTAGGAATTTTTACGTATCTTTTCTCTCAATTCGCTCACTAACAAAGGGCTTATATGAACGCCAACTTGGCGTAAACACATCAATCACTTATCATCCGTTGTCTTATTATTCCAAGAGCTGTTGTATTTTTCGAACCTTTTCTTTGCTATAAGTGATGAGTCCAATTAAGAGAATAATAGCTCTCTCTTACAATTCCAAGAATTCCTTTTTGTTCTTTCTTTAGAGTTTGAACTCCTGCGGCGAATTCCAGGAATCAGAACAATTGATCACTTACACCGAGATCCGGGAAGGGAAACAATAGACCGACAAGTTGAATCAGAAAAATAGAACATCTGAGCTGAGTTTAGAGAAACGAAACAATAGATCGATACGTTCAGACCTATCGGACAACCCACCGCACTCTACAACTTTCCCGATGGACAAAGCGTTTTGTAACGTTGGCGTCTCTTCAGTTTAGTCTTGGAGTTCACAGCGTCTGGACGTGTTTGTGAGTGCTGTGATGATTTACGTTGCGACTTGTATTTTGCGTTCAGTCTCGGTTCAGACTTCAGAGTACGCAGACGCATTAGTCAGTGCTGTGCTGTTCAACATTGTGACTGGTCTTTTGCGTTCAGTCTTGGTTCGGACTTCATGGTGTGCGGACGTGTTGGTTAGTGCTGTGTTGATTTACATTGCGACTTGTCATTTGCGTTCTGTCTTGGTTTGGAATTTATAGTGTGCGGACTTGCATGTCAATGCTGCGCTGATTTACATTGTGACTTGTCTTTTGTGTTCAATCTTGGTTCGGACTTCACACTGTGCGGACGTTATGTCTCCTATTACAGGTTACTATTGCCAGTACTGCAGCCGCAACCTCACGAGGATGGACAACGTCAGGCACCACAAGAAACTACACTGTATTGTACGCCACGGACGAATCGCTCCCCTGGACTGTGCGGTAGCAAGAACCAGCGGACTTCAACAACCTGCGTCACCCGCACCCTCATCTTTGCCATTGTATTCATCAGGAGGCAGAAGCGATGTTGATGACGATGAACTTCCGGTGCTGCCCGACTACCTGGCACCAGAGGGGTTTGGAGAGGTCCAGACGGATTTCCGTGGACGTCTCAAGACCTACGCCCTGCAGGAGCACCGATTAAGGAGATATTGACGACAACGAGGATCCTGAAACGTAGAACACGTACTCAAATACAATGTACAATGTACATTTGTACAATGGCGAGGACGCCGCTAAACACTTCATCACTTCGCTGTGGGAGGATATTGAAAATATTGGTGATATCCTTGGGGATATTGGGGAAACGTCGACCACGAGACCGACCGCAGCTCAGTGCCAACGAGGTAGCGGAGTTTCAAGTAGCAACTATCTGCTACATATGCAAGCGGCCCATCATCCAAGACGATGATGACATCAAGGTGAGGGACCACCAGCATTCGCCAAACTACAAGTACAGGGGCGCGGCTCATCTGACTTGCAACTTGCAATATAAGGAGCAAGATACGGTGAACGTGTACCTGCACAACATGTCAAACTAAGATGCCCACTTCATCGTGAGGGAGCTAGGAGTTGACGGAGGCGACGTTGATTTGCTTGCCAACACTGAAGAAAAATAAATCATCTTCGCCAAGCGTTTCAAGTATCCTAGCGTGGGACGGCTGAACAGTATTAGATTACGATTTTTGGACTCATACCATTTCCTGCTAAGATCATTGGGCAGTCTGGCTTCGATGTTACCCGCGGAGCAGATGATTATCACCAAAGCTCACATTGACGATCCGGAGCAATTTGACCTTGTGCGGAGGAAAGGAGTCTTCCCGTACGAGCAAATCACTTCTCTGAATCTGTTGAATGAGAAGGTGTTGCCATCCATCAAGGCTTTCTCAAAGGACCTGTCACCAGAGAACTATCCACACGCCCAACGCGTTTGGAAAAAGTTTGGATGCAAAACCCTCGAAGACTACTCCAATTTATACCTTCTGACGAATGTCATGATGTTGGCGGACATTTCCGAGGGTTTTCAGGAAAGGGGTGCCTGGAACATAACAACCTGGATCAAACACACTTCTTCACCCTACCTTCGTACGCTTGGGACGTGATGCTGTCCAAGACCAGTGCGGTCCTCGAAATCCTTTAGGACATAGATATGTACTTGTTTTTCGAGAAGGGTATTTGGTGTGGGAATATCCCACATCACCTAGCAAACCACAGGTTCAAAAGGTAAGGATAAGACCCTCGACTACAGCTGTAGGCGAACAAAGGTCAACATACGCGCGCAATGGCGGACCGACGAACGAACGGTCACGAACGGCAGCGGAGCGTTGTCATTGAAGTGCTGGCCAGGAACAGGTCGTGCAGGTTATCTTTTCCAAACGTGGGTGATGTTCCAAATTATGTTTAGTAAGGGGTAGCCTTTTTTGTGGGGGGAAGGGGGTAACGGGGATTAGGGTTCTGATCTAAGTAAATTGTTTATGTAGCAATTCGATCAAATTAACCTTAAATTATGATGTAATGTGTTTCAATCAAATAAATCGGCACGTTCCTACCCGACCGCATATTTCTTCCGGGGGCATAAACGTAGTTAATCTTAATTAATAATTATTAGGAGCTCATAAAGCTGGCTTATGCTTTAGTAAGGTTAAATGAGAACTAAAAATGGGTAACGGGCCTTCACGTTTCCTAAAATGTGGGCGGCTGAGAGATTAAATCCCGAGGCCCATCACAGTTGTAGCAGTAGCGTATAATTGTTACGGTTGACCGACCATGCCAGTAATTAAAAGTCTCAGTGACCTTATTCGAGTAGCCAAAGCTTATGTAGTTCTCTTTATTAATTCTTTTAACTTTGCAAACAAATTTGTATACCAAAGGAAAGCAACTAAAATCATTTCGCATGGACTTGAGTCAACTTCCGTTGATGTGACGTCAGAGCTCATATTCGCATTTGCTGGTTTCAATTTCTGCCGTGACGTAATAACATGTGCAAGCATTAAATTCATTGTGTGATTCAATTTAGTTTCTGAGTGTTCAATTTCTCTGCAACGGTTAGGATACAAACAGATGAAAGTGTGTTATGATTATTTTCCAATATCTGGTTTCTTGACAATCGTAATATTTAGGAGTTTTAATACGTCCCTTTAGACATGTGACGTCAAATCTGTATGTGGTTTAAACTTTCAGTTGGTTAAAACACTCCAAAAATTCAATAATAACGAGTATTTGTACTATAACAGTATATTTCGATCCCCAATATTATTTTCTAAGTGGATAGATTATTTTAAGAACAATTTATCTAAAGTTTAGGCACATTAGACGATGAGCCCCTTCATCTGCACTGATAATGTGCCTCCTCAATATCGAACTGCCTGGGGTTGGCATTGTTTACATTTCAGGCGTTAGATTAATCTTGGCAAATGCTCTGCCTTTAATACCTTTAATAATTAATTTTAGTCCCTTTAATTAGTAATATAAGGGTTCTTTATAGTTGAAACCAGGTCGTTTTTTTTAAAAAAAGTGTTGCCCCAGTATTACATGAAAATAACAATAATCCAGCAAAGTACACTGAGTGTGTGACTACAATAGTTTAAAATATGTTATTGTTCAAGTTGTGTCACACCCCCCCCCCCACAAATTAAATTATGTATTCAGTTTCTATGCTAGGCTTATTTGTTGAACAGAGCTGGTTACATTTAGTTTGCAAAAAAGAAAATAATTTTAAGCTCTGTCACAAGGGGTAACCAACAAATTAACTAAATGTGTCAACGACCAATTTCCAATTTTAAATACAATATAAAATCAATTATAGTCAAACATTGTCCCAAAGCAGTACAGAATATTCAGTCCAGTATTGAGTTAAGCAGGATCATCGTGTGACAATATGTCATCAAAGACAATATTAATATTAATATTGATGACAATATTAATATGTCATCAAGCCAAACATGTTCTGTATATTTATTTATGGTCAAAATGCAACCAGTAAACTCATTTGCATATAAAGTTGCTAGTTTTTTATTACAGTAGTCTTTTTCAATTTTAATGCAACCTTCACACAGTATGGAGTGTAATTAGTTTTGCATCGATTGTACCATTAATTTATTTGGAGTAAATAAATTGTCCAACAGCTAAAAACATTAGCAAGCTTGGACTTTCTTATCTGATAGTAGATTGTGAGGGCATTAACCTCCCTCCATACTGGAGTATTAAGCAGCCTAACCACAAGTGCAATGTTGACATTGCAATCCTTTCAACAGCAGGTGTTTTGACAGATCCTCGCCTTTTAGATGAGCCTTTTTTTGGTAAACCCTTTTGGTTATGATGCAGTTGAATAGTTGCAAGTAATTTAATCTTTAGCAATGCCTGCTAGTAAATAAAGTAATTATTATATTTTTTTAAAGTGCAATTTACATTTTTTTTAGAACTTTCTCAACTCATTGACTTATTCAGGGATTGCCAGAACAATTGAGGTTGAATTGAGATATTAGCAAATGTTAATTTGTTTGTTGGGTTGATCACAGGAGAAAATAATCTAGCAATTGAGTTTGACACACAATACATGAAAGGTAGAAACAAGTTACTATCATAACTCTCGCCAAATGGAAGCGGAGTTTCAATCAGCAACTATCTGCTACATATCATATGCAATCGGCCCTTCTTCAAAGACGATGATGACATCAAGGTGAGGGACCACCAGAATTCGCCAAACTACAAGTACAGGGGCGCGGCTCATCTGACTTGCAACTTGCAATATAAGGAGCAAGATACGGTGAAGGTGTACCTGCACAACATGTCAAACTACGATGCCCACTTCATCGTGAGGGAGCGAAGAGTTGACGGAGGCGACGTTAATTTGGTTGCCGACACTGACGAAAAATATATCACCTTCACCAAGCGTTTCAAGTACCCTGACGTGGGACGGCGGAACGGTATTAGATTTAGATTTGTGGATTCAAACCATTTCCTGCCAACATCATTGGCCAGTGTGGCTTCGATGTTACCTGCGGAGCAGATGATCATCACCAAAGCTCACATTGACGATCCGAAGCAATTTGACCTTGTACGAAGGAAAGGAGTCTTCCCGTACGAGAACAACACGTCTCAGGATGTGTTGAATGAGAACGTGTTGCAACCATTGAGGCTTTCTCAAAGGACCTGTCATCAGAGGACTATGCACAAGAACAACGCGTTTGGACAAAGTTGGATGCAAAACCCTCAAAGACTACCCCAATGTCTACCTTCTGACAGATGTCAAGCTGTTGCAGACACTTACGAGGGTTTCAGAAACGGGTGCCTGGAACATTACAACGTAGATCCAGCACACAACTTTACCCTACCGTCCTATGCTCGGTATGTGATGCTATCCAGGACCGGTGTGGTCCTCGAAACCCTTCAGGACGTAGATATGTATTGTTTTTTGAGAAGGGTACTTGGGGCCCACTTTGACAATGCGTCACACGATACGCCGAGGCTAACAACGAATACGTCACAGGTGATGTCGGCCGAAACGATTGGGGCGCATTTACAAGTGATGATGTTGGTTCTGTATTATGACACCAACAACCTGTACGGTTTGGCAATGTTCAAGCAACTCCCTTACGGAGAGTTCGAGTGGTTATCACAGCCGTAAGTCGACGACTTGGTCATAGAGAGTCTGCCGGCAGACAGTGAGGATGGCTACGTCTTGGAGGTGGATTTGGAGTATCCGCGAGACAAAGCCCTCCACGACAAACATCGCAACGTGCCGTTTTTCCCGGACACTTGAAAAGCGCCGACAGACCAGCTTCCATATACACCGGAAGAAATCCTCAACTGTGGAGCAGGAAAATTGTCAAAGCTAATGGCTACCCAGATGGATAAAAACGAATACGTGATCCATTTCAGATATCTGCAACAGGCGCTACAGAACGGACTACATCTGCGTCGCATCCACCAGGCTCTACGCTTCAAACAGTCAAGATGGTTAGCCCCGTACGTGGCGCTGAATACCAAATTGCGACGAAAAGCCAAAAACAAATTCGAGACCGAGCTGTTCAAGCTCATGGTAAACGCAGTACATGTTATGAGCCTCCAGAAGGCACATAGACCTGAAACTGGTGACCAACTCGAAGACATATGTAAAGTAGGTGGCCAAGTCCCATTTCCCACGGTACAATGATCCCATTTCATTATATTTGATAGTATAATTTAATTTCATTGTTAAATTATGGCTTACCAAACCGTATCATTTATCTTCATATGCAAAAAATATATTTCATTGTATTTAACATTTTATTTGTACAAAATAATAATATACTAAAATCCAAAAACCTCTTGAACACACAACATTTCTTTAATCCACCACCATAGTAACTTGTAAAATAAAACGTATGATAAACATTATATAAATTATCCTGGTGGTACAGTAGTTATGTTAACTTAACATACCTCTTTAATTTTAGTTTAACGAAATGAAAATGAAAATCGGAAAGAATGAAACTCAAACTCAAAAAGCTAAATTTATTGAATACTTAGGTCTTCTCTCATTCTTTCAAAATTCTTTCTTGGCAAACCATTTGTGAAGATGTCTGCTAAATTGCTTTTCGAATCAATATATTTTATTTTCACTTGTCTACTTATTACCAAATACTTTAAAAAATGGTATCGTGTGTCAATATGCTTTGTTCTCTTGCTGTTTTCAAAAGATTGTGTCATATCTATGGCTCCTTTAATATCTACATATAAGATACGTGTCATATATTAGTAGTGGGTAAACAGGAAAGAGGGGCCGTATTCGGCGCTTTTTTCCCATGTTATTCTTATGGGGATCAGTTTTTGCGCCGACGCCCGATCCTACCCTACACAAATTTTCTTTTTGGCCCTTGCCTTATTTTCCCCCATTTAAAATTTGCATTAATTTTAATACATCCTTTGCAGAAATCCACGAGTTCAAAAATAACTCCACACTAAATAAACAACACATGTAAACAACTTAGAAGTTATTGTGTAGTAGTGGGTAAACAGGAAAGAGGGGCCGTATTCGGCGTTTTTTTCCCATGTTATTCTTATGGGGAGCCGTTTTTGCGCCGACGCCAGCTCCCGCCCTACACAAGTTTCCTTGTTAGCCTATACTAACGTCCAACCCTTGCCTATATTAAATATATTTTCCCAATCCCCATCCCTCCTCTATATTTTTTAAAATTAATTTTCAAATTCAGGCTAAAAAACTATCTTTGGTGTTTATGGTCCGATTTGTCTGCAATTTGGATATGTTATTGTCCTAGGCAAGTGTTTTAATAAATTCCACTTACATTTCCCAAATTCACTATTACGGTTGAATTAAAAATATTTTTGAAAAATACTATAGTGCCAATTGCCAACTTCTTTATTAACTGTCCGATTTGTCTGCAATTTGGATATGTTATTGTCCTAGGCAAGTGTTTTAATAAATTTCACTTACATTTCCCAAATTCACTATAACAGTCAAATTAAAAAATATTTTTTGAAAAATACTGCCAATTGCCAACTTCTTTATTTACTGTCCGATTTGTCTGCAATTTGGATATGTTATTGTCCTAGGCAAGTGTTTTAATAAATTCCACTTACATTTCCCAAATTCACTATTACGGTTGAATTAAAAATATTTTTGAAAAATACTATAGTGCCAATTGCCAACTTCTTTATTAACTGTCCGATTTGTCTGCAATTTGGATATGTTATTGTCCTAGGCAAGTGTTTTAATAAATTTCACTTACATTTCCCAAATTCACTATAACAGTCAAATTAAAAAATATTTTTTGAAAAATACTGCCAATTGCCAACTTCTTTATTTACTGTCCGATTTGTCTTCAATTTGGATATGTTATTGTCCTAGGCAAGTGTTTTAATAAATTCCACCTACATATCCCAAATTCACTATTACGGTCAAATTAGAAAATATTTTTTGAAAAATAGTGCCAATTGCCAACTTCTTTATTAACTGTCCGATTTGTCTTCAATTTGGATATGTTATTGTCCTAGGCAAGTGTTTTAATAAATTTCACTTACATATCCCAAATTCACTATTACGGTCAAATTAGAAAATATTTTTTGAAAAATAGTGCCAATTGCCAACTTCTTTATTTACTGTCTGATTTATTTAAAATTTGGATATGTTATTGTCCTAGGCAAGTCTTTTAATAAATTCCACTTACATATCCCAAAATTCACTATTACGGTCAAATTAAAAAATATTTTTGAAAAATACTGCCAATTGCCAACTTCTTTATTTACTGTCCGATTTGTTTAAAACTTGGATATGTTATTGTCGCAGGCAAGTGTTTTAATAAATTACACTTACATTTCCCAAATTCACTATTACAGTCAAATTAAAAATTATTTTTGAAAAATACTGCCAATTGCCAACTTCTTTATTTACTGTCCGATTTGTTTAAAATTTGGATATGTTATTGTTGTAGGCTAGTGTATATGCACCATCCACATTTTACAAATATTGCGGTTAAATTTTAAAAAAATTTGGAAAAATACTGCCAATTGGCAACTTCTTTATTTATGGTCTGATTTGTTTAAAATTTATATATGTCATTATTCTAGGCTAGTACACACCATCCACATTTGACAAATTAACTATAACGGTCAAATTTAAAAAATATTTTGAAAAATATACTAACAATTTCAAACTTCTTTATTTACTGTCTGATTTGATTTATTTTCGGATATGTTATAGCGCTTATATAGGTAACAAGACCACACTACCACATGTTCCACTACCCCCTATAATACAATATTTTGTCTTTTTTTGTTTGTTTATTTTGCTGTAATCCCAAAACTGACTTTGCTGTTTATTGTCCGATTTGCCTACACTTTGGATATTGTCCTAAGCATTTATTGTCTGATTTATTTTTGGATATGTTATAGCCCCCAACTATTATATCTAAAATTACAATATTATTTCCACCTATAATACAGTTGTTTGTTTTGCCGCAACCTAAAAACTAACATTGGTATTTGTGTTTTTACAAAACTATATTTTGTAAATTACTACCAATAACTCCTTTATTTACTTTTCGACTTGTTATATCCCCTTATATCTAAATTTACCGTATATTTTTTCTCTTTTAGTGCTGTTTTGTCGTAACCAAACTTTGGATATGACTGCAATATATTACTGGCCATTGCATAAGTAAATACCCCATTTCCAAATTCAATATTACGGTTGGATTAAAAAAAATAAATGCAAGCTTATTATATACATCCAGCTGATAAGTAATATATATCCACAAAATATTTATGGTCAGAACTGCCTAAATTTTGGATATGTTTTAAGCCAATGCGATAGCAAAAAATAAATTTTTAAAACCCAAAACACTAATCTTTCTTTGTGCTTGTTTGGAGTAGTCTTTATTTTATCCAACTTAATTTTAATTTTGTAGTTAAAATCAAACTTCCCACATTCTAGCTCCCTTTCCAGTGGTTGGAGACATAAAGGTTACGAATATTTTCAAACTGTACAATATATCTTTTTCTACCCCTAGGACTTGTTTAATAGCGCACCATATTCCAAATCCTCCAGTCTACTACATTCATTAAATTTAACATTGCCTTTAATATCTTGCATCTCTATGTCTTCTTGTCCATTGTTACGGAAACTTAGGTTTTCTATTTTTGGAATTGCCATAAAATGTTGCGGTTCCGTTAGTGTTAAAGCTTGCAAGTGGCTCGTTGGTAGGTAGATAAATAATGTCCAAATCACCACCGTATGGCAACACGCCTTGCCTATTCTTATTTATCTCTATAAATACAGTTTTACAGACACCTTTAACATAGTATACACCCCTCCGTCCTTTTCTGCCAACACTCCCACAAACTTGTTGTTTACTACAAACGCATACACTATATAATGTCCATAATGCTCGCAAGAAGTAATCTTTTAATTTATCCTCTCTTTCCCTTCTTTCTTTAGCCAACTGTGCTTTGTATTCCTCTGCAACAGTATTTTCCACATATTCCAATGTCTTCTAATTCCAATTTCCTCTAAGAAAGGCTTGGAAAGTGGCTCTATTTCTTTAATAGTGTATGGGTACAGTTTATTGGTCCGGCTTCTTAAAACGTAGGGAGTAAGGTTAGGACTTTCCAAATTGATGTGTTTAGGTATAGTGGAGAATGGTGTATTTGATGTGCCCCCAGATTTGATGTAACACTTATGCTTTACACTTACGGCATCCTCCTCTATTACCTCTACATAGTTGGTAAACAGTTAAAGCTAAATGCAGATAGAGCATACTTTATTAACTTTTCCCTTTGTGTACTATCTTTTGGCAGTTTTAGTTGTACTCCAGTTAACTTCCCCCAATATGCATCGTTAAACACTAAACAACAACTGTTTTGTAATTGGCAACTTTCACCCACATCTTATACAGAGGTACAGCATAGAATGGAGCATTTTGAAAGTACCGTTTGTTGTCTTCTATTAGACTTAAACAATCTCTTAAAGGTTCAAACCCTTTACCAAAACCTCTACAATAGATTGTTGCCTCTAACCTTGTTATTCTCTCTAGCCAGTTTAGACGAGAACGTTTCTTTTAGGTTTACAAAGTTTATTATATGGTTTCCTATACTTTTAATTACTCCAGGACTTGTAATCTGGCATATAAATTTATTATATATTTTTACCCTGCTATTTACATTAAACCATGTTAAACAGTCTTTACTAACATTATCTACAATAACATTATGGGGGTCCATTCGCCCCCCTGGTAGCAAAAGTTAAAGTTTTCTGTAAGATATTGGCACATTTCCTCTTTATTAAATATTCCAACCAAATCTAGTGTTATATCGAAATCCATAAGATAGTACATTTCTTTTTCCAGATCTTGCAGTATCTTTGGAAGGTCTTCCAACAAATCCTTAATTTTAACATTTGCAAGCTCAATTTTATAGGGAATTGCTATAGGATCATCATACTTTTGTTTAATTTGGTCAATATCTTTCTTTATTATTTGTAACACACCCTCGCTTTGGGAGAATGGTAGTTTGGCCACAACACCATGTCGAGCTAAAGAGAACTTTTTAAATATTCCTCATAAGTAGCTATTAAACGAGCCACATATTTCCTTCTTAACTTTAAATTTATTCCGAACGTCCCCATCACAATCCGTAACATTGGTTATCTTAACTAACATCCGTTATAGATGTTATTTAATTTTGGTTCACCCCCACAATAGTTTATATTACCTATGTCTGTAAGAAGGTTATTATTACGTAGATTTTCTAATAAAAACCATATACCAAATCTTTCGTTAGTAGGTTTAATACAATTCCCCAATAAATGGCTAACAGAGTACATTTCTTTTATACAAAAAAGTAGCGGAAACATGTAAACAGGACAGATTACACCATAGGCATATAGAGGTTGTAAATATATGGATATTGTATATAAACACAGGCGAGCGGTAAGTGTAACATGTAAGTGGACACCCACATGCAAATATGGAATACCCACAAATTCGACTAATTAAGTTTATAGTCTCAATATAATTAACATATTAACATTAGTACCCAAATTGTCGAAATTCTATAATTCTATTCTTAGTCCTTGTATTAGGTTTTGTACTATTAAACCCAACACCCCGTGCAGTAGAGTAATATATGTATTTAATACAGATACGCACATTCTACAAGACCCATACATCTGTTGTATAAGCAGCAGAATAGACGTCTCATTGTGTTGTTGTAAAGTAAAACATAAATGTAAATTGTGCTGGATACAACCGGCCAGATATTAGACAGGAAATGTGTTGGAAGTGTATTGCCAAAGACAAATCACATAGTGCAGCATGTAATCAATCCATTACTATTTAGACAAAGGTCAGTATTGGTACAACATCCGATATATTAGCCAAACCCACAATCAAACTTGGAAAACAAACAGTAAAAGATAAATATTATAGTAACAGAAATAGTAAGAGTATAAGGACATAGTAATATTTAAAGTTTATAAAACAACACAAATGCAGAGACACAATAACACACTCCAACACATTTGGACACAGGCACAGATACTGGTTTACATCCATTTAACACAACTTTACACGTTCTGTCAACCGACACAAAAATAGTTTGTAAATTGTGTAAGAAATATATGTAATATAAACAAATTTAACACAATCATAACATTGTCCACAATGTTATGATTGTGTTAAATTTGTTTATATTACATATATTTCTTACACAATTTACAAACTATTTTTGTGTCGGTTGACAGAACGTGTAAAGTTGTGTTAAATGGATGTAAACCAGTATCTGTGCCTGTGTCCAAATGTGTTGGAGTGTGTTATTGTGTCTCTGCATTTGTGTTGTTTTATAAACTTTAAATATTACTATGTCCTTATACTCTTACTATTTCTGTTACTATAATATTTATCTTTTACTGTTTGTTTTCCAAGTTTGATTGTGGGTTTGGCTAATATATCGGATGTTGTACCAATACTGACCTTTGTCTAAATAGTAATGGATTGATTACATGCTGCACTATGTGATTTGTCTTTGGCAATACACTTCCAACACATTTCCTGTTTAATATCTGGCCGGTTGTATCCAGCACAATTTACATTTATGTTTTACTTTACAACAACACAATGAGACGTCTATTCTGCTGCTTATACAACAGATGTATGGGTCTTGTAGAATGTGCGTATCTGTATTAAATACATATATTACTCTACTGCACGGGGTGTTGGGTTTAATAGTACAAAACCTAATACAAGGACTAAGAATAGAATTATAGAATTTCGACAATTTGGGTACTAATGTTAATATGTTAATTATATTGAGACTATAAACTTAATTAGTCGAATTTGTGGGTATTCCATATTTGCATGTGGGTGTCCACTTACATGTTACACTTACCGCTCGCCTGTGTTTATATACAATATCCATATATTTACAACCTCTATATGCCTATGGTGTAATCTGTCCTGTTTACATGTTTCCGCTACTTTTTTGTATAAAAGAAATGTACTCTGTTAGCCATTTATTGGGGAATTGTATTAAACCTACTAACGAAAGATTTGGTATATGGTTTTTATTAGAAAATCTACGTAATAATAACCTTCTTACAGACATAGGTAATATAAACTATTGTGGGGGTGAACCAAAATTAAATAACATCTATAACGGATGTTAGTTAAGATAACCAATGTTACGGATTGTGATGGGGACGTTCGGAATAAATTTAAAGTTAAGAAGGAAATATGTGGCTCGTTTAATAGCTACTTATGAGGAATATTTAAAAAGTTCTCTTTAGCTCGACATGGTGTTGTGGCCAAACTACCATTCTCCCAAAGCGAGGGTGTGTTACAAATAATAAAGAAAGATATTGACCAAATTAAACAAAAGTATGATGATCCTATAGCAATTCCCTATAAAATTGAGCTTGCAAATGTTAAAATTAAGGATTTGTTGGAAGACCTTCCAAAGATACTGCAAGATCTGGAAAAAGAAATGTACTATCTTATGGATTTCGATATAACACTAGATTTGGTTGGAATATTTAATAAAGAGGAAATGTGCCAATATCTTACAGAAAACTTTAACTTTTGCTACCAGGGGGGCGAATGGACCCCCATAATGTTATTGTAGATAATGTTAGTAAAGACTGTTTAACATGGTTTAATGTAAATAGCAGGGTAAAAATATATAATAAATTTATATGCCAGATTACAAGTCCTGGAGTAATTAAAAGTATAGGAAACCATATAATAAACTTTGTAAACCTAAAAGAAACGTTCTCGTCTAAACTGGCTAGAGAGAATAACAAGGTTAGAGGCAACAATCTATTGTAGAGGTTTTGGTAAAGGGTTTGAACCTTTAAGAGATTGTTTAAGTCTAATAGAAGACAACAAACGGTACTTTCAAAATGCTCCATTCTATGCTGTACCTCTGTATAAGATGTGGGTGAAAGTTGCCAATTACAAAACAGTTGTTGTTTAGTGTTTAACGATGCATATTGGGGGAAGTTAACTGGAGTACAACTAAAACTGCCAAAAGATAGTACACAAAGGGAAAAGTTAATAAAGTATGCTCTATCTGCATTTAGCTTTAACTGTTTACCAACTATGTAGAGGTAATAGAGGAGGATGCCGTAAGTGTAAAGCATAAGTGTTACATCAAATCTGGGGGCACATCAAATACACCATTCTCCACTATACCTAAACACATCAATTTGGAAAGTCCTAACCTTACTCCCTACGTTTTAAGAAGCCGGACCAATAAACTGTACCCATACACTATTAAAGAAATAGAGCCACTTTCCAAGCCTTTCTTAGAGGAAATTGGAATTAGAAGACATTGGAATATGTGGAAAATACTGTTGCAGAGGAATACAAAGCACAGTTGGCTAAAGAAAGAAGGGAAAGAGAGGATAAATTAAAAGATTACTTCTTGCGAGCATTATGGACATTATATAGTGTATGCGTTTGTAGTAAACAACAAGTTTGTGGGAGTGTTGGCAGAAAAGGACGGAGGGGTGTATACTATGTTAAAGGTGTCTGTAAAACTGTATTTATAGAGATAAATAAGAATAGGCAAGGCGTGTTGCCATACGGTGGTGATTTGGACATTATTTATCTACCTACCAACGAGCCACTTGCAAGCTTTAACACTAACGGAACCGCAACATTTTATGGCAATTCCAAAAATAGAAAACCTAAGTTTCCGTAACAATGGACAAGAAGACATAGAGATGCAAGATATTAAAGGCAATGTTAAATTTAATGAATGTAGTAGACTGGAGGATTTGGAATATGGTGCGCTATTAAACAAGTCCTAGGGGTAGAAAAAGATATATTGTACAGTTTGAAAATATTCGTAACCTTTATGTCTCCAACCACTGGAAAGGGAGCTAGAATGTGGGAAGTTTGATTTTAACTACAAAATTAAAATTAAGTTGGATAAAATAAAGACTACTCCAAACAAGCACAAAGAAAGATTAGTGTTTTGGGTTTTAAAAATTTATTTTTTGCTATCGCATTGGCTTAAAACATATCCAAAATTTAGGCAGTTCTGACCATAAATATTTTGTGGATATATATTACTTATCAGCTGGATGTATATAATAAGCTTGCATTTATTTTTTTTAATCCAACCGTAATATTGAATTTGGAAATGGGGTATTTACTTATGCAATGGCCAGTAATATATTGCAGTCATATCCAAAGTTTGGTTACGACAAAACAGCACTAAAAGAGAAAAAATATACGGTAAATTTAGATATAAGGGGATATAACAAGTCGAAAAGTAAATAAAGGAGTTATTGGTAGTAATTTACAAAATATAGTTTTGTAAAAACACAAATACCAATGTTAGTTTTTAGGTTGCGGCAAAACAAACAACTGTATTATAGGTGGAAATAATATTGTAATTTTAGATATAATAGTTGGGGGCTATAACATATCCAAAAATAAATCAGACAATAAATGCTTAGGACAATATCCAAAGTGTAGGCAAATCGGACAATAAACAGCAAAGTCAGTTTTGGGATTACAGCAAAATAAACAAACAAAAAAAGACAAAATATTGTATTATAGGGGGTAGTGGAACATGTGGTAGTGTGGTCTTGTTACCTATATAAGCGCTATAACATATCCGAAAATAAATCAAATCAGACAGTAAATAAAGAAGTTTGAAATTGTTAGTATATTTTTCAAAATATTTTTTAAATTTGACCGTTATAGTTAATTTGTCAAATGTGGATGGTGTGTACTAGCCTAGAATAATGACATATATAAATTTTAAACAAATCAGACCATAAATAAAGAAGTTGCCAATTGGCAGTATTTTTCCAAATTTTTTTAAAATTTAACCGCAATATTTGTAAAATGTGGATGGTGCATATACACTAGCCTACAACAATAACATATCCAAATTTTAAACAAATCGGACAATAAATAAAGAAGTTGGCAATTGGCAGTATTTTTCAAAAATAATTTTTAATTTGACTGTAATAGTGAATTTGGGAAATGTAAGTGTAATTTATTAAAACACTTGCCTGCGACAATAACATATCCAAGTTTTAAACAAATCGGACAGTAAATAAAGAAGTTGGCAATTGGCAGTATTTTTCAAAAATATTTTTTAATTTGACCGTAATAGTGAATTTTGGGATATGTAAGTGGAATTTATTAAAAGACTTGCCTAGGACAATAACATATCCAAATTTTAAATAAATCAGACAGTAAATAAAGAAGTTGGCAATTGGCAGTATTTTTCAAAAATATTTTTTAATTTGACCGTAATAGTGAATTTGGGATATGTAAGTGAAATTTATTAAAACACTTGCCTAGGACAATAACATATCCAAATTGAAGACAAATCGGACAGTTAATAAAGAAGTTGGCAATTGGCACTATTTTTCAAAAAATATTTTCTAATTTGACCGTAATAGTGAATTTGGGATATGTAGGTGGAATTTATTAAAACACTTGCCTAGGACAATAACATATCCAAATTGAAGACAAATCGGACAGTAAATAAAGAAGTTGGCAATTGGCAGTATTTTTCAAAAAATATTTTTTAATTTGACTGTTATAGTGAATTTGGGAAATGTAAGTGAAATTTATTAAAACACTTGCCTAGGACAATAACATATCCAAATTGCAGACAAATCGGACAGTTAATAAAGAAGTTGGCAATTGGCACTATAGTATTTTTCAAAAATATTTTTAATTCAACCGTAATAGTGAATTTGGGAAATGTAAGTGGAATTTATTAAAACACTTGCCTAGGACAATAACATATCCAAATTGCAGACAAATCGGACAGTAAATAAAGAAGTTGGCAATTGGCAGTATTTTTCAAAAAATATTTTTTAATTTGACTGTTATAGTGAATTTGGGAAATGTAAGTGAAATTTATTAAAACACTTGCCTAGGACAATAACATATCCAAATTGCAGACAAATCGGACAGTTAATAAAGAAGTTGGCAATTGGCACTATAGTATTTTTCAAAAATATTTTTAATTCAACCGTAATAGTGAATTTGGGAAATGTAAGTGGAATTTATTAAAACACTTGCCTAGGACAATAACATATCCAAATTGCAGACAAATCGGACCATAAACACCAAAGATAGTTTTTTAGCCTGAATTTGAAAATTAATTTTAAAAAATATAGAGGAGGGATGGGGATTGGGAAAATATATTTAATATAGGCAAGGGTTGGACGTTAGTATAGGCTAACAAGGAAACTTGTGTAGGGCGGGAGCTGGCGTCGGCGCAAAAACGGCTCCCCATAAGAATAACATGGGAAAAAAACGCCGAATACGGCCCCTCTTTCCTGTTTACCCACTACTTTTCGAATCAATATATTTTATTTTCACTTGTCTACTTATTACCAAATACTTTAAAAAATGGTATCGTGTGTCAATATGCTTTGTTCTCTTGCTGTTTTCAAAAGATTGTGTCATATCTATGGCTCCTTTAATATCTACATATAAGATACGTGTCATATATTCATTGATATATTCTTTACAAAGTCCTTTAATGTTGATCAAATCGCACATACTTGCTGCTGCTGCAACATATTCTAATTCTGCTGTGGTTAGTGAAACACATGATTGTTTTATTGTAAACCATGAGATTGTTTTCCACAGTACAGACTAACTGAGCCACTGATAGTTTTACTGTCAAGTTGACATGAAGCCCAATCTGCGTCAGAATATGTCTGTATCAAGTTGTTATTATTTCTTTTGTATGTACGTCCCATTTCTTGTGTTGTTTTTAAATATCTTAATACCCTCTTCTTTCCAAGCAGCCTTTTTTGGTTTGTCTAATAACTGACTTAAGTAACTTGTGGCATAAGATATATCTGGTCTTGAAGTAGTACTAACAAACATCAAACTTCAAATTATTTCTCTGAAAGGTAGATCAATATCTTCTTCATCCAAGTTTACTTGAAATCGTTTTGGTCATAGGTGAGGATGTTCCGTTACGCTCTTTCATATTGAATTTCTCAAGCATCTTCTCGATTTGTTTTTTCTGATAGGTCTTCATTTCATTTTCGTTTCTTTTAATTTCCATTCCAAGAAACTTGGCTACTTCTCCTAGGTATTTGGCATTAAATTAATTTTTAAATTGAGTAAGTACTTTATTTACTTCCTCATATTTTCCAGTTATCAAAATGTCAACAAAAAATAAAAATAGCCAAAAATCTGTTCCAGTATACAAGCAAAAGTCATTGGAAGATCGTGTTAGACCATTTCCTTCAGTAAATGTATTGAATCTTGTATTTCAACATCTCGGACTTGCTTTCAAACCATATAAACCTCTGTTCATTCTGAGAACTTTATTTTTTACTTGAGTGACTTCTTTGACTCCATCAGGTATTTTTATATACACTTCATAGTCCAACTCACTGTTCAGAGATGCAGTTGGTACATCTAGTTGTTTCATACTCCAGTTTTTCTCTATAGCATGTGCAAGTAAAAGTCTGATTGTCGTTAGTCTTGCAACAGATGAGTAATTATTTGTGAACTTATTTTCTTCTTGAAAACCTCTTGCGACCAATCGAGCTTTTTTCGTTCCATCCTCTTTTGTTTTAAATATCCATTTTGCATCTATTGCTTTCTTTCCTTCGGGCAAAATAGTTACTTTCCATGTTTTCATTTTTCCATGTGCATTTCATTGGTTTTCAATTGCTTTTTGCCATTCTTTATCTCTACTCATTGCTTCTGCATAGGTTAAATGCTCGTATTCAGCCACCAAACAAAAAGCTGAATATAGTTCATAGCCATCAAGGTGGTGAGGTTTCTTGACAGAAACATATATTTCAATAAGTAAAAACGATCCTTGACTTGAAACACTAGCATTTCCTTGTTTACTGTTTTTTAAAAGCACTGGATCCGCCAATTGCCTATTCCCCCACACCCTCTATCTCATGCACCATGTACTCGCTTATTATACTGCATATATCATAATCTTCTTCGATGTCCATTGACGTCGCTGACAGTGACGAAGTCGCTGGTCGTAGCGAAAACCGTTACAGCGGTGGCGGCAATGGTGCTGGCAGTAACTGTGATAACGTACGTGGGGCCGCTATTGCATAATGACCTCACGGGAGAGATTCAAAATTTTGGACTTTGGAAGCGTTGGTTCTCTGTTAACTTGACGGTGTGTTCTCGTAACTGTCGATATCTCCGTTACCTGCACCGCAACCAACGCTACTGAAGACGTAGCAGTACAGTTTCGCCACCAGACCAATGAACAATTTAATGACTACCCCACCGGCCTCGTCCTTAAACTTCCCGGGGACTCTGGCGTGTTGTTGGTCGTACCACATATGATCCTGGTGGTAGTTACTAGTGTCGAGGTCGTCCCGGTGATCCAAAATGTCAGTGTAGACGTTGGCGGTACGGATTTTATAAAAGATACCATCCGTATCCATGTAGAGCATCCTGATGTTCTGGATTCTGTACCACTCTACCATATTATAGTGGAACCCGTACTCCCACCATTTACTGTGGTCTATAACGCACATTCCTAAGTACACTGGCTTGTCAAGGACTACTCGGGTCTTCGTCATATGCAGTAGGACCTAATTCTTGTTGTCACCAACATTGGACTTGGCCACGTACTTTACATTTGTCTTCAAGTTGGTCGCCAGTTTCAGGTCTTTGTGCTCCCATACATTCTGAAGGCTCATATCATACACTGCGTTTACCATGAGCTTGAACAGCTTGGTCTCGAATTTGTTTTTGGCTTGCTGTCGCAGTTTCGAATTCAGTGCCACATATGGGGCTAACCATCTTGACTGTTTGAAGCGTAGAGCCTGGTGGATGCGACGCAGACGTAGTCCGTTCTGTAGCACCTGTTGCAGATATCTGAAATGGATCACGTATTCGTTTTTATCCATCAGGGTAGCCAGTAGCTTTGACAATTTTCCAGCTCCACGGTTGAGGATTTCGTCCGGTGTATATGGAACCTGATCGGTTGGTGCTTTTCTAGTTAACGGGCAAAACGGTAAGTCGCGGTGTTTGTCGTGGAGGGCTTTGTCTCGCGGAAACTCCAAATCCACCTCCAAGACGTAGCCATACTCACTGTCTGCCGGCAGACTCTCTATGACCAAGTCGTCGATTTACGGCTGTGATAACCACTCGAACTGTAAGGGAGTCGCTTGAACATTGCCAAACCGTACAAGTTGTTGGTGTAATAATACAGAACCAACATCATCACTTGTAAATGCGCCCCAATCGTTTCGGCCGACATCACCTGTGACGTATTCGTTGTTAGCCTCGGCGTATCGTGTGACACATTGTCAAAGTGGGCCCCAAGTACCCTTCTCAAAAAACAATACATATCTACGTCCTGAAGGGTTTCGAGGACCACACCGGTCCTGGATAGCATCACATACCGAGCGTAGGACGGTAGGGTAAAGTTGTGTGCTGGATCTACGTTGTAATGTTCCAGGCACCCGTTTCTGAAACCCTCGTAAGTGTCTGCAACAGCTTGACATCTGTCAGAAGGTAGACATTGGGGTAGTCTTTGAGGGTTTTGCATCCAACTTTGTCCAAACGCGTTGTTCTTGTGCATAGTCCTCTGATGACAGGTCCTTTGAGAAAGCCTCAATGGTTGCAACACGTTCTCATTCAACACATCCTGAGACGTGTTGTTCTCGTACGGGAAGACTCCTTTCCTTCGTACAAGGTCAAATTGCTTCGGATCGTCAATGTGAGCTTTGGTGATGATCATCTGCTCCGCAGGTAACATCGAAGCCACACTGGCCAATGATGTTGGCAGGAAATGGTTTGAATCCACAAATCTAAATCTAATACCGTTCCGCCGTCCCACGTCAGGGTACTTGAAACGCTTGGTGAAGGTGATATATTTTTCGTCAGTGTCGGCAACCAAATTAACGTCGCCTCCGTCAACTCTTCGCTCCCTCACGATGAAGTGGGCATCGTAGTTTGACATGTTGTGCAGGTACACGTTCGTCCTATCTACTTCCTTATATTGCAAGTTGTAAGTCAGGTGAGCCGCGCCCCTGTACTTGTAGTATGGCGAATGCTGATGTCATCATCTTCTTGGATGAAGGGCCGCTCTCATATGTAGCAGATAGTTGCTGCTTGAAATTTCGCTTCCTCTTCGGCACTGAGCTGCGGTCGGTCTCGTGGTCGACGTTTCCCGTAAAGGATATCCCCAATATGTTCAATATCCTTCCACAGCGAAGTGATGAAATATTTAGTGGCGTCCTCGCCATTGTACAATCGCGTCTTTGAGAACGTGTTCTGCATTGCAGGGTCCTCGTTGTTTATCAATATATCCTTCATCGGCGCTCCTGTGGTCGTCACGTACGTAGTAGGTGTAAGCGTAATGTATGTGTTTGTTCTTCGTCCTGACGTGCGTGGAGTCAAACGCAGCTCCGCGATGATGGTGATGATGTGGCAGCTCTCCTCTTGCGGTCGGTGGATCCCAAGCCGGAGGTTGAACGGTTGAAAGTGACTCGAGAGGTCGGCCGGCCTTATGCGGTACACTCAAAGTCCGCGTAGATGGCGAAGCGGCTTCTCTGTGAACCCTCGGGGTGCCTAAAACGGATCTTCGTTTCTTCTGCCACGTCGGTACGCAGTGGCGCATGGTCAAAACAGTACCGTCGAAGTTCTTCTAGGCGTTCCGCTCCACTGAGGCCCAACTTGTACGGTTGACTATCAAAATGGGCAAAATATCGTTTGTAAATGCGTATTATTCCATCGTGATAAGTCACCTGACTTCGTACCAAACTCTCAAAGTTCGTTATCCAAGCGTAGTGGGTCATATCCTCGTCCGTCAGGAACAACAGGACGAAATGGTTAGGCAGCTCCCTGTCCGTAATACGCAGTGAGTAAACGAAGTGCTGCATCATTGACCAACTTCTTCTTCCTTTCGTCTAAACCGTACACGTTAACGCTTACGCCCGGGTTGTTCTTCTCGAACGCGGAGATCTTCTCCAGCCGTACTGGGAAATCGAGACCCGTAATATCCAAATTGGCACGGGCTTGGACCTCTGAAGTAAAATTATCCACGCGCAATTGGTTATGAGTTTGGTTCTCGACGTACTGTAACAGTACGGCTATTTAAAACATCAGGTATTAAGGTTGAATCAGGTAGGTGAACGAAGGAACCTCCTCCAAGTGGTTGGTACATGTTAATTTGTATCTCCATGTCCAATACACGTACAAAGGTCCACCCGGATTCCTTAAACTCACACGTCTCCTTTTCGTTAATTATTTTTTCGAAAAACTGACGGCAAAGTCCATTGATATCCGCCGTTCAAAAATTAGGGGTCATCTTGGTCTTGAAGTTACGTTGTCAGGTCTGGCCATGCGCGTTTTCCAATTCACAATCCACCCACAGGTTGGCTTTAACGGCGTTTACATAATGAAGTACGCATTACATGAGAAACACTACTTTCTGAAAGACAGAGTCAAAGAAGTCCAAAAGATTTACGTGTATTTCTGCGGACTCCTGCGGACGTAGGTCTTGGGACGTCCTTGGAAATCCGTCTGGACCTCTCCGAACCCCTCTGGTGCCAGGTAGTCGGGCAGAACTGGAGGTTCATCGTCATCAACATCGCTTCTGCCTCCTGATGAATACGATGGCCAAGATGAGGGTGCGGGTGACGCAGGTTGTTGATGTCCGCTGGTTCTTGCTACCGCACAGTCCGGGGGAGCGATTCGTCATTGGCGGACAATACAGTGTAGTTTCTCGTGGCACCTGACTTGTCCATCCTCGTGAGGTTGCGGCCGCAGTACTGGCAAGAGTAACCTGTAATAGGAGACATAACGTCCGCACAGTGTGAAGTCCGAACCAAGTCTAAACGCAAAAGACAAGTCAAAATTTAAATCAGCGCAGCGCTGACAAGCACGTCCGCACGCTGTGAAGTCTGAATCAAGACTGAACGCAAAAGTCAAGTCGCATTGTAAATCAGTTCAGAACTGACCAACACATCCGCACACTGTGAAGTCTAACCCAAGACTGAACGCAAAAGACAAGTTACAATGTAGAATAGCGCAGGAATGAACTCCACGTCCGCACACTGTGAAGTCCGACCCAAGACTGAACGCAAAAGATAAGTCGCATAGAACAGCGCAACACTGACTAATACGTCTACGCACTGTGAAGTCTGAACCAAGACTGAACGCAAAAGACAAGTCACAATGTAGAACAGCGCAGCACTGACTAATACGTCTGCGCACTGTGAAGTCTGAACCAAAACTGAACGCAAAATATAAGTCACAATGTAAATCAGTGCAGCACTGACCAACACGTCCGCACACTGTGAAGTCTGAACCAAGACTGAACGCAAAATACAAGTCGCAATGTAAAGCAGCGCAGCACTGACAAACACGTCCAGACGCTGTGAACTCCAAAACTAAGCTGAAGAGATGCCAATGTTGCAAACAAACGCTCGGTTTAGCGGGAAAGTTGTAGAGCGCGGTGGGTTGTCCGATAGGTCTGAACGTATCGATCTATTGTTTCAGTTCTCGAAACCCGGCGCAGAAGTTATATTGTCCTGATTCAAACACGTTTCAAGTTTTCGGTCTATTGTTTCCTTTCTCGGTTCTCGGCATAAGTGATCTATTGCTCTGATTCATGCAATTCACCGCAGGAGTTCAAACTCTAAAGAAAGAACAAAAAGGGATTATTGGAATTGTAAGAGAGAGCTATTATTCTCTTAATTGGACTCACCACTAAAAAGCTTATAGCAAAGAAAAGGTTCGAAAAAGACAACAGCTTTTGGAAGAATAAAACAACGGAGGATAAGTGATTGATGTGTTTACGCCAAGTTGGCGTTCATATAACCCCTTTATTAGTGAGCGAATTGAGAGAAAAATATGTAAACATACATAGAAGCCATAAAATAACGCTAGGTCAAACCCCTTCATAAGGTCATGTTCCGCGTACCAAACAAAGCCTAATTACCGAGTTTGACCGATATAGGTCGGTAAATAACGGAGATTTGAATGGGGGTTGAAAAAATTTCGGGGGGCTGAAAAAATTTCGAGGGGGGCTTTATTGTTATGCAAATGAGAGGACCGCCCTCAGCCCCTCCTCACATACTCCTGTCTAAATATCCCACCATCAATTATGTTTGTCTTGAGGTGAAATAGGCCGATGTTTTGTTCATACATTTCAACTTGATGCAACTAGATTTATCTTTAATTAATTAATTAATTTATTTCCAAGAATAACCCATTAATACATAACAACGACAAAATCAAGATGGCAAACTACAATAGTGAATTAGTTTTATATACAAAAAAAATACTTATACATTAATTTAATAAATTAAATGGCTGGAAGGCATTTGATTGGTTGGCGTCTTTTATTTTATTCCGGAAGCAAAGTGTTAAAATTCCATATACTGATGACGGGCAATGTCTGAAAGTTTGCTACTCACATCCAGGTGCTGTTAAAAGTGGTGTTGCACAGGGATCTCTACTCGGACCAATTTTGTTTTTATTGTTTATTATTGATATTCACACCAGTCTTACAGGAAATCATCATCTATGCCTTTTTGCCGACGACACGTCTCTTGTAGTATCTGCCCCTGATCGTGAGACACTCGAAATTAATACATTTTTACAGGGCAGTTCACTTTTTAAATAGCTGTCCAATAATTCACTCTGCATTAACACCCTGAAAACAAAGCTTTTAGACTTCCACTTGAGAAATTTCACTAATTCCTCCCCATCTCTTAACATTATAATTGGTGAAGATGAAATAAGTCTGTGCCAAGAACTTAATTATTTGGGTTTAATCATCGATGATAAATTAAATTTTCAGCTCATATCGACAAAGTGATTAAAAAGTTGAGCTTTGGAATTTTTGTGCTACGCAGACTGGTTTTTTGCTGGTATTGACGTTCTTTTGTCATTATACTATGGCTGCCTTATCCTTATCTATCATATTGTGTTCCTGCCTGGGGATCTGAGAGCGTTAAAATCCTTTCTATATTTGTTCTGCAGAAGAAAGCATTAAGAGTTATTCTTGGCCTTAAATACACAGACTCCTGTAAATCACATTTCAAGTCCAACAACTTGCTGACTTTACCACGTATCTAAATCCGTGAGAGTTTAACATTTTTTAAACGCAATAGCCATCTTTTTACATCTCATTTATTTGTTAATCATTCCTACAATTTACGAAATAGAAATAAAATCCCACCACCTCCCCACTAAACAACATTCTCTGAAAATCACAAGCACCAGTCTTGCATAACTCTTTTTAATGCCCTTCCTTCTCACATAAAAAAAGAGGAAAATAATAACGTTTTCAAGCGAAATCTGAAAAATTCTTTGCTGGGTAAAGAACATTACCGTGTAAAAAATTATCTAGAAGAGAATAAAGATTAAAAAGCATATGTGTTTTATATTATTTTTTGTATTATAAAGTTGTTTTTAATTATAAAATGCGATGATATTTAGGTTTAAATATGTACTGTGTATTCTGTATGACACTTGCCCATGAATTGTGATATTTTATTTGGCAAATAAAGAACTTTCACTTTGACTTAGACTTTCACTTATTAACTACAGAATCAGCCACAATACAAAACAAATACTGTAAAAAAATAAATAATAGACAAATAAAAAGATGTAGATGCAAGGATAGAGATTTAATAAAGGTTAAGATAGTTTACAAAAAGTGTGGAAGGTAAACAACAAACATGAACAAACGAGTTTAGGAACATTTGTTATAACATTTGGTCATAGCAGAAAGGATATTTACTTTTACCAATACTTAACAAAAATAACAGAATCAGGTACAAACCAATTTGATTAAAGTTTTACGATAACAATAATAGAAAACGCATGCAAACAAAACACTGTATAATACAATTCATGCAATTCATCTAGCCATTTTGAACTTTAATATTGTTAATGGCTATATACCAGTAAAACGGCGTTATTATATGACACTACGTAGAATCGGAAAAATATATTTAGAACATATTTTTTACTCTAACACACTGCTTTGACTGATAAGAGCAAGGTACAAAATGTCTAAAGATAAGGGCTGATGCTTAATGTTAATTTGATTGCTAAGAGTGTTAATTAGTTAATTAGTGTTATTACATTTAGGAGTTTACGTTAGCAAAATTCATAAATCTAACAGGTTTATTTCAAAATATTAGTAAAAGGAAAAACTAAAGCGAAACGTTATAAAACAAATTTTTTGCTATCGCAGCCAAGAACAAAAGAGATAAAAGTGAACTAACGATCGAACCAACAACATAGTTATACTGTGTAACCATTAACTGTTTTTATTAGGAAGAACACCAAACTATGCTTCAGAACGTCTTATCGTTTTAGATCAAATCACAGTTATTTACTTTTAAAATTGGGGGTGTCATGTTAAAGCAATGATATATTACAAATGAACATGTAGCCAATTTCACTCAAAACGACAAACGCGACCAACGGAAGACAGATGTCAGCCCAAACGACAACGACCCCGTTGATCGGTCGTTACCGAAATGTCTTCATTCCTCTCGAGAAACACCGGACACCTATCTCGGCCATCTAGTGCCGCGCCGCGCCGCGCGCTGCTTTACCGGTTGTCCCTCGTATATTTACAGTAATGTCGCGCGGGCCCGGGGAGAAAAATAACATAATTTTGTATTTTTGTTTACGGTTACAGCAGATAACTGGTTTGACCGATGCTGCAGCGTGATTATGTTAAGAAGGCGCGGCGGGTGCGAGCAGGCCTACAAACATTGGCGCGTCGTTTGCCTGAAACCTTATTAAAATACCATAAAATATAAAAAAAACTATGTTCAGATTGATTTTATTGTATGTGAAACCATTATAGTAATGAGCAATGCAACTTAAGTGTTTTAATTATATTATCAAAACTAAACTTGATTCTGCAGTCCTTTTATCCGATTAAACAGTATGAAAACATACGTTTAGAAAAATAAATAAACAAGAACGCAACAACAAAATAATAAAAAAATACATATTGCACCGATATTGGTTTCATAAAGTTAAGGCATCTTTAGAAATGGAGAAAGGCTATACCAGAAATAAAAAGTAAAGTGTATTGTTCAAGTAATGACTGAATAACTTGGCATATCATGGTAAGCTAGTTCCAGCTCTTCCTCTTTAAAACCTCAGGTGTCTCAATATCGACTGTTATTATGCTATGTACTGGATCTCCATTTCTTCATCAGTGTCAACAATGGCTAGTGAAAGGTTCGTGCGGTGTAGGGGGAGTGAGCATTAATTACTTCGAACTAAAATATAATAAATTTCCTTCAAAATTTATAATATAATTTAAAATCTATTTTATCTTCTTTGCTGAAGGGGTTTGAGTTTCAGTCAAGTAAACGTATGAACTAAACATATTCAAACGTTACAATTCATTCAAATTAACATGAATTGACAGTGTTATTATTTGTTGTTGTTGTTTGGAATACTTTACCGGGTGTAATGAAGTCTATTGCGGGGACGACGACGACGATAGTCTCCAATTAAGGCGCATATATAAGGTGGGTAGTGGTGGTATGATATAAAAAGTAGAGTAGAATAATATAGTAAAGTAAATTTATAGTAAAGGGACAAACAAAAATTAGATAGTCTATACTCTGGTCTCTTGAATACATTTTTTTAAGAAAATTAATAATTTCAGCAACCAAAATCAAAGAATAGAAATACACATAATTTTGTTAGTGAGCTTTCGTATTATGGAACTGTAATGTTTTAATATTTATTAGATGTGTCATACGTCCTGTTATAAATTTTACTTGAATTCAAACTGCCTCAGAATATATATTATAGTACTATACAGAAGGATATTACAGTAATTGTCGACACATATAGTTTGACTTAATTATGTTATACGTTTTGATGGTGAAGTTACATAATCATTATCAATATTTAACGACGATCTCAAATGATGTTTTGTTTAAATAAAATAAATTTGGGATTGTTTTCAATGGGACGACGAGACGAAGTTGAAGCAATGAAATGAAATGAGGCAAGTACATGTTTGTAGGAACGGCAGTTAGGTCTGCTACATTGAACGTCTCAAATGGCATTCGTACACGTCCTACAAACAACTAAAACATTTCAACTATTTATCCATGGTGATTATTTGATAAATATAAAGAAGGTAGTTGCTATGAAATCGTAGTGTAACATAATTGAAATAAATTCCATACATGCTTTGCAAATCAATTTTTAATACAGATAATATTACTTAAAATAAATAATATTCAGTATAATTTATTTTGATGTATCACAATTTGTTATTTAAATTATACCCTACACTATAGTAGTATTATAGTTTAGTATTATTGAAATAGCCTACAATAATTTCTTAATAATTGGTATACGTGATTAAAGCTTTTGGCATAATGAAAATTGTAAAATAACTGATAGAATGGTCTCAGTTAGGAATACTGCAGTTAAAAGGTCAAAATTTGTTATGCTCTCTTTGACTTTCCTGAGCCAGAATTTTCAGTATTAAATGTATAAATATTTTATTAACTCAGAAATTCGATTGTCAAATATTCAGTTTGTAACTGCAGGAAAAAATAAATTACATGTTTCGGATGGTATTTTTTATTGCCACATATATTAGAGAATACAATCAATATAATAAATATATATATAATAATATGCTGTGTATATTATTATTATTATTATTATTTACGTTAAATATTTTTGACTTTGAAAATGGCCTTATGGAATCAAAACATGTACGTGTTCAATAAATTATATTTAAAATAACTAAGAGTACTCAGTTTTTTCTTTGCTAATTACAATATAGAATTCAAAAAGGTTTTTCTACCAAAGAGTTATATCCTTTTTGTACAAAATAAGTCAGTATAAATTTTATAAGGTCATATAAAAATCTAAATTCGTAAAACTGACATCATTTATCAAAAGTAGACAGTTAGGTACTACTACAACTAAATATCATAATCTAAGATTTCACAAGGTAACTGATAGCTTGTAACTTGGGGTTGCGTTACTCAATACAGTGCGACATAACTCTTGCAATGTAAACACAATGAAAGGAGTAGCTAACGATAGCTTGTGACTTGTAGTTGCGTCACTAGATATTCCGACATAACATTTGTAATGTCAACACAACGATAGGAGTAACTGACGGTAGCTTTATTACCTGGAGTTGCGTCGCTAGATATTCCGACATAACTCTTTTAATGTAAACACAACAATAGGAGTAGCTGACGATAGCTTGTAACTTGGAGTTGCGTCGCTATATATTCTGACTTTACCCTTGTAATGACAAGACAACGATAGGAGTAGCTTATGACGGCTTGTATCTTAGAGTTGCGTCGCTAGATATTCGCTAGACATAACTATCAACACGACGATAGGGAGTCTTGTATGTAAGTACAGGATAAGTGTAAATATACTTATAGTGTTGTAAGACTATTTTATTTATCCTGCTTAGTTGTAACAACACGTATCATGCTAATAAAGAAATGATTTATATTTCCCGAAATAAAACTTGTAATGCCAACACAACGATTCAAATAGCTGACCATAGCTTGTAATATGGAGTTGCGTCATGGGCGGATTTTGGTCAAAATATTTGGGGGTGCCAGCTATCCTAAAGTATGAGTATTCTCAAATTCAAACACCAAAATCCTATTTAAATGGTCCGTTTTAAGGCCCACGTAGGCCCTAGCTGTTTCATTTATTCTAACCAAATAAAACCCAACATTTTATTAATATAGCTCATTTCAGTTGAGAAAACTGACTTTCTACTTCGGAATGTTATTATGAAAACCGCCCTAGAATATTGATTTTAATCGCTGCTAGAAAAGCATTTTGAAAATCTTTAAAGAGCATTTATTTATTTTTAAAGAAGATCGTTTGTTAATCTATTTTTAACCTTCAAGACAATTTGATTTACCGTACGAAAAAACTAAGGAATATAAAAATGGTCATAACAAATTAAATTGAAAGTAACATTATTTTAATGATACAGTACTGTGAAAACTTTAACAATAAAAAGTACAACAAAAGATTGTTTTGTTTGTGAGTTAGATAGTGATTACTGTATAACAAAAGTATGTTTATTCTTCATACTCATTAATGTCTCTTTACCAATTAGGCTTACCTTATATTCGTCGACCTTATGAAAGATACAAGTCTGCAAGTTTATCATAGTCCATGTCCTTTACTATATCACTTTCTGAGCACAGCACCATTAGGTCCGCCAGACGTTCTTCGTTCATTGTCGAACGCAGCCAGTTGTTTATTCTCCGCATTGCTGAGATTGTCCTTTCGCATGTCGCACTGTTGGAAGGCAAGGTAAAAACCAACGCACATCATTTTGTGCAAGTTAGGGTACGTTGAAGAACTGATTGTTTCGATTAAAACAGGAACGAGTTTTTCAATGATGAAGTTTCCAAATTTATCACCATATTGTCAGCGTCCTTCTTTTCTTGAACAACAAGCTTAGCTAGGTTCATTTCTGCTTTCAAACTTCTTATATTGACATTTGCCATATCGTAAGTGTCTATGAAGAACATACTTTTGTCTATCGCAAAAACAGTTCGGATGATGTCGCCAGTTTCAAGCTGTCTTCTGAAAATCTCTTCATCTCATTCAACAGCAAGTCCATAACCGGGTAGTAAAAGTTTGTCCTGAAGCTTGATGCTTTATCTGATGCCGCCGACCCTTTTCCATTGGAGTTTCTGCTTTGAATGTTGTCAGCGAGTCTGTGCCCAACAGGTGTAATAACGACGTAGCTGTCAAGCCTGCTAGACAGTACCCTACGCCGTTTACAGCTTTCGGGTAGGCTTACATCAGTGGATGTGGATGTACTATCATCACTGTCCTCAGATGGAGTTGGTACGTCGTTTGTTTTTGCAAACTGAATTACCTTCTTCCAAATCTGGTTCCATTTTTCCCCGGTTCTCCAGCTTTCCACAATCTTTATTGCTCCTTTAATGGATTACGAGCAAGAAGCGATACTGCTGTTCTCTTTCTGTAAGGCCTTGCTCAACACATTCACATGGATCAAAATTTCGGAGAAACCCAAAAGGCAGACAATAAACTCTAAACTCAAGATTGAAGCAAGTCTACCTTTTGCTTCAGGTGCCCTCGCATGCCGCAAATCAGAGGCAACATTTTTCAAAACCTATACTATAGGCTTGAAAAGGTCTTCAACAACAGAAACAGCAGTTGCCCTACATGACCACCGTATGACATGCCGTATGAGATTGTTTGACAACAGTTCGAATGTGTTTTTTCTTGTCATTGGTTTCAACTTTTAATTTATTTTGCAAATCTATAAACATAGCATTTGAATCAGGACTAGAAAAAAATTTGAATAGAGCTTGCATTGTAGAAAAAAAGTTACAAGACAGATCATTACTGTTGCATGCAGCTACTAAAACTAAGTTTAGTTTATGCGCCATACAGTGTACATAATTGGCGTATGGATGGGACCTTTTAACGATTGCTTGGATACCATTGTTGACTCCTGACATTACTGATGCTCCATCATAGGGCTGTCCAACCAAAATAGCTGAGATTCCCATATTACTTAAAGAATCTAAAATAATTTGAGACAGACTGTCAGATTCCCATGCGAGTGAAACATCTTTCATAGAAATTAGCCTTTCTTTAATTTCATTATGGAAAAAATACCGAATACAGATACAAAGTTGCTGGGTTTTATGGGATCTTGCTTCGTCAACTAAAATAGCATAGAATTCAGCAGTATTAACTTATATCACAATTTGTCTCAGAACTTCCTCAGAAATAATTTGGATTATTTCATTTTGTGTGTTGGAACCAGTTAAATTGAAGTATTGCTCATATTTCAACTTAAAAGAGGGATTGTATTTACTGAATAATTCACAAAGTTCTAAAAATTTACTTTTGTTTTCCGAGTTGACAGACTCGTCATGGCCTCTTAAAGCTGAACCTTGGCGAGCCAAATAGAGCAATATGTCAATGATTTTTTTTAAATACTCCTTCTTTTCAATTATTTGCCTTTTATGGCCTTCAAATACTTGCGCAAGGAAATTTTCAGAGGGCGCTTTATAATTTAACCATTTAGACATGCTAAATTTATGTGTATCACACTCGGAATGCTAATCTAATTTTGCTGCTATTTTCCTCCAATTGTTCATTCCCTTTTTAGAATATGTAACCTCTTTCCCGCTTGTTTTAGAAGAGAACATTCTGCATGGAAAGCAAAAAACGGTGTCTTTCCTTATACTATATTCTAACCATTCGTAGCTGTCATAATATTTGCTATTGAAAAAACGGGGTTTATCAGAAAATTCTGTTACGGGAAACTGCGGCAAAATAGGCCTGCATGGGCCGGAAGCAAGACTTCCCAAATCATTTTCTTCAACAGGTGTAGTAGGCCTATTCGTATCAAGCTGAAGCTCACCTAATAGGTTATCATTCGGCTTAAAGTGTTTTGAGGTTGAACTTTGACTTGTAGACTGAACTGATGCACAGGCACTTGAAAGATTTTGTACTTTCTTTATCTCATTTGGTTTTGAAAAAAACGATCGTATATCACGGCCACTCCCCCCGCCTCGCACTGGTTTACTACTTGTAATAACAACTATTAAAATGAAAAGTACTACACACTGCACGAACTAATAACCAAACCGTACTGGCCACTGAGCACCATCGAGGTAAAACTACTGGAGAGATTGCTAAGTGAGCTAAAAACGGTCCGCGTGGGACTGTGCGGAACAGAAATGGTGGGCCACTGTGTGCTCAGAGCTGTTACTGGCGTTGAACGCGCTGTAGTTTACACGCTCCTGGACTTCACTGCCATGTTTGAATTGTAATGAAATTTATATATCCTTTGTGTACGTGAACTACGGAATCCGAAAGTATAAATATTGTTTTACTTTACCGTGTTTTAATATTTTTAATAATTAAAAACTCTTACGTGTTATTAAAGAGGGACATGAAAAAGTCACTCAGCGAGGAAGTTTTTTATTTTTAGGTTAGAAACAAACTTCTAGCGGGAAAGTTGTAGATAATTAGTTTCTCTAAAACTTTTATCCCAAACATTTTTCGGTAAACTTGTTGGTTTACCTACAATTCGTTTGGAAAGATGCTGAAACCTTTCGCCGCGCTCTATCCAAGACGCGCCGTGCCGCGCTGTTAAATTCAACTCAGTGATGCTGTGTTACAACATGGCCTAGTTTTTTGATAAAATACATAGTTATACGACTTTTGTTTTAGTCGTCGAATTCGGGTTACGTTTTAGTATCGCTTTTACCCTTCCCAATTAACTAAGTAAATTAACAAACCAACATTCAATTTATCACATTTGATCAACGAAATTTAGTTATAGATCTAATAGTAACGTTTAACGTTGGTAACCATGTTGGTAATCAATGTTTATTAAGAATACATTTGCTATTAAAAATTATTTGTCTTGTATGGTATTCATTCATCAACAAAATTTTATGATATAGGCCAATTAACTTTCATGCAATCTACAACTTTTGGCGAACGTCGAAGTTTGAATATGCTAAAATTCAAAGTTTCACTAGTCCAAAGAACGATATTACTGCTCATAAAAAATTCATTCCAGTACCAAAAACTTCAAAACATCATTATTGGACAACACCTAAAGCCTAGTGGATCTAGTGGATCGTACATAAATTTATATGACTGCAAATATGAAAGAATCAGCTATCGAGGAGATTATTTTACAAAACTCCCAACTTTCTGTTCTTTTTATGCAACTATCGCTGGTCGAATATAGTGACTTTTGGTATTAAAAATTCGAGAAACTATTCAGGAATACGGATCAGAGGGCCATTCAACCATAAAAAATGTTCCCTGGCTGCAAATTCAATTCAAGTGAGCGCGCGTCGTGTTTTTCCCTATATCCCCCACGCTAAGCGCTGCCGCGGTGGCCCACCATTTGCGGCGCGACCTCGAACGCGGCCGGACCGAGATTTGGTTCGCTTCACCACGGGCGCGAGCGGTCCAGTAGTTTTAAGTCTTTGCTGAGCACTGAGTAACGAACGATGCTACACCTGTAGAATCCAATGAATTACAAACAAAAAAAATAACTATTTCGCGGATGTGCATCATATTTCGAGAAATCAAGTCACCACAGATAAAGGATGAGAGGGGGGGGGTGACGGAGAGAGAGAAAGCGCATGAGGGCAGGGTCGGTACTCGCCCTCGCCGGAAACCGGAAATGTCGTCGCATCGCACACACACGCGCGCGTTGTGTTAAAAAATAAATATAATTTTATTTTATTTTAAATACCCTAGATGTTTGGATTACGCTACTTAGTCTTACTTGTTAAAAACGTTTATTGTCCTAAAAAATGTTTGATCCAAAACAAAAACATTACAAAACTATGATTCAATTTTTTTTAAATCATGAAAAATCAGGGGGTGCCAGGTACCCCCTGGCACCCCCGTAAATCCGCCTATGAGTTGCGTCGCTAGATAATCCGACATAACTCTTGCAATGTCAACACAATGAAAGGAGGGGCTAACGATTTCTTGTAATTTACAGTTGCGTCGCTAGATATTCTGACATATCAATTGTAATGTAAACATAACGATAGGAGTAGCTGACGATAGCTTGTAACATGGAGATGCGACGCTTAGATATTCCGACATAACACTTTTAATGTCAACACAACGATAGGAGTAGCTTATGACAGCTTGTATGTTATAGTTGCGTCGCTAGATATTCTGACATATCAATTGTAATGTAAACATAACGATAGGAGTAGCTGACGATAGCTTGTAACATGGAGATGCGACGCTTAGATATTCCGACATAACACTTTTAATGTCAACACAACGATAGGAGTAGCTTATGACAGCTTGTATGTTATAGTTGCGTCGCTAGATATTCCGTGCAATTTCAACACAACGATAGCAGTACCTGACGATAGCTTGTAACTTTAAGTTGCGTCGCTTGATATTCCGACATAAATTTTGTAATGTCAATACAATAATAGTAGTAACTGACGACATCTTGAAACCTGGAGTTGCGTCGCTAGATTTTCCGACATAACTCTTGTAATGTAAACTCAACGATAGTAGTAGCTGACGTTAGCTTTTACCCTGGAGTTTAGTCACTAGATATTCCGAAATAACTCTTGTAATGTCAACATAACAATAGGAATAGCTGACGATAGCTCGTAACTTGGAGATACGATGCTAGATATTCCGCTATTGTAATGTAAACACAACGATAACACAAGCTGACGATTGCTTGTAACCTGGAGCTGGGTCGCTAGATATTCTGACATAACTCTTGCAATGGCAACACAATGAAAGGAGTAGCTAACGATAGCTTGTGAATTTGAGTTACGTGACTAGATATTCTAACACAACGATAGGAGTAGCGTATGATAGCTTGTAACCTGGAGATGCGACGCTTATATTCCGAAATAACTCTCGTAAACTCAACACAACGATAGCAGTAGCTGACGATAGCTTGTAACCTGGAGCTGGGTCGCTAGATATTCCGACATAACTCTTGTAATGTCAACACAATGATAGAAATAGCTGACAATAGCTTTTAACCTGGAGATGCGACGCTAGATATTCCAACATAACTATTATAATGGCATTACAACGATAGTAGTAGCTGACAATAGCTTGTAACCTGGAGTTGCGTCACTAGATATTCCGATATATCTCTTGTAATTTCAACTCAGCGATGGCAGTAGCAGACAAAATATTGTAACTTTAAGTTGCGTCGTTTGATATTCCGACATAACTCTTGTAATGTAAACACAACAATAGGAGTAGCTGACGAAAGCGTGTAACCTGGAGCTGGGTTGCTAGATATTCCAACATAACTCTTGTAATCTCTAGACAATGATAGGTGTAGCTGACGATAGCTTGTAACCTCAAATTCCGTCGATAGATATTCCAACATAACTCTTGTAATGTAACACACAACTATAGGCTGACGTCAGAATGTAACCTGGAGTTTCCTCGCTAGAAATTGCGAAATAACTCTTTTAATTTCTACACAAAGTTAGCAGTAGCTGACAATAGCTTGTAACTTTAAGTTGCGTTCTTGAGATTCCGATATAACTCTTGTAATATCAACACAACGATAGGAGTAGCTGACGATAGCATACAACATGGTGTTGCGTCGCGATATATTCCTACATAACTCTTTTAATGTCATCTCAATGTTAGTAGTAGCTGACAATAGCTTGTAACCTGGAGTTGCTTCGCTAGGTATTCCGAAATAACTTTTGTAATTTCAAAACTACTATAGCAGTAGCTGCCAAAACTTATAACTTTAAGTTGCGTCACGTGATATTCCGACATTACTCTTGTAATGTCAACACAACGATAGGAGTAGCTGACGATAGCTTGTAACCTGGAGCTGCGTCGCTAGATATTACGACATTAATCTTGTAATCTCAACCCAACGATAGCAGTAGCTGACTATAGCTTGTAACTTGAAATGGCATCTCTTGATATTCCGACATAACTCTTGTAATGTAAACACAGGAGTAGTTGACAAAATGTTGTAACTTAATGTTGCGTCGCTTGATATTCTGACACCATCCTTGTATTTTGAACACAACTATAGGAGTAGCTGACGATATCTTGTAACCTCGAGTTGCGTCGCTAGATATTCCGTCATACCTCTTGTAATGCCAACTCAACGATAGGAGCCACTGACGACACCTTGTAACTTAGTGTTGGGTCGCTAGATATTCCGAAATAACTCTTGTAATGTCAACACAACGATAGGAGTAGGTCACGATACCTTGTCACCTGGAGTTTCATCGCTAGATGTTTCCACATTACTCTTAGCTAGACAATAGCACTAGCTGACGACAGCTTGTAACCTGGAGTTGCGTCGCTAGATATTCCTACATAACTCTAGCAATGTCAACACAATGAAAGGAGTAGCTAACGACAGCTTGTCACTTGGAGTTACGTCACTAGATATTCCGACATAACTCTTGTAATGTCAACACAACGATAGCAGTAGCTGACGATAGCTTGTAACTTAAAGTTTCATCGCTAGATTTTCCCACATAACTCTTGTAATGTAAACACAACTGTAAGAGTACCTGAAGATATGTAACCTAGCATGTCAACACAACGATATTGGTAGCTGACGATCGCTTGTTGCTTCGCTAGGTATTCTGACGTAACTCTTTTTATGTCAACACAACGACGAGTAGCTGACGATTGCTTGTAACCTGGATTTGCGTCGCTAAATATTCCGACATAACTCTTGTAATTTCAACACAACGATAGCAGTAGCTGACGATGGCTTGTAACTTGAAGTTTTATCGCCAGATATTCCGACATAACTCTTATAATATCAACACAACGGTAGTTGTAGCTGACGACGGATTGTAACCTGGAGATACGACGCTAGATATTCCGACTTAACTCTTGTAATGTCAACACAACAAGTAGTCAAGTAGTAGCCGACAATAGCCTGTAACCTGGAGTGCGTCACTATAATTCTTTATCGTCGTAAGCGAAAGGAATTGCGATGACAATAGTCAGTAATAAGTACATGGAATTACTAAAATCAAAATGCCCATTGAATCTTTCAAGTTTATTTCGCTGGCCTAGCTATGTTTGAAAATACAAATCAAAATTGTAACAGAAGAAAATATCTGGTTATTACAACTAAGTAGCTGAAATTTGGAATTTTAGGGCAAGGTAATTTGAAAACTAATCCAACAAATTACACCAGGAGTTAATACTAGGTCAGACAACGAATTGAGTAATATGATATTGAAGGTTATTGTGTCAACACTATAGTTTGGATGGCAATGACATTCCAAGCATATTAAAATGAAATGCATGTTGTTGTACATTGTTTTAGTTGGAATAAATACGATTTTAATTTAATTGATTTGTTTTTCATCATAATCTTGTTACTCACTTTCAGAGTTAGGAATAATGATGTTTGGGGAAACAGATGGGGGTGTCTCCATCATCTTGTATGAAACAGTTAAATTGAGAGTGAAATTGTGGAAGTTGAATCTTCACCCCCAAAAACAATTTTATAACAACAGATCGGTGTTGGTCGTTTCTGCAAGAGGTATTAATCACACAACATCTGCAAGTCAAGCAAACTTAAGTAAATTAATATTTACATCAATCAATAAGTTTAAATTTGTATTGGAACGAGGTCTTTCAATTAAAAGATAATCATCTTCAGGTTCTCGAACAACTAAGAATCAATTAGAAGAGCTATAACAGATGCATACACGTAAGTAAGTAAGTTAGTGGCTAATTGAGTGAGTAGGTAAGTGTGTAATTTAGTCGGTCTTAGTCAGTAACAAGTCTGCACAAGGCATCTCACCCATTCTACAATCATCATTAATTCATATTCGCCCTAAAATACGCCCTAGTTGCGTCGGCGTCTTAGACAATGATTTAATGATTAAGGTTTGTAACGTTCGCTACGTGCCTGTGAATTTTTATTTGTATTGGTACCATTACAAATCGATGCAATTTAATTTAAGAATAACAATAAAATCACATAGCTAAGTATAATTTTGACACAGTCAAACTAACAAGTTCAAAGTAACTTGGTTAACCATCTTAAAACTAATCCAAATATTTTTAGTCTGGAAAGTTTAAATTTAACACAATAGTTATTAGTAAAATATCAGAATATAAAAAATTAAAAACGGAAGTGCTACATTTTATATGTATTGTTCATAAAAGAACTACATATAGTTTATGTAAATTGCGCCATCTGAATTATTTTACGGAAGAGACCAACAGAATAAAGGCAAATCATTTGTCAAACTAGAGGAGATTAAATTATATTGCGACATAGGAATCTAATTTGTATAGCATCTCATCCGTGTTATAGGACCAGTAGTGCGAAACGGAAAATTGTATTAATATTGACAAAATTGACAAAATCATCGTCAAAACTACTAAACACCGTTAATAAGAAATATAAGATGTATGCTACAGTTGTACTTAAAATGGTTCAAACTGCTTTGTATGGCGTGACACAGAAAAAAGTTATTAAAGAATTAAAGAGGTCAAATGAAACAAATATCTCATATATAATAAACGAATTACAACGTAATAACGCCCTAAGCTTTGTACTGACCTTGGTGTCTGAAAAGCGTCTATTTATCACCAGAATAGGTGATTTAGGAGGTTCGTTAGGAGGTTTACGGCAAAACTATTATCTTTAATGATTTGTTATAAGTTATTTGAGAGCCATTAAATATGTGTGCCTTTTAGTGTTTTGAAAAGCATCCACATTCAGGGCTCCTCCTTCTGGGCTTTAACAAGTAATGAAATAATGAAATATGAAATAATGATTTCAATGAAATAAAGTTTCAATGTTAATCTTATGGAAGGATAAAATCCATTTAATTGAGGATTTAACAGCTTTTGATACCAACAAAACAGAATATAGAGGCAATAAAACCTGTTTCAAGCTAACTTCTGGAACGACACAATAGGACCTTAGATGAGGAGTATAAGCCCCAAATAAATATACTGGCTTGAATTCGAGCAACTAGATTCGTTTTTCTTAATAATTGACTATATGATCAATATTTTTAATAAAACTGTTTGCTGGACCTGAATTGACCTATTTTTATTAACTTAACGAACTGCATGAATTATTAGTATGATCAAATTCTGTGATATTAAGTTAGTAAGTAGAACCTACTATTTTAATTCTGTGCCAATATGTTATGTGTATTAAGTTAAGGCATCATATATATTAAGTTGACATGTATGACGAAGTTTTTGTAACGCATGTTATTTAATGACGACTAACTACTTTATTACTTGATTATGCATCATTCCAATTTAATGTACTCCTTAGCAATTTGTTTAAACATCGGACGAATCTGATTTTTCGGGTAAATCTTAGTTCTTGGTGAGGTAATGTGATAAAAATTGAATAGGGAAAAGAATATGACCGTACTCAGTCCTGCCTTCGCATGTTTTCGTCACATTCACAAATCCGCAAAGCAGATTTTAAACTAGTACTGGCCATATTTACGGTTGGCAGGAAACAAATAAAATAAAAGACTTACCACCGAATAAGCAAACTAAACACTAATGAGCAAATGCCTAAGCAATGGTTTATCCTCCGGTATTATTGCCAAAACCAATTGGATCGCAAAAAGTAGGGCATTCCTATCGAACGTTGGCATGTTATGGGTTGGGGGAGTGCCCGTAACTCATGTGTTGGCCCGGTTCGGTGGCACCTAGCCTAATGCATGGTTCGCTATTTCCAAATTACCATAAATCATCGTTTTCTCAGTACTTATTCTAATTTAGAGGTGACCCAAAGTGCGCGAGCGCGGGCAATACGATGCGGCTAAGTGATACTCGCTGGTTTGTTAACATTAATTTTCCAAAGTCATTCACAATGTAAACCGTGTATGCCAAGTTTGTAATGTTTCATGAATTGAATGTTTACAAATTAAGCAGTAGTACGCTCGCATATACGCATAGACAGACAGACGCAATCACATACATGATTGAGTGTGAAAATATTATTGTGACTTTGAAGAGCGCGAAATTTCCTCTATTCATGGGATATCACTACAGGACAAGGGCATTTCTTTCATATCTTGACAGTGAAACCAGAGTACACAAATTATTACCTATCTGGAGTTTTGATTATCAAATTCAGTTAAACTTTTATCAAGAATAAGAAATCAAGCCCGGTGGTAAAATATCAGTGTCATTCACTTGTCTTTTCTTATTAATGAAAATAAATATATTATTTAGCTAAATAACCGCTTTGCAAACAGAACCACCATAGATTTTGGATTTTTTAATATACCATAAATATAGACATAAAATCAGAGTCAGATGTTAAAACATTTAGAGGCACGCTTAGGTTATTTTTGGTTGGTAAAGAGTACTGCAGTGTCCAGAAGTATTTTGCTGGCAATGTTAATTTTTTATATTTATAATAGTAGTTCATTTTATTTTAAATATTTTGTTATTGGGTATCAATGTTGACGATTGTCCATTCTATACTTGTAGCTTTATGATAATAAAAGATCTTGATTCTTGATAAACAATGTTATCTAAGTTATTTTCAACAAATGCAACACCCATATTGTGTAAGTTTAAAAAATTATAAACGAACCTATTAATTTATTCCTAGAATCTCCTCTTATTGGTATTTATATTCTGAAACAAAAGAAATATATTGTTTCGAACTGACACAGGCCTGTAACTGATGAAATATAACTGGTTTCATAAATATTATTAAATATACGATATGAAATATAGGTGTAACTATCTTGATTACAAACTAAAACAATAAATAGCGTTGAATATTTTAATCATTGTGGTTCATTATGTACGAGAAAGTTTACATTTATACTAATTTTAATTGCTTAAATAGCATTGATATACTCGCTTAGTTTACCTATTTTATTAAGTTTACCATTAAAAAAAAATATCCAGTTTTTAATATTTAGCTGTCGAACATTATTCAGGCCTGCTAAATTTTAAATAGTTTATATGTTCTTTAAGTCGTAGTGATTTTAACTTTTGTTGTCTGATCAATGATCATATCATATTGATCATACACAATTTTAAACACACCAGATTTATATTAATTGTTACTTTGTTTTTTTATTTTTTTTATTTTAGCATTTCTTAAATTTTTAAGAACAACTAATACCAGTATTTGTATGATTCTTTAATTGCATTTTATATTTCTTTTGAGTGAGGATCAAAAGATACATGTTTCCATATTTTTTAACTTTTTCTTTATTTGGACTATTATACAATTTTGATCTTAACCGCATAACAATAAGTTCTTTCTACTTTGTTATCCCGATGTCAATAAATATTATTTTAATTTAGCTTTTCATGTTAAATTTAGAGGACATTTTCAAATTTAACTAGTTTAAAAAATCAGTGGAAGTGAAACATACACTAGACACTTGTCATTTATTTTCAAAGATAGGTTAAATAAAAATAGGTAAATAACGTAGAATATCGCAATGCTTTTGAAGCGTGTGAAATTAATAAAACTGTAATATTCCTAGTAAATTATAAACCACGACTAATGCGAAATTCACTGAAATTTAATTTTTAGCTTGTAACAAATTCATTTATATTCACAATTGTACACATTATCTTTCAGCGCATGTTTATAAATCAGTTGTTTGAAATAATAATTATTACAAAAAATTCCACATATAAAATCGTAAATATACATTTTATGTATCACTTGTTGGCTTGATGACGATCTCAATAAGGTTGAAAAGCCTAACTAAATATCTAAATTATAGGATTAGTTGACGTTTTAATTTTAAATCATAGTATATCAAAATTAAAAAAGAAGATAAATTAATTCAATGTAGTTATTCTTTAGCTAACTCCTCAACCTCTTAGAAATCTTTAATAGAGTATTTTAAAACTCCTCAGTTGTCTTGTCTGAAGTTGAAAATAAAACTCACTTAAGGCTTGCCATGCAATCCTGAGCTACCGAAACTGCGATGAACTTCAATTTACTAGATTTACTTACCTAAGAATGTACTTACCTAAAAATAAAATATAATAGGTCTAAGATAAATGCAGGCTAACAACACTTATCTGCATTCTGCATTCATAGTAAAATGTAGATAATCAAATTCCTAATATAATAACTTAAAATTAAATTTAAACTAACGGTGGACTTTGTATGAATAACATAGTATTTAGTACTATAAAAGTTTTTAATGTTTTTTGAAGTCCTTAAATATAATACAAAATTAAATCGTTCTAAATTTGTATTAGAACACAGTTGGACTGATTTCAAAGCATCGTTGATAATGATAAATTACTTTTAGACGTTTCTTAATTTTTAAAAACATTTTTAAACCAAAATTTACTACAAAACACACAACTTAACAATAATAGTTTGAGGAAACACATTTTTAACATTACGTATAAAACTAGTTAAACTGTGAGTTATTATTGAAGGTTTGTTATACAATAGATAACTTAAGAATTAGATGTAGTCACTATGTGAATGGCTATAACAAAACTCTAAGAAAATAATGTACTTGTTGTAGTTTATTAATAATTAAAGATACTATTAGCGAATTTCCCCTATAGGGAAGAAGCTATTACCGTAGTCGGCATGGTAAGACCTAGGCCCGGGACCATGATAACTTTTCGTTTTGAGGTCCCCAGACCCCAAAAACACCATTCGTTCGAAACTGTTTATATATATATATATATATATATATATATATATATATATATATATCTATATATATATGCGTGTCCGTCGGTGCGATAACTCTCGTAAAAAAGGTCCGATTTTGATGAAATTTGGTACAAACGTGTAAAGCAGCATTTATGACTTTAAGTTCGAAAACCAGACGGATCGACCTATCCGAAGGGGTATTTTTGGGGGGTTTTGTACCCCGAAAATGGGTTTTTTGAGTTTTTTACATACAATTTTTGAAAAAGTTAAATTTTATTTTTTCCCATTGGAATCAGCTTAAAAATATGCACAATTTGATGTTTTAATCATTGCTCTACGTCAATTAGTTACTGAGATATTGAAAGCGCTAAACACAGTACGTTGTCCAATGTTATTCTTATGGTGGATAAGAAAAATTGTATATCTCGCTTATTTATCAACTTATCCTGACGAAACTTGGTATACTGCTTCATTTCATTGTGGTCTATTGATATTTGCACAAAAACCCATTTTTTGCCCATTAGTTCCCGTAGCAGCAAACCTGCATACTCAGCCCCATGTTATTCTTATGGACAATAATTAACGTGTTATCTCCTTTAATTATTAACATAAATTAATAGAACTTGGTATGTGGCTTTACCTAGTTGAGTTTGATTGATATTTGTATAAAAGCCCATTTTTAGTGTTCCTTATTTCAGCAAACCTGCATACTCAGCCGCCATGTTATTCTTATGGAGAATAATTAAAATGACATAAATCGTTTATTTATGAATGTATATTGATGAAACTTGGTATGTGGCTTTATGTGGTATTAAAATAAATTAATATGCATTGGAAATTCGCTGAGTATGCAGGTTTGCTGCTACGGGGGTATTTTTCAACCCTATAGCTATACAAAGTGCAATCAGTATTGTGATAAACTTAATCTTATGTTTTAGCTTATTTCTGCCAACCTAATTTTTTTATAACTCTTTTTGCTGTGCATTACTAAAATTGGTGTGCTAAGGAGTTACACAAAAATTAACTCTAGCCAGTCAGTAGTCTGTAAATTTGATATATTATCAACAATTTACTACGATTGTATGCTTTTGCTAAATAATCTATACTTATTTAATACGCTGGGTTTTTTATTGTGACTGAAATTCCTACAGTTCTCAACCGATTTTGATATTTTTGGTGTCGTTGGATAGATCTTGGCCAAAATTTCATAAAGATCGGACCTAAGGGAAGGGCCTTATCCGCCCTTAAAGTTCGTATTTTTCCCATAAGATTAACATTAAGAAAGAATTGTTTGAATTGTAAAATCTAACAGCCGAACAGAGTAAAAACAGTTTATCAGCAAGAACGCATGATCACTACGGTACTGGTAAGGTAACGCAATATGTACATAATTTTGATTGTGAATGTTAATTAATCATTAACCATTAAAACGTTAGTTTTTAACGTCTATCCCAGAGTGCAGCACAAGAAACCTTATGTTAAATAGCAATAAATATATTCTTCAGGTTGAATTATTCCATAATATAATATTTTACTTTGGAATAACAAACATTTTTAAAACATTGTGCCTTTTAATTTTTATTAAACTTAATAGCACAGTGTAGTTGATTTTCAAGGAAGTGTTTTTTTATATATTTTTTCTATATATGGCACTAGCTGGCACCCGGTGCGACTTTGTTGACGTGACCTTTCTATATTAAAAATATTGATAACGGAAACGGTAAAAATATTGTTTCCTTGGAAACTAAAATTAAACCACTGTCCCATGAGATTAACTCTGACAATTTTTAAGCATGCACATTTTAAATGCCAGTAGGGTGGAGGCCCAATAGATTTTCAGTATGGGTCTGTAGGTTATATTCTCATGTACCTATCTTCCTACCAAATTTTACCAGAATTATAAATTTTGTACTAAACATTGCGTATAAATTACTGTGGGGTGGCACGCCATAGAATGTTTGAAACAGGAGAAGGAAATGGTTTGAGTGGAATTTCAGGATAACCTGTACTCTAGATGGTTGTGATAGTTAACATGGGAAAAGCCAGCGGGGTGGAGCCCTAAATCATATTTTGATCAGGAATAGGCCTATGTCTGCTTTGAGTATATTAGTTACCTTCCACCTGAACTTCAGATCCACAATTACAGTAGTAGGAGTAGGTGCAAGGTGATAAGCTTGATTTTAAAAGCCAATAGGGTAGTGCCACATATATGAGTTTAGCAATTATTAGGAGTAGCACGACATTTGATTCTAAGGTATGGCAAATTTGTCTAAACTATAGTTGTATCGGTTCAGCAGTTGGGTGTGCGATAGTTAACATGTGAATAGTAAAGGTCTACGTTGCGGAGTCTTAAACAATATTTTGATCAGCCGTAGGTCTATTCTGATTTGAGTTGGTTAGCCATCTTCCTTCATAACTTCAGTCCTATCAGTCCAGTAGTAGGTGCGAGATGGTAAACATTACTTTAAATATCAATTAGGTGGTGTCCCAAAGGGTCTTTGGATTGAGGGAACGTCTACTTTGAGTCTTGTATTTATTTCCCTACCAAATCCATCGTTTCAGTCTTGGTGCATTATGGTTAACTTGGTTATATTAAAGGCCAGTGGGGCGAAGTCCTAGAGTATAATATTACCTGAGGTAGACCGATATCTGCCTTGAGCTATCAGCTATCTTTCTACTGAATTTTAGCTTCGTCATTGAAGTAGTAGGTGCAAGATGGTTGGAATAAGTATGTTGAAGGACAAGAGGGCAGAGCCCTAAACAATATGCGGAAAAGGGGAACACAAATTATTTCGGACTATACTTAAGCCTAAGAAACGGGTGATGGGGAAACCATCGATCGCGAAAACATTTATTTTAATCGGGTAAAGTGCAACAAATAAAAACAAATTATACGTAATTAGCACGTTTTTTATTGTATGTTATAATTACGAGAATTAAGGGAATTATTACGTATTAAGGGAATAAGATTAAATAAATATGTATATATTACTAGAAAACCGCCAAAGCTTCCAGCAGATCTTTATCAGAATGAGTCAGTCAGATGTAACAAGTTGAGAATCACATAAATAACGTTTTGTGAAGACAATATGTTATGTTTTATGGAAGACGATAAATTATCCCATCCTTCATTTCACAGTCTCGATAAATTGTAAACCAAAATTAGCATGTCTTATACTTTGTGCAAAATTTCATTAAACATCCCTTATTCACAATGGCATTTTATCCAAAATGTGTTAAAATTGTTCAAAACGCAGAATTTAGAGAGTTGGCACATTGTCGACCTGAGAGTATTTAAAGCAAAACAAAATAGTCAATGTCAAGTAAAATAAAAGTATAATGAGTTATCTTATGTTTGGGAAAGATTCGGCACATTTATACACAATCGGAATTCCAAAAACCTGAGTTGCCACATGCTCATATATTATAGTCTACTGAGACAATAAGGATTGAACAGCGATGTAGATGATAATATTTATTAACATGTCATGCTCATCAAAGCGAGATATTGCTCGATTTCGAGCAACGGGTTTACTAGTATTTGTTTATTCCCTTTAACTCGAAATAATCCATCACAAAATGTTGTTTTATTACACACTTTAAATAAAATGTATTACATGAAACGGGAAACCCCTTTCTAGAAATAAGTGCATATTCAAAAATGTATCGAAACCAAAACTATAAATAGTTTTTCCAAAAAAATACTCACCACAAAAACACCACTAACTAGCACCACTGCACACACTCGCGAAACCTGAAACAAAATCAGAATATAGTTAACAAAATACACAAAAAAAACAGATGAACTTAACGTTACTTTTTTAAATCTTTGTCTATACAAACTGTAAAATTGTAATAAGGGTACTTTACCCTTGAAATAACAACATATTTGGGAAATATGAATAATTAAAAGACGTTTTTGACACCAATTATGGGAGTAATAGTTTTATTTTTTATATAACGGTAGAGAGAAAGTTATGTTTTCCATTAAATGATTAAATAAAATCGTACTTATTAACTGGAATAGTTCAGAATCATTGATTTTAAGTACGTAATGTAAAAAATGTAGTTATTTATAAACAGACCTAGTATAACTAAAAAATAAACATCAATGAGTTGGGTTTTCATTTTTAAACTCTAGGAATTTAAAACGTATAGTTTGATAAGTGATAAAGTGTGATTAGTGAATAAGTCTACTGTCGAAGTTTTCTATAGCTGATCTCTATACGTTCAAAGTGCCATGATGTTTTTTTATTTTTTATTTCTGTACGTGTATATAAGTGTGTGCACGTTTATAATAATTTTACTTATAATAATTCTAAGAAAAGTTCCAAGTTATGATATTCAGTTTTTGAAATATGGTTATGATTTTATGTTATACATTTTTATGATATGATATAGTATCATTATAGTTCACAAAACTTAGTGATCCGTAAGTATATTTCACAGGAAATAATTTGTAACACTTCTTACACTGAAAGTTAAATTTGCTTATAATATATGTTATAATCTTTTGTCTGATTTATGAATTATTACAAAATTGTTAGTGTATGTTAGTGTATGGTTAAGCTCATTTTTTAAAATACTTACTATTTTTTTATTTAAATTTTGTTTAATACCTGCAATGCAACAACTGATTTACTACTGATTTGTTGTTTTTAAGAGGTGAAATTGTTTGGATTATCTTTATTATTTTTACATTCGGCTGTAGAATATTTAATTCTTTAATTTGCTAAATATTCCGAACCCATTTTCGATGGTTCCAATGTAAGAACTCAAGTTATTTACTTGGATATATATATATTTTAAAACTAAGTAAAAACAAAAATATCTACAAAAACAGATGAGCAAGAGACCTAGTCTGCTCTTAATACTTATCTAACAGTAAAATTAATCTTAGATGCCAATTACTACACTCGTTTCTGATCGAATAGCAACAAAAACACCCTAGTTCCACTCCGATTTCCAGTTGTGATATTGACGCCAGATAGAGGTGCCCTTGGATATGGGACTTGTATTATTTGTGTTCGGAGAGGAAGTGTTCGGAAATAACGATGGGATACGGCCAGGTCATTAGGCCCCGGGCCAGCGCGACAATACGGCGTTAAAAACCGCTAACTGCGACCAAATTTGTAACCGCTGTTCCCGTCCCGTATATTGGGCTCCGTCATTAAAATGCAATACTGAGTTTGAGGCTGTTCAATGTAAAAGTTTTAGACATTACAACACTGTTTGAAAACTATGTCAGAAATCGGGACATTTTTATAATTCGTGTTATGTAAGTATTGTAAATTCCAGCGGCTAGAGTTTGAAATCAGAATAATAGATAGAAATTCTTAACGTCGAAACACGATTGTTTAATACAGTGCAATGTGGCCATTAAGGATTAAAACACAGGTATTGATGGTTATAATTATATAAATTACAAATTACGCTCTTGTTAAATGATGTTTGTGACTTTGTATTGTTGATCAAGCAATAGTTTCTTCATTCCTTGTTCTAATTTTATAAAATTATCAATTATACCAGTTGAATTAAAAAAGTGTTCAGAACCGTGAAAAGTATATTCTTTACCTCTTATGATTGTGCACGTATTTTACATGAGCAGTTGTCTGCGATTTATAAATAAAAGGTTCGGTAAGTCACAACGCATTCCTCGAAGTTCATGATTTGATGAGTTTGTAGGATATTCGTTGGTTCCCTGTTGGATTTGCACGGGCTGTGGGCGCCCGTTTTAATCACACGTGGCGAATTCACCCTAATCACTTGTCCAATTTATTTATAAAATGTCGAGTGCATTTATAATTTTACAAATCACAACCTGAAATATTTCGGACAATTACTTAGGATAAATTACACCCTAAAATCTACTAAAAAGCAACTACTTGAGTACCGGTATTCATTGTAACATAATCGCTTCTGAGCTATGAAATACTTGATGTAATCATTCTAACCGAATGTTATAATTTGTTGGCTTTTTTGACGAAACGACTAGCAAAAGCAAAGGCAAACCTTTAAGTTACTCTACGGTAAGCACAAACTACCTTAAATCCGAGGTCTTTGTAAGAATATCAGAGCAACACATTAGTTTTCTAACCCAAATCCTAATGTTCATAAATTAATATTATATTATCATTTTATTTTAATTATATTGTTTTAAGTTTGTATATAGATATAGAAATAATTTGATAAGACAAGTTGATCATTAATGAACGAATGAATCAGTGTATTGTACTAAGAAGTAACGAAGGCGATCATTGAATGGCATTATATCAATATATAAACACATTTTAGTACCCAGTCATTCGATTTGCTTGTTTTAAAATGATCATTGTTTTCTTACATCACCACACATTCATCAAGTTATACAACAACAAAGAAGACAAAATAGAACATTTTTTCCATTAAGACTAAATTTGTGCGTCTGCTGTTTAACACATCCCTATTGTAAGTTTTTTTGAGGGTTATGCATTTGAGGTAGATCTCATAAGAAGGGGTGTGAAACTCACGATAGTTTTATTGTAAAAAAATAGTGGCAGGTGTTAGTTTTTAAAACATTTTTAAGTTGTATGAGTCTATGAACTCATGATAACGGACAAGAAAATATTTAGAATTGTGACGGGAAGCTGAATTAAAACAATTCTTGGAAAACACAAACACAAAATGTCAAAGCATTGATTCGTGGCAACCTTACTATGTTATTACATCCAAATTATATTTCTATCAGAACTTATATTTGTAAACATATGTGAACTAGGTTAATTATCTTGTACAAAATAGGCATGTTGACGTATTATTTATGCACCTCTACTTATTTTGAACTATTGTTTGCTTACATTTATGTTAGATTTAGGTCCAACTGTATGTTCGTTACAAAATATGTAAGTAATAATTAATAACTGTACGTTATTTTAATTTGTATAACGTATTTCAGATTGTTGTATGCCTGTTACTGAATATTGCAGCATCAAGTCTTATCTTGAGGTGTATATACTTGTTGCACCTGGAATTGTTATTTTGTGTTTGTTTATATATTGTTGTGTTATTAAGTTTGTTGAACATTTATTGTATTCTTTTTCACTAAACATTAGATAACCTTTGTGATTCACACTATATGATATGATATTTTCTGTAGTGTAATCGATTGTATTTGAAACAATATGTACTATTGTTATAATGTTGTTTATTTGTATATTGTAATATAAGGTCTCTGTGAGTGGCTCCGCCAATGGATGGTAAATAAAATAAAATATATAATATAAAGTGTATTTCTTTGTTTGGCTGCATAATTTTTTGTAGAACTTAGTTTTGCTCACAATGGTATTGCGCACACTTAAATTAAATTATTATTAGTTAAAAGTTTATCCAATTTTTTATTTCTTATTTGTATATTGTGTCAATAAAGCTATTTTATTTACTGTGTATGCACATGTTAAATCACTGTAAACAAATATATATTATATTTTGTATTGTTTATACCTTGTTTAACTTCCACGTATTTTAGAAAGTAACTACCACTCACATATTTGGCAGTTTCAGTCATTAATATTTAAAATATGTTGTTTTAGAGGCAAACACGTACTACATGATACCAAAAGACAGTCTGACCACTACTTAAATGAACTTTATCACAGACAATGTCCTTTTTCGTTCTTTATTATTTGTCTTAGCCGACCGTTATAAGCTAGTGAGTAAAGTTTTCTGATTAGAACAAAACTACTTCACAATAGTTTAATGTAAGCTATTACATCGTCAACGTTTACTGAAGTTTTAATTATAAATAACTTCAAACAGACTTTTTAATTTACAAAATGGAGGTAGGAAAATATAGTGAAGTTTTTGATAGTATTACATTTTTGACTAGTACATTACTGAAGCTCTCCCAATGTGGTCTGAAAGCAAACCCAATAAAAAGACAACACGTCAGAAGGACTAACTGGTTTCCAGAACAAAATATAAATAAAAAAAACACATTTTTTCGCCCTTTATATAATTTCTCTATTTGGTTCTTAGTCGAAAAACGCTCTTAAAACAGATTATAGTTCGATTGTCGAAAAAATTGACTGGCGGAGCGGCCACGTGTGCAATTTGTAATTCGTGTTAATAAAAATAACTATCAATATAAATTCATTGGAATAAGATAAACAATGTTTGAAACATGTGCTAAAACGTGTATTACTGACGATTTAAATTAAGTTTATTGGAAATTTGTAACCATGTGTTATACTTTTTCCTCGAGGTTATGGAATAAATGTTTATACATAAACTCGGTCGACGTTTGGCCGCTCCGCCAATCACTTTCTGTCGATACTCGCACTATAGTGTCCGAGTACAAGGAAGCCGAAACTTAAATAAACACAATCAACATTGTATATGTTTTAGTGGGTGTTAATAACATCGAGCGTTGATATAAAACTTTATCACAAGGTTTTAAGGAGAAAGGAGTTTTTTAGGCCTACACTGAACATTATGACGCAGAAACATACGCTTGCACAAACTAACAGGAAGAGCATAGAAACATTTGGTCTTTAACCAATCCACTACTAACATTTCTTTCTGAGTATTAGTAAAGAAAATATTATAATCATACCATAACAATTAAATTGACAGTGGAACAATACTCAATTGGTTTCCTAGATTGCCACTGGGAGCGCTAGTGACTTACGTCGCCTGTACTGCCATCTGCCGCCGTCAGCTCACACTAATTGCTGCAAGTGCGCCCCACACGGCTAGCGGCGGAACTACGTGGCACTAACTCAAATATTCTCTCCTAGACAGCGCCACTGTGCACACAGTCCACATTTTATTGATCTCGTTTTATATGCTCTAAAATGTTTTTGACACTCGTAAACTTAACACATGGAAATAGAGCTGTTATTTTTTTAATGTCATTGCATGATCTTTATTGTAATGTTATGAGTCATATCTTGTGAAATTGTTCTACAACGTAGGTAAAAACGTAAAATGGTAACACGCGTGTTTACTGGTAATTTTTAGTAGTCTAAAATAGTGACAAAAAATAATGTTACATGAATTGGTTCAGTGATTTCCCAAGGGAACTCACCATTTATGTCGGTATGTTAAGGCCTCTAGACCCGGGACCATCGTAAATTTTCGGTTTGAGGTCCCTAGATACAAAAAATACTAATCGTTAAATTTTTTAAATTGTTTTTCTATTTATGTGTTATATTTTAAGTATCTTCCGTAGGAACAATAAATATAGTAAAAAGACCCGATCTTGGTGGAATTTGCTAGATTTATGTTGTAAATAGATTTATTATTGTAACATTATATATATATATGTGTGTAGTAGAGGAGAACCCAGAAAGAGAAGCCACTTTCGGCGCTTTTTTCCCATGTTATTCTTATGGGGATCAGTTTTTGGACCGACGCCCGATCCTACCCTACACAAATTTTCTTGTTAGCCTGTACTAATGTCCAACCCTTGCCTATATTAAATATATTTTCCCAATCCCCATCCCTCCTCTATATTTTTTAAAATTAATTTTCAAATTCAGGCTAAAAAACTATCTTTAGTGTTTATGGTCCGATTTGTCTGCAATTTGGATATGTTATTGTCCTAGGCAAGTGTTTTAATAAATTTCACTTACATTTCCCAAATTCAGTATAACGGTCAAATTAAAAAATATTTTTGAAAACACTATAGTGCCAATTGCCAACTTCTTTATTTACTGCCCGATTTATTTAAAATTTGGATACGTTATTGACCTAGGCAAGTGTTTTAATAAATTCCACTTACATATCCCAAATTCACTATTACGGTCAAATTAAAAAATATTTTTGAAAAATACTGCCAATTGCCAACTTCTTTATTTACTGCCCGATTTGTTTAAAATTTGGATATGTGATTGTCCTAGGCAAGTGATTTAATAAATTCCACTTACATATCCCAAATTCACTATTACGGTCAAATTAAAAAATATTTTTGAAAAATACTGCCAAATGGCAACTTCTTTATTTACTGTCCGATTTGTTTAAAATTTGGATATGTGATTGTCCTAGGCAAGTGATTTAATAAATTCCACTTACATTTCCCAAATTCACTATTGCGGTCAAATTAAAAAATATTTTTGAAAAATACTGCCAATTGCCAACTTCTTTATTTACTGTCCGATTTGTTTAAAATTTAGATATGTAATTGTCCTAGTCAAGTGTTTTAATAAATTCCACTTACATTTCCCAAATTCACTATTACGGTCAAATTAAAAAATATTTTTGAAAAATACTACCAATTGCCAACTTCTTTATTTACTGTCCGATTTGATTGATTTTTGGATATGTTATAGCCTTAAACTATTATATGTATAATTACCATATCTAAGTTAAAAATTGTATACTTTATATAGTTTATATATATAACCCATAAAAAATTAAATTTTGTGTTTATGGTCTGATTTGACTGATTTTTGGGTATGTTACTATCCTAAGCTAATGCATTAATAAATCCCACATACATTTTCCAAATTCACTATTACGGTCAAATTAAAAAATATTTTGAAAAATATACTATCAATTGCCAACTTATTTATTTACTGTCCGATTTGACTGATTTTTGGATATGACCTTAAACTATTATGTGTATAATTATCATGTCTAAGTTCCAAATTTTATACTTTGTATAGTTTATATATATAATCCATAAAAAATTAAATTTCGTGTTTATGGTCCGATTTGACTGATTTTTTGGATATGTTAAGCTAATGCATAAAAAAAATCCCCCTACGTTTCCCAAATACTACAGTCAAATTAACAAAATATTTTGAAAAATATACTATCAATTGCCATCTTCTTTACTGTCCGATTTATTTTTGGATATGTTATAGCCCCCAACTATTATATCTAAAATTACCATATATTATTTCCACCTATAATACAGTCGTTATGTTGTTTTGACCAACCTAAAAACCAACTTTGGTATTTGTGGTCCGATTTGTCTGCAATATGTTACTGCCCATTGCATAAGTGCATTTCCAAATTCACTATTACGGTTGGATTAAAAAAAAAATGCAAGCTTATTTACCATCCCGCTGTTATAATTGCCATATTTCCAATATTGTTGGGGCCCTCTCAACCACTTCTCACTGTAATATATATCCACAAAATGTTTATGGTCAGAACTGTATAAATTTTGGATATTAAGCTAATGCATAAGTCCATTCCTAATATTTTGCAAATTAGTCTGGATATGTTGTTGCGTATTTCCAATTCTTAAATTATAGCACAAAAAAATAAATTTTTAAAACCCAAAACAACTACACACAAAACACTAACCTTTCTTTGTGCTTGTTTGGAGTAGTCTTTATTTTATCCAACTTAATTTTAATTTTGTAGTTAAAATCAAACTTCCCACATTCTAGCTCCCTTTCCAGCCAGTGGTTGGAGACATAAAGGTTACGAATATTTTCAAACTGTACAATATATCTTTTTCTACCCCTATGTTGGACTTGTTTAATAGCGCTTATTAATAATTCCGCACCATCTTCCAAATCCTCCAGTCTACTACATTCTTTAAATTTAATATTACCTTTAATATCTTGCATCTCTATGTCTTCTTATCCAACATCATCCCACACATTGTTATGGAAACTTAGGTTTTCTATTTTTGGTAAGGAATTACCATAAAACGTTGCGTTACCGTTAGTGTTAAAGCTTGCAAGTGGCTCGTTGGTAGGTAGGTAAATAATGTCCAAATCACCTCTATATGGCAACACGCTATAACCTTCCCTATTCTTATTTATCTCTATAAACACAGTTTTACAGACACCTTTAACATAGTATACACCCCTCCGTCCATCCTTTTCTGCCAACACTCCCACAAACTTGTTGTTTACTACAAACGCATACACTATATAATGTCCATAATGCTCTAGATCCTCCCAACGTCGCAGGAAGTAATCTTTTAATTTATCCTCTCTTTCCCTTATTTCTTGTTCTTTAGCCAACTGTGCTTTGTATTCCTCTGCAACAGTATTTTCCACATATTCCAATTTACGCTTATTACTGTCGATGTCTTCTAATTCCAATTTCCTCTTTTTGGAACAACTCTCTAAGAAAGGCTTGGAAAGTGGCTCTATTTCTTTAATAGTGTATGGGTACAGTTTATTGGTCCGGCTTCTTAAAACGTAGGGAGTAAGGTTAGGACTTTCCACTAAGCCTAATTCTTCTAAATTGATGTGTTTAGGTATAGTGGAGAAAGGTGTATTTGATTTTGTAAAACATGTGCCCCCAGATTTGATGTAACACTTATGCTTTACACTTATGGCATCAGGAAACTCCTCTATTACCTCCACGTAGTTAGTTGGTAAACAGTTAAAGCTAAATGCAGATAGAGCATACTTTATTAACTTTTCCCTTTGTGACCTATCTTTTGGCAGTTTTAGTTGTACTCCAGTTATCTTTTTCGTATTACTATTACCCCAATATGCGTATTGTAATAAATCGTTAAACACTAAACAACAACTGTTTTGTAATTGATTGGCAACTTTCATCCTATGCAGAGGTACAGCATAGAATGGAGCATTTTGGAAGTACCTTTTGTTGTCTTCTATTAGACTTAAACAATCTCTTAAAGGTTCAAACCCTTTACCAAAACCTCTACAATAGTTATAGATTGTTGCCTCTAACCTTGTTATTCCATTCTCTCTAGCTAGTTTAGACGAGAACGTTTCTTTTAGTCTCGCATCTGGACAGTTTACAAAGTTTATTATATGGTTTCCTATACTTTTAACTACTCCAAGGCTTGTAATCTGGCATATAAATTTATTATATATTTTTACCCTGCTATTTACATTAAACCATGTTAAACAGTCTTTACTAACATGGAAATTATCTACAATAACATTATATCCATTCTTGTACTCCCCTTGGTAGCAAAAGTCAAAGTTTTCTGTAAGATATTGGCACATTTCCTCTTTATTAAATATTCCAGCCAAATCTAGTGTTATATCGAAATCCATAAGATAGTACATTTCTTTTTCCAGATCTTGCAGTATCTTTGGAAGGTCTTCCAACAAATCCTTAATTTTAACATTTGCAAGCTCTATTTTATAGGGAATTGCTATAGGATCATCGTACTTTTGTTTAATTTGGTCAATATCTTTCTTTATTATTTGTAACACACCCTCGCTTTGGACCCCAGAGGACCTCTCCAAGGAGAATGGTAGTTTGGCCACAACACCATGTCGAGCTAAAGAGAACTTTTTAAATATTCCTCGTAAGTAGCTATTAAACGAGCCACATATTTCCTTCTTAACTTTAAATTTGTTCCGAACGTCCCCATCACAATCCGTAACATTGGTTATCTTAACTAACATTATGTTATCACAAAACGCATCTGTTATAGATGTTAAGTTATTTAATTTTGGTTCGCCCTCGCAATAGTTTATATTACCAGTATACACATTCCAACACATTTGGACACAGGCACAGATACTGGTTTACAGCCATTTAACACAACTTTACTGGTTATGTCAACTGACACAAAAAATAGTTTGTAAATTGTGTAAGAAATATATGTAATATAAACAAATTTAACACAATCATAACATTTTGAGGACACAATGTTTGGACTGGATGTTGTACCAATACTGACATTATAAATTTGTCTAAATAGTAATGGATTGCTTACATGCTGCACTATGTGGTGTTTGTCTTACTATTTGGCAATACACTTCCAACACATTTCCTGTCTAATATCTGGCCAGTTGTATCCAATCTTAGCACAATTTACATTTATGTTTTACTTTACAACAACACAATGGGTGAGACGTCTATTCTGCTGCTAATACAACAGATCTATGTACAGGTCTTGTAGAATGTGCGTATCTGTATTAAATAACATGCATATATTACTCTACAGGATAAGAATGTAGGGTTTAATAGTACAAAACCTAATATTATACAAGGACTAAGAATAGACAGTGAATTATAGAATTTCGACAATTTGGGTACTAATGCGGGATGGCACCGTTAGTTAATATGTTAATTATATTGAGACTATAAACTTATTTAGTCGAATTTGGAATTATATTAATAGTGGGTATTCCATATTTGCACATGGGTCTAGGTGTCCACTTACATGTTACACTTACCGCTCGCCTATGTTTATATACAATATCCATATATTTACAACCTCTATATGCCTATAGTGTAATCTGTCCTGTTTACATGTTTCCGCTACTTTTTTGTATAAAAGAAATGTACTCTGTTAGCCATTTATTGGGAAATTGTATTAAACCTACTAACGAAAGATTCGGTATATGGTTTTTATTAGAAAATCTCCGTAACAATAACCTTCTTACAGACATAGGTAATATAAACTATTGCGAGGGCGAGCCAAAATTAAATAACTTAACATCTATAACAGATGCGTTTTGTGATAACATAATGTTAGTTAAGATAACCAATGTTACGGATTGTGATGGGGACGTTCGGAACAAATTTAAAGTTAAGAAGGAAATATGTGGCTCGTTTAATAGCTACTTACGAGGAATATTTAAAAAGTTCTCTTTAGCTCGACATGGTGTTGTGGCCAAACTACCATTCTCCTTGGAGAGGTCCTCTGGGGTCCAAAGCGAGGGTGTGTTACAAATAATAAAGAAAGATATTGACCAAATTAAACAAAAGTACGATGATCCTATAGCAATTCCCTATAAAATAGAGCTTGCAAATGTTAAAATTAAGGATTTGTTGGAAGACCTTCCAAAGATACTGCAAGATCTGGAAAAAGAAATGTACTATCTTATGGATTTCGATATAACACTAGATTTGGCTGGAATATTTAATAAAGAGGAAATGTGCCAATATCTTACAGAAAACTTTGACTTTTGCTACCAAGGGGAGTACAAGAATGGATATAATGTTATTGTAGATAATTTCCATGTTAGTAAAGACTGTTTAACATGGTTTAATGTAAATAGCAGGGTAAAAATATATAATAAATTTATATGCCAGATTACAAGCCCTGGAGTAGTTAAAAGTATAGGAAACCATATAATAAACTTTGTAAACTGTCCAGATGCGAGACTAAAAGAAACGTTCTCGTCTAAACTAGCTAGAGAGAATGGAATAACAAGGTTAGAGGCAACAATCTATAACTATTGTAGAGGTTTTGGTAAAGGGTTTGAACCTTTAAGAGATTGTTTAAGTCTAATAGAAGACAACAAAAGGTACTTCCAAAATGCTCCATTCTATGCTGGACCTCTGCATAAGATGTGGATGAAAGTTGCCAATCAATTACAAAACAGTTGTTGTTTAGTGTTTAACGATTTATTACAATACGCATATTGGGGTAATAGTAATACGAAAAAGATAACTGGAGTACAACTAAAACTGCCAAAAGATAGGTCACAAAGGGAAAAGTTAATAAAGTATGCTCTATCTGCATTTAGCTTTAACTGTTTACCAACTAACTACGTGGAGGTAATAGAGGAGTTTCCTGATGCCATAAGTGTAAAGCATAAGTGTTACATCAAATCTGGGGGCACATGTTTTACAAAATCAAATACACCTTTCTCCACTATACCTAAACACATCAATTTAGAAGAATTAGGCTTAGTGGAAAGTCCTAACCTTACTCCCTACGTTTTAAGAAGCCGGACCAATAAACTGTACCCATACACTATTAAAGAAATAGAGCCACTTTCCAAGCCTTTCTTAGAGAGTTGTTCCAAAAATAGGAAATTGGAATTAGAAGACATCGACAGTAATAAGCGTAAATTGGAATATGTGAAAAATACTGTTGCAGAGGAATACAAAGCACGGTTGGCTAAAGAACAAGAAATAAGGGAAAGAGAGGATAAATTAAAAGATTACTTCCTGCGACGTTGGGGGGATCTGGAGCATTATGGACATTATATAGTGTATGCGTTTGTAGTAAACAACAAGTTTGTGGGAGTGTTGGCAGAAAAGGATGGACGGAGGGGTGTATACTATGTTAAAGGTGTCTGTAAAACTGTGTTTATAGAGATAAATAAGAATAGGGAAGGTTATAGCGTGTTGCCATATAGAGGTGATTTGGACATTATTTACCTACCTACCAACGAGCCACTTGCAAGCTTTAACACTAACGGTAACGCAACGTTTTATGGTAATTCCTTACCAAAAATAGAAAACCTAAGTTTCCATAACAATGTGTGGGATGATGTTGGACAAGAAGACATAGAGATGCAAGATATTAAAGGTAATATTAAATTTAAAGAATGTAGTAGACTGGAGGATTTGGAATATGGTGCGGAATTATTAATAAGCGCTATTAAACAAGTCCAACATAGGGGTAGAAAAAGATATATTGTACAGTTTGAAAATATTCGTAACCTTTATGTCTCCAACCACTGGCTGGAAAGGGAGCTAGAATGTGGGAAGTATGATTTTAACTACAAAATTAAAATTAAGTTGGATAAAATAAAGACTACTCCAAACAAGCACAAAGAAAGGTTAGTGTTTTGTGTGTAGTTGTTTTGGGTTTTAAAAATTTATTTTTTTGTGCTATAATTTAAGAATTGGAAATACGCAACAACATATCCAGACTAATTTGCAAAATATTAGGAATGGACTTATGCATTAGCTTAATATCCAAAATTTATACAGTTCTGACCATAAACATTTTGTGGATATATATTACAGTGAGAGGTGGTTGAGAGGGCCCCAACAATATTGGAAATATGGCAATTATAACAGCGGGATGGTAAATAAGCTTGCATTTTTTTTTAATCCAACCGTAATAGTGAATTTGGAAATGCACTTATGCAATGGGCAGTAACATATTGCAGACAAATCGGACCACAAATACCAAAGTTGGTTTTTAGGTTGGTCAAAACAACATAACGACTGTATTATAGGTGGAAATAATATATGGTAATTTTAGATATAATAGTTGGGGGCTATAACATATCCAAAAATAAATCGGACAGTAAAGAAGATGGCAATTGATAGTATATTTTTCAAAATATTTTGTTAATTTGACTGTAGTATTTGGGGAACGTAGGGGGATTTTTTTTATGCATTAGCTTAACATATCCAAAAAATCAGTCAAATCGGACCATAAACACGAAATTTAATTTGTTATGGATTATATATATAAACTATACAAAGTATAAAATTTGGAACTTAGACATGATAATTATGCACAAAATAGTTTAAGGTCATATCCAAAAATCAGTCAAATCGGACAGTAAATAAATAAGTTTGCAATTGATAGTATATTTTTCAAAATATTTTTTAATTTGACCGTAATAGTGAATTTGGAAAATGTATGTGGGATTTATTAATGCATTAGCTTAGGATAGTAACATACCCAAAAATCAGTCAAATCAGACCATAAACACAAAATTTAATTTTTTATGGGTTATATATATAAACTATATAAAGTATACAATTTTTAACTTAGATATGGTAATTATACATATAATAGTTTAAGGCTATAACATATCCAAAAATCAATCAAATCGGACAGTAAATAAAGAAGTTGGCAATTGGTAGTATTTTTCAAAAATATTTTTTAATTTGACCGTAATAGTGAATTTGGGAAATGTAAGTGGAATTTATTAAAACACTTGACTAGGACAATAACATATCTAAATTTTAAACAAATCGGACAGTAAATAAAGAAGTTGGCAATTGGCAGTATTTTTCAAAAATATTTTTTAATTTGACCGTAATAGTGAATTTGGGAAATGTAAGTGGAATTTATTAAATCACTTGCCTAGGACAATCACATATCCAAATTTTAAACAAATCGGACAGTAAATAAAGAAGTTGCCAATTGGCAGTATTTTTCAAAAATATTTTTTAATTTAACCGTAATAGTGAATTTGGGATATGTAAGTGGAATTTATTAAATCACTTGCCTAGGACAATCACATATCCAAATTTTAAACAAATCGGGCAGTAAATAAAGAAGTTGGCAATTGGCAGTATTTTTCAAAAATATTTTTTAATTTGACCGTAATAGTGAATTTGGGATATGTAAGTGGAATTTATTAAAACACTTGCCTAGGTCAATAACGTATCCAAATTTTAAATAAATCGGGCAGTAAATAAAGAAGTTGGCAATTGGCACTATATTGTTTTCAAAAATATTTTTTAATTTGACCGTTATACTGAATTTGGGAAATGTAAGTGAAATTTATTAAAACACTTGCCTAGGACAATAACATATCCAAATTGCAGACAAATCGGACCATAAACACTAAAGATAGTTTTTTAGCCTGAATTTGAAAATTAATTTTAAAAAATATAGAGGAGGGATGGGGATTGGGAAAATATATTTAATATAGGCAAGGGTTGGACATTAGTACAGGCTAACAAGAAAATTTGTGTAGGGTAGGATCGGGCGTCGGTCCAAAAACTGATCCCCATAAGAATAACATGGGAAAAAAGCGCCGAAAGTGGCTTCTCTTTCTGGGTTCTCCTCTACTACACACATATATATATATAATGTTACAATAATAAATCTATTTACAACATAAATCTAGCAAATTCCACCAAGATCGGGTCTTTTTACTATATTTATTGTTCCTACGGAAGATACTTAAAATATAACACATAAATAGAAAAACAATTTAAAAAATTTAACGATTAGTATTTTTTGTATCTAGGGACCTCAAACCGAAAATTTACGATGGTCCCGGGTCTAGAGGCCTTAACATACCGACATAAATGGTGAGTTCCCTTGGGAAATCACTGAAATAATTCATGTAACATGTGTGTGTGTGTGTGTGTGTGTGTGTGTGTGTGTGTGTGTGTGTGTGTGTGTGTGTGTGTGTGTGTGTGTGTGTGTGTTTTTTTGTGTTATATGTTACATATTATTCTATCATTATGTTATAATGTATAATAACACATTTGTATTAATTTAAATTTAAGCCAGTGGCAGCGGTCAAGAGCTTGGATCATCATCCTGTTTACGCATTCTTATCATGTTTGTCAGTTATTTCCAACTCTTTACTGTTTACAACTAATAACTTCTACAATATTTTGTCACCCTTGACTACTGACAGGTACACTTCAATGTTTGTAATAAATAAGCTTTAATAAAAACCACCGTCATGGACCGCCGGTACATTATTCTTCCTCCAGAATCGTTCGTGTCACTTCTTACTCTCGCGCTCTTAGTAGTTTCTACATTTCTTACAAGTGCTTCTTCCAGTCTTACATCTTATAACCTACTACTATTTGAACATTCAAAATTCTAATGTCGTGTCCTGGTTATTCAAAGTTTGTTATGCCTTTATTATTTCACATTTTATAAATTTGTGCGAGAAGGTATTAAAGAACAACAGTGAATTATCGACAGTGACTTTATTATTTTCTACCTCAACCAGGACCATGACAATGTAACTAAGCATTTTTCCATGAATTCAAAAACCAGTTCAACAGCATTCTCCAGTAGTAGATATGTGCCCCAAAATGGGATTTTAGATTTTGTTAACAAATTTTAATTTTATACTATTGATTTTAAACAAATAATTTAGTATTTTAAGATGTACTACGTTAATTGGTTACGAGTGCTAAACTCAGTACGTTGTCAAATTTATTTTTGGATAGGATGGTTAAACGTTTTTATCTCGCTTATTTATGAACTTATATTGATAAAAAATGGTGTCTGGCTGTATTTTGTTACTATCTTTTGATAGACTATCTGGCTAATACCACCGTACCAGTAAACCAGCATACACTGTCCTAATTAAACATATGTTCAGTATTTGTTGTCCATTGTTTACCATGGGAAATAGATAGAATTTCTCATTTCTTTTATTTGTTTAATATATTTTTATGAAATCTGTCTTGTCATGTGGTGTGGCCTATTGAGCTAATATTTAGATACAAACTCCATTTCTAGTGATCCCATTGCATCAAACCTGAATAATCTGCCCAATGTTATTATCATGGAGGACAAAAACAAGTTATAACTCAACTATTTCTCAATTAAAATCGTTGATAATTCCTGTTGTAGTTGTAATTCTTTTGTTATATTTATGTTTTTATTTGAGTATTTCATGTTTTTTTAATGTTTTTTATTAATCAATGGTGTAGTTTAATTTATAGGCTCAAAAGCCTTGTTCAGGGAACCTTATTTTATTGATTATACTCATAATAAAAATTAATCATTTTATAAACAAATGTCGTATGATGGATAATCCATTGGAAATAAATAAAGAAGTAAATATATTTCAATCAAACCTAGTGGATGCTTTATGTGAAAGTAAGTATGTTATATTTAAAGTGAAAATTTGCTAAGTACGCAAGCTGCTGCGGTGGGAGTATTCAATAAATGCCGGAACAATAAGGACGGTGTGATCCTTTTTTGGGTGGGGAGGGGCACATTGGGACATTATTATTATTATTATAATTATTATTATTATTATCATTATTATTATCAATATCATTATCATTATCACTATCATTATCATCATACTCATCATCATCATCATCATCATCATCATTATTATTATTATTAATAAAACTATTATAATTATTATTATCATTATTATAATAATTATTATTATTGTCATTATTACTATCATTATCATCATCCTCATCATCATCATTATTATTATTATTATTACCTAGAAGCTAGGGGCCCGATCACCACCTGCGATCATGGATCCACCTGCCATGTCTGCTGTCTTAGACACATTGTTTTCAAATTACCCGGTGCGACCAGTTAGGGAATTCGATGATGTGGGTGCGTTCCCAGCCTTTTGGGGAGTGGAACTTTCTGACGCCGTCCGACCCCTACGGAACAGGAGAGCACCCGGTCCTGATGGTATTTCTGCGGAAGCACTCAAGCTCGTTGCTGAGATAAGTCCAAGGCTTCTCTTGGATATGTTCAACGCTTGTTTGGTGGAAGGCGTTTTCTTTTCATCGTGGCAAGTGGTCCGCCTTGTTCTGATCACCAAGGCGAAGAGCACCCCAGGGACTCCTTCTTCTTTTCGTCCCCTGTGTATGCTCGACACCACCGGCAAAGTGCTCGAGAAACTCCTTCGTGTCAGACTGACCGAGGCGATCGTCTCTGCAGGGGATTTGTCTCCACAGCAGCACGGTTTCAGATCTGGTCATTCGACCATTGGCGCAATCCAGGAGGTGGTCGAGGTTGTGCGGAGGGCGGAGGATCACAACCACTGGTCGCACTGCGTGGTCCTCCTAGTCACGCTCGACGTGAAGAATGCCTTCAACTCCGCCAGCTGGAGCGATATGCTGTGGACACTCGAGCATACGTTTCGCGTTCCCACCTACCTCCTGCGGATGATCGAGGCGTACCTGACTGACCGTGTTCTGCTTTTCGACACCACCGAAGGCCAGCGGCGTATTTCCGTCACTTCCAGGGCTGCACAAGGGTCGATTCTCGGACCCGATCTCTGGAATGTGTCTTATGACAGCTTGCTGAGACTCGACATGCCTGATGAGACCCGTATTGTTGGCTACGCCGATGACGTTGCTGCCTTGATTGCAGCAAGGAACGTTGAGATGGTCAAACTCAAGCTTGGGCGGGTGATGCTCAAAGTCAACGAGTGGATGCTGGATCACGGCTTGTCACTGGCTCTTGGCAAGACCGAAATCGTGGTCCTGACGAAGAGGAGAATTCCTCTGATTTTTCCTGCGCAAATAGGCAATGCTCAACTCGAGACTAAGTCTGCTGCCAAGTACCTTGGTGTCATGGTCGACAGTAGGATGACTTTTGGGGAGCAGATTCAGCAAACAGCCGACAAAGCCGCTAAGGGAGTGGCTGCCCTTAGTAGGCTTATGCCCAATGTCGGTGTACCGCTCGCCTGCAAACGCCGCCTGCTGATGTCTGCTGTCCAGTAAGTCCTTATGAATGGAGCTGAGATCTGGGCCCATGCCCTGGAGAAGCGAGTTTATCGAGACCGGCTATCCCGCGTCCAGCGTCTAGGTGCCTTGCGCGTCGCATCTGCTTACCGCACGGTTTCCGAATTGGCAGTGATGGTGATCACCGGTGTCATCCCCATCTTCTATCTTGCGAGGGAGCGCCAGGGGATCTACCGGAGGAGGCCCGAGGTTGGCAGAGAGACCGCTGCCACTGAAGAGCGAGACCGCAGCTTCGACTGCTGGAAACGCGAATGGGAAGCCGAGTCTCAAGGACGATGGACCGCTAGGCTCATTCCGGGCATCCGACCATGAGTTGAACGGCAGCATGGCGAAGTCGATTACTTTGTGACTCAGCTTTTATCGGGTCACGGGTACTTCACAGCCTATTTGCACAGGATGGGGAAGGTTGTGAGTTCGGGTTTGTCTGTATTTTCCCGGCATGACAGACACGGCCGAGCACACGTTCTTCCACTGTGATAGGTGGCACGCCCGCCGAGTCTCTCTCTCGTCCGAGATTGGCGTGGTAATCACTCCAGACAACATCGTTGGAGCTATGCACCAGGGAGAGGACATCTGGAACTGTGTTAAGCGCTTTGCTGAGGGCTTACTTCGAGCAAAAAAGGTCGATCTGGATCGGGTTTAATTCCCAGAATACCCTCAGGAGGAAAGCCCTAGTTGCGTAACAAAAAAGGCCTAGCCCGAAGTAATGTGCTAAACAGTTCCAGGCTAGTATCCTAGGAGATGAGGCGGTTTTTTAGCCGGTAGTCCACAGGACAACGAGCTTGCGGGAGTCCGGCACTATTGAGAGGACAACGAGCCTCTCAGTGTGCGTAAATGCATTTTAACCTCCTCCCCCACAAAAAAATATTATTATTATTATTATTATCATTATCATTTACCCGTGCGGCTCCGGGTTAGAATAGACCACAGTATCCCCTGCTTGACGCAAAAGGTGACTAAAAGGGGGGAGGGGGTAAACCAGTTCTTTCCACGCCTCCTCTTCAAAACTCAATTTTCCGATAAACTCCATAGCCCAGTTTTTATCACAAATCACATTGGTCTTTCTGCCGGTATAACTCCGTGTCTTTAGCCCCCCACTGCGTGGGACGCATGGTCGAGCAGAGGGTACAGCTTAAAAACTGGGTTTCTTTTGCACCTCCCAGGCTGCCGGATAGTACGGGGGCCCGGGTCAGCTTAGCCAGCAAGGACCTGGCTGCCCTATCTGCCGGCAAAATTCTCCTTGGCCGTAGTAGTGCCGGTTGGCAACCAGATAGGGCCCTGCTGCGGTCTTGGGGGGCTCTGCCGAGGCCACTGCTTGGTAGTGCGCTTTGTGTTTTGTGGGGCGGAGGACACGGAATGTATTCTTGCTTGTTGTTGTCCAGTGCGAGTTTCTCATGAGGGTACAGTCAAGGGGGGTAAACCAAAACCAGAATGACAAGTCCAACACAGAAAAACGTTTCAATAGTGCAATAAACATCTTGGGGTTCCCTTACCCAAAACCCTGAAGTGGGTACCGACCCCTTCGCAAGGAGATCACGTATTTTACACTCTCCGACCTAAGTAACGACTCCCCTAGAAAAAGGAAGCTCTCAAGCGACTGCCCCTGCATCAAGTCCGATGGATACTGAAGCGCCAAATCAGGAGACACCAAAGGCTCAATCTCAGCCTGTGCCAGAGGTGTCCCCTGACGAGAAAAACATGTCGATCGCAAGAGAGACGGTCGACATGGAGCTGAAGAAGATGAGGGAGGTCCTTTTTTACATGAAGGTTGCAATGGAGAAACAAAGGAACATGTCAAATACGGTTAAGAATGGTCTCTCGTACCTGGAATCTTCGCTGGACGTCATCGACTCCATGAGAAAGCTTTGGAGGGTGTCGTTCCAGAGATTCCAGAGAGACTGCGAGACAAAGCAGACGTAGGCTCCGTCGCCGTCCATGCAACCGACGGATAAGTGGCGAGCGACGAGTCCTCCAGAGTCCGAAAGTCAGGAGAAGTGGCAGAAGTATGCCGAAGAGCCTACTCTCAGTTCCACAGCCTAACCCAGGTGAATGGGTGAAGGTGGATAAAACAAATAAAAGGCAAAAGAATCCCCTTATCAGGCCGAAACCAGAAATCGGTGGAGCACGCCACGAAGAAGCCCCAGAAGAAGAGAAGCCCTAAACAGCGTCCCGACGCCCTTCTTATCAGGCCGTTGACGGGGTAATCCTACGCTAACGTGCTGGGTGAGATCCGCGAGAAGGTAAAACCTGAGAAAAAGGGAGCTGTTATAAAAGCCCTCAGGAAAACTAAAGCCAGAGATCTCTTGGTTGAGCTCAGACAGTCTACAGGGAGCAAGTCCGACTTAGCGGCGACCTTCAGACCATCCTTGGGACAAAAGCCACTGTCCGCGTTCTTGAACCACAGTCAACGCTGGAGGTGAGGGACCTGGACGAGCTCACGACCGAGCAGGAGGTTTCTGCCGCCGTTAAGTCTGTTCTCGGGGCATCTTCTGAGGTGAGAATATTCGTCTCCAAAGCAAATTCCCGAGGTCAGAAGATTGTAATTTTGACGTTAGGGGGTAAAGATGCGGCGAAACTTCTGGCTGAGGGGCATTTGAAAGTCGGATGGGTGAGATGCAGGGTGCACGAGAAGCTCGTGTCCCCCAGATGATTTAAATGTTTAGGTTTTGGTCCGATAGCGAATTGCTGCAGCGGCCCTGACAGAAGCAAGAGGTGGTTTAAGAGCGGTGGCCAGGATCACAGGGCCAGTACGTACAATGGCGTGGAATCGTGTGTCCTGTGTACGGAGGCCGGCTTGAAGGATGATAACATCAGGCACGCTGCTGGGTCGAGCCGTTGCCTGGCCTTTAAGCAAGCCATTCAGAAGATCCGCTCATCCACCCAAAAATGATTTGTGTTCTCCAATTAAATATGCAGAGGAGCAAGACAGCTGACGACCTGCTGTACCATTTTGCCACTGAAAAACGTGCTGACGTATTGTTGCTAAGTGAGCAGTACCGAGACCGACAGTCTCCGTAGTGGTTTTCAGACCCTTCTTGCACTGCGGCTGTCTGGGCCCTTGACCTTGGGAAGGTACCAGTTTTGGATTCTGGCTCAGGTAATGGTTTTGTGGGGGTGAAAAGACGATTTTTGACCTTCTTTTACTGCTACCTCACTCAAAACCAATCCATCGCTAGCTACCACCAGATGGTCGACTCCCTTGAGGATGAGATCATCAACACTAGTGGTGGGGTCATTGTTTGCGGTGATTTCAATGCCAGAGCGGTGGAATGGGGTTTACACAACACTAACTCACGAGGATGGTATGTTCTAGAGATGGCGGCCAGGCTGGGCCTCCATATGCTAAACACGGGCAACGTCACCACTTTCCGTCATCCGGGGTTTGGTGAAACGATCCCTGATATCTCCCTTGCTTTTGAAGGGATCGCCCAACGAACATCTGACTGGCGCGTCTCTGAGGATTATTCTGCTAGTGACCATCAGGCCATCCTTTTCAAGGTCCTTCCCGAAGGAATGCGTGCAAATGCCAACCATGCCCCTCTGTATCTACGCTGGAACATCAGTCGTCTGGATCGCAACACATTTACAGAGCTTATCGCAGGAAAATGGTCGTGAATCCTACAAGAGCCGAAGATCTGGCCACGTCCACGATGAGCCTAATTTCCACGGAGCGTGAGGAGTCAATGCCCGGAGTGTCATCCCACCACGGGAAGAAGCCAGTCTACTGGTGGACTCCCGAAATCGCGGACCTCCGGAGGAGATGCCTTGGTCTCCGTCGAGCAGCTCAGCGAGCCAAAAATCGACCTAATGCAAATGCCATATCGGCAGAGCACAGGGCCGCTAGGTGAGAACTCCGTGGTGCCATCAGCCGAAGTAAGGTCAGGTGTTGGAGACAATTGTGTCAGGACGTCGACAATGACCCCTGGGGGAAGGGCTAAAAGATTGTTACCCAGAAGCTAGGGTCCCGATCACCACCTGCGATCATGGATCCACCTGTCATGTCTGCTGTCTTAGACACATTGTTTCCAAATCACCCGGTGCGACCAGTTAGGGAATTCGATGATGTGGGCACGTTCCCAGCCTTTCGGGAAAAGGAAATTTCTGTCACCGTCCGATCCCTACGAAAGAGAAGAGCACCCGGTCCTGATGGTATTTCTGCGGAAGCACTCAAGCTTGTCGCTGAGATAAGTCAAAGGCTTCTCTTGGATATGTTCAACGCTTGTTTGGTGGAAGGCGTTTTCTTTTCATCGTGGAAAGTGGTCCGCCTTGTTCTGATTACCAAGGCGAAGAGCACCCCAGGGACTCCTTCGTCTTTTCGTCCCCTGTGTATGCTCCACACCACCAGCAAAGTGCTCGAAAAACTCCTTGGTGTTAGACTGACTGAAGCGATCGTCTCTGCAGGGAATATATCTCCATAGTAGCACGGTTTCAGATCTGGTCATTCGGCCATTGACGCAATCCAGGAGGTGGTCGAGGCTGTGCGGAGTGCGGAGGATCACAACCACTATTCGCACCGCGTGGTCCTCCTAGTCACGCTCGACGTGAGGAATGCCTTCAACTCTGCCAGGTGGAGCGATATGCAGTGGGCGCTCGAGCATAAGTTCCGCATTCCCGCCCACCTCCTGCGCATGATCGAGGCGTATCTGACTGACCGTGTTCTGCTTTTCAACACCACCGAAGGCCAGCGGCATATTTCCGTCACTTCCGGGGCTGCACAGGGGTCGATTCTCGGACCCGATCTCTGGAATGTGTCTTATGACAGCTTGCTGAGACTCGACATGCCTGATGAGACCCGTATTGTTGGCTACGCCGATTACGTTGCTGCCTTGATTGCAGCAAGGAACGTTGAGATGACCAAACTCTAGCATGGGTGGGTGATGCTCAAAGTCAACGAGTGGATGCGGGATCATGGCTTGTCACTGGCTCTCGGCAAGACCGAGATCGTGGTCCTGACGAAGAGGAGAATTCCGCTGATTGTTCCTGGGCAAATAGGCAATGATCAACTCGAGAATAAGTCTGCTGCCAAGTACCTTCGTGCCATGGTCGACAGTAGGATGACTTTTGGGGAGTAGATTCAGCAAACAGCAGACAAAGCCGCTAAGGGAGTGGCTGCCCTTAGTAGGCTAATGCCCAATGTCGGTGGACCGCTCGCCTGCAAACGCCGCCTGCTGATGTCTGCTGTCCAGTCAGTCCTTCTTTATGGAGCTGAGATCTGGGCCCATGCCCTGGAGAAGCGAGTTTATTGAGAGTGGCTATCCCGCGTCCAACGCCGAGGTGCCTTGCGCGTACCGCATGGTTTCCAGATCGGCAGTGATGGTGATCGCCGGCGTCATCCCCATCTTCTATCTTGCGATGGAGCGCCAGGGGATCTACCGGAGGAGGCCCGAGGTTGGCAGAGAGACCGCTGCCACTGAAGAGCGAGACCGCAGCTTCGACTGCTGGCAACGTGATTGGGAAGCCGAGTATCGAGGACGATTGACCACCAGGCTCATTCCGGGCATCTACCATGGGTTGAACGGCAGCATGGTGAGGTCAATTACTTTGTGACTTAGCTTTTATCGGGTCACGGGTACTTCCAAACCTATTTGCACACGATGAGGAAGGTTGCCAGTTCGGGCTGTCTGTATTGTCCCGGCATGACACAGACACGTACACATTTACAGACTCGGCCGAGCACACGTTCTTCCACTGTGATAGGTGGCACGCCCGCCGAGTCTCTATCTTCCGAGATTGGCGTGGTAATCACTCCCGACAACATCGTTACAGCTATGATCCAGGGAGAGGACACCTGGAACTGTGTTAAGCGCTTTACTGAGGGCTTACTTCGAGCAAAAAAGGTCGATCTGTATCTGCCTTAATTCCCGGAATACCCCCAAGAGGAAAACCCTAGTGGCGTAAGAAAAACGGCCTAGCCCGAAGTTATTTGCTAAACAGTTCCAGGCTAGTGTCCTAGGAGATTAGGGGTTTTTTTAGCCGGTAATCCGCAGGACAACTAGCTTGTGGGAGTCTGGCACTATTCAGAGGACATCGAGCCTCTCATTGTGCGTAAATGCATTTTAACCGCCTCCCCACCAAAAAAAATTATTATTGTTATTATTATTGTTATTATTATTGTTATTATTATTATTATTATCATCATCTAGGATTGCTATCCCTTAGTAAAATAAGTAATAGGATAATTCGTGTCACCAACTATTAAAACTAACTCATTTAGATATATTGAATGCGAAAGTTATTAAAAAATAAATCTTAAGAAACAATTATTTAGTTAATTTTTTTAATAATACTATTAAGTTAGTGTTGTTTTTAATGTAAAATAAATAACCGAAATCTGGATGTGATAGGTGTTCATTTGTAGGCATAATCATATATTATATTCCATTTATAATTTTATAATCTTAAGTTTTAGAAAGTTTAGTTAAATCGACCAAGGTTTTCCCGTCAATTTGTAATAAATCGACAACGATAACAAACTGTGTTACCTATGATGCCGCAATATCGGCCACCAATGAGATCAAACAATCGAAATGACGAGAGAATCATATAATCGGCCTAAATTCCGTACTATTGGCCGTACATGATTATCAGTTCACTTAATATTGACTGGTAATTGCGATTTATCCACGTAATATCTGTTGTAAACTACGATCGTACCCTGCGATAACTGAAGTAGTGGACGTTAGACAGTTCTGTGTGAGGAGGGGCTGAGGAGGGTCCCCTTTTTTGCATAAAAATAGACCCCCACCACCAACTCCACCACCACCTCCCCCCATTTTATTTTTTAATTAATGTATTTAATCGTAATTTTAATTCAATTAATCGTAATTTAAATCCAATAAATCAAAATTTTACATCTCATTTGCATAACGATAGACCTCCACCTCCACCTCCACCTCCACCTCCCTCTCCACATCCAACACCCCCTCCACCTTCAACTCCACCTCCACCTCCACCTCGCCCCTCCACCACCACCACCGTCTCTGCCTCCAACTCCACCTCCACCTCCGCCAGCATTTTGTTTTTTTTAGAACCATAGAATTCCTGGAGGGTCTAGCGTCGACTCGTCGGAGCAAACAACAATGTATCAATCACTTGTCATCCATTGTCCTTTTAGTATTCTTTGTTCGTTAAAAGATTTTTAAATGACGGTCCAATTTTGAGAAAACCTGCGCAAAGTTCCGAGAAACGTAACAATGACCCTCACCACCACCGTCACTTCCACCACCTCCTCCGCCATTTTGGGTCGGTGACCGATATTGCTGACATTCCTGTTCGTCACGTACACAGAAATAGAAAGCGCGGATGACGCAACAAGAGTGATCACTGCGTCAATGAACAAATTGTGTCGATTTAAACGTGAAGGCTTGGGCGAAAAACTCGTAGTCAAGAGCGTGCTGCAACGAGCGAGGGACATGTTTTTCGAGCAGGAATTTCATATGAAATGGCCACATAATTAAGAATAATACCCCCCTCACAGCAAACATTAGGGCTGCGTACCCAGGTTTGTTGCAACAAGGAAAATAAAAAGTGTGTATTTTTGCAATTATCAATATAATTCAACCAGTTGAGCCACATACCAAGTTTTATTAATTTAGGTTCATATCTAAGGGAGATATAAAACTTAACTTATTCTCCTTATGAATAATATGGGGGCCGAGTATGCAGGTTTGCTGCTACGGATAAAATCAACAAAAAACCTTTTTTGTTCAAATACCAATATACCACAACTAGTTGAAGCCACATACCAAGCTTCATCAATATACATTCATAAATAATCAAAATATCAAATTTTATTTATTCTCCATAAGGATAACATTGGACAACGTACTGTGTTTAGCACTTTGAATATCTCTGCAACGGTTGGACGTAGGATAACAATTTAAACACCAAAATGATTGTTTTGTGAAGCTAAATGATTGTTTTGATAGGTATAAAGAAAGTTTTTAGTGAAATTATAGGAAGAAAATCCAAAAATCTTTTTCCCATAAGATTAACTAAGGAAATTTTATGGACGCGTTTTTTGACTTTTCTCTACAACCCCTTAACCATTCAAAATGATTAAAAATTCAAAACCTTTTAAAGCTCTATAAAATGGCTATAACCAAAATTGAGTGTTTTTTTTTTTATTTTAGGGGGAAACATTCAAAAAACTGATTTTTGGAAAATTTAAAACCCCAATAAAACCCCCTTCCCGTAGTCCGATCGATCTGGGTTTCGAACTTAGAGTCATAACTGTTACTCTACACAATTGTGCCAAATTTAATCAAAAATCGGGCATTTCTTTCAAAAGTTATCGTGGTAAAGGACATATATATAAATTAGAACGAATAGTGTGTTTAGCATCTAGGGACCTCAGGACAAAAAGATATCATGGTCTCGGGCTTAAATCTTAACATGCCACCTACGGTAATAGCTTCTTCCCTATAGGGGAAATTCGCAAACAACGGAGAAAAAAAGACTATTAAGTTTAACGAGATGCTAAATATGTGATAAACATGGAAATCGTGCGAGGACGATGAACATCAAATATGTTGGATGCAAATCGCACTCGATGAAATGAGGTTTTGTAGAAAATTGGAATCGATGATGGAAGAGAAAATTAAACATTTAATCTGTTGTGACAAGATGTGTCACGAAACGTGCGTCACGCAGTTAACTTCAAGTGCCGATCATCGCGGTTCACGTTAGTAGTATGAGAAAAGGTGCACGGTGCGGACGTGAACATGAACACTTATTGCGCCATGGACGAGTACATCAAAACGTTTATAAACGAGATGGAGGCGATGAATGATAACGCTGTTGCATAAACATCACAGCCTCAGACAACACCTCTCACCACTAGGAAGAAGAGAAAGATACCGGTTTCGCTCAAAGTGGAAACGAAAAAGCCAGGATGGGTGCCGAAACCTGCTGCGGATTGTCCAATAGTGTCGTGGGTGGACACAGAAACGTGTATGCGGTTCAAAATCCTGCGAACAATGGGAACTCATTATTGAAAATTTAACTGTACGATGGTCCGGAAATGATCTTCAAGTGCGGTTTATTTCTGGACGATAATTGTAATGAGTACGCATGTGTAATGGACTTAATCGATAAACTGGAAAACTTATGGGTCGATAAAGCGACCGGTGTTCCAAAATCATGGGTTTGACTCAAACTGTAGCACCGAGCCATAACGATTGCACAACACCATCACCTAAAAAGCGCGCAAAATGTTCACGCCAAATACGTCAGAACCCTACATTTCAAGAACAATAGACCACCCACCGTGTCGAAATCTACGAATCAGAACAAAAGAACACCTGCGTCGACTACAAAAAACCGAAGGTGAAACCTGTTTGAATAAGAACAATAGACAAACCGCTATTTCAAATTCCAGGAATCGTAACAAAAGAAGACATGCGTCGACTTCAATAGACGTGCGCGCATGGACACGGAGAAACCTGTCGAACCTTCTAGAAACAGGTCGAGCGTCATTTTGGTGGGAACAGTCCAGACCGCGTCAATTTTTGCTAGCACTTCTTTCCGAGCAGACGCGTCCCTAGCACTGCAGTTGAAGATTTAGAATGCAGTCTGAAGTGTGAATGAGAATCACTGAAGCTATAGGTTGCGGATTGCAGCGTCACTGTGTATCTGTACTACTGTTGTACATAAATTTCCCTTCGTTTCTCGTGTTTGACAATCATATCTAACATTACAGCATACGTGTTTTAAAACCGGAACCTTACTATACTATTTAATAGTAAAAATAATCCGTGGTTTTATTATACGTGGTTTTATCAGGAGATATCTGATATTTTGAAATATTTAGAACCGAAAAAGGCAGTAAAAGATCATGTAAGAGCAAAACAAAAATCTATTACAAAGATTTCAAGAAAGGTGGATCGCCTCTAATGGCATTTATACAACCACAGACTATTCTTATAAATGAACCCGGTTTATATTCGTTAGTTATGAAGTCTAAAAACAAATTAACAGAACATTTCCAAGACTGGGTTACAGAAGAAGTCCTACAGTCCATCCGGAAGCAAGGAACGCTCAAAATTATCGATGAAAATCAACTTCTAAAGAACGAAAACGCTCAGCTCACACAGTTGTTCGTAAACTCCAACGAATACAACCAACACTTGTTCCACATGGAAAATCAGCTTGAGGATGAAAACCAATCCGTGAAACATTTGTTGCGGAACCAAGCGCCCAAAGGGGCAGTTTTGCCTAAAGATCCAGAACTCAAACATGTGTTTTGTGAGTTTATTAAAGAAACACTTCTGGAGATGTATGGCGTTTGTAAATATATAAATGTATATGTATAGATAAAAGAAAATTTAGCCACGCTTTATGTAAAGCGAAGAAAGAAGGTCTTGAAGTTTGTTTCAAGATAGAGAATGTTCCTAACGGAGTTAACATCTTGAACAAAGCTAAGAAAATTATGAAAAATTGTAATATGCACTATGAATCTGCATCTAACAACATTCTTACCGCTCATAATTTTGTAAATATTGTAAAGCACGTTATAAATGAAACTGCACTGGACATCATATAATTATAGTAGTGATGAGTTATCTGCCGAGAAGATCATCTCAGAAGATTCTTTGACCAGCTACGCATTCGCAACGTACCGTCAGTTTGACTGGTGCTGTCGCAGAGTACACTCAAACATGACTAGTGCAGCCGAAGTGGACGAATCGATCCTTACGTTGTTGGAGAAATTAAAAGCAATAGAAGACAGTAACATATACTTTCCTTCACAAACTCCAGAACCAAAACCACCACCAGCACCATCATTACTGCCAAAATCAGTCGTCATCGCTGTGCCATCATCGAAGCCATCCACCTATGAGTGTCCGCACTGCGGGAAGTCATTCACGACGCAGAGTGGACTTCGTCTCCATCAACGGTATCACTGTCACGATGTTATAAAGGAACAAAGAAACCAGTATTCCTTGAAATCGATACCATTGCCCACACAAATCTCCGCAGGGAGAGGTTCACAGGACGTCAGCACCACCTGTATCGATAAGAGTTGCATAAGCGACAACAACAGTGAAAGTGTCTATGACAATCCTCCGGAGTTACCTGGAGACCATGGGCTTGTGGTAAAAGATTCGAACGATTCACCGACTATTAATTGGGCCAATGCCGGTTATAAATATATACTGAAGATAATCCCAAAAATCGGGGTAACGTGTTCTTGAACATCCAGTTATATCATAGGAGTCGACATATACATAGCTGCAATATATATTTGGACGAAAATAAAGACTATGAATTATACATCATTCTTATGAACTTCATAACACGATTGGAAAACTTGTGGTTGATGTAATGGAAAACGCAACAATGTGTTGGTGGTGCTGGTTTTTCACAAACCATTTTTCCTATTTCAATGATGGAATTAGTATTGTTGAACTTAACTTCGCCTAGCGTATCGTGACCTAATTTTCTGAAATATTTGAACAGTTGTATGAACTGAGTTTGTTAATACATACGTGATTGGTTTTTGTTTTTCAACTTGTACTCTCCATGTTTTCAAAGGAAGGTGAAACATCACTTATTATTACGTGTCTCTTGAAATATCTCACTTATAGCCTTTTTTGGATTTTTAAAATCTAATGTCTTTTTCGTTACATGTTTGACCTGATAATTTTGACTTGTTCAGTTCATAGAGTCTTGCGTTTTTTCTCTGTTTACGTTTTAAACATGCATTCTTATTGGTTAGTCGCTATTAATATTTCAGCTTCCTACTTTGCATTAAACCAGAGATTGATACCATTTTCTTAAAAACATTACAGTGTCTGACTCTACAATTAACACGTATGCTGTTATGCAATACAATGCTCACAAACAGTAGTAGTAGTAGTACAGGAATCTTTTTTCGACACAATAATAAGGAACAGTTTTACGTTGCTATAAAACGATTCTCCCCACACTTCGAAATGCGGCTCTTAAAGATGTATTCTCTTATGTAAGACGTGATTTTCGTGTGTTGTAGAGACCACAAGAAAAATAAAGAAGCGTAGAACACTATTGTCAGGGAGTGTTAAACAGTTTGACTAGTTGCATTGCATATAGTGTGCATATTACAACCGGTTAGTTTCAGAGATTGGAAAGTAAGGTTTACACATGAAATGAAAGCTAAAAAGAGATGTTCGAAAGACTCGTCTAACACAGGAACTATCAACAAGCAACTCATTGACACTACTCATTGGATTTATTAACACTACTCATTAGAACCTAGTACCTAACGGAAACATACATACGTATGGAGATTAGTTTCGACACGGCGCTCACAGAGACTGTCAACTGTCTGATATATGCAGATTTTGACAACGTCATCGAAATCGATCGTCATTGCAATGATCATTATCATCATCATCATCATTGTTCTCTAATCAACACTCATACGAAATGGATCGCCGTCATCATTTTAGTGAATTTTCAATGCTTCAATAACAAAAATAATAAGTATCTAACAAAATAAATGTGGGTCTTGGAAGTGAATAGCAGTACACTGATTTTGGGTATTTTCGTCAAATCACGGTTCAATCGAGATTTCATGTCAGAAGAGAAACTACGAGAAAGTTATTGGCTCATAAAACACTGTCACGAATTTGGAATCGGATCAAGGTGATATCTGGTATCACGTGCTAGAGGTCAAGTTACGCATATGTATCATCAAACGAATAACCGTATATGTCAAATGGGTTGAGTAAAAAAAGGAATACATAAGTCGAAATTTCATTAAGGATTCCTGCACTGCTACGATAGAGGCGGTGGATTATTAGCATCAATCAATAATCTGCTATCAACAATCGCACTGTGTTGTCGACATCACAATACTGTTAATACCCGTTGCGCTCTAACCAATTATGTTATACTACACGGTTTGACGTATTTAAACTTTAACATTGATGACGATGTGAATGATATCGATTCGTGTTTCTGTTGTATGACTACTACTGCTACTACAAATACAACGACTATTGTTACTACTGTTGGTGTCGATGTAGAATGAATACCATATAGATGAAAAAGTATCTGCCAAAACAATATGTACAGAACGTTGGAGTCTACACTGCAGATCAATTATTATCACATTACATCTCACCATCGATATGATTGTGAATACTAATTTGCTCAATGAAGATGGTACTCATTGGGTGGCTTTCTATTTGAGCAAAGGATGTAGGATTTTTTAATCTACATAAACTTCAACGGTGTGAATCTGCTGTTTGAACTCTTTGGACTGTTCTTCACCAAGCGAAAGTGATCTCCAAATCCACTGAGGTAGTGTTCGATATCGATGTAGCTCAGGACTTCGTTGAACCACCTAAGTAGATAGACCCTCAGGAAGAAGTCATCCACGAGCTACGGCTCCAGGATCACGATGATTGTTTCACCAAAGTGTGTGATGACTCGCTCCATTGCAGTGATGAAATAGCCACATTCCTCCAGGAGATCGGCTATTCTGGTGTAGAGCAGAAAGTCTGTCGACTTGCAGTTGTTGAGCGTAGTTCTCAGGTCTCTAGCCGCAGCGCTGCCCAAGCTCAAAAACTCTGGGATGAAAACGTTTCTACTCGACATCTTGATGTAAGTAGTAGGTATAGGAAAAATTATGCTCGACCGATGTGAATGTGCCATAAGTATTAATCTTAAAACTATCAAAATTGCACTTAAAATTAAAAATCAGTTAGTTCCTTCTTGAAATGTTCCTAATGTCATTTGCTTTTGTTTTAAATCTGCGCATCAGCCACAGGTGATATACAATCATTGTTGGCGACAATAGCGTCGCAGCTCACTGGTGTAACCGCCCTTCTCCTGCATTTCCCGCCATTTTTTCGATTTGTTACCTACATTACTAACGGTTGTACAACTCGCCACTTTCGGGATCACTGACTGTGTTACACCAGTGAATTTGGGGACTCCGGAAAATTGGTCCACCCACAAGATTTCCAATCGTGTTATGAGGTTCATGAGGATGACGTCTATTTCATAGCCTTTATTTTCGTCCAAATATATATTGCAGCTATGAATATGCCAACTCCTATGATATAATTGGATGTTCAAGAACACGTTACACCGATTGTTGGGATTATCTACGGTATATATTGATAACCGGCATCGGCCCAACTAATAGTCAGCGAATAGTTCGAATCTTTTACCACAAGCCCAAAGTCTCCAGATAACTCCGGCGGATTGTCATAGACAGTTTCACTGTTATTCTTGTCGTCTTTTATGCAAATCTTATCGGTACAGGTGGTGCTGACGTTCTGTGGAACTTTCCCTGCGGAGATTTGTGTGGGCAATGGTATCGGTTTCAAGGAATAATGGTTTCTTTGTTCCTTTATAACATTGTGAGAGTGATACCGTTGATGGAGACGAAGTCCACTCTGCGTCGTGAATGACTTCCCGCAGTGCGGACACTAACAGGTCGATGGATTCGATGATGGCACAGCGATGGCGACTGATTTTGGCAGTGATGATGGTGATGGTGGCGGTTTTGGTTCTGGAGTTTGGAAGGAAAGTATATATTACTGTCTTTCATCGCTTTTAATTTCTCCAACAACGTAAGGGTCGATTCGTCCACTTCGGCTGCACTAGTCATGTTTGAGTGTACTCTGCGACAGCACCAGTCAAACTGACGGTACGTTTCGAATGCGTACCTGGTCAAAGAATTTTCTGAGGTGATCTTCTCGGCAGATAACTCATCACTACTATAATTACATGATGCAGTTTCCAGTGCAGTTTCATTTATAACGTGCTTTACAATATTTACAAAATTGTGAGCGGTAAGAATGTTGTTGGATGCAGATTCATAGTGCATATTACAGTTTTTCATAATTTCCTTAGCTTTTTTCAAGATGTTAACTCCGTTAGGAACATTCTCTATCTTGAAACAAACTTCAAGACCTTATTTCTTCTCTTTACATAAAGCGTGGATAAATTTTCTTTTCTCTATACGAATGCATTTATATATTCACAAACGCCATACATCTCCAGAAGAGTTTCTTTAATAAACACACAAAACATATGTTTGAGTTCTGGATCTTTAGGCAAAACTGCCCCTTTGGGTGCTTGGTTCCGCAACAAATGTTTCACGGATTGGTTTTCAGCCTCAAGCTGATTTTCCATGTGGAACAAGTGTTGGTTGTATTCGTTGGAGTTTACGAACAACTGTGTGAGCTGAGCGTTTTCGTTCTTTAGAAGTTGATTTTCATCGATAAGTTTGAGCGTTCCTTGCTTCCGGATGGACTGTAGGACTTCTTCTGTAACCCAGTCTTGGAAATGTTCTGTTAATTTGTTTTTAGACTTCATAACTAACGAATATAAACCGGGTTCATTTATAAGATTAGTTTGTGGTTGTATGAATGCCATTAGAGGTGATCCACCTTTCTTGAAATCTTTGTAATAGATTTTGTGTTTTGCTCTTACATGATCTTTTACTGCCTTTTTCGGTTCTACATATATCAAAATATCAGATATCTCCTTAGAACAAAACCACGGATTATTTTTACTATCAAATAGTACAGTAACGTTCCGGTTTTTAAACACGTATGGTGTAATGTTAGACATGATTGTCAAAGACGAGAAACGCAGGGAACTTTATCCAACACAGTAGTATGGATACAAAGTGACGCTGCATTCCTCAACCTACAGCTTCAGTGATTATCATTCACAATTCAGATGGCATTCGAAATCTTCAACTATAGTGCAAGTGCCGTGTCTGCTCGGAACGAAGGTCTACCAAAAAATGACGCGGTTGGGACTGTTCCCGTGAAAATGACGCTCGACCTGTTTTTAGAAGGTTCGACAGGTTTCTCCGTGTCCGTGCGTGCGCATCTATTGTAGTCGACGCAGGTCTTCTTTTGTTCTGATTCCTGGAATTTGATACGGTGGTTGGTCTATTGTTCTAATTCAAACAGATTTCTACCTGTCGGTTTTTGTAGTCAACGCAGGTGTTCTTTTTTTCTGATTCCTGGAATTATACACGATGGGTGGTCTATTGTTCTTGAAATGTGGGGTTCTAACGTATTTGGCGGGAACATTTTGCGCACTTTTTAGGTGATGGTGTTGTGCAATCGGTATGGCTCGGTGCTACAGTTTGAGTCAAACCCATGATTTTGGAACACCGGTCGCTTTATCGAGCCATAAGTTTTCCAGTTTATAGATCAAGTCCATTACACTCGTGTACTCACTTCAATTATTGTCCAGAAATAAATCGCACTTGAAGATCATTTCCGGACCATCGTACAGTTGCATTTTAAATAATGAGGGCCCATTGTTTGCAGGATTTTGAACCGCATACACGTTTCTCTTGTCCACCCACGACACTATGGGACAATCCGCAGCAGGTTTCGGCACCCATCCTGGCTTTTTCGTTTCCACTTTGAGCGAATCCGGTATCTTTCTCTTCTTCCTAGAGGTGAGAGGTGTTGTCTGAGGCTATGATGGTGATGTAACTGCGTTATCGTTCATCGCTTCGATCTCGTTTATAAACGTTTGATGTACTCGTCCGTGGAGCAATAAGTGTTCATGTTCACGTCCGCACCGTGCAACTGTTCTTATACTACTAAAGTGAATCTAGATGATCGGCCCTTGAAGTCAACTGCGTGACGCACGTCTCGTGACACATCTTGTCACCACAGAATAAATGTTTTATTTTACTCTTCCATAATCGATTCCACTCTTCTACAAAATCTCATTTCATCGAACGCAATTTGCATCCATGATAACTGTTGTTCATCGTCCTCGCACGATTCCAAAGTTTATCGCATATTTAACATCTCGTTAATCTTAACAGTCTTTTTTCTCCGTTTTTTAAACTTTATTATGAGGCCTTTTCAAATGAAATTCCTGCTCGAAAAACACGTGTCTCACTCGTTCCAGCACGTTCTTGACTGCGAGTCTTTTGCGCAAGCCGTAACGTTTAAATCACCGCAATTTGTTCATTGACGCAGTGATCGCTCTTCTTGCATCATCCGTGCTTTCCATTTCGGCGTACGTGACGAACAGGACCGTCAGCAATATCGGTCACAAACCCAAAATGGCGGAGGTGGAGGCAGAGGTGGCGTTGGTGGTGAAGGTCATTGTTACGTTTCTCTGAACTTGGCACAGGTGTTCTCATAATTAATTGGACCCGTCACTCAAAAAGCTTTTAACGAACAAAGGATCCAAAAATGACAATGGATGACAAGTCATTGATGTATTGTTGTTTACTCTGACAAGTTGTTGCTAGTTCTTCGCTTCCAGGAATTCTACTGTCTTAAAAAAATGGCGGCAGAGGTGGAGGTGGAGTTGGAGGTGAAGGTGAAGGTGAAGGTGGAGGCGGAGGTGGAGGCGGAGGTGGAGGCGCAGGCGGAGGCGGATGCGGACGTGGGGGTGGAGGCGGAGGTGGAGGTGGAGGCGGAGGCGGAGGCGGAGGCGGAGGCGAAGGTGGAGGCTGAGGTAGAGGTGGAGGTGGAGGTAGAGGTGCTGGTGGAGTTGGTGGTGTAGGGGGGAGGTGAAGGAGGAGGTGGAGATGGAGGTGGTGGGGGGAGGTGTAGGTGGAGGAGGGAGGTGGAGGTGGAGGAGGAGTTGGAGGTGGAGGTGGAGGTGGAGGCTAAGGTGGAGGTTGAGGTGGAGTTGGAGGTGGAGGGGGAGGTGGTGTTGGAGGTGGTGGTGGAGGGGGAGGTGTATGTGGAGGGGTTAGGTGGAGGCGGAGGTGGAGGTGGAGGTGGAGGTCTATTGTTTTGCAAATGAGATTTAAAATTTTGATCGTTTGGATTAAAATTACAATTAATTGGATTAAAATACGATTAATTAGATTAATTTAAAAAAATGGGGGGGAGGTTGACGTAGAGGTTGATTGTAATGCAAATGAGGGGACCTTCCTCAGCCCCTGTTCACACAGAACCGTCAAACCCCCCCCCCCCTACTAATGGACGTAAATGATGACCGGACCACGTGATTTCAACCGAATGACAACGTAACAGGAACTTCTTGAAAGTTGGATGGAGAGGGGGATACATCTTATACAAATTATTAAGAAGAGGTATTTCGGATGTTTTGGTATGTTAGGCTGTATAAATATCATCATCGTAAATTGCTTTATTGAAAATTCAACACGGAAAAACAGAGTTTAACCGAGTCTGGGTTAAAATCTATTGGGTCAGCAGAAACCAATTGTTGGTTACTAGCAACCAGTGTTACATGATCATTGGTAACCAACCTAAGTTAGTCAAAGTATATAAGATTATTTGCAACCGAGTGGTTTTTTACTGTTAACTAACTGTTTATTTTACCTACAAAAGTCGGTTAAACATAAATTACAGCACGCTAAACAACAACCGAGTGAACTCTGTGTTAATTTTTACTGAGTAGAAGTAGTTGTAAATAACGCAAGGATTTTGAATATTTGACCCTGTGCTCGGTAAAATTAGTTTGATCTAACTTTGCGATGTAGGCAACAACAGTTTCTCTACAGAGAGAGCAGGTCAGAGCATTAGTGAGCGTCGTAGAATAGTTGCAGGTCATAGGTCACAAGTTAAAACACCTCATGTCTTGTGGTTTAAACTTGTACTATGTTCGTCTTCAGTGATTGTGAAGATGTGAGGAATCTTCTGACCAACTAGAGCTTAGGCTCGTATACTTCATCATTTGAAGGTACGTAAATAAAGGTTTTATTAATTCTGTTGTTTCAGATTAAGAGTGCAACGTTTGATTTTGGTCTACTGAGTTTGGTTTCAGTTTAGTTTTATCCATCCAAATCTATTAAAAATGTAGCTAAAATTCAATTTTTAAAATAAATACCAATGAAGTTATTAAGCATGTTTTATCTTAGGTTTAAGGTAGGCAAATTTCGCTTTAGGGTTAAGTTAGGGCATAGAATATCCCACTTTAGAGGCATTCTTAAAAACCTCATTGATATTTGTTTTTAAAACAGTTTTTTGGCTACATTTTCAATAGAGTTGGATTGATAAAACAAAATTGAAAACATAATCAGTAGACCAACATTAAATGTTGGCCCTCAACTGCTCTCTCACTGGTCAATACTAGTACAGAGATCGACATTGGGTACAGCAAAAAGAAGCTGTCACAGTATTGGTAAGTCTTTTGGTTATCCAGTGTGACAACTTCCCTTCCTTGGTTCCTCCTTGTCTCTTCTGGGGGCTTGACTACTAGTTGAGCCTGGATATGCAGTCTAGTCTAAGTCCTTGGAGGGAATAGTGGATCTTCCTTGCAGCCTGGGACGGGTGCCTGGGAGGAAGGACCCTTACCCATCGGTCTTCGGTCTACCGGGCTAGGGGACGAATTGTCCTGGGGCCACCCGACCCCTGAGAGGTTGGAGGCTCTGTGTGATGGTGGTCCCTGTCTGGTGGACTTAGGTGGACGTTGGGTTAGAGGGCGAATCGTCCAGGGGTGTTGTCACCCACAGAGCCCGGGAGCTAGGTGAGGCTCTCTCTCCCTTTCTGGAGCGAAGCAGACTGACTCCATCCTACCACCTTTCCCATTCCTCTTTTCCCTCTTTCCGGTGGCTGTACAACATCCCAAAGGAAACTTGCCTAGCCGGCTATGCCGAGGCCTCCTAATCTCCCCAAAAACAAACAAACAAACATTAAATGTTAAATTCCTAACCTGAAACACCACAATTAAGAAAGCCTCTATCAACGTAAATTCAGATGATGAAATATATGAGCTACGATCCCAGTTGGTCAGAAGATTCCACATATATTTATGATCATCGAATTCGAATATGGTAAAAGTTAACACCACGAGTCGTGAGGTGTTTTAACTTTTAACCCAGCTGCTCGGTTAAAGTGACCCATTTGCTGGGTTAGAGTGACCCTGATGCTCTGTTGCAGTAACCAATCAACTTGGTTAGAGTAACCCATTAGCTCAGTCAAAATAACCCAAAAGATTTGTCAAAGTAACCTAGCTGATAGGTTAAAACAACCAACTTGATCAGTTAAATCAAATAAAAATCTACTCGGTCATTTATGACCCACAGTACTTGGTCAATGATTTAACCTACTTATTCTGTTACAGTACTACTAACCCATATCCCCTGATCCATTTCACAGGGTTCAGTCACCTAGTATTATTTAAACTTATTTTGCATAATTTATATGTAGGTTGAACTAACCTAATATTGGTAAAGAAATATTCATAGTATGTTGAATACGATTCAGTAAAACCATTAGTATAGCATTCAGGATACATTATATCTAAAACATTGTATTAACAAAATGTATATGTATCAATTTAAAACAATTCCTGTGTTAAAGAATATTTAGTAAGGGGCATAATAATAGTTAAAAATAGGTATAGATATATTTAATTACAATGAAAACACTTTTGGGAGTTGTTGGATTATTTAAACATCAAATCTTTCAACTTACATAGTTTCAGTAACTCTTTGATTACCTTCTTCAAAGTGTACTATATCAGTGTTTGTAAATAAACTTGTTTTTCTAATTATAACAATTAGAAATAAATAAACATCATAAAACATCAATAGAGAGATGGACTTTTGTGAAGTCAGCATCAAATGATACAACAAATATATCTACTTTTACCGCTTTGTACTTATATGTATTTTTATATTTTTCTAACTGACTTCTTAATATCATAAGTTTTAAATTTCATGTGTAATTTTGATAGTAAAAAGTTTGTTTGCAAATTCTTACCTAGTATGATTGAGGTGACCAAAGACTTGCTGAAACTACAAATGAAAAAAATATTACTTAATGTGTTTTTGTTATAATTAAAATAATAAATATAATATAATGTTTTGTCCCAAACCAGAGATCATTGTACTTAATACCCACAGATGTTAAGAACAAATACCCCCGTTGCAGCAAACCTGCGTACTCAGCGAATTTCGAATGCATATATATGTGTCTCACTACTACATAGAGCCACTTACCAAGTTTCACAAAAATACATTCATAAATAAGTGATATATAGCATTTTATTTATTCTCCATAAGAATAACATTATAATTGAGTACGCGGGTCTGCTGCATCAAGGAAGATAATAAATGTGTTTTTTTGCAATTATCAATATAACTCAACCAGGTGAAGCTACATACCAAGTTTTATTAATTTAGGTTCATAACTAAGGGAGATATAGAACTTTACTTATTATCCATATGAATAACATGGAGGCCGAGTATGCAGGTTTGCTGCTACCAAGAAAAATCAACAAAACACATTTGTTTTTGTGCCAATATACCACAACTAGTTGAAGCCACATACCAAGTTTCATCAATATACATTCATAAATAATCGAGATATCAAATTTTATTTATCATCCTTAAGGATAACATTGGATAACATAGTGTGTTTAGCATTTTGAATATCTCTGCAACGGTTGGACATAGAACAACAATTAAAACACCAAAATGACTGTTTTGTAGAGTTAAACTGATTGGTAAAAAGAAATGTGAAGTTTTTTGTAAAATTATCTGAGGAAAATCCAAAAACCTTTTTCCCATAAGATTAACATCGGAAATTTTATGGACGCGTTTTTTTACTTTTCTCTACAACCACTTAACATAGGTTAATGATTAAAAATACCAAATTATTTTGTTTAAGCTCTATAAAATGGCTAAAACGAAAATTAAGTGTTTTTTTAAATTTTAGGGAGAAAAATTCAAAACCTGATTTTTGGAAAATTTAAAACGCCCATAAAACCCTCTTCCCATAGTCGGATCGATCTGGTTTTCGAACTTAAAGTCATAAATGTTACTCTACACATTTGCGCCAAATTTCATCAAAATCGGGCGTTTCTTTCAAAAGTTATCGTGGTAACGGACACATAGATATTCAGTGTGTAAAAAAAGTCCGTCCCCACCCCTTTAATTTTTAGTTTGTTAAATCAAACAAATCACCTTTGGGGAACGATAATAACTTAACCCAAAGTATCTTTTGACGTTATTGGAAATTGTTAGTGTCCCCCAAAAATGGGGGATTTTGGAGGCAACTCAAAATTTTCAAACGTAAACCCCTTTTGAGTGACCCCTCATTTTAAAGAGCTTTAAAAAATAGGCGAATGGTGGAGGTTGGAGGTCTGTAACGTGTATCTATCCAAAATGGCAGCTTGTCAAAGTTTTGAATACAACTCATTCGGTACTTTGGTATTATACGGATGCCACTATTTTTGGAGGTTAAATTTTTACCGGATACAAAGGATAACTACATAATTCGAAAAAACATACTTTTATTGACTTACTGTACAAATTTTACATCACTCTGATGAGCGGTCTTTGTGTTGTGCCTCCCAAAAGGCAGCGATGTCTGCTAGGATCGTGTTGAATGCGTCGCCGCCGCTAGCAGCCAGACCCGATCGCCACAGGTACGCCGCCAAATATACATCGCGCTGTGGCAGTTATGTTAGGATGGGTTATCATAAAAATGCGTACGGTTTCCTCTTCATTTCGAGGTAAATCCCACACGAAAAGAACGTCACTCATTATGAAAACAAATGTAACGTAGTGCACGGCAATAAATCACTCATGACACTGACCCAGGACCCAGATTACAGGCGGTGACAGGTGATGCGCGCGCTCCGGTCAACGACCTGACCTTGGCCTATTTGGAGGGTGTTTGGCGGCCGGAAGTATGACTCATCAGGTATCATTCGATTCGTAACAAAACAAGGAAAGTCCTACAATCATTTTTATGATAACCCATCCTAACATAACTGCCGCAGCGCGCTGCATAAAGGTGGCATCCGTATAATACCAAAGTACCACTCATTCTTGAAACCTGGCGTCTAAGACTTTTGGAGTTTAAATTTCACCTTTGGTGACTTAAAACTGGAACGACTCTTGAATAAATGCTATTAAATGAAGAACTGGTCTCTTTTGGTAATATTTTAAATTTTGAGAACCTGCAAAAATGGAGGATTTTGGGGTGACTCAAAATTTCCTAATGTAAACCCCTTTTGAAAGGGTTACATTTAATTTTAACTGTCACCCTTCGCCTAGGTTTAAAAATCTCTTTAAAATGAGGGGTCACTCAATAGGGGTTTACATCAGAAAATTTTGAGTTGCCCCCAAAATCCCCCATTTTTGCGGGACATTCAAAATTTTAAATATCACCAAAAGAGACTACTTCTTTACTTAATAGCATTTCTTCAAGAGTCGTTCCAGTTTTAAGTCGCCAAAGGTGAAATCAAAACTCCAAAATTTTAGACGCCAGGTTTCAAGAATGAGTTGTATTCAAAACTTTGACAAGCTGCCATTTTGGATAGAATCACGTTACAGACCTCCGACCTCCACCATTCGCCTATTTTGTTAAAGCTCTTTAAAATGAGGGGTCACTCAAAAGGGGTGTACATTTGAAAATTTTGAGTTACCCCCAAAATCCCACATTTTTGGGTGGCACTCAAAATTTCCGATAACGTCAAAAGATACTTTGGGTTAAGTTAGTATCGTTCCCCAAAGGTGATTTGTTTGTTTTAACAAACAAAAAAATTAAAGGGGGCGGACTTTTTTACACACTGTATATATATATAGAGAAAGATAGATATATATATACATATATATAAATTTTAAGGAATAGTGTTTTTGGCATCTGGGGACCTCCCCAGTTAACATGGTCTCAGGATTAAGTCTTACCATGCCACCTACGGTAATAGCTTCTTCCCTATAGGAGAAATTCGCTAAAAGAAACAAGTTATAGGCAACGGGCATTAGGTGCTAAGCGAACATGAGCGAGTGAGCCACATAGACTGAGAAAAAATAGAACAGTTGTCTAGCTGTATTGCAGTTTTCATCAAGGGATTTTGAGCTGAGTTTTGAAATACATTTAAAATATGTGGTATACAGTTTGAGTACTTGAATTTTGAAAGGACAATAACGTAACAGTTTTAATTGGAACTGTAATTCAAATTGTAGCTACTAATAATTTCTTTAAAAAACATTCACTTCCTGACGAATAGCGTTTCAAAAGTAACATTGATAAACCGCTGTTTATTACGTTTTATTGGTTCTTGTACGCAAAATGTAAAATATATTATGTTTACACATACAATACATTTATGTAAAAACTGTGATCGGCTTAAACATTTTATTTTCTACTACCGTTTGAAACCAGCAAGTTGCTTAGTTTTAGTGTGGGTGTGTAGAATAATCAATACAATTATAAGTAGAAAAATAATTATTCGGTAAAACATGTGAACGTTACTAGAATATATAAATTCCTTCCTGCATAAAAAGTAAGTCAGCTTTGTTGTATTATAATATTGTTTGCAAACAGGTAAACAAATACCCCCGTCGCAGCAAACCTGCATACTCAGCGAATTTCCAATAACATAACACATTAAGCCACTTAACAGGGATTCGTAAGAAATATATTCACAAACAAGCGATATTTAAAATATTAATTATTCTCCATACGCAAAACATTGGGGATGAGTACGCAGGTTTGCTGCAACAAGGAACAAAAAATAATGGGTTTTTATGCAAATATCAATAGAACTCAGCTAAGTGAAGTCACATACCAAGTTTCATCCATATACATTCATAAATAAGCGATATATAACTTTTAATTATTTTTCATAAGAATAACATGGGGACCGAGTACCTAGGTTTGCTGCTACGGGACCCATACGCGAAAAATGTTTTTTTGTGCAAACAACAATAAACCACAACCAGATGAAGCCATATACCAAATTTCGTCAGTTTATGTTCATAAATAAGCGAGATATACAATTTTTCTGTTCCTCCATAAGAAAAACATTAGACAACGTACTGTGTTTAGCACTTTCAATATCTCAGTAACCAATTGACGTAGAGCAATGATCAAGATACCAAAGTGTTTGTTCTTTTATGCCGAATTCAATGGTGAGAATTAAAATTTGATTTTAATAAAAATTACACGTGGAAACCCCAAAAAACCCATTTTTGGGGTACAAAACCCCCCCAAAACCCCCCTTCGGAAGGTGCGATTTGTCTGGTTTTCGAACTCGTTCAAATAAATGGTACTTTACACGTTTGTACCAAATTTCATTAAGATCGGACCTCTTTTACGAGAGTTATAGTGCTTACGGACACACACACATATATATATATATATATATATATATATATATATAAATAAATATATATATATATATATACATATATAAAAATTTGAACGAATGTTGTTTTTGGCATCTGGGGACCTCAAAATGAAAAGTTATCATTGTCCCGGGCTTAAGTCTTACCATGAGACCTACGGTAATAGCTTCTTCCGTACGGTAATAGCTTCTATAGGGGAAATTCGCTAAAACAGGTAAACCTTTAAGGAGAATGTTGGAATTTTGACTCTTAAAAAATACGATTAATGGGAGTTTTTTTGTTTAAATATTTTCATCCCATTTGCTTGTAAATCAAATTTTAACCAAACATTTATATTTACGAGGTTTTGGTTACATTTCATGGCTAAATGAAAAAAAACACATGCAAAATGAAAGTTTTCTATCGCTTCACTTTGATTCACAACAGATTGAAAACTAGTTTGTAGTAATTCAATGAAAGGGCCACGGTACCAGAATACTCACGCACTTAGAATAATACAGCCACAAAATATTATTTAGGATAAACTCGGTAAAGAATTTAAAGCATTAAAATCTTAACCATAAAACATAAATTTGAAAAACTTATTAAATCTGAAAATAGATGTTTCTAAGCCTTTGGAATATTAAAAAAAATAAATGTACTTTGAGCAATATAATTAGTATGTGAATTATTCAATTCACATACATACAATTCATTGGGAATTATTCAACTCCCTTTCTTTGGCGCTTTATTTGTGATATAGCTCACTGAGGAATGTTTGTTGGCAAAGATTTTGAGTATATTATACTCATATATCAAAACAATAGAATGGTTTCGTCAATTCTGAAATCTGTGATTAAAGGAAATTGAGGTTAGAAATTTGTAGATTAAAACCGCTGCAGTTTTATGTTGCTACGACCTCAATTAAAATGTATAATACAAAACAATTAACATTTAAAATGAATTTGAACAGCTTTTTAAACAAAAGTTGTTTAATCGGTTGTTTTCTAAATATTCTCAATAGATTATGTTGAACAAAGCCAAAGGTACGTTGGTTGATAACAGCTTATTTAATATAAGTACATAAAGTAGATACACTAAATAAATGTGAACATAGTTTTACATGATTAGCAACAAAAAAATACATATTATTTTCCAATTCCCACATTCATTTTTCCAAAGGAAAAACAGTTATTTATGAGTCAATATAAAAGTTACAGATTCGCTATTAAACCTATTTCTAGATTAGAATAAAATGTTTAATTTCAAGCTAAATCGCTCTTATATCAATTGTTAATAACAGTCCGGATCGTCGAAGTCACATCGTGAACGAAGCAGAAAGCTGTAAACGCGTTATTCCCACATCAAAATCTCTTTAACGACTTGAGAACAGCCATAAAACGATGATAACGAGCTACTGGTTAGTTGAGCGGTCGTTAAATATGAACCACAATCGTAACAAGGCAGTCGTTAGCGGGAACATGACCTCTTCATCAATTATGACTGTAATTTTGGTCATTTTAGAGAGTAACATTTCCTTAAGCTGTTTAAACAACTGTTGTAATTACTCGCATCACATTTATTCTGTTTAGTAATTATAAGTTCAAGTGGCATGAATAATTTATCCAGAAAGATATTCCGCTTTATTTTAATGCCTGGATAATTAAGACTACGGGGTCACGAGTAGAACATATCTTCGTTATGGCTAACACAACTGCCCTAATATTTTTAATGTTTTTGCCTGAAAAATGTCTTTGATGCTGATAGAGAATAGTGCTCTGGAAAACTTTATGATTTATTTAACTAGGAAACTCAATCGAGGGAAATAATAATTAGTAATACAGGTAATATTATAGTTGCTTTGATTGTCACACTCCCCTATTATAATACCCTGTGTGAATAATACCCTCTGAAAATAAGAAAAACTATAAATGTATTTAATGAAAGTGTGTTTTCAAGTTAAAGATTATTTTTTAACTTGTAAGTATTCAATTTAGGATGAAAGTCTAGTGTGAGTGACTAAGGTAGGAAATTATAAAAATCCATCTCAATATATAATTGACACCAGAGGCGGATCCACACATTCACTGAGGGGGGGGGGGAATTTTCCTGAATGAATAAAAGGAAATGTTTGTGAACGTTAACCACGCATGTTGAAAGGAAGTCAAGGAATAAAAAATGAATAATCTATGATTAGTTACAAAGACATGCTGTGCATTTTATAAGCTTATTATGTCATTAAAACTGAAAAACAACGTCACTTAAATTACAAACTACGTATACTCGTCGTTCTGACCTTGCAAACCTGTCAATATCTTTATCAATGGATACTTCAATGTCTCTATGAACATGTAAAAGAGCAAGTCCTGTCAAACGTTATTCCGTCATCTGGGATCGAAGCCATGATTTTAGTCTTCTGAGTGCAGAGAAACTTCTTTCAGAACCGGCAACACTAATTTGTAACGTGACAATTTCAACAATGAATATCAACGAAGAATATAAAATCACACATAAATAACAATTCGAACAAAAATGTAATTGCAAGCTATTGGCATATTCACAAAATTGCGTTACTTGCGTGAATCTGCCAGTAAATTTCCAATGACCTTTCGTATAAATGATTTAGATAATATATATTCATCAACAGTGTTTAGAAAACAAGTAACATGGAATATTACAATAATTTTCTAATGACTACATATTATATAGTTAAATAATAGCTTTAGATTTTTGTAGGAACAAGTCTGATGCAGTTCGTAAATCAAGTCGGACAAAAATGTATTTGCAAGTCATTGGCAGATTAGCATAATTGATGTTAATTTATTGTAGATGATAAAACTCATTCACTATTCTTGTTAATAATTAAAATATTACATTTCATTAATAGTGCGAAAGTGGTCCCGTAAAAACACCAAGTCCCGTAAAAACACTTTAGGTACGAGTTATGAACGACTCTTCATCACACTATAATTAATAGTAATAATGAAACTTGTTTGAGATCTGTATCAGGTTTGCTGAGTAATATATATATATCACAGCATAATGACAGCAATAGTTGTCATATTGTTTTACGTTTATCATCTGCTAACTAGATTAATGACAACATTTGATTTAGAATTTAACACTGCTGCTGTTCGTATACACAGCAAGCTCTAGAAGCATTCCCAAGTTGCAAAATTATATTGAAATACTATTATTAGTTGATTATTAATCATCATTATTTAACCAAATCGCAACTCTTTGGAGCTCAGCCAATTTTACATGATGTTATTAATAATTATAACATAAATAATTAGTGGAACACTATTTACTGCAAAAAAAATCCAGATATAAATAATGTTTTAATAAATAAACAATATTTTCCCATACATTCATTGAAAATGTGTTCGAAAATTTCTTAAATAAGTGAAAGTTTCGTAGTGTATTTTTCAGTTATACCATTTTCAAAACATATTTGACCCCCGACTCATCGTTAGCGTCTTATAATCTGTCTGCCTTTTTTGTATGAATTATTTTAACTTTTATGACAGCCAACAATTTTTTGTGCGCTACAGTGTTCTGAAAATTGTTCTGCTGAACCTAAAATTGTCTACAACAATACGTGCTTTGAACAGCTACAACAAAATTTGAACAGCTATTTTAAAAAAAGTTGTTTAATCGGTGTCCCGCATATTTAATATCTTCTGTGAGAACCCCTATTAAAAACCAACACGATTTTGCCTCGAAATTATTTTGCAATTTCAGGAACATGTTATAGTGATATGAAGGTTTACATTATTTGATTGTTTGCTAAATATTCTCAAAAAATCTTAAATAACCTATGTGCCGTTTCTGACATATTCAGTCGATTATGGAAAATCAGTCGATTTACACATTGCATACTTCTTCATCGCCACAGTCTCAAGGATTGAGGAAACGACAGTCTTACTCCAGCAGATAGGATTGTATATAGGTTTACACATATTATTAAAAATCAAAACACATACACAATTTCATAATACCACTAATGCACATTTCTAATGCCACTATGCCACAACTGCATAGTGGCTTACTGTGGTAAACGACTTAAAAAATCCAAAAATCCATACAGAGTTTTATTAGGATTGAATAAAACAACGAAATTTGAAACTGATCCCGTTTCCTCTACCCAAAAAGTCGGAATATCCATTTGCGCAAAGTTGTCAGTTTTTGTAGAGCGTTAGTTTTATAGCCCTCCAACTATTGAGTCATTTTGCGCTCATGGTAACTTTTCCATCGAGTCAGAACTAATCCCTCCATTCTCCAATCAAAACTTTGATTACTTTCAGAAATTAAATGTGTTTAGTATGTAAAGAATGTTAATTACAGTATATCATGGTATAATTATTGTTTTCATAGTCTTTTCTCGACAGGCGATAATGGTGCGGTTTTAATGTTATAGTTTTTCATAGCACCAAGACTTTAATAACTTGTTAAGTCTTGTTTCCAGAATTAATGTATTTTAGATGTTTCAGATTAAATACATATTCAAAATGAAAGACCTCAGCGACGGGGGTTATGTTTTATACATTTTGAAAGGAAATTCTCCAAAACCCGGTTCGGTTACTAGCTAAAGTCTTACTTTATTAAAAGCATCTAATAAACCAATTAAAAATAGCGGATGGATTCAGTTTCAAATTTTCCAACAAAACTGGAATGAATGGGTGAATTTCATGTTATGAGACAACTGCAATATCCAGATTATCCTATTTGAGCAAACATAGAACAGAACCGTTAATGTGACCTTTACACATTTTCCTGACTGTCCTATTAATCAGAGTTTCTTATCGAATAATAGTAACCGTAATCTATCTTACCAATGATGAACATAATCGTCGAATGCACACCGCTATGGAAGTTGGTCCAATGGAAGAGATGTGAAAACGTTTTCCAAAACGTACAGATCTGACGCCCTCAATCTATTACGTTTCATGAAACGAAAATGCAGTTTAATCAGTTGGGACGGTGACTATTCAGTGTATATTAATGATCAAAAAATCCCAGATTCAAATCTAGTGGATATCTTAAATTGCATAGTAAAAGTGCGTATGTGTGATTACACACCACCTGGATTGTACGAAGTGATCAATGCATTGAAAGCGATGAACGTGCCAAAGGACTATATGAATAATATAAGAGCGCTAAAAGAAATAAATGCCGAATATCGATCATCATTCACAGGAGGATCGGATGATGAAGATGTAATCAGTTCAACTGACTCATTACTGCGGACACAGATTATAAATCTATTATGATTGGCTAGAGGAAAACTTGCGGCATCTACACCAGTACAAGCGACAGAGCAGTTTGATTTCTTTAATAGAAAAAGCCACTTTCAAATTTAGACATGTGGGAACAGTTTCCAGAATAGGTTTTCATTATGGACCGACTGTATTACGATCCAAATGAGCCAGCATCGTAAGGCGGTATAGCTCCATTAGTGCGAGCTGCCAAAACCAGTTTCAAAACTTAAAGTGATTGAATGGTTAAAAACACAGGACACTTAGACTTAGACTTAGACACTTAGACAGGAAACAGGACAAACCAGCACGTAAACGTTTCCCGCGCAATCCGTACATAGTGTTTGGTCATTTTTATTGTGGCAAGCGGACTTGAATGATATGCGTGGTCTTAGTAAACACAATGATGGTGTAAACTACTTATTCACTGTATGACGTGTTTAGCAAACACCTACATGTGAGGACGTTGAGGAGGAAAGAAAGAGCTGAAGTGACCAACGCTTTCTAGGAGACATTTACTGAAGCGACCAAGACACCTCGCTGTTTACAAACTGACAAATGTACTGAATTAACAGGTGACAAGACGAAAAAATGTTCAAACAATACGGAATCATCTATGTCACTACACAAAACCCAGATTTTAAAGCATCTGTAGTGTAAAGTGTGAATCGCACTTTGAAAACACGCATGTGGCGGTATTTGACTTACAAGAACACATATCGTTATGTAGATGTGATGGACAAACTGGTTAATGCTTAGAATAACAGTACGCACAGGAGTCTAGGCAACAGAACACGCCCAGTTGATGTGACTGCAACCAATAAGCGAATATTATATCAGGTATGGCGCAAAAGGTTCGGTAAGATACCACGTCTAGTTAAGCCAAAACTGAAAGTCGACGCCACGGTGCGCATATCTAAGGAGAAAGGCACATTCGCAAAAGGTTACGAGACTAACTGGAGTAAAGAAGTGTTTGTGGTGCGACGTGTAAACACATTTATGCCACTGCCGATGTTCACGTTGGCATATCTCAAAAGTGAAGAAGTGGCTGGTCAGTTTTATGAATACGAATTACAAAAAGTGACAATGTATAACGATCATCTGTTCAAGATTGATGAAATACAAGACACTAAGGGTCGTGGTCACAGTAAGCGTTATTTCTTCAAGTGGGAAGGTTACGGAGACGAGTTCAATTATTGGGTACGAGCGCAAGATTTGAAAAACGTATAATAGCAATCAATTCTATTTAACATTGTCCAGCAACAGCTCAAAGGATTATTTTCCACAAAACACAGTGTCCAGTTATACACCACAACTGACGAGACAAATCCGATTAGAAGGTGATGGCGAGTGGGAGATGGCTTTGGTCGAAGCGCAGTATCCATTTTTGTTTATGACTATGAGTGATGAAGCTTTTATTTGGCTCGAGTATAAACTTTTTCTACAAAGTATTCCTATTACACTTAGTACTGAACAAATTATGCTAAAATGAAACCCGGATATCACAAGAATATAAACGATATATTGAATATGATCAATAGTACAAAGGATGTGACTCAGTATGTATACTTTGAGTATGTTAACAAGCAGAACAGAGTCATGATAACGACAATGGTAGACTGTTTAAGCAAATTACATTTCAGTCACGCACTGTATCTTCAGTTGGGTTTTGATGCGTATGAGAATGAATTGGCAAATATCCTCACATGATTATGGTCGCCTAATCTGTCTATGGGACTGACGACACACATGTACGTGTGTTGCGATATGATTAAACTGAAGATGATTGGCGATACTACAGCACCGCTTTTGAAGATTATCAATATTGACAGAGAGAACTACATACATTACGCATAAGACAGTACATTTCACGAGTCATCATTATGTACCAATAATGAAAGGGTCATTTGAAACAATTGATATATCCCTAAGGGAACACATAGGAAAAAAGCATCATTCCTCTTTGGGACGTCGTACGTGAAGCTTCATTTCAAAAGAGCGTAGCAGCAGCGACGTTGAATACAAATGATGCCTACTTGGCGTACTATCGCTTCCAACAATTGCAGACCGGTGGCAGTATCGATAAAGGATTTCGCGGAAAACCCTACCAGCGGGGCCATGGAATTATTAGTTTCCTAGGCGGTATGTTCCGCACCATTACACCACTACTCAAGTCAGGAGCTGCGGCTGTAGCCAAAGAGGCGTTGAAATCCGGTGTTGTCTTCTTGGGTGACATAGCCACCAGGGACCCTAAAGAAGCTGCTACAGATCATTTCAGCCAGTTTACCGGCTCATTGAAGTGCAAGGCGGACGGCAAACTTCAATGAGTACTAAGTGGCGGCGGCAGTGGCGGCTCTCGTGCGAAACACCGTAGCGATACTCCTACGCGCAAACGCTTAACGCGAAATAATACCGCGAAACGAGTACCGCGTAAGAGTAACGCGAAACGGGCTTTGTCCGTCCGATGTTGTGTCACACCGCAGTCTTTGACGAAAATTTTTCGAGGATGGTCGTCATCCAAGAAGAGGAGCAGTAAGAACAGAAGGAGGACAGTTAGAAAGAAAGCAGTGAAGAAAACGTCTGTACGTGATATATTCAATTAATAAACACACTAGTCGTTTCTACATCAAAAGTCTTGTGGATGTGTCAAGATGGAATATTCTCCCTAGGGCCTACACAGATTAATATCAAGTGTGGTAAATGGTTCAGGACAAACCAATCTCCACTTTGACCAAAGACTCGCCCATTCAGTTTGTATGATCCATATAATTTCCAAAATTTTAAACCCAACTTCTTCTCGCTGTTCGTGGACGGTGAACAAGTGTCGTCTAAACAGCTGCAACCGCACTGTGAATATGCAAAGGGCAAATACGTAATGGCGTATCACAGTCTGTTTTCAGGCTCTGGTATACACTTTAGCGATGCTGGTAATCTGATAAATAGAGATGATTACGATGATGGATATTGTCTGATGGCGTTCAAACTAACACCGGATCTGTCAGTAAGTGACACTACTCATTGGAACCTAGTGTGTAACGGTAGTGTACGTGTAGGGATTGGTTTCGAGACTGCACTCACAGAGACTGTCATCTATCTAGTATATGCAGAGTTTGACAATGTCATTGAAATTGATCGTCATCGCAATGTAAATTTGGACTTTGGGGGTTAGAGCATCATTAGTCAACAACCAAAATTCGTTCAATATGGATCGTTTACAAAGAGTACCGGGTAAAAATGTCGCAGCTCCCATTATTTTGGATTTTCAATGTTTTAAGGACAATAATAATGACTACCTTCTGAAGAAGTGTGCGTCTTGGAAGTGGACAGTGGTACACTACTAATGCATCATATTGCCAAATCACCATTCAATCGGGATTTCCTAACACAAGGGAAACTGCATGAAAGCTATTGGCTCACAAAACACTGTCCCGGATTGGAATGGGATCAAGGTGATATTTGGTATCATGTACTAGAGGAAACGTTACGCGCACTTATCGCCAAATGAGCGATCGTCAATGTCAAAGGTGCTGAGGAAATAGAATATGTACGCTGTAATTTCATCACAGATCACTGTACTTACTAATGTCATTGTTATCAACGATATGGGTTGTGGGTCACTATCATCAATCAACAATCTACTATCAACCAACGCAGTGTGATGTCACCATCACAAGACAGCTCACACACAATGTGCCGTAATCATATGTGTTACATTATGTGGTTGGTTACATCTAAGTGCAAACATCGGTGATGATGATGTGAATGATAACAGTTCCTGCTTCTGTTTTACTACTAGGACTACTTCTGCTACAGTAGAATGAATACCATAGAGATACAAAAGTATCTGGAAAAACTGCCTGTACAGAATGTTGCTGTCTACGCTGCGGATCATTTACCGCATTATATCTCACCATCTACTGCTATGATTGTGAATACTGATCCACACAATGAAGATGACACTCACTGGGCTGCTTTCTACCTGAACAAAGGAGGAGGAATAATTGAATTCTTTTACAAATATGGCCAGCCTCCACATATTCAATTCTACCATGAATTCCTGAGGTACAACGCTTGTTGCTACCTGTACAACGAGTATCGCCTACAAAGTGACAACACTCTGCTCTGTGACCACTACTGTCTTGTATACCTGTACTGCCGCACCAACTACAGCATGAAGATGATGGACTTTGTTCAGCTCTTTGATGACTCTTTACTGCTCACAATGATGCACTGATCAGAAGACTTATTATATAAATGTGTACCAGTTGAATTTTGGAAAATTGCTTTTTGTTCTCAATAAAATAATTGTGAACTGGGAATAAAAAATATTCTTGTTATTTTCCATCCTCCTCCTTTATTATTTAGTTTATAGTCTCATATTCAATGAAAAAACAACAAGACTAAATTAAGTATTGTTGATTTTTATGAGAGTCTGTTTTTTCCTATGTCTAGCTTGGGAATGTCTTCCTATGTCTAAGACTAATTTGGGAATGAAAAAAATTGAACAAGTATATATCAGTTAACTAGATTTATTCGTATTCATCAATAAATATCAACAAAAATGACTAGATTAACAAGATACAAAACAGACAATGATTGTAAATTATGCCGAATAAGGTAAGTGTGAGAGAGTTTGAGAGAAGTATCGGATATACAATTTTTAAAATAGTCTATTAAAACCATGGTGAGCCGTTGGCCAACCGAGTTCCGTTCAGTTAAGTAGTAAGTGTTTATGTTGGGCACACAATACGTTATTAAAGATATATCAATAATTAGGCATGTATAAAAGGAGTTGACGCATACTTAAAAAATCCAAAGGGGGGGGGGTGAGTACAACATAATGGCCCTTTCACAAGACCCAGAGGTAGGCAGAGCAGGAAAATAACAATGTCACCATCATGAAGACGCAGAGACTGATGCCAAGCGAAGACGGAACGGACAGTAGTATCATCACCAGATCACCAGATCAGGCTGCATGAAGAGGTTTCTGTGGTTCCTTAACAAATACCTTTATCCAGCGAACATGAAATGACAAATTCCATTGGATCTTTGCGCTGCTGCAAGGCTCCTGGTCCCGATGGAATTCACAACGGAAGTGCTAAAAGTAGTAAGTCGGGACTTTCCAGGCCTGCTGCTGAACATGTATAACCGCTGCTTGTTGGAAGGCTTGTTTCCTCTGCGATGGAAGGTTCAACGCCTTGTGTTGATCGCCAAGGGCAAAGGAGATCCTGAAACCCCGTCTGCATACAGACATCTGTGCATGCTAGACACGGCAGGGAAGTTTTTTGAGTGACTCCTGAAGCCAAGGCTCAAACAGGCAGTATAAGGGGCAGGTGGACTTTCCGATCGTCAGTACGGCTTTCGAGCGGGCTGATCAACGATTGGAGCTGTGACCGAGATAATCCGTACTTTTGAGGCTGCTCAGTAGGAGAACCACAGATCTCAAAGGCTACTCATGTTGGCTACACTGGATGTGAAAAATGCGTTCAACTCAGCCAGGTGGGCTGACTTTCTGGGCGCATTGAAGACGGATTTCGCAATCCCCCCGTACCTGTTAAGGATGCTGCAGAGCTACTTACAGAAACTGAAGTTGGTTTTCAACACGCCAGATGGACTGCGGCGGAGATATGTAACAGCGGGTGCCGCTCAGGGTTTGATTCTTGGACCGGACCTCTGGAACATCGCCTCCGATGCTATTCTCCGAATGGAAATGCCTCGGGAGACATTCCTCATCGGTTATGCGGACGATATCGCCGTAATTAAAACCGCGAGTGATGTCAATGAGCTACGGAGGCTGTTGACCTTGGCGATGAGCAAAGTGATCGGATGGATGGGTGACCACGCCCTGAGCTTGGTGACGGAAAAGACGAGATCGTGCTCTTCACCAGACGGAGGATCAATCCCATTGTTCAGCTGGCGGGTGACCAGGAAGTTATTGTTACTAAACCCGTTGTCAAGTACCTGGGTATGAGGCTGGATAATTGGCTCACATTCCGGGACCAGATCACTTTTGCGACGGAGAAAGCAGAGAAGATTGTGGCCAACTTGAGTAGGTTGATGAGAAATGTCGGTGGACCGATTTGTAGTAAGCGGGGTTTGCTGATGTATGTTGTCCACTCCGTTCTTCTTTTCGGGTGTGAGACATGGGCAGAGGCCCTCCGGAAAAAGACTTAAGGGAATGATGGCAGCGGTCCAGAGGAGAAACGCTCATCGGTTCGCTTTGGCGTACCGCTCAGTGTCGGAGCCATCCGTCCTCGTAGTTGCTGGGGTGATTCCCATCGATCTTCTTGCTTTCGAGCGGAAGCGTATCTTCGATGGGAACGGTGCTTCGATCCGTGCCGAAGCCCGAGAATGCACTATGGAGGATTGGCGAAACCGCTGGGAGGGGGACGAACGAAGAAGATGGACGGTGAGACTCATTGGGGATCTCCGAGAGTGTGTAGAGGGGGGCACGGGGAGGTAGATTTTTATCCGACCCAGCTCCTCACCGGACATGGTTATTTCGGGGCCTACCTTCACAAGATGGGAAAGTCAGCGAGCCCGGAATGTTAGTACGGGGACTCCGACTAAGATGATGTCCTGCACACCTTCTTCCATTGCGTGAGGTGGGAAGCGGACAAAAGTGACCTCGAAACGGCCGCTGGCCCGATCTCACTGGACACACTCGTTCGTCAGATGCTGTCCAGTCCCGAATCGTGGAAATCCGTTTCTGCATTCTCTAGGAAGATGCTGAAACAAAAGAGAAAAGAACAGCTGTGATGCACCTACGCAGCTTAACCCGGTGGAACATCGCAGCTGGAATGCCATCTTTGGCATACGAAGGCACCCTCTTGAAGTATTGCGAACAGCGTTTCCGAGAGGGCTTCCAATGTCTGGACCGATAGGTTTTTAGTGGGTGAGAGTCCTACACACCGGGGTAAACACCAGAACCTGACGGTGCATAATGCATTTTTCTATCGTAAAAAAACAAAAAACTACTACTTCTACTAAACTAAATGATTCTTACCTCTCAGGGGTTCATCGGGTGCCTGGGCGGGAATCGGTTCAGGAGCGTTAGCGGGATCGGCTCTCGGCGGTGCAGCAATATCTGAAAACCCAACGTGGATTGTTAGTACAACTAATATAAACCCATTAAATACATATATTTATTTGAAGAATCATATTATTTGAGCATTTAGGTTTCAAAGCATATATTTATTTGAAGAATCATCTCAATTGAGTATTTATGCTCTCCTTTAAAGTTATAATCGTGGTTGTCTCCCAGGGTTGTAGTTGTATATTTATCATCAGCGTGGATTGTTAGTACAATTACTATAACAAACTTTAAATACGTATGTTTATTTTAAGAATCATATTGTTAGATTATTTATACTCTCCCTTCAAATTATAATCTACGCAAATGATTAATGCTATTACTAACCAGGTCAGAAAGGGATTCTGAGGTTGTGGAGGAATCGGTCGGTGAATGGTCACGATGTGTCGACGAAGATGGTCGGACCTGCCGTACCTTAGTCCACACTCGGGACAGACGTGATGGTCACCACTGTGTGCCGTACGTGCATAACGAATGAGATGATGCTTTAGGTGATACGCCAATCCACATACGACGCAGGAAAATGGACGGTCAACGCTCATGACCTGAAAACGAACATACCTAATTCCATAGATTTGTAAAACAAACAAAAATGCATGGGGAGGTCAAAAAACGCAAATAAAAATTGATTTAGGGAGGATAACATTTTTTGGTTTTAAAATATCTCAATTATCAACCTATGTATTTATTAATAAGATTAATCAATAATTTTGGTATCTAAATTTTCCATTGCTGACTGACTCTCAACCGTGAGGAATAAAATTGACTAAACAAAGATTGCAACTCATCTATGATGTTGGTCTTTTATGTTCAGAGATATGTATAATTTTTTTATAAATTGAATATAAACTAACACTCTTTATAATAATAACTAAAACCTGGTTAAAAGATAATGATGTAACTCATATAATAAACTATCACGATACAAAACTGGTAGAGAATAGGAAAGGAGACTAATCAAAGATATTTTCTCTAGCATGATGATGCCATTTTAAGATAATAAATAATTACTTCAGTTTTATAATGAAGTTTAAAACTATACTAAAGAAAAAAATTAAAACGTATTTAGATATTTACTCTGTAGACCATTAAGGTTACATAATCCTCACTAGTATTTATTGAGTTTTTCTCTGTCATTGTTATTATTCAGAATGTAAAGAATATTACATCATGAGTCATCTCATTACTTTCTTATAAAAATGATTTATATAATTTAATATTCATGTACATTACAACTAATAATAAGAAGATTGAATGTTACTTACGATTAATAATCCAAGAAGAAGGACCCAATTGACAGGATAAAACACACAGAAGCGCATCAAGACAGGGACACAACTACAAACTATGAAGTCTAGACCAAGAATGAGCCAGGAGCGAAGCGTGCTGGCACAAAGGGGCTCACCCTCCGTCTGGGAATGCGGATGGAGGGTCCTTTGTCGGTATATCCAAGGTCACTGCCATGGTCAATATGGCCACGGGGGGGAGGCAAAATGGCGGAGACGAAACCCCGGGGGGGTGTCGGGGGGGTCAAAGGGGATGTCAAGGGGTTGGGGGAGGGGGGTGCCAAGGCGGGCAAATAAAACCCTGCCCCCCCTTGGTTAGCCTGCACTAGCCGGTATCCCGTTATCCCTAAGGAGATCTCGCAGACATTTAAAAACACGTTTCAGTACAAAACTAAAACAACACTGTATCAGTCTGTAATTTGAAATATTTCTTATGTCCGTTTCTTTTAATTATGAATAAATACATGTGACGTAAACATAATACCATTTTTCTTCCAACAGAATAACTAGGGTGGGGTGGGGCCGTTAGAGACGAGGGGAAATTGAATTACTTTCAAATCATCAAGAGGAAAATCTTCTTTTCAATTCTCAAAGAATACAAATGTAGTTCACAGAACTAAATATTCCTTCCGGAGTTATTACTTCTAATAATATAACAATAAAATATTTTAACTCTAATTTCAACAGCCCACAAATATTTTTCCTTTCATTTTAACAACACCCAAGACACTCTTAAAAGTGGGCTCCACTCACAAAACATTTGGAGTTTTAGCTAGCTTCCCACATTAGGCCAATGCCAACTTTCAGAGTCCGTCTCTCCTGAACGGATTATCCTATATAGTTTATGTATGGCTAATTTAAAAGATAATTTCTTGAGTAGCATAATACGTGTTGTTACAATTAACAGGATGAAATAAACTTCTTCTCACAACACTACAAAATAGGTTTACACATGTTATGTATGAATGAATAACATATGTTTTACTTTTAAATGTCAGATGGTTTTGTTTGTTTTTATTTTTGTTAACAGTTATTTCAGATCATAATGTTTAGATGTAGATTTAACTAAAAATAATGAAAATAAATGATTTTGTTTTTCTTAAATAATAAATGTTTCCAATAATGATTATGTTTAATTAAAGTAATACACATGATGGCGCAGTCGGATGATGAATTGAGTTTTTTTAAATCTATTAAACTAAAAATAATTCAAAGAAATGGAATTTAACAAGCCAAACATATTGAGCTTAGATGGGCATATCGCAGATAATTTAAAATCTTTCAAGGAAGAATTCCTTATTTATTTCTCAGCTACAGAGTCAGACAAAAAACCAAGACATGTACAGGTAGCAAGATTGACAAAATTGTTAGGAACTGAGGCCCTGAAATTATATAAGACACTAACCTGTGATGATGAAAGTGCAGTAACAGTTTTATCCATTCTTAGTGTTTTTGAAGAACACTGTCTACCGCAAAAAAAAGGAAATAATAGATATCTTAGATATTTTTTTTCTCAAGAAAACATCAACCACTTTAAAGTTGTGTGAACAACCTATTTAAACTAAATTTAAACCTTGTAGTTTTGCTGATCAAGAGAAAAAAAATGTTAAGAGCACAGTTAGTTCTCAGAATTAGATATAAAAGTGTGAATGAAGAGAAGAGAAGTTAAGAGAAGATATTTCATTAGAAAAAACCATAGCATTCTGCAAATTAGTTGAAGCTGCTGAAACAAATCCGCGTTTTATAGAACAAATTTCCTTCCAAATTGGAAGAATGCAATATCAAATTGCAGGCCTTTGGAGGATATACCATTGAGCCTATGGGAAAAATCAAATGTTTGGTTGAGAATAAAACAAGACTAAGGGCCACTTTCCCCAAATGAGGTTTAAGTTAAACTGGTTTAAATACAAACGGGGTTTAAACTCCAGATCACTGCCAACTGCTCAGTCACTTTGGTTTAGTTTATCGTTGTAGGTAACAGTGGTGGCACTACTGATTTGCTATTTCGTCTGCACCATTTTGCCAATGTGAATAATCGTGAAGCTCTCGTCAGGGGTAAAAAAGTGAAGCCTACAATGTGACAGACATTTTTCCCTCTGCATCAACAAAACATATGGTCAAAGAACGGGGTTTCCATGGACACGGTGACGTAGTATTGGTTACAATGGACACGGTGGTGTTTGCATTGTATAAGGGTTTGTTTATGACTACAGGGTAAATTATTGCAGCCATGGTGGCATAAATGTTTTTGGAGATTAACATGTGTATGAGATCTCTAGATATATTAAGCTCGTTGATTTTTGTAGCTAGCTAGATTTTGTTAAATTTATTCCAAAAGGCCTTTAGAAAATATCACAAGCTATCCATAATTTATTTGTTCTTTGTCTTGTTAACTGTTGTTGTATGGGGTTTTCAAATTAACTAGAATTATCAACACGTCAAACTTTGTTAACTTCAAATACCAATTTCAATAATTAGATGCATAAATATAACAACAGGCCTAACACAGTAATTAAGAAAATACCTTAAATCAAGCCTTTTCTTTACACAACTTACAACTTTCAATTTTAGGTTAGAATTTAAGTAAACAAAACAAGATTCCGTGACAGTCCATCCTCTATGTTTCGAAAAATATTATGATTGTAGGGAAACCAAATGGTTCACTTAGGCTCTGTATACATCCAAAATAATTTAAAAAGTATAGTATAAACGAAAAATACACTATTCCTACATTATAAAAACTAGGTCTTGCACTATCCAATAAAAAGTTGTTTTCAGTTCTTGATATCAAAGACGGATTTTATCATGTAAAATTTTACAGTGAATCAGCAACCTGTGTTGCTTCAGTACTGTGTATGGTACTTATGGCTTTCTCAGGGCTCCATTTGGGCTTTCATGAATGACAGAAATCATTCAAAGACTAGTAAATAAATATTTTTGGGATATACCCGGTGTATCAATTTATTTCGATGATCTATGCATTGCTGGAAGTACAAAAGAAGAAATCGGCCCTATCCTGGGGAAAGTATTTGAAGGAGCAAAGAAATATAACCTAAAAATTCAGTATTAATAAGTTGTAATATTGTATAAAGTATCTTTGTGTGATTTTTAACAAAGATGGTATGTCACCTGATCCAGAGAAAATATCTTCAATCAATACGTTAGTAAATCCTACTAATAAAACTAAGTTTCAAAAGCTAATGGGCCTGATAAATTATCCTCGAAATTTAATTCCAAACTTAGCAGAATTAACTAGTCCCTTCAGAGAGTTACTAAAAAATAATGTCAAATGGCAATGGACCGAGAGTTATACAAAATCATTGGAGACGCTGAAACAAATCATTGTTAGTCATCAAGTTTCAGCTAATTTTGGTGAAAAGCTACCCATCGACATTCAATGTGATGCCTTTAGAGATGAAGTTGGCTGCTGTATTTTACAAATTGGCAAACCTGTTTCATTTGCATCCCGTTGTTTGAGTGGTGCAGAAGTTCAATATGCAACGATTGAAAAAGAACTGTTGGCAATTGCATTTGCATGCAATAGATTTCATTATTAAATTTATGACCAACAAAATGTTACAGTATACACAGACCACATGCCATTGTTATCAATCATGAAAAAAGCATGAATAACATGAGAACAACAGGCTAAGGAGATTGAAATTTAAGTTAATTGACTATACATTTACATTGAAATATCTTTCAGGCAGGAAGATGTACATAGCTGACCTATTATCTCAAAATACTGTAAGAAAATTCCAACAAGATGATGTATCTAAGAAGGATTTTTATCCATAATTTTTTGTTTGTGAATTATCAGTGTCAGATTAAAAAACTTCAGCAAGCAACGGAAAGTGATGGTGCCCTAAAACTTGTGTTAAAATGGTACAAAGAAGGCTGGCCAGTTAAATGCACTGAACATGGATAAATAAAGCATTATTTTAATTAGAAAAATGACATATCTCTCGAAAATGGCCTATTGTACTACCAAAACAGGTTGATAGAGCCTTCAAAGTTCAGAACTTACATCCTTTAGCTACTTTATGAAACACACACTGGAATTTTAAAAACAAAACTAAATGCAAGAAACTATTTTGACTGGCCAGGTATAATGTCTGACAATGAGTCATACATTTCTGGTTGCTCTTAATGCTTGAAATACTGCAGATCAAATACTTAATATTCATTAATTACCCATAACATTCCACAAATTTGCTTTAGTAAAGTTGACCTGGACACAGCAGAACATGCAGGTAAAATCTATTTAATTTTAACTGACAATTTTTCTAGATGGCTTGAAATTGTATAATTAAATACAAAAACTAGTTCAGAGGTATCATAAAGCTGAAAGATATTTTTTTCTCATAGTAGAATACTGGCTTCACTTGTTGCTGACAAACATGCCATTTAACAGTTATGAGTTCAAATGTTTTTAAAGGGAATGGATTTTTCAAATTCTCACTTTACGTCCTTTGTCCAAATAGTAATGGACTAGCAGAAAAGGGAGTTCGTATTGCTAAGACAATGTTAAAGAAAGCATGGGAAGAAAATAAAGACATTCAGTTGTATTTATTAAATTCTAGAAATACCCCACTGGCAGGTTTGAATGTATCGTCGCTACAGCTTCTAATGAACAGAAATCCGATCTAAACTTCTAGTTCAAAATAATTATTTGAAGCATACCACTGTTCGTAATAAAGTGTACAATTCACAATCAGAACGAACATTGTATTATGAACATCGAGCAAGAAACAATTAAGAACAATATAAGGAAGTTGGATAAATCTGGGTGCAAAACATAAATGACTCCGTTTGGGAAAAAAGGTTTGTTGTAAAGAAACTGATTCAACCTAGATCATATTTAGCTTAGATAAGGACAATAAAATCATACGTAGAAACAGTGTCCACTTAAAGAATATGAAAAGAATGTGAAAACTACTGATTCAAAAAATGTCCAAAGTCAACCAAAGAGTTCTCCATCAAAAACTTTGTTAATTTCCAATCAAGCAGCAAGATATTCTGAAAGAAAAAGGTCTCCGCCCAAAAGACTAGACTTGAAAGAAAAAGAAATGTGTTATGTATAAATGAATAACATATGTTTTATGTTTAAATCTCAGATAGTTTTGTTTGTTTTCGTTTTTGTTGACAGTGATTTCAGATCATAATGTTTTGATGTAGATTTAACTAAAATAAGTGTTTTTTTTTCTTAAATAATAAATGTTTTCCATTAATTAATATGTTTAGTTAAATAATACACATCACTATGTAAACTGTACTTACATACAAGATACAAAATATAAAATACAAAAATAAATAAATATACAAAAAGAGAGTAAAAGGCAATCGACTTAAACCAGTCACACCGGTCCATCATCAGGCCCAATGAGAGAAGATTCATAAACATTCCAACAGGGAATGTTTGTCTTCATAAAAGGTAGAATTTTATTTTTAATAATCAGGATATTACGAATTATAAAAACGAAACTTGACGTTTTATTTATTGGGGATAAGTATTTGTTTTAAATTATAATTGAGATACATTCTAGAATGTAAATACTGGAGAAAGTGAGCAGGTTATTTCTTGAGAAACAAATCTGCAAGACTGACATTTGTCCATTCCAACCATTTGCCTTATGACCTTTTGGAGCTTGAATATATACCTCTTTGTTCTTATGGATTCTGCGCCCTAGATACTCCATAACGCAGGTACGGTTACAAACATGCAAAGTATGCTGTGAATGGGATATCTCGATTTGAAAACAGAGCCAGCTTTCTTAGAAAAAAATACAACTGTTGATTTTGCGGGATACCGTGTCTATATGGTGGATAAAAGATGGAGTTGATATGATATAAAAAGTATAATATTCTTTTTCAATTTCGTTTGTTTTATTCAGACAAACTATTCCCCTCAATCTTCTGGTTGGAGAAAGTGGTGCGTGAGAGGAGCGAGGAAGGTCGCTTGTAGGATGGTGCCGGGTGGCAGGGACCAGGGACCGGTTTCAAGCAGTGGGGAAACCGAAGCCCACCGCATATTTTGTAGCCTACCTCAAAATTTAGCAGGCTCTTATAATTTAACTATTTCTTTGCTATACATAGTTGAAATATTTAAACGTAAAGAACAATATGTTTAACTAGAGTATAAATATGAAGGGATTATAAAAAAAATGTGTTCATTTAAACGTTATCAAATTAGTATTTAAATTTTTATAAAATTTGGACTGTTTGAAATGTTTAAAGCTATCAAACAATCAATCTATTTTCATTTCCAGAAACAAATAAGGCATAATATTAATTTATCTTGGAAAAATTCCCACCCATTGGCAAAGCCTGTGCATGAATAACGAGTCAGCTGTGTTAGGGCTTAGTTGATGAAAGTAACGCGATTGCACTTGCTATTTCCACAACGGAAGACTAAAAATTAGTACTCTGAATCATAATCCGAACATCCTTCATTAATTTTGTACATTTCAGACATGAATAGAGTCACTTAAGTTGCAGTAATCTAAAAACGTTAAGATTGACTAACTAAAAATATCATTTACTTTATAACATTAATATTATTCTATTGATATATGAACATTGATAATGAATATATACGTTACATATACACATTGGTGTAAATTAAGGTGGCAACAACAACGGCACATGAAGTGAAGGTGAATGGGTGAAGTGAATAAAGCTTAGCAAATGTTTTTATTCAATGCTAATTAAATGGGAAAAACAATCGCTATTATTTATTGAGATTACCAAATAGATATCGTTATTTAATATAAGTTACTCGGATTTTGAAAATAATATACATTTTTATGGAACTACTAGATGATATAACAGATGTTTTATTAGTGCTAAAATTAGCGCTAACGATGTAACCATAGAAGTCGACTAATAAACATAGAAACCCATATAATATGGTGAATTGTAATCGTAAAAGGGACAAAAAGAGTAAACATTACACTTAGTGAAGACATTGTAATATTTATATATCCATTGAACTGAAATGAACGTTCCTTTTGAGATTTTGGGTTGCGCGTATAGCTTTGAGTAAACTAAAATCTGTTCCATGGGTGCGCGTCAATTTGTCTAATATCTGATTAGTATCTGGCTCTGTAACTTAGTTGACCAACAATATTTATAAATGAGCTGGAGAAAAACTTGGACTAATTTGTGTCACAAATGCGTAGCTGTTGATGGCTGAAATTCAAATACATAAAAAGTGTTGGTTCGTGTTAAAAAACATGACGCTGGCAATCCCACATGGTGGGTAAAATACGAAGAGGAAGATATGAGGTATGACTGCATTATTGACTATTAAATATTTTTTGCCGATTATTTTACAGCCCTTTATCCGCAGTATGTATTATGTTCTTTACATTTATTTATCACACCTATTAATTCCTTTATTTAAGAAATCTTACAGCAAGTACAAGATTGAAATTTATTCCACATTATGATATATTGAGATTTTCAACTCATAAGTTATTGTGGGATCTTGCCATACAATACACGTTGTCTATTGTCACCAGTGTTTGAAATTTTTTTAAAGTCGCGAATCGTAAAATTGAAAGAAAGTTTGAATATTTACCGAGGACAAACATAAGAAAAGTAAACATGAGGGTTAAAGACTCAGTTTGATTAACCCATGGCCTGTCAACCGAAGCCTTTTGTTTGGCGCCTTTGGTCACTAATTTATAGAGACTTACTCTTGTAACTTGATTTGGTACAGTTCTTAAAAAAATATATCATTTCCTGTACAAAAGAGTTTCTGACGTCAAACGTGCCTTTACTTTGCATATCAAACTCATGTTAATGATCAGTGCGTTTTCAACTATTTATTTTAATCTAGCCAATCATCAGCTAATCAAAGCAGCTTAAAATCAAAGATTGGTCTTTCGTAAATAAAAATTTCGGATTATACACCGGGAATTATTATAACAAACAATAACAATAACATGAAAAAGGTAATAATAATGTACACGTTAAAATTACGGTAATTATTGCAAGTCAGGTGAAAACGTTCTACGGGTGACACCTGAAGCATTCCCTGAAAGGTTTTCCGTAAACGATTTTCAGGGAAGCACTTTCAAATAATTCAATGCCTGCTGAAGGTGGTTATTTACCTTTACATGGTGATTACGAAACAAAATATCCTTATTAAATTTGTTACAATTTCAAACGAAGTATACATACCAACAATGACACTTAAACCAACTGTTAATTCTGAAACGGCAAGTGCGATGATAAAAATTACTTAATATGTTTGGTCATCCTACAAATAAAAAATATTTATAAAACACTCAAGACTCAGTATATTCAGTTGTGTGATCAGATTCCTACGTAGTACGATTTCCTGGATTATACCCAAATTCGGGTTTGGAGTAATCCTTAAATCTATTGGTTTACGGCTTAGGGATGACTCACTATGATATTTTTTCTCTGCAAATTGTTTTAGATAACATCGTGAGCTAAAAAATAAACAGAAAATGTCCTCGACCCAATGAAATTAAAAAAAACAGGTCGATTAGGACTTAAATAATACCAGAAGCCCCAATAACGATCCCAAATGAAATACGACCCCTAAAGCCCTAGTCGGGCGGCAAAGTGCAGTCGCTTGGGCTTTATGATTTGTTTACAGCTTTTAAAGTGATAATAAAAAATAAAAGAGGAGTGCGAAACATAAAATGTCCGGCCGGACGAATCCTACTTGCCCCAGTGGTGGTGGAGTGGCGGAGTCCGGTGGTGTGATGACTGGTACTATCTTTAATGGGAAGTTAAAATTTTACAGGCTGTCGGAGTTGCTATAAACTATGTGGCAGACATAAACGTTTTATTGGTCGACATTAGGTGATCTGTTATTTCAAGTGGCTCTCTGTAAATCTTCGCCCTCACGAAAGGCCTGTTGATTCGGTCTTTGGGGGTCCTCAGGATTAAGTAATAGAGTTTAAACGTTGGTTCATAATCTTTTCTATGAACAGTTATAATTAACAACTTTCGTAATTTGATAGTTTTAAAATTAATTAATTGGTCAATTTACTTAGGATCAACAAAAGATTATTAAAACTAGTTTACGTTTATAACAATGGCAGTTGATTTTGTTTTAAATAATTGATGAAATGGTAACATTTGATATATCTAGAAACAGATTGAATTCTAAACGCAACTACTTTATATTTAAAATTAATGATTTCAAATATAATTTGTAATGATAGTGTGGTCGGGACCACCTATCGTATTTGTGAAAAGAAAACTGATTTACACTTTGTGAACAATGGGTAATTATCTCTCCCTACTCATAAAACGTGCGTGGCAGGAAAACTGTACATACAGTTAATCCTAAAAATTAAAATTATAAAATGGAATTTATTTAATAAAATTCCATTTTTAAGAACACATGTATACTATTTTTAAAGCACTGAATTGACATTTCACCCTCTCATATCTATTTAAATAATGTTCGGTCAAATGGTAGGAAATTCGAAAATGTATAGTTAAAATTAAAATATTTTGCGAAGCTCTATATATTTCGACATTTGTTTTTTTAATATGTAGACGAGTAATAACATAGACTGAGTTTTCTATTTATATCTATTTGTAGGTGAAGTCACGTTCTGGGGGTTTATAAATAATACACACAGTCGCATCAAGTTATTTTTTAATTTCCCGTAGTTAATTCACATCGAATAATAAATCAAAGTATAACAAGGTCTTAGGACCCTCGAGTAAGATATTAATTCCACCCATAGTAACTTTTAAGAAGTAAAATTCATCCAAAACCCATTAATAACCATGCCATAACTTCAGATTAAAATATAATAAATGCTATACTGGTTACTATATACTAACATTATAACATCAAATTATATGTTTCACTTAAGGTTACAAGATTAACCTGGTTGAGAATATCTAAACGTGATTAATAGTATTTTGTTTACGAATTTTGCCGTTTTAGGGCAATACATGTTTTGAGAGTTCAAACTTGACTTTACCATAAAACATATAAGATTGATCATTCTTTAAGTGTACTTACTCATGGACGTTGGCAAATGCTTTATTTGGGGAGCATTTACGAGTTAATTTAGGACTTACTTTGTACTTCTTGCAAACAGTATGCAAGAAAATGTTCACAAAAATGTCCTTAGACTGTGATAGCTATTAGGGTTTTAATAAGTTCGTAATACTCTCTGCCCCTAACCTGCTTGAGTGAAAGCTCACCAAGATATTTCTTGATTTTATTTACCTGCAAATTAAACAGAGTCGATCAGTCTATGCGAAGGTGGAGTAAAAACTTTATTGGTCAACTTTCCTTGCCAGTGAATCACATGAGCAGCTTACACTCATTGGTATATTAGTAGTTTAATAAGGTTATGTCAAAGGTGGTTTTGCGGCAAGGATCTTTTTAAGAACAAATTGCCAATATTTCATGCAATTCTAATAAAATGTGCATATTACTATACCACTGTGGATATGTTTATGAAGTAATAACCAACTTCTGTGGTACAAATCTATTGACTTTTCCAACCTGGGAAATTACCAGGATCTTTTGTATTTTGATGGGAGATCTAATATTTCTTTGGCGAAAAGGAGTCTAAGCTACCACATATTAACTGTCCATAGTTAATGTGTTAATAATACACATATTAACTGTCTGATAGTGATGTGGACATGCTACTGGGATTCTACTGCAAAGAGTAATAGAACTTGTTACTTCCAAGGATTGCAAATAGGTTTGATTAATTAATTACTCTTTTTATTTTAAGAGGGGGACCACAAGTCTCACCTGGCAGTGGTTCTGGCAGACCACTACATAAATGGACCAAACAACCATATGGTTTCGTTGGGTTTGACTGGGGTGTGAGCTGTATTAGCCGACAGCTCGCCCTATCGTCACTTGATCCACCTATCTGGGCAGCATTAAGAAGTAGATCTTGGAAAGCTAGGTCCTCCCCATAAGTTTGAGCACTCTTCAGATTTAAAGTTAATGCTCTCTTGAAATCTTTAGAGACCTTAAGGTACTATTTGGGGCATCATCCTTTTGAAAAGAGCGGTCATAAATCTTTCAAAACCGAGTAGTTTTGCATGCAGTGGTTACGTGGCATATCCTTCGCGGTCGATGCATAGTGTATGCATCAACCGCTGGTTTGAAGTAGGTGAATTTAATTGATCTAAAAAAAATATATTAAAACAAACAAGAAGAACCAATTTTTTGAAATTTTGTTAAATGGGGAGAAAATCTAAATTGTTTTTAATTCAGATTACTATATTATAGGTGTAGTAACTGATAAACAGTTAAGTTGGAATAACCAGTTTGAAAATATTTCACAAATTCAAAACCCCATTTAAAGAACTGCATATATTGTATATGTCCACAACACATTGAATTGTTTTATGTTTGGTTTCGAACGACAATTCACATAATAATTGCAAACATTTTTGACCATAAACTAGGATTGCGTATTATTAGTTATACTTCATTTAATGAACCATGTTTTGTTTATTAATAACAAATATTTTTATGTTATAGATTTACTAAAATTGTAATGACTAAATTAAGAACAAACAACAGAAGACACAGTTATCTTAAAAAATAACACCAAAGGAAATTCCAAAACAATATCAAAGTTAATTTTAAATTAAAACATTCACCAATATTTTTGTTAAATGTGTTATATTTCATTTTTACCACAACCTCTGATGATGGTGGTAAGGGAATTTATTTGTTAGTTTACCAAAAATGAAGGTGTTAGGATCAACCGCCCGTCCCACAAACAAAGAAAACTGCCTAATTATGCGCTCCTGTCACGAATATCACTGAAATAAGTTATGAACCGTTGATTTAAAGAACGAGTAATATTAATCAGCACAATTACAACGTTTAAATAAGTATTTCCTTCTTATTTAAACGGGGATGGGAACAAAATAATAGCCCTATAAAAAAAATTCAGTTTAGTATATCATCCTAGCAAGTTCATCATCTATACTTTCACAACGTATTCCCAATTGGTTCTCTGAGGCTGGTGTTTAGAACCAATAACAAATTTAAATTTAAAAAATGTTTTTAACTGAAAAACAAATACCATATATGAACGAACATGATTGCATACACATGTCCCACTCATGCTTGTAACACTGTTTTGAACTTCTATAAATTTATCTGAAGAATCTTTACTTTGTAGGGGTCAAACATATAGATAAGTCATATTTTTTGGTTTGAAGTAGTTTTTGAGATACTCCCTTTCCCCTTGAAATTAGGGGTGCCTATCCCAAAGTCAATAAACTGTGCCCTTCTAAACCCTGAAATAATCTAATGTATTGCGTTTTGTTATAAGTGAATAAAACAACTGTAAACATTCACAGTACATATATTGTATATTTACGACACTTATTTCGATATGTTATCACTAAACTGATAACATTATAAATTAATAAATATAAATCCTTCTTCAAATATTTGTATCACGGTGTATACCAATGTTTCTACAAAACATTAAAAAAATCAATATATTACATTTCGCAACAACAGAACTCCTGTAGGGGAAGAGAAAGTGCATTCTTTTCGCTCTTTCCTTAGTAAAAAAAGGTATGACAGAGGGTGAAAAAACCAGACTAGGTTCAACTTTCTACACCCTTTTATTTCAGATCCGTCCCTCTCGTGTGTCACTAGTGAAATAGGCCGATAACATGACCATCCAAAATATACGGAACTGGTGCTCTCACCTTTTAAGTGTCATTCCATAATGAGTTCGTTTACATAATAACGCTCACTGTTGGCCAATTAAAGTAATAACATTTGATTATTGAATATTTAATATACAAAATATGTTTTACAATTTATATCCAATTGATGTTTGTGATCAAACCAGCAGGCGTCACTCGTTAAATTGAAGCAAACTTAAACTGATTAATTGACAGGTGTTGTTATGCAAAGTGAGTACTGCGTTCATTTTGCCTACCCCTTGCGCCTTATGATTTATTTTCAGTGTGATTGGCAAAAGGAATAACATTAGTTTATGGGATATAATAAAAATTATATTAGTGGCTTATGAGATATAATTTTAAATCACGTAAAAATAGATCTACACATATTTTATAATTACATATACGACGGTAACTATATACGAAAAAATGTATATACAATAAAAGTAAGTAAGTACAGTATAAGTTTGATATATTTTCAAATTCTGTAAGACGTATTGTTTGTTACATCCACAAGTTATGAAAACACGCATTATGTAAAGAACATGTTGTTATGTAGTTTATTTTTATTTCTGTATGCAGAAAACTTTAATTACATTCGCTGGGTTAAAAATGATTTCGAAATATATATACCCCCGTCGCAGCAAACATGCGTACTCAGCGAATTTCCAATGCATAATATATGTCTTAATCCCACATAAAGCCACATACCAAGTTTCATACAAATATATTCAAATATAAGCGATTTTTAATTATTCTTTATAAGAATAACACTGGTAATGAGTACGTAGGTTTGCTGAAACAAGGAACACAAACGATTGGTTACTATGCAAATATAAATATAATTTAACTAAGCGAAGTCACATACCAAGTTTCATCAATATTCAATCATGAATAAGCGCTATATAACATTTTAGATATGCTCCATAAGAATATCATGGGGGCTGAGTAAGCAGGTTTGCTGCAACAAGGAACCAAAAAAATGGGTTTTTATGCAATTATCAATATAACTTAACCAAGTGAAGCTAGATACCAAGTTGTATTAATTTATGTACATAATTGAGGGAGTCATTACATTTTACTTATTCTCCATAAGAATAACATGGGGGCTGAGTACGCAGGTTTGCTGCTACGAGAATAATCAACAAAAAATCAATTTTTTGTGCAAATATCAATATACCAGAACTACGTGAAGCCACATACCAAGTTTCATCAACATACATTCATAAATAATCGAGATATAAAATTGTATTTATTCTCCATAAGGATAACATTGGACAACGTACTGTATATAGCACTTTGAATATCTCTGCAACGGTTGGGCGTAGAATCACAATTTAAACACCAAAATGATTGTTTTGTTGAACTGAACAGATTGGTAAAAGCAAATGTGAAGTTTACATTAAAATAAACTGAGGAAAAGCAAAAAATCTGTTTCCCGTAAGATTAACATGGGAGATTTTATGAGTAGGTTTTTTGGATTTTCTCCGAAACCACTTAACCTAGGTTAATAATTCAAAATACCATATTATTTGTTTTTTTAAGCTCTATAACATGGTCAAAACCAAAATTAAGTTTTTTAAAATTTTTAGGGTGAAAAATGCAAAAAACTGATTTTTGGAAAATTTAAAACCCCCATAAACCCCCTTCCCATGGTCCGATTTTTCTGGTTTTCGAACATAAAGTCATGAATGTCATTTTACACATTTGAGCCAAATGTCATCGAAATCGGACGTTTTTTACTCAAGTTATCGCATTCACGGACACATATATATAAATTTGAACGAATAGTGTTTTTGGTATCTGGGGACCTCAAAACAAAAAGTTATCTTGGTCTTGGGCTTAAGTCTTACCATGAGACCTACGGTAATAGCTAGTAGTGGTGAAATACGGGGGAGGCATACTATTCGGCGCTTTTTTCCCATGTTATTCTTATGGGGAGCCGTTTTTGCACCGACGCCAGCTCCCGCCTTACACAAGTTTCCTTGTTAGCCTGTACTAATGTCCAACCCTTGCCTATATTAAATATATTTTCCCAATCCCCATCCCTCCTCTATATTTTTTTAAATTAATTTTCAAATTCAGGCTAAAAAACTATCTTTAGTGTTTATGGTCTGATTTGTTTAAAACTTGGATATGTTATTGTCGTAGGCAAGTGTTTTAATAAATTACACTTACATTTCCCAAATTCACTATTACAGTCAAATTAAAAATTATTTTTGAAAAATACTATAGTGCCAATTGCCAACTTCTTTATTAAATGTCCGATTTGTCTGCAATTTGGATATGTTATTGTCCTAGGCAAGTGTTTTAATAAATTTCACTTACATATCCCAAATTCACTATTACGGTCAAATTAAAAAATATTTTTGAAAAATACTGCCAATTGCCAACTTCTTTATTTACTGTCCGATTTATTTAAAATTTGGATATGTTATTGTCCTAGGCAAGTGTTTTAATAAATTCCACTTACATATCCCAAATTCACTATTACGGTCAAATTAAAAAATATTTTTGAAAAAACTGCCAATTGCCAACTTCTTTATTTTCTGTCCGATTTGTTTAAAATTTAGATATGTTATTGTTATAGGCAAGTGTTTTAATAAATTAGCCTTACATTTCCCAAATTCACTATTACAGTCAAATAAAAAAATATTTTTGAAAAATACTGCCAATTGCCAACTTCTTTATTTACTGTCCGATTTGTTTAAAATTTGGATATGTTATTGTTGTAGGCTAGTGTATATGCACCATCCACATTTTACAAATATTGTGGTTAAATTTTAAAAAATTTGGAAAAATACTGCCAATTGGTATCTTCTTTATTTATGGTCTGATTTGTTTAAAATTTATATATGTTATTATTCTAGGCTAGTGTATATGTACCATCCACATTTGACAAATTAACTATAATGGTCAAATTTAAAAAATATTTTGAAAAATATACTAACAATTTCAAACTTCTTTATTTACTATCTGATTTATTTTCGGATATGTTATAGCTCTTATATAGGTAACAAGACCACACTACCACACGTTCCACTACCCCCTATAATACAGTATTTTGTCTTTTTTGTTTGTTTATTTTGCTGTAATCCCAAAACTGACTTTGCTGTTTATTGTCCGATTTGCCTACACTTTGGATATTGTCCTAAGCATTTATTGTCTGATTTATTTTTGAATATGTTATAGCCCCCCCAACTATTATATCTAAAATTACAATATTATTTCCACCTATAATACAGTTTATGTGTTGTTTGTTTGGCCGCAACCTAAAAACTAACATTGGTATTTGTGTTTTTACAAAACTATATTTTGCGGTTGGATTAAAAAAAAATAAATACAAGCTTATTATATTTGCCACAAGCTTATTATATACATCCAGCTGTTATATTTGCCACATTTCCAATATTGTTGTGACCCTCTCAACTACCTCTCATTGTAATATAATAAGTAATATATATCCACAAAATATTTATGGTCAGAACTGCCTAAATTTTGGATATGTTTTAAGCCAATGCGATAGCAAAAAATACATTTTTAAAACCCAAAACAACTAAACACAAAACACTAATCTTTCTTTGTGCTTGTTTGGAGTAGTCTTTATTTTATCCAACTTAATTTTAATTTTGCAGTTAAAATCAAACTTCCCACATTCTAGCTCCCTTTCCAGCCAGTGGTTGGAGACATAAAGGTTACGAATATTTTCAAACTGTACAATATATCTTTTTCTACCCCTATGTTGGACTTGTTTAATAGCGCTTATTAATAATTCCGCACCATATTCCAAATCCTCCAGTCTACTACATTCTTTAAATTTAACATTGCCTTTAATATCTTGCATCTCTATGTCTTCTTGTCCAACATCATCCCACTCATTGTTACGGAAACTTAGGTTTTCTATTTTTGGAAAGGAATTGCCATAAAATGTTGCGGTTCCGTTAGTGTTAAAGCTTGCAAGTGGCTCGTTGGTAGGTAGATAAATAATGTCCAAATCACCACTGTATGGCAACACGCTATAACCTTGCCTATTCTTATTTATCTCTATAAATACAGTTTTACAGACACCTTTAACATAGTATACACCCCTCCGTCCATCCTTTTCTGCCAACACTCCCACAAACTTGTTGTTTACTACAAACGCATACACTATATAATGTCCATAATGCTCTAGATCCTCCCAACGTCGCAGGAAGTAATCTTTTAATTTATCCTCTCTTTCCCTTCTTTCTTGTTCTTTAGCCAACCGTGCTTTGTATTCCTCTGCAACAGTATTTTCCACACATTCCAATTTACGCTTATTACTGTCAATGTCTTCTAATTCCAATTTCCTCTTTTTGGAACAACTCTCTAAGAAAGGCTTGGAAAGTGGCTCTATTTCTTTAATAGTGTATGGGTACAGTTTATTGGTCCGGCTTCTTAAAACGTAGGGAGTAAGGTTAGGACTTTCCACTAAGCCTAATTCTTCTAAATTGATGTGTTTAGGTATAATGGAGAAAGGTGTATTTGATTTTGTAAAACATGTGCCCCCAGATTTGATGTAACACTTATGCTTTACACTTATGCTTTACACTTATGGCATCAGGAAACTCCTCTATTACCTCTACATAGTTAGTTGGTAAACAGTTAAAGCTAAATGCAGATAGAGCATACTTTATTAACTTTTCCCTTTGTGTACTATCTTTTGGCAGTTTTAGTTGTACTCCAGTTATCTTCTTCGTATTACTATTACCCCAATATGCATATTGTAATAAATCGTTAAACACTAAACAACAACTGTTTTGTAATTGATTGGCAACTTTCACCCACATCTTATGCAGAGGTACAGCATAGAATGGAGCATTTTGAAAGTACCGTTTGTTGTCTTCTATTAGACTTAAACAATCTCTTAAAGGTTCAAACCCTTTACCAAAACCTCTACAATAGTTATAGATTGTTGCCTCTAACCTTGTTATTCCATTCTCTCTAGCTAGTTTAGACGAGAACGTTTCTTTTAGTCTCGCATCTGGACAGTTTACAAAGTTTATTATATGGTTTCCTATACTTTTAATTACTCCAGGGCTAGTAATCTGGCATATAAATTTATTATATATTTTTACCCTGCTATTTACATTAAACCATGTTAAACAGTCTTTACTAACATTATCTACAATAACATTATATCCATTCTTGTACGCCCCTTGGTAGCAAAAGTTAAAGTTTTCTGTAAGATATTGGCACATTTCCTCTTTATTAAATATTCCAGCCAAATCTAGTGTTATATCGAAATCCATAAGATAGTACATTTCTTTTTCCAGATCTTGCAGTATCTTTGGAAGATCTTCCAACAAATCCTTAATTTTAACATTTGCAAGCTCTATTTTATAGGGAATTGCTATAGGATCATCATACTTTTGTTTAATTTGGTCAATATCTTTCTTTATTATTTGTAACACACCCTCGCTTTGGACCCCAGAGGACCTCTCCAAGGAGAATGGTAGTTTGGCCACAACACCATGTCGAGCTAAAGAGAACTTTTTAAATATTCCTCGTAAGTAGCTATTAAACGAGCCACATATTTCCTTCTTAACTTTAAATTTATTCCGAACGTCCCCATCACAATCCGTAACATTGGTTATCTTAACTAACATTATGTTATCACAAAACGCATCCGTTATAGATGTTAAGTTATTTAATTTTGGTTCACCCTCGCAATAGTTTATATTACCTATGTCTGTAAGAAGGTTATTATTACGTAGATTTTCTAATAAAAACCATATACCGAATCTTTCGTTAGTAGGTTTAATACAATTTCCCAATAAATGGCTAACAGAGTACATTTCTTTTATACAAAAAAGTAGCGGAAACATGTAAACAGGACAGATATAATTACACTATAGGCATATAGAGGTTGTAAATATATGGATATTGTATATAAACATAGGCGAGCGGTAAGTGTAACATGTAAGTGGACACCCCACTTACATGTTACACTTACCGCTCGCCTAATAATAATAATAATGTTAGTTAAGATAACCAATGTTACGGATTGTGATGGGGACGTTCGGAATAAATTTAAAGTTAAGAAGGAAATATGTGGCTCGTTTAATAGCTACTTACGAGGAATATTTAAAAAGTTCTCTTTAGCTCGACATGGTGTTGTGGCCAAACTACCATTCTCCTTGGAGAGGTCCTCTGGGGTCCAAAGCGAGGGTGTGTTACAAATAATAAAGAAAGATATTGACCAAATTAAACAAAAGTATGATGATCCTATAGCAATTCCCTATAAAATAGAGCTTGCAAATGTTAAAATTAAGGATTTGTTGGAAGATCTTCCAAAGATACTGCAAGATCTGGAAAAAGAAATGTACTATCTTATGGATTTCGATATAACACTAGATTTGGCTGGAATATTTAATAAAGAGGAAATGTGCCAATATCTTACAGAAAACTTTAACTTTTGCTACCAAGGGGCGTACAAGAATGGATATAATGTTATTGTAGATAATGTTAGTAAAGACTGTTTAACATGGTTTAATGTAAATAGCAGGGTAAAAATATATAATAAATTTATATGCCAGATTACTAGCCCTGGAGTAATTAAAAGTATAGGAAACCATATAATAAACTTTGTAAACTGTCCAGATGCGAGACTAAAAGAAACGTTCTCGTCTAAACTAGCTAGAGAGAATGGAATAACAAGGTTAGAGGCAACAATCTATAACTATTGTAGAGGTTTTGGTAAAGGGTTTGAACCTTTAAGAGATTGTTTAAGTCTAATAGAAGACAACAAACGGTACTTTCAAAATGCTCCATTCTATGCTGTACCTCTGCATAAGATGTGGGTGAAAGTTGCCAATCAATTACAAAACAGTTGTTGTTTAGTGTTTAACGATTTATTACAATATGCATATTGGGGTAATAGTAATACGAAGAAGATAACTGGAGTACAACTAAAACTGCCAAAAGATAGTACACAAAGGGAAAAGTTAATAAAGTATGCTCTATCTGCATTTAGCTTTAACTGTTTACCAACTAACTATGTAGAGGTAATAGAGGAGTTTCCTGATGCCATAAGTGTAAAGCATAAGTGTTACATCAAATCTGGGGGCACATGTTTTACAAAATCAAATACACCTTTCTCCATTATACCTAAACACATCAATTTAGAAGAATTAGGCTTAGTGGAAAGTCCTAACCTTACTCCCTACGTTTTAAGAAGCCGGACCAATAAACTGTACCCATACACTATTAAAGAAATAGAGCCACTTTCCAAGCCTTTCTTAGAGAGTTGTTCCAAAAAGAGGAAATTGGAATTAGAAGACATTGACAGTAATAAGCGTAAATTGGAATGTGTGGAAAATACTGTTGCAGAGGAATACAAAGCACGGTTGGCTAAAGAACAAGAAAGAAGGGAAAGAGAGGATAAATTAAAAGATTACTTCCTGCGACGTTGGGAGGATCTAGAGCATTATGGACATTATATAGTGTATGCGTTTGTAGTAAACAACAAGTTTGTGGGAGTGTTGGCAGAAAAGGATGGACGGAGGGGTGTATACTATGTTAAAGGTGTCTGTAAAACTGTATTTATAGAGATAAATAAGAATAGGCAAGGTTATAGCGTGTTGCCATACAGTGGTGATTTGGACATTATTTATCTACCTACCAACGAGCCACTTGCAAGCTTTAACACTAACGGAACCGCAACATTTTATGGCAATTCCTTTCCAAAAATAGAAAACCTAAGTTTCCGTAACAATGAGTGGGATGATGTTGGACAAGAAGACATAGAGATGCAAGATATTAAAGGCAATGTTAAATTTAAAGAATGTAGTAGACTGGAGGATTTGGAATATGGTGCGGAATTATTAATAAGCGCTATTAAACAAGTCCAACATAGGGGTAGAAAAAGATATATTGTACAGTTTGAAAATATTCGTAATCTTTATGTCTCCAACCACTGGCTGGAAAGGGAGCTAGAATGTGGGAAGTTTGATTTTAACTGCAAAATTAAAATTAAGTTGGATAAAATAAAGACTACTCCAAACAAGCACAAAGAAAGATTAGTGTTTTGTGTTTAGTTGTTTTGGGTTTTAAAAATGTATTTTTTGCTATCGCATTGGCTTAAAACATATCCAAAATTTAGGCAGTTCTGACCATAAATATTTTGTGGATATATATTACTTATTATATTACAATGAGAGGTAGTTGAGAGGGTCACAACAATATTGGAAATGTGGCAAATATAACAGCTGGATGTATATAATAAGCTTGTGGCAAATATAATAAGCTTGTATTTATTTTTTTTTAATCCAACCGCAAAATAGTTTTGTAAAAACACAAATACCAATGTTAGTTTTTAGGTTGCGGCAAAACAAACAACACATAAACTGTATTATAGGTGGAAATAATATTGTAATTTTAGATATAATAGTTGGGGGGGCTATAACATATTCAAAAATAAATCAGACAATAAATGCTTAGGACAATATCCAAAGTGTAGGCAAATCGGACAATAAACAGCAAAGTCAGTTTTGGGATTACAGCAAAATAAACAAACAAAAAAGACAAAATACTGTATTATAGGGGGTAGTGGAACGTGTGGTAGTGTGGTCTTGTTACCTATATAAGAGCTATAACATATCCGAAAATAAATCAGATAGTAAATAAAGAAGTTTGAAATTGTTAGTATATTTTTCAAAATATTTTTTAAATTTGACCATTATAGTTAATTTGTCAAATGTGGATGGTACATATACACTAGCCTAGAATAATAACATATATAAATTTTAAACAAATCAGACCATAAATAAAGAAGATGCCAATTGGCAGTATTTTTCCAAATTTTTTAAAATTTAACCACAATATTTGTAAAATGTGGATGGTGCATATACACTAGCCTACAACAATAACATATCCAAATTTTTAACAAATCGGACAGTAAATAAAGAAGTTGGCAATTGGCAGTATTTTTCAAAAATATTTTTTTATTTGACTGTAATAGTGAATTTGGGAAATGTAAGGCTGATTTATTAAAACACTTGCCTATAACAATAACATATCTAAATTTTAAACAAATCGGACAGAAAATAAAGAAGTTGGCAATTGGCAGTATTTTTCAAAAATATTTTTTAATTTGACCGTAATAGTGAATTTGGGATATGTAAGTGGAATTTATTAAAACACTTGCCTAGGACAATAACATATCCAAATTTTAAATAAATCGGACAGTAAATAAAAAAGTTGGCAATTGGCAGTATTTTTCAAAAATATTTTTTAATTTGACCGTAATAGTGAATTTGGGATATGTAAGTGAAATTTATTAAAACACTTGCCTAGGACAATAACATATCCAAATTGCAGACAAATCGGACATTTAATAAAGAAGTTGGCAATTGGCACTATAGTATTTTTCAAAAATAATTTTTAATTTGACTGTAATAGTGAATTTGGGAAATGTAAGTGTAATTTATTAAAACACTTGCCTAGGACAATAACATATCCAAATTTTAAATAAATCGGACAGTAAATAAAAAAGTTGGCAATTGGCAGTATTTTTCAAAAATATTTTTTAATTTGACCGTAATAGTGAATTTGGGATATGTAAGTGAAATTTATTAAAACACTTGCCTAGGACAATAACATATCCAAATTGCAGACAAATCGGACATTTAATAAAGAAGTTGGCAATTGGCACTATAGTATTTTTCAAAAATAATTTTTAATTTGACTGTAATAGTGAATTTGGGAAATGTAAGTGTAATTTATTAAAACACTTGCCTACGACAATAACATATCCAAGTTTTAAACAAATCAGACCATAAACACTAAAGATAGTTTTTTAGCCTGAATTTGAAAATTAATTTTAAAAAATATAGAGGAGGGATGGGGATTGGGAAAATATATTTAATATAGGCAAGGGTTGGACATTAGTACAGGCTAACAAGGAAACTTGTGTAAGGCGGGAGCTGGCGTCGGTGCAAAAACGGCTCCCCATAAGAATAACATGGGAAAAAAGCGCCGAATAGTATGCCTCCCCCGTATTTCACCACTACTACCGCTATAGGGGAAATTCGCTAAAATAAGCGTTTTAAATTAATTTGTTGTACTGAAATTGGACGAAACGAAGTGAGACCTTATACGTCACTTGCAAAGAAAATGCAAAGTCAAAGTAGTGTAACGCTAACTACATTTTGACGGTTTAATGGATTGTCAAGAAATGTTTAGTGTAACTTTTTGATGATTTAAAGATTCTAATAAACTATAAACCACGAATTAAACTTACATTTTAATAATCAATAGTTTTTTAATTGAACATTATGGCAGTTGCTGTTTTGGTTTTAGTGGTACTGCAGATTCCTGACGACTGACCATCTGTCATAATGATAATACATCACATCACATGAGTTAGTTTTAGTTATTAGACGTTTGATTTTTGAGGTTACATTACAAATAGTTATTTGAGAGTTTTTAATCGCCCTACCTAAGTTACACTGGAACGCGTTGCTGTTCGAAATTTAGCGTCGAGTTGAATCAAAATAATTTCATTAATTTTATAGTAATAATCAAATTTAAACTTCTATCAACATGACCTTTGAGAATAGTTTTATACTGTTTAAGTTAATTTAGATTGGTCTATGATATTGTGTAATTTTACAATAAGGGGATTATATCAGTCAGTCAAGGTAACCAAGACAGATGTATAACTAGGCCTCCTACTTTTAGCCTTGCCACAAGTCTATTTTATCCATAACAGTATTCTGTAAAGGGGGGGGTGGGTCATGTATGTATAGGCTTAAGGTAATAAGCCTTAATGTTTGATTTAGATCAACCTGTGTTAATACCTGCCACACTAGGCCAATTGTAAATTCCATGGGTATTATTTCATAAGCGATTTGATTATGGTACGGTTTCGGTACTACTGATATTTCAATCGAACGCAGTTTATTTATTTTAAGTGTTCGATATTTCATGTCAACGTTTATTCCAATTGAATATTGTTTTGCAGCAGTAACATTTTTGAATTTGAAATGCAAATACAAGGAAAAACGAGGCTTAGGTTAAGATACGATTTGTTAATCCTATAGGGATAACCTAACCTACCTGACGCCTGTAATGCGCTGAGCAAGTTCGAACTCCACACAAAACTATAAAATTTCACCTTTGGAGGTCATTATTAACATTGATAATTTAGAGGAAATAGTACCTTAAAAAATACTTAGAAAGATCAATCATTCTATTGATATAAATTGGTATCAAAAGCATCATTTTAGTTTTAAATGATTTAATCTATTATGTAATTGTACCCTTTGATTATTTCCTACAGTACCTATATTTTCACTAATATTAGGGTCTAATGAAAATATAATCTGTATGTAGGTTCAATACAGTAAATTTGTTCTGTTGAAACATTGTTTAAAAACTACAATTAAAATTTCATCTTATATGTTAGTCCCTAAGGATTTTTATCAGTTAAGAATTTAAAGCTATTGTAATTTAGAAGACAAATAAGTTACAAATAAGTCTACGCATGGTGGCGGTTTGGTTAAATTGGATTAGGTAGCTATTCATAAATAACTTAAATAACACCAAGCCAACTGTAACAGCACACGGTATGAGATGGGTAACCATCAAAGGTCGCTATTACCTTTCACTCCTTGAACAAAATTGACATGAAATCATCCTAGGATAGGTTTGGAAATAACTAAACTTTTATTTCGTAATAAAATTGTTGTACGGTATTATTGAAATAAATTATCTATAATAAGTACCCACTGCTTATGAAAACATACTCGATTACATTAACGTTCTTTGATTATCCTTTAACTGGTCATTGAATCACCCGAGTCAAACTTTAACCCTTCCACCATAATGAGCTTACCAGTTATAAAAGGATGCATCTTCGTGATTTCGGACAGGGGCAGTTTAAGGAATTTCAATTTTATGGGCCCCTATTTTTAGGGGTATGATCTAATATACTAGAAGGAGAATGGGTATACTAGGAAGAGAATGGTCTGGATATTTTGATAGGAATGTTTTTCCTTATAAGCTCATTTTGGTTAAAGACAGTGAAAACCTTTGCTTTCTTTAGGTTAGTTTAAGCAAGACTTTATCTGATTAACACTTGGTTATGCTATACAAAATATTCCCAAAAATATATACAAAATATTCACAAACATGTTACCTAACCTAATTGAAGGTTAAAGGGAAAATACACTTTTAAATATTTCTGACAGTGTTTTTTTTACAAAATTAGCATTCATAACATTTCTGTTTCATTTTTAAGTAAATTGTTGTTACCCTAACTGTAATTCTAACAAACCCTAACAAGACGACTGAAATTTCAACAACAGAAATGAGACGAGAATATTTTTTAGGTTTAATATGTATAAATTAGTTTTTGGTATAATGCCTATATAATAGTCTACTGTATTTATATTATTTATGGGAATGAAGATATTTGATTTGGTTTGGTAAGTGTAAAGACTACAAACCAGGTACCGGTAATAAATTACAAAATTCAGAGTTAAATTGTTAGGCATAAGTTTACTTATAGAAGACCAGCTCAATTGGGACTCTAATGTGAACTGTTTCTCTACTGGGTTGCCTTCATTAGATTACCTGTCGAAACAATTAACACTGTTGGTGTATGGAAATTAGCTTATCCAAAACTAAGTTATGAGGATTGTATGTAATGCTCCACCTGTAATGTGATGGTCATTACGAACCTCTTTTTGGACGAAACGAAGTGAGTTTTATACGTGACTTGCGATTGTTTGCAAAGTCGAAGTAGTGTAACGCTAACTACATTTTGATGGTTTAATGGATTCTCATGAAATTTTTTGGGGTAACGTTTTGATGATTTAATGATTCTAATAAAATGAGTTTGGACATAGTGGTTTTCATCAAGGAAACTCGCCATGAAATGCATTAAAAACGGGTTGTCCCCTTACTGTTTGACATCATACCAGCAAATTACACAAATACGGCCATAAACCGATACCTAAAATTACATTGTTCTGTAATGTGTGCATCATTAACTTACTTCATTACTTGTGTCTACATTTTTAGGAGAATTCAATTTGTCTTATATTTCAATCTTGCAATGCTCCCTTATGAAGATAGTCGGAGATAGGTCTAAACAAGTGATTCTTAAGGTTGCTGGTGTGGTGTTACTTCATGAGAAGTGCTTTGCATGATTGAGTCACAAATCATTGAGTTTATTAAACATTGGTTTTATACAATATTGACCCGTTAATGCGATTTTATCAGCGTTGGTTGCGATGCAATAATATGATTGCAATACGGCGATGCTATTAATCTTGAAATGGGATTTAATTTCCTCTTGTTTTCAAGCAACTTGAAAGGCCCCAAATTCAAAGCAGCTATCATAGCCTGGCTAAGTTTCCATTCTAAGAAAAAAGACCATCACCGCAGGTGGCGGAACGTCGCCAAAGGCTTGATCCAGAGCTTGACTTACATTTTGTTAGGAGATTTCTTTTTAAAACTTTGTAAAAATTCGTATGCTTTTACTAAACCAACAGCTAATCTATTTTATAACATCACATCCTGTTCTTTAATTTCTCTCATATGCTTCATCCGGTAATGCGATAGGAAATATTAACAGTTTTTACCATTATTACACAACGATGCGATAGTTCCGTTAATAATTTATTACTATTACATTTTTTAATCTTAAAACTACTCTATACATTTTACACATTATTGTAGGCCAGCACTGATGTGATTTCATGAGGGATGCAGTAGCAGTACACTACAATGCGATTGTGTTACAGCTTTTGTAGTTTTTTACCAAGCTTATACAGGTGATTAAATCAGCGCGGTTGTCATATGTTATTGTGTGACATGTTTATTGATGCAACCAAAATTTCAGCAGTCGTGTGTGCAAGTAACATTATTATAGGCCGTCAGATTTCATGTGAGTGGTGGGTCTAGGATGCCATTTGAACAAAAATATGTTGCCGCAGGTGGTGATTCGTTTTATGGCTTACATTGTGTTGGGAAAAACACATTTCCCTGTTTCTCCCTTCAAAATTCCCTTTCTCCACACCCATTACCCCAGAATTCCACCGGGATTCCTAGATAGATGCAGTTACCGTGCATGTTTAAGCTGTGGAAAATGGTGGAAAAATGCTAACCAGCAGAAAAAATTGATTAAACCGTTATTAAACATTGAAAGGAATGCATTAATTTCTACTACTAAACACCATATTCTAGAGGCTACCCATAGCCCCCTACTGCTACCGTATACGGAAACAATATCTCGTTCTTTTTTTCTGTAAAAGGAAGAAATTGTTCTGCGCACTTATCAAACAGCTTATAAATAAATAATTAGGACATTATTTATACAGTTTGTGTTAAAAAATTGGTAATGTCTTCTTATGCCACCTCCATACTCTGACCAGTTCTAGGAAAGCAAAGACGAACTTGAGTCTGTGGATGGGTAGTTCGCCTCCACTCATGTTATTCCAGGTGATTATTTATGTTGTAAAATTATAAGGTGAGATGTTCATCCATCACATATGGCCAGAGTGTGAAACACATTACTACTGCATTTGTTACTAAAGTAGTAACAGCGTATAAAAGTAATATTTTTCCGAAGATACCTTTTAAAAAAATATTTGTCAAACATTTATCCAAAAGCGATTTGGGAAAATCCTGATAGTTAAAAAATGCCAAATACAGACAGTTTTCCTTTTTTAAGCTTTATACGTTATCAATACATTCACAGAACCAAAAATACAAAATACGGACCTGTGGAAACTATTTATGTTTGGTGGAATAATTACCAACATTATTCCACCTGATTTTTTCCATAATTACCAACATAAAAAATTTAAAAGTAATTTATCTATAGCAGATCCGAAAGTACCTGCTATGATGGATAAATTAAGCCTCCGCGGTGTCCTACTGGGCGAGCAACGCGAAAATTACAAACTGGGTTTTCTGGCAGGAATGTCCTACATGGTGGAGTGAGCGACCGAAGCGATCTACATGCGACGCAAAGAGAACTAAATTTTTGTTTTTGATCGCTCCGGTCGCGTTGCCTGAAGCAGTGCAGTTTATTAAGCAGCATAGTTGTGTATCGACTTTTGGCTTTTGCAAATTCGTTTCTTTTTGTTTAATATCACTTCTAATGGCATCTTCAATATAAAACGAGTTTGCATGCATCACGCTGACGTTAGGGAAGTGAATTTCCGCATTAAAAACTTTGAAAATAGCCTTTTCCAATTTAAAATCCCCATAAGACAACGTACTGTATTTATTCAATCTTAATTTTCTTGAATAACTCATTATTGGTGGGAGCACTAAACACTAGCATGAGGGAGGGCTTCAAGTGTCTTCCTTTTTAATTCCTATAACTTATTACGCATTAATTTCACATTAGGGGTTTTTCTTACCCTTTTTGGGCACAAAAACTCAAAATTTAAAATTCCAAAAGAGAAGATTAGAATTTTTTGATTGTTTTGCCCAAAGAACGTGTCCAACTGATTGCATAAAGAAATGTCCCTACCAAATTTTAAGTAAATCGGACAAAAAATGCAACCGCTAGAGTGCAAAAATATGTATATCATTTTGGACGACCCCCAAAACGTGTTCAGGGGATCACGTTAGGAACTGCTATGGTGGTCCTGGGCCAAGTTTCACCGTGCGATGAATTTGAACGAATGGTGTTTTCGGCATCTGGGGGCCTCAAAACGAAAAGTTATCATGGTCCCTGGCCTAGGTCTTACCATGACACCTACGGTAATAGCTTCTTTCCAATAGGGGAAATTCGCTAAAACCGATATGAATTAGGTTATAACTGTTATAGATGACTTTTAGACGCCACAGACATAATACTGTATGTTTTTAATGGTAGATTTTCTCTTTAAAAGTACAAAGTTTATCTATAAGGGTGATATTTTGATCTATATGTGGTTATTGATTTCAATTTATTTCACTCACTGGTGGCCTTAAAATTATTGGCACATGATATTTCGTTATCAGGGCCTATTTCATTAAACTATAATTAGAGACAGTCAGAATTTGGCATCCAATTTCTGAATACTATTGCCTATACGAAACAACAGTCAAATTAACGATTAAAACTGTTTCAACCCCCTCAAAACGAAAAAATAAATATTTTATAAGTTTTTTCTCCTGTGGAAAATAATCCCCTTATGAATTAGTTTACGTTAGTCACAGATGATTTGTTTAGTGTCTCGAGGATGAAAATATTTTGATGATTTACTTATAGAACTTTAATTTAAAGCTCGAGCTAATGCTACTTCTAGCTCAATCGTTCGTTGAAAGTTCGATTTGAGTCACTGCATTGTATTAACTGAAACCTTTGATTTAATGTACAATCCAACTTACTCATAGACCCCTACTTAAGATCACATCTCATTCTGATTCCTCACGAGTCGTCCCTTGTTGAGGATGAAGAGTCGCAGCTTGTACTCAGAAAGATGGGTTCTTAGTTCCAATATGGATTTGCGGGGTTTGAATTCTAGGAAGGAAATAAACTTGGAACTTGCCCTGAAGTCACCAATAATAAGTGACCAATGAAACAATATTTTCCTACGTCTGCCCAAGAAAGCGGTTGTTTCGCACTCGATATACGTTGCAAAACAGATGTTTCTCGTATTCATTTTACTTTGCGCACTCTCGATTTACTTTTCGTACTACATTGTTTAAACTTAATAACATAAAAATAGTCCAAAAATGTATGCAGGTGACATTGTTTATGCATGAATTATGTTGGCAACACTGGATAATACACATCTGATCTATTGTTGTTGTTCCCGAACAACATAAATATAAACATAAACTGTATTGTAAAGTGCGTTTACATAAAAAGTGCCCATAAATTGTGAGTAGGCCTAATTATGTTACCATTACTTTAATCAGGTATAGTATATATTTAAGTTAATTTTTAATAGTGGCAGTCTCCTTCTAAAAAAACTAATAATTATAATTGAAACGCTTTATTCTAACTGCAGGAAATATATCATATAGGCTACCATTAATATTATACATATCATACTGTATAATCAATATTTGACAGATGTAGGACAAATTTAATACGCAACTCGTGCGCAAATTGGCACTTCGCGCACTTGTTGCATAAATAACTATTACCATTACGTGACAAACGTTACAATACTTATATTGGTATTTAAAGCCTTGAGTTAAAAAAAAAATCATGGCTGATAATGTCAACTATAAATATATTCTAAACGATTTAAAGTCTTAATAGGTATAAAAACTAAAAATTGCTATAGTAAAAAGAACTACTGACAAACAGATTCGATTTTCCAACATAGGGATCAAATTAGATTACTGTCAAAATATATGTAATAAATACTTTTTGATGTGCACTTATCATATTAGAATGTGATTATTTATCATAATGTTACTAAGATGACCTTTTAATGCAACACCTTAAGGGATTGAAAACGAATTCCGGCTCTTCATACAGCTTTACACCAACAATAATATGAAAAACGTCCTGAGGACGGAAATTGTCTTAATTAATTGAAGCTTACCAAAAATTTGTAATGATTGTCAGCAATTATCATTACGTCTACCAGAGTAACACTGTATAAGAGAGTATTTGCAGCCCAAAGATGTTAGCTATCACGATGTCAACGCACCTTTAATGGTGTGTGAGTTTGCGTGTGTAAGTGTGCGCTTCAGTGCACGTGTGCGCGAGCACGCTGTCCCTCGGCACAGACAGATTCTGCTCCTAGTATCCATTACCTCTTCAAATTACCATAACATCCCCCACCCCTACCATAAACCACAGGAGTCTCAAGTTATTGACTTCCGCTAATACACTGCAGCCTGTGGCGTGGCTATTACTGACACATCCGTGAAGGAAGGAAATTGAAGACGAGGGTTTAAAAATATTTGAAATCGTCGGTTTCATACTGTGCAGCCTTGTTTTGCTTGAACACAAACCAGATAGTGAAAATTATATTTACGTCTCTTTAAGTAGTTTAAGATAATATTTTCAGTAAACAACTTTTTACCTACTCCAAGGTTAAAAAATTCAAATGTAAAGGTCCTTTTAGGTTGTAAGAACAAGTGAGAATTCACTCAGTCTTGAAGTTTTATAATTCACATACAGTATGTTGAAAGTACATGACCCATAGAGATAAATAACTCTTGGTCCCAGTAAAAGACTGAGAAAACGCACTTTTGAATCTTTTTTGAAGCTTTCGTACGTATTTTAACTTCTTTCCTCACAAAATAACTTTCAAAAAAATCATATATTTTTTTTATTTCGCTCACTCGCTTTTATCATGATGGGTATCTTCTCATGTGACGTTCCATTCAGGAAATATAAGTGCCTTACAACCATGTTATTGCATGATGACCTATAAAACATGCTTACTCAATTTATACATATATTTTATTCCATTATACAACAAATTGGCAAACAACTTTAGTACTAATTCATAGTATAGTGATAATGAGCATTTAACATGCATTAATGATTGTTGAACAAAACCATATAATAGTAATTTGAATACTCTCTGTTGTGTGTTTACCGGTACGTTCTATATGAGTTGATCAGTTTGGCGGTCAGGAGGTCGTTAAACAAATTTTAAAGTAGTGCCATTTTATCAGAAAGGTCGTGTAGGAAAGGTGGGCCAAATTTAGATTTAGTTAAAAATAATGAAAAAATGTTTAAACCGCTGTGACCTGTTAATCCATCATCAGATGGACACAGCGGAAGCCTTATTTTTATTCAGAAACCATTACAATAACCAAACATAAATTTAGTTTTTAAATAACTATAAAAAACACATAAAACCAGTTGATGGGACGTAAATGGTTGTAATAGTGAAAACGAGAAATAAATAAAAACAAACTATTCTATACTGTACTGAGCAAGTATTTATATGATGATATTTTTTACAAACAGCCATGCAATTATTTAATCAATATCAATGACTTAAGAATTTATTTTTTTGTGCTTTTTGCTTCACTAAATCTAACACTGATTACAATAAAAAATATATATTTATATTTTAAACGCTTTCCCAAGACCTTTGGTAACCAGGTTTAATAATAAAGAGAAGAAATTAATAAATCGAGAAAATTCATCATTATTCAGGTTTTTACTGATAAAAGAGGCTTAAATCATGAAGTTGGAAAATAATCTCCTACAAGCTTATACTAAAATAATATTACATTGTTAATGTAATATTGCATTGGGTCCCCAAGTTTAGATAACGAAAGCGGTTTTGTTTTCAAATATAAAACTATTTACAAGTGAATTCTTTGAATGTAAAAAAGGTTTGCCTGTGAAAAGGACCTACCAGAAATTCCTTCAGTCAAACATTTTGTTATCATTAAATGGGGTTGAAATGTAGTGGAGGAACTGATGTTTTAGGTTAAAACTAGTATCTTTAGAAACACGTTTAAGGGGCATAACCTAATTCTTTTCGTGGTGATGACCTCTATTACCTGAGCAGTTAGAGATGGTCCCCTATTCTGACAACAGTGGAGCAATTATCAGGTAGATCGGACAGGTTTTACCTCAGAATACACCTAAAACTTAGGTAAAAGGTAGAACACGGAGGATGGAGTAGGTTTGTAAAGATCTGTTGTACTTCAGTTACTTGTTAGTTAGGTAATATAACATATTATTGACCCAGTACAATTTGTGTTTTAAGAGCTTATTTTTATAAATTATATTTATTTTGAATTAAAATTTTAAAAACATCCCATTTTAATAAATTACAACAAATTTGTTGGAATATAATATTTTTATTCAAAATCAGTTATTTGTATTTAAGTCTTCCTACAACTTAAATGTGAAGTCTTCCAAGAATATGAAGTAAATGGGCGTCAGTCCTTAAATTCCTGGAAGATGTGGCTTTTACTACTACTATGATGGCTCCAATAACATTTAAACACTAATAATCTGTAGTCCAAACCAATCTAATTAAAAAGCCAACCATGTATAATTTTAAACATATGCATACAACCTAAAAGTTCGATAGTATATTTTAAACAAAAAACATTACAACTTAGGGCCTTTGTATGAATTGAGCCCCTTGACTCTGGGGCCAAAATCCTGGTCCAGGCTGGCCGACACTCTTACCACGTAGAGTATTTTTTCTTTATTGTCATCGATTTTCATTTTTAATTTCGAAGCTTAGTATTAAAAACCTGATTATAGTCTTGAGTCTGAGGCTTATTCGTTGACATAAAGGACCAGACATATCACATTCGCTTAACCCATCAGGTGGTGAGAAAACCAGCATAATAGAAGCGTCATTGAAAGTAAAATACTGGTTTGTGTTAGGATTCTGATCGGTTAAAAAAAACTATAAGGCTTAATGAATACTAAAAATAAAAATACAAATTGCCAAATCAATTTTCACTAAACTTAAATAAAAGGTGCCATCGTATTTTGAATATAAAGTGATAAACGTAAACTTTATAATTCAACGCAACAATTTTCGGTAAAAACAACTTAATTACAATTTTATGAACAACTAACGTCCCTAGTAAGGGTAGAAAATACTTTTTAAGTCCCCACAGACAAATAGGTAGGGGTGCCTCCCCCACTTTTGCACCCCCAGAGAGGGTGGGACTGTCCATCAATATTACCCTTATCACCATTTTATTTGTTTAATGAAACAACAAATTGTAGTTATTTCATTTGGTCACTAACAAATATGCCCTTTCAAAAAGTAGGGTGAACATTTAAATTTCATTTAACATGATCATATTAATGTTATTATTTTAGGTTAGGGTTAATAGTATTAGTATTTAAAAATATATTTCATTTCTCCAAACTATAATTTTACTGTTGCATAGCTTCATACATAATATTTCATTGCACAATCTAATTGTTCACTGAAAAACTGAAAAAAATACCTTGTTGTAATTATTTAAATAGTGTAAGCTAAGATTTAAGTAAACCCTATTTACAATTTATGAATTTCAATTAGTAAATATTTTTAAGCTAAATTCAGGATATTAAAAATATTAACATCACAAATATGCCGGTAATAAAGGCTGATGCAAATTGAGTATTATGATAAAATACATAGGATTAGGTATCGATTATATTTTCTAAAAACACCGAATAAAAACATTAGTACACTCTGATAATACCAACAATATAAAAAATCGCAAACAAAATTATTAAGTATATTTAAATAGTTGAAGATCAGACTCTGTAGGAGGTCTATATGCAAAATATGGTCGGCTGAATTTTTCTAGAAAGATAACCCTGCATAATTTAGGTTAAACGCACTCATGAGCGATATAGAACGAGCGATTTCTCTGAATAAGATTGCAATCGGCTGCTAAGCAAGCCTGTTAATTCGCTAGCGACAGCGCAAACAATTGTTAATATTAATTGGCTAAGTATTCTAGCAGATAATGAGTCTTACCTGTTCGAAGGGAACGGTGGAAAATAACATGTTAGTCAAGTGCAAGACTAAACTACTTCTCTAATGGCTCCCATAAATTACACTGCGGTCCTACTCGATAAATATGCCAAATGAACGACAGTATTAGTTCTTACGTATATTTCAAAGCGTAATTTTACTTACCTTTATGTAATTTTGAAGTTTTTCCGGTAGAATAGACACGGATCAACACTAGTATGCCGCACTGCTTGTCGATATCCGAGTTGGACTCGGGGACTCGCTTGAGTCTCGTAGTCGACCAATAGCGGCCCCGTGATGGCTCCCGCCTTGCTTCCTTTTCTGAACGCTAGATGCCAGTGTTGTCGTAAATTGTTATCAACTTTCCCGCCCATTGCGCGCCTCTGTCGTCGTGATGGTGCGGGGGGAAGGGGTGCTATTCTTTTCTTATTCAACAAAAAATCGACCTGTTGAGAAGACAAGACGGCGGCGGACGGGATCGGAGCTCGAGGGAGAGAGAGAGAGAGACCGAGTCTTGGCTAATTTACAACTATTATCTGGCCGGCTGGGTGGAGATATAACTCTTGCTGGAGCCCTGGGCAGCCCCCTCCCATTCCTTCATTAAAAACTTAGGAAACCCCCGTTCGAACAGAATTCGAGCTAATTATTTAAATATGCAACATTTTGAACCCCATCGATCTGGTTACTGCCCACCAGAGATAGAATGCTACACATGAGCATAGGTTACTTTGCCAAACATGGTTCCCCCATTTAGTGTAGAGTAATTAAATTTTACATAAGAAAAATCCTGCTTGAGACACACGCAGCGGCCGACATGCATCAACATCGGTTGCCAGGTATTAAAGAACAAGATTATCACGATTGTACTACCCTGTCTCCAAAACTGTTCCTATTATTCAAACAATGTTTCTAAAAAGATAAAGGAAAGTCTTTTAATTTGTAACCTACTTTTTTGTAATTTGATGAGAATAAACATAACATGCTATACCGATTGTGAGTTTATTTTATTATATAACGCTTCTTTAAATCAAGATAATTCAATCGTTACTAGCTGATGTTCCGATCTTCGCCCGGGGACCTAGCGGGCAAGTAGCAGTTTGGTGTTTTTTTTAACTCCAAAAAGGCAACATCTTAGGGATAACTTATTCCGATTTATAACAAACATGTAAGAAAACTAAACTCGCTTAACGAAAATCAATAAATTATTTTAATAATGTAGTGGCAGCGCAGTGTTCAGTAAAAATACTAAAAAATGTGTAAGAAATGCACGTCGATTACAGGCAACCTAAAATTTAAAATACCAAATGTAACAATTTTGTAGATGCTGTTACAGTAGTTGAAATGCTTCGTAAATTACTCTTAATTTTCAGGAACGTTGATTGCCTTGGACTTTATATTTACAACTTTAAAATTAAATGCCAAAGAATATTACAGAATTACTCTCTGATCTCAAGTCAGTTGTAAGTTTATTTGAAACTACATTTATAATCAAAAACAAGTTTTAAGTAGAAGGAAAAGTTGGTATAACTTTTAATAATTTACTAATGGACAACCTTACTAACAGATGAACATTTCTTTCAGCATTTATAACTTATGACCATCAAGTTTATAGCTCAGAGTCCCATGAAAACTTATTACCTAAAGCTGTTTATGCGTTTAGGCTACAGTAAATGCATGCCACCAACCTTAAACAATTTACAGTTAAGATGGTGATTTGATTGAAATACTGATGCTCCAGTCGGGAAGCGGGACACTTCAAAAGCGTCTTGGAACTCACGGAATTCCCCTGTCATTACACCACTCTCCGAGAGCTGTCCTCAGCCTATGCAGCCTGTGGTCAAATATGCGACGTATTCACCTGGCACGCCAATTCCGTTTATCCCCCAATGATACCCATCCAAAAAATGATCCCTCCTTTCTGCCAGAGCCGTATAAATTCCATTATACTCCTATAAATTACAAGAGCCCTTTTTCACACCACTTCATAATTGTTTGTTGACGTTTTTAAAGCAACTAAGTTCTACTTAATTGGACAATTTATAATTTGGCATCATTATTAATGATAACTCAAAGTAGCTCTGGTAGTTTAAGCGTTTAAGCTAATTAAAGCAGAATAAAATGGGGTTTCAAGCTATTTTATTACTTGGTTGGAACAATGGTTAAATCAAACCTTCAAGCTATTTTATTACTTGGTTGGAACAATGGTTAAATCAAACCTTCTATTAGGACTTCATATTTTGTTATTAATCCTGTACTTTTATGGTATTGTTTTGAAATGTCTTATAATGTAGTTTTTCCTTATTTATTAAGGTAAAGGGCACATAAGCATGTGCGCAATCTTTATTTTACCTCAGATTAACTTGTTTGCATTTCTCATTTCTTTCTAGTGTATTCACTAGTGTCATAAAACATAGTTTATCTAACCATTGTTAATCAAATTAACTCCCTACGTTATACTTTAATATAAAACCTGTTTTTTACTTACATTTTGTCAGTGAAATCGATTGGATATTTTTAATATAGTAAATAGCACCATGTCACAGAGAAAGCTAAGAACCTTCTACTCGTGAACAATTCGAACATTAAACTCAAAAATCCATTTTCTAAAAATCGGACGGGTCAAAAGATTATTGCAATCCGATTTGGAGTAAGAACATTATATTGAAGAGTCCAAATACGGAACATTAATTCATATTTATATATTCTACTAATTTTATTAGATCAGAATTTGGTATAAATTAACAAGTTCTGCTCGTACAACGTTCGTTAGTTTCAAACTGTTTTTCAAAGATATTTCAGTTATGTTAAAATGATATTTGTAAAAGAAGAAATTATATTATAACTAGGAAAACATGGGAGTTTCTTTATGGCCAGAATGTCAAGTGTTTACCTTTGCATATACAAATGTGTAAATATAGGATTGCCTTAAAAGTCCTATTCGTTTTTATGTGATAATAACCATGATGCCAATCAAGGGTTTTGGCCAGCAAAAATAAAAGTCTTTAATTATCATTTCAAAACTAGGTTGATTTATTTTATTCAAATGTAAAAAAACCATAGACAGTTAAGTGCGTGATGAATACGTGAAACCACTATCTGCAAGACCACGCTATAATGACTCAGCATCGGTATGAAATTGTAGCATCAATTAAAATGTACAAAATGACATAGTTTACTTTATATGTTTGTTTACAGTAACATTCAACGTTTGCGTCGTTGAATCACACAATAATATTATCTTTTTCAAACTCAATAAATTTAGAATGAGCTCCAGTCACGAATCATTTAGCGTTTCTACCTGCTTCCCCATGAGTCCCAATGTTACTCTCAAAGCCATTTTCGTTGATTTATGATTCATTAAAGAGAAAAAAATACATAGCAATTACAGTGAGAAAAATATCGATTTGACAAATTATAGTCGTTTGATCAAATTTCAAAATATTCAATATTTACGATTTGTTGTGTGTCAATTAATTTTCATATCGAAATCCTGCTCACTAAAGTCGCTTGGTATTTTTTGTTCAAATAAAGTATAAATCGAGGATTTCGTTGAGGAGGGTCGGACTTTGTAAGTTATTGGTCTTATGGGACAAGCAGGTAGAAAAATGAATTGTTGACGGACTGGAGCCCCCTCTCAAAAGGTGAATAAATTATCTTTCAATTTGATTAAACTGATATAATCTAAATATAACAAAGTTTATACTAGAGTAAAATTAAAACTATTTGATAAGGTAGGCCTATGACGTGAGTAATCCAGTAGGATTTGTTAGGCGAACACCGACGGTCATGTGTAAACGGTTAGGTGTGGACAAAGTTGTGCATTTTGACGGGGAAGGTCATTGCACGCCTCAATTCACACTGTACACGGGTCATCCAAGGGTATTTTATACAAGTAAAATGCTTTTGGAGAATATAGGAGGTTCGTCTCGGTTTTCCAAGTTACGTTTATAGCTGCAGCACATTAGGCCTATTTGGTGTTTCACAGTATTAGTAAAATAATAGTAATAAATTATGAAATGTCTTAAAAACGAAATCTATTATGTCAAAGCGGGATTTTTTCACATTTATTCATATAATGCCTTCAGACTAGTTCGAAACTAATATTAATTTTATAAATAAACCTGAATTATCAATAAACTAAACCGATTTTGATCAAAATACTGTAATGAATAAGTCAAAATTACCTACTGCACAATTGTAAATAACTGCACATATAAATAACCTAAAACAATAAATGTTGGCCGAAATTATATGGATAGCATATTTCCTTCATTATAAATTGTATCCATACTATTTGTTTGATAGCAATACTTGCTGTCACGAATACAGTTGCAGGAGATACAGCTAATTAGCTCAGTTTATTGTTCATCCTGCTTATGGTATTATTTTTATATTTTATAATAAATCATTTAGATGATTGACTGTCTATTATATAAATTCCCTCCTCCCATCAGCTTCTACATCACATTACAGCATAGATTATTATTCTATTCCTAATATGAAAGTAGGGGGGTTTAGCCGATTCAGTATCGGCGGGGGGTGGCGGAGGAAGAGTTAGCATATTTTATTCCCCCCCGGCATTTTTTTAATTAGCCTAATTAATATGAATTTGTTTAATTTTTAATTAGCCGAATTAATATGCAAATTTTTATTTTCCATAATAATATGCAAAGTTGTATTTACCCTAATTAATATGCAAATCTTTGTTTAAATTAATATTCAAACAGATTTTTTTTAACTACCCTAATTAACATTCATATTTTTAATTACCATTAGTAACTATAGTAATTGTGCATAAATCGACGTAACTAAAGTAATTGCACATAATTCAATGCAATTATACAAAAATCCACCCCCCCCGCCAACCAACATGACAGTGATCGATGATTATGTCTTTGGGACAAAGGATTCCGTCTAGGTCAAATTTGTTGCCCGATAGGAATCACCATTAAAAGACCCTTCTCCGAATTCCATTATACTAGGGTAGTTCCCAAACCCAACACGAAAAACAAAAAAAAACAAACCAGCTTTAAAAAAATCCATTGAAATAATAACAATCCATTAAAATGACTGTGGTTTTGGAAACTGTGTTGTCTTTCTGGTCTAGTAGAGGGTACTAGATCTGAACAGTTTGATGTTTGGCGGTACAGTCGTGATTTCGCTTCTTATGTGCCCCAGCAGGTGGTCTTTAACGATGGACCCTTCTCCGACAGTGATTTATGATAATGATGTACCGACAAAGGAGCCACCCCAACATTCCCAGACGCGGGGTGGTTTTTATTTCCATGTAATTTCGTTAACAAAAGACTCTCGTCAGAATGCCATTATGGATGGGTTTATTTACGACGCACCTGCGTTGCGGATTCACCCCAACATTCCCAGACGTTGTTTTATTGCCACGGCACATAATGCAGCGACGCTAGATCACATGTGCAGCAGCCCCCACCACACTACCCCCACCACAAACCGTTGTAGCAGATCTTTTTAACTCATTTTACCTCCATATCATGGCCAACGATGACCAACATTTACTGCACTTCATGCACTATGCCATTCGTTTGGAACATGAGATCTTAGATGGTAACATTAATGTTGACTACATAACAGTAGAGGGTACTAGATCTGAACAGTTTGATGTTTGGCGGTACAGTTGCGATTTTCTTATGAATGAACCGGATTTGCGCATTCATGATTGAGTTGTATGAAATGAACTTGCCAGACATATCAACAACAGTAGTGGAGGTAGTGGTTCCAGAGTCCGACGTTGACTCTGGCAACGAGAGCAATGATGAACAGTAAGTCTTTATCAGCTCGACATCACAAAAGGCCTTTTTCAAGGCCACAAAAGCTTTTCAAGTTAGGGACAGAAGGGAATCTTCCTAATACTGGAAGATTGCCTTAGACTTTTACCGATATACTGTATTAAACAAATCCATTTTTTTGCCCCCAACGAAAAAATCAAAACAATCATTCTTCAATCATACATTTCATAATTGTCCCTAACATCAAGTCTTAAGTGGCCTTGAAAAAGGTCTATTATGAGTGGTTTTGAAAAAAACCTTTTACATGTGCAATGTAACTGGGGTTACAGTCCAGTTACATGCAAGAAACTGGGGTGATGTGTTTTATTTCTCCATCTCGGAGTCATTGACCACAGCAGCAGCCATCCTCTCTGCGTCATGATTCTTATGACATTCCGCCTTCTACGCTATTACCAATTCATCATCCAAGTCATCAACCAGGCGCCAATCTGCATCATATTCAATTCATTATTCTGCACATCGCGGCTGTCCACACCATTTGGTAAAGACATACCCCCTTGCCTCATCCAACTCTGCCCTTATTTTACTAATTGGGCGATGATTAAAATAAATCGCCTCCACAAAGTCCAACGTTTGAATCAAGACAGCGTCGTTGGTACACATCATCGCTCTGCTGTTATATCAGAACTGAAGCCCAGAATGTCTGAGTTCAAATGGTGGGAGAAAAAAGTTTTTATTTAAACAACTGCATTGTGTGAGCCAAAAATATCTACCCACAACCATAACTATGGTTTTATTGAGCTTTGTCAGGGGTTGCATTTATTGCCCAGTGGGGGATCATTAACAATGGAACCTTTTCAGAATTTCATAATAGGATTTTTTCTCTCCCCACACCTGCGCCCCAAACATCAGGTCGGTTTTATTAGTCACCTCGGGATCGCCAACAAAGACCAGTGTCCAAAATACTTTTTTAATTACACTAATTACCATAATTACCCTAAGTAACCAGAGTAATTTTGCATCAATCGATGTAACTAGAGTGACTTTACATAGATCAATGAAATTAAACATTTTTCAAAACCCCCGAATTTTTTCTTTCGATTTTTTAAACTCGATATATCTAGAATCATTAGTCACATCATAGAACACTCTAGACCACTCCTAACAGAAGCGCACCATTATTCAGTGTTGTTTTGGAGCTCAAAATGTCTGGATGTGCTGTTTTTTTGTTTTTGTTTGTGTTGAACTCATTGTTCTTGAATGTTTGTGTAATTTAAAATTACTGTACAATGGATGATGATGCAAGAAGAGTTAAGTCTGATTTTTGCTGGAGCAGCTGCGGCGAAAACTTGTGTACAAAATGGCAGCACTGGCCGCTTATAAGGCGAGGGTGTGGCGCGATGAGCATCATTCCCACCAGCCTTCGCGTCTAGTCCACATCCTCCTCCTCCTACTTCTAGCGTCATGAACGCTTCCGAGAACAGGAGTGGAGTCGTCACCGACGCAGCTATTGACCTGAGAACTGCACCCAACAACTACAAATCTGATTCTCCAATCTACACCAGGATCGGAGATCTCCGTGAGGAATGCGGCTACCTCATCACTGCGATGGAGCGCATCACTACACCATTTGGCTAGACTGTCATCGTCATCCTGGAGAGCCAGGTCGGTGATGACTTCTACATTCTTGTATACCTGCCTACACGTTTCAATGAAGTGGTGAGCGACATGGACATCGTGAGATACAACAACGGTAGCAAAGAGCGTCTCGCCAGACCAGGGACCAGATACACACCGTTGGATGTATAAAGCAAGACATGTAGAATTTAAACATCTTTGTAAAATGTTGATATTTTTTAGTTTAATATTTATAGTCACATTCTAAACATAACCACTGTGTTGTTTATTAAGATTAACCCCAAAAACCCATCATAGTGAGTAAGTTGAGAGTGTGGTAATTTTCGATCAGTAGTGATCATGGTGTTGATGTGGAAACATCCGTTCTCAGCCATTGTGGCGGGACCATCAGGTTGTGGTAAGTCACAATCTGTATAAAGGTTTATAAAACACATTACAAAATGTGTGACACAAACTTTGCCAGTATAAACTGGCATTATGGTAGTGGAGGAGGAGGAGGAGGTGATTCAAATAAATTAAACATTAGCCACATAGAATGATTGCCAAACTTAGAGGAATTTTCTGGTAATGAACCAATACTTGTAATAATAGACGAAAGGATGCGGAAGGCTGACAATTGTGTCGTGAATCTTTTCTCTAAAGGATGTCATAATCGCAATATAAGTGTGTTTTTCATCACTCAAAATTTATTTCATCAAGGACGTGGACAGAGGAACATCTCATTGAATACACATTACATTGTGTGTTTTAAGAATCCTAGAGATAGAATGCAGATCAGGTACTTGACCAGACAAATATAACCAGACAGTTCAAAATTCGTCGATGAAGCGTACACAGACGCTACGAGAAATCCACACGGTTACCTAATGATAGACTTGAAACAATCAACGGACGAAAATATGCGAATACGAAGTTGTATATTTCCAGACGATTCTACGAATTATGTGTATGTGCAAAAAAAATAATTTCGCTATCAGTAACAATCATGTCGTGCTTGCGGAAGGACGCAACTCTGCTAAGACCTTTGATACACGCAAGACCAAAGGAGTGAAAAGCGTTGTTAAAGGTGTGTGATTAGAGCCGTATTCAATCAGTGTGCGAGTGTGCTTACAATGTGTTGCGCGGTAACGTTCTTCTGTCCAAGAAGAGCAAAAGTCAGCTAAGAAAACACAAATTGGTTCTACGCAGACTGGTGAAAGGAACTGGCGAATGTTGGGTGAAGAACCAAAAGTATCTAATACAAGAAGGTGGTGGACTCATAATACCATTACTTTAGAGCACAGTACTACAGACAGCATTGAATAGTTAAAAAAATGACTGACATCCACAATCAGTTCTATTTTACATTACCGAATAACAGATCGATGCAATTGTATCCGAAAAATACAGTTGTAAATTATATAACACATTTACCGAGAGCTATTCGACTGGACGCTGGTGAATGCGAAATGGCACTTGTCAAAGCGCATTATCCTTGTTCATCTGTAGCATCGGTAATTATGAAACAATTGACATTTACATACAACCGCAAGAGGAATAAACTGTGAACATAATAGCGTTGGTGCGAGTTATGGATAGCTCTGCTGATATAACACCAGTAGTGTCAGCTATGCCAAAGCAAAACTACAGAATTAAATTGAAGACTGGTAACCATGCCAATATTCAAGAATTGTGTGATCATATCAATTCACAAGAACTAGCAAATACTTTTGGTGTAAAGTTTACCGTTGAAAATTCATACAACAAATTCGTTGAAGTATCGATGGGAACTGATGTTGGAAAAATTAAAGTAAGCCCAACGTTATCGCTTCAATTGGGGTTTGATCCAAATGAATTGTCACTGGAAAGTAGTGCAGTTAACTGAAGCGTACGATCGCCAAACATTCGTCTCAGCTTACCATCACACATGTATATTTATTGTGATTTAGTCGAACCGCAGATGGTCGGTGATACAGTCGCACCGTTATTTAAAATTTTCAATATATCTACGTCTAGTTATGTATATGGATTGCACAAATCAACACAATTCATCGATCCGCATTATGTATCTGTTATAAATAGATATTTTGACAGTGTGGAATTTGAATTATGAGGTAGCTGCGGGTGTCATTTGCCACTCCACTTTTGAACGTCGTGTGTGAAGTTACACTTTAGAAAATTATCGGGTCATTAGTAAAAAATGGAGCACGCAAAGAAGATGGTAGTTGTACCGCAAGAGTTGATTGATCGATTGCAAACAAATGCTACTAATAAAACACAGACTAATCCACCCAGTGAAACCAGTCTCGAAGCAGAGATGCAATAAATATTGGATGGCAAACATATGGATGATAGGGAAAAATGGAAATTATACAAACAGGTGTTACATAGCTTCTTGCATATTACAGAGAATAAACGCCAACCGATTAGTGTACCAATTATGGAGACGGGAGGGGATGAACATAGTCGTTGAACTCACACCACTGTGGAACGGGGTCCAGTTGAGGAGATTGTGGAAACGTTTTCCAAAACTTACAGATCTGACACCCGCAATCTTTTACGTTTCACGAAACGCGAAGGTAGTTTAATCAGTTGGGACGGTGGTTATTCAGTTTATATTAATGGTAAAAAAATCACGGATTCAAATCTAGTGGATATCTTAAATTGCATGGTAAAAGCTTGTATCCGTGTTTAAACACCAACAGGATGGCGCGAAGTGCTAAATGCATTGAAAGCAATGAATGTGCCAAAGGACTATATGATTAATATAAGAGCAATAAATGAAATAAATGCTGAAATTCGATCATCATTCAAAGAAGCCACTCACCATCACCCACCATTCATTCATGATGAAGAAAAAGCCTCTTCACCTGAATCATTACTGCGGGCACCAATTATAAATCGATAACCATCGGCTAGAGGAAAACGTGCAACATCTACACCAGTGACAGGGGAGTTTGATTTTTTAAATATAAACAAACCACTTTCAAATTTAGACAAGTGGGAACCATACACAGGATCGGTTTTCATCATGGAACGTTTGTATTACAATCCGAGCGAACCAGCGTCGTATGGCGGTGTAGCTACTTTAGTGCGAGCTGCAAAACCAGTTTCAAAACGCAAAGTGATTTAATTGCTACACCAATCACTGACACTGACACATTGCACAAACCGGCACGTAAACGTTTCCCGCGCAATCCTTACATAGTGTTTGGTCCATTTGAACTGTGGCAAGCTGATTTGAATGATATGCGTGGTCTTAGTAAACACAACGATGGCGTCAACTGCTTATTGACTGTAATAGATGTGTTTAGCAAGCGGCTCAATGTGAGGGCGTTGAAGAGGAAAGAAGGAGCTGAAGGAGCCAACACTTTCGAGGAGATATTTGTGGAAGCGACTAAAATACCACGCTGTTTATGAAGTGACAAAGGTACTGAATTCACTAGTGCCAAGACAGAAAAATTATTCAAACAATATGGAATCATCTATGTCACTACACAAAATCCAGATGTTAAATCGGCTGTAGTGGAACGTGTGAATTGCACTTTGAAAACACGCATGTGGTGATATTTGACTTACATGAACATATATCGTTACGTAGATCTGCTGGACAAATTGGTTAGTGATTACAATAACAGCGTGCACAGGAGTCTAGGCAACAGAATACGCCCAGTTGATGTGACTGCTACCAATAACCGTATATTGAATCAGGTATGGGGCAACATGGACGGTAAGACACCTTGTCGTGTTAAGCCAAAACTGAAAGTGGCACAACAGTGCGCATATCTAAGGAAAAAGGTACATTCGAAAAAGGTTACGATGATAATTGGAGTAAAGAAGTGTTTGTGGTCCGACGTGTAAACATATTGATAGCACTGCCAATGTACACGTTGGAAGATCTCAAAGGTGAAAAAGTGGTTGGACAGTTTTACAAATACGAATTACAATAAGTGAAAATATACAACGACCATCTGTTCAAGATTGATAAAATACTAAACACTTAGGGACGAGGCCGCAGTAAGCACTATTTCGTAAAGTGGGAAGGTTACAGAGACGAGTTCAATTCTTGGTTAAGATTTGCAAAATTCCTAATAGCCAATTATATTTAACATTGCAAGCTACAGCTCATAGGATTATTTTCCATAAAACACAATGTCCAATTATACTACACATCAACCGAGACAAATCTGATTAGAAGGCGAGTGGGAGATGGCTTTGGTCGAAGCGCATTATTCACGTTCGTTTATGATTGTGAGTGATGAAGCTTTAATTTGGTTCGAGTATAAGCTAATTCTATTAGCTATTCCTATTCTAGGTAGTACTGAACAAATTCTGCTAAAGATGAAACCCGGATATTAAAAGAACATAACTGATTTATATAAAATGATCAATACTACAAAGGATGTAACTCAGTATTTATACTTTGAGTATGATAAAAAGCTGGACAGAGTTAAGATAATGACAATGGTAGATGGTATATCATATTTACATTTCAGTGACACGCTGTCTCTGCAGTTGGGTTTCGATACGTACGACAATGAATTCGCAAATAAGCTCACGGCGTTATGGCCGCGTAATCTGAGTAAGGGACTGACGACACAAATATACGTCAGATGTTGCGATCTGATTGAACCGCAGATAATTGGCGACACCACAGCACCGCTTCTGAATATCATTAATATTGACAGAGATAACTATATATACGGTGCGCATAAGACAGTGCATTTCACTAGTCATAATTATGTGCCAGTTATGAAAGGTAAATTTGAAAAAATCGATATAGACCCAAGGGAACACACTGGTAGAAAAGCGTCATTCCTCTTTTGGACGTCGTACGTGAAGCTTCATTTCAAAAGAGTGCAGTAATGAATGCAAACGATCCCTACTTACTTGGTGTACTACCATTGCCAACAATTGCAGACTGGCGGCAGTATCGATAGAGTTTTTCGCGATGCACCCTACCAGCGTGGCCATGGAATTGGCAGTTTCCTAGGCAGTATGTTCCGCAACATCTCACTGCTACTCAAGTCGGGACCTATGGCTGTGGCCAAAGAGGCGTTGAATTCCGGTGTTGGATTCTTGGGTTACATAGCCAAGCGAGATCCTAAGGAAGCCGCAGAAGATCGTTTCAGCAAATATACCGACTCACTGAAACGCAAGGCGGATGGCAAACTTCAACATGTGCTAAGTGGTGGAGACAGCGGCGGCACTCGTGCGAAACACCGGCGCGCAAAGCGAAAGAATAACGCGAAACACCGATGCGTTACTCCTCCGCGAAAGTGGTGCGAGAGCTTCGCGTAAGTGTAACGCGAAGCGCACTATGCGCAGCAGCATGCGTGTCACACCGCAGTCCGTATCGAAACTCCTTCGAGGAAGGACGTCATCCAAGAAGAGTAGCAAGAGGAGAGTTAGAAATAAGAAGAAGAATGTGAAGAGAACATCTGTACGTGATATATTCAATTAACGCAATGTCGTTTCTACATCAAAAGTCTTGCGAATGTGTCATGACGGAATTAGATTTATTCTTGCTACCACCTACACAGACCAGTATCGAGAGTGGTAAATGGGTTCAGTACAAACCAATCTCCACACTGACCAATCTTCACCCATCGAGTTTGTAGTGCCAGGCAATAGTGAAGAATACACTGTTACATACATCTGTTGCAGAAAATGTTAGAAATTACAGCGTCTATTTTCAAGTTGACAGGAGTGGCGATCGAAGATCCGATAAGGCAAAAAAATTGGTCCAGTCAACAATTCGTTACACACGTTATTCAGTCAAGTTGATATGTGTATGAATCAGAAACTGGTTACACAACAGAACAACAGTCATGCATATCGAGCGTATATTGAAACTTCAATTAATTACAGCTTTGAAGCTAGGAAATCACAATTAACATGTGGTCTATGGCAATCAGAAGATGCTGGTTATATGGAGGATACTCTGGACAATAATGACGGAAAAAAGGCAAGACAAAAAATGACAAAGAAAAGTCGTGAAACCGATATGGTCGGCCATCTAAATGTGGACATGTGTAATCAGAATGATGTGAATCTCTGGATACAAAGATGTAAAGTTAGCCCCACTGTACTGTTGGCGCACAGCAAGACGCTCCAGACCAGCACAGCTAAATACCCAATCACCAGAGTGGAATTGAAAACATTCACACTGCCGTTTGGCGTAAGGAGAAAAAATTTGACGATGGGTTTCTAGGTCAAGTGCCGAAACGAATTATTATTGGTTATTTTGGATTTTCAATGTTTCAAGTACAACAATAATGACTAAATTCTGAAGGATGTGTGTGTCTTGGAATTGGACAGCGGGACACTGTTAATGCATCATATCACCAAATCACCATTCAGTCCAGATTTCCTCACACAACAGATACTACGTGAAAGTTATTGGCTCACTAAACACTGTCACGGATTGGAATGGGATCACGATGATATCTGGTATCATGTACTAGAGTAAAAATTACGCGCATGTATCGTAAAACGATCGATTGTCTATGTCAAAGGTGTTGAGAAAAAAGAATATGTACGCTGTAATTTTATCACAGATCACTGTACTACTAATGTCACTGATGTCAACGATATTGGTTCTGGATTGCTATCGTCAATCTACTCTCAACAAGTGCGGTGCGGTTTCGCCATCTCAAGACAGCTCACTCAGGATGTGCCCTAACCAATTGTATCACATTACGTGGTTGGTTGAATCTAAGTAAGCATATCGATGTTACCAGTTCCTGCTTCTGTTTTACTACTAGTACTACTACCTCAGCTACTGACGGTATCGATACAATAGAATGAATACTATAGAGATCCAAAAGTATCTGTGCAAACTACCTATACAGTTTGTGTCTATGCTGCAGATCATTTACCACATTTTATCTCAACATCTACTTCTATAATTGTGAATACTGATCCACACAAAGAAGTTGGTACTCATTGGGTCGCTTTCTACCTGAACAAGGGAGGAGGAATTGAATTCTTTGACAGCCATGGCCAAACTCCACATATACAATTTTACCAAGGATTCCTGAGACGCAACGCTCGTCGCTACCAGTTCAACGAGCATCGCCTTAAAGTGGCAATACTCTGCTCTACGGCCAATATTGCCTTGTATACCTGTAATGCCGCACCCACTACGGCATGAAGATGATGGACTTTGTTCAGCGCATTGATGACGATTCTACTGCTCATATTGATGCACTGATCAGAAGACTCTTTGCAAAAATGTATGCCAATTGAATTTTGAAAAATTTGTCAATATAAACTCTGCATTCAGAATAACAAAAATATATTCTTGTTATTTTCCTCATCCTCCTTTACTTTAGTGTTTGTACTAATATTCAATGAAAAAACAAGACTAAATTTAATATTATTGCTTTTTATTAGAGTCTGGTTTTACCCATATGTCTAACTAAAGACTAATTTGGGGAAAAACTTAACAAGAAAGTGACTAGATTTATTAATATAAAACATCAATGATGACTAGTGAAAAAATTCAAGATGTTTCTTTTAACACTTGTTACATGATATATTTATTTACAACACTTTGCAAAATAATGACTAGAATAAGATAAAAACATACACAAATAAAAATTTGAAAAGTAACTAGAATCAAACACATTTGAAACTAAAACTGTACTGCTCAGAAGGGTATCCCCACCATTTTGTCTTTACTCTCATGCATCGTTGTGCGCGCACTCTCTACTGCACTGTTAGTCACTGTCGTCTTCAATCTCCATCAACACTGCTGGCGGTGACGATGTTGCTGGACGTACTGAAGACGGTGGTGTTGACGGCGGAAGGAATGGTACAGGTTGTAATGGTGGTATAAGATAATATCCCCAGGGAAGAGTGTTGACACCATCCTCCGGGACGACATAACGTTTGTCGTCGAATGGTGCCAACGAACGCTTTGTCACCACAACGATATAAATGATGTGGTGACAGCTCTGGAAGCGTTTGTCTTCAGTGATTTTGACTGTGTGCTGAAACAAACACTGTTCGTAGTCAGCCACAGTCAACTTTTTCCCACTACGGCACGATTAACACCCTTCGCCTTCTTCGTGGGTGGCGGTGCATTAATTTCATTACCATCTCCATTATCAATACTGCACGTCATTCCGCCATACACTACGCAGTATAGCTTCGCCATCAGGCCTATGAATGTCCTTATGACCACCCCGCCGGCTTCGTCCTTGAACTTCCCCAGAACCCTGTCATTATGACCGCTGTATCAGATGTGATTCTGGGGATAGTTGCTGGTGTCGTTTCGTCCAGGTTCTGCAACATGTCATGGTAGGCGTCTCTGGTACGGATAGTGTAGATGATAACATCGGTGTCCATGTAGGCCATTAATCCGTACCGTTCTACCATGTCATAATTGAAGCCATACATCTACCGTTTGTTGTGGTCCAAAATGCTCATGCCTACATAGACTGGCTTGCTCAAGACCAAACGCACTTTCGCCATCAGAAAGTAGGGCCATCTGAAGTTCTCGTTGTACCAGATGCGGTCGCTGAAATTTGCCGTGGCCACGTACTTTGTATATATTTTGAGGGAAGTCGCCAGTTTAACATTAAGATGTTTTCGAACATTTTGGAGACTCATACCGTAGACAGCATTGACCATTAGCTTGAACAGCTGTACCTCAAACTTTTTTCTGGCCTGCTGTCTCAGTCCGGTATTCATCGTCACGTATGGCTTCAACCATGTTGATTGTTTGAATCTCATTTCTCGGTGGACTCGTTGAATACGTAATCTATTGGCCAACACTTGTTGTAGATAGCGGTGGTGGATAACGTATCCTTCCTTATCCATCAGGGTGACCATTAGTTGATTGACTTTCCCGCGCCATTCGTTAGAAGTTCTTCTGATGTGTATGGGAGTCGGTCTGCCGGCGCTCTTTTAACCTCGGGACACAACGGTAAGTCACGGTGTTTTTCATGGAGCGTTTGATCTCTAGGGTATTCAATATCCACCTCTAAAACATATCCGTACTCACCGTCCGCAGGCAGACTATCTACGTCCAAGTCGTCGCATTCCATCTGGGATAACTACTCAAATCCTCCGGATAGGAGTGGATCGGACATTGCCAAACCGTACAAATTATTGGCGTCATAATACATTAAATATGTATCGTCATCATTTTCGACGCCAGCTCTACTTGTAGATGCAACTTGACCGTTTCGATCGCCACATGTTCCTCTTGTATATTTGTTATTGGCAGTGACGTGTCGGGTTATACACTAGACTAGTCCGCCTCAAATACCTTTCTCAAAAAACAGATATTGGTCTACATCCTGTAGGGTATCGAGGACCACACCGGTCTTGAACATTATCTCGTCCCAAGCGTATGATGGTAGCGTCAGATAATATGCAGGATCTAAGTTGTAGTGTATTATGCACATATCTCTAAAACCATCGAAAACATCAGATAACAGCAGGACGTCTGTTAGGAGATATATGTCTAAATAATCTCCGAGGGTTTGACATCCGAACTTGGTCCAGATGCGTGTGCGTGTGCACAGTCTTCTTCTTTGACGTCATCTCCGAAGATTCAAATTGGCGGTAACACATTTTCATTCAGTACCTCCTACGTCGTAGGAGTATTTTGGTTGGAAATACTCCCTTACGCTGAAGCAAACCAAAATCTTCTGCGTCTGTGAATCGGGCTCGGCATATTGTCTTCTTTCCGACTGGTAAGATTGATGCCAATATCGCTAGTGACATTGGCAGGAATCAGCACGAGTTGACAAATTGGAGTTTGATGGAGTTGCGCCGGCCCGCTCCGGGATATTTAAAACGTTTGGAAAATGTGATGTTCATGTGTTTAATGTGATGATGTGAAATTCTCCCCAGTGTTTGCTAGCACATCAACGTTTCCTCTGTAAACTGGGAGCTCCCTGACGATTAAGTGTGTAGTTTGAAAGAATGAGGAGGTACACGTTGACAGTGTCCTGCTCTTTGAAGCGCAGGTTGCAGGAACTGTGCGCCGCTCCTCTGTACTTGTACGGGGGAGAGTGTTGATGGTCTCTCACCTTCAAATCTGCCACATCACCCCAGATAAACTCTTGTCTGCAGATGTGATAAGAGGTTTCCTGTTGGAACGCTGCATCTCCTTGATCTGTAAGCTGTGGGTGGTTTTCTGGTCGACGGTTGCCATATTATATGTTGCCAATTTTCTTGACATCGTCCCATTGCATATTGATAAAATTTTGGGCTCCATCCTCACCCCTGTACAAGCGCAATTTAAAAAAAGTGTCACACGTCACTGGTTCTTCGTTGTCGTCGTTGTCTCCCTCTTCTGCGCTTCGGTTGTCGTCACGAATGTAGTAAGCGAAACTGTACGGTGTGTGAACATTTAATGTCCTGTCATTCTTTGACCTAATCCCATCGCGTTGTCCCTCTACTCCTTCTCCTCATTTTGTCGAAGGATTCCAAGCTGGTGGTTGAATCGTTGAAGGAGGGTCGAGAGGTTCTTCTTGGTTGATGGGTACCAGAGTGCTCTCAAATTCAGCGTAGACAGTGAATCTAATACGTTGTGATTGCTCCGGTCGACGGAATCTAATGTCTACGTCTTCTGATAGATCTGTACGCAGAGGAGTATGATCATAACAATAAAATTTATGTTCTTCAAGTCGTTGCTACCCGCGCAGACCTAATTTTGTCGGTTGATTGTCGAACGTGGCAAAGTATCTCTTGCAGATGAATAGTCTGTGGCCACGTCGATTCATCTGACATCCAACCAATCTCTCGGAATCTTTGATGAATGTATAACGGGTCGTGTCTTGGTTTGTCAGGAACAATAGGTCAAAATGATTGGGCCTTTCCCGTTTTGACACACGAAGTGATGCAAAGTTATTTCATCTTTGAAAGGTTTAAATCTCACTTCTAGCACTGAAAGATTATTAAATGTAATACATATTTTTTTCTTTTTCACGTTTTAAATAAATAAAGTTTTTACAAATACTACTACTACTACTGCTAGTGCTGCTGCTGCTGCTGCTTCTTCTGCTGCTGCTACTGCTGCTGCTAATACTGCTGCTGCCTCTGCTGCTGCTGCTGCTCCTACTACTACTACTACTACTACTTGTACTACTACTACTACTCAGGGCTCGATTCTTGGACCGGACCTCTGGAACATCGCCTACGATGGGATCCTCCGAATGGAAATGCCTCGGGAGACTTTCCTCGTCAGTTATGCGGACGATATCGCCGTAATTATAACTGCGCGGGATGTCGATGAGCTGCAGAGGCTGTTGACCATGGCCATGGGCCAAGTGACGAGGTGGATGGGTGACCACGGCCTGTCCTTGGCGACGGAGAAGACCGAGATCGTGCTTCTCACCAGACGGAGGATTAATCCCATTGCGCAGCTCGCGGTCGATCGGGAAGTGATTGTCACTAAACCCGTTGTCAAGTACCTGGGTATGAGACTGGATGTTCGGCTCACATTCCGGGATCAGATCACATTTGCGACGGAGAAAGCTGAAAAGATTGTGGCCAACTTGAGCAGACTAATGAAGAATGTCGGGGGACCGATTGGTAGCAAGCGGCGGGTGCTGATGTCTGTGGTTCACTCCGTTCTTCTTTTTGGGTGTGAGGCATGGGCAGAGGCCCTCCGAAAAAACGACTGAGGGGAAAGATGGCAGCGGTCCAGAGGAGAGGCGCTCTTCGGATCGCTTCGGCGTACCGCACAGTGTCGGAGCCGGCCGTCCTCGTAGTTGCTGGGGTAATTCCCATCGATCTTCTTGCTTTCGAGCGGAAGCGGATCTTCAATGGGAACGGTGCTTTGAGCCGTGCCGAAGCCCGAGAACGCACTATGGAGGATTGGCGAAACCGCTGGGAGGGGGACGAACGGGGAAGATGGACGGCGAGACTCATTGGGGATCTCCGAGAGTGGGTTGAGCGGGGGCACGGGGAGGTAGATTTTTATCTCACCCAGTTCCTCACCGGACACGGTTGTTTCGGGGCCTACCTTCACAAGATGGGGAAGTCAGCGAGCCCGGAATGTCAGTACGGTGACTCCGACTACGATGATGTACTGCACACCTTCTTCCATTGCGTGAGGTGGGAAGCGGACAGAAGGGACCTCGAAGGGGCCGTTGGCCCGATCTCGCCGGACACACTCGTTCGTCGAATGTTGTCCAGTCCCGAATCGTGGAGCTCTGTTTCTGCATTCTCCAGGAGGGTGCTGAAAGAAAAGAGAACAGAACAGCTGTGATGCATCGACGCAGCTAAACCTGGTGGAGCATCGCGGTTGAAATGCCATCTTTGGCGTACGAAGGCACCCTCTTGAAGTATTGCGAACAGCGTTTCCGAGAGGGCTTCCATTGCCTGGACCGATAGGTTTTTAGTGGGTGAGAGTCCTACACACCGGGGGAAACACCAAACCCTGACGGTGCATAATGCATTTTCCTATCGTAAAAAAAAAAAAAAAAAAAAAAAAAAAACTACTACTACTACTACTACTACTACTACTAATACTAGTACTATTACTACTACTACCACTAAATGATTCTTCCCTGTCGGGGCTTCGTCTGGTGATTAATAATGGTTAATCAAGTTATATATGAGTTTCCGTCAAAATTTTAATTTATATCTGGAATCTACAGATTTAAATATATCAGTTACAATTAAAAAAATATATGTCTGTCAACAGTACACTATACTCTACTTTTACCCTAACATGATGCAACCCACGGTAATAGCTTCTTTCATATAGTAGAAATTCGTTAAAATGAATGTTAGATATCATAATTAAATTAGTTAATAAGGACGAGGTTTTTTCCGATGTGCAGCCCAGTTTGTGTAATGATTCTCTAGACCTCAGTAAAGGGATACAATTGAAGACTAACACATATTTTTTACAGGGAGGGAGATTCTAGAATTTTTACTTATACCGTGACCTGATTAGTATATTTTACAAACTAAATTTTGATTACCATTTATAAAGAAATATTTGGCAAAACTACTAGACAGATAAAACACGATACCATGATAAAACCACTACCATCACCAAAACCGAAACCATGATACCACTGGGCTAATCACAATACACAACTTTTACAGGCTACGTAAACAAATAAATCAGTATAAAAGCAAAGTATGCACTATCAAGTGAACCTTAATATGAAAACTAGCATAAAACAAAACCATACATACTGCAGAAACCTTGCAGCGAAGTCAAAATAATTTCGGATTTCTCATGCAAAAACTAAATAAAATGAGGCCTACTCCACAGAAATACGTGAAATAAAATTAGAAGAAACATAAATAAAACATTCATGTAAAGCTAAGTAAAAATACAAAAAAAAAGTTTACCTCAAAAAATCACTGCCTCTGTACATTTGAAATTCAAAAAGCCCATTCAAGATAGTGATTTTAAAACCCTTTCTTTCCAGGCTTCTTATTTTACTAGCGTTTGATCTATAATCATCCTTTGGGTCACTACCCAAAACTCATAAATGATCATAAGACATTTCATATGATCATCATTGGTCATTTTAAGGACCCTCGTGTGAATAAGTAACTTACTACTGAATTTTCAAATTCAAATTGAACTTTAAACTCAAATTTCCCTTACAAAGTGTTTTTAGACCTCATAGCATAATATTTAAATTGTATAAAAAAACTTCAATTTATTACTGAGGGGGTGTTATGAAGTATAATTGTGCCCTGCAAGTAGGGAATCCAATCCCGGACGATATTTTCAATCCCGGGATTACGGGATTGGAAAAAACAATCTCGGGATCCTGGGACCTATCCAGGGATTGGCCATAATTTACAAAATGCCTGGAAAAATATGCGATTGAGTGTATTTGTTATATGTTGACGATAATTATAGTAAATGAATACTATTTTGTTTATTACAAATACAAAACAATTATTTAAATAGCACAAATGATCAACGGTGAAAGATACAAATCTGTATTACACTATTAGTACTATTACGTTTGGTCTCACATTGGTTAAGGCTTCGGGTATGCAATAAACTAATAAAGCAACTAAAGATTGGGTTTTTAACACTATGATATGTATTTAAATTGACAGAAAAACTCTTTCAAAAATTATCCATAAAAAACTATTTCCACCTTAAAAGTAGAAGTAGAAGTACATTTTTGTATGTAGCTGTAGCTGCAGATGAATGAAACTATTAACTTATTACTAAGACAAGTTATGTATGTTATCCTACTTGATAAAACAAAACTTGAAACAAATCTATCCTTTCAAAAACACAGTAATTTCATAATAAAGCCATGTAAACTATCTAAAATTAATCGAGTAAATATTACTTAAAAAATTCCAATTTTGTTATTTTAATGAATTTATTTATTATTATTTTGGAATCAAAACAAACTAAATTTGTTCTTAATAAAAATAAAAAAGATCAATTATCATAACAAAGGCATAAATTATCTGACAAACATCACTTACCCTATTCAGGTAAAATCTGATTGTTTCAACTGACTGGAAGAAATTGGATTAAAATATCCAATGGGATATAAAAAAGAAAAAATATCAAATCAAGAATTTTTGATTTATAACTTTATTAAAGTGAGTTTATAGTGATTTACTGAGGTTACATCAGTTAGAAACATCACCTGTATTGCTAACTTGAGACAATTTAGCAATCCCGAAAATCCCGGGGTTCGACGTTTAAATCCTGGGATGGAGTAAACCGTAAAATTGGGCGGGATCCCGGGATTTGATTCCCTACCTGCAACTCTCGTCTCTAGGACGAAACTACGGATTTCTCGTCTCTAGGTCCCTCTATGAAACTGTACTCCATCAGGAGTTATAGATATGTATCATTCCTATACAGTGTCCTGGAACTCGTCTCCTGTTTGTGTCACAAACACAGCTCATCTCAAGATAAATAACATTGAGGAACTGTTCCCTACAGAAGTCACAGATTCATTTGATCTCTATGTAGCTTTATGGAACTATTTCTTGTAGGAGTCACATAAATATCTTGGCTCTAGGAAACGTTGTGGAACTGTTCCCTGCAGGAGTCACAGACACATATAATCTATATATAACGATGTGAAACTATTTCTTGCAGGAGTCATAGATACGTCTAATCTCTAGGAAACATTGTGGAACTGTTCCTTGCAGAAGACACAGATACATATCATGTTTAGAAAACGTTGTGAAATTATTTCCTACAGCGGCCACAGATGTGTCTCGTCTATAGCTAACGTTGTGGAACTACTCCTTGCAGGAGTCACAGAAATGTCTTGTTTCTAGGTATCGTTGTAGAACTGTTCTCTGCAGGAGTAAGATTATTATAATCTCTAGATAACGTTACGAAACTATTTTCTGCTGGACTTGCAAATATGTCTCTAGGTAACGTTGTTGAACCGTTTCTTGCAGGAGTCACAAACACATATGTTCTTTAGGAATCGTTGAGGTCCCTGCAGTAGTCACAGATATGGCTCCTTTTTAGGGGACGTTGTGGAACTTTACTTCTTCAATACTCACAGATATATCTAATCTCGGAGTTAATTCTGCGGCTTTGTCTCCTTCAAATGTCACAATTTTGTCTCATATCTAGTCAGTGCTGTGAAGGTATACTCCGTCAAGAGTTACATATATGTCTCATTCTCTGGTTAATGCTGAGGAACTACTGTGGATTACTGAGGTTTTCTCAGAAACGCATTAGGTTGTAAATTTAATCTTTTACTTACTGCATTAAAATTCTACATGTACAGGCAGACACCCAGCTACAAATTTAGCAGTTCATAATAATATTCATATCAACTCTTGTGGAAAGCTGAAATCCAATGTCCAAGCCAAAAAACCATAATTGCCCACAGTTATATCATAAATTGTTTTTAAAACGGATCAGAAATTGTACTGAAATCGGATGTTTTACATTATACCAAATCACACAAAAACATATGTAAATAAATAAAACATTAAAACATAGCAGCAATCAAGTGAAAGTTATTATCATTATAATAACATACAATGTACATGCACAAGACCAGAACACAGGAGAGCTAACGTACATGCATGCTAGTTTAATATGTTGTATTGATGTCAAAATGTGTTTTTGTTATCTAGTTTCATTATACCTGTTTGTTATGTATTGCATTGTAACAGTTATTCCACTTTGATTTGCCATTAGAATCATTCTAATTATCTATAAGTAATCCTATGTCATATTTATTGTATATTGACTTTTCCATTGATAGAATTAAGAATATAGAACATTTAACCAAATTAATAACAATAATTTATTTAAATTTTAATCCTGGAAACTTTATTTTAAGATGCTAAGCAGATTGCAGAAAGCTTACCATCTTTATGGCGTGTATTTTCGTCGCCTCTGATAATTTATTTAAAATAATTTCTGTGTTGTTATATCTAAACAGGATAAATAAACTACGTCTTACAACACTATAAAGTATATTTATACTTATACTGTACTTACTTGCAAGACGGTAAAATTTACACAAGAGATGGTACAAGCCGATCGATTTCAACCAGTTACACCGGTCATCGTCAGGCCCAATGATTAATTAATTTTACTCTGTGTCAAGTGTCCACGACTAAAATCTAAATCTGGATTCTAGAGTTTTTTTATATTTTAGCAGTAAATCACCATCAACTTATCTGGATACCCCTAAGTTTTATGACATCAATATGAGTATAAACCGATTCTGTTTAGCTCATATTACTCTGTTTTACATATTTTTCACATGTCGGGTATTTCCCTACACATGTTGCGAACCTGTATATATTCGAAAATTTACCATACTTTCATGTGTCACAGTTCTAAGGGCTTGTCGATATTTGACTCAAATTCTTGATAGTTCATTGTAGAATGTATGGATGCGGACTTTGTTAATATTTTTTGTTCAAGAGGAGCTGGTCGGGACAGGGGCACGGAGGGGCAAGCTTTGGGGTCAATGTACGTCTGGAATCGATGACAGCTAAACAGCTGATCAACAATCAAACAGAACGTAGCTCCAACTCCGTCGGATTCTACCCTTTGCTTTTATTGTATGGATTTCTTTATTAACATTTGTTAAGTTAATTTTCACTTAAAATGACTCATCTTTAATAATAGAAAGCTTTAACTGAACAAGATATCTGACAACTGATTCATTTAACTTCCTTGTTTTTCTAACTGTATTTTTGATTAGATAAAATAAAATCTATGAAATATCATTACTTGTATTTTATTACTGATATAGCTGTATTCTGTGTCATTTATGGTAATTTGTTGTTGCGGTATGTTAACATATGACTTCAGACACAATTTCAAACCGGTGTAGTATAGATATGAACGAATTGTATGCATAACATCCCGTTGTTCTACTAATATACTCATCCGTACTGTTTGGTGGTTTTCGAGCAGACCATGCATATAGTTATTCATGAGTTTGAACTTTGGTCCAACATTTTGAAGGAATGATTTACAATGATAATTGCAAGAACAGACTAATTTTATTTGCAACAACCCATTTTATATGTTTCATAAATATTCATAAAAATACTCGTATGTCTAAAGTAACATTATGAATATACATAGGAAGATGCATAGACATTTATTATGTTGTTAAAAGTTTAATTTATTGGAAAAAATAAACCATAATAGTCCACATACTTTATGTATTAAATAAATGTGTACCACACAAAAATAAACTAAAGAAGTGTTTTAAAATACATTTTTGCGATTCTATTTGTAATAAAGTACTATGAGTAACCGTCGCTTGGTTACGAATTGTACGACCTTCAATTTGTTATTTATTTATCTGTGATATTTTTTCAGTCTGAATGATCTTAACGCATAGAACGAGAAATGAAAGTGATTTTTATTTCTGGAATTTCACTGCTCCTACATTGCACAGACCCTCCCATTACTCCCATACCCCATACTCCCACCCATACTCCCTCCCATACTGAGCTCAACCAGAGAAGAATAAAGAGCTCCAGGTTTCAGCTGCACCAGAAATGTCTTAACCTTGGTGTGACACACTCGGACTTGCTTCTTAAAATATGAAAATTAAGGGATTATGGGATATCTAATAATTACAAACAAATTGCATCAACATGTATCATATACACTTGTAAATACCTCTATTACTATTTTCTTTCCAAAATTTGGTTGATCCTAAAAAAGATTTAGTTGTAATAAAACCAGAACCAAGTTGTTTGTTTGGCAGGAGTAAAACTAAAGAGTGCGAGAGCATGCAGCTCTAGTCTAGAGGTTGTATTATCGTGCAGTGCGAGAGTCTAGCATTTTCATATGGCTTTTCTACACAAGCACAAGCAATAAGTATAATATGTGCAAATTGTTTGTTTACATCTGCATTCTCTCATTTGTTATCCCACATGTATATTTATTATTTGCAGCACTCCACGTTCCCTATCTAATATCACAATTCTTTGAACAGTTTAAAAGGCGTTAAAACTTGTAACTATTTATTTCCAATTTATTTTGCTCATTTTACAAATATTTAAAGTATTTGCATCAACTACATAAAAAAAATATATTTTTACATAAAAATACATAGGATGAATTAGAAGTCAGAACATCTTAAAACCACAGTCTCATTCATCGGAAGAGAGAGTTGATTAAACCACCTTTTATAGATTTTTGGTTAAAAAAGATTTAATAACAATATGAGATGAATTACGGCAGTCGCTTTGATGGGAAACAGCTATTTAAAATGAGCTCGTTGCGCAAGTGTAGCCCGTGAACTGTAATTGCCTTCATGATTTACGAATATTGCCAACATTATCTGCGTTCTAACAGTCATGTTGGAATTAATAGTGAAGCCCAGTAGTGCATGTAGTCAGTCATATATTACTTGACTCATTAACTTAGTAATCTCTTTAAAACAAATCTTACATAATTAAATCTTCGTCGTGAGTCTAAATCAAGATTAAACTAGAGACTTTGGAATAAAAGGGTTTCTCCATCTCCGCAGTTACCTGAGATTGAATGGCATTTCAGTATAATGCAAACCCCTAGGAGATAAAATCGGTTAATATATCCTGTTAAAAGTGCAATACTTCCTCTCGATTAGGATAATATTTTATTATAAGTGGTGTAATAAACTGTGAAAAGTATAATTATAAATGTCATTTATTCGGTTTTTTTACTTTCTCCCCCTATACATAGAATATATAGAAAGTATTGTTTTCGTCAAAATTTTCGAATTTGAGTTGTTAGTGGAAATATTCGTTTTGGTGCTCCCTGAACACAAAAAAGTGGTTTTACGTGATGTCTGTCTGTGTGTGTGTTTAATCAAGTCGTTTGTAGAACTTTAGTTCCCCAACAAAATGACACTACCCGCATTTCTGTAAAAATTCGGGTTCAGAAATTACAGGATTTAAAACATCGAAAATTCAGTTTTTTTGATTTTTTATAGAAAAACATAAATATAAACAAATTTTATATTCACCATTAAAAAGAGCTCAAAAACTAAAAAAATTAGTAGTTTTAATTACTATTCTACGATTGCTGGTTGCGGAGAAAATTGGAATTTTAATTTTGCGGTAAACGCAGTACGTTGTCCAATGTTATTCTTATGGGGAATACAAAAATTACTATTTCTCTCTTATTTACTGATCAATATCATTCAAACTTGATATGCTTGTCTAGTTAGCATTGACCAAAAGAGGAAATTCGAAATATGTTGCCCCTTAATAACGCTGGGGGGGAATAGGGGGCATTTCTCCTCTTAAAACCACGAGTGTAGCAATGGATTCTGTAGGGCCTCCAAAGCAGGGATTTGGGTGGATGTTTTGTAAAACTAGTTGTTTACAAGATTTTCTGTACATTCGACCGTGCTTTGTATTCTATATTTAGGTAATAAAACGTAATTTATTCATTACAGTTGGGCTAAAAGGGAGAAAGTATGTGTCAGTTTCCTGATACCGTTTATTAAATTATCTCATATAGTAGTTGTTATTGCTGAGTTTTTTTACCCAGATGAACGGACATAATTAAGGTATGATTTTGAAAGGGAACGTTTCACAGGAGTTTTTAACTTAGCAAAACATATTTTGAGTTATTATCTATACTTTACGTTACAGAACCCTAATAGTGGCTGTACAACTAATAAGTGTCTTTTACTAAACATGCATTGTCTATCGCGCATTTAAATTATGTTTTCATTAGTATACTTGAGTAAATTAGATATTTTGTTTTCAATATTTATTCTGCAGGATGTTCATGTTTGGGAGATGATCTATGGCAATTGTTTGCTAAAATTTAGTATCAATGGTTAAATGTGAGTTGAGCAAGTTTTTAATGTTAGTTCATGGGTTTTCCTCGAGGGGACGCTCTCCCTCATCGCAGGGACGAACTGAAAAACTGTGTTCATTCTTGTGTGGCTACTCGGCAATCATGTCCCATGACGTGAAATTCAAGCCTCTTTTCTGAGAAAAGCTTCTGATACTGGATTTTATATATTTAAGTTTTATTCAGGGCTAGTAGTGAATGAATAATACGATGATCGTTTTGTTTATATATTTTGTTTATAAAACAGTTTGTAGGTAAATGTAATGCATTTTTAGATCAACCAATATTTGAAGTTAGAAAGTAATAATTTCGGTTCTAAGATACAAAAAAGGTTCTATGACAGAGCTTGTCTATATGTTAATTACCTATTGCCTAGGACACCGTGAAAATATTACTAACTTTTCCATCTTCGTCTCACGGCAGGACTCCTCTAGCAGTTTGAAATGATAAGAAATAGTTTAATTTATTTAGTACTACCTTTTATACCACGCAAATAGGGGTATAAAAACTCACTTAATAAAAAATAAAGCAAATTATTTGTAGTAACATAAAATCTTAAATACATTTTTAACATATGTTGCTGTTAAAGTTTACAATTTTAAACGTATCCAAAAATTAATAGTTTTAAGAAAACAAGATTCTTTTATAGTTTAATATTTTATATTATTACCTAATTGTTTAACCTCTGCTTTTTATTTTTGGGGTTATACCACACTATTGAGGGTACCAATATATAATGTGGGTATACTATCTGTACCACACCATCGCGGGTTTGTCAGAAAACCGTTAACCTTTGTGTAAATTGCAAAACTCAAATTAGGGTTATGCTTTTATTTTGTTCTTCCCCTTGAGCAATGCAAAACAGATAAAAAAATATTATATATTATTCCGTGTTGCTTTAATAAACCGAATAATAAAAATAGAACAAATCAAACAGGAGCTTAATTTAAAAAATGCATGTAATTTTTTTATTTTGTTATTACTTGTTTTCATGGATTATGCATGTTTGCCCCACTTTGCATGGTGGGCTATTTATAGATTTAAAATAATGTCATGATATTATTGCCACTTGTACTCGTTTGATGTTGTTTTGGAATAAACACATTTTCATTAATTCAAACCGATATAGCTCAAGCATTGACATCATTAAAAAAGGAATCTTTAGACAGTAAATTTAGACACTAATCTTTATATTATTTCTCAATAATATTTTTTTCGGTACACCATATCTAATTTACTACCATATCAGGACAGTAACTGAGTCCTCATTTTGAAGACCATTACCGCTAAATGCGAAAAAACACAAATTATAATTTATTGGGTGATTCTCACTTATTTATTTGTTGGCACTGCCATACAGCGAAAAGTATAACTTACTGAAAATAACTGCCAATACAGAGTATGAATGATCATCCAAAGAGGACATTTTGGTACAGGTTTACCGGCGCAAGCCAATGCACAAACTACTAAAAATATGTATGGGCCAATCACTCAGTGACTGAGTAGGTACAAATCACAGTATGCAGCCTCTAGATTAATCAGTTATACTGCATCTAGGCTTACCTTAATAAAACCGAAAATATATAAATCCAAATCGATTTCAAATCGAGTAGATATGATTTGCGATTGCACAAATCTCGCACTCCAAAATAAGGGGACAATTTTCGATTTCAGGTGTTGACAATTAAAACTCACACGTAATAAAACCCTTTTTTTACAGAACACCTTCGTATTCTTCGGAGGAGATATCTTATGGGGCTGTCGAAAGTATTACAAAAATCCGGCTAGCTTACCAAGGTTCTCTGATCTATTAGATACTCGCCTGGACATCATACAGTCGCAAAAACAACATGCAACAGGCGATTGCATGTCATTACATGATTATCACATGATTACATTACATGTGAGTTTGTAGTAAAACCGAACAAAGAACAGCCAAATAAATGTTGTATTTGTTAAACAGCCATCATGTCTACACACAATATATTATATCGCATCAAAACCCTGATATTGTGTGTTAAGATGTGATAGCTAATATATTTTTCAACAGACTTAAAGTAGTTTGTATGTTAAAAATAAGAATAATAGGATGCTATTACTCTTGTTCTCTGTTTTTGTCTGTGTGTATTCGTTTGAGAGTGCTATCGGGTTTAGATTTGACTATTTAATCTAAAAACTATCTAGATAAGAGTCATAGGTCTCATAAATATTCCAAATTGTCAGATTAGTTTATATAAGATTGGCTCACAAGAGATATAACAAGTTATATTCCAAATTGTTCAAGTTGGTTTATGAGTTTCATTAAGATGTATATTTTTGGATGATTTTATCCATTTGCAAACATTATTTATTAACAAAATATATCACATGGTATAACAATTAATCGATTTTATACATATTCTTCTGCACCGAGATGCACTTAATCGTTTCGGTTGAATTGTTTCTCGGCAGCGCAGTTGCGAGAAGGACGGGTCCGGGCCGAGGAGTCGGGACAGGTTTTGAGCTCGGCGGTGCCGCTTACATCGACTGCGGTGTTGCCACATGGGGCATCCCCCCCCAAAACCCCTCTCAGCACACAACATATGCTAACAAAAATGTTCCATGTTTTATAACAACGGTAATTACCCTGTGACTGTTACTGCCAATATGTTATTGATTTAGGGCTTTTCGGCTTTGTTGGGGCCGGGCATCATGTCTGCTTTTACCGGTGCTTAACGTTATGATCTTAAATGTGACGAGGTCATAACCCCTTAGCTTCATACCTTCTGGCTATTACTGGAAATTATGTCGTGTTTTGTATAAACAAAAAAACTTGAAGAAAGGCGGAATTTTAAGAAAAGTAATTTTAGTTTCATAGACCTCTACTTTAATTTTTAACTTATGTAAAGGCACATTTTTTCAATACAACGACTATAATTGAGTTTTCGTGGTTTAAACAGTTACTACGATTGTATATACGCCATTTTAACTATTTAAGTATGGTTATCGATAGTACGAATCATCACACTCGTATTTTATTAGTTGTTACAACTTCAGATGGGTTTCTCGTGTGTGTTCACGCTGAAAATATAAACTTATGCAGCATAGCTTACCTTCTTCAACTTCTTAAAAAATAAAAATCCTACCCCAATTATATAAGACATTAAAATATTAAACGAGGATTCCGAAGAGGAATAATAACGAAGAATTACTTGTGCTCTACAGTAAAACAAACTTGTTTTTATTGTAAAAATGTAACAACAGTTCGACGTTATGTATCTTATTTCTTTCCCTAAGCAAAATCCCTACTTCAAGCTACTGAATCAAACATACTGTTCATCATTAAAGAGAACAAACAGAATAACCAAATCGATTACTAAATGCTGAGCAGTTATGCGTGAGAGCTCATTAATGCTCAGTTGTGGGCAAAGCAGGGGCCTCCGCATCCTGTGCAAGCGCAGTAACATTGCAAGCGCAGTAACTCGCAAGCGATAGGATCTTGCATACTGCAATGTGGCCGATACCGCAGCGATAAGGCGCGGGACGAGGTGTTAAAATACATGCATGTTTAAATGCCGTGAACAGCCGTCTCCCCACCAATAGTCCTGCCATTGTCCTATTGTTTAGACAGTATTGGGAGAAGGAGCATTAGTCCAGTTGGAAGTTACGAAGTTGGAACGGGTTGGATTTTAGAGTTTGAGCAGTATCACATAATTCAAACCCTTTTGTATATAGTACTGCATGAGGGTGTTCTTACTTAATAACGCCGAACCGTCATTACAAAAACATGAATGTTGAAATGTAATGTAGATAAAAGACACCTTGATCGATTGCAACAGTACTATGGTAGTCATATAATAACAAGTCAATTGCCATATGTTTAAGGACCACAGATTAAAAAGTATGCTATCTTAAAAAATATTACAATCAGGATATTAAAAATTTACTTGTTACGTGTTACAAATTTAAGTGAATATGAGAATTACAAGAAGTATTTTTTAACTATTCGCCATTTACACGTGGATAAAAGATGCACCACTATTTCTTAAAGCACACGTGTAAATAAACGGGATCTCTTTAAGAAAATAAATTGTAATGAAATGCATATGTAATCATAATACCCCCGTTGCAGCAAACCTGCATACTCAGCGAATTTCAAATGGTACTTTACTAAGTCATTAAAGTTGGTAAGTGGCTCTTACCAACTTTAAACAACGCATGTTAATAAATAAGCAAGATATGACATTTTATTTATTCCCATAAGAAAAACATTAGGACTGAGTATGCAGGTTTGCTGCAACAAGGACCACAAAATCTGGGTTTTATGCAAATACCAATGGATCACCTCCAGATGAAGCAACAAACCAAGTTTTATCAATTTATGTTCATAAACAAGCAAGATATCACATGTTTATTATTCTCCATAACAATAACATTATAGCTGCTGAGTACGCATGTTTGCTGCCTGGGGACCACAAAAAATGAGTTTTGTATGCAAATAGCATTACAACCCAACCATATAAAGCCACATACCAAGATATACAATTTTACTTATTCTCCATAAGATTAACATTGGACGACGTACTGTGTTTAGCATTCTCAATATCTCGGTAACCAATTGACATAGAGCGATAATCAAAATACCAAATTGTTTGCTTTTTAAGCTAAATTTAATGGTGTAAACCAAAATGTGTGTTTAAAAAAAATATGTAAAAAGTTCAAAAAACCCATTTTTTTGGTACAAAGCCCCCCCCAAAACGCCCCTTACAGTAGAGCGACATGTCTGGTTCGCGAACTCATGAAAATAGATGCTGCCTTACACGTTTATACCACATTTCATCAAGATCGGACCATTTTTACTAAAGTTATCGTGCCTATGGACATATATATATATATATATATATATATATATATATATATATATATATATATATATATATATATACATATAAATGAATTTGAACGAATGGTGTTTTTGGCATCTGGGGGCCTTAAAACGAAAAGTTATCATGGTCCCGGGCCTAGGTCTTACCATGCCACCTACGGCAATAGCTTCTTCCCTATAGGGGAAATTCGCTAAAAACTAGTGAATAGAAATTAAATAAATGTACTTGGATGAACGTTTAACTATAGTAAACATGTTTTGTATATTTCTAACATTTTAGCTACATGATTTACTTTTTTCCATTATAAATCCAGATAAATGCCCCATTGTTTTATATACCTCTTCGATGATGAAAAGAGGCTAGGGTTTATAACAAGGATAACGGCATGCTCGAAAATGGATATAACTGTGCATGCCAACTCAATTTAAGTAGATCGAAGTCTATTAATAAACAACGATAGGAAAATTAAATAGATAATCTGTGAAATATATTAGCTGCAGGCACTGTATAATTTGTGGGTGTAGCTATACAAAAGGGAAATTTTGTAAGAACATTTTATTTGTAGAAAAATTACAACTAAAAATGTTCTTATGATGGTATTTTGGGTGTTCCTGTTTCCAATAAACAATCACATTATATTCAGCAGTAATTTAGCCAGATTTCAAAATGGATTTTAAATTAACTTTTCGATTGCCCAATTAGAAATATTTAATTGCGTGTAGCCAAATGGTAAATTTTAATTTCAAATGTGAGAGTGTTGTTCAAATTAAAAAAGTGTAAAATAAATTCGTCTTTTGGGCATTTAAAGTATAAAATTTCCTGAAGTGGAGATCAAGATTATATTGAATTAGATTATGATTTAAACTTATGTGTACTATCATTATTTATAAAAATACAAGTTTCTTTGGTTCCCTTCATTATGCAATTCCCAAAACTGTTCGTACATAGAAAGGAGAAAATATTAACTAATTTGTTCTTATTTTGCAACTTAATATTTCAGATTAAACCGGAATAACCAAGTTAGGTTTATTTTTAACTAGCAAGGTACCAACTGAAGCGGTGTAAATTAGATATAGTATATGAATTAGTAAAATAACAATAAGCACGTTTAAAATATTTCCGTTTATGTATTTTGATAAGTTATAGAAGGTTAGTAAAAAAATATAAAAAACCAGTCAAAAAAACAATAATACAAATAAAGGTCGTTCACAGTGACGAAACTGTGGGCTAATGCGTCCCAGTGCATAAATTTCAAATACGCGGGTCACTTGTACTTCATGGTAATTTTCGTATTTAAAAGTATTCAATGTTTAATTTCCCTATAACTATGCGTCTCAGTGTTCTTAACTAATTAGCATTAATTAATTAATTTGTTTATTTATTCATGTTGCCTTAAGGTGTCAACATTTTAGAAACTGCGGTTCAAATTTCAAGCACAACTACTGGTAATCTTTAGCTACCGCTTCTTTTTTTTACCATGCGAATATTGCGATGGTTGTCACACGTGAGTCAAAAACACATTACACAACACACGAAATATGAAAATTATTGATTACATTTGTACTGGTATTATATTTATCTTTGACCTGATGGATTTTGGGGGTCATTGTCGATACTATTAAATAGCTTAAATGTATTTTTCCCCCAAACTCTTCCATTTTATTTATCGTTGTTTACTTACTGTAATCATGTTTATGATTATAAATATAATATTATTCCCTGATGGTTGCCTTCTTATGTCGTTACGACGTTTTACGATGTCTACTGGTTTGATGAATTCAATCACATGATATCTATCTTTTAATTGTTGGCTACTTTTGACACTGGATCGTTTATTATATGCTGCGTTGTACGACATAATTACACCTTAAAGGTTCCTAAAACTTTCCTATTTTTTTTAGCTCACGAATTTACTGTCGCACTGAGCCCCACCATTACGTTTTAACAAGTAAACCCCTTTACATTGTCTTTGTTAGTAGATGTATTTATTGAATGAAAAGGCATTTTAAATTTATAACCAGGTTTAAAATGGTTGAGTTTAGATACATTTCTAATATTGTCTGTGTGTGTGTTTGTATGGTCAATTGAGATAGATAGTTTGGTTTTATCCGTTTATTCAGGTTTAATCATTTTGGAATTACTTTTTCTAATTTAATTGTCAATCATCGTGTCGTGATGATTTTTATTAAAAGCAATATTTTTGATAACTTCTTTCTCTTTATTATATTCTATAGGTGACAGCCTGCAATATATTAGACTATATACCATGGATCTCACATCGGCCATTTCATATTGAAACGGATAATTCGATTCAAAGGGAATCACCTAATCGGTTTGAGTTGGTTTTAAAAATACTTCAAACTCTTAATTATACACCTCCATAGTTTTATCACTTTAACGTCCTTTAAATTGATAACTCCTTTAGCCTCAACTTAAATTTTGAATTTAATCGAATGGTAAGTGCTATTATTTATTTACTGACGGACACTCAATTTTACAAAATGCCGTACAATTTTTCTATTCAAGATGAAATGCATCCAAACTAAATATAAACGAGTTTGCACGCAGCACGCTGACGTGAGGGAAGTGAATTTCCACATAAAAACTTTTAAAACTCAAAATCAGTGTAAAAACATACATTTGTCCAATTTTTATCGAAATCTGAAAACTTTGATTTTTTGGCTGTTCTGATACTCCTGGTTTTATTTACTTGCAAAGCTGGGAATACAATTTTGCGCATTATAAGGTTAGGAGAAGGTCCAGACAGGCTTGAAAGTAGGCGTGAGGTTGCTGGGGGTAATAAAAGTACTCTAACAAAGGAATAACAGGCTTTTCTAGTGTAAACCCCCATAAGACAACGTACTGTGTTTAGCCGATACACATTTTCTTTAATAACTCGGTAAATATTTAGGCTAGAATGACGAGAGAGGGCTTAAAACTTTCGCCTTTCTAATTCCCATCTTTTTACATGCATTAATTTTACATCTGGGGCTTTTCTGACTCTTTTTGGGCCCAAAAACTCGAAATTTGAAAGATTAATCCCCAAAATATGGGTTTAGAGTTTTCCGATTGTTTTGCCCAACGGACTTGTCCAACAGATTATAGAAAGGCACGTCCCTACCACATTTGAAGTAAATCGGACAAAAAATGCGACCGCTAGAGTGCATACACACACACATATATGCGTGTGTATATGTGTGTATATATATATATATATATATATATATATATATATATACACATATATATATATACAATTTTGAACGACCCCCAAAACGTGTTCAGGGACACGTTAGGAACTTCTATAGTGGTCCCGGGCTTAAGTTTCACCGTGCGGGTCATGCTGTCACATTCACTTTACAAAGGAAATTCACTAAAAAGGTTATACGGTTCTTAATTCTGGAGATACAATGCAGCAATGCCAATAACATTAACAATTAGCATAATGTACACGAAACGGCAAATTAATCAGTCAATGGGGCAGGCAACAAGACAAATGGTATTACATGAATGCTTCTACACTACAAGAAGAGTGATATTTTTACGTCATGTTGACAAAACATGTAGCGTGAAAACAACCAAGAAAAATTAAAATAAACAAGCAATGCATGTGATATGTTACAGAGAAAAGTGATTGTAAACCAATACATTAAGGTACAAAATATTAATATTAGCGCAAAGGTAATTGATTAGCGCATCCTTGGTAACAACAAAAATGTAACTAACAATTGTAACAAGGGTCCCAGTTAATGAGCTAGAGTAGCAAAACAAGGGAGGCAAACAAATACTGACAATATTAGTATTTTATAATTAATTGTATAATATTTTAAAGGTTTATAGTTCGAGGGGTGAGCTCCTTATGAAGTTTTTATTGCTATGGTTTATAATTCAGATGAATTTACATAATGGACATGATTTTGAAAGGGAACATTTTGCAGGAGTTTTTAAATTAGTAAAACATAATGATCTTAGCTATCTTCTTTAACTGTTGGATAGGAGTCCAAAAGAAGTCCCAGCTATGAGGCAGAAGATTTGAAACTCCCTGGAAACGAGAAACTATGCTATTGATTTTGTTGAGTTGTGGGTTCTACCAAACAACTCAGTGGATCTAGAACCGGATCGGGGCACACACTATGTAACTTGCTCAAGAAGTTCGGGGAACTGGATTGAACCATTCAGTAGCTTGAGAATAAAAAGAGCATCTAGCACTAATATTCTTGATTATAGGGACTCCAAGTTCAATTATATAGCCACCTCATGAATAGGGACAATCCAGCATCTATTAAAGCCTAACCCCTAACAACCGGAGAATTTCGTTTTGCAGCTTTTCCAGAGCTTGTCGTAGATAATATTGGTAGAGGACCATACCAAATAGGATGCTATTAAGATGCCTAAGCCGTAACCCCGCATTTCATTTTGTCCCTTTAAACAAATCATCTATACATCGATAGGAAAATCCTATTTTCTTAAGTTGTGAGTTTTCTTTTAGTTGCAAACTTACTTCCCTCAAATTTATGTAAGGACATTTCAGCCAATAGGGTCTGACTAAAGTCCGCCCATTGGAAAGTCATTAGGATCGTAATACGTTTTACTTGTCCTTTGAAAATAGTTTTGATTTTCTATTTACTCGACCATAGTATCATATCTCAGAATCTGGCTAGTTTATTTATCAGTGTCATTACGACTTCATCTTTTCGTACACTAACGTACGTCTTATCAAAAACTACCATAAACAAATCAAATACATTTTGTTACTATTTATTTTGTTGTCTTTCAGTTTATAAACAAATTGTTTTGGGTTGTTACAAATGTTCTGTGACTCCAATTTAAGACCAGATATTATTATTCTGGCTAGGTATTTAGTATGAAGGAGCGTCAATGCTGCCAAAGACCGGTCTTATAGGTTTCTCCAGAAGTCAAACCATCAGCTTATAAGGACAACTCCTGTCAGGACCAAGCCTCCAGCCTGCAATAGGCCTACGACTGCTGAGTGGGATGGTACTAGTACTATTGTAAATGGACTTTCTTTTAATTTGAATTTGTAGAATGTTCTTTTGTGTCAAGGACTCACATGTGACAACCATTGCAAGAAGTGCGTTGTCAAAACAAAAGAAGAGGAGTCAGAGGACTTCAACTACAGGGCTCCTGTGAGCCAGCTGGCGAACACTCTCGGCCTTCCACTTTTGGTAAACAGGAAAGGTCTTCAGGGTATTATTTTCCTCTACAAGTTGATAAACAACTACATTGACTCGCCTTTGTGCAGTATCCATAATCATTTAAATATTGACTTGAATTGTTTTGAAAATAGTTGTATTATACTGAAAACAGTTTTAAATAAAAATACGTTTCTATTCTATTGTATCCTCGCTGCTCACTTGGGACGAGGTCCGGAGATATTTTCTGGCGAAGGTGCCTGAGGACAAACTATGAGTTCTATCCAACACTCGACCAGATCCAGCGCTCAGGCAATGAAGTGTCAAGCTCTGAAGCCCTTTTCCTTCCTTACACACCTCCAAGAGCAGCGTTAAACGGCTCCCCCGTCATTGATCTTATACCTTTGTTACTCTTGTTGTTTTAGCGAATTTCCCTATATTAGAAGCTATTACCGTAGGTCTCATGGAAGGAATTAAGCCCAAAACCATGATAAATTGTTGTTTTAAGGTCCCCAGATGACAAAAACACTATTGGTTCAAATTTAAATATGTGTGTCCGTGAATGCGATAACTTGAGTGAAAATCGTCCGATTTCAATGAAATTTGGCTCAAATGTGTAAAATGACATTTATGACTTTTAGTTTGAAAACCAGAAAAATCGGTCTATGGGAAGGGGGGTTTATGGGGGTTTTATATTTTCCAAAAATCAGTTTTTTGCATTTTTCACCCTAAAATTTTCAAAACACTTAATTTTGGTTTGGACCATATTATAGAGCTTAAAAAACACAAACTATATTATATTTTAAATTATTAACCTAGGTTAAGTGGTTGCGGAGAAAATCCAAAAAACCTGCTCATAAAATCTCCCATGTTAATTTTATGGGAAAAAGGTTTGTTGCTTTTCCTTATTTCATTTTAATGTAAACTTCACATTTCCTTTTACGAATCAGTTTAGCTCCACAAAACAATCATTTCTGTATTTAATTTGTGATTCTAAGTTCAAACGTTGCAGAGATATTCAAAGTGCTAAACACAGCACGTTGTCCAATGTTATCTTTATGGAGAATAAATCAAATTTGATATCTCCATTATTTATGAAACTTGGTATGTGGCTTCATGTAGTATTGGTATATTGATATTTGCACAAAAAATTTATTTTGTGTTGATTATCCCCGTAGCAGCAAACCTGCATACTCAGCCCTAATGTTATTCTTATGGAGAATAAGTAAAATTTTATATCTCCCTTAATTATAAACATAAATTAATACAACTTAGTATGTAGCTTCACCTGGTTGAGTTATATTGGTAATTGCAAAAAAAACACATATCTTATATTCCTCGTTGCAGCAAACCTGCGCACTCAGCCCTAAAAAAATAAAATTTAATAGATCACTTATTTATTTATGTATTTTATGAAACTTGGTAAGTGGCTTTATGTGGTAGTGAGAAACATATGCATGCTTTGGAAATTCGCTGAGTACGCAGGTTTGCTTTGACGGGGGTATTATTATTAGTACTATCTCATATTTTATATTTCTATTGTTATTATCGTGCTAGTCATTGTTACAAGTTATGTAATAATTTAAACTGTTGTAGTCTTTGTACGTTTTCTGTCAATCAAAGTTCCGTTTCTCATTATTACTAGTTACAGAGCTGTTATATTAATGCATTATTATTTGTTTTTTAAATGACTGATTGATTTTTTTGCCTCTTTGTTATTTTGTTGTAATATTGTGCATTGTTATTATTCTATTATATTGTTAATTATTATTTTGACCATCTTAAATGGCGATGTTTCGTTTTCTTCTGCTTCAGAGATTATATCATGTTTGCTCGTAGGTCATTTTGTTTCTAATGCATGTACAAAAACAACTATCTCGAAGTTTGCATCCAATGTTTTCCTTGCATATTAAGCACTATTACTTAAGCTTTGCCATACTTATTGTACAACACTATGTAAAATGGTTTGCAAGTCCCCCCCCCAGGGTTAAAAATCCCGGGGTGTCCACAGAAGTTTAACCGGGGTGTCCATAGAAAGGGGTTTTGACCGCTTTCCCTGAAAGCGTTTGTGTGATCTATAAAAAAATGCCGTTGGCGTTGAAATAAAAAAATAAAGAAAGAGATGGCTGAAGATCAGCAGCGATAGAGCTCAAAACCTGTCCCGAGGTTTTAAAAATTTTGACACCTTAAGGCGACGTAAGATAAAAAATTTTATTTAATACTGAAAATATAATTTAAAACCAAAAAAGCATTTTGGTTATCAACAACTTTTGATAAATCTTTAAATATATTATTAAAGATTGTTATCAATATAAAGGATATCAACTAAAACAAATCATTTAAAACAAATTTTATTGAAGATCATGCAATACATTATTTGTAGGTTGAAAGCAATGTTTTTCTGAAACATGTATTAGCAAATGTATCTGTATTAAGATATCAAACAATTATTGTACACCACTAATATAAAATTAATTTGAAAGTTTAGTAAGAATCTAGACTGGTACTTATTTAGAGGCGTAAGTAAGATGGTGCCTCTTTCAAAGTTTTGTTTTTCCAATGTTCCACACATTTTAATCTTCAAGCTTGTTGGTAAGTAATAAGTGACAGTTCTGCGGTATGAGGTTACATGTCTAGGTCGTGATGTAAGATGAAAGGTCAACCCTAACCTAACTTCATGGCCAAAGTCAACATCTAGGATCTTGGTCCAAGACCTGATTTTGGGCCCAACTTACAATATTACAACCACAAAGCCCCCCAAGTTGCCGGAATGGTTGCGATATTGTAGAGCGAAACCCCTTCAGAACTGGGCGCTAACAGTTACGTCGTTCCCAGACACGGAACAGAGCTGAGATTGAACGATTGCTTTGCCGTTTCCACACGGATGTTATGTTTAGGTCCTGAAATTAGCACTTAAATGCTCGATAGACATTGGAGAAGGCGTAACTTAACAAGGGGAAGCCGATTACAAGGGACACGTTAGTGTTTTACTCTGTAATCGGAAACAGAGGTGATATAATGACCCACATAGTATAACGTTTTTGGGTAAAAACGATAGTTAATGTGTTTGGGTGAAAATACAAGGCAGACTAGGTGACAGATGATTCATATCAACGGTTGTAAATGGATTTTGTTTACTCAACTTAACCAGCAAACGAGCTGCATACCGTAATTAGAGTTTCGCAAAGCGATTTATTCCGAGTTATTTAACTGCGGATAAAACAAATGACTGTGTGTGAAAAACGTCGAACAATGTGAAATAAATCCCTACACGTCCTTGTGTAGAAAACATAATTATTGTTTTTGGAATAGGCTCTAGAAATGTTTAAGGTGCGTCGTCAGATTGAGGTCCGTGAAATGTATGTAGGTCTGGGATTTAAACTCACGAAAGTCACTTTTGTTTTAATCTTTGGTTTTTGACCTTGAAAACAATTTTTGACCTTTACTTCGGTTGTGGAACTTGGCGTTGCCTCAAGGTTGTATCATCACCTTGAAATATTAGGTAAGGATATGTTAGGATAGGATAGGTTTAATCTTTGACATTTGATAACGACCTGATTACGCAACGTATAGCTCCCTCGTGCCACAAAACCATCATTGTATACTTACTTGGGGTCCTTATGAATATGGTTTTTGAATTAAAACACTGCAAGAAAATAGTGTTATGGAGATTGCAATTTCGCTCAATACAACCTTTGCTAGTCTTCTACAGTGGTATTATCAAAGCCAGCAGTGAAGGCGAACCGGTTTGGTTTGCCAGAGATGCCTTAAAAATATGCTACATTAAAAGGTCCTTGGGCAATTGGGTGACACAATTATAACTACTAATAATTGTCTACAAAAATAAAATGTATATTAATTGAATATTTGACAATTTAACAATGTAACCTAAAACAACTGTGACTTGTATCTATCATAAAGGAACTTCAAATACAATGTTGTTAGGGAAAAATTGTATATGAGGTTCTCCCATCACAAATCAAGAAACTTAAATCAACATTTGTAAACAAATCCAAATATAATATTAGTTTTTATAACATAAGTAAGGGGAAGGTTCCTTAGTAAACCTTAAAACCTAAATGTTTCAGAATAAAAGTTCATTATTTATTTCATCCCGTCGATAACTTTAAAACCCTTCCTCAAGATTAATATGTTTTTGGAATTGCGAATTAATTCTTCAACCAACAAATCCCCCCACCGCAAAGAAAATAATAATATTATAATAGTTAAAACTTATGATTTTGTATGTTAACTACATAAGTCATTTACAAAATTAGGGATAATCTTGATTTTTTTACGTCACCTTGTAATGCTATTATGGATTTCACCTGGAAAGAAAAGGCTGTTTATGTAAAGGCACAAAATTATATACCAGAACCGATACTGCAATAATAATCTTTACTGACACGGACATGTGTTTCAATTTTCTGTTTAAGGTATATTTTGAAACTGAAAGCCTCCCCTCTCGCTCGGGTTGTAGTTTATTGATCAGCCCAACGACACATCGCTGTTGCCTTTCGACGTTCCCGCTAAACAGAGGAGTTATTTTTGAAATAACTGTGAGTTTTAAGAACCTCTTGTAATTTCTCTACAACCAAGGTAAGATACACGTGTCTGCCTAAAAACAATAAGGTTAAATTTATGTTTAAAATTTGTCTGTATTGAACTGTAAATAAATAAATAAATAAACAGTAACACAATAAATTGTTTTAGATATTTTAAATTATGAATAACTTATATATGTTTCATAATATATAATTATAAACTTGAAATCCCTTCCTGGTTCAAAACCGATTTTCTATCTTTGGGAATATTCGTCCAAATTTAAAATTTAAAATGGCTATTCCATTTAGAGGAAACAGGAATAAAGCTCCACCCCACTGGCATTCAAAGCGCCATTGTTAATTTTAATTGCAATAAATGTATATTTTTTTTATTTCAACACTAGTGGCATTTTTGTAAAGAGTACATTACTAACGCTTTTAACGGAAAGCAGTCCAAACCCCTCAAATTGTTGTGGACATGCCGGGATTCGAACCCGTAATTTGTAACCCCTTGAACCGAAGTCCAATACGCTAACCGTTAGGCCAGCGAAACGCCCAAATCTACAGCTATATTTGATCTACTATTGTTGTAAATTGACAGTGAAGTGAATGTTGAAAGTGAATTCGTTTTCCATAACAAGAAGGCGAGTGTGCGGAGCGAATGCGATCTGTATGGTAGTTTAGCACACATTTAACTGTATTGCCGATTATTACGACGGCAAAGGTGGCAAAGGTAGAATTGCAGCATGAGAACGCTAGTGTTTAAAAATTACTCTGCTTGGTTAAATTTGGCAGCGACCATTCTTTATACGCTCCACCAATATAAAAACGGCCTGTCGCTACGAAAGTTACCTAAGAATTAAATCGCTATTTACACCAGTTTATATTTAAATTCTGAAATAGATAAACAATTCAAATTAAGCTCGTTGCGACCAAAGTGCTTGCATACTGGTGGTTGTTCCAGTGCTAAACTTTCTGTGCTCTTCTCTTAAGTTAACTTGACTTGTTACAAGTAACTAAAGCTCTACTTTTTTGTTTGTACAAAAAAAAACTAAGCACGCAAAAGCAGCTTAGTGGAATACATAGTACAAAAGGAATATAAACGTTTTTAAAGAAAGACAATCCGAACCCATTCTATAGTTCTATAATGGAGATTCAGAGGGAACCACTCCAGAACCTATGTCCAATTCGTAAACAGTAAAAGTACCAAAACATATGGGTTTCCCAAAAGAAAATCACATTCAAATTTCTGATACTCTCGGTTGTATCTATAATGCACGTAAAAAGACAACAAACAAACCACCGTAAACGTTTCATACAATAGAATATTTCAATAAATAACTTTTCATACAATAGAATATTTCAATAAATAACTTTTCATACAATAGAATATTTCAATAAATAACTTTTCATACAATAGAATATTTCAATAAATAACTTTTCATACAATAGAATATTTCAATAAATAACTTTTCATACAATAGAATATTTCAATAAAGTAAGCTCAGTGAGTAATTGAAGTACGCCATTGTCATTGAAGTACGCCATCGTCATTGAAGTACGCCATCGTCATTGAAGTACGCCATCGTCATTGAAGTACGCCATTGTCATTGAAGTACGCCATTGTCATTGAGGTATCTTTAAATCTCCCACATTATCAGGGTTTGGTATATTATTTTGGAAATGATCATATATTTTGGTTCAACCTAAAACAGACCAATCATTTTAGGCCGTGACGTAAAGGACGTAACATGTACCATAACATCTACAGAATATAATATCTACCATATAATATATAAAGAGCAATACATCTGCCATTACATCTAAAGATCATAACATCTACTAGCCCAGTAGAATTATCCTAATTTAAGGGGTTGCCACGCAAAAGGTGGAGTAGTTCTGATTTTCAGGTATGTTATGAGTATCGATCCCATGATGAAAAATCGACCTCGAAGCCCTTGTGCGTTTTCCGCCATCTTGAAAAATTCGTTTAAATACTGTTCTGGTTTTACTATTTCCTTAATAACTCGCTTACAGTGTGTCGTAGGCAAAAACTTCTTCTCATATTTAAAGATTACGAAATTCCCTACAAGATTCATATAGATTCATAGATTCAGGATATTGGAAAATACGACTAATCGGAATGAAGAATCATAGGTTTTAAAACAGTAGAAAATGTTAAGGATATATAAAAACTGGACTTTATCTCATTTCAGCTCAACTAACTAATTTTCGATAAGGTGTACAGTAAAATATGAAAGGAATAATTTGTAGAAAACTAAATTTCCTATAAGTTACATATGAAGAAACGTAACATATATCCAACAGATGCATAGAAACAAATGGTCTAAATTTAAATAAAAAGTTTAAAAATTTCAAAGCATCATTTAAGCCCAGCTTTCTCAAAAATAATTTATTTTGTTTTGTTTACGTTTAAGGTTGAATATGTGTTATTTATGCTTCTTAGATGACATTATGTTACATACTGTATTGAAAAAAGTTACTTCTGGATTGGAAATATTAAGAAAAAGAATGTTCAAGTACGTTAAGTATGTTAAGTAAAATAGTCAATGTTAAAATTAAGTTAGTACAACTATATCATATTATCGGTTCGTACAACTACGAAATCACTTTATGGTATAAGGTAAGCTGTTGAAAACATTAAAACACGTTGTCTTATTCTTTAAGCTTCCTTCAAACTTGGGCCGAAACTAACTAGTTGAATTAATTTTACAACTCAAATAATCAGCCGTAATAAAGTCAGCGTCAGAGAACTACCCATCCACACTATCACCAATCGATCCCGTTCAACTTCACTCGTCTATATTCGGCAAAGGCAACGTCACTTTAGCAATTTTTGAAATATCAATTAAACATTGTGAAATGATCGAACATCTAATCTAAAAAAATAAATTGTCGTCTTCAGCGACAGACAGTTTCTATCGTCTTGGTCCTTCTTTTAAGCAATATCCGATAAAAACTAAAGCTAATACTACTATATAAATATGATACTTATTAATTAAAAATTCTAAAAAGACATTACAAAATAAATACATCAAATCTTTTAACATTAAAGGCTCGCTCAAACCAACGCGAACTAGGGGACGCGGGACCGTCGCAAAAATAGGGCACAGAAACAGGACTTGTTTCATTTACAAGTTCCAACTAAATTTGTATTTATATATACCTTGTATTTATAAGAACTTGTCAAACGAGAGTTTTGAATTAATCTGTGAAAATATTTAACTATACATTAAGGTATTAAAATTGGGATATTTTAACGGTTTGTATTGAATGAACGTTCTATTTAATGTAAGAGATGTTTAAAAATTTTATATGAGAATAATTTGTTACTTTGTATATGATACTGTTAATGTTATTATTTATCTAATATTAATTTGTACACAAATAAAAGTTCACAACTAATATATATATATATCAATTAAAACAAAAACTAATGAGCTGAAATATGTGATGCTATAGTTAATTCGTTTTTTAACGTGATACATTTTAACTGTTATCAATGTTTTCTATTAACCTGGCTTCTTTGGTTTATCGCATAACTTAAATATTGTTCACATTATTATCATATATATGTCATATATATATATATATATCATATATATGAAGTTTGAAGAAAAATGGTTTTCAATATAACGTCTTTATTACTATATAATTTAAAAACAATCCAGAACTATATTTACTTTAATGATGGATTAAATATGATACCCAAGAACCAAAGCCAAATCGCTAAATATTATTGACATTCACCAAATTTGTTTAAAGAAATTATCTTTCTAACTTTAGTTTATAAAAATGTGTATTTCCGAACATTAAGAAAGGTGAATACCTGACAATCTTTACTCCAAAATTAGTTTAAAGTTTAAAGAAATACCTTTATGTGTTTGTTTGAATACCCTTAATCCACGTACTGTAAGTGGATGTAACACAACTTTCGATTTCTTCAGTTAGGGTTAAAGTTTTGCACTACTCTCAGGAAACACCCTATATCGAAAAGAATTTTTTTTAAATCCTGAGGTAGATGAAAAGTGCATTATCAAGACCACTGAATCTTGTTATTATTTTAGCATTATATGGGGGTAATCTCAATAGTAATTTTGAAAAATTCAGGTATATCTTTTTCCAAATCTACAAAAAGCTCAAAATTCAATTTTGCAAGACTACCCACTATGAGAGGGATGACCTTGTAAAGCTTTCAAACAGAACACATCTGTTAGTGTAACTTTGGATGCGCGTTACATTTTATTTTGAATACGATAATCTAGACAACATTGGCTTTAGTTTATTACGAAGATGAAATAACAACTATGTCCAAAACGACAGAAACTGACTGTCACTGAAGACGAAAATCTGGTTTTATTAAAATTGTCATTACAAAGTAATGATTTTTTAAGTAATTAATTTTACAATGTTTAATTTCAATTTAAAATATTTTGAAAGTAGCATCATTGCCTTTGCCGAATATAGACGAGTGAAGATGAACGGGATGGATTGGCGATAGTGTGGATGGGTAGTTCTCTGCCGCTCATTTTATTACGGCTGATTATTTGAGTTGTAAAATTAATTCAAGTAGTTAGATTCGGCCAAAGTTTGAAGGGAGCTTCAAGAATAAGACAACGTGTTTTAATGTTTTCAACAGCTTCCATTACACCATAAAGTGATTTCGTAGTTGTACGAACCGATAATATGATATAGTTGTACTAACTTAATTTTAACATTTACTATTTTACTTAACATACTTAACGTACTTGAACATACTTTTTCTTAATATTTACAAGCCAGGAGTAACATTTTTAAAAACAATCTGTAACATAATGTGATCTAAACGGGATAAATAGCACATATTCAGCCTTAAACGTAAACAACAAATACCCCCGTTGCACCAAACCTACGTACTCAGCGAATTTCCAATGCATATATATGTATCCTAATACCACATAAAGCCACATACAAAATCTCATCAATATACATCCATAGATAAATGATTTATGACATTTTAATTGTACTCCATAAGAATAACAAAGTCATAAATGTTGTTTTACATGTTTGTACCAAATTCCATCAAAATCGGACCATTTTTAAGAGAGTTATCGCACCCACACAAACACACACACACACACACACACACACACACACACACACACACACACACACACACACACACACACACACACACTCACGCACGCATGCACGCACGCACGCACGCACGCACGCGCGCACGCGCGCGCGCGCGCACACACAAACACACACACACACACACACAGTTTTGAACGAAAGGTTTTTTTTGTATCTGGTGACCTTAAAACGAAAAGTTATCATGGTCCGGGCCCTAGGTCTTACCAAGCCGACTACGGTAATAGCTTCTTCCCTATAGGGGAAATTCGCTAAAAAGTATATTTAAGAAAGCCGGGCTTAAATGATACTTTAACATTTTTAAACTTTTTATTTAAAATTGGACCATTTGTTTCTATGCTTCTGTTGGAGATATGTTACGTTACTTTATACGTAACTTGAAGGAGATTTTATTTTCTACAGATTAACTCCTTACACATTTTACTGTAAACCTTATAGAAAATTAGTTAGTTGGGCTGGAATGAGATATAGCCCAGTTTTTATCCATTTTTAATTTTTTGTACTGATTTAACACCTATGATAATATTCCTATTAGTCTCCAATATCGTATAGGAATCTTGTAGGGAATTTCATAATCTTCAAATATGATGAGAAGGTGTTTTTGCCTACGACACACTGTAAGCGAGTTATTAAGGAAATAGTAAAACAAGAACAGTTTTTAGACGATTTTTTCAAGATGGCGGAAAACGCACAAGGGCCACGAGGTCGAAAAATTGGATTTTTCATCATGGGATCGACACATATAACATACCTGAAAATCAAAATTACTCCACCTTTTGTATGGCAAGGATACTATTCTACTGGACTAGTAGAATAAAAGGATCCTTAACATAAATAAAAGGACCCGAAATTCACAAAACAAATTGCCTACTGAAAAAAGTCGTGTCACATAAATCCAGCGACAGATGTCTATCTGCTAGCGATGACTTGCCCAACATATTTACAAGAGTAATTTTTGACAATCAGTATGTTTAATTCGCTGTAGTCAGGCAGCCATGGGCGTAATGGGAAGTGGGCACGCGACCCCAAAACTACACGGCCTGGCTGCGTGACTGTTGCCAGCTCCTCTTTACCCCCCCCCCCCCAATCGGGGCAACTACCATGTTTACCGTTTCATTATCGCAATGGCCCATTTTTCCGAGTACTCCACTTTTGTTTTCTTGTTCAAAATATGTTTTATAACATCACTCTGAATCTAGTGCATTATTATAAATAGCTTGTTATGTATGATGTAGCATATACGCATTAAGTGTATGTTATACATATTATTGTTTACAAATTAAAAAAAAGTGTTGGTCGGAAACATTAATAATATTTATGACTAAAGAAAATGTGATTTAAAGATGAATAGATAGTTTTCAGACTTGATTCCGATAAAGTGGTTTATACTTTTCTATATCTAGTTTTATTATAAAACATCTGTAGACATAGACTCTACCAGGGATTCTATAATATTCATTTAGTGTACCAATATCGGTGCATACGCACACCATTTTTAATTGTTTACAGTAAAAAAAACAATGATAACAAAGATAACTTTAAGACACTTTAACTTGTCGCTGTGTGCTCATATAAAAGCAGCACTAAGGAAAATGCTAAGTAGATTTTTTAGTCTGTTCTAAGATTTTTGAGGTTTAGGCCAAAAAAGTAAAATAATAAGCCGATTTAAGCCATTTAATTGAGACCGTGAAAGTGAAGCAAGGGGTTTTAATAATCTAGGCCTAATCTTGAAACCCCAAATCGAGCATACTCTTTTAAACGAGGCCAAATTCAAAGTAACAAGACAAAGCTTCTGATTTCTTTTAGTTTTAGCGAATTTCCCCTATAGGGAAGAAGCTATTACCGTAGGTGGCATGGTAAGACTTCAGCCCGAGACCATGATAACTTTTCGTTCTGAGGTCCCCAGATGCCAAAAACACTATTCGTTAAAATTTATATAAATGTGTATATATATATATATATATATATATATATATATATATATATATATATATATGTCTGTGTGTGTGTGTGTGTGTGTCCATTACCGTGATAACTTTTGAAAGAAACACCCGATTTAGATGAAATTTGGCACAAATGTGGAGAGTAGCATTTATGACTTTAAGTTCGAAAACCAGATCGATAGCACTATGGGAAGGGGGTTTTATAGGGGCTTACAATTTTCCAAAAATCGGTTTTTTGCAAATTTGACCCAAAAATGTTAAAAACACTCAATTTTGGTTATTGCCATTTTATAGAGCTTAAAAAACAAATAATTTAGTATTTTGAATCATTAACCTAGGTTAAAGTGGTTGCTGAGAAAATCCAAAAAAACGTGTCCCATGTTAATCTTATGGGAATAAGGTTTTTAGATTTTTCTCAGATATTTTTACTAAAAACTTCACATTTCTGTTTATTAATGTGTTTAGCTCAACAAAAAAAACATTTTGGTGTTTTAATCGTTGTTCTACGTCCAACCGTTGCAGAGATATTCAAAGTGCTAATCACAGTACGTTGTCCAATGTTATCCTTTTGGAGAATAAATCAAATTCTATATCTCGATTATTTATGAATGTGTATTGATGAAACTTGGTATGTGGCTTCAACTAGTTGTGGTATATTGATATTAGCACAAAAAACAAGTTTTTTGTTGATAGTCCCCGTAGCAGCAAACCTGCATACTCGGCCTCCATGTTATTCATATGGAGAATAAGTAAAGTTGTATATCTCCCTTATTTAGGAACCTACATTAAGAGAACTTGGTATGTAGCTTCACCTGGTTCAGTTGTATTGATAATTGCAAAAAAACACATTACTTATCTTCCTCGTTGCAGCAAACCTGCGTCCTCAACCCTAATGTTATTCTTATGGAGAATAAATAAAATGCTATATATCACTTATTTATGGATGTATTTTTGTGAAACTTGGTAAATAGCTCTATGTAGCAGTGAGTCACATATATATGCATTTGAAATTCACTGAGTACGCAGGTTTGCTGGGACGGGGATATTTCAACCGTAAATGTTCTGTGATTTGTTATTTGTTTACTTATTAAAAAATTTAAATCAATCCCGGGAATACCGATTGGTGTGGGATCAGTTTTAATATGTGCTGTGAATGACTACATATTTCAAAAACACAGGATGCAAACTATGTGCTCATACATGGGTGGTCATTTGGTCATAAGTTCGGTACTACTTACTGACCAAAGTAATGAGCAAGTATGTAGCAAGGAATGTATGAGACCGAGCACAGTGTCATTCCAATTGCAAGCCAATTAGCAGCTGAGTATCAGTATGATGAGCACGATGTGAGCGTGCCGCCCATAGTTATGATCGGCGCCCTAGCACTTACATTGGCGCTGCTACGTTGCAAATATAGAACCGCACCAAAGAGCTGAAGGAATCTCACGAGTAAATTTCACGAAGCTATACTGAATTTGAGGGCTTTGTGAGCTTATGTTGGTACGATTACATGACTTTTATGACGTGAGATATATAAGCAATAATTGTAATAAAACCCTCCTTCGTAGTGCAGTAGTTTGTTATTCATCGTGTATAAGAACATTTATATTCGCATAGTTATGGCTCCTTTAAAACAGATCATCAATAGAATATCAGTGTAGAAATTGTTCAAGCCAGTTTCTACCCCTACCATTGACTTGTTAAGAATTCAAATACAATTAAGGGTGTTGAAAACACTTGTTCTATCATCTCTTTAATACCACTTGAATAGCGTGGCGTCCCTGTTATTATGCAGTGAAGTGTTCCTTTCTTCTGCTAATTCTCTTCGTGTTTACACTAATATTGAATGTCAAACTGTAAATGCTGAATACTTAACACTTAAAATGTAAAACGGCATTATTTAGTTGTTTTAACCGTGTCAAAGTTTAAATATAATTTTTTCAAGTGTTTTAGTCATGACAATTTGTATTGACTCTATCTTTTTGTATATAGATACAAAGTCTTGATTTCACATAGAGTTTCATATTTCTCTACGTGACTTTAATAGACAATATAAATAAATAATAATTGATACACTACCAAGACCACTGTATCTATACTAAGTTTTAGTTTTTCACCAATATTTTAAAAATAGAGAGTTAGATCCGACATATTGAGTAATACTATGATTTCCTCTATTGTCCACTTCAAATTAGAAATAATCACACAAAAAAGTGGATTTACTTATGCCCATGATTATATGGATGGAAAAAACATGTTGGCTATATTAATTACAGAGGCATTTATTATATAGTTTTGTAGATATTATAGAAACACTTTTCAGGGAACCCATGTATTGCAGTAGAACCACGTATTGAGGTAGTATCCTGTCAAGGGGCGAACCATACCCTACCAGTAGTTTTGGGGAAAGAACGAAACAATACGATCTATTTGTTTAGGTTCTTGCAAATTAAAACTACGCTTGCTATTAGTTAATCACATTTGTAATAAGATGCATTTTTATGTTATTTTATAGGTATATACTACTGTACATTCGTTTAAGAATAATGAGCAGCTTATTATGGTAATTTTATTTGTCTTATTGAGTATTATTTTGAGTAAACGGGCAATAATTTTCTAAGAAAAATCTTCAGGGTCATGAACTCAAAACACAAAAATCTCCAGTGTTATGTAACAAGCTGTTCAAAAGACACTGATGACTCGATGAGTGGAGACCAGGTGCTCATCAGTACACGGCAGAGAGTTGCTCGGCAGGTCTGATTGGTATTCCATCGAGTAGCCCCCAGACGCCGGCCACCAGAGGAAGTCTGGGACCTCCGTGAGAATGTCCGTCCGTCCTACCCCTCGTATATGGCAACCAATTATACATCTCGCAGCATTTTCCTAACTGTTATCTCCGCGTCTACGCTTGCTTCTCGTTTTCGGAAATGACCGATGCTGGTGTCTTTGGAATCGAAATTATCACATTGCTATTCTTGTATGTTTTAAATTCTTAACGAAATCGAGTATACGGTCAGGAATAATTTTACTATTGTTTACTACACAAACGTTGGTAAAATCAAATTTGTCTAGAGAATTTTTGATTACGTAACGTGCATCGGTGTGAATGACTGATTTCTATGATTTGGAATTTAATTAGGGACTACGGATTTCTATTTCACTATTTAAACGTTAAAACAACGGGAATAAGTGTACGTGGATAAAATAAATTATAAATAGTGCATAACATCTTCTGATCTGCTAGACAAATTCACTTATATGTAAATATATTCAAAATATAAATTTTTTAATCATAGTTGAAATGTTCCCAGCATAATAATGACGCAAACAGTAATTAATAAGACAAATCCATATTTTTTATTTATATTCCCAATTAAAAAAAGTATGTATCAGACTAGACGGGAAACTCTTAATTATTTGTTTACTTGTTACATTAAATAACTTCTTTACATTGGGTATCGATCAGCGTGTGCGTTTTTTGCTCCGCGGTTTAGAGTAATTTCAAAACACATATTTTGCTCCGGTGGTAGAGCAGGTAGAAATCGGGGCTGCTGGAAACACCTCTTTTGCTCCGCGAGGGGGAGAGTGGCTGACTAATGAGTGTCCAATTGTGTCCAGTGTTTCAAACCCCATGAGTTTAATAGGTTATGATACAATATTATTTTATATATATATATATATATATATATATATATATAGAGCATATGATTTATATCATAATAGTAAAATTTTACATATAGAGAAAGTTAGAATTAATAGGACTTAGTAGGACAATCAAATTACTATGGATAGAAAATGTATGTCACCAAACATGAAATATTCTTTGCAAAACTAAATAAGAAAACCATTTCGAGTGGTGGAAGTTGCACATTCAGAATCAATTCAATTATTATTCATGGAACTGAAGTAATAGTTGTACTGAACCAAGTTATTTGTGGGAATTTAAGGAAGGCAGTGGCTATGGCCGCAGATCTCAGGCAGATCGACGCTCGGGTTCGCAACAATTCCAGTGTTTTGAACACACAGGATTAAGGCTGGCCAATATACTCGAACATAATAATTTTTGTACCTAGGTTATCCAGGGTAACTGAGAAAATCTAGAGTATTTCGAAAGAAAGTTCGGTTTGACTTTTCACCTCCAGTTAGACTTATGATGAAAGAATTTGTAGGAGAGGGAATGTTAGCTACTCTCCCCTAGCAGAGCTAAAGAGTTGTTTCCAGCGGCCCCGATTTCTACCTGCTCTACCCCCGGAGAAAAAGATGTGTTTTGAAATGACCCTAAACCGCGGAGCAAAAGACGTGCAGACATAGATCGATGGATCCTTTGTTATTTTTTTGCAGTAAATTACATGCGTTCCACAATAAATGTTCGTTTGTTATGGATGCCGATGACACAACACTTTTGAATGTTGAAAGAGATTTTAGGCAGCTTTTGAGTGGTGGCAATGAAACATTATTAAATGTATCTGAATGGTTCAAGGCAAATGGATTACTTTCTAATGAATCAAAAAAGACATGCAAATACTGAATCGCCTCTTCAGGAATCTGATCATGTTAAGTTTGTAGGTCTCATTGTTGATAGACAGCTTTCTTGGAGCTCACATATTGATCTAGACATTTCATCTAGACTTTCTGCACTTACTAAGACAACTAATTATTACATCCCATTCGATTACTCAAAAACTGTATACTTTGCCTATTTTAAGTCCATTGTTCAGTATGGTCTGGTATTGTGGGGAAACTATGGCAGGATTAATGATAATCCTCTTTTATAAAAGAAGGCAGTGAGAGTTTTGACAAAATCTAGTCTCAGAGCAAATTGTCGTTATTTATTCAAGGAGTTAAATATATTGACTGTTATGAATTGATATATCTTTGAAATTGTTAAATATACTGTGAATAAACCTGTGCCTACTTTGACCTTAAGAAAGGTCATTCAATCCCACAACGCTAGAAATAGAGATGTTATCGATTATGAATTTTGTAGGTTAAGTGACTATTGGTAGTCACTGTGCTCTAGGATTAAGGGTGTACAACACCCTTAGATGTAGAGTCAAAGATTCACCTCTGAAATCTTGTTTTGATAAATTGTATTTATGGCTTTCAAGAAACCCCTTATATCGTTTGGTTGAATTTTTTGCCCTCAGTGCCTGTAATATTAGTTTGTAACTAATGATATTTATCTACCCAATTGTTATTTGCTTTGTTAATATTTTAAAATTGTTTTATATAGCCTATTTTCTTTTTATATGTTTAGTCGATTTTTTATTTTAACTTAGTTTTACATGATACATTTATTACCAGTGTTACTAATCCATTTGACTATTTTACTTACGTTTTACATTAAAATTACATATCAATAATGCTTCGTCTTATATGTTAAAAATGATATCATTACGTTCATTTTTTGTAATTATGACTTGGTATATTGACCATGACTATGAGTTTGCCCACTGTACGAAACATTTGTATTGAACGGCAATTGAGAATTAATTTGATTTGATGTAACACATTTTAAGTACATAAGACTCATACCTTATTCTTGGGACGTATAACATTGATAAATGTAGTAGTTAAATTGTTGGTGCATTCTTGTAAATATGAAATTAAATATTGAGGCTGAAAAAATTAAATTTGTAAGAACATAAAGGAAGCTTGGAAGAGGATTTTATACAATGACAACTACATAACAACTCAAAACTTCTATAATCAATACCACATACGAGGAGGAGCTTGAATTAACCATTCCTGGCGTGACTCCCCTCCCACCATTCGTTTGGTTTCCGGACACTATCCCATAAAAATAGTGTAAAATACATAATTACATTGCATTCTGTTATGTAGGTGAAACAGCATGCACGGTGTAAACATATATTTTGTTCAATTACACGTGTAGTTTATATTATAATTTAATTTACCTAAAAGGTAAATATATTATATTGTTTGACATTCTAGGTTATGTTGTCTAAAATGTTGTTGGAAAGGAAATATTTGTGGTTGGATCTTTGTTTGAAGGCTATTTCTGCACTACTTGACTTTGATAGACTTCAGAATTGAATATTTTACCTAGGGAGAAGAAGTAACGCCAAAACAGCAACCTGGCTACCATCATACATGGGGTGATCGCCGCTATTGTGTCGTGCTCGTTGGTTAGCTGGGGTAATCGAACAGTTGCAGCATTTGTCGCTCACCGATGTAAAATAAAAAATTTACTAGTTTATGTCTAGAGAAACAACCATGTTAGGGTTTATCCAATTCAGTACATAATTATACCATAAAAATAATAAAACATAGCCATAAATAATAATTTTATATTTTAAAACTGTACCATGCAAGAGTACGCAGAACCTTAACAAAGAACTTATATGAGAACGAGAACTTTGATTTTGGAGTCAAGATTACTTATTGGTATAAGTACTGGGTTTTCTCTTAAGCTCTCAACTACCAAAACTGCAGACCACTATTTACCATTTTTCTCTTAATACAACTATTACATTAATTGTTGCGATTTTAATGACTGAGAAGCAATTACTTTTGCATATATTAGTGTTCATAGTTCCCATTAACACTGTTGTAAACTGCAAAATCGTCATATGCGAGACATTTATGTCACTACTTATAAGGGTGCCCAATCAATACTGAAAGGAATACACGTAAACCCTTTTATCGTTATAACTATTCTATGCATTCATGAAACCACTGTAAATCCGTTCATGTACAACACCGGACTGTATAGTTCAAAAGTGACACTCACTATTTTAAACAAACATGTTTCAGTTATTATAAAAAATACGGTGACATTGTATCTCGAGGCAGGATTGTATTGTATAGAATTTATCTGCAGAGGACAAAGTGGGCGCACAACATTAACTTGCAAATGCCCACCTTGTCGCATCAGAACGTCGGCATACATTAGCGGCATGGCTGTGCGTGGCGTCGCGTCGCGTCACCGTCGGCGTCGGTAGCCGTGCCTCGGACTAGGGACCCCGACCGCCCGATCTGCTGACGTGACTCGTGACTCAGTAACGCCAAGGTACAACTTCATCGCGTCGCGTCACCGTCGGCGTCGGTAGCCGTGCCTCGGACTACGGACCCCGACCGCCCGATCTGCTGACGTGACTCGTGACTCAGTAACGCCAAGGTACAACTTCATCGCGTCGCGTCACCGTCGGCGTCGGTAGCCGTGCCTCGGACTACGGACCCCGACCGCCCGATCTGCTGACGTGACTCGTGACTCAGTAACGCCAAGGTACAACTTCATCGCGTCGCGTCACCGTCACCGTCGGTAGCCGTGCCTCGGACTACGGACCCCGACCGCCCGATCTGCTGACGTGACTCGTGACTCAGTAACGCCAAGGTACAACTTCATCGCGTCGCGTCACCGTCGGCGTCGGTAGCCGTGCCTCGGACTACGGACCCCGACCGCCCGATCTGCTGACGTGACTCGTGACTCAGTAACGCCAAGGTACAACTTCATCGCGTCGCGTCACCGTCGGCGTCGGTAGCCGTGCCTCGGACTACGGACCCCGACCGCCCGATCTGCTGACGTGACTCGTGACTCAGTAACGCCAAGGTACAACTTCATCGCGTCGCGTCACCGTCACCGTCGGTAGCCGTGCCTCGGACTACGGACCCCGACCGCCCGATCTGCTGACGTGACTCGTGACTCAGTAACGCCAAGGTACAACTTCATCGCGTCGCGTCACCGTCGGCGTCGGTAGCCGTGCCTCGTACTACGGACCCCGACCGCCCGATCTGCTGACGTGACTCGTGACTCAGTAACGCCAAGGTACAACTTCATCGCGTCGCGTCGCGTCACCGTCGGTAGCCGTGCCTCGGACTACGGACCCCGACCGCCCGATCTGCTGACGTGACTCGTGACTCAGTAACGCCAAGGTACAACTTCATCGCGTCGCGTCGCGTCACCGTCGGTAGCCGTGCCTCGGACTACGGACCCCGACCGCCCGATCTGCTGACGTGACTCGTGACTCAGTAACGCCAAGGTACAACTTCATCGCGTCGCGTCACCGTCGGCGTCGGTAGCCGTGCCTCGGACTACGGACCCCGACCGCCCGATCTGCTGACGTGACTCGTGACTCAGTAACGCCAAGGTACAACTTCATCGCGTCGCGTCACCGTCACCGTCGGTAGCCGTGCCTCGGACTACGGACCCCGACCGCCCGATCTGCTGACGTGACTCGTGACTCAGTAACGCCAAGGTACAACTTCATCGCGTCGCGTCACCGTCACCGTCGGTAGCCGTGCCTCGGACTACGGACCCCGACCGCCCGATCTGCTGACGTGACTCGTGACTCAGTAACGCCAAGGTACAACTTCATCGCGTCGCGTCACCGTCACCGTCGGTAGCCGTGCCTCGGACTACGGACCCCGACCGCCCGATCTGCTGACGTGACTCGTGACTCAGTAACGCCAAGGTACAACTTCATCGCGTCGCGTCACCGTCACCGTCGGTAGCCGTGCCTCGGACTACGGACCCCGACCGCCCGATCTGCTGACGTGACTCGTGACTCAGTAACGCCAAGGTACAACTTCATCGCGTCGCGTCACCGTCACCGTCGGTAGCCGTGCCTCGGACTACGGACCCCGACCGCCCGATCTGCTGACGTGACTCGTGACTCAGTAACGCCAAGGTACAACTTCATCGCGTCGCGTCGCGTCACCGTCGGTAGCCGTGCCTCGGACTACGGACCCCGACCGCCCGATCTGCTGACGTGACTCGTGACTCAGTAACGCCAAGGTACAACTTCATCGCGTCGCGTCACCGTCACCGTCGGTAGCCGTGCCTCGGACTACGGACCCCGACCGCCCGATCTGCTGACGTGACTCGTGACTCAGTAACGCCAAGGTACAACTTCATCCAGCCAATCCCAAGCTGGGCCGCGAAATAGCCTGCATAATCTTCTAATAATTCCTAATATTATGACGGATGTGTTTAGTCGATCGAAGTAGTCGTGATATATACAACATGAATGTTATAGTATGAGTTTTTGTTACTTTATATCCGTCATATTGACTAAGCTCTTGTGAGACTGGGTGAATACCCTAACCATTGAATTGCCTCATATCGATTAAATAAAGCCATGTAGATATTGCATGGTTCAGTAGCAGTGTGTTAGGTGTAACAACGGCTGTCAAAGAAAACTGGTAAACTTTCTTATCTGAAACTAGATAATTTGTCCATGTTTATTATAAGTATTATACGATTGATTACTCGTTATCTCAAATTTATCTCGGATATTATATTCCAATGAGGTGCTTCTGAAATAGCTTTACTGCAAAGAACAAATTAGTTTTATATTTTTTTTAATAACGCAGGTACTACCTAATATAATAGTCTTATTCCCCTGGAAAAAGTAAATATTTTAGAATAACCTATTAAAGTAGTCCGAGAGTATAATGATATTTCGAAAATGAAGTGTAAATTACAACATTTTCTTGTGTAATAATTTAGTTAAATGGTGATTTCATATGAAAATCGCTTGGTGGAAGGACTTTGTGATCATAAAAAAATTAAGTAGGTTAAAATAGTTGTCAAGAGACATAGATAACATTGGATCTTTTCATTACAAATAATTTGAGTCGTGATACTTATAAATATTATTATTCACTTATATTATATTATACTTCACTAGTACTTTAATCTAGCTCTTCCAAAAGGCCTACTTGTGTATGAATATATAATATTATGTTCCATGCAACGATTTTAACTTAAATTTTCCCCTAATCCAGAGGAATTACCAATGCAATTATTAGAAACAGTCTCATAAACTCTAGAACCCTTCTCACAGCTACATTTTGGCAAATTCGGGAACATGAATTAACATCTAGTGTAAAGGGTATGTAACTAATAATAAATCTTTAATCATTATTAAACATATTTGTCACATAAATAAATAATATAATTAGGAATGTAATTATGTTTATTTTTATTGAGTTTTCCTAACGGTAAAGAAAATATTATAATTAAAGAATGATTATAAGAAAGGTATAAATGTCCTTATTGATTTGGGTCTTTTTATACAAATTGCATATAAATATCGGCATTTAATAAATGTATTTATTTTAATTTTATTTATTTTTATCTAAAAATAATGCTGTTTGTGTTTTATAGTTAATATAATACCTTACCACCAACTGCTGATGTTCTAATGCTCATTGCCTTGAGGAGGTGCAATAAGGGAGCAAATCAAGTCATACGGTGTCCTGTATGTTCATCGATATTTATGTTACTGCTACATTCGCTTGCACATGAGAATAAAACAGGTAAGTTTACCTTCTAAATGTTATATTTATTTTTGTATCTAGAAGTAAAATATTAATGTTACTGTATCAGGCTTGCTGCTACATGCTTCTCTGTGTTAAAGGAATTTTAAATAACATGTATTACTAACATATTATTATTTTACGGAAATTTATAAAATTCCAAATCAAATGTTATTCAGAAAATTCGTTTGCAATCTAATTTATCTATGATGTCATAAGCAACGTGTGATATTTTACTTAATACATGTTGTGAAGGTTATATATGGTTGAGTTAACACAACAATATTAAGTTTTCGGGCTTCAAGAGTTTTGAACTTGAAAAATTACCTCATTTGTCAAATTGCTAACTTATAATCTCATATTGTATTAAATATAACCAACATAAAATTATATAACATGTTACTTTTTCAACAGATATAATTTTAGCATATAGACATACGTTGTGAACTAAGGGTTTTAAAAAATAACCCCCTATTAAGGTTGAAAAACAATTTCTTCCGTATGAAACAAATTAGCATTTGAAATAATAGTAGCAATGTTAAGATCTGTTTTTCTTTAATTACATATATGGTCTCATTTTGATATTGAAACCGTTTGGAGTACGACGTAGACAGTACTGAGATAGTTACACTAATGTTGTAGTCGATACTGTTGTTGATCCTACAAAAGAGTTCCACTATACAGTACATTTTCTCTGATTTGTGTGTAGATTATATTTAAACTTGTTACCCTTTTTGGTAACCATTGGCCTATGCTATGTACTTGATGGTAACAATATTTTCCTGTTTGAGCTTCGATCCAAAGTGAATGTGGATAAGAGGCCATGCGAAAACCTGTATTGATGTTTCTAGCAGTTTTAGTGAATAGTAGGAATTTGCAATTCTCTACCTCAAATACCCAAACTTAAATTAGATTTATTTATTTATTATATGGATTATCGTTCATGGACGAGAACAAAAACAGAGATAATCTGTTGTGCTCTTTAATAATGAGAGCCTTTAAACCTACCGTTAAGTTGTAATATCAATAGAAATATAATATAACATGTGTACATGTATCATTCAATAAATAATAATTATACTAATACTCATTAAATGACAGATAGGAAAATCGCATATTGAAAACCGAAAAACAGAATTCGATATTCAAATAAACAAAAAAACAACGAAATAACAGCTTATGACTGAGACTTGAACAAGCTGTATTAAAATGTACATCCTTTTTATAATAACTGTTGATTTGACTTCACTAAAACTCTGACTTAAAACACTGGGGATATTTTAGGACAAAATATAACTTACAACCCTAAAGTAAACATAAACTTCAAAATTGGTATTCAGTTGACTTAATGTTGTATTTCATAACTATCCTTTTGTAATTGTATTTAAGTATTAATGAGTATTATATATTAAAAAGTTCATTAAAATACTAGATCAACATGTAACACCCTTGTACAAAAAATAAGTTAAGTCATTGTTTTTTGGAACTTGTCTTCCTTTTTAATAAACTTTTGAAAACAGTTGTAACATATGTTGTATAAAATTAATTCTAGTTTCTACTGTTTAATATGTTTTATATATATATATATATATATATATATAAATATATATGGCATGAGTTCAATTCGACATCTTAATTTTAGATTTTGTTGAGTAACTTACTTTAACCTTTTATGATGTAGTACATTACACTTGAATATTACAATTAATTCTTTATAATAGGTGCAGTTAAACTCAGTGGAAAGTGTGTAATCACTTTAAACATAAATTTGCATAAATTGCAAACTAAACATACTTTATAATATAAATTTTCTACAGACAAAACATAATTCTCAAAAGCTGAGTCTACGTTCTGATTTGGAACTCATTCAAAGTAAATGTGAAATAACAAACCTTATCCAAAATATGTATTACATTTTATCAGGGTGTTAAATGAAACCACTTCAGCCGTTTTTTACATTTTACTAAACGTATGTACACAGTGAAATGTGACTACAGTTTATCTAAAAAATGGATACTATATGTAATAATACATAGCACAAGAAACAAACAATACGGAAACTATCTCGACAAATACTGACGTAAGGGAACGATAATAAAATTCTTAAACAATCATTATATAGCACTGTGCCCACGGCATCAAACAAAATGAATATATATTCGTCTAAATAAACTCACTAACAAAAACAGATCTCACAGTCTGGCCAACAGAAAACACAATCGACATGATATAAATAAATCAACATTGTCAGTAATATAAAAACATATCTATTAAAATAAAAACGCAATATTTTACAAAAGCTGCCATGTAATAGAGTAACGTTAAAGCTAGAGCGCACATATCCTAATCGATGCTAAATACTGCCTATCTACGGAGCGACATACACGACAAATACGTACATTAAGTTATACGTTACATTACATATTCTTCTTACCTAACTCAATCACAATCATTTCATATTGTATATGTTTTGCAAAATGCAGTTGTCTCATAATATGTATGTACATTTTAGTCTTAAAACCGCCAAGAAATCATTAATACAAAATAAAATATAAGTAGACTGTTTTGACTCTGTATTCAGTACTAAAAAGGTTTAGTTTCGATTTTCTTAATTTATTCAAATTGACAATGCATATGATGGCATGGGAAAAAGAAAGAAGTTTTACTGTAAAATACGTTTTTAATGTAAAAACATATTTACGCCGAGAGTTAAAATAATACTCAAAATAGCAAATTACGTATTAGAACATACATAAATGACAGATTAGTTTTGTTCCATAAGTGTTTCTTGAACATTGTATTCATGTCCTTAAAATAACATATGTATAAACAAAATGTTGATAGTTAAACATGAAATATAGATAATATTAATGTTTATATCACATTTGGGGGATTGAAACATAATTTGGACGATACGTTATTTTTCTTAACAGCTATATGTAGAAGACTATTTATGCCCAATTTAACATAATATGATTTGAACAGAATTATTTGTCTAACCGAAACTGTTATTTTATCCTCAATTCGTTTTTCCTATTAATTTCTAAAATCAAATAAAAATATATCAAAAACCAATAAATACGGCCGAATGATTAGAATCTTTTAGGCTTTAAAATAATCGATATCATCAGCCATTATTTCCAAGCAAACAACGACTATATAAAACACGTCAAGTCAGCAATTTACAGCACACTAGACATATTACTATAAATAACTATATAATTATAATTCGGAGCTGAGAAGTCTACTACGGATTATTATTGATTTTATAAAAATATACTCGTTGAGCACAACAAATTTAAAATATAGTACATTAATAACTCGGAACCAGTGCTAGTACCATCCACAACCTTCACGGATTGATTTTATATATGTTAGTGTAATTTTAAAAGATTAAAATCGTAAAATGCTGGAAGCATATTTAGTCCTTATGAGCTCCTTTTAGCAGGTTCTTAAATGATCTAGCTTTTATTTTAAAGACAGATTATAAAACTGATTTATTTTCTAAATAACCACACAAAAAATAGGCTGCAAACTGTCAGAAATATATGGGAACTAAATCATAATGTATCTTTACACTTGTCTTTGCTCCCTCAAATCCCGCATAACTGTTTGTTTTCCCAGGCTAGAGGGTTTTTTAATTTCGAACAATTAAGTAAATTATTAGCTGGCATTACCGAAGCAAAATTTATCACGACCATCAAAATATTTTCACTCTGCTCCAGATTGACCGCTAGTTTTAAAAATTAAAAAATATATTTAAAAAATCTATTTAAGATGAACAATATTTCTTACTTAACCTAACAAACTACATTATAACCTGTTGTAATTAAAGTTGCTTCAGATCCGTGAAAGTTTAGATGTAAGACGAGGCAACTGCATATGCTTACTCGATAGGAACAAAATGAGGAGCATTTAGTGACGGATCGGGTTGAAAAGTACAGACAAGGAACAAAACTTACAAATAGTGGATACAGTCGTACATAGATTAGTAGAAGAAATAATAATTATCTAACACTGAAAACACAATGTCGCATAATGTACAAATATGCTAAATTTACACAAACACACGCTCGCGCACAGTCGAAACGCTCCGATCACACAATAAGTAACTCGCAGAAACAATATAAAATACTCTCTCACACGCAAACACATAAGAACAGACATTCGCTCAACCCTGCCACCATTACGTATAGGATTACATTGTTAAGTTCTTCTATTCCGAAACAGTTTCACTAGCTTCAATTAATTACTGACTACGGTTCGAACTTATTTTGGAATTTGCAAGAGCGAAAATCACGGAGACGTGGCAACGCTGGGCTTGGCACATCATTGTTATTCGAGTATTGATTCAGGTGGGGAGGGGGGTGGCTAAGCCGGCAACTTTCAGAAATATTGCTTAAAATGTGCTTTGTAGCCGTGGGGGGACTTTGGAGATCATTAAAAGCTTAATTTGTTAAAACAAGGAGTTTGGACTGTCGGATTAGTTGGATATTAACACGATTAATAAATTTGTCTATGTTAGGTAAAACATTTAGAAATATAAAAATATACAGTGATAAGAAATCTAATATTTAAAGTTAGATCGATTGAAAATGCAAAACTACATGAATATAGAGGTTTTGAAATACATTTGGAGCATTAATATATAAAATGAATATCCGAAGTAGGAAACTAAAGGACATAACGTTTATTTGTAATGTGCTAAACATATAAATAGTTGAAACAATTGGTAATACCCGATTAGTAAAAATATTCACGCCCGATGATATAAAAAATAACAAAATTCTCCGAGATAACAAAATCATAGTTATAAACAAACATAAAACATGTTCAATAACAGTTAATATGGTTTAAAGCTCATGATCATTCTTACAACAAATCCATAAACACGACTGAACAAAATGCTAAAATTATGGCAACATCCGAATATTAAACATAACTATAAACAAAACAAAACTTACAAATAGCATTTTTGCTCAAATATCATACGTGATGTACAAATAAACAGAGAGATTTGTTCATAAATACAATTAAATTAATCTTAGAAGTGAGCAAACGAAAGATACAGAGCTCTAATGTTAGTAACAAGTAAATGTCGCTCTACATTTTCACGGTCTGAACTGCAAGCTTCAAAAGGATTTCAAAAATATCTCTTTCAGAAATACCACTATTACGTATTTTCGAATTTATACTTAATTTTACGTATAGATGGTTTCGTTAGGCCTACGAAAACAATATAATCTCCAAACTGGCAATTTAGATAGATTACGTATTTCCAAAACGAAGGCACTGAGTAATTTACCTTTTGCAAAACGCCAAAAATAATACCAAGACTTCGGCCATCCAAACGACGCGGGAACAATCCAGTCCGAGAACAAAACTCAACAAACGAGCAACACAAAACAAAACGTCCAACAAACTAACACTGGCCTAACAAAAACGGGAACGACCAATGTCTCGTTACGTTAAGTACAACAACCATGGACGTGAACAGAACAGATCGGGATCTCGCCCTCGTTCTCGCTCTGCTGGAAATCCCAAATTTCAAATTTATTGCCTCGTATACGTATCCGAGTCGCCCAAACCGGTAGAGTCCGAGAATACTGGTAGTATCGGTTCCAACACTCGCGCACGCAGAGTCTGTGGGGCTTACGTTTGCACCTTGGTGACCACAGCTTTGAGGAGGTCCGCTCCCGAGGTCTTGTCTAGGCCGGACATCATCTTGTGCGGGTCGTGCAGTGAGCCCTGGTGGTGGTGGTGTTGTTGCTGTTCCGCCGCCATCTTCGCCTGCTTCTCCTGTTTCATCCTGTCCTGTTCTTCTCTCTCCCTCCTCGCTTGTTCGTTGATCTCTTTTACTGCTCTCAGCTCCTTCTTCAACTTCATCCTCCTGTTCTGGAACCAGATCTTGATCTGCCTCTCCGTCAGGCAGAGGGCGTGCGCGATCTCGATCCTCCGTCTCCTTGTCAGGTAGTGGTTGAAGTGGAACTCCTTCTCCAGCTCCAGAGTCTGGAAGCGAGTGTACGTCTGGCGTCCCCTCCGCCTCGGGCACCCGTTCGGACCTGAAACCAACAGACCTGTTAGTGATTAATACTTTTCCGTAAACAAGTGGAGGTCTTACAACTAACTTATATAGTATTTCATTATACTAAATGCGATATAAAATTTTAGCTACTAAAATACGTTTTGAAAGTACAATATTACAAACAATAAAGCTATTATAGATAAATTAATTATTCCACAGAATTGTATGCGATCAATCAGTTTTCAAATAAGAACACTGATTTAACTATATTATTAATTAATTAAATATTCATACATAGATATATTTATTATATATGGATTAAATGAACATCCATAAAATATATCTGAGCATTTATCGGCGTTTTTTAACATTACTAGTACAGCAGATATGATATTACAGGAGAATCACGTATTATGTTTTAGGTGACCTATCCCAGTTAGTATCCTACTAAAGACCATTAAAAATTAGTTTTTTTTTACATTTCTTATATCGAATTCAATATAAAAGTTTTTAAACATAAAAACTTATTGTAAAAACTATAATTTTAAAACCCTATACAATATTAAAATGTTTATATTGAATAAGAAACTATGTGTATTGACTGAGTAAAAACAAATAACTATGGTTTTCAAAAATATATAAAACTTCGATGGTAAAAAAATAAAAACTTGATCTTATTCAAAGAAAACTTAAATTTATCTGTATAACTTCACAAAACAATATAATTCATAATTATTTTAATATGTCTGCATGTCAAACAACAGTTTTTTTTTAATAAGAATTGAATTCTCAAACATTAAATTTAAACATGCAAAATATAGTATTTTGTATTATTCTTTCCATGCACAGTCTTACTGAGACTTTAAGCAGTTACTTACATCTAGGTATTGTATTAGTCATTGCCTCTTTCATAACATGTTTTAATGTGTAAACATTCAGAGCAAAATTTGCATGTATAATAAGTAAAGAATGTGCTTTTTATGAATGCTTTAGTAACTGTAAATGTAGGTAACAAACAGTATTGTGTACTTTTTCGCAATAATGAATTGTTTACTCTGATTTTTTGCGTTTTAAACCTGTTTTACTACAAATCTTTGTTTTGCAATAAATATCAATTCAATACGTCTTTAGTTATTTTAATCTAAAGGAAGCTTTTAAGTATTGGAATAATACATGAGTTGGCAAAAAGTTGGCTTCGTCCATAAGTTTAACTACTTCAACAACATGATTTATATTTAATAATTCCAAGCACTCAATAATTTCTCTGTTTTGATTTTGTTTTCACCCAATAATTCACATATAGTACGTAGATTATTGTAATGTTATAATCATCATAAAAATGTTTTGTTTTATTGAAGAATAAAAAAAATTGAAAACTGTGTTTACAATTACATCAAACATAAACTATTTAACTCATTTCAATACAGTAAATGTTATAGCCAACTATAATCCTGCGATAGCATTGTAAGGCCAAAACTGTTCCGACCGAGCCTGAGCGCAAAACATCCCCGAGCCCGACAGACTTTCCCCGGCTATTGGAGAGCAGCGGCCCGCGGTGAATACGAGGGTTGGCGCGCGGCGCACCTTACCGATTTCTCTTTTTAAGGGATAAAAACCTTTCACAAAGGGTTAATGGGTAGCAAACTTTCTCCCAGAGCATTCTTTAGTTTCGAAAAAGAAACTAGTTTTAAAACGGAAGAACGAAGGTGGTTTAAAAAAAGGCCTAGAAAGAGTTTACTTTCATTAAGAGTCTACAAATATTATTCCGAGGCTGGCACTCCCCACGTGTATATTTAATACCCACTAACTGGTAAAATATTGTTTGAATACCAAAGGTAATTTCACCAAAGATATATAAACTGAAATTTTGCAAAAATTGATGATTTATCATAGAGTTTCAAACAGCCTAACACAAACTGTATTAGTGTTAGGACATAAAATGGTGAGGTATTATTTGATCTTTCACAATTATTTTGCCGCTAAATGAATGTAAGTTAAGTTAAATTTACATTATTATTATTAGTAGTACTATTATTGCATTGAATTAAATTGATTTGGAGCAATAGTTGTTATTTTAAATTCCTATAGAAGTAGTTTTGAAGAAAAATAAAAGGTTGTTCACTTATTGTACTTGTACACAAAACTACATGACAACCGTTTTAATTTTTTGTTTGGTATGTAGCAAAAAGCTGAATAAAATTACTCATATAATAAAATATAATTTATTGTTCTAATGCCAATACATAAATTGTGGAGATATAGTCTGGTAGGTAATTATTGTAACACTCATTAAACGCATAAACCTCTAAAGAATGAATCAAATAAAATTTATTTTGTTTCAGTAAACTATAATCTATTAGAACATAACAAGGGTTGTATGGTGTTATAATCAAAAATATATCTGCCCAGTCACACACGAAGAATCAACTTGTTCTCTAGTTGTTCATCATAAGAGTTGATCACCACATCACTTGTCTAGAAACCTACGGTCACAGTGATATACTGTATTTACGATTATTCAACAAACTCCGGCTCGAAACTGTAGTAAATCAGCATTTGATTGCGCTTCGCTTGTTAAATTACATGTTGGTGTTGTCCTAGACATGCAGATTACTGTGAAACTAAGTGGGATTATTAATCAACTACCTTATATTCATATAGCAATTAGACTAAGACTTAATACACAGTTAATTTGCATATATGACCGAAGAGGAAATTAAAGTAAGTTATCACTACAATTGCATTGTACAACAGTTATTTAGTTATACTTTCAATTTGCAATATTCCAATGTATGGTCAGCCATTATGGAATGTTACTGTATTCATTGTTGAGAAAATATTATTAAGTCGTTGTAAATTAATTGTTCAGTGAATTAATACATCGATTTAGATCGGTCTCGACGATTGCCATCGGCTCAATGCCAGAACGCCTGAGAATTATGAAGAATGACTTGCGTTTAAAAACGCATTTGGCTGCGTAAACTCACCCACCTAACTCACCCACCATGTTTTGAGTTTTTTTTTATTTAAATAAACGTCAAAACGAAAATGTCCCAATTCCCAATGGACCCGAGACCACGTCTTTTCGTTTTAAAACAAATATAGCGTCACACTAACAGCGGGTCTCAGCAAGTGAAACCTCATCTTCAGCTAGGTTTCAATTAATTTATCAACATCCAAACTAAAGCGTAGTAGACAGAAATACAATATTATACCGAGGACTGGCAACATTCTGCATGCAAGAACAGTCATTAGCAACCGTTAATTCTAGGCGGATGTGCTATTTTATGGGCCACTGAAGATTTAAATCGAACCAGATCTGCCTAATCAGGCGGTCCTAACTCTGGGCTGGCATTAACACTAAATTAACACTTCCGAGCAATTAATGTGGGTTTATTGCCACAATTAACGAATCCGTTATAAATTATAGTTTGTAATGAAGTGAAAGTTATTTTGGTTATGTTATCTTTATTTTATTTTCTCCAAGTCGGTGGTTCAACTTAGAGGCGGATAACCAACACAATATTATTGAGAACAACACAAAGGTCGAAGAGCTTTGTACGATGTTAAACAATACACACATTTTACTTTATAAGATTTAGATTTCTATCTTTTTTCTTTCATTCTTTAGTCTGCTTTGTTTCCCATACGCAAAATATACGATCCGTTTCCTATTTTGCATTAAGTTTTATTGATGAAGGAGTACAACATGCAGTGCAGTGTTAATGTTCAACATGCAACTATGACGTCGTTTAAATTATGTTGTTTATGTTTAATTTGAGCATAAAATAGGTTTTATGGACTGTTTGTTCACTTACTTCTTTAATGTTACAAAAGTGTTTTTTATATACTGTAGGTATTTCTGAAACAAACTGTAAATATACAGTGTATTAAACACATCTATTACTTTAGTTCATAATAGTTCATATATACTTTATTTTCTTTTAGTTAATTACTCAAAATAAGTTACGTCAATCTTTGTGTTACCTTGAATTAAATAAACAGAAAAAAACACAATCTTTAAATTGCCGATTTTTATCTATAATGGGCCTAATTTGGCCTCGTTAAAAGCTTTTAGAAAAGATTAAATATTAAATTAAAGGTAAAAGAGAGGTTGATGAAATTTAGCTTTTCATCATACAAAATATTACATAAATTGAAATTGAGTGAACAATCATCCTTATATTTCTGGGAAGTATTTTAGTTTTGTATCAGTCATAGTCATAGTTTGTCTGAAGTGGAATTTGATATTAAAGTCATTTCAAGGTATGTTTACAAATACTGTCAAACCCTATGGGACGGCATCCGTATCGGAGTCTACACCTAGCATATTGCTGTGTCGACGGTTACGACCTCTGCCTAATCCCTGACGACCGTGGCGTTTCGCCTGCCCTGACCGGATCGTGCAGTCGGAGCGGCGCCGCGCCAGGGCGACCTATCGGTTATCTGGTGAAGTTATCTTATGGGTCAGGCAACAATGTCGAGTCCTAAGACAAGGTGAATTTTCTTATGCAAGCGATTTACCGGACGCGTAGTCTGGCCTCAGGCCTGCCGATTACTGTACCGGCCTTGTAGCCGGACGGCGGCCATATCTTACATGGCCACCCCACACCCCGCCTGGCTGCTCGCTGACCGCCTGTGAGGAGATTTAGTGCTCGCTCTCCTAGGAGACTTGAACTTTCCCTGGGTATAAGGGATCGGGTTACGAGAGATCGGCGGGGATACGAGAACAGCGTATGCGGAGGTTGGGCTGGAAAAGGCGTGATACACCGGCCTTGAATCCTTATAAAGTGATTGAAAGGCCCGAGTTAAAATAGGACAAAAAGAAACCTTGGTTTTTATCAACATAGTAATATATAAGTTCTATCAATTTATGAATAACAATAGGTTTAGACTCCCAGTAGAGGGTCTCCAAACTACAACTGGGAGAAACAACTTTATATCACTGGACGTAATTCACGCCAGAAGAGGTTTACTATACTATAAAATATCAGTTTAAAACGGAGTATCTAGTTTTAAGGTCAGAATAGTACTTAACTACAAGTCCCGAAAGTGGCCTTTTCCGGTACATATTGTGTGAGGCGGAGTCAAATACGGGACTGATTTCATCAAGCACCGAAAAAAAAAAACTACTTTTGGGAAGAGATGTGAACGATACTTTTCATTTATACTGCGAAATGATACAAAAAAACAATAAAACGTATTGAACACGTTTTTGTGAATAAACAACAATAATTCAATTGTTTTCGTCATAAAATCGTGTTTCCGTATTAAAATAAACTGAACAGCGCCAGTTTAAACGTTTCGAGTTTACTCCGCGTTTCGTCTATGCTTTCTCAAGAGTTTATTTACTAGTTTAATTTATATCATAAATCGGCTTACGAATGCATGGGAAAATATTGTCAGTACACTTTTGAAAATAATCCGGAAACAGCTGATGTGTTGGAATTGTATGAATATGTGAAAAATAGCTATTTTTGGAGATAGGTGTGATTAAAAAAATCATATGTTGTTTTTCTGAGCTATTAATAACTTTTTAATCAGGACACCTGATGCCTTGCGTGTAAGCTTTTTATTAAAGTTTTTAATAAAACCGTAAAATTACAAAATAAAACCTACATTTTCTTGCTGATGAATAAATAGTCAAGTCAATTAACAAATATGTGTACCTTATATGATTCAGTTACTATAGAAAAATTGCTTCCAATAATTTATTTACTTGTTTGAAATCCCTGATTCACTTGTATAGGATAGTGCAAATTTTCACTGAAGTAAGTCATTTTAAATCTTGTTTTCCAACGAACGTGTAGATTCCGGGAATCGTGTTTTCCTCCGCGCATCGCATCGCTCCTAGTTACAGTGGAAACGAAGCACCCCGGGTGTGGATAACCCCCAGCGGAGTTCCTCGAAGTGTGTCTGATAAGGGGTTATCTTGATCTAGCATGATTGGCTGCTTTATGGTGGCCTGGGTTAATTGAAACTGCGAAAGTTCGACAATCGCCTGTTTATTCCGTCATCTACAATCCGTTCTTTGTAGGGCATCGACTTTTAAATAAATTGTTACATCATGTAGGATATTAATATGTTGACAGAATTGGATTTTATTTATATACTCCATTTACTAAGTAACTAAGGTCATGTTCCCATAGGGAAGAATGAAGAGATATGTCTAAGGGGGGAGTATAAGTCAACACCATGTTAATTTGCATTCTGTAAATGTGTATGTAGACTATATATATCACCCAACTACCTTCGAATGGAATACGCAGAAATTGGCAAAGATATTAGCAAGATTTTCAAGTTTTGTGATTACAGTTGAGAATCAAAATCAAAATGCTATATGGAACTTAAAATTATTTTTTATTTTTGTGTCCAATTTAGTACTTATGCAAGTTTTATATCCTCAGCAGATTCAAGTAAACAGCTAGTTACGTTTTATACAAATTCCAGTGTAAGTGGTTACAAATAAATGTAACCTCTTTGGATTGACTTTAGGCTACATATACATGGGGGATATTTAAAACCATTTATCACTTGTTTATTATCTCTCATAAATCGTACTTAACTATGCACGTCACTCAATCGAATATAAAACCTCTTGAAGGTTTTTACGAGTTCAGAAAACTTATAATTTATGGAGTTTTAGTGGGAAAGGCAGACTATATTTTTAATTACTAATATGGGGCGATTACTCAAAAATATGGATGGATGTTATCCCTTTTCAGCATATGTTGCTGTCTCGACTTTCAAATTTTTCTTTTAAGTACTTACACTGCCTGTATGGACTATTTTTATTGACTCTTTAGTGTTAGTAGAAAATATTATTTCGGTGAAGTAATCATAGAAAATACACCTTTCAAATGAGCATATAGTTCTTCCACTAATATAATCATTATACTCATTTAGGGTACCTAAAGCCATAAAATTATCAAAGTTTCACAAAATATCCACCTCCTATTTAGAAAATTCCTTATAGAACAAGTAAAGAGGATTGCGTTGAATTTGAATTGTTTTAATACAATGAATAAATTGCACATGACTTGTTTCGATATTAATTTTAAATACTAAGTTAAGTTATCATTATAGTTATTTAATCCAACCTTAATACCCGTACAAAACGGAGTGTACGTTATGGGGGTGTATACTGGAGCATCGATCCTTGGGCTTCACTTCAAATGTACTCAATACTATTTATTGTAAATCGAATATACTTGATGAACAATATTCAACTGCGTATGTGTGTTATAAAAAGATAAATAATTCTTGGTTTAAAATTTTTGATTTATTTTGTATCATGAAATCTCATCTTCCAACACATATTATGATAAAAACGTATACTTTGTTGCAACAACAACATCTGTCAATATAGTACGATGAGTCCATTTATTTACTTCTAGAACCGATCATAAATAAATCGTTTCGCCAAATTACACACGACCCTTATGACGATGATTCCCGAGTTACTGCCCATAAAACGGCTATAAAATAGGCAACTGTAGTGATTACACCGCTGTCCGCCTGGGATAGGGATGCATGCCTATCACCATAACTATATACTTGCTGGTCACCATCCCATCGAACGAGCGGATTAGAAAAGCATCTTCGCAATTAGCGAGAAAGCCGCGCGAACATGTCATCGAAGGTCTCTTATCCGGCCCTTTTGTCAAGGAAGGAATGCTCCCTTTTTTGAGCCCGGTCCGAGGGAGGGGGTTGCCAAGCAACCGGCACCGCCCCCCGCAGCATGGCGGCTCGACGCTCGAATACCCCTGTTTCTGTTTAAATACCGATTCATAAATCTTGCACTGCCCGGTTAAATTGTTTTGCCGAGTTTTGCCGCAGTTTTCGCTAAAGCTAACTACTTACTTTGTCCTATCTAGAGCCTAAGGTTAAAACGTCGTGACTGAGTGAATTGTTAATAACTCGCCCACCGGGTAGTAGACAATAGTAAATTATATAATATCAGTGTTTTTACAACAGCCACTAAAATAAAAATTATATTAATCTAGACAATGTTGAATAGTAATCGCAGCACTATGGTAGTTTCTACAATATGTATCTTGATTTACACAGTAGTTAAGATAATGCCCTATCTGACAAAAATACAATTATATTCTTGCAAATTATTTTCAAGAACGTTGGTAATTGGTCAAATTATTATTGTTGCTCGTACATTATAGCGATAGAAGTATAGTAGGTAGAAATCGTTTGGAGAATATTCTGACATACTGTACCACTTTCTGTTTTTGATTACGATCGTGTCTCGAAAGTATAAATGGGTCGTCGCCGGTGCCAGCCCAACATGAAGGGCTTGCGCGCTCCGTGACAAATAATGGTTTATCATGTGATCGGTACCGGGATGTGTTGGTGTAATGTAATCTGTATGTTAAGTGTTTCACTGTCTCAATTTTAGGATTAACTAAAGATGTGGCTGTCGCCATGAAACATATAGGGGCATAACCTCAAAAAGGATATTCAACAGGTCAAAATACAAATTTTACAGTAAGGAGCCTAAGTTGGATATCAGCAATGTAAAAGCAACAACATATCACTGAATTTTAAGTAGCGAAATTGTAGGGTGCTGTAAAAGTAACTTAATCGCTGAAGACCAAGTGAGCGGCATTGTATATACTGTATCTTTCTTATCTGGTTTGGCGTGTAGAATTAATCTAATTTGGTCAGCTGTTAAAATTGTGAATTCGAGTTGTCGAGTATTGTGTGTATTGTGTACTGTCCTGCTAGGTCACCGGACTTAATTCCAAGTGATTTTGGTATGTCGTGTCTATTAAAGATTATGTGCTTTCTGTGAAACCTCAAAGTTTGGATCATTTGAGAGAACTCGTATCGGACAATTTCAAAACTTTACTTATACCATTGCTGTGTAACAAAATGTAGAAATCAGTGATACAAAGGTGCTACAAGTCTGTATACCATGAATGTGGCCACTTCGAGTTGTTTCTGTAGCAGGTAAATTACAATTATGCTGCTATAATTTAGGAAAAATCATGCTGCATTTAAATAGCATTTTCGGTTAAGTGACTTTTGCCGAACCCTGAAGATATAGACAATTTATAATATTAAACCCAAGTGAACAGTGGTTTATTGTTCTTATAAGTCTCGGCAGATTCGATGTAAGAACTTTTAGTCCACTGTTTTTGTTTGGTTCTTAGGTTTTGTTGGTTAAATTGTAAGGTTTTATGTAACCACCCCAAAGTAGTAGCCACAACAATGACTTATTGTAGAATAAAGAAAGGTACTGCTATAGCAACTATACATTCTGAGAGTAGAGTCAACCGAACTTATAGCTGCAGCAATAACCTTTTGTCTAAGTGAAAATACGAGTTATTATTATGTGACTACATAACAAACTCGTACTACAAACTCGTTGCTACAAACTCGTAACGTTTCTTAAAATGCTTAGTATTATTAACAATAACTTATTACTCTGACAGCAAGAGCCATTGCTTGGGATTCAATTTCATTGTTGCAATGTTTACAATACTTTCTGTTGCCCACTACAGTACAATATTTACAATAACAGGATTGTATTATAGGTGCTACCAAACACATTGCTGGGACCATGGGAGTATGTTATAATATTTTTTTGCTGATTTACACAAAGCTTCTGTGAACTGTACTGATTTACTGTACGGGTTCCCGACCTGTTTGCGCGACGTTCTCCGATGAAGCCATATTCTCGGGCTAAGAAGCCATATTTCCCCGGTTGTAAGGTAAAAAGGAGTGAATGTCCAATAGCGGCAGACAATGTGCCCTCGGATCCTCAGGGGGTATAATCATCCGCCATTAACCCACGGTACAGCGGCCATAACTGTAATAAACTCGGGCGTCGCAGCCACCTGCAGCCTGGCCTTTATCACTTTTATAGCTTTTCTGGTATTTGTTTAGGTAAGGTGGTTTTATAGGCGTTTACCTTGTGTCAGAAGATTTGTGAACGTTGGAAAGACAGTATACCCTGTATTATCTGTCGTGTGTCTATAAAAAGAGTTTGATTGCTGTACTTTTAATTTTAACATAGTAAAGTGGCTTACATAATACGTTAAAAGTAGAATTTTCTTACTGCGTTTTAATTCCCTACAACTCAATGACTTGGCGGAATTGATTGTGGTTCATCGCATTTCACATTCTTTCAATTGTGAATGATCTAATCAAATCAAATCAAATCAAATATATTTATTGCCATAAAACAAAATAAATTGCATTAGCATACGTCATTACAAACATTTTTCTAAAACTAAACATATTTCTTGTCAAAATAATCCTTAACACTATAAAAAATACTTTTAAGTAAGAACCTTTTTACATGTCTTTTGAAGGTGACTAGATTACATTCTTGTTTAACAGTGGTCGGAAGGCTATTGAACATTTTTATACAATTATAAACTGTGTGGTTTTTGAAAAATGTTGATTTGTGTGGTGGTATATTATAATTGTGCTTGTTTCTGGTTTTACTATTTGACGATGGTAAAAATTCTTGAAAAGTGTGCTGGTTCTTTTTAAAAAAATAAGTGATTCAAAGATATAAATAGATGGAAAGGTGAGCAGATCAAAATCCTTGAAGTAGGAAGCACATGATACTGCTTCATCGATTCCTGCAATTATTCTCACAGCTTTTTTTTGAAGAATGAAAAGAGTCTTCGTATATGAGCTCTCAGACCCCAAATCACAACTGCGTATGAAATAAATGGATAAATGAGGGCATAATATGCTGAGAGAAGAACTTCAGTACTGGAGAAGGTAGATAGACGTCTTAACACAAAAACACCTGAAGACAAACGGCTAGCGACATGCTCTATGTGAGAAAAAATTTTAAATTTGAGTCTAGGTGAAGCCCCAAAAATGTTACGTCATCTGCTGCAGTAACGACACTTTCACCTATGGACAATGTTAGAAGAGATGTTTTTCACCTATGGACAATGTTAGAAGAGATGTTTCTTTATAGCCAATGGATAAATCAAGCAGTTTGGTCTTATCAGAATTGACACACAACATATTTTCATGGAACCATTGCACAATACTATTTGATTTAACATAAGAGTCAATTTCCAAATCTGTTCTTGCCTGATGCGATAAATGTAAAATGTAATAAATGTAAAATAGCAAAGAAGCTATTAATAAATAACAGGGAATTTAATTCTCATTCAAGTACGTTGTAAGAAAACAATTCGAAAATACTTTAACGGTATTTTTTAGATAAAACTCCAGTCGCCAGATGCTCTCAAATCACTGGTACTGATTTTTTATTAACAAGATGAGTGAATAATCAAGCCTCGATTCATCCTTAAAAATTCCAAACAAAAATCGGTCAGAAAATTGATAAACCACTTACTCAGTAAGAAACAAAATAACGGAAAAGTTTAATTTCAATAATGTTGATAATATAACATCACCCCCATATTAAAGGGGGTCAGTCATGGTGCCTTGAACATTTACTTTCCTCAATAACAATTTTATTTTATGGGAAACCATTGTAATTCAAATTTTGCTTTATACCGGTCCCTTGGGGTTCAAATTGTCCAAGTTCCTGTAATTATGATAAAGAACCATGACATAAATCTACATTAGTAACAGTTGTTGCTGTAAAGACTATCGTTAGTAATATGAATAACTTTGGACAATCAACTTGGGCAACGATTTCGTGGTTTATCGCGCTTGAACTACACACTCATAGTCTCTTGTTCCTGAGAGTCAGTGCTATCAGCGGAAGTGTAACGTGTGATTCACGCTGTTTTCGAACTCAGCACGGATCTTGGATCCTCGTGGTATATTGCGTATTGTGTCAAAACGAACCTGCGCTTTCCTTGCAGTTAAATCCCCTTTAACTAAAGTTAATCATTTATGTTTCTAATTCTACTGTTGGGTGTACCTTTTAATAATTTATATAAATTGTAATACAATTCCTTTTATGTTTTCTTTACAAAACTATAAAATTAATTTCTCCTTAGCAATGCAACGCTTTACCCCATTTAAATTGAAACTTTAATTCGTCATTTTTAAGAAATTTATTATTGAGAATAGTTTATCCAACCAAAAAACTGACGAAAAGATTGTAGGTAAATATAATGTAAATTGTATATAACAAAATCGTTAGTGTTAAAAGTTGGGTGAATATCACAACTTGACGTTTTAAATACAAAGTACATGATCTTTAAAACAAAGAGATTAATTCCTTCGAGATATAAATAATTCTTTAAATTACTTACACTACGTTGTACATATTGTACTTTAATGGTTAGACAAACTGTGCAGCTGAAACTATCTTGCTTACGACGGACAACAAAGAAAGACCTGGATGACAAAAACAATTGGAGTCGGAGCGGCACAGTACCAAGCCATCTCATGTGGGTATTTCAGTACAGCCATTGGTGGCTGTAATGGGCTTTGTTACGGCTAAAATCGACAAGTAATGGTCGTTTAGACCACACCGCCTGAGTTATGGGACTCAAAATGGCGATCGTTTCTCAGTAAGACCCGTGGACCCTGACTTTCACTGGCCTCCGCTCCACGGCGACACTGTGAGCGCTACAGAAGCGCACACAAAGACTGTGTGTTCTTGACAAATTTATTGTTTTGAATAAAGTGGATTTTGTGAAACATTTGATTAACCTATAAATTTATTTACTTTTTAAGTTATGTTGTGCGTACAATATAATAATACAACGAATAATACATGTACAGTAGTTGGATTTTCATTTGAATATTCCTTGAATGTCTATGCACCATGCAGGGAAACCATTACTAATAATTAGAGGGATTTGATTTTCATAGCTAAGTAGTAGTATTGTTGTCATTACTGTCTTCTTGCGTTTTATCAAGGACTCAATAAGCATATGTTTTATAATCAAAGTACTGTACACATCCATGGTAATAGTCTTCGCCGGGCTCTTGCGTGCCACTCGGGGCGCTCAGCTAAGGCCAATAACCGGAGCCAGGCGCATCTGTTTGAGGCATTAAGCATCATATGGCGTGGTTTTAATTCGACTACGTGTTTGTCGGGGCGGGGATTATTCTTTCACTGTCAGGAGTAACCCCACCCCTTAAAACATATCAAATCTCTCCCGTCGTCGATGCAAATCCCACATGTTCTCTGCTCTGACGAGGGCCAAAACGAGAAAAACATTTTTTTAATTTCAAGTTTCCGCGTAAGTGTCTGCACCAACGTTATAGGAGATGGCAGGGGTGGGGCAAAGGAGGGGAAGGTGGGGGTGGTGGTTTATTGATCCGCTTACAGGGTGTTTCAGCAGGATTATCGCTTTACCTGCTCGGCCTTGCTAAGCGTTTAGAAGGATTTTTGGTTTTATGTGGGTTGAAAACTGATCAAAGCACAAACGGAGTCTTGCAACATACAGACCAATTTTAAATGGTTTAGTAATCATAAAAAACAACATTAGCTGGAGTAAAAATTGTTTCCGGCTTTATATTCAGTTAAGAATGCTCGCTTTATTAGAAATAGTATCATAGAATAAATCAATAAGTCGATCGAATTAGTTAAAATAGTTAACTAAGTCATGTAAGCCGTAAGAAAGGGTCAGGTTTGTGTAATTTGAAGTATAATTGTTGATACTATTCTGAACAATTTCATGCAGCGCGCAATTAAATACTCCAAACCTTCACAACCTCTACTTTGTTCGAATAAAAACAGTGGCGTAACGTTTTCAACCGAGCTTTTGTCACGTTTCTCATACGTATTGGATAATTAATACTAAGCGTCGGATTAAAATGTAAAACCTCCAAATCTGACTGTAACACTAGACGCGTTGTTACGACACGGCGAAAATGTTTTGTTATGAAAACAATGTTGTGAGGCCGTCCACGTCTCCGGGGCATTTCGTAAATTTCCCTCCACTGCTCATTTTGGGCTGGGCATTTTCATTCCGAGCACGCAGTAGCGTCGTAGCTGCCTGTCTGTCTTCCGTCTGATATACAACTACACTTTATCAGGCCCACGTGGCGAGGCGAGGGGCTCAGGCCTAACTGCCCAGTTAGCTACAACTAGCCAGTTTACAGTGGTGTTTTTTTTTCAGACTAATAAGACCAAATTTGACATTAGTATTTTAATTATAAACATTCCCGATTCAGTATTAAATAAAGTGGTAACAAATAAGAACCCCTCCAACAATTCATCTAAAGTAAAATGACAAAATTGTTTTAACCTACGAAAGAAGACTTTCAGATTGCTGTATTGAGATAGCATTATATACGGTAAAATTATGTAAAACTGTAAACCTATAGTTGAGATTGAAAGTATATGTAAATATATTTTAGTTTTAGAGATTCGAAATATTTCAGCGAAGAATCATCAATACATACTTGTATGGTCAAACATTATAAATATTGGCATTTGCCGTTGAAATTAATAAATAAATACAACTAATCCTCCGAACAATATTTGTACATTATGTTTTTAATTTGGGAGTTATACATTTCACTGTCTCTCACAGGTTTAGTTTTACTGGTGGTGTATTTAATGAATATTGGAATACTAGTTATATTCTGAATTTTCATCGAACTGTTAATTATATTTTAATATTAATTTTATGTTTATTATTTTGGTTTTTAATAAACAATCTTAAGTCTTTTGGTCTCAATCAGAATCTAGATTGTCTCACACTTTTTTCCTTGTAGGTCTAACAACGCGTATTGACTATTTATTGCTTCTTGTCGTTAGTTATATGCTTATAATAGCCAACTCGTTTGTGCAAGCAAATCAATTGTTACTAGTAATGTTGATATTATTATTAGAACGAAGCTTCATAAACTTAATAGTTCAAGCTTTTTAAATTGGAACTTCACTTTAAATTTATATTTTATATTTGTGTTAATGAAATATTTATTATAAGTATACAGTTGTTATAAATATGAGGATATAATGGGCATCAGTAATGATATCAATATATGATTTTATTACTCTCTAGTAAAAAGGAGATCGGTTAAAAATACTTAGATTAAATTATATTAAATAGCTGCAAGGATAATTAAAGATTATTATAGTTAGCTAAAAACATAAACCAAATACATTTCTGGATTAATATAATAAAAAACCTAGTCTAATAGTTTTATTGAGAGAATTCACAAACTTGTTTTGGTTCGCTACAATCACTCGGTTTCAGCAACAATCAGAGGCAGAGTAACAATTCCAGAGGCAGTGAGTCGTATACATCAAATCCGTATTTCTTCGAAAAGAATTTATAAAATTCCGAAAGTAGTTGCTGAGCGAAAGGCCATAACCCAGCCCAAAACATATGTGACGCGCGCAGCTGGGCCGCTTAGGCGCTCGGCGTCGAAAAATAATTTCAGGGACGGCCCCCAGAGGAGCCCTTCTTTGAGATGGGCTCACCTCCCCCAAACAGGGGTAAGATGATCCGAACTGCAGTACGCCCGATATAGATAGGCACCGATACGACTATTGCGTTGTTGCAAGTGTGCCAATTCACAAGCACATTTCACACGAATCTACTCGTACGTGTCAATTTACAAGGAGGTTTGAGAATTACTTAAGTTAAGCCTTTACGACAATCTAGCAAAAAACTCTTAAAGAAGCGTGAGAACGTATACATTTTGCAAAATGTCTTGCCAACTGTTTAATGCAATTCGTTTGTGATCATTTTAATCAGTATATTCGTTTAAAAAATGTAATGGTGGCTTATATGGCGTTTGAACTCACCACTTGATTTACTATCGTTAAACATATTTTATACATAAATAAGAAATCTTTTGCCAACTTTTTAAAATTTTTATCGAAAAATCAGGGAAATATTCTGATAGAACTCATAATTTCACTACAATGTGCTTATGTAATACTATTTCCTTTAGGTTACCTTTATTTTAACAGTTGCAACATATATATATATTCAGGAGAAGATCTTTTATAGTAACATGGTGACAAATTTAATTTGATCAGTTTAAATATTAATTAATTATCTTTACAAATTGCGTAGCCTTATTTTCATGAAATTATTTCAGTCAAGTCACTCTGCAGTTAGTAATTCTAGATGAAGCAAAACTTATCGGTGCAGGCATAACTTGCTACAAACTAACGAATCACAACGCCAAGTCCCTGTATGAAGTAATCGCTCGATGCCTGGGAGTACCTCTTTAGCCGCCTAGTTCTAGTAAATGTCAACAGCGTTTCAGTGTGGTTTACGGCAGAGAATGGAGCGATTCATTGGAGCGAGGCGGGCGGGGTCATCCGGCGTTCACAGACTGGAAAATCAGCTATAGGCGACCCAAAACATGGCCGCAAACGGCCCGTTAATGCGCCCGTACATAACAATTGTTTAGACAAGCAGCCAGTGTCCCGTGAAAATCGAGCGATTGCGATTGCACATACGCTATCCCGCGGTCCGTATCTTGTAGTAGGAGTGTAGGCTTGTAGTACGAATACTGTTTAATTTGTGTAGCTTGCAATAAGGTCTATCATCATGATGTATAGCAGTAAATTACCTAACCAGTGAGATAGCATATGCTTTGATAAATCGTATAAATATATAACTATACTTTTAACGGAGTATATCTAAAGTAACAATATATTTTAGAAATAATTTCTCATAATTTTTTAAACCATACATATGAGGCGGTTTTTTGTATTTGAAAATTATCATCCTAACGCAGTAATTCAATTTGCTTTAATCGTTAATAATTGAAACTTATTTTGTTGATAAGCAGAAACTGAATTGTAACAAATGCTTAATAATACATATAATACATAAATAAATGTATTGTGCAATAAAATACTATTTATTTTTAATCATTTTTCTCTTCATCTAACTCTTAAAAAAATCACTCCCTACAACAATAAAGGTTGAGATGATTTTTAGATGTCTCAAATCTGTGTGCAGTACTTTTTTAAACATCTTATATAAACACAACACAGTTTATCCTTCCTACTCGTTTTGCCGTTCTTCATTTAATTGAAGCCTGTGAAAACGACTCTGAGTACTACGGACTGCCAATGCCAGGTAATATACCTGCAAAGGCCCGTAAAATACATACAGTGACTGGTGCTCTGCCTGTCCATCACCTAATTTGTTAGAATAATGATAACTGGCGATTTCTAAAGCTATAAAACCTTCCTCACCTCCCACTAGATGAGAAAGCGACGCGGACGCAGAGTTGGTTTAATCTGGGGGGAAGCGAGTCGCGCGGCCGGGGAGCCGTTTGCCGTTAGCTAGCAATCACGTACTACATAAAGATGGCGATGTAGATGGGGATAGCCGTTTTACGCGGCCGTTTCCACGTTAAAGAATAAGCCATTTTGTTTTAGCGGCCGTTACAGATTATGATCTTCGCAACACCAATTATGTTGAGATGGTCGGACTCGGTCGACCTCTTCGCTCGGCCACATTGGAAGAAACCCGACTACACCGGGAAGTGCTTTTATGCTCTCGGTTGCGAGTTGTTGTAACAGAAACTGTCGGTAACGTTGAAGAAGCCACAGCGAAAGAAATCGGCCGTAAACTTGATGAGCGTTAAATATGTATGCTGTGGAATGGGGATATCGACACCAATATAACTGAGCATGGAAATATCGCATTAGATTGGAACAATCCTATATTAGCTAGGGTATTTAATAAATCGTCTCTGAATTTCACGGTTTGAAATGTAAAACTAGATTTATTGTCACAGTTTACTTAGTGGTTGGAATTATTTTTCACGGAAGCTTATCGTTTACAATTTTTGCTTTTTATATTAATGGTTTGTACTATGACAAAGCTAAGTAGGCCCCTATGTACTATGTTCCTATTCCATACGAAAGAGTACTTTTACATGATTTCCATGTTAGTCTGGTCACTGAAAGTTATCCATCACCCTTATGGTATACGCTTTCGAGTATACGGTTTCGAGTAAAATTCAAAGGAACCCGGTAATAAAATTACAAACCTTATTTGTACTATTTATTTTGTATATTATTTATTATTGAGTTTCTTATTACTATTATTATTACTATTACTATCATCATTATTACTTGCTCTCTAACACAATACTGACAGTATTTTACATGAGAGCAGCTTGGTTTTAAACAACAACAATTAGGTGATTGAAGCCCAATATTATATCCAACAATATTTTACATCGCTATCTTTAAACCATAATGCAGCAACAAAAACTGTGCCTTCAAATAATATTGCACAGTGCATTTAGTAAATTAATAGGTTTTATAATTTAAATACACATATTATAATAACATTTAAAAAGGGGAAAGTTTAGAATTTTAGAATGTATAAAGGATAACCGAACAAAATTTTAAAAACTTTTTTCTGAAAATTGTACACGCTATACTTAGATATAATTATATAACACTATATTAAGATATAATCTATTTATTTATGATTTAGATTATAAATAATAAATTAATCTGAGCATAATTATTTTCTAAAAATTGGATATAATTTATAGAGCGTAACTAAAGATATTTATATTTAAAACATCAAAATATTTTGGTAGAGATGCACGTCTCAGCCCCTTGTTTATTTCTGTTAACGAAGTAAAACACACAGACTGGAGTTAAAACACTTCAGAGTTACAGCTTCCTGACAGCGTGGCAGCGTGTATATACAGAACAAGACCCCAAAATTACCCGCTTACTTGCCCAGAGTGTTTCAACCCAGACTGGATTTTTTAATATGTTGGTAAATTCTACAGTAAAATAAAATGTTTATATTTTTCAATCACCACTTAACCCCGGTATGACTAAACCTTTAATTTGTAATATTCATTTAGCTCAGACTTAAAGGGGCTTCCAAATATCTATTGCCCCTCCCCCAAGAACCCTATTTCTCAGACTAATGCAACTCGTGTGTCCTAAAATGGATTAGAAAGGGTCCGTAATAAATTAGAGCCCATCTTTTAAATTATCATTTGATGAAGAAGGAACAAGTGATATAGGGCTATAATTTTCCATTGCGGATCGAGCACGGTCGAGGATTTGTAAGGCAAATAGGGTTTCAGAATGCCGACGGTAAAAAAAGAAAAATAGTACGCTAGCTATATTTATAGCCGGGTTGTTATTTTAGGGGTGGGGTATTCAGTTGGGGATTGAAAATTGCAAAAATTATTTAGAGAACAAAAATAAGCTCTAATATTCCGTTTGTTATTTATTGGACTTGAGCAGATAAGGGCCTCCGAAGGGAGATTAAATACAGTAACTTACCCAGCCCGTCAGACAAATCCCGGGATTTTCATACATGCCGAGATAAATTGAAGCCAAAGTGTTTTCACTTGTACCGTTGGGGAAGTTGACGGCATAATACTGCCGAGAAGAAGAATGTTAAAAGTCCTCTCTGTTTAAAAGGACGATTTTAAAGTCTAAAAATATGAAATTGTACCTTAATAAAGGCTACTAATATATATTATTTAACGGAATGATTTAATGATTTTTATCTATATTATGCTTTAAATATTGGGAACATTTTCCTAAATCATAAGACACATTTTACGATGACTCAAAACAGAAACTTGCTTAAAAATGCTACATTGCAAAACTAAAGTTAAATGTTAATGAGAATCTCTTATTAGTGAATTTCCTTTGGAAAGTGAACTATTAGTATGACCCGCATGGTGAAACTTAAGCCCGGGACCACCATAGTATAGAATTTCCCAACGTGACCCCCTGAACACGTTTTGGGGGGTCGTTCAAAATTGTATATATATATATATATATGTTTGCACTCTAGCGGTCGCATTTTTTGTCTGATTTACTTCAAAATTGGTAGGGACGTTCCTTTCTATAATCAGTTGGACAAGTTCGTTGGGCAAAACAATCGAAAAATTCTAAACCCCTTTTTTGGGGATTAATCTTTAAAAGTTTGAGGTTTTGGGCCCAAAAAGGGTCAGAAAAGCCCTGGATGTAAAATTAATGCATGTGAAATGATGGGAATTAGTAAGGCGAAAGTCTTAAGCCCTCTCTCGTCATTCTAGCATAAATATTTACCGAGTTATTAAAGAAAATGAGTTTCGACTAAACACAGTACGTTGTCTTGTGGGGATTTCACACTAGAAAAGCGTGTTATTCCTTTGTTTGAGTACTTTTATCATCCCCAACAACTCACGCCTACTTTCAAGCCTGTCTGGATCTTCTCCTAACATTATAATGCGCAAAATTGTATCCCCAGCTTTGCAGGTAAATGAAACCAGGAGCATCAGAACAGCCAAAAAAATCAGTGTTTTCAGATTTCAATAAAAATTGGAATAAATGTATGTTTTTACACTGATTTTGAGTTCTACAAGTTTGTATGTGTAAATTCACTTCCCTCACGACAGCGACAGCGTGCTGCGTGCCAACCCGTCTTTAAATTAAAACGGAAACATTAAATCAATGGAAAAATACTACAACGGAAAAAATTTATAACAACTTTAATTTTAAAGTATGCCAAACATTAAATACCCTCACAAACTAACATTAATCACCTAGTCCACAAGTTTCACAAAAAAGTTTTCACCGCACCTTTTGTTTCAGCTGTAAGTGGGGATTTCATAACAGCATACCGAATTTTACGGGACAAAATTTGGAAAGCCTTTGTGAAGAAAAATACCTCTAAACTATCCTAAAAACTAGGATATTAGTAGTGTGCTAACAACTCTGGGTTTCACCATACCCCATACCCCTATCGTAAATCTAACCTTTCTACAGAGAAAACTTGTAACAAGATTTCTAAAATATAATGCAGTTATAATGCACAATACATACGCAAACATCACTCTGACACTTCAAATGATCACTGACCCAGACGAAACACTATTATCGGAAATACAAACACAAAGCCAATATCCCACGAAATAAACGCATTTTACATGTGCTGCAACATATGAGACGATAAGCACCCTTTGGTACCCCCAGCCGAGCAGAACTGACCAGGGACTGACGGGTTGCGATCGGCTTTCTCTTGAAGGGGTTGTTTTTTCATCAGATTCACAAAAGCCAAGGGAAGGTTGGGGCAGTAATAAAATGTGTTATTACAGCACGGAGTGAAAAGAACCCATTAAGACAAAACAACAACCTTAGAGGAAGAAATGAAAGTTACACTGGGACAGGATTCTAGTACTTTTAAAGCCATGAGTTTGTTATATTTGATCTATTTCTAATTAAAGACTAATTAATAATTTATTTTATTTTCGTTATACTGTATAGTTTATTATAGCATTTATTTAACGAATTTTAACAATTGTTAGGGTAAAATGTAATAGTAAATGTGAGATCGATTTAGTAAAAGATTATTTTATATAAGAAGACCTATTAGCTTTGTTCAAATGTCGAGACTTTAACGTGATTTCAAAATCCATCATACGCGGGTGCAATATAAAGGGAATTGGTCTAAAGTCTTGCCAATGAAGATTTCCGTCCCATAGATCCTTCGTACGTAATACAATAGGCGTCTCTAACACTACTGTAACACAAAGTCTTGAGTAACTTGATCACTTGGGAATTACAATAGATTTGTCCATAGTAATCTGAGTGGCAGATTGTAAGTATCGCGCGTACTTTCAAAGACTATGAACTTTATAGAACGTCCTGCTTTCAAATATAATTGGAAAGTGCGGACGTAGGCCTACGTAGTTGTTGTTGGTAGAACGTGGATGACCTCGGGAGGCCCGGAAGGTATTGGGTATGCTGTTGGGTATACAACTCGACGTGTGGGACACGGCCTGAGCAGCATACATCTACCTACCACGTGGTTCTGGCACTGGCATGGATGGCGTTGCTTAGAAACCTGATCACAACTTGGAGCCAACTTGGACAGCTTGGATTGTCATGTTTGTTTTGGTAAAAAAATAATAAATAAATAAACAGGATCTAAGAAAATGCGAATTGAGTTTCAGGAATATTTTTTGGCGTGAAGACTTAACGTAACATCTTCGGGTCTTGGATATTCAATTCAAAAGACCGCAAGCCTTATTTTTCTGGACTTCAATGGATATATACATATATAGTTGCAACATTAGTTTACTGACTTATTTTTTTTCCAAAATAAATATAATTTATGTGGGCTGATGTAAATTCGTATAGGACACTATTGTTATTCTATTAATTCAATTTTAAAGTGTAAAACATATACGCCCTCCGCTCATTTTGTTCATATACACATAACTGTATAAACATCAGTGGTGTCTTACTACAATAGTGCAAACAAATGTTGGGGCTCTACTATTTGGGCTATGTTGAATAAAATAATTGCAGGGGGTTTTCTCAGCTAATTCACAAAATTTCGTAGAACCACTACACTGAATAATCAACGAATTGTTATGTCATTTTAACTATTGATGATTGATCGAGGTGGATAAACGAACAATTCTTTGAGGCAGTTTGGGCGTTTTTGTGGAAGTATAACGTTCTTTTTGACCAAAATAATTTTTTGTTTATGGTACTCATTAAAAACGTAATACAATAGGCGTCTCTAACACTACTGTAACACAAATTATAAATGGAAGTGCATTTATACAATTTAAGTGTAATTATTACACTTTTTCAATGCAAATAGCATGTTATTAAAAATATAACTCTGAAAATGTGACTTACAGATTTAACATTTTACAATTATATTAAATTCATAAAACCCTTATAGGACTGGGTTATGGCTCTTATTTTTAAGCAATATAGCTTACTTAATTTTGTAACCCAACTGTTTGGGAAATCTAACATATTTCTTCCGTTCTTAGGACATAAATTAACATGTTTAACAGCTTGCACAAAACAGCGCATACAAACACGTAATGAATATAAACACGGAAAAACTCAAGAGTTTAACCGAGTCTGGGTTAAATCTATTGGGTCAGCAGTAACCAATTGTTGGTTACTAGCAAATGGTGTCACATGGTCATTAGTAACTAACCTAAGTTAGTCAAAGTATACACGGTTATTTGTAACCTAGTGGTTTGTTGCTGTCAACTAACTGTTTATTTGACCTACTAATGTTGGTTAAACATAACCTTACAGCATGATAAAAACCAACCTAGTGAACTCTGGGATAATTTCTACTGAGTAGAAGTAGTCGTAAATAACCCATGGATTTTGAATATTTGACTCTGTGCTCGGTGAGAATTGAACTAACACATCGGTGAAAACTAACCCGTGGTAGTATGATGGGTCGTTCATAACCGTCTTAGCTAGGTTAGCAGCATAGTTAAATTAGTTTGATCTAACTTTGCGATGTTGGCAACAACTGTTTCTCTACAGATAGAACAGATCAGAGCATAAGTGAGCGGCGAGTGCGTCGTAGAACACACGCAGGTCATAGGTTACAAGTTAAAACACCTCATGACTCGTGGTTTGAACTTTTACTATGTTCGTCTTCAGTGATAGTGAAGATGTGAGGAATCTTCTGACCAACTAGGGCATAGGCTTGTATACTTCATCATTTGAAGGTACGTAGATAGATAAAGTGCGTAGCCTTTGTTGTTTCAGGTTAGGAGTTCAACGTTTAATATTGGTCTACTGAGTATGATTTCAGTTTAGTTTTATCAATCAAACTCTATTAAAAAAGTAGCTAATATACGGATTTTAAAATAAATAACAATGAAGTTGCTAAGGATATTTTATCTTAGGTTTAAGGTAGGCAAATTCCCCTTTAGGGTTAAGATATGGCATAGAGTATCCCACTTTGGAGGCATTCTTAAAAACCTCATTGATATTTGTTTTTAAAACTGATTTTTAGCTACATTTTCAATATAGTTGGATTGATAAAACGAAATTGAAACCGCAATCAACTAGACCATCATTAAATGTTGAATTCCTAACCTGGAACATCACAATTAGGAAAGCCTTTATCAACGTAAATTCAAATGATGAAATAAACGAGCCACGGTCCTAGTTGATAAGAAGATTCCACATATATTCATGATCATCAAAGTCGACCATGGTAAGAGTTAACACCACGAGGCTTGAGGTGTTTTAACTTTTAACCCAGCTGCTCGGTTAAAGTGACCTAGTTGCTGGGTTAGAGTGACCCTGTTGCTCGATTGCAGTAACCCATTTACTTGGTTAGAGTGACCCATTGGCTCATTTAAAGTAACCCAAAAGTTTAGTCAAAGTAAGTAACCTAGCTGCTAGGTTAAAACAACCAACTTGATCAGTTAAATCAAATACAAATCTCCTCGGTCAGTTATGACCTACAGTATTTGGTCAATGATTTAACCTACTTATTCGGTCATTACTAACCCATATCCCCTTACCCATTTCACAGGGTTACTGGTAACCAACCAACTCGGTCGGAGCTATATTGACCCTATTACTCAGTAAAAAAGCAACGTTTTTCGCAGTTAAGACTAACCTTTTGGGGTTTTCAGTGAAGCTGTAGCTATTTCACAGTTTCACAATGTAGTTGGCTGCTACATTGTGAAACTGTGAAATAGCTACAGCTTCACTGAAAACCCCAAAAGGTTAGTCTTAACTGCGAAAAACGTTGCTTTTTTACTGAGTTATAGGGTTTACTTGTCTATAATTTACAGTTATTTCAAGTAACGAGAAGGCCAGTTCAAGTAATGGATGTTTAAATCCATAATCAACAAAGCCAAGGACATTAGTATAGAAGGCTTAGAGAGCAGTGTAAATCGTGGGATTAGTATGTATAAATCCCGATCAAACTCAGCAGGAGATTGTTAGGACGGGGACATCCCACTAATATACCGAATCTGGGATTATCGCGATGCGGAACATTAGGACGTATATTACACTTGTACCGTATATTAGTAACAGCAGTGGTCCCGGACCGCTCCCCTGCGCGTCGCCGTGCCGTGATGGCGATCCCGCTGATGGGTTACAATTAATTTTGCACTATCAGCAGCCGCTATGGCCACCCTCCTGATTTAATGCGATGGCCGCTCGGCTAATACAATGATGGTACTCATTTGTTTCCAACCCTTAGATTCCGCCCCTAACCCTGCCCGGACCCTACCCATAAATTCACCTTCCCTACGCCCACTGTCCCGGCCGTAGTCCCCGGTGCCACTAACCGGACAGATATATATTTTTTTAATCTCGATGATAAAACGATACTGAGATAAACACAACAAATTATGCGTTAAAAAAGTTATCTTGGAATTTATTCCTACCTAATTAAAACCTAGCTATGCAAACTGGTGTGAAAACAACGCACTTAATTGGAAATTTAATGTAAAAGGGAAAACTAGTTCCGTATGTATGATATCCTCGTCAATTTAGGATTGCAGGTGTCAATTAATTCGCGTTGTTAACCTCAATCAAAACCTAGTGTCCTAGAGTAATGCCAAAAGCCTGCAAATGTTTGTAAAACTCATAAAACTCTATACCTTTGCCTAAATTTAATAAAAAATGAAAGAGTATACGTGAGGGCGGATTCATTATAAACCACTGTGTCCGGTGCACAGTGCAGAGCTGTTATGTCGACGAAGCGGTGACATGCCGATGTTTCGACGGGGCCAGATGCCGTAAATTGCCAGGATTCCGGTGGTAGTTGAGACCAAACTGCGCAATTATCTTTCCACCCTTTCGTATGGAAATGTCGGTTTTCTCTCCACTCGTTTCTGCAACCCCGGCGCTTCGGTAACTTAAGTACGGGGCAAATTTGAAAGGCCCTATTTGACTAAATTCTCTAATAAAAACAACAAAAAACTGTGCATAGAACACAACAGGGAATTGTGAATTGAAAAATGTTTCCGATGGATTTACCAAGGTAGACAATTTTATACGATACATCTGTAAAATGTATCGTACCTAGAAAATAATGAAACGGGAATGTTTTCATAATGGAATGGAGCCAACAGAAAAATCATCATCAGTAAATATTTACTAAATAAATTTTAACCTAAAGCTCACCCTAAAACCAATTATTTTTATTATTATATTTGTCACCCCGGCAGTGCTGCTGTTTGTGTACACAAAGTAAATTCTGGGAAATAGTGATTTATTGTGAAACATGTGGAATCACTGATGAATTTAAGTCGGGTTTACAGTACCGCCCTTCACATAGTATTTATTTTAAGCTACATTAGAAAAGGTTCGAACGAAATTTAGCCAACTTATAAACCATAGAGTATATAAACACCTTTAGCCACATCTTTAGAGGGTTGTTTTTAATGTTTTACTTTGCATCATGATGTATACAAATATTATTGTATAAACTTTAGGTATCCTACAGTTGTATTTGATAACATTCAAACTGAGGAAGTCATAAATGTTTGGTAGCCTGCAAAAAGACAATGTACTCCAAATTAAGTTAAAATTGACATTGTGAGTAGGACAAAAATTATCATAACTTTATATTCAATGCAAAACAGAAACGATCCGAATCCTCTGTTTTTGCTGATGCTGAAATGTTAGAAAATGAATCATACTAAATTCCTTGGGTTAACGGTATAGTTTAAAATATGAATTGGAATATGCATGTCGGGAAAACTAATAGAATGACCAAAAAGGTTTAAATTACCTGGTGATGCTACCGAGTGATCCTACGTTATGGTACAACTACCACTGGTTTTAAACCTCACGAGTTCATTTTCAAGTTGAGATCAAAATAAAACCCTGAGGTTTGAAACCAGTAATAGTTGTACCTTGACATTGGATCACTCGGCAGTATCACCAGGTAATTTAAACCTTTTTGGTAAAAGAAAGTGTTCCGGAGGCTATTCCATAATGGAATAAAATGATCTATTCCGGTTTTTTTATTTAAATCAAAATTGTTTTTCTTTATAGTTTATCTAAAAATATATGTATATATTTTACGCTCACACACAGTCTAATATTTCATATAAAATAAGTATGTATTTGGAGGTACTTCGAGTTAAAGATTAAAAATTCTTTATTTTGCAAAAGGTTTAATAATAATGATAAATCTTACAATTATGTACCTGTAATCCAGCACTTTGATTGATATCTAAAACGTTCATAGTCTCTACATACCTGAGAGTATTATGCATTGTAAGACACAATGGCCAATTCAAGAGTAACAATGTTTATCACTCATACAATACGAGAAGTAAGCAAGATAAAATTTGAACGTTTTACACAAATAATCGTCCATGCTTGATTACAATTTTTAAAATATGCCTCAAAGGAAAATATACCATTAAAGCAATGTTAAAATATGACTGGCTATTAAATATGACTAGCTGTAATCTTTTACTAACGTAACGTATAAAACTTTGATTATACTTACAAATAAAATAATATAAACATGATTTAAATATTAAATATTTGATTATGAAATCAACATAAAAGGATCGAAATCAACTTTGATTTGTATATACTAAAATACAACCATAATATGAAGCAGTAATCATTAATGAACTCATTGATATTAATGATCTAAAATGTCCATGCAAACGCCACATTGGAATAAACGATTTGTGTTAGACCTAGATAACAATAGGACACACTGTTATTTGCTATGCCTATTTCATGTTGCATTACGCTCAGTGCTATCGAATATCCAATAATCCATGTCATGAATTTGATCATGCCTTTACTTTTTGTTCTAGAAATTCATATATATTTATACATAGTATAGTTATGCAGGATCGATCCGAATTTTTCGTATTGTAATCCTTTAAAACAAGGTTTACTTGTAATCCTAACTGTTGGTTTGTGTTGGAAAAATACCAGTGAATTTATGTTTAGAGGGGGCTCCACTCACATAACGTTTCACGTTTCGTGACTTAAGACCATAAGGTCAACGTTAACTCTCAAATGATCATCTTAATTGATGGTTATTTTAAAGAGGAAAAATGTACCTAGTAATTTCAGCAAGCACAGTTTCGCTACAACAAATGTTTCACCTATAAGAAACCAAAAATATAGAATGTTTTGGAATTTTACCAAACAATTATTATTTATGATCTCAAAACTGTCTCACTGAGATCGCTAGGCATATTTTAAATAAATGATTTCGGATAATCCACTATTGAGGATGGACGGGCTTTGAAAGTTAACATTGATCTTGATAAAGACGCAGGTAGAAACGCCAAATGTTTACTGACTGAAGACCACTCTTTAAGACACTAATTTAAAGAGCACAGTTATTTTAAGAATACAATTTTGAAAAAGACCAAACAGATCAAAGAATTTTGTTCTTTTTACAAAAAAAAACATCTTTTTCGGTTGGAATTTGCAGTGCTTTTACGAATTGACATTATTTAGAAAATACCATATTTAGCGTCGATGGCTTACCTTCGAAGAGTTGGCTTCCTGAAAAATATACAACCAATATTAATGCTCATAGATCACTCACATTTTACATTAAAATAATATAATAGCATACAAATTAAAACTTTGCTGTTCTTTAATATTGCTAAACATTTCATAACCAGAAATCTATTAATAGGTAAAAATTATATGAACCTGCATAAAGGTTTTCTTTTCTTAAACGGCTTTATTTAATACTACTATATGTAACACAACTTCAACATACAGAATAATAACTTTAATATTACTACCTGTAATTATTACTACCCGGTTTTATTTAGTAGAATCGTTTATGAATGCGGTTATTTTGTACTTGACTTATGATTATCACTTATCATTTATGTTTCTCCTGATGTGATACCAATACAGTATTATTAAAGTTACATGCCATTTTAATTTTTTAGATTTTCAGAGTTTATATTTATATTTAAACCAATCGTATTACCATCTCTAAATATTCTAAATACTTAGATCGTAAATAATAACTGAAATATTCCTACTATTCCTCTCTCTTCAGGCCAGAAGTTAAAACCTTATAACAATTCTCAATCCCGCAACCTCGTAAGGTAAATATTTATGATTCAAAGTTAAAAGCGAAGTTAGCGGTTCAAGTACCAAGTTGCCGAGCCGAGATAGCGTCAAGTTTTTCAATCTAAGTTGGCCTCTAACCGCAATATACCACTGGGGAAGTGCGTGGAGGGGATGAGACATTCCTTATTAATTACATTCTGCCAGAGGGTAAGATATTTTTAATATGGCTGCCAGCCCTTACCGTTAATTACATTCCGTGCGTCATCGTGGGGTGCATTTGACGACGCCTCTATTTGGACGAGAATTTTATTTCGCTCTGACAACAACATGATCGATTCTCTGTAACGCTGTTCTGATTGCGACGTGTAACGTTTTCATGGAATAAAATCCATGTATCATGTATTTGTACTTTATAGAATTCAACTATATGCTGCTATATAAATTGCGTAACCAAATTAATAACAAATTGTTTACATTTTAATTATAAGTGAGTTCGGAAATATTCACTACAATATTTGAGATGACATTGAAACAGGAGTAACGAAGAGCACGTCTTGCTCGTGAAAGCCAAACTGCATTTATATTGAGTGCTATAAAAGAGATTATTTATGTTAGAAAAGTGAACTGGTTTTGTTTTATTTAGACCTTATACTCTTTTAATATGGTGAGAAATTAATGTAGATCAACAGGAATAAAATGGAATCGAATGCACGATATATTGTTTTGGTTTTAAATGTATTTGAGTTAGTTTTTAAATTGATGTATATGCCTGTTCTATAAAGCGACGATATCTGAAAACACCTACACACCTACAGACATGTACATTGAAGTACGTTAGACGTCAGCCAAGTATTTTACCTTGTCTACTCTTTTAGTGAATTTCCCCTGTAGGGAAGAAGCTATTACCGTAGGTGGCATGGCAAGACCTAGCCCAGGACCATGATAACTTTTCGTTTTGAGGCCCCCATATACCAAAAACACTATTCGTTCAAATACATATATATAATATATATAATATATATATATATATATATATATATACATACATATATATGTCTCCGTAGGCACGATAAATTTAGTAAAAATGGTCCAATCTTGATGAAATTTGGTATAAACGTGTAAGGCGGCATCTATTTTCATGAGTTCGAGAACCACACAAGTCGCTCTACTTTAAGGAGGGTTTTGGGGGGTTTTGTACCCCAACAATTTTTTTTTCTTTACTTTTTACATATAATTCTTTTTAAACAGAAATTTTGGTTTACACCATTAAATTCAGCTAAAAAAACAAACAATTTGGTATTTTGATCATCGCTCTACGTCAATTGGTTACCGAGATATTGAGAGTGCTAAACACAGTACGTTGTTCAATGTTAATCTTATGGAGAATAAGTAAAATTGTTTATCTTGGTATGTGGCTTTATATGGTTGGGTTGTAATTCTATTTGCATACAAAAACATTTTTTGTGGTCCCCAGGCAGCAAACATGCGTACTCAGCAGATATAATGTTATTGTTATGGAGAATAATAAACATGTGATATCTTGCTTGTTTATGAACATAAATTGATAAAACTTGGTTTGTTGCTTCATCTGGAGGTGATCCATTGGTATTTGCATAAAACCCAGATTTTGTGGTCCTTGTTGCAACAAACCTGCATACTCAGTCCTAATGTTTTTATTATGGGAATAAATAAAATGTCATATCTTGCTTGTTTATTAATATGCTTTGATTAAAGTTGGTAAGAGCCACTTACCAACTTTAATGACTTAGTGAAGTACCATTTTAAATTCGCTGAGTATGCAGGTTTGCTGCAACGGGGTTATTTTTTCTTAAAGTGGAAAAACAATGGTAATTTTATCAGCATTTATGTTTGATTTGACGCAGAGTTATCGGTGAAAATGTGGGTAACTTATTTTCTGTTTTGAGGAGACACGATAACATTTTACTAACTCAACATTATATCAATTTGTTTTCCTGGTTTAAACTTATTCGGAGAGATTATCAAAGGAACTTTCTGTAATTAGTGGGTTTAGTACAAATTTACTATTTTTTTTCAAATTTGTCCCCAGTCTCTAAATTTTACTTCAGATTAATTGCACCGTTGTCGCTCGAGCCGCGCATACGTCGTTGTCAGTGACAATGTTATCTATTTCGCCGCGTCCTCGAAGGCTAAAAGCGACTTCTTTGATCCAGTGTCAAAACAAAGTCAAAGTTTTAGCCACTGGTCCGTGCCATCGTCACGTTCCCGGATAAATTAGGTTCCGGAGAGATGCGGCGTCGGCGTCGCGGCGGTGCATCACGCGTGCGAGCGTCCGAGCGTGTGCGCGTGTCCGTGTCGAGTCCCGGTAAACACGGCCAGTTTGGTTTATTATTTACCGCTCGAGAGACAGATAAACACCGATATAGGTACACTACGAGTACACTCGGGTATCTTGTTTCGCTGTCCGTTTCTTTTTATGTTGAATTTTAAAGACATATTTTCTATAGTTGTACGTTGTCATTGGCAATGATTCGGATGATTTAATACAGTAGTTGATTAGACTATATATTCAACCAATTGAAAGAAAAAGATCTCATTGGATCGATTAAACTGACGGGTGCCCATGGACCGCTACACTAGGGCAATGCCGTTTAGATAAGGCCTGCCTCGGGTAGTAGATTCGGGTAAATGCAAGTCGGTAGAAAAGCCGCCTGAAATCCAGTGGGAAACGGGCATCAGATAGGTTTTGAACGAGGGGGGAGGAGAATTTGCAAACGGACGTCCACATTTGGGCAGATAAAACAGATTTGCATCATGTCCAGTACGGACGCTATCCGTTGGGGAAAGGGTGGTTGGGGGGGATAGGTGGGTGGAAGGGGAATATTTAACGAGCCCCCGGTGCACGTAGTCTCATCGTCTCACCTAAGTTCTGCTATTTTAGCAAAATGCCGGCTCAAAATGGTAATTTGATGCGCCAAATTCGCCATCTAAATGTGTACCCAACGTGCTTCTGGCGCTAACACCGATTTTATGCCGCAGAGTTACGAGTTTGATTTCGGAACACTCTGTGTATGTAATCACCCCAGACAATCGTGTTTGAATTTTAAACACTCAATTTACTGTTATTTCCGAGCGACTCTACGGTCCGGGTAATTTAAACAAAACTGAAATGTTTAAAACCTTGTAGTCTAGTAAATTAGTTATTTTAAGTCTGCTCAGTAAACATATTTTCCTTGGGCACTGCATTACTGTATCTTTTTCTTTAATTTTTACTTAAAACCGAGTATGTTAATTAGTTATTCATTTTCAATAGCTTATCTTGCGCTACAAATATAAAATATGTGAAGCATACATTGTCAAACATTACATAATTAATACGTTGTTAATGTTTAATAAATCATGGTTTTTAGATATATAAACTACATATATATACATGGTTGTTAGAAAAGCCACAAATTGCTGAAGACCTTGGCATTCCAGTTATGGAAGAGTATAATTTAATTTGTATATGGTTAAATGCTTTTTACATTGATGTTCCTTTTCCTATTAACTTTGGTCTCATTTATTAATTTAGGTTATGATGTATATTTTACATGTAATAATAAATTACTGCATATTATGTTATCCCTGACCTATTGTAACATAAATTTCAACCCATCCTTTTCTTCCTCTTAGAAAAGATTGTAACAAGTACAAAAAGCAAACATAATGTACTGCTTTATCAAGAGCCCCCCAAAAAAATATAAAAAATAGGAAAGAATTAATTATCTGAATTATTATAATAATGCTTAAGAGAAAATAGAAATACGACGTCAACGGTTGGTGGGTAGCGGCACAGAATCTATAACAGATCTGTATTATAAGTTCCGTGGGATAGCGGTTTATTTGATACGAATTCACTGGTGGTCTCTGGCCTCTTCTGGCGGCAAGGTATTTTAGCTAGAGGCGATCTGCGTATGCGCGGATATCTTAATTACTGTGCGTTGCATGAGTGAAAAACCAGCCAGCGCATGGGTTGGGGAGGGAGTGATGATGAGGGGGGGAGAGATTGGGAGTGGGAGTGGAAGGCTGCGCGCTACATTTGACAGCTTGTATTGTTACCCGCGCGCTACGCCGCCGCGTCGGGTGGTATATCTATATCTACTTCATAATAATATACAAACGTACTAAACTATTCTATACTATACTGAACTGAAGTAAGATTGAAAATGAATTGATGGAGATTTAATGTTTTTGGGACGACACGTATGGACTTGCATCTGCTGAGAACTGTCAGCTGACTGAGCCCAGTCGCCGTGGTGCTGTCTGGCGGCGCATGCGCACTAGACTCCTTTGCTACCGCGCATCTGTCCTGTTGGTTTTTCACTCGTGCAACGTACAGTACACAGGCGGTCGCCACTATAGAGAGGTGCTCACATCCACCGGCAGTGATGTAGAGTTCAGCAGCAGCTATTGTTTGTTTACGTTTTCCGTTTGTTTAGATTATCTCTGAAGCACCAAAGTACTGTATGGTGGTGTTTTGTGTTCATGTTTACGTGCTTATAATCGAGCACATTGAGAGTCACTACTTTACTAATAACTTTTTATTGGTCTTGCCCCCCCTCCCCTCCAAAGACCGTAAATTTAATAAATAAATAAAATGAAATTATAAACAAAAAACTCCTATGTTTTTAAACTAATTATTCCGAAACTAATAAATGTTATAGATTCAGTTAACAAATATAAAAATTAAATAGGATAAATAAACTACGTCTCACAACACAACAAAGCATATTTACACTTCCATACTTACATACAAGACGGTAAAATATACACAAAAGATGGTACAAGGCAATCGATTTCAACCAGTTAAACCGGTCATCATCAGGCAAAATCAGATAATTCTCAGTACGGTCTAAGGGTAAATATACTTTGTAGTGTTGTGAGACGTAGTTTATTTATCCTATTTAGTTGTAACAACACGTATCATGTTACTAAAGAAATTATTTAAAATATAATTAATAAAAATGATATATATATATATATATATATATATATATATAGGTTTATAAATCAGTAAATATAAATATTTACCAAAGTTATTTATTACAAACACGACCAACTAATACGTAATTTTAAAAAATCATATGGTTCGCAACATATCTACAAATAAATTACTGGGTATTAATTTAGGTTATGATGGTGACCATAACCATACCCATATTACCTTAGGCTTAGGTTGGTATTCATAAGAAGAATTGAAGGTGGTAATATTGAATCACCTCTTCAATTGAATAGGCGGAAGAAGCCTATTTGTAATTTGTTAATTGCGGAATAGGGTACATTCATATTTTACCGTAAATTAAGATCTCAATAGTATCCAAAATTCCCTTAGGATTCAGTATTTTGTTTTGTAGTCGTTTTAGAACTCAAGGTAGGTTTGATCCCAAACTACCAAGTACGCATAATATAACAAACACCTCAACCTGTTTTAAAGTAAAGGCAGTCCCACACTTCTCGCAAACACGCCCGAACATTCGGTCGAACTCCGAATGTTCAGAGTATTCGCGAGAAGTTGGGAGCTGCACGAAATTTTGAATACATACTGGGACATACGAAACGGAATGATCAGGGAACATTCGGGAGAATGTTCGGCCGAATTTTGAGGCCTGATTGCGATAAGTGTGGGACCGCCTTAACTTGTTTACGTTTTTTAGGGTCCGTGCAAGTTCCTACGTGTAAGAACCATACGATAAGTACAACCGATCATTAGCTAGAACATAATCAGCAGCGACGCTTACACAATGGAGACAGACCCGGAAGCAGCCATCAGCAATAATGAAACTTTACCAGCAACAAATCGTATCATAACCACCGACAAAGTCACAGGAAGAGAACAAGCAATCCGGTGATGAAATAATAAAATTAAAAACGCTTAAAAGAAAGGCAGTATTGAGAAATGAGAGTGACGTAGTGGTGGGGCAGGCGAGGGGGAGGGGGCTGTCAGGGGGGGGTCGTTTACGACCCGCAGGTGCACTTAAACCGCATTTACGAGCGATCGTAAAACCTAACATTATTATGCCTTACACTCTTGAAAAAAGGCAGAGAACCATCGGAGCCATGTCTGAGGACGGCTAATGGTATAATTGTAGACATTTTCATTTTAGAAAGTTGCGGTCACAGCGTTTCCAGAGCGTTCGCAATCCACAATTACCCATAGAGCGGCCAGACGGCTCGGCGATGGGCTGTGGAGAACTAAGAGCTATCCGAGTTGTAATTGCTGTGTGAACAATAGGTTCGTAAAGCCACGTATTGTTGCCGACTCAAGACTGTGCCACAAGATGGAAAAATACGAAGTAATGGTTTCGTGAGAGAAAACGTAAGATAACAATTTGGAATTTTCCGTTTGAAACTTTTAGTGTGGTTCATTCAAACTCCAAAATGTTAAAGCCTATCAAACTCAATATTTAAACTGTAGTATATTAAAATATTTCTAAGAATAAATGGTTAATAAATAAAATACTATTTTATTTATACTTTCTTGGCAATTTTGAGTGTTATAGCCCAACTACTATACAGCAATTCATTGACATGTAAAACCGTAAATAGTTATTATTAGAACCCAAATAAACTAAATTAACTGAAATATGGTTATGAAAATATGGTGGTTCCAAAATATTTATGTTATAAGTACTGCTGTAAATATTTCGGACATTTATTTTGAACAGACTGTTTACATTATCATCTGATCTTCTTTATAAATATAAACACTACCATATTACTACTACGAACAGTCATACAAATATCCTTACATAACGATTCGTGCAAAATTGCAAAGTATAATACACCGGTATAGTGACCAAACGGTACGATAAGAGAACAACATGGATTAACGCCACTATTTCCAAGTGTTTAAAACAATATGCCATTTTATGAAGCAAACCTTAAACACGCATCCTAACTTCAATATTTAAGAGAAAGCTAACCTATGCCGGCGATTAAAATATTCGTGATAAATTTCAAGTGACAACATAAATATAAATAAATATTAATTTTGGAATATGGCCAGTGACAAAAATAACACCTAATGAAAATTAAGATAAATAAAGTAATCATACAACAATAAATACCCTTAGAGCTAGGCGATTTGCCTTAGAATCGCTTTAAAACGGAATGAGTACAAATACTCTAGACACATATTCCACTGAAGGTTCTCAATTAATACAAAAAAATCACCTCTTGACTAAATCTTTCAGATGGGGCGTAAATCTTGCATGTAAATACAACTAATTAAACTCGTATTTGTTTGTTTTATTTTCTTATTTTATATTTTATCCTTTGGGTATTACTCTTTTGTAATTAATTTACTTATCATAGGTTTTTACCTTGAAAACATCCCAGGGTAAAAACCCACAGCCCTAGATGTATACCCTCAGCGCCTGGAACTGAGCCTGGTGAAATCAATAATCACCTTTCATAATGCAGACAATCGGGTAATTACTTTATGTTTTACTAATTTAAAAATAAAAAGCCCAATGGGAGAGGACCACTTCCAAAATCAAAGTTAAGTTAAATGATACAAGAGAATATGCAGAGTTTTTGTATTCGTATATATAAAGGTTTAAAGCACCAAACATAACCTAAATAATTTATCAGGCGTGTATATATAATTAAAGTTCACAATCTGTTCAACTTTACCTACTATGACACTGTAGGCAATTAGGCAACTATTTTATTTCAATAAATTGTAAGTACTAAGTCTATTAGATACAACGTAAATGATAGTTATTTTGGTTTTTCTTAATATTTGCAATGCAAATAAAAAAACAATATAATGGACATAAGCTGCCTTAAATTTATTGATACTGATGATTTTAAGAGTGAGATACATTATTTGATAAAGGTTATCATATATTTTCTCCCGTCCCAAAAAGGTCAACTATGATTTATTTTCAAATCAAACCAATATTTTAACTGTAGTTATACGGTTTGATCTATAATCATGCCATAGCTACATATTATTTTATTACTAATATATTTCTGAATTAAACATTAAATTTATCGCAGAAACATTTCGCTTGGAGACAAAACACTGCGCGTGCTTTTTCTAAAAACACACGAAAGAATGAGTCCATTGTTTGTTTCCGAATTACAGCATTTCAGCCTAAACAACAGCCTAGTAGCTTATATAACACTAAATGTCAGGTCGTTGGCTTTTTTGAAGAAGACAATCTCTGTAAAAATATGGCGATAAATGTATTCAACCCGATTTCAAATTTAAATTTGTAAACCATATTAAGTAACATTTTTGAACGTCGACTCTAATTTTAAATTATATTATTCAATAAAAAAAACATTAAACCAATTGAGATTCAGGTAGGGCAACAACGAATTTATTTTAGTAACTATTGGAAAAAATCATATAAATAGCATTTTAGACTCGGCATTTTCGTTACGCTTTTAGGTGCAACCTCCAACGTTTTCCTCGTATCGGCTCCGGGATTAATAGATTGTAACCCAGAAACTCAGCGCCCGCTCACCAATTTTTATCACGGAGGGCACCACGATGGAAGGATACGACAAGTCGATTTGGATGGTTAGACGACGTCCCACTCTCTAGCAATGAAAGACTGAACACGTCAGTTCTCCCTCTTTAATCCTATTAATTTTGCTCCTGGGCCAGACGCCCTCAAGAAAGTATTTTTTTAATAATCCTTAGCTTCCATTGAGATCGTTGGACGCCTCTCTGTCTAAGGGTGTTTCCCACTCATTGGAAAATAGCCAGGCTTGTACTTATCAGCAAGGGAATGGTATTCAGATCTGTCATCGTCCTACATGCCTATTTGTTTGATTCCTCTTTGTTGGCGATAAATGTCGATATGCTGGACGCATTGAGAAAACCATACTCTGTTCCAGTTTATATGTTGAGGCTCATCGAGGAAATCCTCCTTTTCAGACTCTCGGTTTATGAAACGAAGGACGGTAGGCGGTCGATGGATTTCACTTCCGGTGCCGCGTAGGATTCAATATTCAGCCCGGATCTCTGGAACGCTGGTAATGGCAGAATCCTGAGGTCTGAGATGCCAGAGGAGTTCGTTTTGATTGGGTACGCCAATGCTGAGACAGCTTTCATCTGTGTACGCAACGTCACAACGTCGCAACGTCACAACGTCGCAACGTCGCTAAAGCTAAACCTTTGATGGCTTTGATATCAACGCTAATCATGGTCTGGGAAAAGAGATCCTCTCGAAGAAGCGTATGGGCAGATTTTCCACTTCGAGTGGGGAGATGTAATCGTCCAAACCACACGTGTTACCAAATACTTCGGATTTATGATGGACAAAATGCTTAGTCGGAGAGAACAGATCTTTTGTTTGGAGGACAAGAAGGCTTCTAAGAGCGTCAAGTTTCTTAGTAAACTGATCGCCAACGACGCGACAGAAGTCCCTGGTCCAGCAAAAGACATTTGTCGAAGGCTGTTATACGGTCTGTACTCCTGTACGGAACTGAGGTGTGGGTACCTGTGCTTGATGAGGAGGTGGACATGCCATGGCTCCCTGGAATGCAGCGTCAAGCAGAACTCAGAGTTGCAGCCGCTTACCGTACAGCGTCCAAACCGGCCGTTCTGGTTATCGCTAGAGTAACCTCTGTCAATCTATTAGTGGGGGAGAAGAAGGCAGTTTATCAGGGACAAGGACGTGGCAAAGACCAAGGAGCACACCCGTACTTACCAGCAATGGTAGAAGAGCTGGCAGCAGAAGCTCGAGGAAGTTGGACTGCGATACTTATTTTAAATGTCTATCCATGGGTGGAATGGCAAATTTAATTTAACCTAACTCAATTCTTGTCGGGTTACGGACATTTTCGGTCGTGCCTGTATGCAATAGGCAAAACCGGTTAACCGGACTGCATATATTACCCGGGCATTCCGACGATGCGCAACAAACTTTCTTCTGCTGACCGCGTTGGGAAAAGCCACACCTGGAGGTCACAACGCAGTTTAGTGTGCTGTCAGAGGACATGGTCTGCACGATCTGAAGCTGGAGGGTGAGGTCAACTGGACCTGCGTGTCACGGTTAGTTCAGGGCATCCTACGAGAAAATAAGAGAGGCCTAGACCGGGACACGGTAAGGTGTGAGCCTGAGGGCGTACGCCTAAAAAAGGCGTACCCTGACGTAATAATCTACACGGTTCCTAGATTGGACCCCAGATGAGAAGGGGAGTCATCTACGTCTAGTATTAGTCCCACACTAAAGGCCAATAGCCTGTGTAAATAAAGCATTTCTCCGCTTCTCCATAAAACATAAAAATACATTTTTACCTCAAGAAAAATGTTTGACCTGGAATACTAGCTTATACTGTATAGCTGCGGCGGTTATTTTAGGTTAGACTACATTAATTATGAATATCGAAATTTATTGTAAACTATACTTATTATATCCTAACCAAACCGCCGCATCACGTTTACACGAGAAGGAGGTTGCTATATTGCATAGGTGATCTATAAGAATAAGATTTCATGTGGCAATGCGAGTAAAACTACAAAGCCCCTTTAATTAAGATTTTGCTATATTAAATTAATAAATAGTATATCTTCCAGCCATTAAAGCTAAAGTTACAGTGGAAGTAATTGTGCCATAAATTGTTTTTAAAATTATAAGTGCTTCCTTCTATTCCGAGCTGTTATTAAATCACAATTTAGGCGACATCCGCGCCAAGGGTGGCCCTTGAGGGTGGAATTAATGTCAGTTGAAACTGACTCCGGCTTCGAATTTATAACTGGCAACCCCGTCCCCCTTTCCCGGTTCACCATCCCCCTCACCCCCTCGCCCTTAAACATGGTGGTCCCGTGATTAAGACGAATGAGGCGCAGTCTGAACCATTATGAGGGGTGAGACCGCCCGGCCTATCGCCCAATTGCGCTCTTTTTCTCATTAGTTGGGCTTTAAACTACCCTCTCCAGCTTCAATTAGAAATATTTTCTCGCTTCCGTTCTTCAATTGTTTTTAAATTAGACTTCATCGGAGTGATGAACGCTAAATGGGGTTGAAGAATACGGGGGCTGTACGAGACGGGGGTTGATATTATTTTTATATTCGTTTAAGTTTACTGTCTTTTTACACTTCTTTAGTCAGGAAGTTAAAAATGTTTTATGTTGAGGAAAACTGTATTTCAATGTAAACGTCAAGTTTGAGGACCGTACATTTTACGAAATACATTATAACAATTTACTATATTCTTTTAGATATATGTTTCATATAATTTTGCAGATGGAAGTGTCACTAACACAAGTACATATTGGGCTGTCTTGTGTTTAATGTTTGTGTTCGTTTAAAATTATAGTAACAGCAGTATAACAAACTATGATAACCTAGAAAACCGATACTTTTAATTAGTCCTAAAGTTAAATTTATTCACAATTTTTTATAAATTTATCTGGTTTGTGAAATCTGATAAAGAAACGAATTTCCCAAATATGAAACCAACCCGTTTTCATAATAAAATATTATCTGGGAAAACATATTTTTCAAAGGGATTTTTCAGTTGGACTGTAAGTTTTCACTGATAATTTAAGTGAAAATAATTCCTGACGGATTAAAACTGTTACAGTAAATAATTATGCTATTTTTAATTAATATAAACTATAAAAGGTAAACATTTTTCAAGAGTGTTTTTGTTTGGTAAAAAATTAAATTAAGTAATTTAAAGAAACACTTATAGAATATTTATTTTATCCAATTACTACTCAATTTATTTCTGCATCGAGGTAAAGGAAAATAACAAAACTACTTTAAACCAAAAGATTTTATACGCAGAAAATATTAGGATCACGTACGTTATAAAAACATACTAAAACACTGTATAAATAAGAATGTTAAACTAGAACAACAACAATCTACTCCCATTCGCGTCTAGACAAACAGCGAGATATGTTTCGGAATCAAAAACAAGAATGTGGAAGCCAAAAGATAAACTATAGCAGAAGTCGACTGGGCTGCCATCCCCGGAACAGTTATGGCGATGTCTGCTTTTTATTTTGGTGAGGGGGAGATCGGGGGAGTCGCCCCTAAGGGAAGGGTTGTTGCCCCCCTCCCCCACTATCTTCTAAAGCTGCAAAATAGAGCAATTTGAGTCGTGTGCGACTGTCAACGAAGGAATAAACGGCCCATCTTGGAGCCTGATGGGCCCTAAATTACCCGGCCCATCCCCAGCACGGGAACTGCTGCAAGGGGCTGCCTGGGTCATGGCCCGTTCAAGAAGTTGTGTTAGGTAACCTTAATGTGTGATACGGCTTGATACGAGACGGATTGATTCGATGACAAATTTATTATGATTTTAATACCTAAATATATGTTTGATTGGATATTAAGGTTTATGATAAAATGTGTACTAATATTTAGTTTCCCGCTTATGCTTTATTTTATGTAGGTCCAATTGTAATTTTAACTGCTTCACTGGTGATGTCTCTTCCGGTAGGAAATGTAAAGTGCTACAACATTTGTCAAGAAATTCGAAATATATTATACTGTAAGAGTAAATAAGGCACTCAGCAATTACAAATGAAGTCGGTTTCTATATGATATTATAATCTGCTTTCCAATACGAGGGTATTTTAAAGGTTTGAGAATTTAGTTTAAATTATTAGTTTGAATCGTAATAAGATCTTAAAATGACAGCAAATTGTAAGTTTATATAAAAACTTAATAATATATAAATAAACATTTTGAAATGAATGCAGGCTAACATGTTTATCTGCATTCTTATTGGTGTCAAAATATGTTTACCAGATTCCAAAAAATTGAATTTTCAATTTGCATTTTATTCGAGAAAAATATTTGTTCTAATTGGTTTTTTGTATGGTATGAAATAATTCTCATTTTAGCCTCTAGTCTTTTGATATTTACAGGAAAATTCCGGTTGTTCAGATTAAAACATATTTTTCAACTAAATGCATAAGAACCAAAACCACATAAGGATAATGGATCGCATAGCTATCAATATAATTACACACGTTTAAGAGCTTTCAGAAACACTGTTTGTTACTTACAGCAATATTTTAACCTTTTATCGCCGACAATCGTACAAGGGTCTCTTACAGATATTGATTTAAAAACACAACGCAGGTTTATCTATAAGTGGATTTTCACTTAATGATCGGCGAAACCAGTTAGTTCGGTGTTGAAATCAGAAGGAGGGCCAGACCCAGACCGACAGGATCTCACTGACTTTACGACTCCGGATTCCTTGATCTCAATCCCCTGCTGACAAGGAGTTGGGGCTATAATTTACTCACTGTCCCGCCAAGACTTTCAAATTGGACCTGGGATTAATGTTTTTAAAATTACTAATTACAAAAATAATTCGGGCGTTTGGCGTTTACGAGCGAGATGCGGTTTTGCGGCTCTCCGTCCTCGATGGAACATTCGATATCCTCCTGATCGTGTCCGGATCGATTGCATTTAGTAATTTTATATATACAATTCGTGTTTAGTTTAAACGGTAATATATATTAACGCGGCGATCGAGCCACGATATATAACTGTTGCATTTCCGTATGGGACTATTTTTCCGAATTTATATTAAACAGTTATATAATACCTAATATAATCTAATGAGTTACTTCCCTGAATATGCATTTAGGAAGACTTTAATCCCGTACTTTTAACACTAAAAGAGAAATCAGTAAGGAACTATGAAAATGCTTATATTCTTGGATAAAATTGTTAGGCTAAACTGATTGATCTGCATGACCAGAAGGAAGGGACAACACAATGACTTTACATACAAATTAGTAGTTATCATTATGCATCACTATTGCCTTATACATTAAAATTGTTGTTATCATGCCATTGCTTGGATGACGAGAGGTTATCACAAGTTTATTGTTACCTAGATATAATGTTTTAGGAAAATATTTATAATAGAAAAGTGTTTACTATTCATTAATGAGTAATATTGCTTATTATTGTCAGTAACACCACATTACAATAATATTCTACATGTTGATAAAGCTTTGTAATCATATGTTAACATTTTGGTTGAGGCAAGCTGTTAATAAACAAACATTTCCATTAGGGAGGAGAAGGGCCTGTCATCTTCGGTACTAGTTACATGGGGGTCAAAAGGTATTTCAAGATTTGCTGTATATAATAAAAATTCCCGGATAGTTTCCCATCCAACCCCGTCACAGCATACGGGACAAATAACAGCTTGGTGTGGTAAAAATAAAAATAATTAAATTAAATACTATATTACTAAATAATATAAATAAATTACATTTTCATTTTTCATATAATAAGGAAAAGTGCGAAAACCTGGTGAACGTTACCGGTTAGCAGAACAAATGCACAACAAATAAGTTTAATACAAGTTAAGATATTTTGTCTACAATTATTTTTTTACTTGTAAGGACATCAAACTGTTCAGAAATTAACAAGCTTACTGCAGCCCCTCCCATAGTATTAGTTTTTGGCTATCTGCTTGTACAATGCAGAATTTGGGGAAAGTTCAATGCAAAATTTGACACCTCATATTTCTTCCAGAGCAAGAGCTAAATTTATTCCCTAATTCATATCGGAATGGCATTTTTTACTAGGGCATTGGCTTCAAAAACTTTAGTTAATGTTTAATTTTAAGTACTACAGCAATTAATATAGGTACTTTCAGTTTTGGTGTTTTTATTTGGTTATGTTTAGGCATTAGAGATCCCTCCCCCCCTGTAGGAAAGATGGACCGCAAATTAAGTAACTCCTTAGGGGCTCTACTGATTTTGAAATAGGCAATCCAAAATTGAAAAACCTGTTTTTAAATCAAACAGATTCAAGATCAAGATTGGATCAAAATAAGTAGAGCATGATAATAATAATTATTATTATTATTGCATTATTATTTGAGACTCACTAGTAGTGGCTTTTTATCAGTAAGGTATCAACTTTAGTCAGCAATGGACATATAAACTGGAAATATGTCCCTAATGAAGCCTACTTACTGGTGATAGCAATAGTCCTCTTAGACGTGAGCAAATTGAGGGCACAGTATTGATTGGTAAAAACACTTCAAAACACGTCTGTGTTATACTGTTTTAAGATGTAAATCCCAATATGGTTATCATAATATATGTCTCAATATCAGGCGAAGAAAATCCTGAGGACTGTATAGGTATTTTGTATAAACGTAGGGCCCTAATCGGTATTATACTGAATTAAGTGAGTGATGACAGTTTTTCTACCCATACTACGTGATACTATGTGATCACCTTCAACAGGAAAAGGAACATATACATTCTCTCTAACACAAATTAAGGTTACGCTAGGACATTGAGCCACAGCCTGTTCAGTTGCATCAAATTATGGGAATATAGCACCATATTTGAATAAGCTTCGTTTTTTTTCTCTCCTATCGTTGGGGACAGCTGTTTTATCCACTTACCTTTAACAGCTACACAAATTTAAAATTTGATATCGAAATAAAGATATTTAAATGATAAAAATATTTAAAACAAAATATCTAAATATAAAAAGTGTAAAAAGATCAATGATCAACATGCAAAATACATCAAACATGACAGGTAGATAGATATACATTAGGTTCGTGCTGGTGTCAAACGTCTCTCACTTATAAATGTAATTTGCAAGTTTAACAAGTACATGTTGAGGTGTACAGTTGTGATTATTTGTCAAACGCATCAATTCACTTATATCGTTCACTTATAATTGCGCAAACTATAAGTATTCAGATAATTATTATTGTTCGTCTTTAAAATTCTCGATAAAAGTTTACTTACAATTGCGCAAACTATAAGTATTCCAATAATTATTATTGTTCGTCTTTAAAGTTCTCATGATAAAAGTTAAGATTTTTTGGGATTAACACTTTAATTAATTCATAAAATGTAGTACAAAGGCCGAAAGAAAACATAGAACATCAAATACCTAACTAACACCCAACAATCTCAAGCAACGTAAAAAGCTCTCGTGAAAAAATCAGAGGTATTAAAACGATATTTGCGACACGAAATTTACATCGCAAGATCAAGATGCTAAGCGAACTCAAAACTAGTCAAAGTGAGTAGATCTTGATGCAAAGATATAGAAAATGAACGAAACATAGAGATGTGGTGATGCAAACACAAAAAGCCTTGGAAGCATACACAGATTTACCTGGCAGTTGAAGCATTCCTTCCGCAGCATTAAACCAACAGAACTTTTACTGATTTGGAAAAAACTGTTGGATATATTTACAACAAGAATAATATTTATAACAAGAGATTGTTAGGTGTAAACTAATAATTTTAGTTGTTAAAATAATATACTCACATAGTCTATAAGATTACGTGTATGAATTTTGAATAATACGATATGTTTACTATATATAGATGTTGTTTCAATTATCAAACTTCTATCCTCAGCAAGGATGTCGGTTTAGGAGCGTTGAGGAAGCGCTTAAAGTAAAAGTTATCATAGGTTCGAGGGGCCGAAGTTCATTCTCTGTTTGTATGACGTATATTAACAATAATAAATTGTTAACAAAATAAGAGAATAATAATATGATAACATTTTCCGAAAATTAATTAGTTTACTGAAAATAGTTATTTATGTGGTAAGACCGTAAATACACGTTTCACTCGAATTACATACAACATTTCTCGTACAACTGCATGTTTGGATACAACACAACATATTCACTTTCGTCCATTTTGGCTGAATTCACGAGATAGAGGTTATAAACATGGATTCCGTTAGCTTGATCTAAAGATAATCAATTATCAGCTGTTTATGACTAACGAGCGGAAAAGTAATGCGCAGCAAGCGAAAACATATGTTTTACGATTTGTCCTTAGATCTAAAACTATATTTATTAGTTCCCTACATTAAAATCACTTTGTTTAAAAAACCTTAACTCTTTATCATAGATCACAAGAGACAGAAGTAAACTACGATCACGTAATCATTTAAACCAATCACCGTTCTTTGATTATTCCGAAGGCCCTGCTTTGAAATGCATTCCATAGAACACCGCGGGTTAAATCCTGGATCCTCTTTATAAGGTTAGAATTTCCTATCATATATTTCGCATCTACTTTGCCGAAGGGGCAAAGAACAGCAGGCATATTTCACATTAACACAAAATTGACGCGCGTTAATAGGTATATACAAAATATAAACTTAATTTATTTAACGGTTTGCACGGTTTTTTGTAAAATTGTTGGTCAGTATGACGTGTGGTATTTACCCTTTGACGACCAAGTGAACCTAGGTGTTACTTTGTATATTGATAATGATCATTTTATGTTTTTAAATAGGATTATATATTGAAAAAAACTCAGGTATTCAAAAACCTTTTTGTTTTTGGATTAGGCCTACTATCATGAATCAAGAATCAAGAATCAAAATCGTTTATTGTCATAAAACTATATACATAGCATGGACAATCGGCAACATTGTTACTCCGTTACAAAAGATTTAAAATAAAATAAACTACTACTCTAACTAAAAATTAACATTGTCAGTAAAATACTCCTGGACGCTGTAGTACTCTTTACCAACCAAAAATGACCTAAGCCTGCACCTAAACCTTTTAACGTCTGACTCTGATTTTATGTCTAAAGAAAGTGAATTGAACAGTTTTATGATGGTGAAGTATGAGTGTTCAAACAAAGCAGGGTTGTGATGGGGAATGGTTAGTGTAGATGAAGCGTGCCTGAGATTGTAGTACCTGATGTTACGAAAATAAAATAAGTGTTTGTTTTTAATGAAAAATGAGAGACACTGAAAAATATACAAGCAAGAGAATGTGAGTAGATTGTTGACTGTAAAAATACTTCTACATGAATCACCTTTTTTCATACCAAAGACCAATCTAATTGCTCTTTTTTGCAGACGGATAGTGGCTTTTGTTTTTATGGTTTCAGCACCCCAAATCGCAACGGCATAACTTATTTGAGGATAAAAGGGCCCAAAATATGCTGAAAGAAGTACATCAGTGTTTGCAAACTTAGCCAGCCTGCGAAGAATATAAATACTACTATTGAGTTTACGAGATAAGTTGTCAATGTATTCGGAATAATCAAGGCGATTATCAATTATTAAATCTAAAAAGTTCGTTTTCAGACAAGAATCAATTTTAGTATCACCTACGAATGTACTAGATGGAAAGGCTGATTCTCCCAACTTGAAATTGATGAAATGAGTTTTTCAGTGTTAACAGTGAGGTTACCATCAACTAGCCATTGCAGAAGTGAGCTACTTTATATAAACGATGCAATCTCAAGGTCATTTCGAGAAGCATTACTTTGTTCAGAAATGCAACTAGGCATATCATCTGCAAATAGGCACAGATCAACATCTGACACACTAGAGTGAATGTCATTGACAAAGAGTAAAAAAATAATTGGTCCCAGCACCGACCCCTATGGTTTGTCACACAAGGAAATATTTTCCTTTTTTAATCTGTATAAGTATGTGTTTAGTAATTTGTTTTCATCAAGTAAATTACTATACATGACAACACTGTTTTTTATTTCAGTTTCTAATTTAAACACCTTTTTTGCAACTCTCTCATTCCTACTTCAGCAGTGTCTTGAAGCACAAACGAATTATTAAGTTCTTTGTGCCTCAGTTCTTTCTCAAGCTCCAGCTTTGAGGTGAGAGTAGCAATTTCGTTTAAGGAACTATTAATAAGATTATTAGAAAACTGAATTTCAAGCTTAATTTCATCAACTGTTTGAATTAACAAACTAATGATCCAGCAAAAACAAAAATATTGTGTACTTTTAAGATGAAAACCATTCATATTTTACAAATTGCATAAAGTTGACAAGATGTAACATTTTAAGATTTTAAAAGACATATATAGAAGTCTAAATCCTTTTGATATGTTTGATTAATATTTAGTATTGTCTTATTAGTTAGATAAACCGTGATGAAGTCGGAAAGAAAATAATAAGAAATAAACATTTAACTGTTATCTGGCGTTGTAGTTTTTACCAGGCAAATGTCATACTTGTTTGCCTAACAATCAGACATATACTTGTGATCAGTACCTACGTGGTGACTACCATGAAAACTACGCGTTAGTAAAATACTTCATACTCAAGTACGATAATCATTACTACATTTTACTAGATTATAAGGTAAATGAGTTTCTTTTGATAAAACCTAGCAAGTTTTTAAAAGTCCAAGTTTAATACAGTGCAACCCAAAGAAAATTATCAGATAATTTCTATGAATGCTTCTGTTAAAAAACATAACTATTATTATAGTAAGATTTCATTAGATTATATTTGGGAAAACATTGGAAATCTCGCCAGGTTAACTAACGGTCAGCGATCTGAGTTTCAGTTTCAATGGTCAGGGGTTGTATCCCCTGGATATGTGTTTAAATACTCTGAAATGTAATTCCCCTGGCGGAGGTGTTACAAAAAGCATTTTTTATTTTTCAATTTTTTTATCTTCAGAATGATCGGTCGTCTCCAAAGTGGTTGTGGCGTTCAACATTTTTATTTTAGTTTAAGAGTTTAATACTCTCCCTGACAAGTGAAAAGGATACATTTATCTGGATACTTTCTGCAAACTAGCTGTAGAAAGTTGTGTTTAAAAGTAAGTAAGTAAAATTTAATCCTCGTGTATTTTAACAAGAAATACATTTTATAATATTCACCATCCATTCAAAATGTAATAGCTCATTTATTTGGACTCTGTGTAATAGTTAGTTCAAAGAAAAATGATCCAATATTATTCTAGTAGGATCTTGATTCTATTTCATGATTCATTATCATTTGTGACATCAGATAATATTCCATCCCAAATTGGAAAGTTATTATTAACCGTTAAGCGGCCATCTTGTCCTGGACGAAAACCAGTTTGGCTCAAAGCAGCCGCCGTATGCAAATGGCCCGAGGAATTTATTAAACTGATTGCCCTTTTGGACACTGAAAATGATTTATTGTTTGGTCAGACAGCCACAAAGACGGGCCACACCCCTTTATAAATCATGGGCCCAGGAGAATGCAATTCTTTGACCCGCACTTTTCTAGTTCAATTAATGACTTCAGCTATCGTTTAAACTATTCTTAAAATAAAAATATACTATCAAAAGTATCATTACCAATTTCAGGGAAGAATATCAAGCCAATTATTGATTTTTGATACTGAAGTATTGGAATCCTTTGTCTTAATATGCTTATTAGAAAACTGAATTGCAATGTTTAGTGTATTTTATTATTCATGTAGTATGCCGGTTTTTGGATATAAGTGTTATGTTCTTGTCATCTTGTATATATAGTTCCTTATGTTAGTTTAGTCTGGTATGGGTTGTTTATTACCAGTCAAACTAACATGTAACAACTTTATTATTTCTGGGACACGTATACGGGCAAGTTTTAGAAGGAATATAAAACAGTATTTTTTTAACTCTCCTATGCTATTTAGTGCGGCTCTCGTCTGGCCTTTTCACTGTGATGATGTAGAAATATGGTCGAACCTTTTGATAGAATATCAAAGTAGTGAAAATATAACATATTTAGAGAAAATAAAAACTCCAAAAAATATTTTTCCTGTCTCTTCCCGAACTTGTATTCCTACTACATAAATTAATGCAATCACTAACCACCACCTGATTGGACAAGGCTACTATGATGGGTATTTTTTGTAAAATTTAACATGATGATGAGTCCCATGCCATTTATTCAACGGGGCAGATTACGATGGTAACAGGTAACAGGTCTTAAAGAACAGACAAAACGGACGATTACTGCATTATCATAACAAATGATCAGTTATAACTGAAGCTTTTAATTAAGGCAAAAAACTTGACATGCGAATACTATCTTCATCTGTCTGTTTGGAGCAGTACCACTAAAATGAAATAAGTTCCACTATAGTTTAAAATAATATATTATAACTTTTGTAACAAAATACATATTTTTCAAGAATATTTTGCTTAAGAAATCACTTTTAACTAAAATTTATAAGATTTACCGTTTTTTATAATACACATCATATTTTTAGTGAGATTTGTCCAAGCAAGTATTTTTTTATATATTTTTGCAATAATAAAAAGTGGGATCATGCCAGTCTCACGATTTTGGTTCCACTTAACTCTAACTGTCAACAGGTTGTGTTCTGACATTAGATACGTCAAAATACTTGAAGAGAATTTCTATGAATAATGATCGAGGTGAATATGAAGTAAACAGATTTTTTTAAATAGCTATATGAAAGCGCTTCCAATTTAAGATTAGGAGATTCCACTGCACCGTTAAAGAGGTAACATTTAAATGAATTTAAAGTAAATTAATAATATCACACCATTTACTTTTTTACAAAAACCTTCTGTGAGCTTTTTTTTAATAGTGTACACAAAAAATAATGTTTTTAAAGTTATATTTTCAGGAATTTACTCGTATAGTTGTGTCAGATTTATGAAAATTCCATCGAGGAAGTTTTTTTTAGATATTTTAATTTATCTCACTAACTTTGATTTCCTTGCCAGAAAAGAATTCTAAAACTAATCGAATGTGTGTTCCCATGATAGGAATTACGGGTGAGAAGTAGCTCTGAATTGTCCCCATAAAATGTTAATTGCCCCATTAACGGCCAGGTCCTGTACGGACGCGTGCCCCCAAATGCCCGTAAATCAAAGAAAGAGCCATCTTCCTTTATGACGCAAAAAGTACACAAACACGTGCTTTATCACCCATTAAAAAGGTTATAATTGCTTTAATGACTTCTTTGAGTGCTACCTCTTTTATTACTGGCCAAATCCCACGACTTCTACCTACAAGTGGGGTTTCCTTGTTTTCCGTCTTTGATCTATATAGGACCTGTGGCTCTTTAAGTAACTGTGAATTGCACAATTATTGAGTTTCAGAGATGCTGCTGGTGTAAACTATATCATAAAAATCCAGAAAGCTACCCGGTCACTAAGTGACGAGGGACTGTACAAATAAACCCTAAAAAATGCACATAAACCTCAACACCATTCTTATTTAAACGAAATAATTAAACGCCATTATTTCACGATGGCAGCTAAAGAAAGAATTCAAGTAGTTGTAAAGTGGTAAAAAGTCCTTGTTTGTCAGGTCAGTGTGTTATAATAGTTGGAACATGATTTCACTATTTATATCGAGTTTCTAAACTATTAACTAGTTCAGAAAATATAAAACATTAAATTATTTAACTTTCATACTAATGTCCGTAACAAGGAATGATACTTCCTATATTCCTAAACCTTTGTTGTTTCACTCGGGAATTGATCACTACTTTGTCTTCTTTTCTTCTTATTTCTTTGTCTTGACTTTTCTTGCAAAATGACATTTATTTGTTTTGGTTTGTTTACTCTCAGGATATTGTTGTTACAATTTACAGAGGTTCTACCTATTAGGTCTAAATTAATTGTAATACCAGCATTGGTATAGTTGTTCTCTTGCACTCAGATTTATTTTGAATTGTTATTGAATGATTTTGAATAGCATTATTACAACTGAGCAATAAGCAAGTTGTATTGTTTTGATCGTGGCCTTCATTTGAGATATTTGTGAATTGGTATATGCAGATTAATAAATAAATACAAAAATAATGTAAAATAAAAAATAAAAAACAATTACACGGGATTCGGTTTAAGACGTGTTAGAAATATACTTATGTATGACTGAGTTAGTTACTGATATATTAAAATCTACCAAAATCTCAACATAATCCAAAATTCCAAACAGAAACGAACTAAGTAGTATACGTACAATATTGGCCAACTTCGACATAAAAACGGGAATTCATATTGGAATTACTCGAAGTAATACTGCCGTCAAACGCTTCGTTACAGCCCTTATTTTATCAGTGGTTCAGTTACAAATTCGTTCCACTTTCATTTAAATTAACAAGTTAATTTATTCCAAAATAAGAACAAGAGATTACAAGTGGTAATAATAGCATGCACATATTTTTGATATATATATATATATATATATATATATATATATATATTATAAAATGCAAAATGATTTTTTTAAACCGGGCAAACATGTATAAATCCATACAAATGTTGAAAGCAAATAAATAATTATTTTACATCACTATGTAAAATGGGTTTGCCGTTGAAATAAATAAGTAAAATTATTTTAACTTCGTTTTTAAAAAGTATTCTTATATTCTACTAGGTTTATCGCCGTTGGAGGATTCGCCCCCAACCCCCTTTCGGAGTTCACTTCGCTCACTTGCATTCCTCAGGCAACTCAAGTTTAAATCAAACATGTAGTTCATTAACCAAAGAAAAACTACACAAAAATGACCTTTGGTGAGCACATTAACACCTACACAGGCGGGCCCATATCGATTCGATATCGAAACATTTTATCAACCGGCTGCTTGTTTCGTTTTATCGACTAAGATGGTTGTTTCGAGGTGTATAAAAGCAAAAAATAAAGTGCTCACCCAATCAAAGTCAATCAGATATAAATAAAAAGTTGTGGTTGCAATGTTAAATTGTAGTTCTACAAATGGATTTACGTGTAAAAAATAACAACAAATTAGACTTCAGTTCACGAAAAAATTATAGTAACCTAACCTAACCTAACTCCGCAGAGCGCTGTATGGTGGCTGGTCGTTGAGCAACATAATTAAAAATAAATGAATTTGTAAAAACAAAATAAAGTCAAATTGAACATAAATTGTAGACCTCAAAAAGTAAGCATCAAAAGTAGAATTTAAATCCATGACCACATGATCTTGAATCATCTGCCAACATATCCACTGGGCTACTGGGCTAAATTAATTCGATAGAACAAACAATCGGTTTGATTACATTTTCCAATCTCGTAACAAACGATATTCGCGATACTGAACCTCCCATGTAGGGGATAATGTGCTCACCTTGTTTTGTAACAGCTAATTTATATACACCTCATGTGAGAAAATTAGTATCGCCTACACTACTAAATAAATCAGCTATTGTTTATTTAAATCAGCTGATACAAACATGTGGTATTAGCCAAAGATAGTATGCTTTCATTTAAACGGCTTCCCAACACTGTACACATTTAAATGGGCCAAAATACTCAAAATTACTCCTCCAATGAATAGCGGCTAAACGGATGATCGGATCTTAAATCTGACAAAAAATCGTTAGTTGGATATTAAACGTTCTATAAATTTTATTTTTAACATTTTTTGCCATCTCTTACCGTTTCCGTACAAAACGCGCTCAAAGTGGAAAAACTGAAAAAGTGGAATTTTCCCCGTCCCGAAAATACCTCAAAAACTCAAAAATGTTAACCTTTGGCAATTTTTCTGGCAGTTTCTTGTCAAGAGCTTTAATTCAAGTATGATGTTAAGGGGGGTTAGATTACGGGAAGTGCCTCATAATTTATGTCAGTGAATGAGTGAACCCGTCTAGCTTTATATAAATAGAATATAATTGTACAGCCCGATACAAGTTTGAAAGCTTACCCTCTTGTCTACTTTTATGACGTTTGCATTGGATTTTGTTGACTTTGTAGCAGCAGGCAAATATACCTTACTAGAATTTTCTAGTTTGATATTACGAATCGAGTCTCGTAACATACAAAGCGGCCTGCTGGCGTTTTCATTTTATTTAATAAATTTAAAATTACATATAAATTTAAAATATTTACAAGACGAATAATATAAAATCTATCTTAAGCCCGAGATCATGATAACTTTTAGTTTTCAGGTCCCCAGATGCCAAAAATATATATATGTGTGTGTGTGTCCGTAAGCACGATAACTCTCATAAAATAGGTCCAATCTTAATGAAATTTTGTACAAATATGTAAAGTATCATTTATGTGAACGAGTTTGAAAACCATACGAATCGCACCATCCGAAGGAGGATTTTAGGGGGGTTTTGTACCCCAAAATGGGTTTATGGGGGTTTTCACATGTAATTTTATTATGTAAATCAAATTGTAATTTCCACCATTGAATTCAGCTTAAAAAAAACTATTTGGTATTTTGATCATTGCTCTACGTCAATTGGTTACTGAGAAATTGAAAGTGCTAAACACAGTACGTTGTCTAATGTTATTCTTATGGAGAAAACCAATTGTATCTCGCTTATTTATTAACATAAACTGACGAAACTTGGTATATGGCTTCATCTGGTTGTGGTTTATTGTTGTTTGCACACAAAAATAATTTTTTGCCTATGGTTCCCGTAGCAGCAAACCTAGGTACTCGGTCCCCATGTTATTCTTATGGAGAATAATTAAAATGTTATATATCGCTTATTTATGAATGTATATGGATGAAACTTGGTGTGTGACTTCACTTAGATAAGCTCTATTGATATTTGCATAAAATCCCATTATTTTGTGTTCCTTGTTGCAGCAAACCTGCTTACAATCCCCCATGGAGAATAAATGTCTTATGGAGAATAATCAAAATGTTATATATCGCTTATTTGTGAATGAATATTGATGAAACTTGGTATGTGGCTTCACCTAGTTTAATTCTATTTATATTTGCATAATCACCAATTGTTTGTGTTCCTTTTTTTCAACAAACCTATTTACTCATCCCCAATGTTATTCTTATGGAGAGTAATTAAAATTGTATTTAACGCTTATTTGTGAATATGCTTTAATGAAACTTGGTATGTGGCTTTATGTGGTATTAAGACATATATTATGCATTGGAAATTCGCTGACTACGCAGGTTTGCTGCGACGGGGGTATTTTGTTATCTTATTTGCCTTTCAAATTTCTAAAGACAACATAAACCTATACAAGTATGTCAAAATTATACCATTAACTTCTTCATATTACTGGGGCTGGTGTTCACCATAATCACTTGCTTCATTGAGCAGACCCTTACAATATTAAGGCCTTAGCGCTCGCACTACGATATAAGCCTCGGCGCTCAAACTACTCTGCACCCCTTACGATCACCTACGACCCCGCGACCGTGGGTGTAAGTGGTCCTCAGAGATAGTGGCCAATGCCATCAGAACCGTTGTACCCAGCGGAGTTCTCTTAGCTAAACGGTGTTTTACCGAATTTCCCGTTGTTTCTCTAATCCCTCCCTAACTTGCAGTGCAGTCCGCGCGTCGGAACGTCCAATTTGTCCGGCATTAGTGAAACAAAGCCTTTACCCGGTAACATTTCGGAGCGGATTCCCCCGACTGTAACAAATGCTCGTGTCCTGCTGTTTAGCGAGGGCAGTCATGCGATCCCCTCCCCCCCACCGCCCTCTTACGACAGCACGCCTGCTCTACTTTAATACAAGTTTTATGGGCCCGAAATTGCTTAATCGTAAGTCTACCAGGTAAAATGGCGTGTAAAATATTCATGCTTTTCTTCAAGTCGAGCCGCCGCGCCGCTCCGACCGGCTCATTTTACTTTATGATGTTTGCCAGGTGTAAACATTAGTCGGGAAATCGCCGTGTGGGAAGTATTGTTAGTATTTCAGTCGTTTTAAACTATATGGAACTCGACGTAACACGTACACCAGTAGGGAGACCCCGCGCCGCCGGCGATGCGAAATATAATGTACTACAGAATACAAATGGTACGGGTGCAACTGGTTAACTCTGAGTCAAAAGTAATTAAAATGATAAACATTATATTGCATATATCTAAAGGATCGATAATTATTTAAACAAACTGTCGGAAACGACTAACAGTTAGAACAATAAAAACTACTTTACTATGTGAAGTACGGTGTTCAGTGTTGATTCGTCTTATTTTTATTCCGTTAAATACACAAATATAGAAAACCAAGACTGGAGGAAGACATTTTGAAGTGGAATTTTAATGGACATTTTGAAATAGTCTAGTCACTCGATCTTCCGGTAATACACTAGAAAACCGATATTACATTTTGAGGCCTGAAATCAAATTTGTTTACAGCCTTTTTTTCACCATCCACTGAATTCCCTAGAAACTGTTCACCTACCGAGATTTCAAAAGATAGGTTAAACGAGGCCACGTAGACGAGAAGAGAAGGGCCTGCGGAGAAAAAAAATGATCCGCCGACTGGAAGCGGGTGTGGGAGAGAGAAAGAGCGCGAGGGAGGCAGAGGAAGAGAGAGAGCGCACTATGTAATTTATCCCAAGGCCTTTGAGTCTTTTTATTTTATCAACAAACCATTGGGCCGCATACAAAGAGCCCATTAGTCGCCATAGAAACGGCCGCCATTTTCCCTCCACGACACCCAATTAACAGTAGTCAGACAGTCAGTAATGCCATCGTAAGCCTGTCCGATACAATTGAACCGCCCGAGCTGCCGCCAGAACGCTTGCCACTCTATTTGGCCCAAACTCAAATTGCATCTTGAAATCGTGATCGATACGATGAAATTCCACCCATCACACTGTCGAAACTCGATGTGGTAAAATACTTGCTCGTGGGAAGCTAATGGTAGTTTGCATACTAGAATATATCAAGCATTGGCTAACCGTGTGTTTTGTTTTATAAACACGATACAGTATTTAGATTTATAATTTACTTTTTATAATTGAATTTGTACTGACACTAGGTTCAGTTCTTACTCAACTTTTGGAGTGGCAATGAGGCTAAAAGAATATTCAAGCAAATCTTCATGCATTTCACAAAACTACCAGCGAGAAACTACCATGGGGGTATATCGCACGCCATGTACACCATATTAGAAGATTAGAAAATTTTGACAGTGCCATCACTTTATGACTTCGAAACTATCATGTATGTAAAAATCCAAAACCTCTTTCAATCACCATCCCACAATCACAATACAAGAAATAGAGCCAGATTCGCAACTTCGCACAGATTGACCCTAACCGAAACAAAACCGGAATATATAGGACAAAAGTATTTTCATAGCCTTCCTGAAGACCTGAAGAATATAAGAAGTACTAATAAAAATAAAATCAATCTGAAGGAATTTTTGGTCAACGAATGTTACTACAGCCTGCCAACCTAGTTTTAAGAAGCTCTCAGCCTGTCCAAGGGGAGAGATGACTCGCCACATGCTCAGTTCCAGAGTCAACGTCAAAAGGATTAGTAATAAGTAAGCATGATTTCATTTTTTTATATCCACGCCAGAAGCATTTTGTAAACGCTTTTAGGGAAAGCGGTCCAAACCTTCGGCCCTTTGAACCGAAGTCTAAGACGTTAACAGTTACGCGTTTAACACATTAGAATCATAGTTAAAAGAAAAAAAAATCATATCGACAATTTTTTTCAGGTACAATTTATACATTACATAAAGAACATAATAAGGAAATAACACCAAATGGGTCAATCGGTTTGTGGGTAGTGTTTTGAGCATTTTCACAGTGATGTGCTAAAAATAACAAGTTTTATACAATATAACTACAAACATCTGGTATGTTATATTTAATTTAATAAAAACAGATTAATTTTTCAACAGAAAGTTGGGTTGCAAAATAAAATAAATAAGGTTCTGCCATTTGTAAATGAATAAAACAATAACGTAAAATGGTGTTAAAACACGAACAAGATTAACGATGATTCTATTTCAAGTTTTTTATAGGTAATAAATACACGATATTTCCTGAAGATTTAAAGTTGGTAAATAATAGGTGTCATAATTTTGTTTTAAGAACCGGGATCAAATTAACGTGTAATGCACGTGATTCAGGGTTGGGTGGAGCGCCTTGCAGCGATGTTAGGCAATATTAGTTTGCATTAATATTGTCCGTTTAATTATGCAGGGCGCTTTTACTATGAAGTATGGAGTGTTGCTATAGCTGATTATACTCTATTGTTTTATAAATATTGATACTATTAGGGGTATATTTATCATGGAATATGGTTTACATATATATGTAGTTTCTGAGCATAAAACTCGGATTTTTAAAGTAGCTTAGTGGGTGCTTTATAGTTAACACATCTAGATTGTGGGTTAATACAGGTAAATATATATTTACTACATCTTAAATTACAACAACAAATATATAACCAAAATAAATGGGTTTTTTAATAAGTAGATATAATAAAAACACACCTATATTTCTGCTTAATTCCTGAATTGCAAACGCGTTCCGTCAAATTGCAGTAAAAAGGGTGAACGATTGCGTATCACATTGCACATTTGATACCACGAGCCGTTGCTATGCAAATACAAATTCTCAAAGTTTACCATCTAAGACTTTACTTCACTAGTATTTGCGTTTTAAAAATACATCTACTTTAAGCAGATACCAATTTTTGATCACGTCGAAAATAGATTAAAACTTTTCTTTTGTCTTAGTATTTATCAAGGTACCTTCGTGGTACTGGAATTAATTAAATATATTATAAAAATAAAAAGTCCAAAATAACTGGAACGATTGTCAACACAAAACGCAAAAAAACGCACATTGCGTTCAAAATAATAAATATGAATGGGTAACTATTTCACAGATATATAACATAAAAAAAATTAACACAAGGAAATATATATCAGCTCAAGAAGATTAATAAAATTATTCTTCTAGCGCTAACTACCTACAGGGTGTTCTTCTTTATTGGCACAGTACTGTTAAAATCCACACTTATTTTCCTTTTAGCGAATTTCCCCTATAGGGAAGAAGCTATTACCGTAGGTCTCATGGTAAGACTTAAGCCCGAGACCATGATAACTTTTCATTTTGAGGTCCCCAGATGCCAAAAACACCATTCGTTCAAATTTGTATATATGTATATATATATATATATATATATATATATATATATATATATATATATATATATATATATATATTTATATATTTATATATATATATGTGTGTCCGTAAGCACGATAACTCTCGTAAAAAAGGTCCGATCTTAATGAAATTTGGTACAAATGTGTAAAGTACCATTTATTTGAACGAGTTCGAAAACCAGATGAATCGCACCATCCGAAGGGGGGTTTTTGGGGGGTTTTGTACCCCAAAAATGTGTTTTTTGGGGTTTTCACATTTAATTTTAATTTGAATCAAATTTTAATTTATACCATTGAATTCAGCTTAAAAAACAAACAATTTGGTATTTTGATTATTGCTCTACGTCAATTGGTTACCGAGATATTGAAAGTGCTAAACACAGTACGTTGTCTAATGTTATTCTTATGGAGAAAAAGAAAAATTGTATATCTCGCTTATTTATGAACATAAACTGGCGAAATTTGGTATATGGCTTGATCTGGTTATGGTTTATTGTTGTTTGCACAAAAAAACAATTTTTCGCCTATGGCTCCTGTAGCAGCAAACCTAGGTACTTGGTCCCGATGTTATTCTTATGGAAAATACTTAAAATGTTATATATCGCTTATTTATGAATGTATATGGATGAAACTTGGTATGTGACTTCACTAAGATGAGTTCTATTGATATTTGCATAAAAACCCATTATTTTGTGTGCCTTGTTGCAGCAAACCTGCGTACTCATCCCCAATGTTATTCTTATGGAGGATAATTAATATTTTAAATATCGCTTGTTTGTGAATACATTTCTTATGAATCCTGTTAAGTGTTATAATGTGTTATGTTATATATTCATTGGAAATTCGCTGAGTATACAGGTTTGCTGCGACGGGGGTATTTATTTACCTGATGATTAGTTTGAAGGCTGAAGGCTTGGCCAAAAATAAACTTTTAAATGTAAATCTAAGGGCTTCTTTTGATAACCAAACAGTTTTGGTGTCGAAGAATCATAGTTGATGAAGCATGATCATCATACTGTCCTCCACGCTTATTGTACAAATCTAATTATGCAGTGATTCATTTGCATTGCACCGCTATTACTGTTCATTTTCATGATTCTAAACATATTGTAAAACCTTTGCTAGTGAGTGTATCTCTTTAATGGCAATCAAGGATTATATTTTATTTGATGACGGAACGTTTTCTGAAAAAAAAACACCCCGTTGTTAGAGCATTTAATAGGCAACGCGAATGATGCCTATTTTTCAACCTGTTACAAACGAACGATCCCTTTGCAAAAGAAATATCGTGACGCTGAACTGTTTTCTGTAAATTAATCAAATAATAGTGATAGATTATTGAATTTCGTGCCCCCGGGTTTTTGAAGATCGGCCTTTCTTTTTTCCAACACCTCGCGAGCGTGCGGAGCCTCTATAACGGCAGGTTTTGTTTTCGACAAGACGAATTTATTGCCAAACCCTTTAGCAAAACACGACTTTCACCCCTTTTGTTTCCCGTAAAAAGCACGTCTTTTTAACCCCCGCTTGCAGCTTTCACCCACCGCGGAACGGATATGTTCCCACCTCGTTTCACCTCGTATTGTTGCTAAAAATGGTTTAGTTGTAAATTTATTTTTCAAGGGAAGAATCCTTTTAACTTAATTTGCAAAATGTAAATTTGCAGTTTTAAGTGTGTTTATGCTCTTTTACGTTTGTTAGGACTTAAACAAGTTTAAATATTTCCAAATGTATTACAAATTTGGCAAAATTATAACTATTAATAATGTTATTAGTAGTAATAATGTGATTCAATCTTTCCATCGTTGCCTGACTGTATTGTGATGAATTTATAAGTTTAAATGACTAAAGACTAAATTTGCATTGCTAACGTAACCATGGTATGATATTTAACAAACCTGATCTCTTTTAGAGTATGAATCTTTTATCGTTGTCCTAGTGTTAAAACTTTACCTATATATTGTGTGCTATGTAAATTTGTCTTCGATAGAAAAATGAACTATTTGCACATGCATTAGGTATTAGAAACACTAATAGTGTCAAAAGGTAGAATCATAATCATGTTACAAATAACTAATAGTAGTTATTTGTACCATGATAATGATTCTACCTTTTGTCACTAGCTTATTTGTAAATAGTGTGAAGATCTTTGAGTCATCTGATTCAAGGGTTATATAATATGTATTATAACGAATTTTAAATAAATAGATGAGCATATGTAAATGCAATATTTTTGAGTGACGATCTTAAAATATTAATGAATAACTATGAAAATAGTTTTAACCCTAACTTATTTACCTAATGGTCCATACAGTAGCTGTTGCCAAAACTGTACGTGACCTTGCCGTACATGATAAATGCTTTTAATTAGTTTAAATCCGCTTTAAATTTAATCGACCCTTCTTGAGGTGCATTTCATAAAAAATTGGTTAATATTTGAAACAATAAAAGAAAAAACTAATTGGTAACCAAATTTTAAATCTTTTGATAGCTAGCAATCTTATTACTGTACAAATACAACCCTAATGTTTTATTTTTATTATTAACAAATATTTTATATAAAGTGGTCTCTAGCAACCACAGCTACAATATAACTATGTAGACAAGTGGCAACATTAATCGTCCGTGCCTATTATACTAGTAGTGTATACTGGGATTTGTTTACTTTACAATTTCAGTCGTAGAGAAAATACTATTTCTTCAGTAGTTCCATGTAACTTTTTCCCAAACAACAAGGACATTACAAATGCATGGGACGACAAAACACACAAACAATACAAAATAACCGCATTTAAAAAAGATTGTCGCGTAATAACGAAACCGAAATTCTGTAGAGTAACCGGGAGCCGGGAGCCAAGAATCTCTCCGCTAACTAGAATGTATTAAACAGGGCTTCATTATGGCGGCGGTGCGAGGCTATTTCAGGGTACAGTGTTGCCACTTTGTGCACAGCGCCGTGCCGCGCGCCGCTCCCCTCACGCCGCGCCGTTGGGCCAAGCGCCGAGCGCTTACGGTTGTTTTAAACAGTCAATAATCAACCCTCCAAATCCCAGTGGCGTAACTGCCGGGCCCGCAGGGCCCACGGTGCGGGGGGGTTTACGGGCCCAAGGGGCCCACCGCGCCGGCCGAGATAAAAGCTCTGGCGGGCCCGCATAATGGGATGAAATTGTTATATTTAATTTACAAAACGTTTCAAAATAGCAATAATATTGTCAGTAAAACTTGAAGAATTAATATATTTTTAGCATAGTGGCCCTTGCTACTCTATGCTAAAAATAACGATCTCTCATTCGTTGTGCTTAATATTTAATAAACGGTATTTTATATTTAAATTTTCCTGGACTCTTAATTACTTTAAAGTGAGCTCTTTTAACAAATATTTCACCATTTTGCATAACAATTTTAAAGCCTAGTGTAAAGTTTTTGAACTGTATTATTGAGGGTGACTCAGCATTAGGATAGTGATAAATGATGCAGGGGCTCACGATAGGATCCGTTTCAAAAACTAAACCGTAAACCCTATAGCGGCCATTTCACTCCAAACTGAACCTGAATCCACTCCAAATACCTTATCCACATTTGGAGAGGAACAGAATGAATAATGAATAGACCTGGAATCTGGACGTTATGAGGCTTCATGTTTTGACTCGACACTTTTTGACTTGAATATTAGATATTTTATACAACATTGACGGTAGGAAACTATTAAAAACATGATAGCCTAAATAAGAACCTTTGGGCGTTATTAAATCACTAAAATTATAATGCTGAAATTGGCGTTATGTGTTTGGAGGTTAGGAAACGCCTGGCTCCTGCAACCTTATCCCAGAATCTAGTATAATGGATAGGGATAAGTAGAAACTGTACGATTATGATAAATGAGGAGGGCTGAAAATATGTTAGCAGGGCGGCCAAAAAAATCAGCCATTCCGCTGATACTTTGTAAGGTCTGTGCAGTCAATATAACTAAGGTTTTCTAGCTAACCGGAAGAGACCTCGTAAAAACAGCTGTAAGATCACATGATCACCAATCCAATCTGCAGTGTTGCTGGAAACACGTTATTTATCATACGCGTACCATATTTTCTTCAACATTCTAATTAAAATAAACATTGTTTAACTGATTACATTCTTTGGTCAGCTGTTATTTTATGAAACTAATATATTGTTTTGATTTATTTGTATTATTAGATTATATATTATTAGATTATTATTATTATGTGCAACTTTGTCTCCCTGAGGTAAATTGTTGGCGCCCGACGCCGTAGGTGAGGGCGACAATTTTCCCGAGGGAGAGAATGTACTTTACTCCCGTAACGCACACAACATTTTTCTCCCACCCCAAAATCCAAAAGTATCCATAAGTATTTACATTTAAAATCGCTGTCCATTTTGGTTGCGTAATGCGTAATAACTAACCTCCGAACTTGGAACGTTATTGCAGCTGAGCGAAGGAAAAAATCAAACAGCTGATCCAATTCCGCTATAGCTGCAGCGTTAATTATTGCAGCGAAAGATCAGCTGATTGTGTTCCGTATGTCATAGCTACAGCGTTGCCAGCTCTCCACTGAACTGTGTTGGCATATTGTCAATGTTATTCTTATGGGTTTACTTTGCCTCCCTAGGGAGTTAAAGTAGCACTTTACTCTCTCATTACAAGGAGTAAAATTCGACTTTACAATGAGGGTGGGGGGAAATTTTCTTTCTGCATGTCCAGTGGCAATTTAAAAATAGCCGACCATTATTATAACCTGTAGGGTTGGCAACACTTATAGTATGTTGTTGATTTATGCATCAGCTGAACGACATCGCAAGACATCTTTGCTGCGAACATTACTCTGATGGAAATGATCATCCCTCCATACCTGAGTTGAAAGCTCTAGGTGTTGATGGAGCTTACCGTTTTGCCACTCGTCGATTTATTCATAGGTACTTTATACAACACTGACGTGATGGAACTTTTTTTAAACATTATATCCTAAAAAAAACCTTGGTGTTACAAAATAACTAAAATTAAACAATTCTGGAACTGACGTTATGTATCTGGAGGTTAGGAGACGTCCTTGGTTCATGCAACCTTATCCTGAAATATAGTAGGCCTAATGTAAAAGGGATAGGGTGAAACTGTACGATTATGTTACATGGGGGGCCCTGCAGGGCCCCAAAAATTATGTTTGCAGGGGGGCCCAAAAAGATCAGTTACGCCACTGCCAAATCCCTACAATTCCTTAGTGTCTCGTTTCATTCAAAAGTTGTCGTTTTTACGCATCCTATTCTTTATTACGAATTTTTTTACAAAAAAGTTGGTTTTTGTTTGTTATGGCCTGTTCTTTAGGAAAGGGTTTTTCATCGTTTTAAAAAGTGTTTTAACGCAATTTAATAACCAGGGGGCGTAAATATGAGGGACTAGAATGTTTCTGTTATATTTTGAGCTAGTACAAAAACGAGTTTAAATATTGATTAACGTTATACAAAGCTTTCCAGGATAATTTAGGTATTAACTATAAGCAAACCGGTTTAATAGGTAAATATTCAACACGGCCGGTAAAATATACGATACACCTGTGTACGATTTAAAGGACCCCCTTTCATAAAAAGGGCTGCTTGTCTTATTTTCTTCGTTTGCTAGGCTTTTTTCCGTACTCAATCCAATCTCCGTACCTTATCAATAACCTTGAAAGGGTTTTTCATGAACAGAATAAAATACTAATAAAACAACATAGTCAGAATGTTCTTGTTGACTCATTAAGCATTTATAAATTCGTATAGTTTGTTCATATTGAAACTCAACGTAGAATGGTTTTTATTTGCTGTTTCACCAATAATTTAACAATTATAACAATTATGCATTATATATAATACAATTACATTATAAAAATGTTGGTGGCTACAGTTTTTATTTTAGTATGATCGTCTAGAATTCCTCCTGCTTTACTTCAGTGTGTTATGGAAGGCATTAGGTGTATGACTCCAATTCTACTTCATTAATCTTTGAACTAATCAATTGCCTAATATAAACGATTAGCATGAGATATTTCACCCTTTAGCTCCGGCTTTTTGGTCAATAATTACATATTAAAACCAGAGCGTGTCAAGAACAATAGCGATATGTGATAAGACTGTAGCTCAAGTAGTAGCTGCAAAAAACCACGTACCATTGCTGGTGCATAAGGCAGTGCTGGCATTTGAATACTCAAACAAATTGGAAGGTTAAGGGTTTGTGACTTTAATATATAATTCAACACTACCTTGGTGCAGGCAATATTTTGAAATAAATTAATTAAACTAAATACAACTATCAGGAAATAACTTCATTTCCTCCTGGCGATTTGGGTATGAAGTCGTAGATAGAAAAACTGACGAGTTGCGTAACTGGGTACAGGCCTAGTTTGAAAATATCAATTTTAGCTATTTTACCAATAATACAAATTAACCGCATTTTTATTTTCACAAAATAAAATTAGATTAAATACTATATAAGCATTTATTGTAAAAAAACTATTAGCGAAAAGAAATATCAAACTACGAACTAAATATAAATACTAAACTACGAAGTAAATATACGAACTTGCCAGTTGCGTAAGATTGTCAAAGCAACTATGGAAAGACTTGACAACGACGGTAATTTAAAAACTGAATGCGGTACTGGGGTAGAGCAAAGTAAATAGCTGAAGGTTTTTCGATGAAATAAAAAACGTAATGACGTAAATAATGCGGTACGAGTCTATAGCGGATTGAACGACCAAATGAAGGCCGTTTGAGGCTAGAGCGGACTCAAAAACCATTTCATGAAATTAGTTTAAATAAGAATGTAGTATACAGCCATTGTGTTAGGCTTGCATGTATGGAATATGTTTAAATGTATTGTGAATGGCTCTGTCGTTGGAATGTAATTCATAAATAGATAAATGACTGAATACAGCTTTAATATTTCACAAGTGAGCCCCAAGTGAGTTGTCGTCTCTATTTTTCGTCTATTTCATTTTTGTTTTCTGTTTTTCTATTTTAAGGCCATATTCTTTTAAGTTATAACAAATCAGGCATACGCACAGGCCCCTTCCCACATAGGAAAATGCCTATTTTTCATTATCTGGCATTCCAAATTGTATATTAATTGCACTTTTTTTTCTAATATTTATTTGCTTTCAACATTTCTATGGATTTATACATGTTTGTCCTGATTTTTGTTTTCATTTTGCATTGTAGAATAAAAATTAAAAAATGTGTATGCTATTATTGTCACGTGTACCTCTTGTTGTTATTTTGGAATAAGTGCGTTTTTTATTTAAATGAAATCGGAACGAATATGTAACTAAATCACTGATAAAATAGGAGCTGTAACGGAGCGTTTAACGGCAGTACTAGTTTAGACGAGGGATGCATATCAAATTAAGGTAATATATGACCAAATCAGATGGCTGGCAAGTTGAAAGGAGGTCGAGAATAGAGAAAAGTCATCAATCAAACAGTTATTGTTGAACGAGTGACACAAAGGAAGAAAAAATTCAAACAAATTCAAAAGCGGTGGCTCTCTTCTAGAAAAACCCCAAACTTGGTACCAAACCTAAGCGAAGTAGTCAACAAAACGAAAAAGTAATTAGTTATGAGAGTGAGTGGTGAAAAACTGAAAACGATACGAAGCTAGAGTGACAGTTTAAACTGAAAGCTGTAGTATTTAGCGAAGTGGCCGACAAACTGACGACGTTACCAATTGGCTCTAATTGGTCAATTAATCAGTTTTGACCTTTCCATTGTGTATCAGCTAGTTTACATACGGGCCGACTCTTTGACAAACTACTCAAAACGTCGTGTATCAGCGACTATTTTTGTAAATCCTCTTTGTAATCAAATCAATGAGCTTCCGAACGTTCTTTCACTTGTAAGGGAATGGATAATGAATTAATTAACGCATGAAACAAAGAAATAATATCGTAGCTTCAACAATTGCTATACTTGTTTTGTAAAAGTAAGTGCTTCGGAGGTATTTAAAGTAAAAGTAATATTGCTCTGTACTCGAAAGTCCGCTGATTTCTTAATAGCTTAATAGCTATGGGAGTAAGTTATACATGACATCTCTTACTATGTGTCTGGTACGTCAAACCAAATGTTAACAAGATTGTAAATCCAAACCGTGAACAAACCAAACCTATTAATACAATACCTTTAGTTCAGAAAAGTGTTTATATTTGTTTTAATTAACAGAAACTAATTGTAATATATGTTATGAACAAAATAAATTATTCTATACTCGACTAAAAACCAAAGTTATTAGACTCCACGGCAACCAAATTTTGTTAGATTAACCGAAATCCTACGTTGTTAGACTTGAATGAGAAGTCGTGTTCTAACCTAACCTAACCAAACCTATATGCCGAGCCTCAATCCTTTTTTCTCACCCCGCCTCTTTCGGCCAGGGACTTCTGTCGGTTTCAAAGTTATACTACGGCCAGACTTTTTTCTATTCAACTCGATCAAAAACATTGTTTTGCTTGACCAAAAATAGAATGAGTTTTATGCAACCGAAAAATCTTCTGTTTCTGCCACAACCCCGAAAGTAAAAATATGTATTTGGAACTATGACACATATTTCATCTTCACTCAAGTTGAATATCGGTGTTATACAATTCAATGCTATAAAACCCCACACCGCAGTCTTATAATTCCAATAATTATTCATGATAATTACAAAACCATCGACGGGGATGAACAGACAAGCTTCTAATGTAATGGTTAAGGTATGGAATCTGTAATCTTGATTTATTTTTATACAATTTTCTAAAAACATTAGGGCTGGTAAAACAAGATATTTAAACCAAATATAAATTTAAAACATCATTCTTTGCAGACTATTAATATGTTTAATCTGATTGAATATCGTCTTTATGCTGATAACTAAGTTGGTTTTTTAAAACTAATTATTTTTAGTGGTTTTTAGAAATAATTTCAATTTGTTTCACGTGATTTGGTGTCTTAGATTTGGTCTTAAGCTACTATTATACTAACTGGGTAACATAAAATTATACTTTTTAGTTTTTTCAACACAGTTTAGCTAGTAACCAAATCGTTTTTATTTTTAGAATCGATATTAGATCCTTATGAAAGTAAATCAATTGAAGTGAATCAATTGTTTAAATGTTTTTATTGGTGCAGAATATTGTAACTTATTGATAATTGTAACTTTTAATGGCAGTTTCAAAACTGAACATTTGTCAAGCAAATCTCTTACAATTAAAAAACGAATTAGTTAAGGTTTTTTTTAATTTTAAAGACTTATCGTTTGAGTATTTGTATTAAGAGTTTTGACCAGTTTTAATTAAAACCTAACCTAACAGTAATGGCTACATGTTTTATTAATAAGAAGTACTTACCACAGACAACGCGGTCGAAAGGGCTCATCCAGTCTGAAATATAAACATTTTCTTAGTATAGTTGTTTAAACTTAAATAATAGACAATACAAAACTAATAATATAAGAATTGCGTGCTCCAAAATATATTATAACATTTTTTGTGTTCCTGACAATAGAAATACATGCAGCACACACAAGCAAAACGGAGATTTTAAAAACATGTTAAAGGGAACTTGAATGTTCGAATTCAACATACATGCTTTAGGCTAAGTGATCATGCAATAAGAAAAACATGTTGAAGGAAACCCCTTTTTAGATTCGCACCACGCAAATACTTTGTAGTGAAATTCTGTTATATTTTTATTTGACCAGGCTATTTCAACCCTAATAACTTGTCTCTTTGTTATCTACTATTTTTAAAGAGTTATTGATAACATATTGAAAGCAAATCATTTAAGTATGTTTATAATGACCCTCTAAAAAGTGACAAGGTTATTCATTATTTATTATCTATGTGGGGATCATTTGTCAATAGGTAATTTTTAAGTTGATTCATATTTACTACTCGCAAATAAATTAAGTCTAACAAACTCAATTCCATTACTATTTTATGGCCTGCAGGAGTGTTAACAAGTTTTGTTCCTTTGAGTTTTAAAGTATAATTGCTGTAAATAATCTAAATACAGTACATATACCACATCCAGTATTTGCCTGTTAGCTCAACCATCACTATTTGAATTAACATATAGTTAAAAAAAGTCATTTGCAACTACTCACAGGTGTCCACACCACGGAGAGGTGATACAGTGTTTGCTGGTATAATGAAAACCATAACTAAATAATACAGGATTTCCTCTTTAAACGCATGTACAACTCAGATCTTGTTTTTATTTTTGAACAATGTAAAATCAAAGTCAATAACATCTACAGTAAAATGCATACACTTTGAGAGTGTGGGGAGGATTATATCAATATTTTAAAGTTGTATTCCATGAGTTTATTCACTTTTGAAATTGCAAACATTACATTGGTAGATTTTTGCAGTTTTGTTCATTTATATCTCTAAGAGACAAACTAACTGATTAATGTATTTTCAACAATTTGACTTAGGCTTACTTTCAACTCTGACTTTGAAAACATTATTTTGCAATGATACACAAACAAAAAGATAAATAATCAACAATCTAGTTTGAGGAGGGATTATTTCCACAAAGTTCATTGTATTAAGAGATGGACTAGCAACCATTAATTCTTACACCATCAATTCCACCTATTAACATGGAGTGCTGTGACGCTAGCTCAAGAAATTTAATTAAATAAATACAAAACTGATTTTCAACACTTCTAAATCTGGTGTCATTGAAAATGTGAGTTGTATTCATAAATGTTTTATTATACTATATAACTTGAGTTATTAACGATCGTATTAAATATGGTTCAATTCCCTTCTTTATAGTGGTCAAGCTCTATGTATATTCATGCTAGTCGCCTTCTTACTGGTGTATAGTAAGAGTCGCATGGATTCATTAACACAATAATAATACAAGCTTGTAAGAAAATTCGAGGGGCTCGAATACAATATGAGGATTTAGAATAATAATTTAATTTAAAAAGCATAACAATTCAAAACCATTTGCGATGTATACATTTAGGTGTTACCAATGGAACAACCTTGCAGACATGACTTGAAATCCTCAGGAGTGATTAACAATCTTATTAATCAATGCCCGCCAATTATATTCGCGCTTAGCCGTACATTAGCTAAAATTGTTGTTTTCAAACTTGGATTGTACCAAGTTTTACTACGCAAATGTCAGTTTTGTGAATAGGGCATGACAACAATAAAGACAGAAACAAACATCACATTTTCAACTTTCATAATATAATCTGTTAAGAATTACAACAAAAAAACCGTCCAAAAGAACGGATAGTGTATACAAATGGTCTAACTTTCTCTCCTTTATTCGGCATACCTAACTAAAAATACCCCCGTCGCAGCAAACCTGCAAACTCAGCAAATTTCCAATGAATTATAACATGACACATTAAGCCACTTAACAAGATTCATAGGAAATATATTCACAAACATTCGATATTTAAAATATTAATTATTCTCCATAAGAATAAAATTGAGGATGAGCACGCAGGTTTGCTGCAACAAGGAACACAAAATAATGGGTTTTTATGCAACTATAAATAGAACTCAGCTAAGTGAAGTCACATACCAAGTTTCATCCATATACATTCATAAATAAGCGATATATAACATTTTAATTATTTTCCATAAGAATAACATGAGGACCGAGTACCTAGGTTTGCAGCTACGGGAACCATAGGCGAAAAATTGTTTTTTTGTGCAAACAACAATAAACCACAACCAGATGAAACCATATACCAAATTTCGTCAGTTTATGTTCATAAATAAGCGAGATATACAATTTTTCTTTTTCTCCATAAGAATAACATTACACAACGTACTGTGTTTAGCACTTTCAATATCTCAGAAACCAATTGACGTAGAGCAATGATCAAGATACCAAATTGTTTGTTTTTTTATGCTGAATTCAATGGTGAAAATTAAAATTTCATTTTAATAAAAGTTACATGTGAAAACCCCAAAAAACCCATTTTTTGGTACAAAACCCCCCCAAAACCCCCCTTTGGATGGTGCGATTTGTCTGGTTTTCGAACTCGTTCAAATAAATGGTACTTTACACGTTTTTACCAAATTTTATTAAGATCGGACCTTTTTTACGAGAGTTATCGTGCTTACGTACACAGATTTGAACGAATGGTGTTTTTGGCATCTGAGAACCTCAAAATGAAAAGTTATCATGGTCTCGGGCTTAAGTCTTACCATGAGACCTACGGTAATAGCTTCTTCCCTATAGGGGAAATTTGCTAAAAAACCTTTTGTTTAAATGAGGCATTTGTGGAATAAAATGTAGATACTTTTAAGTAAGCCACAGTCAAATCAGTTTAGTGTGACACTGAAAATCATGGGGCATCAGTTCTTATCAGGCAAGACTGACAGGATTATCACTAAAGGTCAATTCTAAAACGATTAATGTACAGACCCGTTATACCAGGATAAATTGTTTTTTCCAGGCGTCATATTGTCTGTATATCGTTAGGTCTTTGGTACAAATATTTATTAAATATTTATTAATGTATTCTGTATACCACTATTCCGGATATGATGTTTTGCCTTTGATGGATCGTTTTACATACTTAGTTTGTTAGGTATATTGTAGTAATGTGAAACACAGCCTGTTATGAAAAACACAATTCTTTATATAAACAATTAAATATTGTATTATATCAGTTCGTATGCATTGTTGTCCTCTTCCACCATTGATTTATACTAAATGGATTATCATACGATTCCGGCCTTTAATAATTTTTTTTGGGTGCGTGTTTATTGAAAGTTGGCTGTGATCCTATTACATAAAACTTATATTATGATAATAGCGTTATAAGTATTATAATGCTATTGTTTAAAGGAACATTATATATCTTGTAATTATTTTATAATTACTTTTCCAAAAAACGATAGCAAAACAGAACGTAAAAATAAAGATAAAAAATGCAAAACAACTTTGACATAAACATAACTATTAAGTGTCTTAATTTTATCGACCTAAAAGAATTAAACAGTTGTAATTAAACAAAAGTAATAAAATTAAGAGTGTTTATGGAGTAATTTCAATTAGCCTTATCAAAGTAAATGGATAAAGGTCAAGTCTGTGATTTATCGGACTTTTTTTATGTATTAATAGATAATGTTTAATTAGGTTCATTCTCTGAAACCCCCGATAAACACAGTAAACACTAGGCACAATAAACACTTTTACAAAAATAATTCACATAATTAATTGTAAACACATGTTTTTACGCCAGTAAGGTTAATATCCTGATGTAACATTGTGATTTTCAAATTAATGAACCAATCTTAGCAAAAATCGTAGCAATGTGTGGCAAATTCAAAATACTATTAACTACTATTTACAGAATTTTATTATTTATTTACACATAACTTGAATTATATAGAATGCAAAGATGACCTCAAAATATCTTACAACGGTAACCTTTATAGATATATGAAATTTAAGTGTTTTAATTACGTGTAAGCAAACATTTAAATATTTAAATTTGTGATAATTTATGTTTAGTATATTTTGATTGATAAATAATGCGTAATTGTTTTTATAAATTGGAATTACGTGTTTTTACTTACGCCTTTAAGTAGTCGATATGCTCATTCCATATTCTCATTCTTAAAAATGAATAAATCAAACTAACAGAATTGTTGGGTAAAGTTGTGTACCTAGTATTTCTTAGTTGTAATTAGCGTGCTGTCTTCTTCCTTTAAAATTGTTCATATATTATTTCTTCGAACAAGAAAGTACTACTAACAAAAACATTTAACTGATTAGTTTTTCACAGGATAGGAGATTTTGTTTTATTGTAAACTAAGTAAAATTATTTGTGTTATAGGTTAACAACTTAAAGAACGGTGACGTCTTTATTTTGTTAATTCTACAGGAGTAATGCTTATATGAAACGTTAATTTATATAGTTCTCACCAAAAATATTCTTCATCAAGCAAGGACAATTAAACATTATTTATTATTTTAAGTTTCAATTGTAAACATAAAAACTGTATAGATTTTAACGATTATCAAAACAAGTAGGGGCATATTGATGTAATGAAGAAATACTACAAATAAATTTACAAACTTTTGATAAGTTCCCAATCAAACTTAAGTTTAGAAAATAGTACGTTTATTTGTCAGACACGCTGTTGTGATGTAATACTGTGTGTGATTGAAACAGTTGTAATATGATACTGTGTTATGTGATCCAGTTTTCACGTGATACTGTTGTGATGAGATACTGTGGTGTCGGTTGGAAAGGGCACTCATATTAACCAAGGGGCCAAACTGATATTTTAAATAGTGCTTTAAGTGATTCTAGTTCAAAACTGGTAAGCATTATTGATAAAAACTATTTATAAAAGAACACAAAAACAGTCCAACAAAATTCATGGCATTTCAATTTAGGTGCAAAGATAGGTTCCAACAACATTTTATAATCAAATATTTGCCTCGTACTCTAGAGTACTACCTTGGAACCTCCAAGGGAATCCAATTCGGATTCAGCGAACCGTTATAGAGGGTGAGCGGAGCGAGCGAGTTGAAGTTTACGACGCCAGAGGTCGTCCTCCCGCGGCCGTCAGTCGAATTACTTGGGGAAATTGCCTCCGCTATTAGAAGCACGCGGAGCAACACTTCTCCGAACCGTTTTGGAAAATACTCGGCAATCGGGTGTAAAGACAATACTCCAATTGTTTCCCGCAATTATAAAATCTATTTTCGTAATTTTCTTTTGTTTTGCGGTTGTAAAATAGTCGGGTTTTATTTCATTTTAAATTACTTTGACTCGGGACATGCGAAGGAAGGGAGGATAGGAAACGTGTCATTGATTTAGTCTCGGGAAACGATTTAAATACACGAGAGAGAACTTTTCACAGACTTAACACTTCAGGGGTTTAATTGTTCCTTAGATTTTGTACGGTCACCACATTTTGAAATAATTTTAAAATATAATTATTAGTTAAGACATTTTTGGTGCTACATGTTAATAAGAAAAACCCCCGTCACAGCAAACCTGCGTACTCAGCGAATTTCCAAGGCATAATAATATGTATTAATTTCATAAAAATATATTCACATGTAAGCGATATATAGAATTTTAATTATTCTCCATAAGAATAACATTGGTGACGTGTACGTAGGTTTGCTGAAACAAGGAACCAAAACAATTGGTATGTATGCGAATATCAATAGAATTTAACTAGGCAAAGCCACATACCAAGTTTCATCAATATTCAATCATAAATAAGCGCTATATAACATTTTAATTATTCTCCATAAGAATAACATGGGGCTGAGTACGCACGTTTTCTGCTACGGGGATAATCGATAAAAAATCAATTTTTGTGCAATTATCAATATACCAGTACTACATGAAGCCACATACCAAGTTTTATCAATATATATTCATAAATAATCGAGATATCAAATTTTATTTATTCTCCATAAGGATAACATTGGACAACGTACTGTGTTTAGCACTTTGAATATCTCTGCAACGGTTGGACGTAGAATCACAATTTAAACACCAAAATGGTTGTTTAGTGGACCTGAACTGATTGCTAAAAGCAAATGTGAAGTTTATATTAAAATGAGCTGAGGGAAAGCTAAAAATCTTTTTCCCATAAGATTAACATGGGAGATTTTATGAGTAGGTTTTTTGGATTTTCTCCGCAACCACTTAACTTAGGTTAATAATTCAAAATACTATATAATTTTTTCATGCTCTATAACATGGGAAAAACCAAAGTTAAGTTATTTAAAAATTTTAGGGTGAAAAATGCAAAAAACCGATTTTTTAAAAATTTAAAACCCCCATAAACCACCCTTCCTGAGGAACGATTTTTCTGGTTTTCGAACTTGTCATGAAAGTCATGAATGTCACTTTAGACATTTGAGCCAAATTTCATCGAAATCTGACGTTTTTTACTCAATTTATCGCATTCACGGACACACATATATATTTATATATTTATATTGCATTCATATATATAAATTTCAACGAATAGTGTTTTTGGCATCTGGGGACCTCAAAACAAAAACTTATCATGGTCTCGGAGTTAACCATGAGACCTACGGTAATAGCTTCTTCCCTATAGGGGAAATTCGCTAAAATAATAACTCATCTTAGTTTCAGGAATGACATTAATCAGTTAAATTTTATTTATATTGATATATCCTACATAACAGATATTTACACTATAACTCATAACTTTTTTTAACTATTGATAACTATTGTTTTATTTCACTATTGTACTTTAACTAGGTAGGGAAATTCTAACAGAAATACTTTATACTGTTGTTTAATATTCTACAGTGAAATTTGTACTTTTGAAAATTTTAGTTGTTCTATGCAACTATGGATTCAGATATATTTGACTTATATAGTATAAACACTTTTGATGAAAACAAGTATCTAGTGAATAGAGCGTAGGTACTTTGAGCTTTTTGACGGGGCGTAATGATGGTTAAGTCTTTTGGAATGTTTGCCTATCTTTAAATTATATTGTTTGCTGACATTTACAGTACTGATAACAAATTTTCTACAGCAGTTTTTATACTAAAATATTACTAACATTATTAATATGATATATTTTCCTCCTTAGTTGTACACTAGAATTGGATCAATCTCATTATTTTCTACAGTGTGAGTTACCGTTGGCTATACTAATATTTATTGAACTAAACAACAGTGAAAATCTGTATTTGTATTCAGTATTTAAATATAGCCTACACCTAGCCTTATGACAGACTCAAATCAATATGTTTATTAATGAACGGGCTTGCAGTATTTAGAAGTACGTTAGAAATATTCAAAGCGATTAAAACGCGTAAATTTTCTTATCTTTAATGTGTCTTTTGCATATTAGTAGCTGGAAACTTGTAATTCGGGGTGTATGGGAATAATTTTAAAACGTGTGTTTATCAGATAACCAAAATAAGACAGCCATTAATTTAATATCAACAGTAAACAATGCTTATGAACAGTTTAATTAAAATTAACAACAACACAGTTTCATATACTGAAATTATTTTAAAATCCATCGTTCAACGAAGTATAAATAAATCAACATTTTGTAATAGGCCTTATAGTTCTGGGTGTGATTTAAACAAATCTATAATCTATATTTATAAAAAAGGATGTTGGTTTGTTTGTTTGTATATATATTTGAAGTTTATGGACTCGGACACCGTTGGACCGTTTGCCTTGAAACTTGGTATATATATATATATATATATATATATGTAAAATTTCACGGAGAAGGTTTTTAAGCCATGAATTTCGTCCTAACTCAATCGGGTTCCTTCCAAAAGGCCCAAAAGGGTTCCCATATAAACCTTATGGATAAATATTGTTGTTTACATAAAATCTAATGACATGTTTATTTGAACAGGTGATCTTGGTGATATTGGTTTTAGTTGGTAATAGTCAAGGCACGACATCGTCTGCCGGGTAACAGCTAGTAGTGTATATATTTTTAAAGAACCCCAATATTAGGTTAATAATATAAATTATATTTATGCAAATACCAAGCTTAAATGTTCCGGGGTTAATAAGGGTGGTAGAGAAGGGCGAGAGAGTTTTCTTTAAGAAAGCCTCAAACTGTCTTTGTTTTTCAAAAGTGATAGTCATGCCCGCACTCCACTTCATTCAGTACCTAAATCAGACAGTTTCATCCAACGAGTAGGTGGCATAAAATACGGCATTATCAATCAACTCTATCGATCAGGTCTACAAGGTGGTGCAAAAACAATCCTGTTATCCAACGGGGCGCCCGAGCCGCTACCATCCCAGCGTGCTGCAACCACAGAGAAGAACTTCTCCGTGCTGCAACTGAGTTCATTGTTGTCAACGTCTCACTTACTCTCATATTTATACTCATATACGATTAGTTTACCCAATGATAAGTTAATGGTTTAACCTTAGTTTCTAACTAATGCTGTAGAGAAATTGTTTGTTCAAAGACTTGTATATACTTGGTAAGGAATCAAATAATATTGCAGTAATACTTGTTGTCAATACGACTCGACATTAATAAGTTAGTAGCTTTTAGCGAATTTCCCCTATAGGGAAGAAGCTATTACCGTAGTCGGCATGGTAAGACCTAGGCCCAGGACCATGATAACTTTTCGTTTTGAGGTCCCCAGACCCCAAAAACACCATTCGTTCGAAACTGTATATATATATATATATGTGTGTGTGTGTGTGTGTGTGTGTGTGTGTGTGTGTGTGTGTGTGTGTGTGTGTGTGTGTGTGTGTGTGTGTGTGTGTGTGTGTGTGTTGTGTGTGTGTGTGTGTGTCCGTGAGCACGATAACTCTCGTAAATATAGTCAGATTTTGACGAAATTTTGTATAAACGTGTAAAGCCGTATTTATGACTTTAAGTTCGAAAACCAAACATATCGACCAATCCGAAGGGGTATTTTAGGGGGGTTTTGTACCCCAAAAATGTTTTTTTAGTTCTTTATATATAATTTTTGAAAAAGTCAAATTTTAGTTTTTTCCATTGGAATCAAATTAAAAAGACGCACAATTTGGTGTTTTGATCATTGCTTTACGTCAAATGGTTACAGAGATATTGAAAGTGCTAAACACAGTACGTTGTCCAATGTTATTCTTATGGAGAATAAGAAAAATTGTATATATCGCTTATTTATCAATTTATCCAGATGAAACTTGGTATATTGCTTCATATCGTTGTGGTCTATTGACATTTGCACTTAAAAACCTTTCTTGGCCGATAGTTCCCATAGCAGCAAACCTGCGTACTCAGCCCTCACGTTATTCTTATGGAGAATAAGTAAGTGTTATCTCCCTTAATTATGAACATAAATTAATAAAATTTGGTATGTGGGTTTATCTACTTGAGTTATATTGATAGTTGTATAAAACCCCATTTTTTTTGTTCCTTGCTTCAGCAACCCTGCATACTCAGCCGCCATGTTATTCTTATGAAGAGTAATTAAAATGTCATAAATCGTTTATTTATGAATGTATATTGATGAAACTTAGTATGTGGCTTTATGTGGTATTAAGATGCATATATATGCATTGGAAATTCGCTGAGTACGCAGGTTTGCTGCTACGGGGGTATTTTGTATTTATAACACACTCGGTAAAAACACACATCCATCTTAAAGTCAAAGATTGGTTGTGATTTTAAATAGTTAGAACATGGAGTGCAATGTAATGCCTTTGTATGTGTTTTACGACAGTTTTCTTTGTCCATGCTAGTGATATTTATTTCCCTCTTTAGTTATAATTTACATCCTTAATACATACTTAGTATTATATTTTGCTGTAATTTTGTCGCCAAATGTTTAAAAGTATATAGCCGCTTGGATACAAATTAACCAAGTTATTATATGAAAGCTTGGCTGGAAGAAATTTTTTTATTTGTTCCACATATTTGTATTAGGTTATTAGGTTATTTCTAAACCTAAACCCGTCATCTATTAGGACCTTTTGACCCCTTTGGCTAAAACACATTTGAACGCTGAATTAATCTATCTTCTTCACTTAGTGACACCCACTTGGGAAAAGGGAAATTTCCAAACTACTGCTATTTCAAAATTCCGAAAGCGTAGTTTTAACCCCACCTCCTAAAACTTAACAAGTATTGTTTACAAAATTTATAAAGCGTCATCCCTTCCACGAAAAACATGGTGCAAAACGCAAACAAATTTCCATATTAAATATTTTTACAGCTCAAATATACCATATCAACAACGATAGGTTATAAGTTTTCTATCTGCATTTACGCATTTCAATATGTTTGTATAACTATTTATCCAGTCATTTCACTTGTTTAGCATATTTAGTTATGTTCTTTATAATTCTTGTTACTGTGCACCAAGAACACAGTAAAATTTAAAACCCCCATAAACCACCCTTCCCATGGAACGATTTTTCTGGTTTTCGAACTTAAGTCATGTAGTTGTGTGTAGTTGTGGGTTTGCTTCGGCTGTTGACAAATAAATAGACAGGGCGAACATATGTTAAATACTTAGAGGGAAACTTTAGAAAATTTCCACCCAAAAAAAAACTATTAAGGCTATGAATAACATTTGTTTAAAATTTCATCGCCTTACCACGAAGTATGGTATATAAGGGTAGAGGAGGGTAAGTACCCCTGTAGCAGAAAACCTGCGTACTCAGCGAATTTCCAATGCATATTCATGTGTTTTAATGCCACATAAAGACGCATACCAAGTTTCATCAATATACATTCATAAATAAATTATTTATCACATTTTTAATTTTTCTCCATAAGAATAACATGGCGGCTGAGTATGCAGGTTCGCTGAAACAAGGAAGTCAAAAAATGGTTTTTATATAAATATAACTCAACTAGTTAAAGCCACTTACCAAGTTGTATTAATTTATGTTCATAATTAAGGGAGATAACATTTTTCTAGGTTTGCTGCTACGGAACTACAGCAAACAAATTGTTTTTTGTTTTTTGTGTGTGCAAATATCAACAGACCAAAATGATATAAAGCAAATACCAAGTTTTTTCAGGATAAGTTGATAAATAAGCGAGATGTACAATTTGTCTTATTCTCCATAAGAATAACATTGGACAACGTACTGTGTTTAGCACTTTCAATATCTCTGTAACCAATTGACGTAGAGAAATGATAAAAACGCCAAATTGTCCGTCTTTTTAAGCCAAATCCAATGGTGAAAACTAAAATTTGATTTACTAAAATATTATACGCAAACAACTCAAAAAACCCCTTTTCGGGGTACAAAACCCCCCAGAAATACCCCGTTAGATAGAACGATCTGGCTGGTTTTCAAACTTGAAGTCATAAATGTTGCTTTACATGTTTTTACCAACGTTCATAAAAATCGGACCATTTTTACAAGAGTTATCGCATCCACAGACACACACACATATATATGTACAGAAGATATACACATTAGACATATATACACATGTAGATAGACATATATATATATATATATATATATATATATATATATATATATATATATATATACATACAGTTTTGAACTAATGGTGTTTTTGGCATCTGGGTACCACAAAACGAAAAGTATCATGGTCCCGGGCCTAGGTTTTTCCATGCCGACTGCGGTAATAGCTTCTTCCCTATAGGGGAAATTCGCTAAAAGGCAACTATTTTAACCGTGGCGACGAGTTAACAAGTTTGCAATGTAGTAATTTGATTCCTTAACGGTGAGCGAGGATACAAAAGGTGTCGACATAAATATATTCACTGCAGAATTTGTTAAAAACGAAGGTTGAACTAAGTATCTATGAGTATTACAATTAACAAGGAACTCAGTTCTAACTCAGGAACAGTTGTGGCACGGGCTACGGTTGAGTGAAGAGGAATGTTTTCGCATCGCTGATGCAGACCTGACAATGAACATTCTGTATATAAACCTACCAATTGGATGTGTGGATTGTTTTAGACGGACCCCAACCACGGGATGAAGTGAAAGTTAGTCGAAAGACATAGCCAAGTTTTCAAAGAATGTTGTATTAAATACCAAGTTAGTTTTAACGAGATGCAGGAAAGTGCCTTGTTTAGTTTTTTCTAGAAACACATAGAAGATTGAGATAATAGTTTTTGTCATAAACAAAACAGTAAACTAAATGTGATGTTTCATATGACGAACTCTACTGAATGACAAACTAGCAGTTTGAAATTATTTGCTAAAATATAATTGAGGAATTACAACTACAAAAGATTCAAAATACATAGTTTTGGTTTAGGTTTTTTACTGATCAAACGTGTTTTCCTTTAAACTCTGAGTCGTGTAATTAGAGATTCTGTAAGGACACTTACCAAAAAAGTGGCCAAGGAAGTTTAAACGCTGATTTCTAAGTTTTAATGTCCAAAACTAAACTAATTAGTTAGAAATAATATATTTATTTTTGGTAGATACGTTTATTTTACGTTAATACGCACTTCTTTGAACGCAGTATTATGTCTAGAGGGTTTTCATTTTCATTTATATATCAGAATCACATGTTTATTAATATGTGATTACCTTTGGTTGTTTCGTCTTTTTGGTCAACTATTCAGCTGATATAAGACAAATCCATTCGCAATATATCACTGCGCTAATCTAACAAAGTGCAAACAAGTTCAAGAATTTAATATAAAAAAATATCTTTATGAACTGTCTAATTAGTCTGCTGTTTGTAGGCATTTAGTATGCAATTATCATGCATACCTTCCTAATCATGTTTTTATCATCCTAATTACACTGTATACAGATTTACGGGTTTTGTAACAACTCCTAACATGACTTCCAATACATTTTGGATGAAAATTTTAATTACAAATATGTCTTCCAAGGATTGGTGGTCGATTACTTTCTATTCCATCAATTTCCTTAGAAGATCTGCCTTTAAAAGTTTTGTTGTTGTCTGTATGTAAGTAAATGTTCTATCATGTTTTATTTTTTATTTGTATTAGCATTATTCAGTAGAGTTTATGATTCATGTAAATAATAAAAAAATAATAATATTAACATGAATTTAATATTATATTAAATTTATTAACTGCCTACTTCGATAAAAGATCAATAAAGAAATTCAACTCAAAATACTAAATTATTTCATGTCAAAAATTCTATAAATGTAATCACTTTAATTCGTGTATTTAATTTAATTTGATGGTAAATATCATTTTGTAGCTTTTTATTTAAGAATGTTTCATGTAACGGTTTAAATAGTCTTAAATATTTCGATTAAAGAATTTACAAATGGATTAAGGGAGCAGAACCCTAACTAGCCTTAGCTGAAAATAGAAAGTTAGGATCAAATTGTAAATTAGTGTCGAGATTTACGAAGTGTGTGAGAGGTTCATAACATTATGAGTACCGGTAGTGTAGCCTGAGCTTGGTGTAGCGACTCTTGAATAATAAAGAATATACATTGAAACTAAAATTAAGGTGGTCTGTAGACTGGACACAAATACATGTTTAAGTTTATTAGCAAATACATTTTGTAGATATTTGTAAACTGTACATAACAATGTAAGCATTAAAATAACATTATACCGTCGCGCGGCGGCACGCATTTTAAGATTTTACAAACTCTTAGCGCACATTTAGAATTCAGGTTTTGGAAGGATCTCAAAATAAAAAAGATACTTTTACGTTTGTACAGGTAAGATAGAATATTTAAACTGATATAGAAAGTTCACACAAATGGTAAAATAAATTAATACAAATTGCATAAATAAGAAGAGGAGAATATTAGAAATCAAAGGGCCAAAAGCAATTTATCCCTTAGATTTCTTCATAATCTCCTTGTTGGGTAATACTGCTATAATTTATATTTAACCTCATATTTGAGTTATTTTTAAGATTACGTATGTTTGAAAACAATCCTTCAAAGTTATTACATCGCAATAAATGTGCTGTCTGTAACCAAACCCAACAAACTAATGATTTTTTTATAATTTTGTTAATGCATTTTACTAGGTGGTAAATAACTAACAAAACTAGGAAAATATTGATATGACTGTAAAAATAAAAAACTAATGTTGTTGCAACAATAATTTGAATGCATGCTTAATACAACATTTACGCTACATTTATGCACTACGGATAAGCCATAACAGAAAAACAAAATACCAAGCGGCAATTGTAATGATAAAGTTTCAACTTGCCTTAGATGTGATGAGAGTTCTACCGACAGAATTCTTTAAGTACTTATTTAACTGGTATAGCAGTTTTTCGTGTTACCGATTTCAATTGATCTAGCTGCAACTAGATTTCACCGTTAAACTATGAAACTGAACAAACGTTGCAGTATTCACGATTTGTCTATGGGACTTTTAAAGCTGATATGAAATAAACATTACAATATTAATACTGTACATACATGCATGCATACAAATGGGAATCATGAAATTATTGTCCTTGCTAAGGTGGTTCAGTTCTATCCAACTCATGAAAAACACATTACAGGAGATTATTTTGAAATTCCAGAACTTGTAATGTTAAGAAATATTTGTGCCAGTAGTTAAACACTTTTTTCGCAGTAGTTCGCAGATCTAGTAACCAAAAACAGTTGTTCAGTACTTTAAAATATAAATTTATTTGTAAATGACTATATTGGCAGTTAGTTATTACTAAACTACTACAAAACTACAAAACAGCAATAATGTAATGCTTAGAAGTTCATGATTTCTAGTAGGATTTTTATACTCAAATAGTTTTTGTTATATTTTGAATAATGTTTGTTATTATTATTATTAAATTTATTTTACCAGGCGATACACATTTAATAAAACTAGGAGAAATATTTTTATGATTAATGACTATGATATAATAAACAGTCACTTCCGTTGAATTTTTACAATTCAGAAAGATAACACAGTTAAGTGACTGAATGTACTTTTTACGCTTATTCCTGTGCCTTTTACGGTTGTATAATATGATGTTTTAATGATCGGTTATTATGTTTAATAACAAAGATTTAGCAAGATTCAAGACTCAAATAAAGTCTATACTCCGTCAAAAGGATTTAATTAAGTAGGGACCTACCATCATAAGAAGGGCTCAGTATTTAGTAAATACAGTAGAGAAAGATCTAACGAAAATACCTAGTAACTAAATTAAATTTAAAGTGAAATTAAAGACCTAAACATAACCTATTGTACAAATTTATCAAAGTGGCATTTCAATTCTGAAATTAAAAGGTCATTGCAGTCATGCAGAAATGTATAAAGTTCAATGAACAAACAAGGACAAATTACAGTTTTGTGGCTACTAAAACACCAATTAAGTGTGCGCTTAGAAAACTGGCAACCATGCGTACCGACTTGCCGGCGGTACAATCGGCCACAGACACTACTTTGTACAGACACAACAACACGGATAAGGGACACATCTAGTGACGGAGATATAACCCCCATATGTTTAGATGTACGTGCACCGTGGCACATAACAGAGCAATGTCAAGGGCATAAACAACCTAATGGACCATTAACGGCCGATCGCCACCGCGTCGCGGGCACTTAGGTCCTATCTAATGAATTAGCGAATCGTCGGTACTTGAACCCGATATTGCCGTTCTTCCGGCCGATAACGTTACTGCTTCCGGCGACTACTGTTTATAATAATCTTTTAAACTCGAAGATAAATAAATTACGCATGGTCACGATTGGACGAGTTAGTAGGCCTATCGATTGGAATTGAGTTTGAAAAACAAGTTGAAATGTGGCATGTTTATAATGTAATTTTAATGAGAAGGTAGAAAACAAACAGAGAACACAACAAACATGCAACAGGGAGACAGAAAAAACCAGTGGACTCTGGATCAGGAATGTAATCAGTAATACGAAATTGAATAACAAAAAACGAGTGAACATAGTTGAACTATTTATCGTTTTAACGTTGTTTATTCAAAAGTTTTTTCACAACGAAGTAATACGAAATTAATCATATTTAAAATTGTTTAGAAAGTTCTGGAAAGATTTTGTTAATTTTTCACAATAGTACAAAACAATCATAGAAACCGATCAATATGAAACTGTGAATAGAATTAAAATTTTAGCTAGAAAACGAACCAATTCATTGAATTTTATTTTATTAAGTTTACTGATCCCAATGCGTTTTACTTAAATTATCACTAAATGGGCAATCAAACACGTGATAACATTTCAATTTAATGTAAATGCCCGTTTAATTATAATCACCTAATAACAAGGCCATTAATGGGCAATAAAACGATTACTCGGAACGGCCCGGTTAACGGCCATTAGGACAATAATGGGCGATAAAAGGCATAAGAGGGTGTTTTACGGGCCAATAAAAGTCGGGACGAAACTTACCGGTGATGGACATCCAAGGGTAGCGGGGTATGTCGGGCATTGGTTGTCCGGTAGCGGCGTTGGCCACCTGGGTAGTACATGAGCCGAGGGGGTCGGCGGCGACGGAGGCGGCGGCGGCCTGGTGGTAGAACTGGGCGGCGGCTGCCATGGAGGCCGAGGCAGCGGACACCGAGGATGCGGCAGAACCGTTCTGGTGGTGAAGTGAGTAGTTGACCATGGAGTCCGGGGGAGGGACGTTGCCGGTGTAGCGGCAGGACTTGTCGGCGGCGGCAGCGTCGACCACCGCGGCAAGGGCGGCGCTGCTAGGGGTGCTGAAGGCTCCAGGTACCATGGAGCCCGTAGCGGCGGCAGCCCCGGCGAAGGCTGCGGCTGCTGCGGCCTGCTGCTGATGGTGGTGGTGCGCCGCGACGTACGGGTACATCCTGGAGGCGGAGGACACTAGGCTGGGAGGCGGAGACGACGATGACGATGACGAGTTGTTGGTCGTGATGGAATAGTTGACCGCGGAAGTATCACCAGTCGAGGAGGACGTTATCACCGGGTTGAGTAGGTGGTGTTGGTACTGTTGGTGGTACTTAGGCAGCATACTATCTATGATGAACTTTGAGCTCATGACGGTCTCGCCGGCGCGGTATCGGTCTAACATCCGTAACGACACATGGCGGAGCGCCGCGGTGCGGTCCTCGCGGAAAACCTAACCTAAAAAATGTCCCGCTCGCACCTCGGTAGTTGTATGCGCTTGTTAAAGCCTTTATGGCCGTTGTGTATGTGAAGGGTATACGTACTGCGGGCTATCTCGAGTCGAGTAACCCCTTAACGTTATAGAGCCCCCCTCTCACCTTCGCGCCGACCGACCGACCAATGGCGGCGCGGCTGGCGGTCGCCTCGACCAATCCGCTTCGAGCGCGAGCCGGCCCCCGCAGTCGATACTCGCTCGGCACAGCTAACACCATCTACCGGGACCGCCAGGAATTTTTACAGCGGATAAAAGCGCAACAAAACAAAACATTTTCGGGCGATCAAAAATATTATCACTTATCATAAAAGAGGCTTGATCGGGTGAACCCGTTGTTATGAGTTTACACAACGTTCACAGCCGATACCGCCGAGCTGCAATGACTGTATTCCGAGGCTAATTTTATATGTAATAAAAATAGTAATCATCCGATAAGCGCTTTATCGCTCGATATGCGGGCGAATTAAGATTTGACTCGTGAGTTCATTCCCATAACAAATAGCAACTGTAAATCGATATTGCGGCTTGTAGATAGGAGTGTATTAGTTGGCTTTTGATGGCAATTACATCGCATAAAACATACCCATTAAAATAACCATACTCCAAAATTAAAACTGAGTACAGACATCGATATTATTTATATAAGTTGTAAACAACCTTTTGTTTTATCAAAATAATTCTAACATAGTTACTCATTTATAATATCGTTACCTGTCGAAATAAATAAACCAGCTACATTTTTAAAGCCATAATGTAAGCTAAATTAATAGGTTTTCTGTTATTTTAACCTTTTTTAAAGGTATTACTATATTCAATTTAACAGTGTTTTAAACATCAATAATAAGTTAACAGTGTTGTTTGGAAAAACCGCTGTAATTAAGGTAATTATAAACTTAAAAGCTTAAAAGCTCAAAACTAGTTTTCAATATTAACGCAGGAAGTTGTTAAAAGCTAGACCAAGTGTTTACAACTGTCTGAGTGGAATGTGCTTACTAATGACAAACCAAAAACTTATTTAAACTGTCAATATATTGCAACGTAGCGTTATATTAACAACATTTCTCTTTCAGGCAGTGTACTTCTTGTGTATAATTTTTCTAAATCAATTCTCTTATTAGGGTGTGGTAAAATACAAATAAGCAAAACCTCTGGTTAATTAGACCTCTATCTTTTTAAAGACTCGTCTACCTGAATTTATTCGCATTTTAAAACGTTGGTGTTTTGGTGTCTTAAAACAACCAACAACGAACAAGTGAGTTTTTTGCATTTCAACGTCAGCGGAATTTTGGTTAAGAGTGAACTTCAAACGCTGTTAAGGGAAAGCAGTCCAAGCCCCACCAATTGGTGTGGACACTCCAGGATTTGAACGCGAGACCCCTGGAACCGTTAGGCTCGTGAGGAGTGTGACAAAACGTTTAACTACTAAAACTGAAAACATAAAAAATAAGAATGTTTATTCCCCTAGTAACAAAATATTTGTTTGTGTTAGTGTAAGAAGAAAATACTCCCGTCGCAGCAAACCTGCGTACTCAGCGAATTTCCAATGCATATATATGTGACTCACTACTAAATAGAGCTATTTACCAAGTTTCACAAAAATACATCCATAAATAAGTGATATATAGCATTTTATTTATTCTCCATAAGAATAACATTAGGGTTGAGGACGCAGGTTTGCTGCAACGAGGAAGATAAGTAATGTGTTTTTTTTGCAATTATCAATACAACTGAACCAGGTGAAGCTGCATACCAAGTTCTCTTAATGTAGGTTCATAATTAAGGGAGATATACAACTTTACTTAATCTCCATATGAATAACATGGGGGCCGAGTATGTAGGTTTGCTGCTACGGGGACTATCAACAAAAAACTTGTTTTTTGTGTTAATATCAATATACCACAACTAGTTGGTGCTAATATCAATATACCACAACTAGTTGAAGCCACATACCAAGTTTCATCAATATACATTCATAAATAATCAAGATATAGAATTTTATTTATTCTCCATAAGGATAACATTGGACAACGTACTGTGTTTAGCACTTTGAATATCTCTGCAACGGTTGGACTTAGAACAACGATTAAAACACCAAAATGTTTGTTTTGTTGGGCTAAACACATTATTAAACAGAAATGTGAAGTTTTTAGTAAAACTATTTGATAAAAATCTAAAAACCTTTTTCCCATAAGATTAACATGGGAAACTTTTTTTGGATTTTCTCCGCAACCACTTAACCTAGGTTAATGATTCAAAATACTAAATTATTTTTTTTAAGCTCTATAAAATGGCTATAATCGAAATTGAGTGTTTTTAACATTTTGGGGTCAAATTTGCAAAAAACAGATTTTTGGAACATTGTAAACCCCCATAAAACCCCCTTCCCATAGTGCGATCGATCTGGTTTTCGAACTTAAAGTTATAAATGCTACTCTCCACATTTGTGCCAAATTTAATCAAAATCGGGTGTTTCTTTCAAAAGTAATCGTGGTAACGGACATATATATATATATACATACATATATATATACATATATATATATACATATATATATATACGTATATATATATATTTGAACGAATAGTGTTTTTGGCATCTGGGGACCTCAAAACGAAAAGTTATCATGGTCTCGGGCTTAAGTCTTACCTTGCCACCTACGGTAATAGCTTCTTCCCTATAGGGGAAATTCGCTAAAACGGAAGGGATTTTTATAGCTAAGGAGATACGTTTTCAATGAGTAAAGGACTTATGTAATTAAAGATTAAAAAGTCCTGTTCTCTGTACATTGCCCGTCCACACGGGCCTTGAGCCTCTGCGTATCAAGTAAAGCAAAGGGTAAAACTCCAAAAAAAAAAGAGTCATTCGAGTTGTCTTTAGTCCCAATCCTAGGGAGGCTTGCTGCTCTGTGATAACGTTATATTGACTTTTCTTTCCATCTTCATTTTACACTGAAAGAAATATTATAGTAATCCAAACAATATTGCATAGTAAATGCAATTCTGGTAGTTTTTACAAGATTTATATTAATTTACACAATAGTTATGGTAATGTCCTACCATCGCGTCTGTCAAAACTACAATAATATTCTTGCTAAATTATTTGCAATGAGGCTGGTAATTGCATCAACATATTATTGTTGCTAATACATCATAACGATAGTAGTATAGTAAGTAGAAATGCTTAGCGAGAATATTCTGTTATATTATACCAGATTCTGTTTTTGATTACACAACAATGTCTCAAAGTGGAAATGAGTCGTCACCGGCCTGCCCTGAAGCGTTAATGCACCGAGACAAGCAATGTTATAGTTTATCGAGTGATCGGTATCGGAATGTGTTATACTGAAATATGTATGTGTTAAGTGTCTCACTGTCTCAGTAATGTTTTAATAAAATGAAGAATCAACCTAAGGATTAACTGAAGATGTGGCTGAAGCCACAAAACATGCAATGACATAACCTCAAAAAGTATATTGAACAGGTATAGGTATATATTATCCAGTAAAGTATTATCAAGTAAAATCCAGCAGTTTCAACATGAATTCAGAATCTTTTTAGGCTTTCAATAGCCTAGGTTGGATATTAACAAGGTAAAAGTAACAAAGAGACTGAGATTAAGTTACTAAGCCTTAAATAATCACAATAATCAAAAATATGATTAAAGCCAAGCGAACGGTGGTCTATTAACCCCATACTTCTGCAGCTTTCATGTAAGCAATTTTATGTAACTGATTTTGGTTAGTTTTCAGGTTATGTTCGTTAAACTGTAGTGTTGTACGTAACCACTCCACTGTAGTAACCACAAAAACAACTTAATGTAGAAATAAAAAAAGGTATTGCCATAGCTACTATACATTCTGAGTGGAGAGTCAACCGAACTTATAGCTGCAGCAATAACTTATTGTAAAAGTAAAAATAAGAGTTATTGTTATAAATACTATAAACTCTAGTAACGATTCTCATAATGTATAGTATTATTGACAATAATTATTGCTCTGACAGCAAGATGTTTTGCTTGGGCTCCAATTTAATTATTGTAATATTTGCAATAATTTATGTTGCACGCTACAATAAAATATTGACAATAACAGGATTGTAGCTGCTACCAAACACATTGCTGGGACCATATTTACAATAATTTATTGTTTTACATACCATATTCTGGTTCATATAGCAATACTCTTTTTTCAGTGTAGAATATTTACGTGTTTTGTTTGTAAATACCCACATGTGTTTCTCATTCATAGTTTGCCAGTTCATAATTACATTCTCAGACACAAAAAAACCTGCCAAATCCTAGATCTAAGACTATATTCCATCAAAATATTTTTTTCCGTAGGCACCCGTTTGTTCAGATCCCTTCCTATTTGTTTATGAAACTTGAAAATGACCTACAAATATTTAGGCATGGTTTAAGAGAGTACCTGGTGGACAATGAGTTTAACAGTTTCTCCAATTTTCTTAAATATGCATTATCATAATTATTACTAAGCTTTTTCCTTGTTTTAATAAGAGTAATTATTATAGTTATTATTCACAAGAAATTTTGTTTATAGACAAAATACTTACATGCAAGTGACTCTGGCCATGTACGACATGCATTATATGGCAATAAGGAATTCTGATTTTGAGCTACTACATTTCAGGATTGACAGTACTGATACAATTTACTAGCCTGTACTGGGATTCGAACTCATGACGGAGCCGCTGCAATGGTACCAAAGTCCATAGACTTGGCCTTGAAAACCAGAAAATTTCGACTGAGGGATCCGTAGAATAAATCAAAACAAGTAAAGGAGCGATGCACATTGAAGTACAGTACTACAAATATGAATCACAAGTGTAAATTTAGAACGTAATGTTTCGTGTTGTATAATGTAGTAATATAGATCACTGACAAAATAATTCTCAGTATGTAGTACTTAGTGGGGTAAAACTTTTAACTTTAGAGAAACAAGGTACTAAATAGATCGTTCACGTATTGTAAATAACTGTATATCCACTCAATCGCCACCCAAGCTAAAATACAGGGTCCACATCGCATTCCATGAATGAAAAAGTCCTTCTATGGCCATAATTTTGGTCCCACAATCTTCTATGAGGTGACAGTCCGGACCCAGAATAGAACGGGTCGATTAGTTCCAAAGCTAGGTCAAATGTATTTGTTGTTTAACTCTTAAGCAAGAAAATAAAACTTTCAGACATATTATTACGATAAATATTAACTCGAAAACAACAGAAAGCATTGTCAATGCCTGTAAAATGGCTATACATATTCAACAGGAGTGAGAAAACACATGAAATACGCATATATTAAATTATTATAAATAGAACATTCAAAGACCGGTACACTAATATCTACAATGGAGTTTACTGAATTGGGTTAAAATGATTTTCAAATGTTATTCTTGTAAATTTTAGCATGTATTACTTGGCAATGTCACATTCTGTAATGATTTCTCAACATACTAACATTAAAAGAGGGCTCCAGTCCTAAAAGATTTCAGGTTTTACACGTTTCATGGTTAAGCTCTGACTCTCTTCATCGGATTTTATGAAATGATTGTCTTATGACTTATTAAAGAACCAAAACCCTAGCGATTTCAGTATTTTAACATCACAGCTAGTTATTATATTTAACAAAATATTGATTATTTTAATCTTGTATTGAGCGGTATTGTGGAATGTATACTAGCGAAATACATAGTTTGGGCTCAATACAATTGTTAGGTATTATTTAGAGATTTTAGATAATACATTGAGAAAGTAGGAGATCAAAAGTTAAAATAGATTATACTGGTGAATAATAAAATAATAATAATAAACTCCAATGATAAATTTATTCTATTATGACCAATTCCCTGATTTATATTGAATTTAGTGTTGATCTGGTTAAATTCAAATTATTTTACTTCCGTTTCCTTGAAAATCACTCACTTTACGGCAACAAACTGATTAACTGATTGATTAATTTATTGATTTAGTTACATTTATTGCACGTTATCAATATTTTTATTTTAAATCACTTACCACAAGTATTAAAATATTATAATACATAAAATTAGGCTAATTTGTATACATAAATAACTGGTATTAGAGAACTGACACCTATTTTCTCCCTATTAACCCTCTTTTAAGCAATACATTCCTCTATATTTATACCATTTGTTTATTACCTATTAAATTTGTAGATTAATATATAGGCTATATCGATTTACCTTATAGTAAATTATTTCTCATAAATCTTCACCCTACATCCTGTTTTATGAGATATTATAGAATCATTTGCTACACACAGTAGTTTAAAGGGGCAAAATCAACCCCACATTAAGATTATGGGGGCAAGATATTCTAAAAATTGTCTGATGGTCAATGTTAATTCAACATATATACTGTAAAAAATTTAAATAAATTGATCAGTGAATTAGAGAGAAATCAAAATGCATTGATTCTTTACAAGAATAACACTGGATAACGTTTTGCATTAGTAATTACTACTGTCTCTTGCAAAATCAAAAAACTACATTTTGGAATCTATAAAGCCCTATAAGTTTTAACCATGAATTTTCTCTGAATTGCGAGTGGCACTATTAGCCACCAAAGCCACTATTAGCTAATTCTAAAGCCAAATAGTTTGAGAGTAACATTTTTTAAGGTTTTAGTTTTTTAGCGGAATAATGAATGTCCTTCCAAAATTAAAAATTAAAAAAATCCTGAAGATAACTACATACTAAATGTTATAAAGATCGGGTCATTGGTGTGGTCTGTAGGTCTGTACACATTCATACAGATAGGTAAACAGGCATATATCACCAAAAAACCCTATGGTTTTGTTCAGAGAGCATTAAAACGAATATTTCCACCAATAACTCAAATGCAAAATCATTGACGAAAACAATTTCTCCGGATATTATGTACAGGGAAGAAAAAAACAATAAAATGATCGATCGTAAAAGTAATCATTATATAAAAGTCAGTATCAAAAAGGTTTATACAAATAATAGCAAATGCATTATCGTTAAACAAATATTGTATTATAATTTGTTAAAAGAAGAGACGAAAATAAAGGTAAAGCCCAAATTCGTTCATCCTACCTCCAACGGATACATTTTAGAAATGGACGAACCATGATTTGAGACGAGTCAAATATTCTATTGTACATAACTGCATAGTAGTAGATTTTTATCCAGAATTTTGTTTTATAGTTTTGGAAGTACTATTATCTCTCCACTTTTAAAAGTGGGGGTGGAAAAATCGTCAATAATAAATAAAAGCTATGTTTCCTGTCAGCTGGTATTGGATTTAATAGTCATTGGTAGTGGAACAGTTTTCGAACTCAAGCCAGTTCCCCAAAAATATGGATTAACAACATGTTATATAAAGATTTCCATTTTATAAAAGAAAGACGACTCTGTGTAATTATTTATTTAAATGTGATAAAACCGTATATTAACAACCAAAATATGCATTAACAATTTAACAAACAATGTTAGTTTAATGTGCAAAGTATACGCCATTGTTACCAACAATTGTTTTCTGCTCGTAACAAATGTGGACTTGGGATGTGTTAGGATTTAACATGGTAAAAATGACGAAACATATTTTGGTAAAAGAATGTTTGTCATTTGAAGTTGTCTCTAATGATCTTAATACAGTCAAATTAACATGGCAGTCTTTGGAATTTAATGTTCGAAAAACTAAACTATTCTATTACACAACATATAAGCGAACAAATCGCATGATACTATTGTACAGAAGAGTATATAAAGTTATTAAAACTATACATTCATCTTAATATTTACTTAAAGGTTTGGGTACATAGTGCATGAACTTAAAGCCATACGCGTCCACATTTTACATCCTTGAATATGCCATAAAATCCTCAGCACTTTTACATTGTTTGACCTATTCAACACATAAAACCTTTAAAGGAGAAGTATTAACAAACAGATAAGTTGAGGTTATTTGGGGAAGTAAAAAAGATCACTACAATATATGTGACATATTTTTAAATTCTTTTAAAATCTCCTATGAAAACCAGTCAGCCATTAAATGTTATTACATTTTTCATAGCTTACTAACAACTTCCGACTCATAGAAGGAACATTCATGTTTTTTTATTTATATCAAATAAAGAAAAGAGCTTGCGTTATGACAATTTAAAATTAATGTAAACGAATGTATTATTTTTTAAAGAAGAGAATAAACTGTTACGTTCTTTTGGAAACGTTATTATTTTAAATACCACCGTAGCAGCAAACCTGCGTACCCAGCGAATTTCCAATGATTATATATGTATCTTAATACCACATAAACCCAAATACCAAGTTTCATCAATATTCATTCATAAATAAACGATTTATGACGTTTCATTTATTCCCCATAGGAATAACATGGCGGCTGAGTATGCAGGTTTGCTGAAGCAAGGAACACAAAAAATGGTGTTTTATACAAATATCAATATAACTCAAGTAGGTAAAGCCACATACCAAATTATATTAATTTATGTTCATAATTAAGGGAGAACACGTTACTTATTCTCCATAAGAATAACATGGGGGCTGAGTACGCAGGTTTGCTGCTATGGGAACTATTGGCAAACAAATGTTTTTTAGTGCAAATATCAATAGACCACATCAATATGAAGCAATATAACAAGTTGCATAAGGATTAGTTGATTAATAAGCGAGATATACAATTTGTCTTATTCTCCATAAGAATAACATTGCACAACGTACTGTGTTTAGCACTTTCAATATCTCTGTAACCATTTGACGTAGAGCAAAGATTAAAACACCAAATTGTGCGTCTTCTTAAGATGATTCCAATAGAAAAAACTAAACTTTAACTTAACAAAAATTGTATGTAAAAAAACTCAAAAAATCTCATTTTTGGGGTACAAACCCCCCCAAAATACCCCTTCGGATAGGTCGATCTGACTGGTTTTCGAACTTAGTCATAAATGCTGCTTTACACGTTTGTACCAAATTTCGTCAAAATCGGATTATTTTTACGAGAGTTAAAGTGTTCACGGACACACACACACACACACACACACACACACACACACACACACATATATATATATATATATATATATAAAGTTTCAAACGAATAGTGTTTTTGGCATCTGGGGACCTCAAAACGAAAAGTTATCATAGTCCCGGGCCTCGATCTTACCATGCCGACTACGGTAATAGCTTCTTCCCTATAGGGGAAATTCGCTAAAAGGGATCAACCATTAATGGAATATTCTTCTAAGACGCAGAAGGTACGCGTTCATAAACAGATAGTTATACAATACTGATTCTGATTTATTTGCATTCATGAAAGAAAGCTCCTCATTTAATTGGAAAGATCAAATATTTTGCAATTACTCTTCACTTGCAGGCCCAAAGGTTATTAATCCCCCCCCTACAATTGTGTTACTGACTACCTGCAGTACACAGCTTAATCCTGAGATTTCGTAGTCAGTCTCCGTGGTGATTAGATTCGCTATGTTGTTTGCCTTTGCAATGAGGAGTGGGGCGAATCCGCTACGCTCATTTTCCTCTTGTTACTTTAATAATGATAAACAGAGGTTTATATGATCATTTGATACAAACAACATGATGTCCTAAAGGTTAAAATTCGAACTTGTAAGAGTGGTTGCGTGGAGCTCTAAAGATGTTTGAAACGAAAGCAGGCTATATTTTCTTTGGATGCATTACCTAACTTCCCAACACATTTTAGCTCAGATGGTCCATCATAATTATTTGTGCATGATGTTGGAACAAACAAAACATAGAATCATACTAATAGTAGACAAATCCAATCATTCTGGTTTCTCTTGTTTTGGGAAGTAAACATCACGTTTCAGAAATTGGCGAAATCAGCGAATTTTCAATGCATGTATGTGTCTTGCTACCAAATGAAGCCAGTTTCCAAGTTTCATAAAAATAGATTCATAAATAAACTATATACAACATTTTATTTATTCTCTTTAAGAATAACATTAGGGCTAAATAAGTAGATTTGCTGCATTAAGGAAGGAAACAAATGTTTTTTTTATACCTCAACCAGGTACCTACATACCCAGTTTTATTAATTTATATTTATACAAGTAGTTAAGGGAGACATATAGTTTTACTTATTCCCCATAATAATACAATTAAGGGCTGAGTAAGCCAGTTGCTGCTACGAGTAGGCCCTACCATCGACCAAATAGTATATTTCATCACTATGGCCAAAAGTGACGCTTTTCGATACGAGCTCAAGTTTAACGACCGAGGCGAAGCCGAGATCGGAAAATGAGCGAGGATCGAAAAGCACTTTTGGCCTGTGTGATGAACTATATTTTTCGTCATACTGCAAAATATATTAAGCTAACTACTTCACAAAACTAAAATTGTACAACTTGTTTACCTTTAAAAATTTTTCCCCAAATGGTTTCCATCTTGTTCTTGCTATTTAAAACACACAGCTGTTACAGATGTATTCAACTATTGTCTGCTACGTTTGTGTTAGCGTTAGGTTAGACTAACTATTACGATTGATATATCGAACGCTGTGGACTATAATTACACCGGAAACAATGAAAAAATGAATTACAATCGATAAAATAATCGATTACTCGATACAATAGATTACTTACAATCGACGTAAACAAGTTTGCAGTTTTACTCCATTGATATAAACAACAAAAACAAACATCTGATGACCTCGACACCAGGCGATTCTTTTTCGCCCTAAATATAAAAATAACTACTTTAGCCCCGCAACGTATACATTGAAAACAGCCATTGTCGAAGCAGTATGACGAAAAATGTTATGTGCAAAAATCAATAGATTACGAGGTGAAGGCACATGACAAGTTTGGTCAATTGCCGAGATATACAATGTTATTAATTTTGTATAAGAATAGTATTGCACTACGTAATGTGCTTAGCACTTTTAATATCTCTGCAACGGTTGGATGTAGGAAAAAAATTGAAACACCAAAATTTGTATAGAGCTGTGAAAAAAATAAAAAGCTTTTTCCAATAAGATTAACATCCATCCATAATTTTTGTTTATTACATTTTGTTGGATTATCTTCGCAACTACTAATTCTAGGTTGATGATACAAAATACTAAATCGTTAAGCTCCATAACATGGACTAAAGAAAACGTGTGTGATTTTAAAATTGTAGAAAGGAAAAACATATTAAAAAAAAAACTTTCACACAGTTTTATCGTGGCACGATCTTACTGGAAAAGTGGCGAATGTCATTTTACAACTGTGCGCAAATCTTTTTAGAAATCGGACATTTCATTTAATATTCATCGCTTTCACGGTCAAGTTAACATGTTTTCATGTTAATGTTTTGATTTGTTAACAAATAATTTACTCAATCAAATGAAAATGTTAAGTTGCATTATGTATGAGAGTTAGTTTTAGACGCTTTATTTTTGTTTGTTTAAATAAACCAAAAAAAAAAAATAATTTGTCCCATATAAATATTTATTTTGTTACTTAATAGCAACTTTGTGTTTTGAAAAAGGATTTCGAGAAAATGATATCAAAACAATACTATAGAAAATTACACACGAGCAATTGTTTTTAAAATCGCTGTCTATTTGTAATATTGTTTTGGCATATTAATATTTCTCTTTTTGTTTGTTAACTCTCAGAGAAGTAATTGTTTTCCTCGAACTGTTTTTATATCCAGACACCTAGTGGACGATCCAGACATACGATATAGCTGAGTCGTATGAGTGATGCCAGTCATGTGAGAGCCTTAACCATTGAATATTAATGCTCGTTATTATACTAGCTAATTTATCCTGTTACGTAGTCACTGTTCTAAGATCTAGGGTATGGAGCATAACAATATTTTTCTCTTAAACCCCCTAACAAAATACCGTATGTAAAAATGTGTTGATGTGAGTCAGTTATCAGTATAACTTATGAAAAAATCTCCGATTTCTATAAACATTGGGATGACTTGTCTGAAAGCATCTAATTTTTGCAAACCAGGGAGATCGGATCACGTCAGAGGTATTTATTGTGTTCTAATTTGTTTTTAATCAGTCTTTTGCCTTTTTACTTTAAATTAAACGTAAAATGTTAGTATACAAACTATTTTAGACAGGACAAATTTAACTACATATAAAGATATCATGTTTTGCCCACCCATATATTACAAAAGGAGAAAAAACCTTTGATCTGAGGCAAAAACATGACAATTATGTCAAGATTTCATCCCTAGATCAAGATAAGTTGAAAACTTATGGGATTATTACTTTATACAAACTTAAAGTAGTGAAAATAATATTATATTATAGCATTAAGTTTAATAACTATTATGTTCTATACAGCATTCGAGAATTACATAAGTTTCTGTAATCCTTTTTTCAATAACCTAGCTTTCAGGTTCACACCTGTCATTATTGAGAAATGAGTAAGAATATATAAATCACAAAATATCTCATTGGTATTATAAAACAGAACCAGACAAAATTAATACAACCCCTATTATTCTTGCAGCTATTACAAGTAATTAATGCAAAAACGTTTCTTCCATGTTGAAAGTAGTCCAGATATTTTTGACTTACCCAAATTGACTCCTAATCCAGGGAAATTGTGGTAAATCAGACGTCTCCTACCTGTAAAAAATAAAAATAATTAGGACTAACGAATAATAGTTGGCCAGAACGTAACATATAAATTTAAAAAATATGTCCCATGCACGATAAATTTGAAAAACGTGTATGATATATGAGTCACATAGTGGCCCAAGGATGGTAACATAACTGGCTTGCTTAATCGACTTAAGGGCAATTCGTCCATACCAATTATTTTACAAGTATATAATGATACCAAATGAGGTACAAACTGACAAATCCATGTATTGACTTTGTATCAGCTTTCAAAAACTGTCGTGGTCAGTTTTATCATAACCAGGATTACTGCATACAACTAAATATCAACAGAATGCTGCTAAGAAAATCACGATTGCTGATGGTACTTACTTATTTATGAGCAACAACCATGGTGGATTTATGATTAGTAGTTAGAACTAGTCAGAAGTATCTAGCCTATTTAATATTGAGAATAATTTAAAAGTTTTTTTGTTTTTACAATGCATCTTGAGAGGTATCCCACACCTATAGGAACTATATTTTCTTTCAGCGTTTCTTTTGCAACTTAAGGGATATTTTATTTGTCAATACCCTAAAAATAATGTTTGGTTGTTAGAAGATAATTGAAACTTTAATTAAAACACAACTTGTGACGAATCCGTTTTTTATTTGTTTCCATTAGAACAAGTCATATACCCTCCTACCCTATCAACTAGAATTTAGGATTTATTATTTACACATAAATTGGAGTTAAAAATATAATATGGGTTAAAAAAAATAAAACTAGCGTAATAACGCCAGACAAGGTAACTTTAAGGCTCCAGTTAAGGACAAATCTGCGAATCTGCGTTTAAATACTTGGTAAGGATAAGGACAAGCCTAAAAACATTTCAATTCCAGTACGTAATATACTTCAGTATAACATTGCTGTGCTAAAATTGATATAATTATCGAGGCACATGAGTGATAATCATCACGATTATTTGTTAATAATATTGAACTAATAATCGTTCATGAAGATGATTTACCGCCATTTCTTAGTGCTTCTGAAACATGATTGTTATTGCAGACTTTCAGTGAGAACTGAGATCATACAAGCTAAATTCAATACTTATCTTCCTAAACTTTTAAATTTGGTGAACTGTGGATGATTCTAATTAATTGCCTAAATGTCAATTAATTCTATCTCTCTTAAAAGGGGAATCGGTTTCATGCTATTAAGGAAAAATATTCCGGCCAGAACGTCAAATGTTTTAAGCTTTTTATGAGTTATCAATTTTTAGAAAGTTCCTTGAAAACTATAGAATGTATCCTTTCGAACATTTCGGCAAGATGAATATTTATTTTTTTCTGTTCTGTTAATGTGTGTAATTAAGTATGTTTTCGATACGGTTTTAAATCAATTGCATTTTCATAAAAACTTTAAAATTACTGAACTTTGAGCCTAATAATCATAGTGTATATTGAAACCACTTGCCCTTTTTAGAATTATATAGTCAGTTGGTAGAAAGTAATTTAAACCAGTTATAAATTTAATTATGAGAAATTTCGGTAACTGCTAATGTATCATAAACGTTTTTTTCGAACACACTACCTTAATGCGGTACAAACAGTATTACCTACACAAACATTACACATTATACACCTACCTAAATTATAGTTATAATTCCTTGAGGTCGTCAGAATAATAATATATGTGTTAAGCTTAGAGTAATATAATGGGCTAGCATGTCGTGCAGAAAGTAAGTATGTAAGTACATATGACGGTATCAATCCTTTAAAAACATAATCGTCTTTAAAACCTAAAAAAAAAACACTAACCGAAATAACCCTTTTTTGAGTTAAACTTAGTTCAAAGGTTCGAGCTAGATAATAAATAAATATAAGAGTAAATTGATAACTAATTGTTGCCTTTACCAGCCTCTATTTACCTGGAATTTCTTTGTGATATGAATATATGATACATCACTAAATTAATTGTTACTGCTACGAATACAGTCTCTCAGTTAAATATTGAAATTAATCATTATTAGAAATCATAAAATGTATTTAATAATATCAGACCTACAATCATACTATCTAAATGAGCGTTTAAAACTCAATTACTCAGTTACTCAATTTAAGCGTCGTGTGAGTATCCCTCCAACATATATTGAAGTTCAAATGATTACAAAGTAGATGTCACATAGAGGTTAACTTAAATAGTTGAACATTTGTTTAAAAACTGACGAAATCATGTAAGGTTTTGTTGAGAAATATGGTTAATATAGTTTATCAATGAAGCCGTGGAGATTTATGTTCAAATGTCTTGTCTGATATTCAATTCGTGTTATAAGTTTGTAATATATTTGGATCACAAGTAGACCTAACTACAAAGGCTCTCAATCTACTTATACTTTCTTTTATATCCAACCACGTTTTATGGCAGTTCTATATTAATAATCATAAAACGATTGCTGCAGTCAAAACATTTGAAGAAACAAGTTGTTTTACTTAAACCGTTATGTAATACGTAACAATGCACAGTTACGAAAAGTAACTGAATTAATTCAAACTTTCAGAGAATAGCAGGGACATGGTATAATAAACAAACATAACACAAAATCACTTAAATTAATAGTTAAACGATGACAAACAATAACTATTGCAGTGTGTTGTAATCATAGTTTTTGCCATGTATTTTAAGTAAGATGCAGTAGATCGCAATTGTATCTTTTGTCAATTAGTCTCGTAACAGATCATCAGGAAGTACATTAAACATAGTTATTTCCGAAATAAAAATAAAAAATGTTTTCAGTAAATTGTGTACCTAAACCATTACTAAACTAAAGTGACAATAGCATTTCTGTTGAAACTAGTTTTATTTATTAAACTAGTTATACGTTTTACGTATACCTCGTAAACCTACATTGAAATCCCGAATACTGTATTTAGAATTAAAGGACAACTCACTCTAAATAACGACAGCTACGACATTTTACTGACGAATAATGCACCCTCAGCAAGTCCTGCCAGAGCCGACAGAGTTAAAGTGTCAATTGAAGGAGGTAATCATGAACTTTACTATCACAAAACCAAGCATACTGTCCCGGATTTGGCTTTTTGCTCTAAAAAAGTGAACATACGTATTGTACTTCTTAAAATATGACTGAATTTGAGGAATAATCAAATTGTTAAACCTCCTAGGTTTTGAAAATACGAGTTTCTTTTCATGTGTTTGCTTAGAGCTGCACCGCATCCTCAGCGCAGAATGTCTGAGGGATGGTATTGGTCCAGGAAGGGTCGCTTAATACCTTACATGATTTGCACAGCGTCCAGGCCAGGTATAGTTCGTCCAGTAGGGGGTGGACGCCTGGTTCATTAAAATGCGAAAACGTTCGTCCTCGCCCTTACTGGACTATTCTTTCGTGTAAGGTCACTAACCTGGAAGCATTTTCGTTCCCCTTCCCTTGAATGGTCAATGGTATACTGAAGCCTGAGAGCAATTTCTTACCATACTTTTTAATGTGTAACATACGCTTAAAACTCATTGGTCATATTGCGTTGTCATTCCAGGAGTCGTTTATTTTCCTAATGAATGCAACATCTACATATTCTCATATACTGTAAAATATCTTATTTCATGATTTTTTATAACTATTATTAAAGTCCAACAGGCCTAGGGATGGAGGGCGGGTGTAAACTATAAGACATTTCCTCAAGTCTACATGTCGAGCTCTTGAATAGACATGTCAAGCATACGAAAGCCTACCTATATTGGTTTGCAAAAATAATATTCATAATTAATTAATGTTAATCCTTCATCAAGAAGAATCAGTGTACGACTACTTTTAAATACATGAAATGTGATTACAGTATAACATCCATACTATGCTAAAACATATAACGTGTTGAACGGTATTTCCGTATACAACTCAAATATACAATTGGATGGCTAAGTTTAAATAATCAAATATTGTGTAATGACAATTAGTTTATCTGGCTATTTCGTTTGTAAAACCCCCTGTTCTTGAGATAGTGATGAAAAAATCGACATCTGCAAAATAAATTGTTTCGATAATTTTGACTAATCACGTTTGAAATTATTTTATAATTCTGGAATTATAAAAAATGACAAGTTTTTCATACGAAAAGTTGTGTTCAGGCCAAGAAAGAAAGGCGTTTACAGTAAGTGCGGGACTCCAAACCTATGACACGATGTCTTGTTAATTTACGCCATTGACAAGTAATCGGCTTTTATGTGCATACCAATATGTATTTGCAGCTTCGTCATCCCTCCACTTAATAGTTTTTGCAACCACACAATTTATACTGTTATGGTAGTGACTATTTTATGATCAAACAAGGTAGATTCATTGCAACCGTAAAGCTGCCTGGGTTATAATATATAGAGGCTTTATTAAAATTGCTTATGCTTTTCCAGGGTTTCTTATTCCGAGTTTGTGAAAGCTATGTTATAAAACATCTGATATCAAAACATTAACCCCACATTGTAAGGTTGCGTCCTATTAAGTATTTTAAATATACTATATAAGTAAAGTTATATGCACTTATGTGTTTCGGTGGTTTCATTAAGCATTTATTGGTTATTGTATCTGGTTTATTATAACCGATGATACTCACTTTAACACTTTAACAACCAGACCTATTTTAGAGGCAATTCCTTATCATTTAGCAAAAACCATACCACTGGACCAAAACAAGTGAGAGCCAAATTTATCCTCATTGTAATATTAGAAAAAAAAAATGTTGTAGTTTTTTATTAACTTTATCTATAAGTCGGGTTTTTAACTGTACCATATTTGGTACATCGGTCCCAGCCAATGTTTTAGGTGTTATATATTTCCTTTTTTCACTTTATTTGACAGTGTGTACCACTTTTTGTACACAAACGATTAAGCGCTTTAGGCTCATTTTCAAGTGAAATCATAGATCCAACATTTTGGGTGTTATATTTCTGTTTTTCATGCCCATTCGATACCATGCGACCTTTCATACCATTTCCGGTACACTAACCCTTAAGATTAGGTACACATGGTCATAAAAGTGTTACGAATTAACTAAAAGCCAACTGTAACTTTTCACCACAAGAGATTTTAGATAAAAGTATTAGTCTTTATAAATAACAGCTATATAAAATACCCCCGTAGCAGAAAACCTGCGTACTCAGCGAATTTCCAATGTATGTATATGTTTCTCACTACCGCTTAAAGTCACTCACCAAGTTTCATAAAAATACACGAATAAATTAGTGATATATAGCATTTTAATTATTCTCCATAAGTATAACATAGAGTACGCAGGTTTACTGCAACAAGGAACACAAAATATGTGTTTTTGTGCAATTATCAATATAACTTAACAAGTCGAAGATGCAAACCAAGATTTATTAATTTATGTTCATAATTAAGGGAGATATTACATTTTACTTATTCCTCATAAGAATAACATGGGAGTATGCAGGGGGGGTAGCATGGGGGTATGCATGGGGTTTGAGTATGCAGGTTCGCTGCTGTGGGGAAAATCGGCAAAACATAATTTTGTTGTGGAAATATCAACATTCCAGTGCTAGGTGAAGCCACATGCCAAGTTTCATCAACATACATTCGTAAATAATCGAGATATCAAATTTGTATTAGTCTCTATAAGGATGGCATTGGACAACGTACTGTGTTAAGCACTTTGAATATCTCTGCAACGGTTGGACGTAGAATCACAATTTAAACACCAAAATGATTGTTTTGTAGAGCTGAACTGATTGATAAAAGCAAATGTGAGGGTTACATTAAAATTAACTGAGGAAAAGCAAAAAACCTTTTTCCCTAAGATTAACGAGGGAGATTTTATGAGCACGTTTTTTTTATTTTTTTCCGCAACCACTTAACCTAGGTTAATGATTAAAAATACTATATTATTTTATTATTATTTATTATTATTATTATTATGTATTATTTTATTATTTTTTGTATTATTTTTATTTTTCAAGCTCTATAAAATGGTTGAAACCAAAGTTGTGTTTTAAAAATTTTAGGGTGAAAAATGCAAAAAACCGTTTTTTGGAAAATTTAAAATGCCCATTAACCCCCCTTCCCATGGTCCGATTTTTCTGGTTTTCGAACTTAAACTCATGAATGTCACTTTACACATTTGAGCCAAATTTCATCAAAATCAGACAATTTTTACTCAAGTTATCGTGTTAAAGGACACACACAAACACACACACACACACACACACACACACACAAACACATATATATATATATATAAATATATATATATATATATATATATATATATATACATAGATATAAATTTGAACGAATAGTGTTTTTGACATCTGGGGACATCAAAATAAAAAGTTAACATGGTCTCGGGCTTAACTCCTACGAAGTGACTACGTACACATCGAATGTAAAGGCAAATTCACATCGCTACCACTTAGGTTAGGTTAGGTTGGTTACGTTACGTTACGTTACGTTAGGTTAGGTTAGGTTACGTTACGTTACGTTACGTTAGGATAGGTTAGGAGGTTTTCTGGCTGTCAATCTGTTTTAAAAATCACAGGAAAAGTAACGTACGGTGCATAATTTGGAACGGACGTGAACAGTAGCGGCTCACGTCGGACGTGTACGTAGCCTCTGTCTAACTCTTACCATGCCACCGACGGTAATAGCTTCTTCCCTATAAGGAAAATTCGCTAAAAATAAGTTGTAGTTACTACTGTTTGGTAAAGTTTATCTTTTTTAGACATTTTATGAATCAGTGCTCTGGAATGCAATTTTTCTAGGTTGAATAATATTGAATTATATTTATTTAAAGAAAAAACTACTACAACGTCTTCTTAATGTCCGTTGATCTTTTTTTTACTTTTGAACTGTTTATTAATACAGACGAAAATCTAACTATAGTTTAGTAAAATCCTCGGATTATTAAAATGAATAAAAATAAAGTGTTATGTTACGGTTATTACATTGGTTGAAACATCATATTGTTAGAAATATTCAACAATGACAGAATGTACAAATATGAATAACATATGTAGTATTTGATTTTGTGCAAAATACGTAACATTTATTTATTTTGTGACAAACTTACAAAATAACTATTAGATTATATCCTATTTAATTTATATTGATTTTATCTAGTTTCATCGCTATTATATATGCCATGTATCATAGAAAGTCGTATAGACCTCTCTAAAGTGCATGTGCTCGAAGAAAGTAAATAAACCAAAATTTAAGAGGTTAATAGTTCGGTTAGGTTTTAACAAATTATAAAGGACTTAAAATGACTAGGGAAAACATAAATGATAACTTGTTTTAAATTTCGTGGTTAAATTGACCTAACCCAATTTAACAACACAACACCATCTACAAATCATTTAGGGAGACGACTGATTCGTTTTATATTAAAACTAAATTCTAATCCTCAGCTGTTTTATATTCTTTAGAGTGGTTTTAAACTACTATCCCAGGACTCCCATTTATAGTTTCAATCAGAAGCAGACACCATTCATAAAGGGTTGACGGCAGTTACATTTTCCCGGGTAATAAATCTCCCTGAAGCCGTTGGAGACAGTGATGATGACGGTCGCGACCACAGGGCTGAGGGCTGAGCCTCGAAGGGCGAAGGGTGAGGGAGCTAGGGCCAAGGGCTGAGACCCGAGACGCGTCAATACGGAAATATCAATAGAGGGACTTTCTCACCCTCGTCCGCCGTATGCTCTTTACTGCTCGGTCAGCGTTGTGTGTGATCGTGATGGCCCGAGCTACCGGAGCCGATGGGTCAATCCGGCGACGGTCCGAGGGGGAGAAGAGGAGAGAAGAGGAGGTAAAAGTCTGTGGAATCTGCGAGTGGTGGTGGTATTTAGGTTCCGTGATCTATTAAAGTAATACGGCTTACATGACGGCCTACAGTTGGAAACCATTTCATCGATGCAACAATAAACATGTTCACGTACATTCAACATTGTATTCTGTAAATAATAATTTAAAAATATTATTATTCTGAGCACCTCAGTTGTAATTATATTTCTTTTAAATATAAACTTGTATACATTTATGACATTTTGATAGTATTTTAAATTTTAAATATATATATGTAATATAAAATTGGGGTAATGACGATGCCACATTTACACGTTGTGGCCCACTGTAAATTATAGACTAATATATTAAGTCTTTACAGATAAAATAGGAGTTTCTTCAAAGAGGAAATCTCAAGTTTTAGGGAATACATTTGAAATATATCCCATTTTATCGTTTGTAACCATTTTGGTTCTTTTTATCTTTATTTTAACTAGCAAAAAACTCAGGATCTTAAATACCCTCGTCGTAGCCAACCTGCGTACTCAGCGAATTTTCAATGCATATGTATGTGTCTCACTACTACATAGAGCCACTTACCACGTTTCACAAAAATACATTCATAAATAAGTGATATATAGCATTTTATTTATTCTCCATAAGAATAACATTAGGGCTGAGTACGCAGGTTTGCTGCAACGAGGAGGATAAGAAATGTGTTTTTTTGTATTATTAATATAACTCAACCTGGTGAAGCTTCATTCCAGGTTTTACTAATTTAGGTTCATAACTAAGAGAGATATAGAATTGTACTTATTCTCCATATGAAAATGTGGAGGCCGAGTATGCAAATTTGCTGCTACGGGGACAATCAACAAAAACCTTTTTTGTGCAAATATCAATATACCACAACTAGTTGAAGCCACATACCAAGTTTCATTAATATACATTAATAAATAATCAAGTTATCAAATTTTATTTATCCTCCATAAGGATAACATTGGACAACGTACTGTGTTTAGCACTTTGAATATCTCTACAACGGTTGGACGTAGAACAACAATTAAAACACCAAAATTATTGTTTTGTAGAGCTAAACTGATTGGTAAAAAGAAATGTGAAGTTTTTAGTAAAATTATCTGAGGAAAATTCAAAAACCTTTTTCCCATAAGATTAATTAACATGGGAAATTTTATGGACGCGTTTTTCGACTTTTCTCTACAACCACTTAACCTAGGTTAGTGATTCAAAATAACAAATTATTTGTTTTTCTAAGCTATATAAAATGGCCATAACCAAAATTAAGGGTTTTTAAAATTTTAGGGGGAAAAATTCAAAAGCTGATTTTTGGAAAATTTAAAACCCCCATAAAACCCTCTTCCCATACTCCAAAACCAATCCCAAACCAATCGAATTTCCAATCGATTTGGTTTTCGAACTTAAAGTCATAAATGTTACTCTACACATTTGTGCCAAATTTCATAAAAATCGGGTGTTTCTTTCAAAATTTATCGCGTTAACGGACATATACACACGCATACATACATATATATATATATATATATATATATATATATATATATATATATATATATATATATATATATATATATTTGAACGAATAGTGTTTTTGGTATCTGGGGACTTCAAAACAAAAAGTTATCATGGTCTCGGGCTTAAGTCTTACCATGCCACCTACGGTAATAGCTTCTTCCCTATAGGGGAAATTCGCTAAAACAATATGGTTGTGAAATTGTAACAATTTGTTGCCTCAGTTATATCAATAGGTCTTACATTATTTTATTAAATGCAAAGAGCATTTTATAATTATTTTCCCCGATAAAGACTTTACTACATGTTATAGATATTCGAAATAGCTGTTATAGTACTTCAGAGTTGGCTAAGGTCAGAACCTATTGTTAATCTATTGAAATTAACTAGGAAATCAATGAAGTGGAACGAAAATATAGATTTACGAATTGTGTTTTCGTATAAATGTACGTAACCTGGGATAATGTATTACCTGATTTACAAAAGTAACAGTAGGGGATTTTAAAACGTAGGGTCGGTCGGTCCTAAAGGAAGACATTTTGCATTTTTTATACAGCCATTCCACACTGTCCGTGATTTTATAACGTAGACTACTGTAGCCTTTGCATATCCAAAGGTTTTCCATCTTATTGACGACCTATACATTACTTTCTTAGAAACTTTTATGAATATAATCGGGAGAGCCTATTACAAGTTATAAGTTCAACGAAAGAGACAGTAAATATCTTTAAATTTCGTCAAGGGATTAAATAGAATTGTGATTTTGATTTTTAGCGAATTTACCCTATAGGGAAGAAGATTTTACCGTAGGTCTCATGGTAATACTTAATGGCCCGAGATGACTTTTTGTTTTGAGGTCCCCAAATAACAAAGACACTATTCGTTCAAATTTATACTTATGTATATATGTGTGTGTGTGCCCGTGAATGCGATAACTTGAGTAAAAAACGTCCGATTTCTATGAAATTTGGCTCAAATGTGTTTATTAACCTAGGTTAAGTGGTTGCGGAGAAAATAAAAAACCCTACTCATAAATCTCCCATGTTAATCTTATGGGGAAAAGGTTTTTTGCTTTTCCTCAGTTAATTTTAATGTAAAATTCACATTTGCTTTTACCAATCAGTTCAGCTCCACAAAACAATCATTTTAGTGTTTAAATTGTGATTCTACGTCCAACCGTTTGAGAGATATTCAAAGTGCTAAACACAGTACGTTGTCCAATGTTATCCTTATGGAGAATAAATCAAATTTGATTTCTCGATTATTTATGAATATATATTGATGAAACTTGGTATGTGGCTTCACGTAGTACTGGTCTATTGATAGTTGCACAAATATTGATTTTTTGTTGATTATCCCCGTAGCAGCAAACCTGCATACTCAGCCCTAATGTTATTCTTATGGAGAATAAGTAAAGTGTTATATCTCCCTTAATTATGAACATAAATTAATAAAACGTAGTATGTAGCTTCACCTGGTTGAGTTATATTCATAATTGCACAAAACAAAAATATAACTTCTCATTATTTTTGCAGCAAACCTGCGAACTCAGCCCTAATGTTATTCTTTGGAGAGTAAATCAAATGATATAGATCAATTATTTATTGATGTATTTTTATGAAACTTGGTAAGTGGATTTATGTGGTAGTGAGAAACACATGCATACATTTAAACTTCGCTGAATACGCAGGTTTGCTGCGACGGGGGTATTATGGTTATACAATATACCCAGTATAATATTTGAATTCATAAAATTAGTTATTTTTATCTATTGGCCATTTTCTTAAATACAATTCTGTTAGATTTATTGCTCTCTTCAGTAAATTTTACTTTTCAGAGTTAGAGGAAAAGGAATAATGACGATTGCATGGCTTATTTTGGACTAGTTTGTATGATACAGTTTACGTGGAACGCTGTTGTATGTTCACCAACTTAGACACATTAACTTGACAAATAGTAATATGGTACTTTTACTTGGATAAAACATAAGTTGAAGTTGAAGTTTGTGTTGTAAGTTTAGTATTGTACATATCGTCAAACATTTTTATAATTCCATGTACATATTACCGACTTTTGTCATCGCATTTCATTTTGCTTACGACAATAAAGAATTTTGACTTGACTTGACTTGAAGTAAGTAAATAAATTAGTTACATATGATTAGTTTACTCGCAGTAGTTTCATAGCTTGTTACATTCTTGAAATGGAAGAGCAATGTAATCACGATGTGGTCTAGCCATGAATGAAGATTTCATTTTATCCACAAAGCCTAAGTAAAACCGTTTCCCGACTAACCCGTACAATTTGTTCATGTTCATTATTGACAAACAGGCCGTTCCTGACCAAAGGTTCTCGTATCCAAGAACGGGGCAGTCGTACCAGAACTGGGCAGAGGCCGGGTCAGATTCCTAAGGGTAAAACCTCGTATCTAATTAGATCCTGACCACCCCTATAACTCAGCCCCCTCGGCGCCCTTTCGGCTCATTTAAATTGGCCTTTTTCAAAGAAAACAACAATAATTCTTCTCCTTTTCCTTTGAGTAACCGAGTCCGAAGGTAAACCTGTTATTGAAAACTACCCGTAGAATATGGCGGTTGAACCAGCTCAAATAAAATTGAGATGGTCGTCCTCCCCTTATGACTTATGTGGTTGTCTAGGAACTAGTCTATAGCATTCGCTACGGGAGACAGAGATACACTGAAACCCCTCCTAGGAATTAATATGGAAATGTTCACCTTACATACATTTAATATTACAATTAGTGCTTGGACTTAAATTAACAGCTGTATACACTAAACAATAATATAACCTCCTATGATCATCTTGAATATAACTGACTGATCTAGCTACTATTTCAAGTTTTCCAGAATTTGGTTTTAACAATACTCCAAAGTATTGGGTATAGTGTATAAGTACCCGACGAATTATAAAATAATTAAACTGATTAAGTCTAAAATTCAAAATCACAACGGTGATATGTCTTAATCCCTTAACAACTTAACATAAATAGTTAATTTCTGCAGGGAATCATGTTATTCCGCTATCGTGTTGCCTATTGTGAAACTTACGAACCATCCCACCATCCATATAAACATCCTTTTTATTTAAATTTCACTTCATAATTCAATATCCTCAATTGTTCATCAATTTATATTTTAGAACCAGTAGTTCAAAAAATCAACCAACACATTTTTGATTGGTTTTTGTTAAGACGTTGCTTTAAAAAATAGATGGAGCTAGATATAACATTACAAAAAAAACATAACACATTTATGTTTATCAAAACCATACTTTTTAATACAAAGACAACACAACGCAACAACTTCAACAACTATAATGACAACACAACAACAAAAATTCAAGTTCAAGTCAAGTTTGTTGTTGTTGGACTACACAACTTTTCAATGCTTTTCCAAAAGCCCTGAAAGCGGAAGGGATCCTGTAGTTAAACAAAATTAAAAGATTTTTAATTTAGGATAGTTTTTGCAGTGTTAGAAATTATGTATGTTTATTTTATCTGTACTTGACTTATGTATTTATGCTCTACTTTAACGGACGCCAATGAACCTTTCATTACATTATGACAATAAACACATTTTATTCGTTTTGATATATATTTAAACTTCCAAATATTGAACCTTTGCAAAGCCAACTCAATAATTGTAAATAATAACTATTAAAATATTGTTTAACTAAAGGAATATATATACATATATATTACGCCGTTTGTAGGGATAAATAATTCCCCTGGCATAATCAAACGAGTTAAACAAATATCGTATTTAAATATTCACAATACAGTAGAACCTCACTACGACGACCCTCGATAAGACAAAAACCTCGATAATGAGTCTGATTTTCTAATCCACGTGAATCTCCCATAACGCTCAATGTTATAAATACCTCTATAACACGACTCATTTTCAAATAAATACCTCGATAGCACGTCTTTTTGTAATTTTATATTACTAATAAATAAACCTCTATAGCGCGTCTTTTCAAATAACTGAACCTCTATAGCATGACACCCACCTCAATTACACGCTTCTTTCTGTAAGTGAACCTTTATTACACGACTCTAACCTCAATAGCACGCCGTTTTGCATTACGGAACCTTTATAGCACGACTAAACCTTTCTCATGCATAGTTCCCACGGTTAGAACGGATTTTTTGAAGTAAACAACAACGTCTTGGGCTCAGGTCTCAACAGGAAAACCCTTCCCCACCCCCTTCCCATTCCGGCCTTTCCTTGTCTATCACGGATCAGAAGATGTCTTTCACGGGAAAAACTAAAATGTTTTTTATAATGTAACTTTGATTAAATTGTTACTGTACCTACTGTACATTTATTGACTAGTTGAGTTATAGAAGACCTGACTTGAATTGATGACTTTTCATTATAGTTTTTAACTTTGTTATGGACTTTTTTGTAACATTTTACTGTTTTAGTTTATGAGAAAAACTTGATTTTGTTTTGTATTTTTAGTTGAAACAATATGTAGATTTTCATTTTTTAACATTACAGTATTTTATTGCGTATTTCACTATAGGTTAAGGTTTACTGTATTTTGAGCTTATTTAACTCTATACAGTACTTTAGTGAACTGAGTGTATTGATTTTTTCCTTACTGTCGCAATAATAAAGAAGTTTGTTTTACTTGTACATTTGGTTTTTTATTTATGACTGATTTATACAGAAATTTTCTACTTAAAACACAACTTATTAGAAATGTTTCATAACAAATGTGCTTGGTATAGCAAAAAGTCTGTGACCTCGATAACACATCTTGTTGTGAAAACCACCTTGATAGCACGACCCTCAATTACAAGTGCACCTCGATAAGAAGACTATTTTATAGATCCCCTTGAGAGTAGTGTTATCGAGGTTCTACTGCAATTGTTGTAGAGAAATTCACTGTAAGACTGTATTTATATATTTATATTGAGATGTAAGTGTAATGTGGACGACGATGATGATAATAGTGATATATTAGCATTAACAATTATTTTATTCTTTTTAAATAGTCACTAATAAAATAGTTATCATATAACTTATTTATTAATGTTAACTTGTTATTGTAACATAAATAATTAAAAGCTTAATCGATAAAAAAACGTAAATTCGTTAACGGCATCAGTCGGAACTTTAGAATCAATCAGTTATGTTTTATATTCGTCGCAGAATTTATTATAGTAAGGGATTTTAAACTTTAAAATACAATATATGCAATCTCTCTATTCAGGGGATCAATCTGTCCCCGTTTATTATTTCTTTGTCGTAGATTATTTACGTGAATTCCTCGTCAAATACTGAGCGCTTCCGAAAGACAATAAAAGTTAGGAACCAGCGTGGCGCGGCGCGGCGTGGTAGCCGCACCATTGTGGCCCAGATACTAGACTAATGGCCGCTTACCACCACCAGGTTTTATGGGGTTTTAAGTGGTCCCCACATCAGGCAATAGAATCGGGCTTTACGACGGTAGCCAAGGTGTTTTTAGTGGTGTACGTTTTGTAAGCTGGGGCTGTTAACGGCGTTTACGGTGTCGTTAAAGCCACGCGGGCGTGCCAGCTTTGTCAAAAACCTTTACGACGAGGGGGGAGGGGGATGGGGTAAACAAATCGTATATCAATGGTAGGTACTCTTTGCCGCTCGGAAGTCCCGATTGTGCGCTTTTGATTGCTGATATGCTTTGAGAGGGCTTCTGTTTTCCTTTTTATGTAAAAATGGCGTCTTTCCATTTTTATTTTCCTGGTGAAATCCGAGATAAATTATTAAAACTTGTCTTTAAATTTCATAGAACGGGGTTTGTTAGTGGTTATCCAATTGTAAATAGTATTTTTCTTAATTAGATGATCTTTTATAAAATTAACACTTACATGGGCAGTATTTATATAGGTTTTAAGTTAAATTCATTTAAATATTAACGATAATAATTAATTTTTAAAATAAAATTAGAAACAAAATCAAACAAGTGAAATGTTAGTTTTTTAATCAGAATATTTTCAACCAGTTACTACATTATTTATAATATGGATATCCTGAAAATTAAACTTAATTGTTAAAGATACTTTACAAGTCCATTTACTAATGTGTACAACGATATTAAACATACTCAATTTTAGTACTTCGTGTTTTTTTTGTTATATTAAAGTTTCATTTTATATACACTTGCAATTACAGTTCTTAAAACTTTCTGAAGCAAAACAAAATGAGTAAAGCCTTCTCATATATTTTATAATTCACATCGTTCAGTACAAAGGTTTACCCACCTCAAGCAATATATTTGTCGTGCATTTAAATCTAAAACCAATGCTCAAAGACATAGGCTTGTTATCTGAAATCTTACACATTTATATACGCCATAATATTTTCTGTAAGTTATTTATTAGTTAATTCAGTAATTCCTCTAGAAATGTAAATATACATGACAGAATTTAAGGTTTAGCAACCCTGCAATTCATTGTGCGATTTAAGGACAACGATTTAGGTACAAACAGTTTTTCCTAGTAAACAACTACAACATTTGGATTAAAACTGCTTAATATATTGAGAACACAACGTTTATGAAAGCAAGCCAATAACTTATTATAGCACCTATAATACTAAAAAGTACATTAGATCTAGAATGATATTATTTAAATATCAGTTTCAGCTAAGATTTAAAAACTATGTTAAATAAGTAAACTGTTTATTGGACCAATAGTTGGGTCTATACCAAGCTGATAAAGCTCTCTCCCCCAGAGCGGAGCTGGCCATCATTCTTAGATGACGAGCCAGGGGAGTCACATATGTTATCATCGTTATCAGCAGTGGTGTTGTGTCACGTGATAATCATGTCACGGGAACCACCCTCGCCCGAGGTTGAAAAATTACTCCATTCCTTAACTAATCAAACAGAGTTGTGGGCAATAGATAACCTTAACTATTTCATCTATTGTTATAGGAATTCAAATGAAATCAAATATCTATTAATGCATTAAAACATAAATGCATTCATTGGCTTGCGTCCAAATAAATTTTAAACATGAAAATACCAAGATAATTCTTAGTAATACAAAAATTATGCTATTTTATTCGTTCCTAACGTCACGTCCGTCGTCCTCTACATAATAAACACATTTTCAATTACAAAATCATAAGTTTTCTTTTGAAACAAAGGAAATCGTTTTCAGTTCTAAGGATATCAGGAAGGGCATTAAATAATGACATTGTATTTTAATAGGCGTGATATTTAAAATACCCCCGTCGCAGCAAACCTGCGTACTCAGCGAATCTCCAATGCAAAATATATGTCTTAATACCACATAAAGCCGCATACAAATTTTCATAAATATACACTGAGAAAAATCTCATAACGGAAAAGCGTAATTTTTACCCCAAGTCCAGAATACGTTCTCGCAGTACGTAAAGAAGGACTTCGCTCACATACTAGAGGTTTGTGTCTGGACCTAGCTCAAAGGCGGTGCAGAGTAATAGATCTTAGTACGTACGCAGGACTCGCCGTCCTTCTATACGTACTTTTCCACTGCAATTACAATCCAACCGACGGAGTTGCTCATATGTCATAGTATTTACAATTATTTTACTGAAAGTATGCATGTGACGTCATGGTTGTTAGAAAATCCGGTAAAGGATTGGTGAATGCAGTCTGACTGTTCCTTAATTTAGTTCACCTTTCAGAAGCGCTCATAGATTGGTCAAATGCTATAAAATAACCAGTTGAGACTCGTTAGTTCTCAATCGTAGTTGTGATTCGTCTAGTTTTAGTTCGAGTTCCCTAGTTTGTGAAGTTAACTGTTTCCTTACAAAAGTGTTGAGGTGTTCGTGTGTTTGTGTTAGTGAACGCATAGTTTCCTGTGGTTTGGACGTATTACCCGTTATTTTTGTATGTAGGCTATGGTTACTTTGTTTTGTCCTTTCTCACAACACAAAGACTTTTGGATTTTTTTCTTAGAACATTTTAGTAAAATACTGATATTTCAAAATATACTTTTCTGTATTTAACGTACACCAGATTTTTTCAAGGTTTGGAAATAAATTTGACAACAATTATTTTAAAATAAGCTTTCTTATTTTACTCCCGAGGACGCTGCGAGAAATACTTAATACAGTTTCAAAACCTAGCTCAAATAATAAAATAAAATTACTTTTATGTCATGTTTAAGAGTGAGAAGAGATTTAAAATAACTTTTTTTGGTGTTTTGTTTCAGTTCACCGTTTAAAAATAGTTCACATTTAATCAAAAACAACATAACCGATTGGATTGATCATGTTTTTACAAAAATACTGTACATATTTATTTTAAATACTAACATCCATATGGGTTTGCTACTTTAGTTCACTAAAAGAAATGTATAAATCACAACTACCATTATTGAAGTCACTATGTTTATAAAAATGTTGTGTTATTTTCACTAAACAATTTAAAAACAATAAGCCTAAGGCAAATAAACTACTTCCATTAACAATTATTACAACAAATTATCGAAAAATATAGAAAGTCACAAGCAAAAATAGTTCCATAAAATTTTATAATTTTCACCAATAGCAAATTGTTGATAGAATAACACAACTTCTGTTACCAAAACTGTTACTGGGTTAGTGAACTTATATTAGTTATTATAATGTTATTTTAAATGAGACATGATTTTGAATAATCGTTAAGTAACCAAAAATCTAACATTGGTCTTCAGGAGCAAAAAAGTACAAACTAAAAAGTATTATTACTGGAGTCACCTGATGTAAGTTGATTTTAATAATTCAGTTTCTGAGCTAAAATAACTTTAGTTACCTATTATCTATCTAATTATTTTCTTGCAATTATTATTTTTCTCAGGTTGCTTGCTTGACTTGCAACCATAGGTGTAAAACCTTGCTATACTTTAAATTGTGTAGTAACAGTTTTAGTTGTTTTTTAAAATTTTAATACAACACATCAAAAAATGTAAACGTAGTAGCAAGGATACACCTAAAGGTCAAGAGGTACCATGCAAGGGGGATAGTAATGATAAGTCTGCAGTATCAGGGCTTGTAGGGAAAACTAAGGTATTTTAACAACCAATCAGTGATTAGTGCAGCTTTAACTCCTAAATTGGTGTAAGAGGGGGAAAACGAAACTATCCTTTATTTGTTGGGGTGGTTGAATACTGAAACGAGTTCGCACGCAGCTCGCTGACGTGAGGGAAGTGAATTTCCAAATAAAAACTTTTAAAACTCAAAATCAGTGTAAAAACATACATTTGTCCAATTTTTATTGAAACCTGAAAACATTGATTTTTTGGCTGTTCTGATACTCCTGGTATCATTTACTTGCAAAGCTGGGAATACAATTTTGCCCAATGTAAGGTTAGGAGGAGGTCCAGACAGGCTTGAAAGTAGGCGTGAGGTTGCTGGGGATGATAAAAGTACTCTAACAAAAGAATAACAGGCTTTTCTCGTGTAAAACCCCCATAAGACAACGTACTGTGTTTAGTCGATACACATTTTCTTTAATAACTCGGTAAATGTGTATGCTAGAATGACGAGAGAGGGCTTAAAACTTTCGCCTCTCTAATTCCCATCTTTTTACATGCATTTATTTTACATCTGGGGCTTTTATGACCATTTTTGGGCCCAAAACTCGAAATTTGAAATATTAATCCCCCCAAAAAAAGGGTTTAGAGTTTTCAGATTATTTTGCCCAACGAACTTGTCCAACTGATTACAGAAAGGAACATCCCTACCAAATTTGAAGAAAATCGGACAAAAATTGCGACCGCTAGAGTGCAAACATATATATATATGTCTATATATATATATATATATATATATATATACAATTTTGAACGACCCCCCAAAACGTGTTCAGGGGGTCACTTTAGGAACTTCTATGGTGATCCTGGGCTTAAGTTTCACCGTGCGGGTCATGCTAATAGTTCACTTTCCAAAGGAAATTCACTAACAAATAATGGTATATTGAACAGGTAATTACAATAAGGGTATATTTTACAAGAAACATTGAACTATGCATAGGTGGGGGGACTTTGAAGGCAAATAAAGGTATTTTCATAACCCATCGCTGTAATTTTAATTACTGCTTATGTGGAAGAAGGGTAAAACACTAAAACAATCCTGGATTTGCTGATGAAATTCTAGTAAAATAAAAAAGTCGGGTTTATTATACAGGTTTAGTGTATTATTTGCAGACTTGTTACTATTAAAGGATTGAAGAAGAATATGTAATTACAAAACTTGTTCCAAGAAATACTATACATTAAAATTTTTTTTACTGTGTTGCCCTGTCTAAATGTAGGGAAAATGCAATACATTTCACAACGAACTCACTTAAAATAACAATCATTGTGCAGACATTACATGAGATTTTTAGAAACTACAGGGAATAGAGGGGTAAACACAGTCAATAAGAGGGCAAATGCAGTAGAAAAGAGAGTAAATACAGTGAATATAGAGGTAAATGCAGTGAGAATGAAGGGTAAATACAATGCATGTAGGGGTAAATACAGTACATAACAAGAGTAAATGCAAAATGTAAGGTAGGGAATGCAGAGTCAAAGCCCTGCAATTAAGAGAGCAAACCCAGGCGCGGCAGGATTTGCCACTAGCTGTTATGACGTCAGAGCTCGTGACGTTACTATATAGTACGCTAGCAGACTTAGTCCTGCTTTTACGTGAGGCGGCCTCAATGCTCCGGCATTGAACCAAGTCCTGACAGCATTGAGTAACCCGCAAACCCTAATTTACGTGAGCCGCTCACGTATGTTAGGACTAAATTTTTCTCAGTATATATTCACGTATAAGCGATATATCAAATTTGAATTATTCTCCATAAGAATAAAATTGGGGATGAGTACGCAGGTTTGCTGTGACAAGGAACAAAAAATATTGGGTTTAATGTAAATATCAATATTACTCAACTAGATGAAGCCACATACCGAGTTTTATCAATATTAATTCATAAATAAGCGATATATACCATTTTGATTATTCTCCATAAGAATAACATAGGGGATGAGTACGCAGGTTTGCTGCAACAAGGAACACAAAAAATGGGTTTTTATGTTAATATCAATAGAACTCAACTAGGTGAACCAACATTCCAAGTTTTATTAATTTATGTTCATAATTAAGGGGTACATTACATTTTACTTATTCTCCATAATAATATCATGGGGATGAGGACGCAGGTTTGCTGCTACGGGAAACATCGGTAAAAATTGCGTTTTTTGTGCAAATAACTATAGACCACAACCAGATGAAGCCGTATACCAAGTTTCGTTAGTATACGTTCATAAATAAGCAAGCTATAATTTGTTCTTATTCCCCATAAGAATAACATTGGACAACGTACTTTGTTTAGCACTTTCAATATATCTGTAACAAATTGACGTAGAGAAATGATCAAAACACCAAATTGTGTGTTTTTTAAGCTGGATCCAATGGTGGAAATTAAAATTTGACTTTTTAAAATATTACATGTAAAAACTTCAAAAAACCCAATTTTGGAGTACAAACCCCCCCCCCCCAAATACCACTTTGGATGAGTCGATCTATCTTGTTTTCGAACTTAAAGTCATAAATAATGCTTTACACGTTTTCACCTAATTCTATCAAAATCGGACCATTTTTACAAGAGTTATCGCACCCACGGACACACATATATATATACAGTTTCAAACGAATGGTGTTTTTGGGGTCTGGGGACCTCAAAACGTAAAGTTATCATGGTCCCGGGCCTAGGTCTTACCATGCCGACCACAGTAATAGCTTCTTCCCTATAGGGGAAATTCGCTAAAAGGAAATAGTATACTGAGGAATATTTCATTTACTTTTGTTTCTAAGTTCATATTATCTTATATTTAACAATAAAATACAATTACTGTTAAAAGCTTGTCTTCAATTGAGTCCTAAGAATTTTGTTTAAAAGACTTTATTAAATGCTTGACTATTTTTAAACGCGGCCATTTATTCTCATAAAAAGATTAAGAATAAATCTAAGAATAAGTATTAATGAGACTAAAATCATATCGGCGAAGGATGTCGTTACCTGAGCATAACTGATTTCCTGAGCATAACTGGTTTTTCCCTGGTGTTACCATAAATACTGGTTTTGATATAAACTGGGCATAACTGGTACATTAATTATCTATTATTGTTTTTATTTGTAATTGAGCTAGCGCTTCTAGTGTTTAAAATACTACTAAGATTTAAAACACTAGAAGCGATAAGTAATTTCCAAATAAATCAATAGAAAATTGAAATTAATCGCTGTCATGAGTTTCAAAATTAAATTAAGTGTCATTTAGATTTGAACCAGTATAGAGACAATATTTTATGTAGAAAAAATCTGTTATAAAAATGGAATTAGATTAGAATTGACTTTATCTTAGACTATATAGGTGTCAGAGGAAAAGTTGTACTGTACAAGTTGACTATCAATTTTGTTTCGTTAACATGACCCACTTACACTTCCATCTTATCTTAAAAAATAATATAAAGTTTTACTTTTATTTTTAATTATAATTTATACAGTAAACAAAATAATTATTTTTAAATCTACCTAGTATTTTTGACTGAATTTCTGAGCAAAATAAAAGATCTCGTTCAAAATTTCATTAACAAAATTAACAAAATTCTCTAAACTTGTACCCATATACCACAAGCAATTAGAAATGTCAAATCCAAACACGACTGTTATTTTAAATAAGTGAATAAAGTAACAAATGTTACAGAGATTTTATGTCGAAAGGTAATAAAGGTAGGGCGAAGGGATGAGTACAGGTGGTGCGATCTAGCGGATTTCCTGTGAACCGCGTGGCGCGTGAGGGGTGCATGCAGTTCCGCCAACTGGCCAGGCGGGGCGCTGCGGTAGGGGAGAGTTGGATCGTTAATGCCCATGCTACCTACAGTACATGTTTGTACGGAAGCAATCATTGATTGCCAACATCTGTGATATACGCTATCAATGCCATTTTAATTTCCTATTCGCATTGGTGATTCCACAAACAAAAAAAAAACACTATAAAATGTATTAACGAAAATGCTCAATCAACTGTATCGCCTGGAATGAATTTGGAACCAATCAGTTCACATGGTTTACGATGTCATAAAATGTTTGAGAATCTTCGAAGATAATACTAATTTTCACACTTGGAAGTAGATTGAAATTAAAGTTAATTAAGTAATACAAGTAATACAGTGATCGTCAGTTGTAAACATGTGTAACCCCAGATTTGTAACTGTAGATGTCCACAGTTTTATTGTTGTATTATTATTCAACAATAACTATATAAGGAGCTGTATAGTTTATATGGTTATAAGATAATCGAGCGATAGTAACAAATGCCATTCTGTTTATATAAGTGTAAGGTAAGCTGTACAAGTTTTATTTAGCGAATGGGCAACTACTATGTAATTAATCAATTCAGAAAAGTAAGCTCTCCTTTGAAAAGCCATTCTTGAACAAATTCAATGATGATATTATGTAAACTTGATTACTGTTATTATGATATATTATATTCAAATGCTCCTGCTATAGAAATGCAAAAATCATTTCAACTATTAAAAGTCTAAACATTATTTCGCTAAACATGTAACAAATTTAAACCTAACAACCAATAGACGGTACTTATATATACGAACCTCATATAACATATTTCCTTCTGTGTGTAACACACTCTGCTGTCAAAAAAATTATACAAATACTACCGGATTTAGACTTAAGCTCTTCCTAATTTACTTTAATATTTCCACTATGCACCAAACTGTGGAAATGAGTATCAAATAGTACTAATTGTTTCACCAACATTACTACGGGATGATAGAGAGATAAAGCCGATGTTCAGAATTTACTCGCGGTCAGATGTTAAGGCAGTAGTTGTCTAGTGAAGATACGGACTAAGTTATAAAAGACTTTAAATTCTTGATCAACTTTAAAAGAGGTTAAACTGTTGGTAGATCACTACCCATTTGTCATTAGTGTAATCTAGGCTGTTTTATTTGAAGAGGAGCCCCGTCGGACAGTAAGCATTATACTTTTTCACAAGCATTTGATATGATTTAACTAACTGATTATATTGTTAGGTCATAAGGCTTATTAAAGCTCCTCGTTGTCAAAAAGAACTAACTGAGGACGCAGCGGAGTCAAGGTATAGTGTTTATTTCTAGGTTGGAACGTATTTACCAGACCCCGTAGAAAGAGTCAAAATTTTCTCTGACTTAATTGGACTTATTTATATTGATAGTAGAGTCCATTGATAACTGTGCATGGCAATTTACTTGTTTTAGACAAGATTGGTCACAAGACGTATGGTGTGCCTTCATTATACAAAGCATGCAATAAGGACAATAACATTGACCCATAATCCCTTAAGTCTTATCGCGTTTAATGGCAGTTGCAGGTTACGGAACAACCATTCTAAGCATATTCAATCAACCGAACATCCTGTTGCCATTGGCCGATTCAGGTGGATGTAAGTTCAAAGTCTCGATCGATTCTGATAAAAGATACTTCGAGGTCCTTTTATTTTATTTTTCCCAGAAGGGAGGAAGAAAATATTAACAGGACTGTGATAACGCAGAGAACATGAATAAAACTTCAGAATTATTTGTACTATCTGTTTATTACTCTATACCGAACTCTTTACTTATGACATCACCGTAGTTAATGGGACTTAAGACTAAAGCAGGGCTCTTGCAGTAGTTTTATATCAACGTTCGGGCCAGCATGAAGATATAGTTGATTATGTAGAGAGGCGAGAATGTGGGGACATGCCGTCCCTCAGTCACTGAAGTTTTCACCACTTATCAGGGTGTTTTCAGTGGACATAATATACGTTTAACCAATAAAAATCGTCACTGAACTTGAGCAGAAATCGATCTCTAAAATTTTTACCAAAAGGAGTCAAGAGGGTCTATGATACTTTCGTAGTAATAATAGAGTTGAGCCCCTGTGCGTTCAGATTCAAGATCTTCAGCTGTGACAACGCTAGGCACAGACCACAGTTTCACTCTCTGTTGATGGACTGGTCCCAAATGGGCAAGGTATGGGCTGTGAATGATTTATTGGATAATTGAACGAAGTGAAATTTATCCTTATACACAATTTTACTGCTTAGACTGGTAAGAGAATCAACTCAACTGGCGTGTCTGTGACCAAAATAACTCGAGAACGCCTCCACAGTTAAACTTAAAATTTTTCAGATAAACTTAACAGGTCAAAATCTCGGTCGAGTTCGTTATTCAGATAATTTTGTTCAGTATTAATAAAATCATCTTAAAACCAAATTTATTTTTTTCTCCATAAGAATAACATTGGAAGCCATTTTAGTGGTACTTGAATCGTTAAATTTAGCCGACGTCTATGTTTCAACAACAGAATAACAATAGTTAGTTTACTAGAGTATACTTTGTTATACAGGATAACAACAGTTTTTTTACCAACAAAAAACACACAAGAGAGATAAATCGAAGTATAATTTTAAGTTGTGAGCATATTTATTATTTTATAAAATTATTAAGTGTACGTTTAAAAAAAAATCCATACAGTTAATATTTCCTTAGTATGCCTACACTGAGTAAATATCGTCAGTCGTCTGAGGCGACGATTGTAACAGTGGCAGAAGACGCGTGTGGCAGATCGAAAAACTCAAAATAACTTTTCAAAATAGATGACTGTAGATACTAAGATTTTAACTTAACTTATAAAATAGTTTGTTTTATTACATTGTCTTAGACAATTGGTAATATTGTGATTGTCATGTGTAAAAAGTATACAAAGCCTCAATTTGTCTAGAAAGCTTTGATGAAGTTAGTAAGAGAACAACCTTAAAATTTATTTTGTAGGACAATTATTTGCTAGGTTGTGTTTTCACTAAATTACTAATAAAAAATGTCTACATTACCTAAAATACATTACCAGTAATGTAGTAGGTAACCACAATAAAATCTATAGATTATTCTAACCAAACAGCCTTTTTCGGAAGGTTATCTTGAATGATTTGACATAGCCTAGGGTTGGATTACAGTAAGAGTAAGTCGACATTAAACTGGTAATACAACTGTTGTAAAATACTTTGAACACATTACCAGGAATGTTGTAGCGAACCAAAACAAAAGCTTTAAACTATTCTAACCAAACTAAGCCTTTTATACAGGTTATCTGAAATGATTTGACATATCCTAGGTTTGGATTATAGTGAGCTGTTTTCATCATAAACTTGGACCTATGGCTATAAAATTTAGGCCTATACACTTAGGCTACTTGCCATTTTATAAATTTCATGTACGGTCTTGGACCAACCCATGTTTATAGAATTTAATTTCATGATAGCCTAGGCTATTGAAACAATATATTGAAATATCATTTTGTAAAATACATCTGTTGTAAAATACTTTCAACACATTACCAGGAATGTTGTAGCGAACCAAAACAAAAGCTTTAAACTATTCTAACCAAACTAAGCCTTTTATACAGGTTATCTGAAATGATTTGACATATCCTAGGTTTGGATTATAGTGAGCTGTTTTCATCATAAACTTGGACCCATGGTTATAAAATGTAGGCCTACTATACACTTAGGCTACTTGCCATTTTAGAAGTTTCATGTACGGACTTGGACCAACCCATGTTTATAGAATTAAATTTCATGATAGACTAGGCTATTGAAACAATATATTGAAATATCATTTTGTCGTCTAAATAACTGGACTTGACGACTTATTGTTAATCCTTAAGGATATTTTGACTTGGCCTATAGAAATTGTTAACATTAGTTCATTTAGGAAACTCGCTGTTCTCTTAAAAGTTAAATTAACCACACTGCTAAAGTGACTGCTTAGCCCAAAATACTCTGTTTGTTCTAAGATAACGCACCCATGCCAATCCTAACCACAAACCATGCCTGAAATCTTCAATTTATTTTATAAATAAATACATTTACGGATTTATACAACATTCACTTTGATAAAAACAAGTGACAGATGTATGAATGTTTTTCTACGGATAAAATGTTATATCGACGACGGGATCCGAACCTGCGACCTTACGCTTCAAGAGCCAGTGCGATGCCCACTCAGCTACCGCGATAAATGTTTCTTAGGGGAGAAGTGACTAAAACTATAGCTATTCTAGACAAAAAACCCGGATTCTGGTGGCAGCTACATGATAACGGAATCATGTATCATCATGTATTCTGATGATGTTACTCAAATCAGATATTGATTTTTTTATGAGACTCGATTTAAGTTTGATCATGTGTTTCAATTATCCTTATACGCGAGGAATGAGCGTACACCTAGTTACATGCATAATTAGCTGCGGCATTTCTCACCCCACAACTCCCACTAGAATATCTTGTGAGAATGCGGATCTGCAGTCATTTCATAGGCGGTGGAGATTAAATGAGCTCCCTCTTGTCAGAGGATTTAAACTCACTTTCAGTTTCAACGGCTTGTTTTATAAATGTTGCGTTTGTATTTGTGGGAAATTAAAGCTAATTTGAATGCTAGTTACAATATAAAGCCGTCTGAAGAACACCTGCAGTGCATAGTGATTCTTAATGAACCCTTGCTAGATGTGAAGAGTGTCTGCTGTATTATTACACATGGAAGATGTAAGAGATACCACTCTTGACATTACCGTTCTCAAGCGCTTGTCCACTGGCAAACTATGTAATTTCTTCAGGCTCCTGCATAGTATTTCAGCCAATTTACGTTATAGCAAATGTTTAACCTAACACTAACCAACGTCTTGTTCATGAACATTTATTATTGGAGAGGAGTTATTCCTGGACGACCGCCCGCAAGATACATAAAAAGTGCTATGTTGCATTCGAAAAATAAACAAACAGTCAGAGAAACCCGATTTAAATCCATAAATTTAATAACTGCATCTAGCCATAAAGCTAAATGCAGTGGAGCGTGCATTCTCATTCGTGCATGGACAACAGCATTGTAGCATGCGAGTGCATAGCCTTGGCGCTTAGCACGTTATAAATGACACCATAAACTGTGCAATCAGCAAGGTGCATTAAAACTGCATAAAATGCACGGAAGTGCATCGTGCTTGCAGTGGTGTGAGCTGTTAATTTATAGAAAGAGTCAAGATAATCAACGTTATTGTTCTCGATTCCGGGCTTCCACCTAGTTGTTTCACGCTTAATTAAGCTGCTTTAATTGATTTATATATTTTAGTCAGCTGACTGGATAGTAAAACTATAAGACTGAAACAAGCAGAAGTCCTTTTTAGCGAATTTCCTATGGAAAGTGAACTATTGGCATGACGCACGGTGAAACTTAAGCCCGGTACCACCACAGACGTTTCTAACGTGACCCCCTGAACACGTTTTTGGGGGTCGTTCAAAATTGTATATGCGTGTGTGTGTGTGTGTGTGTGTGTGTGTGTGTGTGTGTGTGTGTGTGTGTGTGTGTGTGTGTGTGTGTGTGTGTGTGTGAGTGTGTGTGTTTTTGTTTGTGTGTGTGTGTGTGTGTGTGTGTGTGTGTGTGTGTGTGTGTGTGTGTGTGTGTTTGTGTGTGTGTGTGTGTGTGTGTGTGGGTTTGTGTGTGTGTGTGTGTGTGTGTGTGTGTGTGTGTGTGTGTGTGTGTGTGTGTGTGTGTGTGTGTGTGTGTGTGTGTGTGTGTGTGTGTTTGCACTCTAGCGGTCGTATTTCATGTCCGATTTACATAAAATTTGGTAGGGACGTTCCTTTCTATAATCAGTTGGACAATTTCGATGGGAAAAACAATCGGAAAACTCTAAACCCCTTTTTTGGGGATTTATCTTTAAAATTTCGAGTTTTTGGGCCCAAAAGTGGCCAGAAAAGCCCCGGATGTAAAATTAATGCATGTAAAAAGATGGGAGTTGGTCAGGCGAAATTTTTAAGCCCTCTCTCGTTATTCTAGTATGAATATTTACCGAATTATTAAACAAAAAGTATATCGACCAAACACAGAATATTGTCTTAAGGGGGTTTTACATTAGAAAAGCCAATTATTCATTTGTTGGTGTACTTTTATTATCACCAGCAACCTCATACCTACTTTCAAGCCTGACTGGACCTTCTCCTAACCTTATAATGCGCAAAATTGTATTCCCAGCATTGCAGGTAAATGAAACCAGAGCATCAGAATAGCCAACAAATAAATGTTTTCAGATTAAAATAAAAATTGGAATAAATTAATGTTTTTACACTGGTTTTGAGTTTTAAAAAGTTTCTTATGTGGAAATTCACTTCCCTCACGTCAGCGTGCTGCGTGCGAAATCGTTTAACTTTATAACTTAGTTTACTTTGTAGTTACTTCACACCTTCCTATTTATAGTAAGACATATAAGTATATTATTACTATATTTTACCATTAAACTACTTACCAATTCAATCATGTATAATGAAGTGGAGAGTTTTCCCAGAAAAATATATTTTGCATATTTTTCAGAGGAATGTCCATATCTAGTGAATAGGTAAATATATTAGGTAATGCAAGTATACTAAAATAATTAACACAATTTCTAAAATCTTTTAAATAAATTTCTAAATCTTTCTTTCAGTTTTTGTAAACAATTGAGCTAATGTTTATTATCAATAATTTACATCCACCAATCGTCTGAGAACTGTGTAGTCAATTTATATCCCAGATTTGCTTATAAGCATTTATTTACGTGGTATTGCTTTACAATAGAGACTACAGTACTACTAAGTAAACATCCACTTTGCTTGATTGTCTTCCTGTAAACGGATGTTGAATTCGATTTGTTCGGGTGGATTTGTTCGATTCTCAATCTATAGCAAACATTTGTAACCTATGTACAAAAAGGAGTCTTAGACTATCTACATATATTTTCACTCAAATCAGTTCGCTCTTATCAAACTTGAACCCAGTTGTTTTTTTTTTAGGAAGTCAACCCTCGCTCAGAAGAAAATTATAGCCTATATAGGATTAATTTATTAGTACTATTTCAACCCATTTGAAAGTTTTGTTTTTTATTTCAACCTTATATTTTCGTTGTTTCAGTTTTTAATATCAACTATCTATTTTCACAAGGTATTTTAATGTTGTTTTTTTACTGTATTAATTTTTGTTTTTTGAGGAGTCATAACAATGACTGAGTGAATGAAGAGAAGCCTCGTGATTGAATTGTGATTTTAATCACCTTTTGGTAACTACCTTCAAATGGTGTTATAACAAATACACTATTTAAGTTTTACTATTACAGAATCCATGAATTGTTTGTAAACCTAAATTAACAACTTTAAATTCGGGGTTAGATAAAATATCCCAAAAAGATATAGAGATTACTTTTACAGTGTTTTATTGTTTTATATCACTTTAAAAAAATTGAATTTTCGAATCATTACTCCAAATAAATGTGTTCGAGGACAAATTAAAGTGGTAAGAAAATAACTTCATGTAAATTTTCCATGTGCAGATTATTTGCAATTTATCAATTTTCATAAAATATAAAACTAGTGCGATCCATCGACCATTCGATCACAATTGGGGTCAGGGGGTACGATGATAAAACGACATTTTACACATTTCACCGTATTTTAGCTCTTATCCCATTATTTAAAATTTTGAGATGTAGAATCTTGTAGATGTCTTGCCGCTTTATAGCCACTCAACACCTAAAAGAGGTATTTGTACAAGAAACTCGTTCTTGAATTTGTAAGAGGGAACACATTAACTAATAATGTAGATCACTGTTTCAGATTAAATCAGCCACTAAACTACGAGCATTCATTAAATGTATCTGGCTTATAGCAAGTTAATCTAAACAATAACGCAAACAGTTTATTAAAAGCGTTCAGAAGGATTGAATAAAAACATACTCGAATATTATATTGGTTCCTCACATATCGTGGAAGAACGTCTCCAGTTTAATCTGACGATATTTCAAAGTTTAGCACACTAAAATTAAAATGATTTGTGTTAGCAGTTAACTAAGGTACACTAAGTACATAATATATGATATGTTTAATCACCCATATTTTCAAAGTTCCACTGCCTGGTTTCACTTTAATGGTTGAAACCGAGGAGGTCTTGGTAATATTAGAGACAACACTGCACAAAGATTTTCGTCTAAGTGTGCTGGTGATTTTGTCAGGATGGCACACTGTTGAGGAAAATTTATCTTTGTTTGAACAGCAGTAATGGGTTTTTTGATGATTCTAAGTTCAAATTCTGTTCATTCAAACCACTGGAATAAAAGTAATCATTATTAAAACAAATTAATATTACTTGTTTGATTTACACATATAATCTTACCCTGAAATATGATAAACTATGATCATAACAGGGCAGGGCAGGGGGTGGGTTAATTTGTTCATTCATTTTGAAATCACGAATAATTGTTAATTTTATTCACCTTGATTATTCGATAGATTTCAGCGAATAGTTATTTTCCACAGGCCAAAAGACGATGGTGATTGGCTTATTTTTGTTGCATAGTAATTTCTACAGAATTACCAAAATACTTCCTTGATTGAAACCAATACATATACCCCGGTCATCGACCCCCTCGGGCCCGACCTCCGCCCCCAGGCTCCAGCTTGGCAGAAACCATCATCCTTGACATCGCGACCGAGATCAGTCTGGTTTTAAATTGACTCTGATTGACTCTCCCACCATCCGGCCATTACTATAACTAACTTACTCCGTCATTTTGAGTTTGTTTATTTTAGAAGTGATGTGTTTACTGTGATATTACATAAAAAAATTGTGATATCAGTAATAATTTTATCCTGCATAACATGACCTGGGTAAAAGACTGCCTGTAAATACCTTCGCAGAATCTTTTACAAACTGTTTGATTAAACCATATAACTAAGTAAAGTAATAAATTTACTTTCCTAGCAAATAACGCGAGCCTTCCTATCTTTAAATGTGTCTTAGGAATTTGAAAATACCCGGCCCATTTAATACACCACTTTGTGGTTTTTAAATTATGAAGCTCATTGATATAAAGGTATGTCTATCCCGTTTCATAATAGGCATATTCATATCTTTACACAATATATATGTATCATGATAGTACCGTACAATGTTAATATTATACTAAACCACTTTAAAATATATATTAAATTACCCTTTTCCTAGAAAAACACAAAGAATTCAATAGCCGTTGCAAAAATGGCAAGAAATAAATTATAAGGATACAAGAAATGAAATTATAATAAATAAGTATATACGAGAATATAATGCAAAATTTCCTACCAAATATGTGTATTAGGGGTTCTAAATGTGTTAATGTAACCATTACCTTAAATTGAATGCGTTGTAATATTATATAAATGAAAAACGTTAAGGGAAGTGCTAGCATAAAACATCTTGCTTTTCTATAGCATATGAGATCGTTGTTAAAAGTCAAACATCCATCGTAGTGTTATGGCCCAGTCGAGAAAGTTATCACGTTTCTGACTCTTTCCTTCGTAAGACCAGCAATGTTACCTGTTAACTCCTGAAACTTCTAAACGAGTTATCCATTTAGAAGAACTTACAATAACTTTAAGAAGTTTGGATCTACAAGCCGACTACAATACTCCATAATACTCCATAATACTAACCATGTTTTCTAGGTTGTACGACACTACAAACGCATTTTTAGGCCACATTTCCTCAGTTTATATGCAAAGATCTATAACAGTGTATAACAGCTGTAACATACCTTTGCTGTCTGTACGCTGGACGAACGCAAACGTTCTCTGGCTGGTCCGAAGAAATCAACTATTGAACACTTTATGAGATATTGTTTTTTACGAGGGTTTTTAAGTGTGGGTTGGTTTGTAAACTTAAATTTGCATTTAGATGTGTAAATAGATTATATATTTTTTACATCTAATGATAAATAATCAATAATAAATAATTTACTGTAATATATAGTTTTCATTCAGAAAATAGTTGAAGTAAGCTAAAACAACAAATACCCCGTCGCAGCAAACCTGCATACTCAGCGAATTTCTAATGCATGCATATGTTTCTCACTACCACATAAGGCCACTTACCAAGTTTCATAAAAATACATAAACAAGTAAGTTATCTATAGCATTTTATTTATTCTCCATAAGAATAACATTAGGGCTGAGAACCCAGGTTTGCTGCAACAAGAAATATAATAAATGTGTTTTTAAGCAATTATCAATATAACTCACCTAGGTGAAGCTACATACCAAGTTTTAATAATTTATGTTCATAATTAAGAGATATATAAAACTTTACTTATTCTCCATAAGAAACATATTATGGCTGAATATGCAGGTTTGCTGCTACGGGGATAGTAAAAAAAATCAATTTGTTGTGCAAATATCAATATAACAGTACTAGGTGAAGCCACATACCAAGTTTCATCAATATACATTCATAAATAATCGAGAAATCACATTTTATTTATTCTCCATAAGATTAAAATTAGACGACGTATACTGTGTTTAGCACTTTGAATATCTCTGCATCGGTTGGACGTAGAATCACAATTTAAACAACAAAATGATTGTTTTGTAGAGCTGAATTGATTGATAAAATCAAATGTAAGTTTACAGTAAATTTAACTGAGGAAAAGCTAAAAACAATCTTTTCCAGAAGATCAACAGGGGAGATTTTATGAACACTTTTTTGGATTTTCTCTGGAACTACTTAACCAATGATTCAAAATACTATATTATTTGTTTTCTTAAGCTCTATAAAATGGTCAAAACAAAAATTGAGTGTTTTAAAAAGTTAGGGTAAAAAATTCAATACACTGATTTTTGGAAAATTTCGAAACCCCATAAACCCACCTTCCCATGGTCCTATTTTTCTGGTTTTCGGACTTAAAATCATGAATGTCACTTTACACATTTGAGTTAAATTTAATCGAAATCGGACGTTTTTTACTTTAAGTTATCGCATTCACGCACACACACACACACACACACACACACACACACACACACACACACACACACACACACACACACACACACACACATAAATATATATACATATATATATATATAAATACGTGTATATAAATTTGAACAAATAGTGTTTTTGGCATCTGGGGACCTCAAAACAAAAAGGTATCATGGTCTTGGACTTAAGTCTTACCATGAGACCTACGGTAATAGCTTCTTTCCTATAGGGGAAATTTGCTATAACTAAGAACCTTTGATTTTAATTTAATATTTATTTAGTTTACAGACTATTAAAGGCCAACTTATTACTTATTTTCTCTCAAGCAGATATATTTAAAAATACATTTTTCTCTTTCTCCTACTAATTTTTAGTATGTCACTTTTTTAATTTATACTCATCAGTGAGGACATACAAAATTGGTGATAGATTGGTTTGATCAATATTCCGCAATCATTGCACAAAACTAATTAATTTTCTACAAATGTTAGTGGTTAGTTTAACTTTACATCGATTCCTGCAAGTTATGATTGACCTACTAAATTTTAACATAAATATGATTGTGTTTAACAATCCTATACTGTAATATGAGTAAGGTTTGCTTGCTTGCTTGCTTGCTTACTTGCTTGCGACACGGATCTCAAAAACGGCTCCAACGATTTCCTTAAAATGTTCAAAATAACTAATTTCTGGGATAAAAATAAGTTCTAGACAGGCCTCATCCCCAGGAAAATCAAATAATGTAAACAAACTAAAATGAAAAGTTAAAAAATTGACATTGGGCTTATGGAGTTTTAAATCAAAACAAAATAATTGTAACAGCTGTTCATAATCAAATAGAGTAGTAAAATAAATCAAAGGGACATTGAGCTATAAATAACAACTGGAGTGACATTAAAAATGTAGAAAATAGGCAAATGAGTTATACAAATCTGATTATCAGTAGGGGGAAGTGGTGAAATATTACTCCAAGTCATCTAAACAAACTGACTGGCCCTCCCCCGAGCAAAGCTCGGCCCCCCAGGTACTATTAACTTATGAGCAAAAATGAAATACAACTAATAGATTCAGTGCATGTTGCCAATGAATTAATTAAATCAATGGTTGGATATCATGACTTTTTTAAAATCATGGTGCGATAAATCAAATGTAACAGAAAGGAAATTAGGGCAAGTGAAGTGAGCTAAAGCAAGAAGAGTTAATTCCAAATGATTAACGCGTACTATCAAGTGAACAATAAAAGCGGAATTATTGTCAGCAAAGTTTTACGGTGGCGTTTTACGATTTGGAGAAGTGGTTTCGACCCTAGCGACACCTCTCGGGGAAGCGGCGAACCCACTCGGCGGCCGCTGCCAGGAGAACGTTGCTGCGATGGACACGCGTTACATTCAAACAGAGTGTTTGACTTTACCAACTATTTGCTTCAGACAAAAACGAAAATACATTAATCTGACTTAGATTAGGAGGGGGGTCCAGTTACGTAACGTTTCGTGTTTCCTGCATCTTCCATAAGGCCAATTCAACTGATTATTCGAAATCGTTAGTTTATGGTAGATCTTAAAGGCTAAAAATACTTAGCGGTTTAAGAGAGCATAATATCTATGTCACAAAAATTTCACTACTAAACAAATTTAAATATTGAATATTTTGGAATTGTATTGAGCGATTGTCATTTGTGATATCAAAATTTTGCTCACTGAAATCACTAGGAATTGTTTTGCTCTTTAAAGTAAGCAACAAATAAACTATTTTGGATAATCCGTTAGGAGGGGATCAGGTATGAAAGTTAACCTTGCCTTATGGAGGAAGCAGGTAGAAACGCCAAATGTTTGGTGACTGGAGCCTACTCTTAAGTTTTTTGACAACTTTACTGCTGTACAAACCTATGCAACTTATGTTCGTTTACATGTATGACTAGGACTTATTATAGACTCTGTTTACTTAATAGTTTTTTGTGGATCATGTTCGTAGGCCTAAACTTCATAAAAACAAGAATACTTTGTGTTATTAAATCGAGTGTACTGGTTGGTCGAGTTTACGCAAAAACTTTTATTGTGCGTGTATCCAGCTCGAATATGGTCCTATAATTTATCTTGTGTTGCCATTCCAGTAGTTATTGTATACACATTATGCCTGAAATATCCGTGATAGATGTTGGGCTAAGATTTTTTATATAAACCGCCGTTATATATTCAATTCACTTGGCTACTATTCTTTCATGAGATCAACTATGGAAATTTGAAAGCCGGGTAGAGCCCTGAACTAAATGTTTTCTTAACCCCCGAAATACACAACAAGAACTTCTCATTGATACTAAAGATGTATGCAAAGTCATTGTTTCAGAGGTCAAAATAATCAAAGCAAATCCAATTCAAATACAAATATATATTTATTTACTGCCAACAAAAGATATTAACATAATAATTTCAAGAAAAATCGGAAAATAGTCCCTACATAAGTTCCGATTCCATTAGGCAAACCTAAAAACAAGTTCTTTTGATAGTTTATATGACGAAAGAGATCTAAAACTCTTTAAATATAAGTATTAAATAGGGGGTGTATACAATTGTTGTTATTTGATTATTTTATTTTATTTTTTAGTATTAAAGGATTATTTTTAAAGGATTATTTTTTTTAGGAAACAATATGCTGGTTTGCGGTAGTTCTGCGAAATATTGTTGTATAGGTTTTCTTTGAATAGAACACTTATAAATGGACAATCTGTTTATTGCCCAGTCATCTGTATTGTACAAATGTAACTGATCGTCAACATAAATAAGTGGTTTTAGGCCGTGCAAAAACTTTAGTGAAATAGGTCGGTTAAACAGTAGATTTGCTTTTTTAACTCGTCCATTTGTACATAATATAAAATGGTTGCTAGGAAAACTCAATTTAATTACATATTAGCAGTTAAAATGCTTGAAGATAGTTAAACATTTTGTAAACAGATGGGAAAATTACTAAGTTTAGTTTAAAACACAAGCATTTGCGATAAATTGTAAGTCATTTGCATATGTTATGAAAGCTATAAAATATACCGAAACGGACCTAAGTATGGTGTTTATTTTTGTGATCTCCTAAGAATCATATCTACCACCGTGTCATATCGAAAATAAAAACACAGGCATATTTTAACTTCCCTGTACTTTAATACTTAGGAAAAAACATTAAATATTTATTGTTTTGGGTTATATTGTTTTATATCTATATTCCCATTTTTTCAATTGATATATTTATATTACTATTACAAACTTTACGCTGGTAATAAATATCTTACAGAGGTAGAGATCTGATAAAGATATCAAACGTTAATATCTCATAGATTCGAATTGTTATTTTAAAAACTAATGTTTTAATTATATGATGGTTACATGAGCTGTTTTTAATTTGTATAACTGGATGTGTTATAACATGTGTTTGCCATATCTCGAATAATTGTTAAAAAAAAACAACTCTCACATATTATTATAGTGGGTTCAACGCAATTAAAAAAAGTATAAAATTAGGTTATAATATTTATCCTAAGTGTTTATTGGTAACAGGGAAGCATTTATAAATGAAAAACATGTAATAACAAATGAAACTTAATAATTCGTAACAAATTTCAAATTGAATTCAAAACATATTTAAATTTTGAGGGAAACTAAAATATATTAAGCCACTAGTCTCTTTTTGTAAAGCTTGAAATACGGCTCATTAAAATTCCAGTAGTATAACTAATCGAAGTGCTAGAGGGGAATGTGGGGTTTCCGGCGACGAGATTTCTGATGTTGGGGCCCAATGTCTACTGCGGTGACAGGGCACAGTTTGGGCTGTCTAGGTATGATGTACATAGGCCACCCTGGAGATGTCTTGGACCACACGACAGTCAATTTTAAAAGTACCATCTTGTGAGGTATCGATGACAATTTTGTTGAAAACTGATAATGTGTGATTACGGATAGAACTATAATATCTTTGAGTTCCACACATGATTCATTTGCTGTAAAGTATTTTGGCTATACTACGGCAATCGATCTGTACAAATAGGTGCTGTAATCTCTTTAATATTGTAAAGAGTGCTGGATTAGGTTGTTATGTGACAACTGTTATAGACGTACAAAAAAAGGAATCGAGATGTACTAAATTGCTACCTAAACTCTACTTAAACGTGGAAATATTTATTAGACAACATCTTGAGAATCGTATTATTCAATGTTTTATTTTCTTTATTTGCAGTGAGTGAATGTTTGGTTATGTTCTTATATTTTCCTGTCGTAAAGTTTTAAATTGACTTTTAAGCTTTAATATTATAAGAAATCCCTGCTTTATACAATAAAATGGTCACAAGAAAAAAACTCCATCAGTTCTCTAAAATTTCACGTAATAAGGGATTTATTATTTAATAGGCAGGTGTTTTATTATGTTGTATTAATCTTATACGTTTGGAGACCTTTAGATCAAAACTAAAATAGATTTTACTTATATATGAGGCGTTCAACGTTCAGACAAATGTATACCGGGAGAAATAGTTTACTTAGGCTTTTGCTTGCATGACCTTTTCAGCCGCTGTGCGAATAATTCCATGAACATTTTTATTTTCAAAATGCAATTATGAAAATAAAGAGCTGAGAGATAAAGAGCTAAGAGCTAAAGAGCTGATTTCAGAGGGAGTGGATGTTAGGTTATCACGAGTAAGAAATTTGAATCGTAAAACATATATATGAGTATTGGTTGATAAAATACAGGGTATTCCATTATCATACCTTTTTCACAATATTTGCCACCATTTTGGCATTGTTAAAGAGCATTTAGTTATTTTCAACTGTTACTCATAATACATAATGATGGCAATATCAAGATGGCAAACTAAATAGTTAATCAGTCTGGCAGAACAATACTTAACATTAACAACAAAAACAGGCACAATATAAAACATAAATTCAAATTCAAATTATTTATTGAGCATGTTGTCAAAATGATATTGCATAATACTTAACATTAATAACAAAATATGGAAAAAAATAATTTGATCAATGCTTTACAATAGAAATAATAGAAAAAATCATAGACCAAAACACTGTGTGATACAATTCATGCAAATCACAGCCGACATAAGATAACAACATAATTTGATAATACAAGTGGGTGGATAAAAAAATGTTCCTAATGCCATTTGATTTCTATTTCCAACAAAATGTCTGTTTAATTTAAGTGGCTTTTAAATTATTTCCACAGAGATAAAACATGAAAATATCTCAAAAAACACACCCCCTCACCCCCACCCTCTCAATGACCCTCAACCGGAAATTAATTTAGGGAAAACTATTTTCATGGAATTCTTCGCGTTAAAAATGGGATACAATTGCAATCTAGAGCATATGTAAACCATTGTTTTCTTGTTGCACATTTTAGGTGGTTGGACTGAAACACCATAAGTGTGTGATATAGTTGTATGAATGTATGTAAATTTCATTTTGGAAAATTGGCTTGGCCAGTGATAAACGTTTTCTTTTACTAAAAATCAATATTGAGATAGAAAATTATAATGTAATAGTTAGTTTTACCTGATGACACATTATAATAACCCATTCGTGGCCAGGGGCAGACTATCATTTTAGATCATAAGGTCTTGAGTAAAAATCATAGTATCGAGTAACGAGCTTAATTCATCTAGTGCTATCATACAAATATTAATCTCCAAAAAAAGTGAAGCCTACATGTTGGCGCCATTTTCCTCTCTGCAATCTCCGTTCCTACGGTAAACAACTAACCACAGACCATAAAATAACGTCAACTGCAATTTATGACAACCGTTTCCATCAAGCTATAAAAAGGTTTTCCTGAACACCATATTTAAAAATGATTGTGTTGAAGATTAAATAATTTGAATCGTTAATGAATATGGAACACAAGGAGAAAAAATTTACCTTTCAAATCTAACGTTTATACATATTTTTCGATCAAATATTTGCCGGAGACCATTGTTTTTCTGTGTTTTTTTCAAATATATCTTCTAGTAAGAATTCACTTTTTCAACCCAGAAGAGAACTCTAAGATGTATTAACCTCGTTGGTATTGAGTATGCGTTTTCTTAGAGGGTTCGGCAGTCAATAAGGACAATTCTTCTACAGGGACTGGAATAAATGAATGTGAAAAACATTAGCCTACATAAAGTTATGTGCGTTTTAGGTCGTAGGTGTTAATTTCACGGCTTTATTAAAAGAAATTACGAATTTACTGAATTAATTGTATTACTTGTAATATATTTTTGTGGTAACTATTATTTCCTATAATTAAAAAGTAATAATTACTGTTATTTCCTATAGGTAAAACTTTGTAAACGACTTTAGAAACAATAAAAATATTTTAGAACTAACTTGACTTAAACGAATACAGTTCAGTGGATACAACATGCAATGACAACCAGTCCCAGCGATTAATGAATAATGCAATGTTAGATTTAATAAAGATAAATTCCTTAAACAAAGGGCCTTAAATCCCTCCTTAAGCCATGCCTCATAGAACAATAAATTTTAAATTGTGCACCAACATATTGACTATTGATAAGAAATTACATAGGAATAACCTAAAAGTATGATGACGTTGTATGGTTGTTATCAAGGAGGTCCATTGGTTATACTGGAGACAACACTGCCTATTTGTGTCAAAAAAGTCAGTTGGTGATTTGGTTAGGTTAGTACATCTGTGAGAAATAAATCAAATAATCTCGTTCTTTGAACTACAGTAATGGATTATTCTAAACGAGTCTGGTCATTCAAATCAGTGTAATAAAAGTAATCAAAATTGAAGCAAATTAATTTGGTTTGTAGCTTTACGTACCTATTCTTGCAATATGAAATGGAATGAACTGTGAAAAAATCAACAAATACAATATTACTAACCAATATACCTCCTACGTTATTGGTATATTTAATTTGTTATTTGGAGATTTTAGGTTAACACCTGACTTGCAACAATGCGAGAGCTAGGGTCGCAAAGGTCATTCAGTAATCAAGAGTGCTAAGTTTATTCACTCATGAAGCAGGCCTACCAGAAACGGTCATAAGTGTTCCAAAAACGACCAACTGATGAAATGTTACCTTTACGGTGAAAAATGGGTAAAATATGTGAAGGTCTGAGGCTTTTGGGGGGGTCATGACCCCCATGACCCCCCCCTTGTATCCGCGCCTGTTCGTGGCATAATTGGCTTTGACAATTTACCTACTTTCAAGAAGTGCGTTCAAATTAAAAACCATTCTGAAATCGCTAAACGGGATTAGTAACGCCACAGTTAATTTTACGAAGATATGAACCATGAAAACAGTGTTGCTGGCAGCGAATCGCCGAAACGACCAATATTTGATCCATAACAATCAGACCGGTGCTAGATCCGTTGACCGATCGTGTAAGTGGCGATAAAGCCGTTAATATCTCATTTGTTCGGTCGTAACAGTCCCCAACTCGCCATTTAGGCTTCTTATCTTATCAGAGTCGTGATGTGACCGCCTGACTCCTGATAAGGTATCTCACACTTGTAGCCATTATTGCCCCCATTCCGCGATAATTATAATAGCTTTTATGGTTATGGAATTGTCGCGTATTACTAATACTGATGTTTTGTTAAATATTTTGATCGCGTGATCTGATAATTAAATGCGCAGTATTTCAGCATGTGTCACCTTTATAAATTAATATTCGATAAGGTATCAGATCATGGAAATTTCCGCACATATATTATTAACGTCATTAAATAATGCAAGTAACATTAATAAGTTAAATGTATATTTAACTTATTGGTTAAATTAATCCAATTAATTATAAGTATAGAGTTTTTCGAAAGAATTTTGTCACGGAGTTGAATGCTTTATTGATTTGTCTATTGGGTTTATCATGGAACATTAAATCCCATTGCATGTAAATAAATTCTGTGTACATCCATTAAAATGCATAAATGAAACATGCATTGTCTTAGAAACTGTTTGATTGTTCTTTTGTGTGTGTTGAGCAGTTTGGTGGGTTATTTGTTTCGTAATTATACATAAATCAAAACTAGGCATTCAATTTGAATAAATTATAGTGGCAATGCATAAGTTAACAACTAAATAAAACAACATATAAAATGACAGGTCGTGTTTAGTACAAGCTTTGTTATTTATTTGTCAATCATTGCATGGAGTTTACGCAATGACTGACCAAGTTTACGCAATATAGTCTTAATACCAATATTTAATTTGACTACCAACATTACTTATAATTTACCATGGTTTTAGTTAGTCACAGAGATGCATAATGTGAAACTGATAAATGTTTTTAACCGGTCTATTTTAAATTGATTGTATACAAAAGTGTAATCAAAAAGTCACAAACTCATTCATTATATATCAATTATTGAAAAGTGGTTTATATCAATTATGATATATAACGAGGGATGGAAACCTCATTTAATGGACAGTAATTTTTGTATCGGAATTCCTCTTATAATTCTGACAGTTTTAATGAATATAAGAGAGAGGGCGTATCCTGTTTAAAAGACTCCTCGCTGTCCATAATATGTATTTCTGACGTTTATATTTAATATATAATTTACACAATACAACTTTTATTATATATTAGTATATTATATTTATTATATATTAGTTTATCAACAAGAGCAGGTATTACAAGCAGAATTTATATGATTAACTCTGAAATGGCAACACAGTTTGTGTGATAGAATATGATGGAGGGTAAATAATTTGTATTACTAACTCGTATAAGAATTGTAAAATGCTAATTATTACATGGATATTTTATAATTTTACAAGGGAACATCTGTAAAAAACGAAATGGCAAACGAAGTTTTCGATTAACGAAACTTACGATAAACAACAAAAATGACGGGAATGTTTTATGGTTAGAAGAAGGACTTATGAAGGGTGGTCAAAATTCGCTTAAAAAAGGAAAAGGGAATAGTAGCCAAGAACTGATAAATTATTATTAATCATTAGGGATCGTTCTTTGTCAGAATTATACCATTAAAGCTATTGGATACAAAACTAGGGCAGAAAATAAGATATTGTGAAACAAAGATAAAGAAAGGTTAGTAGAAAAATTAAGATAGAAAGGTTAGTTCCTTTCTTGATCCGAATCCATATTAAACTAACTGAGTACGCAGTTTTTGCTTCGACAACGATATTTGGTGGGATTTCTCTAGTATTTTATACACATTTTAACTAAAAACCAAAATAATCAATGTAACATAATTATAATGGTTATTTTGAATTGGCTTGATGATCTCAATCAAAGTAAATTAATAAAATAATGAGATGAGTAATTCTCATTATTAGTTAGTTGTCTCAATACAACAATTTACAGAATGGAAATAAACACGCTTAGTGTTTTGAGTCATTGGTTTTTAATTTACCTGAACCACATCTACATTTTATCTAAATAATGTACTCGTTTTAAAATGAAGATATTTGTAAAGGGATGCTTATGAGTCAGCTCTGATCTAATATTTGTTTAGATATATAATATGTAAACTACTTAAATGGATTTGTAGCTCTAATGACGAAACCGAGTTTACAATTTTCTTGAGGATCAGGTGTTTTTAAGAACCGAAACTGTGTTTCACTTCTCTCAACCATTTAATCGGACAATAAACATTATTTATCACCACAGAAACTGCAGCTGTTTCATGACAACTTCAGGCCTTTCATTTAGATGGTTTTGGTAGTTTCTACTTAAATGGATTCAGTTTGAAGAGATAGGCTATATTTTATGGAATTAAAACCAGGTTTACGTACCTTTTCAATTAAAACAGTCCTAATTAGAAAGTTGTTGACGGAAAGGTTACGCAAAAACCTGGTTTTAATTTTCTAAACAGCAGCTCAGGAGGCATTTTCAAAATTAATATATGTTGACGCCAGCCTAGGACTAATAGTTTACATTAAGATTTTAAATATTTTGTCTCGCCTAAGCTCGAATGAGAAGCAAACATCACCCTATAATTTTACAATCCACCAACAGATATTTTTATCTACCGAATACAAAATAGTTTTGCTTGCAGGGTTCAGAACTGATGATGCCCAACTTATATTAAATGGTCATTTGACATGATAAGCGCATCCAAGATTGGAAGTCTGCTCCAAATTAAATCCTCCATAATTGTAATTAATATCCTTAATTTTTACGATTAAGTAACAATAGTTACTTGCTTGGCAAATCATGTCAAGTCCTAATATTAACATGCTAAAATATTACTCTTGTAACATCAGACTAGAAAGTAAAACGTGCCAAAAACATTACTGTATTAACATTTTCTTTAGTTAGGTTTCTAGTATAATAACGTAAATGTGTTTGCGTTGTAATAATTATTTTCAAATTACTTCAAGATTAGCTATATATACACATGTATACATATTTAGAAGTTCACGAGATTAAGGAGTTTGTTATAATACTTTTGATTAGACTATAATGTATACTTTAAAATCCAAAAGTATTAGCTAAAATTTTCTTCATAACACGACTTTATATGTAAGTTTCGTAATACACATATAACGCATTATATAATAACATTTACAGAATAATGTTATCCTGAAAATAAAAAATAACATATTTACAAGGATTTTGATTAAAATAAACTCAATAAGGATTTCTATAAGATTTAGGTAGTCTAGGAATTTAAAATAAAAAACCATCCAGGAAACTTCTTTAAAATTCTCACATAAATTCTTAAAATTACAGTTAAACCCCCATTAATAACTGAGCTGTGTCACATTTCCAGGGTGCAGGTAGAGCACGGAGTGGGCAGGTGGAGTCTAGGAGCAGCAATGACCAGAGGAGCAGTCTGAGCATATATGAAGGGAGCCAGATGTGCCTGGAGCCCAGGTCTGATTGAAAGATAAAAATATTCAACATGGTGAATAGTTTTTTTTTATTCCCATCCTTAACCCCTGTGGGAAAACACCTGGCCTCTGTGAAGATTCTGGATACTACCAAACGTCGACGACTAAAGTTTTAAACAGACGATGAAAAATAAACTATTTAAACAACACTTAGATGAAACTTTGTGTACACGAGAGTACTTTTTGCTGATATAAGGTGTAATCTGTATTGCATAACTGCCTAAATCATGAGGAGATTAAAGGTATAGTGTACTTTGAGCTAAGAGTTATGAGTAATGCGCTACGATTAGTTACGAGTTATGAGATAAGCGAAATATGTAAAATACGAAACCACCCCGTAATTTTGGAAAACATATAGACATTTTATAGATTCACTTTTATACTTTTGTAAAGTTTACATCCACAGTATATAGAAATGCATACATGTAATTTGTATTCTCAAACATTTAGTTGTATAAACACAATACTCCATGAGTTAAGATCATATAATGTATATGATGCAAATATTACAATATCGCAATATTGCAAGTCTTTCGGTTTTGCAAGCACTATTTTATCTCAAGATTCGATTGGGCTTACACCCCTCAACAGCCCCGTTTGTGTTAAAGCTATGCCATAAAGTATTAATATTATTACATAGTACTACTCTTCAGTCGATCACAATAAACATTCAAAGCACTCTGAAGAGCCATCAATCATGTCTTAATTCGCCAAAATAAACATCGGTAAAGAAAGGGTGAGGCTAATTCCTCTGAAAACCTCACCCTACCCTAAATTAAACTATAAAAACTCGATTGTAGCGTTGATAAATTCGAGGTAATCTCGACCCAAAGCAAACGGCTTCATCGGAAGTAACATTTAGCGTTGTAAATTACACGTCAACCCCTTCGTTTCAAAACTGCCCTTAACGCGTACCTGCGACAAAAGGCAACCCTTTACAATGCGGCAATCCCGCTTTGTCCTAAAAAACGTAGAGGCGCAACTGCCAAAGAATAGGCAACCCTTTACAATAGCGTGGCCCAAAAGGGTTCCAAGGCTGCAGCCATTACTTATTTACTTTTTCGCGTTCGGAGTGTCCTTGGAGGGAAGGGCCGACGCAACCGAAGAGGCACGTAGAGAGGATATTCGCAGCGAATTGGTAACAGGTTAGGACCTTAACAAGTCTTATCTTTTAACATGTGTGACATATATTACAAACATTTTAACGGTATACAATCCGAAAAGTAATTATGTATTTGTGCGTTTTTCTAAAAGAAAACGTTTGAACGATTACGGTACAAATTAAAAGAATATAGTTGTTGTTGGTTCGTAATTCCGTTTTACAATGTTTCGACTATGACAACATTAGGATCGTAATAAATATTGTAAACCCAAAAATCAGATACTTTGGAGTCTCCATAAAAAGAATAAATTACCACTAAACCCTCAAAAACATTTTACACATATAGTAAGAAACAGAGGTAACTTCTCATGTTGCACCTAACGGATATCTGGAGTGCTGGACAGGAAGTTTATTGTTTTCCTATTGTTGTCTTACCGCGGGGTCTAGTACCCATGACCAATATTCACCCATAAGAAAGTTAACTCTGTTTATTTTATCTGTTGTTTGTAACATAATTATCAACATTACAAACAAAATTAAACAACATATACAGTATTCTAGCACTAGGCTAACTTTGCTGCACTTGATGTTAGTGTGACAAAATCACAATTAACCAGATTACTTTAAAGTTAAAAAATTAATTAAAGAAAGCCTAAACGTGTAAACATAGTAAGACAGTTAATAGATGCAAGTAATAGGATGCCAAATATACTCCAATAGCTGTAACAGTAAAAGGGGCAATTCTGTTTTCATTGACCTGTAATGGGCTGGGATCGGCGCTTACGGCCGATAAACTCAAGCTGGCTCTTGGACTAGTTTTATTTGGCCATTAATATTTTTTACGATTTGTTTATCTGTGGTCCGGCAACTTGCCTCAATTAGTGAAGAGGTTATTTGCTTATTATAAATTATTTCTATTATTACTGTTAAATGAATCTGAAGGAATTACATGTAAACGACATGATATAGAATAACGAGCAACAGATATGCAATTCATGAATTTCAATCCTGTAAATTTACATATTATCTATGTAGTTGTGTTTTTTAACGTGAATTACACAATAATTTAAACCTGTATTCATAAATATATGTAGCAAAATGCTACAAAATAACAATATTATACGAAAAAAGCGTTAGAAATATTTAAATTTTTGTTTATATATTTTTAATGCATTTTCTCAAATCTCCATTTTAAAATGACAACTTGATTTACAAGCTTGTTGCAGTAGGTCAGTTGGAAGTTTAAATGTAGTCAAACCTATAGCTGTTTCTAAGAAGATCTATTTCTTGCTAAGCTAATGGAGTTTTATGGTCCCATATTCTTGTTGCTCCGTTTGTTTCAGCTAGTCGAACGAATTGCCGTGGCGTTTTTAGTACATTTAGTACAAAGTGCTATTTACAGACACGATAAAGGGAGAAAGTATATTTTAAACTATTTAAAATCGTTGATGCTTATTTTGCCATAAATTTAGCATCAAAAGTTATGTAAATGTGTTGTACAATAACTGAAAAATGTATCTGCGATTTAATCAGTTAGTGCGTGATAATAAACACTTTGATAAGCCTACATGACGTTACAAATATACTGATTTAAGAGATTGTTCTGAGCTGAAATATTTAAATATAGTTCCTGTATAAAGCCATGCAATCAGCGGGTAGCAAAGTTACATATGATGTCCATTTTCCTTTAGCGAACGATTTATTTTAATCGCTCGCAACTATACGCTTTTTTCCCCTAGAACCTCTTTTGTTGTTCCTTATTGCTAAGCATTTCTGCGACCCTTGACCTTGATTGTTTACCAGTAATGTTTACCACATTCAATCAGTGCAATTATTCTATAATTATTAGTTAAAACGAGTTGTGTGGCTTAAACCGGTATCCTTTAACTGCAACCCCATAAGTGGACAAAACCACACTTGCAAGGCAAGGTTCAGTATTATTAAAGTACTAAAAGTAGTAGAGTTGATGAGTAACTATAAATGTGTACACAATTGGTTAATCTAGGAAATTAGTTCCTAATTTATAAAATTAAATAATTTATTATCATACCTCTATAAGAAAATTGATCTTCAAGGGTCAGAAATCTTTCCTGTCAGAGGTGTGTTTTAATAACACGTGATTATGTTTTACAAACTCCATTGGATTAAGCTTAGAACCAGATAGTTTAGGATTTTGAGTTGTTGTACAGAGATTTTAAAAGTGTTAATCACAGTACATTGAGCAATGTCCTTCTTATAGAGGATTAGTAGCATTTGCATTCTATATCTCGCTTTTCACTAAATATTCTTTGATAAAATTTCATTACTGGCCTTCGTTTGGTTATAATATATATATTTTTACATAAAAGACAGTTTAATATACAAATATGTTTATTTATTTTTAACAAAACTGACATTTATTGTGTCTCCTCTATTACATAATATTGAAATCTGGAAATGTTTAAACTGTGTATTTTTCTTGATAACATTTCACTGGAAACTTGCTGGTCCCGCAGGTTTGCTGTGACGGGAACATTGTATAATGGGACTTATTTAATCTTTACGTAACTGTGAAGCTATATTTTTTAATTATTTTGTTTATTTGTTAGTATCTTTGTTAAGAATTAAACTGCTATTTGACATCTATAAAGCTGAAAAAATTTATTAGTGGAATATTTATCCTGACCTTCATGATATTTAAAACGTAATGAATACAAATATCGAAAGAATACATAAAACTGGGACGAGGTTACAGATCTAAGAATGTATTAGAAAGCTAAGCAAATAACAGGTCTAACAAAGCAAAAGTGTATACAAGGAGTTCTTTAACTTACACTACTCTTACTACCCATAACGAAACGGTCATTGACTTGACGGCCAATAAAGTCCGCGGGGGGCTTTTCTTATTTTATTACGGCAATAACATAGTTCGCTATTAGTTTTATAGATTATTCCGCCTGATATAACTGTTAAAGTTGATAGTAATGATTTCGTTCCGTCAAGCATACTCTTATCTCGAGGTAGATATTTAATTCTGTCACATATAATTTTAGTGTTACTACAAGTATGGGGCTGTGGAGTAGGGAAGAGGCGTTTAGCTGATGGTTAGTTGATGTTCATAAGCTGTCTTTATTTATTGCAATGACATAATCTACTACTTATATGGGTCCTGCAAGAAAATACTAGTACTTTTAGCGAATTTCCCCTTTAGGGAAGAAGCTATTACCGTAGTCGGCATGGTAAGACCTAGGCCCGGGACCATGATAACTTTTCGTTTTGAGATTCCCAGACCCCAAAAACACCATTCGTTCGAAACCGTATATATATGGTGTCCGTGGGTGCGATAACTCTCGTAAAAAAGTATGATTTTAATTAAATTTGGTACAAACGTGTAAAGCAGCATTTATGACTTTAAGTTCGAGAACCAGACAGATCGACCCATCCAAAGGGGTATTTTGGGGGGGTTTTGTACCCCAAAAATGTTTTTTACATATAATATTTCAGTAAATCCAATTTTTTTATTTTTTTGATCATTGCTCTACGTCAATTGGTTACAGAGATATTGGAAGTGCTAAACACAGTACGTTGTCCAATGTTATTCTTATGGAGAATAAGACAAAATTGCATATCTTACTTATCAACTTATCCTGACAAAACTTGGTATATTGCTTCATACCGATGTGGTATATTGATATTTGCACAAAAAATTTTTTTTTTTCTGTTAGTTTCCGTAGCAGTAAACCTGCGTCCTCAGCCCCCATGTTGTTCTTATGGAGAAAAAGTAAAATATTATGTATCCCTTAATTATGAACATAAAACAATAAAACTTGGTATGTGGCTTCACCTAATTGAGTTATATGCATATTTGAATAAAAACCCATTTTTTGTGTTCCTCGTTTCAACAAACCTGCATACTCAGCCGCCATGTTATTTTATGGAGAATAATTAAAATGTCATAAAAATCGTCTATTTATGATTGTATATTGATGAAACTTGGTATGTGGCTTTACGTGGTATTAAGGTACATACAAGCATTGTAAATTCGCTTAGTACGCAGGTTTGCTGCTACGGGAGTATTTATATGTTTTAGCAGTTATGAGAAATAAAGGTGAAACTTAAAGTAGACGCTATACAAGTATCCAATGTTGTAGCTGTAATTTACAATGTTAGGTCGTAGAATGATACATAATGGCAACATTTATTTATTAGAAAATAAGACTTTTTACCCTAATTTTATAGTTATAATTTCCAAGTTCAAACACAGAAGCCAGCTGAATTCCAATAATGTTATCGATTTGTATTTATACTTATATGCAGAAAACATGCATTTGTATTTCCTTTCGTGTATAAAGCTCTCGCACTAAAGCAACATTTATTGTTGGTGATATAAAATTAATCTACATGAAACTCTTACTGTACCTGGAACTTATACATTCTTAACACCCATTAATTAGATGCACCTCAACGGGGAGTATGTGGAAGAACCCTTGAGAAACAATCTTATATTTTCAATAAAATCTATCTTAAGGCATATATTACGTTAATAGTAAAATGTAATAAAACAATTACTGTAAGCCGTAAAATTGCCGTATTGCTGTATTTGTTAAAAATTCAAATGAGCTGGTGGAGTTCATAAGCATATTTAGTCAATTTAAACTTAAAATTGCATAAATATGGCTTATTACAAATTTGAGATTAGGCTATACTAGATAAATTCAACTAAAAACTCTGTTTAATGTTGAAAACATGTAATATTCGAAAAACATAAAATTACAAAATCATCGAATGGCAAGTTGGACCGATAATGTAACGGCCGTTTACTCCAACTACCAATAAACTCAAGCGGCACTTGGTGCTGTTTCATTCCACCATTAATATCGTTTACGGCCGCTTTATCGGCAGTTCCGCGTCAGACCACCACGGCGCGAGACGCTCTGCCAAACCGCACGCCCCCCCCCAGCCACACTCCCCCTTAATCACTAACTTTTCATGCCTAAACCATTTCAGTTCTTGTCAGTGCTACAAAATATATCTATCGAAGCTAGTTAAAATACATCAGATTACTATTTTAAAACTGTACGGGTGTTATTGTGTGTTTTATATCCTTTAAGTTAGCTGAAATAGTAAATTTTCTAACAAACGAGTATTTTGTAAGAGTGAGAATTTTAGTAATTAGTGTGAAAATTGGTGAAATTACTTAACTATATATTTTCCTTGACTAAGGATGGTAGAAGAGGGGATATATTTATACTAAACAAATCTATAAAAAAGCAGGTTTTTCACTGTAAGATCAATGTCAAATCAGGCAGTAAAGATTGTTTGATTGGAATTGAAGAAAGTAGTAGTACTTATTGGCTGTAATAAGGAAAAACAAATATAAATAAACAATTCAGATCTAAGATTAATTCTCAATTACATCAAAACATTAAAGGAAATGTAGTTGAGATTAAACTCTAGTGGTATATCTAATTTAAGAAGAGGTATATATAATTTAAGAAGTGGTATTTTAAAAACAAACAATGTTTTCAGAAAAAAAGTGAAGAATATGATTTAAGGTTTGTTCCAAATATTATAACTTACTCTTATTTCTTTGCATAAATGAGATGAAATATAAAAATAAATAAACATTGTGGAAGGCAAGCTAGACCTCCAACATCTTTGAAAATAAATAACCATTTAAATTAGAACTTTAAAAGCAGGCTCTTCGGCAGGTTTGCGATGTGTTAAACATCTTTAGTAGTGCGGTTTATTTTGTTTTTATGAGGAGGCCCGATTACGGAATAACCAAATTTTGTTGAGAGAAAATATATTGTAAAATATTAGTAGTGTATATTGGCCAGTTCTGTGTCAGGTGGGTGACGCGGTTGCCCCCCCATCACCGGATGTGGTGGCGGGTGAGACCCCCTCCAACTTTTTTTGAGATTTTTTGATTTTTGGTATTTTTTTATTCACCCCCTCCCCACGATTGGCGGATTTTAGTTTCCCGGATTTTTTTATTTCGAGGATTTTTATTTTCCTGTTTTTATAAATCAATATTCATTGATCTAATGATTATCACCATAATTTAGGTAATTTATATGATAGTTACACTGTTTAATATGCATAAATCACTGCAATTAGAGCAATTGGGCATAATTTGTAAACCCACCGCCCCTGACGACACACACATTGATTATGACAGTGATTTATGATAATGATATACCGACAAAAGAGCCACCACAACATTCCCAGATATGGGGTTGTTACGACACAAACAATGTCAGTGATTGATGATAATGGTATACAAAGGTATACCAATCACCTTCACCTTTGTGATTGATGGTATGGTACTACAAAGGAGCCACCCTAAACATTCCCAGATATGGGGTTGATTAATTTTTATATTAATTAGAAAAGGTTGTTTGTTTTGGCAACACCTGAGCTGCAGCTGCGCCAGCCCCATGGGAAACGCTCCGAGAGCTTCACAACCCACAACCCTCATTATGTGTTATTAACATTCTCAGACTGAGGGTGTTTTTTTGCCGCAACACCTGCGACACAGCTGCGTCCGCCATTGGGAATCGACACACCAAACCATCACAGTGTGCATATCCAAGGAGAAAGGTACATTCACAAAAGGTTAAGAAACTAATTAGAGTAATGAAGTGTTTGTTGTGCGACGTGTAAACAAATTGATGCCACTACCAATGTACACTTTGGCAAATCCCAAAGGTGAACAAGTGGTTGGGCAGTTTTACGAATACAAATTACAAAAAGTGACAATATACAACGACCATCTGTTGAAGAATGATAAAATACTAGACACTGTGGGTCAAGGTCTCAGTAAGAACTATTTCGTCAAGTGGGAAGGTTATGGAGACGAGTTAAATTCTTGGGTACGAGCGCAAGACTTGCAAAATGCCTTATAGCCAGTTCTATTTAACACTTCCCAGCAACAGTTCAAAGGATTATTTTCCAAAAAACACAGTGTCCAATTATATTACACAACTGCCGAGTCAAATCCGATTAGAAGACGATGGCGAGTGGGAGATGGCTTTGGTCGAAGCGCATTATCCATGTTCGTTTATGATAGTGAGTGATGAAGCTTTTATTTGGCTCGAGTATAAACTAATTCTACCAGGTATTCCAATTCCAATACCAGGTAGGTAATTCTAATACCAGGTATTCCAGTTAGTACTGAACAAATTGTACTGAAGATGAAACCCGGATATTACAAGAACATAATTGATTTATTGAAAATGATCAGTATTACAAAGGATGTGTATTTATACTTTGGGTATGATAAAAGACAAGACAGAGTCAAGAAAACGACAATGGTAGGTGGTATATCAGATTTATATTTCAGTGACGCACTGTCTCTGCAGTTGGGCTTCGATCCATACGACAGTGAATTGGCAAATAACCTCACGGCGTTATGGTCGCCTAATCTGACTATGGGACTGACGACACACATGTACGTATATTGTGATCTGATTGAACCGCATATCATTGGTGACACTACAGGACCGCTTTTGAATATTATTTATATTGACAGAGATAACTATGTACACGGTGCGCATAAGACAGTGCATTTCACTTGTTCTCATTATGTGCCAGTTATGAAAGGGACATTTGAAACAATCGATATAGACCTAAGGGAACACACTGGTATAAAAGCGTCATTCCTCTTTGGGACGTCGTACGTGAAGCTTCATTTCAAAATAGTACAGCAATGAATACAAACCATCCCTACTTGGTGTACTACCGCCGCCAACAATTGTAGACTGGAAGCAGTATCGATTGAGTATTTCGCGGTACCCCCTACCAGCGCAGCCATGGCATTGACAGTTTCCTAGGCGGTATGTTCCGCAACATCACACCGCTACTCAAGTTGGGAGCTGTGGCTGTGGCCAAAGAAGTGTTTCAATCCGGTGTTGGATTCTTGGTTAGCCACGCGGGATCCTAAAGAAGCCGCTTAAGATTGTTTCAGCAAATTTACAGACTCGCTAAAACACAAGGCGGATGGCAAACCTCAACGTGGACTAAGCGGCGGCGACAGCATCGGTGGCGCTCACTCGAAACGCCAACGCGCAACGCGAAAGAATAACGCGAAACACCGATGCGTTACTCCTGCACGAAAGTATAACGCGATAGCATCGCGTAAGAGTACCGCGAAGCGCGCAATGTGTCGCAGCACTCGTGTCACACCGTAATCTTTGACGAAAGTCCTTCAAGGAAGGGCGTCATCCAAGAAGAGTAATGGTAGCAGTAGCAAGTGTAGGAGAGTGAGAAAGAAGAAAGTGAAGAGAATATATGTGCGTGATATATTCAATTTACACACACACACACACACACACACACACACACACACACACACACACACACACACACACACACACACAAACACACACTAGCAATGTCGTTTCTACGTCAAAAGTCTTATAAATGTGTCAAGACGGAATTGGATTTATTCTCCCTACGGCCTACACAGACCAGTATCGAGAGTGGTAAATGGGTTCAGTACAAACCAACCTCCACTTTGACTGATGATTCGCCCATTGCGTTTGTAGTACCAGGCAATGGTGAGGGATACACTGATCTTTCGCGAACAATGTTGAAAATTACAGCATCTATTGTCAAATCAACAGGAGTGGCAATCACAGATGCTGAAGAAACGAAAAAAATTGATCCAGTCAACAGTTGGTTACATACGTTATTCATTCAAGTTGATCTGTGTATGAATCAGAAACTAGTTACACCACAAAACAGCACTTATGCATATCGAGCGTACAATGAAACATTGTTGAATTACGACTCTGATGCTAGGAAATCACATTTTACATGTGGTCTATGGCAATCAGACGATGCTGGTAATATGGACGTTACTCTGGACAATAATGACGGACTAAAGGCGAGACCAATAATGACAAATAAAAGTCGTGAAGTCGATATGGTTGGTCATCTACATGTGGACATGTGTAATCAGTACAAGTTCCTGTTGAACGGTGAGAAACTGCGTTTTAAATCAGTCCAATGAAAAGATTGTTTTCTCTATTATGGCGGATGAGGGTGAATACAAGATGCATATTCTTGATGTGAATCTCTGGATACGAAGATGAAAGGTTAGTCCAACTATACAGTTGGCACACAGCAAGATGCTTCAGACCTTCACAGCTAAATACTCAATCACCAGGGTGGAATTGAAAACATTCACACTGCCGTTTGGCGTAAGGAGCAAAACTTTGGACAATGTGTTTCTAGGTCAAGTGCCGAAACGAATTATTGCTGGTTTAGTCACCAACGTTGCACATAATGGTGATTTAAAAAAGAATCCATATAATTTTCAAAATTTAAAACCAACTTCTTCTCACTGTACGTTGATGGTGAACAAGCGCCGTCCAAACTGCTACAACCACACTATGAAACTGATAAGGGCAACTATGTAATGGCGTGTCACAGTTTGTTTTCAGGCTCTGGTATACACTTTAGCGATGCTGGTGGTAATCTCATAAATAGATATGATTACGATGATGGATATTCGATCTAACACCTGACATGTCAGCAAGCAACACTACTCATTGGAACCTAGTGCGTAATGGCAGTAGGCGTGTGGAGATTGCTTTCGAAACAACACTCGCAGAGAGTGTCAACTGTCTGGTATACAAAGAGTTTGACAACGTTATCGAAATTGATCGTCATCGCAATGTAAATGTTGACTTTGGTGGTTAGATCATTCAGTGTGTGATCAACACTCACACAACATGGATCGTTTACGCAGAGTACGGTGTAAAAATTTAGCAACTACCATTATTTTGGACTTTCAATATTTCAAGGACAACAATAATGACTACATTCCGAAGGAAGTGTGTGTCTTGGAATTGGACAGCGGTACACTATTAATGCATCATATCGCCAAATCCCACTAAACATCGTCACGGATTGGAATGGAATCAAGGCGATATCTGGTATCATGTACTAGAGGAATATTGCGAGCGTGCATTGCCAAACAACCAACTGACTATTTCAAAAGTGTTGAGAAAAAAGAATATGTACGCTGCAGTTTTATCACAGATCACTGTACTACTAATAGTAGTTAGGGCGCGCGCTTGGGGTCCAACATGGTCTCTTATGGGGGAATAGAATAACATTGGCTCTTATGGAGAGTAGAATAACATGGATTCTTATGAGGGATGTAATTCCGGAAACCGTAGATCACATTTTCGTATAATTGCTTCCTTCTTTGGTTAATTATCTAACCTACGTTTCCTTATGTATCTAACCATCACTTTCCTCTGCGTATCTAATCTCACTTCCTTTTTCGTGTCTAACCACACCCTCCACAACAAGTCTCTGTCGGCAAAATTGTTATAACGTGAAAAATTTAAGTAACCCTGACAGGTTGCGCCACTCCTCCCCCAACACTTTCTGATATCCTCCGCGCTTTCTCTCTCTCTCTTTGCTCCCTGCCCTCATTGCGAACAGACGTTCCTGCGCTGCTCCGCTCTTTGCATAACATAACCTCACTTTCGCGTTCTCACGCGTCTGTCTTGTTCATGTCTGACTTGTCCGTCTTAAAAGCGTTGTATGACATGCTAGCGTTTAGTAACTTCAGTTTCTTGTTTGACTTGGTTACAGTAGTGTTACATCTTACATGGTGACTAACATAACCTCATCCCCAGTAACCTTTGATAGTTAACATAATCTCACTTTCTTGTGTCAAGAGTGGTGTTGGGGTGTATTTAACTGTATAACTTGGCTAGAGTAGTGTTTATGTTGTATATAAATGTTTGACGTGGCTATAGTAGTGTTTTGCATTGTATTTAATTTTTTGATTGGGCTAGAGTAGTGTTGTGCGTTGTATGTGTTGACTATTATAACCTCACTCCCAGTAACTTTAGTTTATTGTTTGACTTGATTATATCATTGTTGTGCGTTTTATGTGTTGAATGACATAACAGTTACCTCAGTTTCTTGTTTGGCTTGATTATTGTGTGTTTTATGTGTTGACTAACATAACCTCACTTCCAGTGACCTCAGTTTATTGTTTGGCTTGGCAAGAGTAGTGTTGTACGTTATATATGATGAATAACATAAGAGTAACCTCGGTTTATTGTTTAACTTGATTATCGTAGTGTTGTGCGTTTTATGTGTTGACTAACATAACCTCAGTTTATTGTTTGACTTGATTATAGCAGTGTTGTGTGTTGTATGTGTTGACTATTATAACCTCACTCCCAGTAACCTAAGTTTATTGTTTGACTTGATTATAGAAGTGTTGTGTGTTGTATGTGTTGACTAACATAACAGTAACCTCAGTTTCTTGTTTGGATTGGCAATAGTAGTATTGTGCGTTGTATGTGATGACTAACATAACAGTAACCTCGGTTTATTGTTTGACTTGATTATAGAAGTGTTGTGCGTTGTATGTGTTGACTAACATAACAGTAACCTCAGTTTCTTGTTTGGCTTGGCAAGAGTAGTGTTGTGCATTGTATGTGATGACTAACATAACAGTAACCTCAGTTTATTGTTTGACTTGATTATAGTAGTGTTGTGCGTTGTATGTGTTGACTAACATAACCTCACTCCCAGTAACCTTACGTTTCAGTGTTAACAAACCTCACTTTCTTGTAATATAACCTCTCATCCTCATGTCAAGAGTAGTGTAGTGGTGTATTCAGCTGGATGACCTGCTAGCGTACAGTAACATTAGATTCGAGGGTTAACATAAACCTCATTTTCTTGTTTCAAGAGTAGTGTTGTGTGATTTTAGCGTTATCTGAATTGCTGGTGTAAAGTATCCTCACTTTTCAACCGTCAAACGTTCCAGTCATTATGCCACGCATTACATTCAAAAATGTATAACCTTATTATCCCTTGTGTTATATTTATTTTCCGTGTATGGTGTACTTCAGTTTGATTTTTGTGTTTTGTTCGTGTTTTATGTCTTGACTAAATTAGTCCTGTGTAGTGTATCTATCTAATCTGACTTGGTAGTGTTCAGTAAAAAAATTAAACATAACCTACTTTCAAATGTTTGCTTTGATTTGTGTAGTTTGTGTATTATTGTTTTTTGATTTTCGTAGCGATAGAGGAGTACTGTGCTCTCTTTTAGAACCTCTGTACCTGTTCTTTTAGAGCGCTTGATCAGAGACTTTAAAGTATCAGTTCCAAGACTAACAGTTTCAAAAGTAACAGTTACATCATCTATCTTGTTCATTTAATATCAGTGAAAACTGCTACAAAGTAACAGTTCAAAAAGTAACTCATCCGGGAAAGTAACAGTTCCAACCGAACTCATTCCAAGAAAGTAACAGTTTTCAAGGTCCCCGTTCCAAAAGTATCAGTTTCAGAAGATAAACAAGTGAAGAAGTAACAGTTACCTTCTCTATATATCTCTTACAACAAACTCTGGTACTTTAATCTATTGTCTACACTGATTAGACGTGTTTTGTGCTGATCTTGGGTAATCGTTAAGTGTTCTCTCACAGAATCTTATTGTCTTATTGATTTTGTGTAATTCATTTATATCCGTGGGAGCTTGAATCTGTTTGACGTATTTTCACTTTTTAAGCGTTAGAACATAACGGGTTAGCTTGTTTTCAGTATTTAATTCTGTGTTAAGGGATGGACGTTTCTAAAAAGGACCCTCAAAGCCCGGTAAATATATTTGGTACCTCTGTAACCTATGTTGAACACTTTAGATTGTACGGGTTGGAAACTGTTTTCAAATTCACTAAACGACCATGAGGTATCTCTGAGTTTGATTGGATTCGTAAAGGTTTTAATCAAATTGTAGAGACATCTAAAGCCAACGTTGCGCCCACTGACTATCTAGGGTTTAGAGTCTATAAATTTAAAAAGCACTGAACCAGGGTACGTATCTTTGAGACCAGTCTGTGAAGTTAGTGGTGATGTTCGCTAACATATTTTTGGGGGCATCATTCAATCAAATTTCGAATCAATTAAATATACAGATAAATTCAGAATTAATGTTACGAGGATAAATGTTCCAATAGGTTCTGGATGGGTAAGACCTGGCTTGTACAATACGTTTGATGAAGAGTGTAAAGCAAGGTGGGGTATCGTAGTTATTACAACAAAGACAACTTTTGTCTGGCTAGAGCGTTGGTGGTAGGCAAAGCAATTGTTAAAAATTACCCCCAGTATAAAACAATTCGAAAAGTCAAGAGTAAATCACAAACTTTCAGAGCTAGTAAACTCATAGCAAAAGCCCGAGTGGAAATTCCCGAGGAAGGTGCCAGCATCCTCGAGCTTGAAAAATTCCGGTCCCATCTTAAAAAGTATAGAATAACAATTTACAACTACGACAAAAAAGGCCGGGATGTTTATTTCTCCGGTGGTACTGAAGAGGCTAAATTAAAAATTAACTTGCCTTTTCACAAAGGGCATTACAACGTTATAACTAACTTAACTACCGCGTTTGTTTGTAATTTCTTTTGTGAATCCTGCTATGTTCCCTACAATACCAAGGGTGAGCATCGTTGCTCTAACAAATGCTATTCCTGCCATTCTATCTCTCCGCCCTGTAAAGAGGAGAAAGGGCGCATCACATGCCGTCTTTGCAATCGTTTCTTAAAAAATGAGCAGTGTTTAATAGCCCATCAAGGGCAAGTTTGTAAATCTATAAAGTTCTGCCGCGACTGTAAAAAGATGATTTTCCAACAAAACGTAAAACAGCTAATGTATGCGGCGAAGTTTGTCGCACACCCTGTGACACGTTCAAATAACCCGCGCATCAGTGTTTCATAAGGGTAGGTAGAAGAACTCCGAAAGACCGAGACTTTCTTTTTTATTTTCTTTGACTTAGAAACAAGAGAGGACGAGTCGCTTCCCTCAGACCCTGACAAAAAGTTCATAACGTTAACTTGTGCGTATCTCAACAATAATGTTCTAAATGTATTAATGGGGGTGATTGTGAAACTTGTTCTGAGAGGCAGAGAGTCTTTGAAAAACAGTCAGTTAAAAAATTCATGGAATAAGTTATGGAAATATGGACTATGTTGTGTAATTGCCCACAACGGGCAGGGTTTTGATTTTCAATTAATTTTTCAGTATATCATGAAAGAAACTGAATTTATTCTCTGCACTCCCTAAAGCTTTTGACCTACCTCCCGAGAAAAAGAAGGGCTACTTTCCCCACCTCTTCCACTCTAGCGAACCAAAATTATGTAGGCCCCATGCCCGGTAAACCCACAAATGTCCAGAGTCAATGTTTGAAAAGTTTTACAAAAATTTTGAGAAATGGTACGATGATCAAGTCACTGAAGACTACGTGTTTGATTTTAAAAAGGAAATCTTGGAGTATTGTATCTCCGACGTGGAGATTTTAGCTCAGGCCTCATTAAAGTTTAGAAGAATTTTCTTGGAAGAATGTATTGTCGATCCCTTTCTTGAAGTTATGACAATCGCTAGCGCCTGTAACCTGGCCTTCCGCCGCAACTTCTTAAAAGAAAAAAAGATTGGGCTTATTCCAAATGCAGGGTACCTTCGTGTATAAAATCAGTTAGCCGTTGCTTTTCGATCGTTAACATGTGAGGATAAGAAACGTGGAGTAAAGATTCAACTTGCAGGTTGGGGCAAAGAAGTCAAAATTAAAGGAATGAAAGTATATGAGTTTGACGAAGGGAGGATTTACGATTTTCAGTGATGTTATTGGCACAGGTGTCCAAAATATGCTTTCTGTGTATTAGAGATGAACCTCTGCAGGAGGATCCTTCAGACACTTTCCATCTCCGGTACGAGAAAACGAATTCCAAAACTTTAAAATTTAACGACTACGAAGTTGTAGAAATGTGAGAGTGTGGGTTTCATAAATTAAAGAAACATAACAAACTAAATCACTTGAACCCACTGTCCATTCTAAACACTCTTTCGCTTAATCCTAGAGATTCCTTCTTTGGGAGCAGAACGGGCAATACTAAAACGTATCATAAATGAAAAGAGGGAGACAAAATTCGGAACGTTGATATTTGCTCCCTATATGCGTTTGTAAATAAATATTGAAAGTACCCCGTTGGACATCCTATCATTTATATTGAAAACGAGTGCCAAGAAAACGAGGTCTTGAAGAAGAGGGATTGTTGAAATGTAAGATTCTACTTCCTCACAACTTGTATCATCCCGTACTCCCCGTTAAAATGAATAATAAATTAATGTTTGTGTCGTGTAGAACTTGCGGGTGAACTTTAAACCAAGAGGAATGTTTTCATGGTAGTGAGGAAAGAGATTTAGTTAGGACTTGGACAATGGATGAAATTAGAAAAGCTGTAGAAAAGGGTAATGTGAATTTGGACATGTTTGAGTCGTGGGAGTACGAGGTAGCCACATACGAGAATGGAGGACTCTTTACAGATTTCATCAATAAATTCTTGAAAGTAAAACAGGAAGCCTCAGGCTACCTAAGTTGGTGTAAGTCAGAGGAGGACAAAGAAAAGTACGTTTATGATTTCTTCGAACGTGAGGGTATTCAAATGGGGAAAGATAAAATTGCTAAAAACGGAGGACTTATATCAGTAGCCAAACTAATGTTAAATTCACTCTGGGGAAAATTCGGTCAAAGAGACAACATGACAAAAAATTCAATCGTCAGAGACTCTAAAGAATTATTCAGAATGGTAACTCAACCATAAAAAAGTTTGTTTAAGAAATTAAGCAAGTGGTTTTATTAGTTAATTGGCAGAATTTTGATGATGCCAGTGACGCTCTAAATCTGTAAATGTTGTAATGCGGCCTTCACCACTGCTCACGCGAGATCTAAACTTTATGAACATCTAGATGCCCTTGGAGTGCGGGTCTTGTATTATGATACAGATTGATGTATTTATTTATACAGGAATGGTTTGTACAGGGTCGCTACAGGAGGTTACCTCGGCAAAATGACAGATGAATTGGCAGAAAAGAACGAGCCCGGCTCTAATATCATAGAATTGTGTCCGGGGACATAAGTCTTAGGCTTTCCTTATCTGGTCAACCTAAAAACAAGAGCTACTATCTGTGTGTAAAATCAAAGGCCTCACCCTCAACCTTAAAACCTCCAAAATATTAAACTTTGAAGCTATGTAAATGATGGTACTTGAGAAATCTGCTGAAATACTAGACATTGAAGAGGGGAGATTCAGGAGGATAAATACACGAGAAGTCGTTACAGTAAGTAAAATTAAAAGTTTAAAATTATAGGACCCAAGAGAAAATGTAATGATGATCACGACACCCTGCCTTTCGGTTTAAAAAAAACAAAACTATCAGAATTTTCAGACGTGTAGGTACTGATTGCATATACTTCCCACCACCAGCTCTATTAGCTCATTCTGTTCTGACACGTTGTGCTGAACGGTCGTGTCTGTGCTGTTACTACTTTATCTAGTATTTTGTCTTCTTCGAAAATGTCTGCTAAACATAATACATCCGCTAACCAGTAGGTTATACTTCAGCTCATACACAAAAAGAAGTTAATTTAAAATGTAAAATTTAATATTGTACGCTCAAAGTTTAAGTTCTAGTCGATATACTAGTTGATACACTCAAAGTTTAAGTTGAGATACTCATCGGTTCAATAAATGTACGGGAATGGCCTTTGGTATTTTCGGAGTATATAGCATATAAAATATCGGAGAACTCCTCATCAAACACCTACATTGGACTATCAATAAATCACTCAGTTGCATCAGGATATATACCGTGCATGCCTTAAGTTAATCTAACACCGACGGTTTTTGATGATCACTATAAATAAATGTGTTGTAACGTTGAGAAACTATCTGGTGATTTGAATCTTGAAGTATCACTTGACTATATTCCAAGTTGCTACCGTCGATGAATTTAGCACCTTTCCCTTACGGAGCACTGTTACTTGTGTATATATCACTTGTCACTAGTACGGTTATATCATTATGGTCCAAGTCGTGGTACTGATCAAAAGTTTCCCTGCTCTGCTCTTGTCTGCAAAAATTTAATAATTGTGACATGGCTGCTAAGTACTAGACATTTAATAACAACCCGGTATAGGTTCTGTTTGATAATCAAGGAAAGCCATTGTTTAAAGCTAAAGACGTAGCTACTGCTCCAAAGCATGTTAATGGCTGGAGTGCAGTTCGGAAACATGTAGATAACAGTGATAAATTAACTGTTGGGAGTTTTTCTAACGGCGTTGGATCGATTGAGAAAATAACGGTTATCATAAACGAAACCGGATTATGTTTATTTAATGTTAAAATCAACATCTCCTGAAGCAAGACTATTAGTAAGAAGTCTGTTGCCGGAGAAGTTTGACCTTACTTACACAAATATGAAAGATGAACCTTTACTTTAAATTTTAATTTTCTTTAAAATCACATGTTCCCACTGTATGAGTGTATGTATGTGTGAATTAAGGTCACTGGCACGGTTGACAGAGAGCCCCGTAAACCTGAATCAGGAGGCTTAGTAGACTGAGGCACCTGGCTAACACCCAGGTTACTCCTTTGAACTGTCCGGTGTGAATATGCAATGAAGGATCTAGTAGATTGACACATCTGGCTAACACCTATGCCACTCCTTTGAACGAGACGGAAATAATTTGTGATGAAGGATCTAGTATATTGAGGCGTCTGGCTAACACCCAGGCTACTCCTTCGAACCAGCCGGTGTGAATGTTTGGTCCAGATAGATTGAGGCGTCTGGCTAACACCCAGGATATTCCTTTAAAAGGCTTGGTGTGAAAGAAGGACTTTGTACATTGAGGCGCCTAGGTATCACCTAGGACACTCCTTGGAACAGTCCGTAAAAAACAAACGGGGGGACTTGTAAAAAAAAATAAATATAATACATATAAAAACTCTACCCTTTCGTTTGCTCAAAGAGAGGGGACATTAGTCTGTACCGGGCGTCAACCAGGTTAACTGGATTGGTTCACGTACGGAATAATGTTTAACCTGGGTGCACAAGCACGGGTTGTCTCAAACCCCACTAAAGCAAACAGACACTTACCGAGGGTTTATCATGGCGTGCCCGGAGATCCTATACGGTAGTGGTGGAGACTCGATGGGTCAAGGTTTGAACACTGACCGCAGGAAAACGTCACTTTCCGATGTTTTCGGAAATGGTTGGCTGAGAAATAACAACGTCAATATACATCACGACCCCCAGTAGACAGTTGTCATCGGACTTGGACACAATTGACCGGAGAGTTAAATGTAGTTCCCGGCTATGTACTTTCAGCGGAGGCAAGAGTAAACGACTGAGGGATTTAATAAGTTAGGTCAAGTTAAATGTAGTTCCCAGTAAACAGTTTTAGCGGACTCGGAATCGTTTGTCTGAGACATTTTAAAAAGTTACGATCGAGTTAAATGTAACCCCCAATAAAGTAGCTTCAGCGGATCCGGACACTATTGACCAAGAAATTTAAAACATTACGGACATGTTAAATGTAACCCCCGGAAAATTATTTTCGGTGGACTCGGTCATAATTGGCCGAGAGATTACACCGTCAAAGTACACCACAGTCCCCAGTAAAAACAGCATAAAGTGAGAATAATCAACCGATAAATTACACTGCGGAACTACAGTCAGACAAGCCGTTTTACAGGACTCATTCACAAATAACCAACCAAGATTAAAGATTCAGAACAAAATACTGTATCATTATTGTCCTTTTAAAGAATGTATTTCATGATTTTTAATTGTCTTTTGATATGTACCCATGATGTATCATTCATGGTCAACTCCCCGATGTTGGTGTTGGTAACAATATTTGACTAGTAAATGCAGTAGAATTATATATTGACTCTGTTTGTTGGTATATCGTAACAGAGTTTTGCAGTAAAACTCATTTAATGAATACAACCAGCAATTACATCTAAACTCTAAACAGTTTAAATTTACGAAATACCCTACTGTCACTTGTATCTTTATTACACATAGTTTTAATTCATAAACAGTGGACCCGGAGGGTCTAGGAATCCTTATCAGGTGGGACACGTTTTGTGTCCTACCATCTACAGGTGTAATTTAATCAAAGGGGTGCGGGCAAAGTAGTGATACAGACAAAATTAATAGAAGAAATCTAACCCCACCATTACGGTGGGGTTTGAAAGTAAAACCATAACATTCCATACCATACCCTTACCACACCATACCCTACCAAACCATCGCAATACCATACCACACAACACCATACCAATACCACACCAAAGCCATAACATCCTATACCAAGGCCACAATACCAATACCCCCACCAAAGTCACCATATCATACCCACACCATACCAAACCAGACCATAGCCACATGATACCAAACGATACCATACCACACCATACCCTACCGTACCATACCATCTTAATACCATACAATACCAATACCATACCATCATAATACTATACAATAACATAACATACCATACCAATACCATACAAATACCAATTCCAATACCATATGATGCCGTACCATACCATATTAATGTTATCAAAGGGGTACGGGAATTGCTCACCCCTTGCTGGATCTCATATTTTTGTTGGGGTACAAAACGTAACCAAACTACCTTCGGTTTTTTTTATTAAAAAGAGACTCCCAATTCCAGACCCATGGAGTGGGGGTATAGCTTTTTTTGCCTGTCCATTTCTGCTAGTGTTTACAAGCCTTTTCTCTCCTTTAGGTTACTGTTAATAGTACTTTGGGATTTCTAAACAACTAAATGCATAGAAAGTTGTCCAAATTAATTCTTAATTTACAGGCATACACAACAAGTATAATTATTCACTCATGAAGCTAAAGCCCAGTTATTGATCTAATGTTCTAATAAAAAGACAGAGACATATCCCAATATAACAGCTAAAAATCAGATAAAGCTTTATGAACCCAACTGCTCCTAAATAACAGCTGTAAAGTCAACATACTTTATTAACAATTACTATTCTTCATACATCATAACAACTAAAAATAACAGGAGAGCCATTTTAGCGAAAAGGGGTGTATTGACCCCCTTCAACTTCAGTACCTTCAACAACGATAATCAACAATCAGTCAAAGTGTAATTTATTGTATGTTGGTTAGTCACCAGTTTACCTGTATGTGTGCTGTTTAAAATGTTTTAATTACATGTATCTGACAGTGGCATGATTTAAGAGAAATTATGTAGCTGAGGTCTTGGATGATTTAAAAGAACATTGAAAAACAATATAGACTGTATGGGGGAACGAAACGTCCCCACCTATATCATAATGAAAAACATAAAAGGTTTATTTATGAACCAGACCTTTACTATATTCAACATAAAAAGCAGAAGCTAACACCCTGAATACTAACAAATAATTAAATCAAATTAACACAGAAGCTAAAACATTCAAACACCCTGAAAAACTAGTACAACAGAGCTTGAGATATGGTCCTGTCCAGGTTTTGTGATGTTTTTTCTTTAAACAATTTAAATTGTAGCGTGGAATAACAAGCACCAAATACCATTTAGTCGTGCTACCCGTTCTCAATGAATTACATTATAAAGTACAGCCCCTTCAACTGTTTTGATGCCAACCTGCAGTACAGAGTTTGAGTATTTTTTAAATCATAGATGATTTTAACAAGTACATACCAAGATTCATGTATATTCTATTCCCCCATAAGAGACCATGTTGGGCCTCCAAGCGCGCGCCCTAACGAATACTAATGTAATCGATATCGACGATATTGGATGTGGATCGCTATCGTCAATCAAAAATCTACTATCAACAAGCGCGGTGCGATGTCGCCATTACAAGACAGCTCACACACAATGTGCCCTAACCAATTGTATCACATTACGTGGTTGGTTATATCTAAGTACAAATAGTGATGATGATACCAGTTCCTGCTTCTCTTTTACTACTAGTACTACTTCTGCTGCTGACGGTATCGATACAGTAGAAAGAATACCAAAGAGATCCAAAAGTGTCCGTCCAAACTACCTGTAAAGAATGTTGGAGTCTATGCTGCGGATCATTTACTACATTATATCTCACTATCTATTGTTATGATTGTTAACACTGATCCACACAATGAAGATGACACACACTGGGTTGATTACTACCTCAGCAAGGGAGGAGGATTAATTTAATTCTTTGACAGCTACGGTCAACCTCCACATCTGCAATTCTACCAAGGATTCCTGAGACGCAACGCTCGTTGCTACCTGTACAACGAGCTTCGCCTTCAAAGTGACAACACTCTGGTCTATGGGCACTACTGTCTTGTTTACCTGTACGGCCGCTCCCACTACGGCATGAAGATGAAGGACTTTGTTCAACTCTTTGACGACTCTTATACTGCTCACAATGATGCACTGATCAGAAGACTCTTTACTCAAATGTATACCAATTGAATTTTGAAAAAAATTAAATAAACTGTTTACTCGGAATAAAAAAATACTTGTCCTCCTTTAGTATTTACTTTAGTTTATAGGCTCAGATCCAATTGAGCAAAACAAAAGACTAAATTGAATATTATTTCAATAAAATCTGTTTTTTTACCCATATGTCTAACTTAAGACTAATTTGGTAAAAAAATTTAACAAGTATATGACAGTTGACTACATTAATTAAGATTCATAAGTAAATATCAACAATGACTAGAATTTCAATATATGAATTCCTTAAATAAATATAAATTTATTTTATTTAAAGGATAGAGGTTGTCTGATTTGAATTAATGTACTGTATAAGAATTTAATCTATTAAAACTAGAATAAAACATGTAACAAAACTAAAACTAATAAGATATATAAATTATATAACAAAATAAACTATAAACACGCACAATCAGTTTAATATTTTGTACACTAACCTCAAACTCATGCGACGTCACGAAAAGTTTCACCAATCTACGTCGTAATCAATTTTCATCGGTGGTGCAAGGAAAGATGCTATTGGTAACGGTGGCGCCCTTGAGGGTATACCATAATGTCCCCATGGAAGTGTGGTGTGTTAATTCCATCTTCTGGCAGCACGTATCGTTTGTCATCAAACGGCGCCATGGAGCGTTTCCTTACCACAACGGTGTACATTATATGGTAACGCCTTTGGAAACGCATATTGTCTGTTGATTTGATTGTATGTTTAAACAGACAATCAACATAGTCTTGAACAGCCAGATCGTTCTGAACAACGGCGCGATTGATACCTTTCACCTTTTTTACAGGCGGAGGCACATCCCAACTGTCGTCATCTCCGTTACCTACTATAGCTCATGTTCTACCACCAAATACGACGCAGTATGGCTTAGCCATCAAGCCCACAAACATCTTAATAGCCACCCCACCGGCTTTGTCCTTAAACTTCCCCAAAACCCTAACGTTGCGATCATCATAGCAGATATGGTGCTGGGGGTAGTTGCTGGAGTCAAAGTCGTCCAGGTTCTGCATCATGTCGCGGTAGACATCTCTGATACGGATTGCATAGATTATGCCTTCTTTCTCCATGTAGGCCATTCTGACCCTATCCAATCCGTATCGCTAACCCATGTCATAGTGGAAACCGTACATCCATCGTTTACTATGGTCCAGAATGGTCATTCCAGCATACACTGGTTTGTTTAGGACTACTCACACCTTTGCCAATATTCAGTAGGGCCAGGGTCTCGTTATACCAATCGTGGCTATTGAAATTAGCCTTGGCCAAGTACTTGGTATAGATTTTGCGGGAGGCTGCGAGCATCAGATTTGTATGTTTTTTGACATTCTGGAGACTCATAACACAGACAGCATTGATCATTAATTTAAACATCTCAACTTTCAAAATTGGTTCTGGCCTGCTGTCTAAGATCGGTAATCAAGGTCAGGCACGTCTTCAACCATGGCTACTGTTTAAAACGCAATACCCGGTGGATGCGTTGAATAAGTAATCCACTCTCCATCGCTGGTTGAAGATAGCGGTAGTGGATTACATATTCCTTTTTATCCATTAGGGTGGCCATTATATTCTTAGATCTTCCTGCTCCACTGTCGATGATGTCCAGTGATGAGTAAGGCAGTTGGTATGCCAGTGCTCTCCGCACTTCCAGACAAAACGGTAAGTCGCGATGTTTGTCATGGAGTGCCTGATTTATGGGATATTCCAGGTCCACCTCCAAAACGTAACCATACTCCCCGTTTGCCGGAAGGTTTGCGATGTGCAAGTCGTCGCATTCCGAACGTGATAACCACTCAAAATTAGCATATAGGAGTAGCTCAGACATTGCCCAGCCGTAAAGGTTATTAGCATCGTAATACATTAAGTATGTATCATCGTCATTCTCGACGCTACTCGTTGATGCGCTTTGACCGTTTTGGTAGCCACCATCTTCTCTTGTAAATTTATTATTGGTGACGACGTGTCGAGTAACGCACTGGGTTAGTCCACCTCGAATACCCTTCTCGATAAACAAATACTGATCAACGTCCTGCAGGGTATCGAGGACCACGCCGGTCTTGAACAGCATCACGTCCCAAGCGTAAGGTAATGTGCTAGATCCAAGTTGTAATGTGTCAGACACATTTCCCTAAAACCCTCGAACACATCTGCCACCGCAGGACGTCAGTCTGAAGGTAAATGTCGGCATGATGTCCGAGGTTTGTACTATTTAACTTGGTCCAGACGCTTTGGGCGTGTACATAATCCTCATCTTTGATTGGATCTCCGAAAACTGCCTTTGGGGGTAAAGAATCTTCGGCAAGTATCATCAATGTGATGTGCTCGTAAGGAAATATTCCTTTCCAGCGCAACAGGTCAAACTCTTCCTAGTCAGCGTATCGAGCGCGTTTGATGGTCATTTTATCGGCCGGCAGAATAGAAGCTAATGTTGCTATTGACTTTCACATCAACCTATACGAATTAACAAATTGTAATTTAAAACTATTCCGCCGGCCTGCGCCGGGATACTGAAAGCGTTTGGAGAAGGTAATATACTTCTCCTCAGTATTAGCGAGCACATCGATGTCTCCTTTGTCAACTGCGAGCTCTCTCACGATGAAGTGAGCATCGTAGTTTGACAAATTGTGGAGGTACATGTTGACAGTTTCTTGTTCCTTGAAGCAGAGATTGCACGATCGATGTGCAGCTCCTCAATACATGTATGGAGGTGAGTGTTGATGATTACTCACATTGACATCATTGTCACCAACATGTTCAATGATGGTCTTTTTGCAAATGTGACACAGAGATGCTTGTTGAAATGACAACTCCTATTGTTCTGTCAACTGTGGGGGATCACTTTGTATACGTCGACCGTATAACATTTGTCCAATTTTCTGTACGTCATTCCGCACTGAATTTATAAAATGCTGTGCCGCATCCTCACCTCTGTACAAGCGAATTTTGGAAAGGTTCGTTGGTTGTTGCATCATCGTCGTTGCAGTCTCCATCGTCGGTGTTTCTGTGATCATCGCGAACGTAGTAAGCGTATGCGTATGGTATTTGGATATTCCTGACGTTGTTAGGCTCACCCACATTATGCTGTTGTCCTACTCTGGCGGTCGCTGGGTCCCAGGCTGGTGGTTGGACTGTAGGAATCTGATTGGGAGGTTGGTTGGCTCCATGTGGCGCAAGGGCGCATTCAAAATCTGCATTAATTGTAAATCACGTTCTTTGAGTACGCTCAAAGTATTGAAAACGGATCTCCTTCTCTTCTGATACCTCCTTTCTCTAAGGAGCTTGGTCTGAACAGTATCGTCGATGTTCTTCCAGATGCTCAGCTCCCCTGAGGCATAGCCTAGTCGATCGATTGTCAAAATATGCAAACACCTCTTGCAAATGAAAATTCGCTGTTCTCGACATGTCAACTGGCTAGTCACCAACTTCTAAAAATCCTTCATTATTGCATAATGGGATGTCTTCTCATCGGTCAGGAACAGAAGGTCGAAATGGTTCGGTAGCTCTTGATCCACGACGCGAAGAGGGAGTGCTCATCTTCTTGGTTGGCACCGTTCCTCTTCTTCTTCTTTTTCTCCAGACCATAGACATATACGCTTACGCCGCAGTTGTTGCACTCGAGCATGCGGATTTGTGAAATAGTCATGGAAAAGGGACGACTATCAAAATTTAAATTTGCTTGTGTTGGAGCTATGCAGTTAAGTTATGAGCTCTGAGCTGGTTTCTAAAGGGATCTGCAATTAATTCAGATAGGATTTAGATTGCATAGATTTAGATTTAGGATTGCATACTGAAAACAATTTTCATCCGCATCGTTCAAAACATTAACCACGGCTTTTGTCATGGTGATATCTTGCGGCGGCGGGATGAAGGAGCTACCTCTGAGAGGGTTATATACATCTACTCTCACTTCCATTTCTAACACTCTAACAAAACTCCACCCCGAACCCTTCATTTCGCACGTCTCCTTTTCCAAGATAATTGCCTGGAGGAATTGTTGGCATATTTTCTCAACGTCTGATGACTGGAAAAGGGAGACGTACTTTGTTTGAAAGTTCCGCTCACAAGATTCACTATGTTCGTTTGCGAATTGACAGACCACCCACAACAGTACTTTGATGGCATTTACATTTTCTAAATGGCACCGCATGAGTGTTATTAGCTGTGCCCGCACCGTATTCAGGGATTCCATTAAAAGGGACGGCTTGATCCGCGGGCTCGTTCAGACGGTATGATTTTAATCGACCGCGGAATCCCATCTGTAACTCCTCAAAGCCAAAAGGAGCCAAGTCACCTGGGAGCATCGGTTGGTCGACTTCATCATTGCTGCTGTCGGTGCTAGATGATGAAGAAGGCGCAGGTGATTGTGGCTGCAGTCCGCTGGGCCCGCGCGACTGCTGGATCCGCTGGAACTACCCGCCCTCGAAATGCATACCACATTTTTCGCTGTTTTGTCCTTCCTCAAAAAGACTTTGCAGCAAAGAACACATGAAAATTCTGGAAAGAGATAAATAACAACTGTTAGCTATTATGTTCAATGATAAACTGAGAGGTTATTAGGTTTAATTTGATTCATTTTAAAAATTTAATGTTAAATTGATACAAAACAAACTAAATGAAAATGTGAAAATGAGTACTAATACAGAATGATTATTGTAATACAAAGTTATCCCATCTTTAAAAGATTTAAAACGTGCTTGTAGTACTGAAAGAAAATTTGCTTTAATGTGAGACATGTTATAAATAAATCAAGTTTTTACAAATACGACTACTTCTAATAAATTATTCTTACCTCTTTGGGCTTCGTCGGATGCCTGGGCGGGAATTGGGTCAGGAGCGTTGTCGGCTCTCGGCAGTTCAGCAATATCTGAAAAACCAACGTTGATTGTTAGTAAAACTTTATAACCCCTTTCAATGCATATATTTATTTGAAGAATCATATTATTTTAAAATTTATAATCGGGGTTGACTCTCAGCACTGCATCAACATCTAAATCACCAACGTGTATTATTAGTACAACGATTATACAATCCCCTCAATGCATATATTGCATTGAAGAAACACATCGTTTGAGTATTTACGCTCTCCCTTCAAAGTTCTAATCTACAAAAATGATTAATTATATTACTAACCGGATCGGAAAGCAGGGTTCTGAGGCTGATGAGGCATGGGGTGGTGGACCGTCATTTTTTGTCTACGTAGATCATCAGCCCTGGTGAATCGACTCAGGACAGAGGACTTGGTCGCCACCATGCGCCGTACGCGCGTGCCGAACAAGATTCTGTCTCAACCGTTACGCCATACTGCATACGGCACAGGAAAACGGACGGTCATCGTTCATGGTATGAAACAGAACATACCGAATTATGATGATTTGCAAAGAAAAGTAAAAGAAATAAGGAAAGGAAGTTGGGGGGATTGTGCAAATTACACACAAAATACACAAAATAGTAAATGGAATTATAGAGGACGATGTTTGGTTTTAATGAAAATTACACATACAAAATAGGAAATAGAATTATAAAGGTTGTTGTTTGGTTTTAAAATATCTTAATTGACATCCTATGCATTTAATATTCGGATAATTCAATAATTATGACATCTAAATTTACCATTTTTAGATGACTCTACCCCCATGAGGATGAAAATAGACTGAACAAAGTTTGAAACCCATGCATGATGGTTCTCTTTTATGTTAAGATAAGTAAAAATATTATTTTTTTTATGAAGTATAAACCAACACTCTTTATACTAACAAATAAAACCTGGTTTACAGCTAAAGATGTAACACAAATCCTAGACTAATATGATGTAAAAACAAATAGTTAATATCAAAGGATACTAAACAAAGTTAGTGACTCTAGCATGATTTTGCTATTTTAAGATAATAGAAATTACTTGATTTTCATAATGATGTCTAAAACGATGTTCATTAAATAATTAAATATCATTTATATATTTATAGCACTATTGATACATAATCCTTATTAGTGCTTGTTGAGATAATTTCTACAATTGCTATAAAAAAGGAAAGAATATTACAGTATGAGTCATATGATTTCTTTCTTATAAAAATGATTTATAATATTTAATATTCTTGCACATTACAGCTAATAATAATAAGAAGAAGAATGTATGTTACTTACGGGTAATAATCCAAGGAGAATAGCGCACACAGAAGCGGAGTTAAATCAAAGCACAACTACACACGGTGAAGTCCAGACTAAGAATGACCAAGGAGTCGTCGCGGAGCGGATTGGTGGGGCTTTTTTGGTGTGTATTGGTTCCCAATGGCGGACGCAGATGTGGCGACAAAAAACAACCCTCAGTCTGAGAATGTTAATGAGGGTTGTGGGCTGTGAAGTTTTAGGGGAGCGTTTCCCATGGGCTAGCGCAGGTGTTAATTCGTTGAAGGGGCTAAGACCACATGCTGGGTATGTCTGGGAATATTGAGTTGGCTCCTTTGTCGGTATATCATTATCATCAATCACAGTCAGGGGGGAGGGAAAGTGTCACAGACAAACCCTCGGAGGGGGGGGTTTAAAAAACAAATAAAAAATAAATCAAAAATATATACAAAATCTAAAAAAAATTCGCAAAAAGTGGAGGGGGGCACCCGCATCACCCACTTCACGCAGAACCGGCCAATATACACTACTAAAAGTCACTGATATAAGGTAGTATCAGCAATTGAGTTATTGAAATATATTTTGGTAACTAGAGTAGCTGATAAAATATTACAAATAAGTATTAAATATTGTATGAAACAAGGGAATTTCCACTAATGAACACATTTACAGTAGGACAGTTAAACTGTAACATTGTGTAACTATACACTAATGTTGATAATATAGATAATGGAGATGAGCTTTTAGTCTAGATGTATTCAACAATGGAAACCCCCTTCTTAAACTTTTTTATATTTATTTGTTTATTGTATTTGTGGATTGATACAACAATTTTATTTGATCAGCTGCTCTAGCTTTAAAAAGCAATTTTAATAACCTATTTACTGATACTGGCTTATTTTAGTATATAAAATACAATCAATTTAGTTAAAATCTCTTTCTAAAACCACCCAGATTTTCTAGTTAATGTGCCAGAGAGTTTATACCATTTGCATGTTTTTGCATCTTTCTAAATTGTATTTTATTATGGTTTTTATCACAACAAAATAATACCCAAATTTGATAAATTTTGTTGGCCTTCTATTTCAGTCATATATTATCAAAGATATTTCGAGTTTATTTTTAACCTGTACTCTTAATATACCAGAAGCCAGCCAAAGCATCCTTTAAACCTTCTCAAACGTTATTAAATATCCTTAAAGATTTGAAGAACTATTAAGATTTAAACGTTTATCCTTAAATACATAAATACATAAACAATAAATGCATACACGGACTAACAACATTTTAGAGCCATAAAGCTGGGAGGGATCATTGAGACCTTAACTTGAGACTTTTATCTTTATCACCGTTCACGATTTTTAAAAGATTTCCTAGGGAAAAGTGCAAAATTGGGGTGGAAAATTATATGTGGTGGAAAATGGGGTGTTAGTGGGTGAATGGTGGTGGTGTGTTTTTAAGGATTTTTTCCTAGGAATAAGCATGACCGGGCTCTCTCTTGTACATATGAAGGAAGGGTGGTTTTCGTGAAAAATGTCGAGTGACTTAGAGTTGGTGGAGATATTCATTTTGGTGTTCGAGAAAAATGGTTTTCGAGGTGATGATTCTTTCTGTCTGGATGTGTACATTCCAATGAACTACACTAACGGACCTTTTCTGACGGAGAGGTATGAATGTGGTAGTCTACTCCAGATTTTTCATTTATCATTTTCTTTTATTTAAGATCGTTATACCCCTAAAACCTCAAAAAATAGACAGTAGGGGTCCCAGTCGTTGGGCCGTGGCCAATCAGAATCCAGCATTTTGGTCACGTGACTTGTGACGTCATTAGGCCCCGCCCCCAAGCTGGTGGCGCCCATGGTGGCTTCACTTTTCCCACCAAATTTCCTAACCTAACTTTTTTCCCTGCCAGATTTCCTAACCTCACTTTTTCCCCACCAAATTCCCTAACCTCACTTTTCTCCCGTCAGAGTTCCCTCCAGATTGTGCAGTGTTGCCAACTTAGCAGTGTTGCCAGACTATGCTCTACGGATATTATATATATATATATATATATATATGCTCCACGGTTAGACTATTATATGTATATATGCTCTATGCTATTATATATGCTCTATGTATATTTTTAATTATGGCTACATTATATGCTCTATGCTATTATTCTATCATATTCTCTACTATTATATATGATCTACGGCTAGCGGTTATTACTATACTCTATGGTACATACACTCTATGCTATTATATGATACATAATTATACATATACTGTATGGCTGTATTTTTTATGGCTACATTATATGCTAAAAACCCAGCGGTGTTAAAGGTAAGGTAATAATGACAATTATTTATATAATAATATATCATCTTCTTCCTCCATGACTCCCTCTTCTTCTTCTTAATCTGTGCTGTACTCATCAAACACCGTTAGTCAGCTAAATTATCCAGTTTCAACCTGTTAGGCGCGCAAACCGTAGCCTTCCTCCGTCAGCTGTGACAGGAAAACACCAAGGTTAGCCGCTGCTTTCATCTTCTTCTTCTCTTTATTGAGTCTGTTTATCTTAAAATTGCTAATATCTCAAAAACGGTGGGTCCTAGGGTCATATTGACCCCATAAAACTGCCTACTACGTAGTGTAGGCACTTCAGAGGAGTATCTTCCTATATGAAAAGTCTTAAACAAAATGTTGCAGGTTGCATCTCAAAAAATGAAGGGGCAAAATTTAAAAATTAAATATCTCAAGAACGGCTAGGCCGATTTCAATGAAACTTGGTATGTAGGTACTTTTTAACCTCCACTACATCTTACAAAAACATAAACTCTGTATTGTGGGAAAGTATCAAAAAATGTAAGGAGCTATAGTTTAAAAATCAATATCTTAGCAACGGCTGGGCCTATTTTAATGAAACTTTGTATTTATGTACCTGTTAACATCCTCTACATTTTACTAAAACCTAAACCCTGTACTGCAGGCAAGTATCAAAAAGTTGAAGGGTTATTGTTAAATTCCTTAAATCTCGCAGCATAATCGGGGGGAACGCAGTGGCCTAGTGGTTAGCGTCTTGGACTACGGTTGAGGAGGTCCAGGGTTCGATTCCCTTCCTATGCTAGGTACCCTTCATCAAAGGTATTATACAGGCTGACTCGTACCCTGACTTTACCAACAGGGACGTTAATCCCTGCTACATCGACACTAAAGGTGTCGCTGATGGTAACTGACTCAGAGTTACTTTGAATGATGCCCCCAAAAATCTCCCAAAGGACATCGCAGGGAACATAGCATGATCTAAGCTAAGTAAGGCAAACTCCCACAGGGGGAATTTTTTAAAAACTACAAACTAACCTGTAATAGAACAATGAAAAATACAAGTCAGAAGCAGTCACAATAAATCCGAGAGGATGTGGTGACGATTAGATCGCCCGAGCCTCAGGCAGTCGCTATGGCACCATCACTCTATCAACTGTCTCTTGAACATATATGTAGTGCATTTCCAAACAAACATCAGCTTTTAAGTATTTTAAGTGAGCCCAAACCTACAGTGAAAGACTTGGACGAAAAACACCAGAGCAAGTGCACTAGACTGGACCACAGTGCCTATATGACATAATTTGGAGGTGTTTACTGTTTTATTTGTATAACGATAATAAGAGATACCATACCAGACACGTTTTTCCCTGGGATCTGAGAGGGTACCAGAGAACAACTGCGGTTAATCTGGTTTTACACTGCGATGCTTGAGGGGTCATCGCAATATCAATCTTGGAGAGATTGTTGCTGTTAAGGTAAGATATTTATTTATACTATTAGAGTTTTCTACCTCCCCTCGGGAATAATTTACCTTTGACGGTGTAATAACTTGAGAAATTTATCCAAGTCCGCTGAAAACTGTCCCCGGGGACCACGATTTTCTTGGCTCGGAACGTTTTAAATTCTCCGGTCAAATACTTCCAAGTAGAACGTTTTCCTGCGGCCAGTATTCCAGCCTCGATCCATCGAGTCTCCACAGCTACTCACTAGGATCTCAGGGCATCCCGTAATACAGTACTCCTATATAACTACACAAGTCAGAAAAACACTAACACACAAACTACGTATGTCAAACCAGAACTACAAGTTATGAGGTTACTGAAAGGCAAAAAACAACTCTAATGAAGGTATCAAACACTACTCTAACCAAAACTGTATTAAAAAACAAGAATAGAAAGTAAGATTACTGTTATTTTAGTCAGCACATACAAACACAACCCAGCCACAAGGAAGTGAGGGTATGTTTACTTTCTTTACTGTAAATTACCAAATCAAACAATTAAATACAAACACAACACTACTCTAGCCAAGTCAGTCAGTTATACTGTTTAGAAACCTCAAGATACTATTAACAGTAAATTAAAGGAGAGAAAAGGCTTGTAAACACTACGACTAAGCAAAAGTAGATGAATTAGATGTTAACATTTATTTTTTACTTTAAACTTTGAAACGCTGAAACAAATGGTCCTTAGTGAAAGTGTACAACAACTGAAAATTAACGAATCTAGAATCAGGAGGACTAAAGACAGAGATATTGTAACTGTAAGCGAAACTAAAGTTTTCAAAATTACTGGACCAAAAAGGAAGCTCGAGGGAGAGTACGACACCCTGCCTTACGGCTACAAAATTCAAAGACTTGAGTAAAACAACACCGGAAGTACAAGGGGGCGAAACGCCCCCTTAACCCATAACGAGTCATACTTTCCCCTCCCGCGAATCGCTCTGCCTCGGTCACTTTTGCCACTGCTCCTGCCGAGGTAAGACGTGTCCCTACGTTGCTTTGATCTGTACTATTGCACAATACTTGATATTAAATGTCTCACTTAACCTCTTATATATTTAATAATCAACCCGTTACTGTACTGTTTGACAGTGAAAATAATCCTTGGTTCAAAGGAAAGGATGTCGCAAAAGTACTGGGATACTCTAAGTTACATAAAGCTCTTTCAACGCATGTAAGTGAAAAATATAAGAAAACTCAACCGGAAGTAGGTCTACCCCAAAGTGGGGTAGACCTATCCTACAATGATTCTAAGGTTATTTTCATATGCGAGCCCGGCTTGTATGAATTGATATTTTCCTCCAAACTACCAATTGCTAAATAATTCAAGTACTGGGTTTTCGAAGAAGTATTGCCCTCCATAAGAAAGTATGGAATGTATAAAATCCAACAAGAAAAAATCAGTGGTTACAATCACTTACAAAATCACTGGAAATTAACCAACAGCTCACTCAAATTAACTCAGAATTTAAAACTACAAACGATAACCCTATTGGTTATAATACAAATACATTGTATTGGCTGTAATTAGACGTCCTGCTCTCTGATTGGTCAAATCTTTAACGCTATTTATTCGCAAGCGTTAACTTCACTCTGCCCCTTGCATCTGCACCAGTCAGAGGTCCCTGCGCTACTTAACATAATCTTAAAAATGTCCCACTTAACTTCGTATGTATTTAATAACCAGCCCATGTCTGTACTTTTTGACAGCGGTGACAATCCTTGGTTCAATGGGTCCCAACTCAATTATCATGATTCTAACGTAGTTTTTACTCAGAACCGGGTTTATACGAGTTGATTTTTCCTCTAAACTACCAGAAGCTAAAGCATTTAAATTTTGGATTTTTGAAGAAGTCCTGCCTTCCATTAGAAAGTATGGGGTTGATAAAATCAAACAGGAGAATAATCAGTTAAAAAATCAAAACTCTCAACTAATGCGAGAAATTACAAACGTTATGGAAACTAACCAACAGCTCACTCACATTAACTCAGAATTTAAAACTGCAAACGATATAATGTGTAAAGAAAACCAGTCACCTAATGAGTTGTTGATACCGGGGTTATTTAATAACGGTACATCCATAGCCAAAATAACTTTCCTGATAATAGTTTTATTGGACTTGGAAACGATTTGACAGGCAAATTTAAAGTTTCAGGCAATGTATATTTTGCTCCCACTATGAAGTATTTTCAGGGGAGGTAGACATTTTTTAGGCCGGGAAATTTAAGATGCTACTGTCAAGCTAAATGTAACCCCCGGTAAAGTATTCAAGCGGTGTTTTTTAAGTTTATATCTAAAGGAAAGATAAATATAATTTCAAAACTCCCTATTACATGCTCAGAGTATGAGTTCTTTCTACAGGGCCAATAGACGTATTGGAATGGCCCTTGGAATTTTCGGAGTAAATAGTAGATAAAATAACGGAGAACCCCCTATCAACTGCCTGTATCGGAGTATCAATAAAGCACGCTGATACTTCAGGAAATATACCATTTTTGCCTTTTGCGAATCTAACACCGTCAGTCTTTGATGATCACTTTGAACAAATATTTTGAAACTTATCTGTACTATTGAGTAAACTGTGACATGGCTGCCAAGTTCTATCAATTTAATAACAAACCGGTATTGGTTCTGTTTGATAATGAAGGAAAGCCATGGTTTAAAGCTAAAGACGTAGCGTCTGTTCTTAAGCATGTTAATTGCTGGAGTGCAGTTCGGAAAAATGTAGGTGACAGGGATAAATTAAGTGTTGGGAGTTTTTTTGACGCTCAAAAACAGGGCGTAGGACCTATTGAGAAAACAACAGTTTTCATAAACGAAGCCGGATTATGTTCTTTGATGTTAAAATCAACTACTCCTGAAGCAAGACTGTTAGTAAGAAGTCTGTTGCCGGAGAAGTTTCACCTTACTTACACAAATATAAAATATGAACGTTCTAGTTCACTTTAAATGTTACTTTTATTTAAAATCACAAGTTCCCACTGTATGTTTGTGTGTGTGAATGAAGGTCACTGGCACGGGTGACGAAAAACCCCGTAAACCTGAATGAGGGGTCTAATAGATTGAGGCGTCTAGCTAACACCTAGGCTACTCCTTTGAACGGCATGTACGGTGGGACTTGTAAAAAACTAAAAACAACAACAAATAAAAATAAACAGTAACAAAATAAATAAAAAATATATGACAAATAAAAAGGAGGTATTAAATCGTCAGTGGCTACCACTGTGAGAGGCGATGGTTGGGACCTCTCACCTCAGAGGTTTAGGGCTGCTGATGACGCTCTGGGTAGTAAAAAAGAACGCACCGACGCTCCTGCGGCCCAGCTTAAGGCTTACCATGGTGTGGAAACGTGAGCGTTCAAAATTATTTCACCGGGGTTATAAATATTTGACTGGATAATTTAAAAAATCCCGGGCTAAGTACATCACAGTCCTCGGTGAACAGTTGCCATTTGACCTGGAAATAAATTACGGATAATTTTAATCGGTCCAGTGGTAGCTAAAATAAAGTCCCTGGCTATAGTTTTATCGGACTTGTAAACCATTTGACAGGCAATTTAAAAAGTCTCAGGCAATGCAAATTTTGCTCCCACTATGAAGTATTTTCAGGGGAGGTAAAAAAATTTGGAGAGATATTTAAGACATTACGGTCAAGTTAAATGTAACCCCCGATAAAGTATTTTCAGCGGACGTGGAGTCGTTTGGCCGAGATATTTAAGACATTACGGTCAAGTTATATGTAACCCCCAATGAAGTGACTTCAACGGACTCGGAAACGTTCAACTAAGAAATCACACCCTTAAACTGTAGAACGACCGTCGTTTTACAAAACTTGGACGCATATGACCAAGGAATTACATCGTCAAAGGTAAATGTTGCCCCTGGTTTCATGGGAATCATAAATAAATTACCGAGGAGAAAATACCATATAATTTACCATACTAAAGATCGTATTTCACTGTTGGTCGTCTTCTGATATGGTGAGTAATTTATGGCCAACTCTCCGATATTGGTGTTGGTTACAATCCTTTTACTAGTAAATTCAGTAAAATGATATATTTCTTTTTTGTTGGTGTTTTGTAACAGCGTTTTTCAGTAACTGATTTAATAAATACAACTACAACAAAAAGACAACTCTAATCTCTGTATTTGTTTAACTTTACAAAATACCCTACTGTCACCTGTCTCTTTTTTTACACATTAGTTTAAATTTTTAAACAGTGGACTCGATGTACTACAAGGTCTAACTCTTTGAATCCTTATCAAGTGGGACCCATTTTGGGTCCCACCTACTTCCGGTGGAGTGGGGGTATAGTTTTCTTGTCTGTCCATTTCTGCTAGTTTTTACAAGCCTCTTCTCTCCTTTCAGTTAATATTACCTTGAGATTTCTAAACAGTTCAATACATGTAAAGTTGCCCAAAGTAATCCTGCTATCATAAGTATAAAGTTCTAAATATTCCTTTAATTTACATACACTACCCCATGCACAACAACTAAAGCCCAGCTATTGGTCTATTTATCTAATAAACAAGGCAGATACATACCCCATTAGAACAGCTAAAAAGTCAACATATTTTAACAATAATTGCCTTAATTGTAATAGCTACAATTCTGTAAATATACTCTCTGAAGGGGGGTCTATTGATAAACCCCCCTTGATCTTCAGTACTTTTAACACCTTCACTGGTTTATATTCTCGTTGAATAATCAGTCAAAGTATCATTTATTTTGGGTTGGTTTGTCTGTCAGACAAGCTTTCTTGTATGTTTGTTTTTTTCAACCACATGTATTTGACAGTGACATGGTTTAAAGCCAGGGAGATTGCTCAAATCCTGGACTACCCTAACCCACGAAAAGCAATCAGAGATAATGTCAGAGAAAAACACCGCAAAACAACACCAGAAATACTAGGCAAAATCCCCTTCCCCACCCAGCCCCAAGGGAGTCCTGATTCGGGACTCCCTTTCAATTATCAATCTCATACAGTTTACATCAACGAACCAGGTATTTATTCACTAATTATGAAATCCAAATTGCCCATTGCTGAGAAATTCCAAGACTGGGTTTTTGAAGATGTGTTGCCTTCCATTAGAAAGTATGGAGTGTATAAAATGAAACATGAAAATAATCAGTTAAAAAATCAAAACTCTCAACTCTTGGCTGAAATTACTAGGTCTCTGGAAAACAACCAAAAGCTAGCTCAAATTAACTCAGAATTTAAAACTACAAACGATATAATGTGTGAAGAAAACCAGTCACTGAATGAGTTGCTGACTGAACAGGCACCGAAGGTTGCTGTGATGTCAGACGACGATGGACTTAAACATGTTTTATGTGTCCTTATTAAAGAAACTCTTCTGGAGCTGTACGGAGTCCAGGTAATCTGGATTGACTCACGCACGGAATAATGTTTAACCTGGGTGCACATGCACGGGTGGTCTCAAACCCCACTCAAGCAAACAGATACTTAGTCAATCCTTGGTTCAAAGGAAAAGATGTTGCTAAAATCTTGGGCTACTCTAACCCAGGTAAGGCATTGCGGATAAATGTTGATGAAGAAGACAAGTGTAAGGTTGTAAATATACTCTCTGAAGGGGGGTGTATCGATACACCCCCCTTTAACTTCCAATATCAATCTACCTTCATCAATGAATCTGGATTATACTCACTTATTCTATCATCCAAAAAACCAGAAGCTAAAGCATTTAAAAGATGGGTTACAAGTAAAGTCCTGACTTCCATTAGAAAGTATGGAGGAGTGTACGGGGTCAAACACAGCGTACACTGGGTGTCCACCAACTCGATAGACATTTCGCTCAGTACTGACCGAGTGTTACTGCGGTGAGGGTTATCAAGAGAAAGTATGGCATGGTGTCTGATAGGCTCTTTAGCGGACAAGTTATTTGTCTTTGCTATATTTGTTACGAGCCTTGTATTTATTTATATAATGAGAATCACTGATGTAAGTATAAAACTAGTGTCCTCAGAATAAAGTTATCATTAGTAAAATGGACGGTAAGACAGCTATAGCTCACTCAAGCAAACAAAGGATAAAGTATTCTTTAAAAGATAAACCATGGCTCCTCCACCGCCATGGCCCGTGGAGGCCTTCCGAAAGTAAACTAGCTGCCTCCCCCGTTTTTTCTTTTTTTTGTATTTTACTTTTTAATTTTACAAGTCCCCACCGTACGGACTCAAGGAGTAGCCCAAGTCCTCCTCGGATCGGGGCTCCTCAGTGTTAATAGTCCATCATTCACTCCGGGCAGTTCCAAGGAGTAGCCTAGGTGTTAGCTAGACGCCTCAACGTACAAGACCCTTCATCTCGCATTCAGGTTTACGGGGCTTTTTGTCACCCGCGCCAGTGACCTTCATTCAGGTTTACGGGGCTTTTCGTCACCCACGCCAGGGACCAGACTGGGTTTTTGAAGATGTGTTGCCTTCCATTAGAAAGTATGGAGTGTATAAAATCAAACATGAAAATAATCAGTTAAAAAATCAAAACTCTCAACTCTTGGCTGAAATTACTAGGTCTCTGGAAAACAACCAAAAGCTAGCTCAAATTAACTCAGAATTTAAAACTACAAACGATATAATGTGTGAAGAAAACCAGTCACTGAATGAGTTGCTGACTGAACAGGCACCGAAGGTTGCTGTGATGTCAGACGACGATGGACTTAAACATGTTTTATGTGTCCTTATTAAAGAAACTCTTCTGGAGCTGTACGGAGTCTGCGAGTATAAATGTATTCGCATACAAAAAAGAAAATTTAACGAAGCTTTAAATAAAGCAAAGAAGGAAGGTTTTGTACCTTGCTTTATAAAATCATCTGTCCCTAACGGGATAAATGTTGTAAATAAAGCTAAAGAAGTAATGAATAGTTATGGTATGCACGTTGACTCTGCATACAACAATATCCTAACTTCTCACAATTTTGTAAATATAGTTGAGCATGTCTTGGACAATGCATAAGATCCAACTGTATGTATGTGTGTGTGTGTGTGTGTGTGAGTGTGTGTGAATGAAGGTCCCTGGCGAGGGTGACGAAAAGCCCCGTAAACCTGAATGAAGGCACCGGCACGGGTGACAAAAAGCCCCGTAAACCTGAATGCGAGATGAAGGGTCTTGTACGTTGAGGCGTCTAGCTAACACCTAGGCTACTCCTTGGAACTGCCCGGAGTGAATGATGGACTATTAACACTGAGGAGCCCCGATCCGAGGAGGACTTGGGCTACTCCTTGAGTCCGTACGGTGGGGACTTGTAAAATTAAAAAGTAAAATACAAAAAAAAAGAAAAAACGGGGGAGGCAGCTAGTTTACTTTCGGAAGGCCTCCACGGGCCATGGCGGTGGAGGAGCCATGGTTTATCTTTTAAAAAATACTTTATCCTTTGTTTGCTTGAGTGAGCTATAGCTGTCTTACCGTCCATTTTACTAATGATAACTTTATTCTGAGGACACTAGTTTTATACTTACATCAGTGATTCTCATTATATAAATAAATACAAGGCTAGTAACAAATATAGCAAAGACAAATAACTTGTCCGCTAAAGAGCCTATCAGACACCATGCCATACTTTCTCTTGATAACCCTCACCGCAGTAACACTCGGTCAGTACTGAGCGAAATGTCTATCGTGTTGGTGGACACCCAGTGTACGCTGTGTTTGACCCCGTATACTCCTCCATACTTTCTAATGGAAGGCAGGACTTTACTTGTAACCCATCTTTTAAATGCTTTAGCTTCTGGTTTTTTGGATGATAGAATAAGTGAGTATAATCCAGATTCATTGATGAAGGTAGATTGATATTGGAAGTTAAAGGGGGGTGTATCGATACACCCCCCTTCAGAGAGTATATTTATAACCTTACACTTGTCTTCTTCATCAACATTTATCCGCAATGCCTTACCTGGGTTAGAGTAGCCCAAGATTTTAGCAACATCTTTTCCTTTGAACCAAGGATTGACTAAGTATCTGTTTGCTTGAGTGGGGTTTGAGACCACCCGTGCATGTGCACCCAGGTTAAACATTATTCCGTGCGTGAGTCAATCCAGATTACCTGGACTCCGTACAGCTCCAGAAGAGTTTCTTTAATAAGGACACATAAAACATGTTTAAGTCCATCGTCATCTGACATCACAGCAACCTTCGGTGCCTGTTCAGTCAGCAACTCATTCAGTGACTGGTTTTCTTCACACATTATATCGTTTGTAGTTTTAAATTCTGAGTTAATTTGAGCTAGCTTTTGGTTGTTTTCCAGAGACCTAGTAATTTCAGCCAAGAGTTGAGAGTTTTGATTTTTTAACTGATTATTTTCATGTTTGATTTTATACACTCCATACTTTCTAATGGAAGGCAACACATCTTCAAAAACCCAGTCTTGGAATTTCTCAGCAATGGGCAATTTGGATTTCATAATTAGCGAATAAATACCTGGTTCGTTGATGTAAACTGTATGAGATTGATAATTGAAAGGGAGTCCCGAATCAGGACTCCCTTGGGGCTGGGTGGGGAAGGGGATTTTGCCTAGTATTTCTGGTGTTGTTTTGCGGTGTTTTTCTCTGACATTATCTCTGATTGCTTTTCGTGGGTTAGGGTAGTCCAGGATTTGAGCAATCTCCCTGGCTTTAAATCATGTCACTGTCAAATACATGTGGTTTAAAAAAACAAACATACAAGAAAGCTTGTCTGACAGACAAACCAACCCAAAATAAATGATACTTTGACTGATTATTCAACGAGAATATAAACCAGTGAAGGTGTTAATGAAGATCAAGGGGGGTTTATCAATAGACCCCCCTTCAGAGAGTATATTTACAGAATTGTAGCTATTACAATTAAGGCAATTATTGTTAAAATATGTTGACTTTTTAGCTGTTCTAATGGGGTATGTATCTGCCTTGTTTATTAGATAAATAGACCAATAGCTGGGCTTTAGTTGTTGTGCATGGGGTAGTGTATGTAAATTAAAGGAATATTTAGAACTTTATACTTATGATAGCAGGATTACTTTGGGCAACTTTACATGTATTGAACTGTTTAGAAATCTCAAGGTAATATTAACTGAAAGGAGAGAAGAGGCTTGTAAAAACTAGCAGAAATGGACAGACAAGAAAACTATACCCCCACTCCACCGGAAGTAGGTGGGACCCAAAATGGGTCCCACTTGATAAGGATTCAAAGAGTTAGACCTTGTAGTACATCGAGTCCACTGTTTAAAAATTTAAACTAATGTGTAAAAAAAGAGACAGGTGACAGTAGGGTATTTTGTAAAGTTAAACAAATACAGAGATTAGAGTTGTCTTTTTGTTGTAGTTGTATTTATTAAATCAGTTACTGAAAAACGCTGTTACGAAACACCAACAAAAAAGAAATATATCATTTTACTGAATTTACTAGTAAAAGGATTGTAACCAACACCAATATCGGAGAGTTGGCCATAAATTACTCACCATATCAGAAGACGACCAACAGTGAAATACGATCTTTAGTATGGTAAATTATATGGTATTTTCTCCTCGGTAATTTATTTATGATTCCCATGAAACCAGGGGCAACATTTACCTTTGACGATGTAATTCCTTGGTCATATGCGTCCAAGTTTTGTAAAACGACGGTCGTTCTACAGTTTAAGGGTGTGATTTCTTAGTTGAACGTTTCCGAGTCCGTTGAAGTCACTTCATTGGGGGTTACATATAACTTGACCGTAATGTCTTAAATATCTCGGCCAAACGACTCCACGTCCGCTGAAAATACTTTATCGGGGGTTACATTTAACTTGACCGTAATGTCTTAAATATCTCTCCAAATTTTTTTACCTCCCCTGAAAATACTTCATAGTGGGAGCAAAATTTGCATTGCCTGAGACTTTTTAAATTGCCTGTCAAATGGTTTACAAGTCCGATAAAACTATAGCCAGGGACTTTATTTTAGCTACCACTGGACCGATTAAAATTATCCGTAATTTATTTCCAGGTCAAATGACAACTGTTCACCGAGGACTGTGATGTACTTAGCCCGGGATTTTTTAAATTATCCAGTCAAATATTTATAACCCCGGTGAAATAATTTTGAACGCTCACGTTTCCACACCATGGTAAGCCTTAAGCTGGGCCGCAGGAGCGTCGGCGCGTTCTTTTTTACTACCCAGAGCGTCATCAGGAGCCCTAAACCTCTGAGGTGAGAGGTCCCAACCATCGCCTCTCACAGTGGTAGCCACTGACGATTTAATACCTCCTTTTTATTTGTTATATATTTTTTTATTTATTTTGTTACTGTTTATTTTTATTTGTTGTTGTTTTTATTTTTTTACAAGTCCCACCGTACATGCCGTTCAAAGGAGTAGCCTAGGTGTTAGCTAGACGCCTCAATCTATTAGACCCCTCATTCAGGTTTACGGGGTTTTTCGTCACCCGTGCCAGTGACCTTCATTCACACACACAAACATACAGTGGGAACTTGTGATTTTAAATAAAAGTAACATTTAAAGTGAACTAGAACGTTCATATTTTATATTTGTGTAAGTAAGGTGAAACTTCTCCGGCAACAGACTTCTTACTAACAGTCTTGCTTCAGGAGTAGTTGATTTTAACATCAAAGAACATAATCCGTCTTCGTTTATGAAAACTGTTGTTTTCTCAATAGGTCCTACGCCCTGTTTTTGAGCGTCAAAAAAACTCCCAACACTTAATCTATCCCTGTCACCTACATTTTTCCAAACTGCACTCCAGCAATTAACATGCTTAAGAACAGACGCTACGTCTTTAGCTTTAAACCATGGCTTTCCTTCATTATCAAACAGAACCAATACCGGTTTGTTATTAAATGTATAGAACTTGGCAGCCATGTCACAGTTTACTCAATAGTACAGACAAGTTTCAAAATATTTGTTCAAAGTGATCATCAAAGACTGACGGTGTTAGATTCGCAAAAGGCAAAAATGGTATATTTCCTGAAGTATCAGCGTGCTTTATTGATACTCCGATACAGGCAGTTGATAGGGGGTTCTCCGTTATTTTATCTACTATTTACTCCGAAAATTCCAAGGGCCATTCCAATACGTCTATTGGCCCTGTAGAAAGAACTCATACTCTGAGCATGTAATAGGGAGTTTTGAAATTATATTTATCTTTCCTTTAGATATAAACTTAAAAAACACCGCTTGAATACTTTACCGGGGGTTACATTTAGCTTGACAGTAGCATCTTAAATTTCCCGGCCTAAAAAATGTCTACCTCCCCTGAAAATACTTCATAGTGGGAGCAAAATATACATTGCCTGAAACTTTAAATTTGCCTGTCAAATCGTTTCCAAGTCCAATAAAACTATTATCAGGAAAGTTATTTTGGCTATGGATGTACCGTTATTAAATAACCCCGGTGTCAACAACTCATTAGGTGACTGGTTTTCTTTACACATTATATCGTTTGCAGTTTTAAATTCTGAGTTAATGTGAGTGAGCTGTTGGTTAGTTTCCATAACGTTTGTAATTTCTCGCATTAGTTGAGAGTTTTGATTTTTTAACTGATTATTCTCCTGTTTGATTTTATCAACCCCATACTTTCTAATGGAAGGCAGGACTTCTTCAAAAACCCAAAATTTAAATGCTTTAGCTTCTGGTAGTTTAGAGGAAAAATCAACTCGTATAAACCCGGTTCTGAGTAAAAACTACGTTAGAATCATGATAATTGAGTTGGGACCCATTGAACCAAGGATTGTCACCGCTGTCAAAAAGTACAGACATGGGCTGGTTATTAAATACATACGAAGTTAAGTGAGACATTTTTAAGGTTATGTTAAGTAGCGCAGGGACCTCTGACTGGTGCAGATGCAAGGGGCAGAGTGAAGTTAACGCTTGCGAATAAAGAGCGTTAAAAATTTGACCAATCAGAGAGCAGGACGTCTAATTACAGCCAATACAATGTATTTGTATTATAACCAATAGGGTTATCGTTTGTAGTTTTAAATTCTGAGTTAATTTGAGTGAGCTGTTGGTTCATTTCCAGTGATTTTGTAAGTGATTGTAACCACTGATTTTTTCTTGTTGGATTTTATACATTCCATACTTTCTTATGGAGGGCAATACTTCTTCGAAAACCCAGTACTTGAATTATTTAGCAATTGGTAGTTTGGAGGAAAATATCAATTCATACAAGCCGGGCTCGCATATGAAAATAACCTTAGAATCATTGTAGGATAGGTCTACCCCACTTTGGGGTAGACCTACTTCCGGTTGAGTTTTCTTATATTTTTCACTTACATGCGTTGAAAGAGCTTTATGTAACTTAGAGTATCCCAGTACTTTTGCGACATCCTTTCCTTTGAACCAAGGATTATTTTCACTGTCAAACAGTACAGTAACGGGTTGATTATTAAATATATAAGAGGTTAAGTGAGACATTTAATATCAAGTATTGTGCAATAGTACAGATCAGAGCAACGTAGGGACACGTCTTACCTCGGCAGGAGCAGTGGCAAAAGTGACCGAGGCAGAGTGATTCGCGGAAGGGGAAAGTATGACTCGTTATGGGTTAAGGGGGCGTTTCGCCCCCTTGTACTTCCGGTGTTGTTTTACTCAAGTCTTTGAATTTTGTAGCCGTAAGGCAGGGTGTCGTAATCTCCCTCGAGCTTCCTTTTTGGTCCAGTAATTTTGAAAACTTTAGTTTCGCTTACAGTTACAATATCTCTGTCTTTAGTCCTCCTGATTCTAGATTCGTTAATTTTCAGTTTTTGTACACTTTCACTAAGGACCATTTGTTTCAGCGTTTCAAAGTTTAATGTAAAAAATAAATGTTAACATCTAATTCATCCACTTCTGCTTAGTTGTAGTGTTTACAAGCCTTTTCTCTCCTTTAATTTACTGTTAATAGTATCTTGAGGTTTCTAAACAGTATAACTGTCTGACTTGGCTAGAGTAGTGTTGTGTTTGTATTTAATTGTTTGATTTGGTAATTTACAGTAAAGAAAGTAAACATACCCTCACTTCCTTGTGGCTGGGTAGTGTTGTGTTTGTATGTGCTGACTAAAATAACAGTAATCTTACTTTCTATTCTTGTTTTTTAATACAGTTTTGGTTAGAGTAGTGTTTGATACCTTCATTAGAGTTGTTATCTGCCTTTCAGTAACCTCATAACTTGTAGTTCTGGTTTGACATACGTAGTTTGTGCGTTAGTGTTTTTCTGACTTGTGTAGTTATGTAGGAGTACTGTATTACGGGATGCCCTGAGATCCTAGTGAGTAGCTGTGGAGACTCGATGGATCGAGGCTAGAATACTGGCCGCAGGAAAACGTTCTACTTGGAAGTATTTGACCGGAGAATTTAAAACGTTCCGGGCCAAGAAAATCGTGGTCCCCGGGGACAGTTTTCAGCGGACTTGGATAAATTTCTCAAGTTATTACACCGTCAAAGGTAAATTATTCCCCAGGGGAGGTAGAAAACTCTAATAGTATAAATAAATATCTTACCTTAGCAGCAACAATCTCTCCAAGATTGATATTGCGATGACCCCTCAAGCATCGCAGTGTAAAACCTGATTAACCGCAGTTGTTCTCTGGTACCCTCTCAGATCCCAGGGAAAAACGTGTCTGGTATGGTATCTCTTATTATCGTTATACAAATAAAACAGTAAACACCTCCAAATTATGTCATATAGGCACTGTGGTCCAGTCTAGTGCACTTGCTCTGGTGTTTTTCGTCCAAGTCTTTCACTGTAGGTTTGGGCTCACTTACAATACTTAAAAGCTGATGTTTGTTTGGAAATGCACTACATATATGTTCAAGAGACAGTTGATAGAGTGATGGTGCCATAGCGACTGCCTGAGGCTCGGGCGATCTAATCGTCACCACATCCTCTCGGATTTATTGTGACTGCTTCTGACTTGTATTTTTCATTGTTCTATTACAGGTTAGTTTGTAGTTTTTAAAAAATTCCCCCTGTGGGAGTTTGCCTTACTTAGCTTAGATCATGCTATGTTCCCTGCGATGTCCTTTGGGAGATTTTTGGGGGCATCATTCAAAGTAACTCTGAGTCAGTTACCATCAGCGACACCTTTAGTGTCGATGTAGCAGGGATTAACGTCCCTGTTGGTAAAGTCAGGGTACGAGTCAGCCTGTATAATACCTTTGATGAAGGGTACCTAGCATAGGAAGGGAATCGAACCCTGGACCTCCTCAACCGTAGTCCAAGACGCTAACCACTAGGCCACTGCGTTCCCCCCCATTATGCTGCGAGATTTAAGGAATTTAACAATAACCCTTCAACTTTTTGATACTTGCCTGCAGTACAGGGTTTAGGTTTTAGTAAAATGTAGAGGATGTTAACAGGTACATAAATACAAAGTTTCATTAAAATAGGCCCAGCCGTTGCTAAGATATTGATTTTTAAAGTATAGCTCCTTACATTTTTTGATACTTTCCCACAATACAGAGTTTATGTTTTTGTAAGATGTAGTGGAGGTTAAAAAGTACCTACATACCAAGTTTCATTGAAATCGGCCTAGCCGTTCTTGAGATATTTCATTTTTAAATTTTGCCCCTTCATTTTTTGAGATGCAACCTGCAACATTTTGGCTAAGACTTCATATAGGAAGATACTCCTCTGAAGTGCCTACACCACGTGGTAGGCAGTTTTATGGGGTCAATATGACCCTAGGACCCACCGTTTTTGAGATATTAGCAATTTTAAGATAAACAGACTCAATAAAGAGAAGAAGAAGATGAAAGCAGCGGCTAACCTTGGTGTTTTCCTGTCACAGCTGACGGAGGAAGGCTACGGCTTGCGCGCCTAACAGGTTGAAACTGGATAATTTAGCTGACTAACGGTGTTTGATGAGTACAGCACAGATTAAGAAGAAGAAGAGGGATTCATGGAGGAAGAAGATGATATATTATTATATAAATAATTGTCATTATTACCTTACCTTTAACACCGCTGGGTTTTTAGCATATAATGTAGCCATAAAAAATACAGCCATACAGTATATGTATAATTATGTATCATATAATAGCATAGAGTGTATGTACCATAGAGTATAGTAATAACCGCTAGCCGTAGATCATATATAATAGTAGAGAATATGATAGAATAATAGCATAGAGCATATAATGTAGCCATAATTAAAAATATACATAGAGCATATATAATAGCATAGAGCATATATACATATAATAGTCTAACCGTGGAGCATATATATATATATAATATCCGTAGAGCATAGGTTGGCAACACTGCTAAGTTGGCAACACTGCTAAGTTGGCAACACTGCACAATCTGGAGGGAACTCTGACGGGAGAAAAGTGAGGTTAGGGAATTTGGCGGGGAAAAAGTGAGGTTAGGAAATCTGGCGGGGAAAAAAGTTAGGTTAGGAAATTTGGCGGGAAAAGTGAAGCCACCATGGGCGCCACCATCTTGGGGGCGGGGCCTAATGACGTCACAAGTCACGTGACCAAAATGCTGGCTTCTGATTGGCCACGGCTCAACGATTGGGACCCCTACTATAGACAAATATTAATTGATAAAACACCGCTTTAACGGTTGTGATTCAAATCTTATAGATTGTGTGCTTCAGGACCCTAATAAAATCACACCATTTGCATTTTTGGTCAAATTCGGTGTCAGCAAATATAAGGCCTAAAAGGTTCAACACTTTGTTATTTTGCAGAATGCTCTTTGTTTTGAATTTTGATGTTGAACTATTTCTAGATTAATGATAGTGAAGAAAACTTTAATTTTCTAGTAAGAAATAAACGCAGAACGTTGCCCAATGTTACTCTTACGGATAGTTAATAAATTAGAATTTACTTTCCAATGTCATTTAAACTTAGTATATAAGTTAAGCAAACAATGAGAAGTAGATGATACTCGCGATGAGTTGCAATCCAACCGTGAGGGGAAGAAGGGGGGATCGCCCCTCTCAAAAAACAACTGTAAGAATTAAGTAATGCCTCAAATTTAGGAATTTGGGTGAACTTACTACTCCTTACTGCAAAAAATATAAACAAAGCATTATAAATTGATACATATAAAAATCGGGTTTGTAAATATAAATTTCATTTGTGATTAGATTAATAAACATATCAAGTATACATCTCATATACACGAATCGTTGAATAGATAACATATTTGTATTTTCATCTAAAATGTTTAAAGGAATAAAACTGTTCCAGATAGAGATGAATATTTTGAAAGACTGCAATAGGATTAAGAATTGTAGAGATGAGATTTTCTAAAAAAATATTTCAGAAAATCAAGGAAATCTTGTGTGCGCTCACAAATTGTAACACTATTAAGGGCCCATATATAATTAAAAAGCTAATGTATAAAACTGGTTACGCTATTTACTTTTCAAATAAATCATTTGTGGAAAAAAAGTGTGAGAAAGCTCTGCGCCGACTATCACAACACTTTAATGTAGCCTACAAGGTTGCTGCTATAACTAGATAACAGTGCGCAGCAAATTTGTCAAATGACTCGATCCCAGTAAACATTTGACACTTGATCCATCCAGGAGTTGGACCCCATAAACTACCGGAGGGAGACGCGAGGACGTAGGTGTCCCATTGACTCGAGATTAAACCGTCCGATGTAGCCGATCTCCGTTCAATTGGGCCGGTGGAGGAACATGGTGTTTTGACATAAACATACATCTGTCCCCTGAAAACGGACTTAAATCGCGTCTATGTCCCACTTCCAGACCGAAATCTCATCTTGAAACACTCTGAGACCATTTACCCCGGGAATGAAATAAGACCTTGAGGCGACGTTTTTGAAATTAAGAATATTTCCGAGCTTATTATTACGCCCGAGACGGTAGGAACGGCCTGCGGGTTGCTCCTTTTTGGTAAAAAACCTGTAACGGGCCGGTCGGCCATTTTGGATTATCGACCATGACTATCTCCGTCTCTCTCGCTCTCTTCCCCCTCAGCCTCCGACTGGAATGTCCTCTGTGATTTTTATTCCTTTTGACCCACTGTTTTCATACTTTATCGGCATTTGCACTGTCAAAGATGTTTAGTTTTCTATATATGGTGCAGTTTTTTTTTTTTCAACGGGATTATTCTGATGTGATAAAATGTGCCTGTTTACTTGGGTACTTGGATGTCGAGGTAATGGGACATGTTTAATACTAATTTGTCTCTTCGTTGTTCTCAAAGAAGCTAAACTTAATATGACACCTAATCTGTGCCTTAACAAAGATTAAATCACGTCAGGGTTTGAGGTAATCGAAGCTTTAGTAGACAAATCATAAGTATAAAATCAACGAGAATATAGCCTATTTAAGAAATATCTCATAGTATAACAAATTTAAAATATTTTTCCCCTGAGTAAATAAATATCAACAACATCACTTACAAAAATATAAAGGTGTTGTGGAAAATTATAACAATAACAATTGCAAGTTTACTTTAAGTGCTAAACATTATTTGCTTGTATCCTTAAAAAGAAATATATAATATATAACTCAAAAAATGATTCGCTTGTGCGTTAAAAGCTATGCACCATGAAATGAAAATATTTAGAATCAACTCAGGCTTGTGAAAAGTATGAACTAAACTCATGAGCTTACGTTCTAAAAATAGCTTAATACACTGGTTCATAATTAAACCGAGATTAGATAAACTATACATTAAATATATTAGATAAACTTAGTATCACAAATGTCACATGAATGTAAACGCAACGTAAACAGGAATAATCTTTAAAATGGTTTCTCACAAATTTGACACATGCGTAAATTTTCAGGATAAAGTAAATTTGAATTAAGTGACAATCCTCCTCAAGTCTTTACAACATTGCTTTGTTGGATACAAATTTAATAGGTGTTGTTTTAACCAAAAATTATAGAGAATTATTTTTATTTTTATTTGATCAAACTGCATTGATTGAAGAGACATGACAAGAGTTGTCAATAAACGAGTGTGGCGGTTCGGTCGAGAAGTGTTGTCGAGGGTACAGTCACTTCCACTCCGGCACTGACTGTACTGACCCATCTATTCCGATCTGTTATTTACTGTCGGTCCGTCTCCTACATCGATATGTGTGTTCTGTTAACGGCATGCTCACAATGCTCACAATGCTCACATGCTCTATACTGCTCACAAACAACATCCTACACTCCCATTTTGTTAAGCAATTTAAGATATTGTATTTACATTATTTAAAACCGGTACTGGTACTGAACGAGGCAAGCTGGATAAATTTACTGATGAATTTTATGTAACAGTACATTTAGTAAAGAAACATACAAAAGGATCCCTTTTTTAACGAAATAATCATAAAAAAGACATTTTGATGAAGATGCACCTAAAAGACGTTATTTTGTTAGTCACCGAATCACTTTTAGTTAGTTAAATGGGAAATCCCTAATTGCCAAAGTGATTATTGCAGTCATATGTAAATCCTACTGTTGTTTCAATCCGCAGGGGATTATTTTCAGAAGTCAGAGGTTGTTATTGTTATTCTAGTTGGTCTCAAATCACGCATATGCTCTGACGAGCGAACGAAAACGGGCCCATAAACGAACACAAACATGTTGGCCAAAGAAACGGTGGCCAAAACATAAAAATAAAACTACGGATACTAGAAAAATGTATTAAAAAATACTATGCTAATTGTTAAGATATTTTCCATACAAACCTTAGTATTAACTAAATCCCAAAAGCTATACAAGCAATGAAACAGTTTGACTTACTTTTAATGGAATTAACTGATTGTGCATAAATATACAACAAAAGGGTTTTTAAAGTGAATATATGGTTTTAGATTTTACTCTAATGATTTTCTCCATACTGGTTTTGCTTTTACTTCAATAAAAGACGTATAATATATACGAAAATAGAATGCGAAAATGTACATGATAGTTTTGTTTTTGAATTTATATTATTTCTACTATTCCACAGTCCATAGTACAAAAAAATCCCGGATAGTCAAATATTCATTGGTATAGTCTATTATTGGCTATTATGCATTTTAAATTACAACTTAAATAATCTGAGTGTGAAACGTCGTAAAATGAGTGTTGAATGTCTAGTTATATATAACTATTCAAACTGTTGAATCGTATGCAAAGCTTGAGTGTGTGCTGAGCATTCCTGGAGACTGTTATTCTGAGATATCCCCCTCCGTCCCAACATTCTCCCCTCACTTTGTTTGTATGTGTTGCCTCGTTTATTTATTTATACTTCGGCTGTGTGTGCCCACATAATAATCTATACAACTTGTGCTTAAAACTGGTACATTGAACAATCCTAGCCGTTCTATTAGCTTTTTATTAGACAACCCCTCGTTAGAAGAAGAAAAGAGTTGGTGTGTTCTGATGAACCACGCTTGAGTAGATCAAACCTCTCGCAGTAGATGAGGTTAGTACTTGCGTTTGAAAAAATTGAAATTCGACATTAATGTGCCTAGTATATATTTTTATTTAAAATTAAAATACGTATGCCATGACTATGATTTTAAATAATTTCTTTAGTACCATGATACATGTTATTACAACTAAACAGGATAGATAAAATACGTCTTACAACTCTACAAAGTATATTTACACTTATACTGTACTTACATACAAGACGGTAAAATATCCATAAAAGATGGTACAAGGCCAAAGTTGCCAAGGTTGTTTGTATGTAAGTACCGTATAAGAGTAAATATACTTTGTAGTGTTGTAAGACATATTTTATTTATCCTGTTTATGATTTTAACTAAAGGGAAATTAATCAGAAATTATAAACATGATTGCCCTAAACACATCTTATAAGGACGATCGTAAAATTGTTTATAATCTGATACGAAACTAAACTTGAAACACTCACATGTGTTTCAAACATTTCAAACGTTACAATACTCTCACATGTTACAATGAAGGCCCTAAATTCCTATTTTATCCAATTCAGATTAGAGAATGAGTCATCAGCAAGGAGAAAAATGTGTTTCTTTCCAAGTATTGCTGATCTGTGTTTTAATGTATATGAAGTATTATTTTGTTAACTATAAACAGGATTGTTCAGTTATAATTACACTTTATAAACCAATGACAATTAATTACGAAGAAGAATAGGGATCATTATTATATAAACTCAAGATCTCAGTTTTTACTGTAATACTGCAAAACTGTATTGCAGGTTTTTACTGTATTTCTTTGGATCCAACTCAAAACTTGCCCAATGTTGAGTAAGGATTAAATCGTTAGGATAAAAATATAGGTAAAAAGTTTGAGGGTGTGAAGGGCTAGGAACAGAATATAATACCGTCTAGTACTAGCCCTTTGAACTAATCCCCCCATCAGTACCCTTAAATTGTAATTTGTCATGTAAGATTATATTTTCCTCTTGGGGAATATTCACAATCGTGCAGGTCAAATGACAAGACGTCCTCCATTAAGATTGACTTCTGTTACATTTGTATAAGTGTTATATTGATAATAATTCATATTAGTATTATTAATAGTTATTTACCTACCACACATTAAAAATATATTTACAACATTTAAACTAACCCAAGGCATAATGTAGTAGGATAGAATAAAATGTTTAGTCCAAAAGAATTTGTCTAAATCGGGAGAGATGAACAAACGTAGCTCTTACCATCAAATCCAACATGGAGGAAATCAATGCACGGAGAGAGAGAGAGAATATGTGAGAGGGGAGAGAGGGAAGAGAGATAGGGCGGATCCAGGGCGGATCGCCGAGCCGCGGCTAGCGGATGCATCTAACATACGATCAGCGTGGCAGCCTATAAACTGGCTATCTAACTGCCTGACACGACTCAGCCCGCTCAGCCCACGACTTAAAATATCGTCACACTATACTAATGTACAGTTTCCCTTTACGGCCGCGATTTCTTCTTTGTTTTGTCCCTTTTTATGCCGCCCGTGTGTTGCTGATGCCCCCGTCCGCTCGGCGAATCGATCGACCGGATCTGTTATCGATACGGCGGATTCGCAACCTTTTCGGCTTCTTAAAAGACAGGTAGTGCCCGGATGGCCGAGGATTTTGTTAAGAATCGATTTGAAATCGGTATTTTATGAAGACGTGGGTTAATAAGAAAAAGATTTTTTTTAATAATTAACTCGCAAAATGAGAAAACATCTAGCACGAAATGGTGCGGCTGATAAACCCATAGTTGTTTTGTTATATAGATATAATCTGGTTTGTATAGTCTTTTTCTCAGCCAAACTACGTTTTTATTGAAGATTAAACTTTTTTGTGAAAAAGATGACCCATACACATGCTATAATAACATTTTTTTATTCATCTCTCATCCTTTGAAAAGTAAATTATTGTTCAGTCTATAAAATGTTATTTTACGTGTGCCTTTTTAAAATTGGTCACCTTACAAATTGAATCATAGTAAATAATATCAATCAATTAGGTTATATTTGTTAAGAACCTCATGTAATTTATTCGATTAGACGTAATCGACAACAGTAAAAAGAAAACACATTTGAATAACTCCATATACTTTTACTTCTTTCAATGAATATAATTTAATATAAATAATATCCCCGTCGCAGCAAACCTGCATACTCAGCGAATTTCCAATGAATATATAACATAACACATTAAAACACTTAACAGGATTCATAAGAAATATATTCACAAACAAGAGATATTTAAAATATTAATTATTCTCCATAAGAATAACATTGGGGATGAGTACGCAGGTTTGCTGCAACAAGGAACACAAAATAATGGGTTTTTATGCAAATGTAAATAGAATTCATCTTAGTGAAGTCACATACCTAGTTTCATCCATATACATTCATAAAAAATCGATATATAACATTTTAATTATTTTCCATAAGAATAACATGGGGACCAAGTACCTAGGTTTGCTGCAAGGGGAACCATAGGCGAAAATTTTGTTGTACAAACAACAACAAACCACTACCAGATGAAGCCATATACCAAATTTTGCCAGTTTATGTTCATAAATAAGCAAGAAATAATTTTTTTTTTATTTTTCTCCATAAGAATAACATTAGACAACGTACTGTGTTTAGCACTTTCAATATCTCAGTAACCAATTGATGTAGAGCAATGATCAAAATACCAAAATTTTCTTTTAATTTGATTTAAATAAAAATTACATGTGGAAACCCACAAAAAAAATTTTTTGGGTACAACTCCCCCCCCAAAACCCCCCTTCGGATAGTGCGAGTTGTCTGGTTTTCGAACTCGATTAAATAAATGGTACTTTACACATTTGTACCAAATTTCATTAAGATCGGACCTTTTTTATAAGAGTTATCGTGCTTACGGACATATATATATATATATATATACACACACACACACATGGTGAGTCAGACCACCCGTCCAGCATGTATAACGGGAGAACGGTTTGGTCTAAAGTCGTAAAACAAAATTCTTCCCCACTAAAACGCATACGGGCTATCTATTGAAAGTATATTCATCAAAATTTATGTACTGGATGTTCCAAAACTGAAGGTCACGGGTTCGAAACTTAAAATTTTCTTATGTAAATATAGGGAATATTATACATCATTTTAAAGGTCTCGTTGAAATAAACATTGCAGCGAAAACAGAATTCACTTATCTTTATTCCTTTCAAAATGGCGGCCATTTTGTGTAAAATATTGACATTTACGGAATACTCTGTATTTTCTAAACCACTACTCGTATCTTGTATCCGACTTAAATTTCTTACTCAAGATAAACTCAGCTTTACTCTGGTATGCTACATGACAGGCTTTTTTTTGAGAAAATCTATATTTCAAAAAATTATTTATTTTGAAAATACCTAAATACCCAAAATTCACTTGCATGTAATCTGTGTCCACATTCGTTTTATGTCTTATGTACAATTAACATGCATTTCATATGGAAAAATAATGTTTTTTGCTGATTGCAGAAAAACGAAAAGAGATACGAGGCTGGTGTAAATTAGAAAGTTGCTAGGATTTACAAGACCTTTCAAATGGTACGCTTTCTGACATACGCTACCATTTGACTTTTTGAATTTTGGGCATTTAGGTATTTTCAAAATAAATAAATAAATAATTTTTTGGGACGTCCTGCACATAGATTTTGATTAAAATAGTTTTAATAGATAACCCATATGCGTTTTAGTGAGAAAAAATTGTATTTGACGACTTTAGACAAAACATGATGGACGGGTGGTCTGACTCACCCTGTATATATATACATATATAAAAATTTGAACTAATGGTGTTTTTGGCATCTGGGGACCTCAAAATTAAAATTTATCATGGTCTCGGGCTTAAGTCTTACCATGAGACCTACGGTAATAGCTTCTTCCCTATAGAGGAAATTCGCTAAAAACTAATTTAGCTCTTATTAAAAATTTAGTATTGCCTAACAAACTGATATTCTACTTTTTCTGATGTAATTATAAATATTGGAAACAAAGTCGTACTAGGTACATCTGGAAAGTGTCAAAGTCGTCAAGTTATTTTAATTAGCAGCTCGTGAAATACAGATATCTTGTAAGGTGATGGTCACGAAGAATAAAGGAAGAACACATATCCTCAACGAGAATACAAACAGATCAACAAGCCTCAATTTGAAACTGCTATAAGATATTATCTCGGGGTTAAAATGAGACTCGAATTAGGGAAGACGTTTTGTCCTTGGTATGAACCAAAACATCAATTTTGGGACAAAAGGGTTGTTTTGCCAACAAAAAGACTGAAGGAATCAGTGACCTTGCGGGACACATAAAAAGCACCCAGTTATAAAGGGGTTTTATGGTGCCCTAAATGTCGGCCGACAAAAGGGTTGTTTGGCCCTCCAGCTCAAAAATGCGAGGAAATGGGCACCACGTGATTTTAGCCTCAGTCTATTGGAAAAGGAAGTTCAAAGAACGGAAACATAAAAATATGAGAGGGGTTGATTTACTCCTTTCAGATCATCAATTTAGAAATCGTTTTGGAAATTTTTGATATCTACCTATTATTTAACTTAAACTCATTAAGTCTCATTTTTAACTTTTGCTTTATGATATTTCAAATTATTTACAGTAAGAATCCTTGAGAATGATATATTATTTTATGTGTTAACGCCTCATAAGGTAATCAATCCATTATAGTTGTAGCACTTTTCACGCAGTTTTTGAGTTTTTAATATTTCAGATGTATGGATTATTAATGTGAGGATAATGTAAAATATATGGGGAAAATGTCATCGTAACTCTCCTCAGGGGATAAATTATCATTTAATGTTATCAAAAAGATCAACCCGTGAAGTACTATGTATATTTTATTCATTTTAAAGTTTTCAATTAAATTAATTTTATTTTCAAATTTTTTCTCATACTCGTTCCATATTTGATGCTCTTTTTTAAATGTTTTGTTTGAGAATTGAAGTATGAAGAATATTAAAATAATTGTTTTCGTTTATAATTGTTTTGTATGAACTTTATTTTGTATATAACTGAAAATGTATTTGCATCATGAATCTGAATAAACTTTAATCGATTGCCGACTTTGCAACTTAACAAGGATAAGAATGTCGATTAATAAAAGTTAGGATGGCAATGAAGTTGTCAGTTTAGAATTCAGGCGAACGGCTTCTCTACTTACTGCATTCACGCAGCCATCCATACACCCTTACATATAGGGTATGTTTCTACCCAAGGCATAGGGCATTATTTATTTGTGACGTCAACAGTGATATTATCCTGCTTTACTTTATCCTCAGCTAGCATGATGGAGGTTACGTTACAGCAGCAGCAATATCGTAACGTCACAGCGAAAATTCTGTAATTCCTCTTCTTCTGCCTTTAGGTGGCATTCAAAGATAATAAAAAGAGTTATTTCGTGTTGTTTCTTAGTGATAATATCTAGAAAGAGTCTAAACGTTTGGTAGGCCACTATTATAAAGACGTTCCCTAAACATTTCAATTTGACAGTATTTTTTTAGAAGTACGAATTGCATATTCCCAGTGCGGTTAGTAATCAATTTTATACAATTTAAATCCACACGATATAACGTGAAGTTTTTTTTAAAATGAGATATGCAAAATACTGGGAGTGGGGTGAAGAATATTTGAGAAGATGAGTAGTACGTAATTTATTTTAAACATCTACATATCTTAGATTACATATCGTCACACTGTATATATTGTACAGTTTCCCTTTACGCAGCTACCCATAGAAAAACTAAACAATTTAAGTACCATCAACCAATGTTTATAACCAATGTTTTTAATTGGTTTGAATGCTATTAATATATTAGATCATTGATTTACACAATTTGATTTTGAGAAAAAATGTTTAATATATTTTAGTAAATTCGTCGTTATCAATTCTATTTGTACCTGTTCTATATATATGTATAATTTGAAATAGCTATGTCCTAGAAAAGCTTTGTTACTTTAAAAAGTCCCATGTTTTCATATACAGGTTGTCCAAAAAAATTTGTAGGACTTTTGGACGTGATTATTTATATAAAAAGGAAGAAAAAAGTTTATACGAAGGTATGTTCTAAAACTCTCAGTTTTCCGTCTATTTACCTTTATGTGCTTTTTACTTAGTACGTTATATCTTAGGAACATCAGAAGATATCAATTTCAAACTTGGTACATGTATTAAATCTAATAATACTCATTTTGGTATGGAATGTCAAGTTCCTACTTTGTACCATTTCAAAATGGCGGTCTTTTTTGTTTTTCAATGCTAAATATCTTAAAAAAGGAATATTTTGGAAAATATTATAAAAGTAAAATAAAGCTAAGTAATTTTTACCTTTAAGTAATAATAAGAAGATTTTAATAATAGTGTCATAAATAACTGAGAAATCGGGATTTTTATTAGTAACAAAATTATGTTTTAGGCCACGAATGGCAAAAAAAGTATGTTTTAACTTATGAAAATTACAATGTCCTGAATGTCCCAAAGTCCTGAAACGTTTTGTTGGACACCCAGTATAAATATTATATATGAAAATGATCTTTTAGTATTTTGGAAAATTCAAATAGTTGTTATGTTAGTGTTCTATTATATAAAATATACACCTACAAAGAAACCCCTCGATTTTCAGAGCTACTAAATATTTAAATGGCCAGTTTGCATAAACAAAATCTTAATGCTAATTTAAATTAATAAAAAGGAAAAACAATTTTACCCGTTCCACTCTATTTCTAATTACCAAGTCAATTGGCAATATTTGTAATTTTGGTAGTTATCTTAATCCCTCTAATATATATTGTTTGCCTACTTATTGTATTTTATTTAAATGTTTATAGTTAACAGACAATTTACCAACACCTTTAGCAACACACATCAAGTATTATTCTTAAACAGAATGCATTTAATTAATTATTTAAATTGAATTATATAACGTAAAACAGTTTTCCTTTAGTCAATGTACCAACTTGTCAAGCTGAATCCATTCATCCCACTATATTAGTTTCTAATGAATTACTACTGTTACTTATTCACTAATCCTGAGAAAGCAATATTGAAAACATCTACTATACAAGCTCATTTGGCCAGTCACACAAATTCATTAATTCTTTTTGCGACAAATATAAAATAACATAAGGTACTTTGACAAATACTCTCACTGACTAAAACGTTCCCTTCGGTGGACGGGGGTGCGACGAGCGTGGGCCCAATACAGCGCTTTATGACCCTATAAAGCACCCTCCCTTACGTAAGGGCTGAAAGGTTTCAAGGACGTGCCAAAAGTAAGTCTAACAACCCTTTCTGCAAAAAAAAACCTAAACTAGCGGCCGACAATTTGCAGAAGGTCGAGCCCTAAACAACGTCCCCACTTTTTACGGATTCTTTCTTTACGCAATCCACCGGTTCAGTTTTAGTTTGTACGTGTTGGAGCCAGGATCGGTTTGGGTTTTGGGCTTTTGGATCTGTAACTTTTATTTGTGGCTATTATTTTCGGACTACCTTGGGTGCCTGCATAGTAAGTACACTAAGCCTTATTTGATCATTTATTTAATGCTATTATCAGTTTGAGAACGGCGTAGTATTTACTTGAACTTAAATAAATTCGTTTTTATTATTTATGTACACTTGTTTGTCAAGTTGTGTATTGGATGGATTTCAAAACGTTAGTTGGCATTATCTATTTAAAGAAGAGACTGAGATGTATTAATGCTTTACCTACAGTTGTATTACTATTTGTTTTGTTCAAACCATTTCAGTCCATGAAATTTGAAGATTTTATAATTTCAATGTGAGAAAATTATTCTAGTTCATAACTATCGTAAAAAACATATCGATTCTGTTAAAACTATTTAAAAGTAACTGTAATATTAACTACCGTTCTTATGCTATATGGAAAGTACCCTAATACAACTTTAAAGAATATTCAAAAATACACCTAATAAATAAATAATATGTGCATATTTATTAGTATTATAATCTATTATATTGTTCGCAGTGTCAGTGTATTTAGCGCTTCCATATTGTATTAATTCAAGTTACATTTAGCTTGATCCGTCTTATGAATTTTTTCGTTGTTTTATTTTTTTGTTTAGTTACGAAGCAAGCGTATGACGGTACATGTAAAGAGTAAAGATCATGCAATGCTACTCATGTAAAGAGTAAAGATCATGCAATGCTACTGTTGACTTACATCAACAGCAGTTTTTTTATTGCTTCAAATTATCTTTGCCAGATGAAAGTTAACTGTACTTTAAAAAAATGCAAATTCCCACATTATAATAATACAAAATAAGTATGTAGTATACGTTCAGAAAAGCACACATACTGACACGTTATGTACAGAGTGTATGGTACCAAACTTTATAAAAAGTAGTACAATACTATAATACTCATATTTTCTAACTCAAGCCACTCAGATATATTTCATTTTTATTTGTTCTGTTCTAAAGTTATTTTAGTATTTAAATAGTGAAGTTATAAAACTAAAGAGTAAATAAATTAGTTGATAAATCGCATTCTCATAAAAGCAAACCACTTTGAGAAATGCAATGGAAATGCAGTTTAGGTGTCAGTTCAGGTTAATTGGTCCAATTGAAACTAAAAATTGGGTTGCCTTTTTATTTTTCTTCGCTACGAATAAATTATTAAACCAATTTTTCCGGCATTTCGTAGTATGATAGCTTTAACACCCAAAGCAGATTTAGCACTAATGGCGATTTAAGATTCCTTTAGGGTCTTCCCCTATCGGTCTGCAAGGTTCCGATGTTAATCTTATGGGGGTTTAATTTAATTGGATCAGATGGCCAAAAGGTTCACCATAGAGAGCGGTACACACCACTGTTATAAGCCGGGAACTATCTATATAAATAAAGCCGAAAAGAATACTGAAAATAGGGTTATTTTATAGATACACTAGCAGACCCGTTGCGGCTTTACCCGCGTAAACTATGACAGCTGTGGGGGCTGCATTCTGTGGTTAGCCAGTGGAACTACTGCGAATCAAGATCAGCTGTTTGAATTTTCATCAACTCAAACCAAAGTGAATGTCCATTCCATTGTAACTTTGAAGTCAATTCCATTTGAACTTTGTCCATTTAAATGTAACTTTGAAGCCCCACGGGGCAAAGCCCTATAGTTGAATCGGTATGAAAACACTTTAACCTTTCTATTTTATACCTAAACAATCAATGTTAAAAATGTTACCATGCCAGGAAGTTGGAGAATTAGAGATGAGGGAGTGAGAGTTTTGTCTTTTATAAGTATAGAAGATTGTTTGAAGCCACGAATAATTGGTTTCGGCCACTTAGATATTAAATTTTCCCTGCATTGTGTAAGTTGTAAGACAACCTATAGTACTTCAATGTGATTTGACTTGAGTAAACTATGTATCCCCACAAATATTATTTAAACATAGTTATTCTCCCACACTAAAGGACAATTTGCAAAACGTTACCAATCTTACGATTGACTTTTTCTCAAATGTATGCTCGGATAAAATATGTTTTTGTAAATACAGTTTTTTATTTTTTATTTACCAAACGCCATAGAAAGGTTTTTACATGTACAACTGAATTGCAATAATTATTTAGGCGTTAAATCTGTGAGTTATAAAAGCTTTAAACGTAAATGTTGATGTGCGGTTTGTAGCTACGGATTGATTATGGCAAATTAATTATTATTTTATATGGACTGACGACGTAAGTGAAATGATAAGTAATTTTTGACTCCCATATCGCTTAACCTTGGCATACATGAAATAGTAACCGAAACTAAATAGACCACAACTTCAGAACTGTAGTGGAACTGACGGACATGTTTACAGCCAACCGGAGCTGCCGCGGGTGATAAGACACCAACATGGCATTAATTACTGGCTATCCCGTTAAAATAACGACCCATAAACTCCGACAGCCCACCGCTGAACCTCTGGCATTACGGGCAAAGGCAAAACTACAAAGTAATACTCACGGCGTTCTATGCCACCGGTAATTGTGTTTATACAATGGAGTGTAAGTTACGTCGCTGTATCACTGGTTTATATAGGACTCCGCCAGTCCGCCTAGAAAGGCGGGAAATGGAGATTATAGCGGAATACTCGCCTTTGGTTTGCTATAATATTTTTTTTAGATTTTAGTTAGTAAAAATGCTACATATGGGTTTTGTGAAGGAGTTATTGTATGCTAAATCTTAACCAGCCTAGTATTATTTACGCATGACAAGATTTGACCTTACCTTATTTTAAAATAGAGCCTTTATTGAAATTGTTTACTTTCTAAGAACTAAAATACGGACCTAAACTGTTATATTTGGACTAACGAAAATTCATCTGTAACGAATTAAAACTAACTTATGGGGAGCTTTACCCAGTTTGTGAGCCCAATATACAAATACACCAAAAGAACTCAAAATCTGTCTACAAATATTTAGAGTTATTTACAGTTTTTCAGAGGATGATAATTTTAAATGGTCATATGACTACTGATGAGTACCATTTGCATACAATAAAGGATATTTTGAATATAGCATTTATTATGATTTATGAGTTTTCTACAGGATAAAACCATAATTATATTATTAAAATAATCTATTTTTGGGTAACTAAAAGTGTTCTTTAATTATCATAACTAAATTTATAGGGATTGTTATCCTATGTGAGAGCCAACATTGAAACAAAATCCACGAAGATTCTATGAACTTGATTTTGTTATAGTTTATATTACCAAAACTGGTCATATGATTGCTGCTACGTACTGTGTGACAAATATTAAGTCTCTAATATTGGCGCGACACAAAACTAAAACCACGAAGGAATCTTGAAGGACTTCAAGGATTTAGCAATATTTCAGGGTAAAGAGATTAAGATAAGGAAAAAAGTCATAGTACAAAAGCTGTAGATCGTCTCACATCCGTGGCACGTGGTGGTGTCGATTATTTTACAAGACCATATTTGTTCGGATTCTATAGCTCAAGTACAATACATTATTTTTCGAAGGTCCAGAAAAAAAAATTGCAAGTTCACAGTTATTTAGAAGTGATCTAGAATTCTTATACCTCAATCAGTCAGCGAGTCAGTTGCACATCCGGCTGTACAGTTATTTAGATCCTCCTCTCACCCACATACTGCATTAGTTGGTAAATCTTAAATCTGTAAAATCTCCAATCTTGTGTACAAAATCTGTATGGCGTAATTCTTGGACAACGAGATGAATTGATTGGTTGGGCCATTGCTGTAAATCAAAATAAAATCAAATAAAATCAATTTATTTCCAATATTTACAAATGTAAACATACAAATTACTAGTTTAAAGAAATATAATTATTTTCGCACACAAATTTAACATTATTTACGGAAATAGTCCCACATAAGCTCCAGGGCTTGTGCGTGGTGACGCGTTCTTTACATATTCTGTGCCCACAATTTAATTGAATTAAATAAGAAAAAATAAGGTTGTACATATTCACAATACAAAATTACTTGATTACTTGTCTAAAAACGAATTAAATAACTTGGATAACTAAACAGCTACAGAAATATATATACATTAAAACAGGAAAAAAATTTAATGTCCTTGATTTAATAACAATAAATAAAGAAAGATACATTATTTCTAACTATTAAATAATACAGGAATGATTACTTAGATTCTGAAAAATGTTTGTCAGTAAACAGAAAATTAAAATAAGACCCATATAAATATAATTTATGAGGCGGAGTGGTTGTAAATATTTTTCTGTATAATTTATATTTGCTCACTGTAACAGTCAATGAGTAACAATATGTAAGTGGCAAGTAAGTAATCAGGTATTTCAGAAGGGCCCAGAAGAGTCCCGGCATACTGGACTCCGATCTCCAACAGCCAGTCAGAGACGAGCCTCTTGTAGACCGATAGCGATACTGCATATCCCTTACCTCGGGTGGTACTTCTCTGTAGAGATAATTAGCAATGTAAAACGCATTTATGAAGTTAATCGATTTCATGGCTCTCGGAACCTTGAGGCCGAAGTTAGTCACAAAGCGGGTCAGATAACTATGCATTGTTGGTGTTATTATTAGTGTTTTGTGTGAGTAGGCATAGATCAGAACAGTTTTGATATATTTGAAAATAATTGCCGAATTTAAATAAGTTTTGATTCCTTAAACATTTTCGTAGAATAACGTCTATTTTTTGCACAGCAGCCTTAATTATAATTTTTTATAATTGTTTTCAAAATCGGTTTGATAATAGTAAGCAAAGCTAAAATAACTAAAGTTTACTCTATAGTAAGTTTGTATTTTACACATCAATCTCATTAACGCATCCTGTCCTTAATACTATGCTAATTGACAACTAATATGAATACCCATTAAACGACCATGGAAAGAGTTAAGCGAGAATCTTTAGTTTGTAACCGAAGTTCGAGCTCTCCGTGAGTGCCACAATTATCTATAAGCGGCTGCGATGAGGAGAGAGGCTGACGCCATCTTGGTTCTCGCGCCGCCATCTCAGAGCGACCGCGCACGACACAGCATCCGACCACACGCCGGTGAGTTTCTCTTTTAAATTTTACAATTTTACGACATTTTATTTGTTTTCAGAAACTTAAGAGATAGAATAAAGTGATTATTAGGTTGATGTTATCTGTGTGTGTTGATCTTATTCCGCTTGAAATAAACAAACTAGCACTGTCGTTTAAATAAACGAAAATTTGTTCTAGAAATTAAATAAACCTTTTTTACTGGAATTATTTTACATATGTGTTTAAGCCTTATGTTATTTTGATCACCTACTTGGTCTCTCATTAGATGGGACTTATGCTGTTATGCAATGTAACAAATTATGACTTGTTGTCTATGCTAATGCTATGCACATGCAAATAGTCTAATGGCAATAAAATGATTTTGATTTGATTGATTGATGGCGGAGATTAAGGTTTTACTAAAAGTATTATATAGTAATGTTTTTAATTGTTAATATTTTGTTTAAAAAATTAAAATGAGATAGTTTAAAATCAAACCTCGGCAGAAGATAATTAACTTATTTAGTATTTAAATTATAATTAAGTAAAATCAAGGAGGCTAATTAAGAACCTTCAAGGGATAGCAAGTTTATTTTATTAAGTTTATTTTATATTAGCTAATGTAATAAAATAATATGTCCTATAATATAAAATAGTTTTCATTACAGTAGCATTTTCAATTATAATTTGTAATCTGTCCAAATTCAGAGCTTTAAATGCTTGTTTTTCCTTTATTTCCTTATCTTTATAAGGAAAATGTAACTATAAAAGGGTTTGTCAATTATAAACTTTGTCTAAACTAATGGATGGATAAAAAAAATCGACAAAAGCTAGTTGAACAGAAATTATGTTATTTGCTGCTTATGATTACTGCCAGTTGTAGACTTCTTTGTTCCAATGACGGTATTCCATTACATTTGAAAAAAATTAAAACTATTAGCAGAAAGTGTATATAGAAAAATTACAGTAATTGGGGTAACTTTTAAAAGATAATATATAAATATTTAGGTAAACAAATGCAACAAAAAGTCGGAGGAGGTTACGGAGCATTGTTAGTTTTAATTTTCGTCGTAACTAACGCCAGAGGTTCTAGATAGTTTATTAAATAAGTAAAGGAAATTAGATTCGTTTAAATGCCAAATTTATACCTAATCCAAGCAGGCAGACAACTCAAGCGTCGAATTAAAACAAAGTAATATATACAAATTAATAAAAAATATAAATTAGCTTAGTTATTTGTAAATATTATACGGTAATTAGCATATTGTGAGGAACACAATAGAACAATTATTAGTGCTAAGAATGCAATAGTTCAACTATCAAATAGTTTGACATCAGTCCAACAACCCATCTAAATAGAATTGCATTGAATAATATTTAAAAAGAATTATTTTTTTCATACTTCAAACTCATTTACAACTTTTTATAAACACATTTATTGGAATAAAAAAAATCATATTTAACAGCTGCTGAAAAATGTATCATCAAGTTTACAATATAACCATATAAAACACTGAGAAATTATTTAAAAGCCACAACTTAATTATTTTCTTTTATTTCTAAAGGTTAAAACCACATTGTGCATCATCAATGTAATGCATGGTAATGGTAATGCATTATTTTGCCTCAATATCGCTGTTGGGGATTAAAGTTATTCAAGTTATATTAAAGTTAGGTGTCTCAGTTTCTTCTTAGAAATGCTATCAATTTCTTTCTTCTTTAAGGATTTATTCTTTTAAGATTTCTTACCAAACACTTTTTCAGAAAAAAAAAATTAATTTGTTACTGTTTAAAGCTAAAATACCCATGAGACAATTAGCTTTATCGGAACTAAGAGAAAATACTACAGATTATTCCTCAACATATAAAAATGTATGATGTACAGGCATCTCGGGCATCACTTACATTTACCACGTTTGCAATTTGTTTCCCCAGCTAGATCATCAATTTATTTATACGTTTTATGCCTTTCAATTGCCTTGTACTCAAAATCTATATTATGTTATGTTTGCCTTTATTATTACGTTTTTAATATGCGAAGTGTTATGTGAATATGAAATCCGAATGACTCGCATAACTATATGATCGGATTCGCCTCACGTACAGATGGGCAGTCATTGTGGGGATTCTCTGTTGTACTCTGGTATTGTATTTGTATTTATGCAATGCATCTTCGTGGAGCACATTTGATTTAATTGAATTGAGAAATGACAAATCCTTTTCCTGTGGACATCTCAAATTCTTGGAACACGTCAAGCGTAACTTAAAAATATACTTACAACACACCATGCAAAAAAATTAAAAAACATACTAAATCACAAACCAACGAAAGTACGCGATATTTATTTGTCTTGAAATTAAAAAAAATCATGTACGGTGTAAAGTGGGGGTTCTAACTAATAAGGGTTCCCGCACCACATTTTAAAATTTAGTCATGGGCGGTTCCGAGCTGTACAGGGCAATTTACAGCCCCAAGTAACAATTGCAATTTACTTTATAAGTTTAGTGCATGTGATATCATGCTTTAACTGTAATTTATTTAATCAAACAAAAGGTGCATTAAGACTTAGGTGCGCCAGTAGTTTTGAATATCACCTCTGTGCTTGAGGGTACCAAGCTTGCTTTTAGTAGCAAAAATACATTGTAGGGTTATTGACAGTCATCAGTGATTCAGCGTCAAAGTTAGGCTTGCAATGGTAAAGATAACCCACCTCCACAACAATCCTGGCCGCTTCCTTCAGACTAAGCTAATGGAGAGCTTTGTTGTTAATTTAAAGCTATTAACAGAAACTGCGGAGTTACTTTTAGGAAGTATTTTTTAAAGTAATTATATTTATTAATTTTTAATACTGTAGTAACTTTGTAATCATTTTAAGAGCAATTTTTGTGTTAAATGAAACACAAAAACCAAGGCGCATTCCTTAGAAAAATACTTCCAAGAAGATATTCTTGTAAAAACAGAGATAATTTCCCGGCAAAAAAAATAAATGAAGCCGTAAGGTCCGGGAGTGGGGCAGTTGGACGATCCTCTATGTATTTTATTCATCCCTTCCGCCATTAGTCGAAAGTTAAAGACCGATCCTCCGGCCGGGATTTTAATAAAGGGATAATGGCATAGGCGTGTACGTCCGTGATCCAGCAAAGACATCGGAACAAGGAGTTACTGCCGGCGAGAGACGTTTCTCCATGTCGCTGTCGCGCATGTCGTTGCGGTAAAAAAATGAGTTTATGGCCTAGCAGGCGAAACAGCTTAATTGCTGAGCGCATGCGCGGCCGGGTGGTCCTTTAATTAAACAGCTGATGGACACCTGATGGCTAGACGTCGCGATGACGGTAATTGGCCTGCCGCTCGACTTCCGTCCGTCTCGCTGGCCGACCGTATCATTTATACGCTTTCGGTTAATTTTATTGATTCCGATACTTATTTTAGGTTTCCCGTTTATCTCCTGCGCTTTCAGTATTTCATCTGCGTGAATATTTTTAAGAACAGGTTTTATTTCGCTAAACTATTCTTTAAACGTGTTTATAATATAAACTACAAGTTATAGTAGTGTTTTAGACGATTTTTACTTAAATATTTTTACCTTTCTTGTATTTCTTGGTTTTTAATATTTTACCTTATACATTTAAAACATAACAGTTTTACTAAAATATGAGTTATTATATTAATTAAATACACGATAAATTTAAAATGAGTTGAAGCTTTTAAAACTCGAGTAAACAAATATTGTTACAACCTATCAACAAATAACGAACGCATGTGAATATTGTATTCTGTACATTACAACGAATGTGTTTGAACGTATGTGTCGAATATTGTATTCTGTAATTTAAATTGGCGTTTGCCGTTAGTAAATTAAATTAAATTAAATGTGTTAAGTCATAAAAAGTCACCAATTCCAAAACCGATTATAACCGATTATTTTAGGTAAAAAATACTTATTTCCAATATGTGTTAACGTCACAGAAGTTTCTTAACAAATTTATAAAAACGTTAAAAGCACACAAAAACGAATGATTTTCCATAGGAGGGGTTGGCTTTAATGGAGGAAAGATTAAAGTACACTTTATTAAGAAAAATGTATTTTTTATGTGTATCAAAATGTTACAGTACTTATATTCTCACTGAAAACGTAATTGCAGTATTACAAAGGTAAGAGGGTTGAGGTAGAGGGTAGAGTAATAGTAATACTGTAAGCGAGCGAGCCATGTCCCCTCCCCTATACGTGCCGGGTCTCCTGTATACACACTTGACTAAAGACTCAAGTGTGAGTTGGCATCGGCAGATGTCGACTCTTAATTAAATTTGCGGCTGCAACATTCACGTACAGCCTTCCTTCAAACATCTGCCAAGATTTCATTTTCTTTGTTATGAATCATTTATCATGTTTCGTGTTGGACATTTCTATATTTTAAGAAGACAGCCCTTTTATTTAGATTCATTATTTAAGTGTTTACCCAGAGGAGAAATCAAAATCTGTAGCCTTTAAGAATTAGTAATTTAAATCTGTTTCGGTTTGTTATTGTTGCCAAAATAGAGAGTACTGATACATAAAATTGTACTACATTCAATTCATTTAAATTTTAATAACTTTTGTATTTGTTTGTCTGGTCACTCGACTTTCTTTTTTTTGCCATTAATATGTACTAACCTATCTTGTGGTATCCAGTCATAAATATAGACTCCTCAAGGTCGGTTACCATTTACCAATCGATAATTATTTATCTTCCTCTCCTTCGTTATATGCTGTTTCCGACATGATCATCTCCAAGAATAATGTCCTCACTGGACATTTATATTAGCGATTAATCAACAAGTGGAACTCTCGAAGTGGAAGGTTTAGCAATTAGAAAATGAATCTTTCCTACGTGACAAGGGCTACCTGCGTCTCGTCAGGTCCGGGCAACATAACCCGGAGACTAAACACTAGAGGCGATGCGACCAATGGGAGACGGCGTAGTGGTCACATGACTGGCATTCCCGCGGGGTAATTTGACGCATAATGGTGCCGCCGTTTTATGACCTCTAAATCATAGTTTTACTTGCATTTAAGGGTCGTAAAACGAGGCATGAATAGATTTTAAAATTATTACTCCAGTTTCCCGCGACGTGAGCATTACCGGACACAACGCATGCGCGCTCGATGTAAACGCACACTTGCGCCTGGGAATGGCTTAATTTTGCGCGACGGACGTTGGCCACGCTACGCAGCCGCGTCGCATCGTGTAAACGAACGGGTTTTATGTACGGGCGTGCGGCGGGGCAGTTTGTTACGACTGTGTACAGTGTTTGTTGCTGGCTGTCATATGATTGCTCTGGCGGCTTTGGAGAGTTATTTTTAGATTTATTGGGAGCATTTTTAGAGTGCTATTGCAGTATGTTTAGGCATTTGTTATAGAGCTACATAAATATATACAAAAATATAATTTAATTCCAACTACACTAAACTAAATATTTATAATTTTACCATCTAAGTCCCAACTTTCTCTCACATACGAATTAATCGAAGTCTTGAGATACTTCAGTTGATTGTAGACATATGAAACATCGTCGTTTTAAAGGCTTAGTGCAAGGCTCAAGAGGATGTTGTGTCGGAAACGATTCCTCTTTAAGTTTGCTTAGCTGCCTTTAAACAGAAGCTTTAACGTGCAGTCTTTTAGATATTTTTTCACTTTAGAGTCGGGGATTTGTGGCAATTGTTTCTGGCAAAATTTAATAAAGACCTATTTATTCAAGTTGACTAATGTTTACATTTAAACTTTGCATGGCTCTCTGTACGACGTCCCATGAATGAAAAATAATGCCTAAATCTTTAGCATGAGATTTAGTAAGATTTAGTCAAACAAATACGTGAAGGATTCTCAAAGTTTCGAGTTTATGGTATTTTTAAGTAGAAAAGTAATTTGTAAACACACAGTCTGCAATCAAACAGTTTAAAATAAATAACTGGAAAGGTGAAGTTGTTTTCTCTTACCGTTTGCATTTGTTAAAAAAATGTGTTCGTAAAATGATTGGTATATGGTTAATGACCTATTCACACTTGAATGACAGCATTACCTCAAATTATTGAGAGCAACGATTGTTTCAACTTCATATATCACAGTTCATGCGCTGTTATTTCATATTAGCGAATTTCCCCTATAGGGAAGAAGCTATTACCGTAGGTCTCATGGTAAGACTTAAGCCCAAGACCATGATGAATTTTCATTTTGAGGTCCCCAGATGCCAAAAACACCATTCGTTCGAATTTGTATATATTTATATATATGTATATATTTAGATACATATATATATGTGTGTGTGTGTGTGTGTGTGTCTGTGTGTGTGTGTGTGTGTGTCTGTGTGTGTGTGTGTGTGTGTGTGTGTCCGTAAGCACGATAACTCTTGTAAAAAAGGTCCGATCTAAATTAAATTTGGTACAAATGTGCGAAGTACGAATTATTTGAACGAGTTCGAAAACCGGACGAATCGCACCATCCGAAGGGGTTTTTTTTTGTACCCCAAAAATGTTTTTTTGGGGGTTTCCACATGCAATTTTTAATTAAATCGAATTTTAATTTTCACCATTGAATTCGGCATAAAAATACAAACGATTTGGCATGTTGATCATTGCTCTACGTCAATTGGTTACTGAGATATTGAAAGTGCTAAACACAGTACGTTGTCTAATGTTATTCTTATGGAGAAAAAGACAAATTGTATATCTCGCTTATTTATGAACATAAACTGACGAAATTTGGTATATTGCTTCATCTGGTTGTGGTTTATTGTTGTTTGCACAAAAAGATTTTTCACCTATGGTTCCCGTAGTAGCAAACCTAGGTACTCCGGCCCCATGCTATTCTTATGGAAGATAATTAAAATTGTATCTATCGCTTATTTATGAATACTTGGTATGTGACTTCACTTAGCTGATTTATATTGATATTTGCATAAAAACCCATTATTTTGTGTTCCTTGTTGCAGCAAACCTGCGTACTCATCGCCAATGTTATTCTGATGGAGAATAATTAATATTATATATCGCTTGTTTATGAATATATTTCTTATGAATCCTGTTAAGTGGCTTAATGTGTTATGTTATATATTAATTGAAAATTCGCTGGGTATGCAGGTTTGCTGTGACGGGGGCATTATTTTATTTCAGGTAAGGTGCGTTTCTTTTATTGAACTTTCATTATTTTTTTGTTTCATGTTAGATATCTGATCACCATAATAATTATCAATGCCTTACATACTGCATAGTTTATTCTACATTTCATGAGCACAATTTGTACTGAAAATTAAATTTTCATCATCCCCACGCAATAAACTACTGTTTAAAGTACTATCAGCTGTGATTGAAACCAATCGAATTTCGATAGGCTGGGTAAACAGCCCGGTTACAGTGAAAAAAGGACTAGGCCGGGTAAGAAGGTTCCATGATTTGTCACAGCGCTGCAGTTCTACTTACAGCATTCCATTGAACAGCTGACTGTGTCTAGCAACATAAACAAATGAAACAATAACAAACCTCGGATGTTGTTAGTTTATTAGCCTACATACTTAATAATGGTTGATTCATATATTAATTTTCCTGGGTAAATATTTAAAATAAAAGGTGGTATGATGAAAAGTACTGTTCATAACTCGTCCGAAAGTGTTATACCGGTGCTTGCTCGGCTTCGCCTCGTACTTGAAACTCGATCGTGCACCGGTAACGGCCACTTTACGGACTTGTGACGAAATATACTATTTCTTAGGTGAACTGACAAATTTCTTTACTATCTTTTTGAGTTAATATTTTTCATTATTTTGATTCTCACTTATGTTGTCAGCGTCTAGTCCTAAGTGCCTTTGTTTAATGTACTGTTTTAGTTTGTAATCAGTTTCCTTCCGTGGTTTCTCAGTTACATGTTTAGTTATAAGTTCTGCTTTATTGTATTCGTGATGAATGTTTTATTTCCTGTAATAGAAAGTATAAATAAATAAATATATATATAAATAAATAATATATATAAATAAATATAAATAAATATATATATAAATATATATATATATATATATATATATATATATATATATATATATATATATATGTTCCATGATTCGCCTCTCATTCTAATGCGTTTATTTGTTCATATATGGAAACATGATTTGTTTCTATACAATATGTTAAAAACCTTTCTGCCTTATAGCCGAAATGGTGACCTAAAATGTGTTATTTTGGTTCTAGTTTTTGGGTGGCATATTTACTACCCTTAGGAGAGTTTTGGAGTCGGGACCATCTATGTGTTCTGTACCTCTACGCTGTCCAAAGAGTTTAACATGTAAGTGTATTCACTCCCTTGTTGTTGATGTGTATTTTAAAAAACTTAATAATTACTGAGTAGTTCTCCACGAAGTTTACTTTGTTATAGAAAAACCTGGATTAACAGATTCGGAGAGGAATATAATAATAATCTTAATGTAACTCGTCCTGGCTGGAACTAACGAAAATATGCTTCATTCAGTAATTTATTTGTCCGATGAAAATATCGTGTAAAATATTATAGCGACGCTCTAAAACATCCCAGCCAATAGCAGCATAACAAATAAAATCTCTAAGAAAATTTTATAATCCCTTTTAATACAATAAAACAATCTAAAAGTAGCAGTGGTATTTGTTTCTTTCACTCTCGTACGCGGCTCACGGCACGAGATGTAATAACCCACCCAATTTATGTTTAGAGCTAATTCGCGTGATATGGCCCGACGGTGCTCCTTGTATAATTACACGAACTTTCATGCTTTTGACTCGAGTAGTTCACAATCTGGATGGATCTCGGGCTTTCTCGTGCTGTTTTCTTAATTAAAGACGTTGTATACATCCCTTCCCTTTCCCCCTTTCCTCCCTTGTCGATAAAATACATTTTAAGTTACGTTAGAACGAACTTTCATTGAAGTTGATTCTGTGCTACAGTTAACGATACGGGAAAATTGGGTTTAAAGTAAATTCGGAAGTAATTTTAAATGAGTGAGTTGTATTTATGGGAATTGCATATATTTATAATGTTTAAATGTAACAGCATTTAATTGTCTGATTTTCATTAATTTAAATGTAATTTCAGTAACGCAGTATGTTTATATTTACCGTACGTTTATGAGATATATATGGTTCCTAAGATGCATTATATTTAAGTAAATACATTTTAATAAACTCACTTGTCGGTGCTCTTTAGCTGGCACATAGCTCTCGCTTAAAAAAGGTATTTTTTGTCTCACATCAGTAAGGGGAGGCTCCAGACCTCTGCGTCTATATACCTGCTTCTCCCATAAGACCAATGATAACTTCCCAAGTCCTTCCCTCCTCAACGGATTATCCAAAATATATGATTCAAGGTAATTTTAAAGAGCAAAAAAATACCTTATAATTTCAGAGAGCAGAATTTTGATATCACAAATAGTTCTCCTCTACAAAAATCCTATATATTGAATATTTTGGATTTTATTTACATTTTTCATTCGTGATATTGAAATCCTTCTCTCTGAAATCGCTTAGTATATTTCATTCCTTTAAAATGAGCTATAAATCAACGATATCGGATAATCAGTTGCGGAGGAACGGGCTTTGAAAGTTAACATTGGACTAATGGGGGAAATAGGTAGAAACGCAAAAGGTTTCGTGTCTGGAACCCCCTCTAAATTTAAGGCCTTAAGAGTACAATGCTCAGTTTGTAATACAATTTTTAAAATTTTTTTAAAATATATCTTCAAAATTTCAATATTGAGCACTAAACGATGTATTAGCAAATTGTAAAAATTAGAATCAAATACTATTGAAACTACATTTATCGATACTGTATAACGCATTACACTTGGGGGGTTTAACCTTGAACCGCTTTTAGAAACAAATCCTATTGAAACTAAATTTATCGATCCTGTATTACAACGCATTACACTTAGGGGGTTTAACCTTGCACCACTTTCTCTTAGAAGCGTTGATATGTTCTTTAAAAAATGCCTCAGGCGTTAAAATTTTAAGCAATTCATATTTAATTGAAAAATAGTCAAATAAAGTAGCTATGACGTAAAGAAGCCGGTTAAAACGTGGGGATGCATTAATTTCAACTATTCGTCCTCATCATAACTCATCTGGATTTACGAGTTTTCGATTCGGCCACGTCGAGTTTTGTGGGTCATGTAATCTGGGCTCTATAGATAAGCAATATAGAGTCCGTTAAAGGGGCCCATACACGATTCAACCCGGTTGGGAAATCGCTTCCCGACCAAGTTGGAAGGATGTTGGGACAGTTGGGACGGACAAATGTTGGGAGGTGGGCTTCGCCATACTCGATCCAACCCGGTTGGGAGATCGCTTCCCAACCAAGTTGGGACGGACAAATGTTGGGAAATGTGCTTCGCCATACACGATCCAACCCGGTTGGGAGATCGCTTCCCAACCAAGTTGGGATGGACAAATGTTGGGAAGTTTGCTTCGCCATAAACGATCCAACCCGGTTGGGAGATCGCTTCCCAACCAAGTTGGGATGGACAAATGTTGGGAAGTTTGCTTCGCCATACACGATCCAACCCGGTTAGGAGAACGCTTCCCAACCAAGTTGGGACGGGCAAATGTTGGGAAGTTTGCTTTGCCATACACGATCCAACCCGGTTAGGAGAATGCTTCCCAACCAAGTTGGGATAGCAAATGTTGGGAAGTTTGCTTCGAAATACACGATCCAACCTGGTTAGGAGAACGCTTCCCAACCAAGTTGGGATAGCAAATGTTGGGAAGTTTGCTTTGCCATAGACGACGATCCAACCCGGTTAGGAGAATGCTTCCCAACCAAGTTGGGATAGCAAATGTTGGGAAGTTTGCTTCGCAATACACGATCCAACCCGGTTAGGAGAACGCTTCCCAACCAACTTGGGACGGACAAATGTTGGGAAGTTTGCTTTGCCATACACGATCCAATCCGGTTAGGAGAATGCTTCCCAAAAAAGTTGGGATAGCAAATGTTGGGAAGTTTGCTTCGCAATACACGATCCAACCCGGTTGGGAGAACGCTTCCCAACCACGGTGACTATAAGACTACCTACGATCAAATGCTATAATGCAAGTTTAATATACATAGATTGAATTTGTTAAAAACGTAAAAGTATAATCAATTACTAATAAAATAAAGTTGAAATATGTATATACAAATTTAAATATTATTTCATAACAATTGTAAAACTATTAGTCCAAAAACAAACTAACTTAATGACGTGTTTTAAGACAATTGTTAGACTAGAAACAAGTTACCCTGTATTACAAACACTTCTGGGTTAATTATTATTTCGTCAAAAGTTTTGGTTTGGCATTTTTGTTTATTATATGTAGTCATTTTTTATGCTGTAATCTGTGTTTGAGTCACGTATTCCAATTATGATTATGTAAATAAATAAATAAGATATTCTATCGACACTTTCCGTGGTAAAATAATCACTCACTATCTATTCACTTAAACTGAACTGAGTGCGTCGCGAACAGGATGGTCCAGACGTCCTGTGAAAACGGAAATGCCATTTTCTTCTCATTGTGTTTTGTCGTACCGAGAAACTATTTTGGGAAGTCTACACGTCACGTCTTTTTTATGCCAGTAGATTATTCAGACTCTACTTTCCGCAATTCAGTTTTCGCTACAAGGATTTTATTCTTCAGAACTGATTTCCACTAAAAGATTATTTAAATATACAAAGAGTATTTAAATATACAAATATACAAGACAAATCGAGTATTAATAATACTATGACTGTGCAATATTTCTTCATTAATTTTTTAGAGTCACACAACGATGTCGGGACCAACCCGGTTGGGAACGGCCATACACGATCGAACTTGGTCCGTCCCGACCGCGTTGGGACCAGGTTGGGAGAAGTTTACGGCCGAGACTCCCAACAAATGTTGGGAGAATCTGGACCGTCCCAACAATTGTTGGGAACTGTCGTCGCCATACACGATCCAACCCTGTTGGGCTGCGGTTGGATCGTGTATGGGGCCCTTAAGTGGTTCAGTATTTGTGTGTATCATAGCTCAGTTTAAGACATAGACCCGCTGTATGATACAAGTGCTACTGAATTGATTTAATATTTATTATTGATTTATTTGGACTTTACCTATCGCTTCTAGTATTTAAAACTGCAATACGTTCAGGAAGTAAAGAACGGGAGGAGGTCCCGTTATCAAGTGAACCCTACTTTTATTTAAATACAAACAATTAAAGGTTTTTAGGGTATTTAGATGTAAGTAGGGTTCACTTGATAACGGGAGGAGTTTCTCTAATTCCCGAAATATATGTCGTTTTAAACACTAGAAACGATAGGTAAAGTCAAATAAATCAATAATAAATTCAAATCCATTGCTAAAAGAGTTAAATAAATGGAATTAATATTAACACTAACTTTAAATCCAAACACTTAAATGTGTAACTAATAACACTTAAAGTTTAATTTATTACTACCTTTTACTGGACCTGCAGGTTGAATTAAACAAACAAAATGTGTTAATAAATAAAATATTAAGTTAACGGTTTAGTGCCATAAGCTATAAATGCTACATAAATATAAATCTGTGTTTAATTTTTATGTAAGGTTATTGTAATGCTTACTAAGAACAACCGGATTGGGGTAGCTAAATGTATAACATATGTCAGTAATACGATTGAAAACTTCTACATTTGAACAGTAAATACCCATTATTGAATACCCACGAACAAATAAAAAAACTCGATTTAAATGTGAAAGACGGTTGTTTACCATATACCTCATTATTCGTGTTTCTAAACCCCTCGGCCTCAGGCAAAATGAGCGTTAGGACCTGATCCGGCAAAAGTGAAATATGTAGAAATCAAAAACAGCCTCGCAATAAATTAAGAGCTGCGAATAAAGTAACCTGAGATACGCCCTTTTGAGGAGGGGATGAGAGGGAGCGTCCTTGAGCAATGGCTGGGGGACTGGGGCCGAGGGTAGTCATCGGGGTGGCCTGAGATATGTCATCTGCATGAATAATCGAGGAAAGGCAGCGTTAAATTTGTCAACAAGTCAAGTGTGAACGTGCGACCCCGGGATTTTACAAAAGATCGCTCAAAAGTTGGAAGGGTGCCAAAAGAAAATGTCCGTTATAAAGCTATTTTTTGCGAAAGTATCCATCTGTTTTTTTTAAGTGACTTTTATGTGGTTTTTTTATGTACTAAACAAACACATGAGCACCTTTCCATTATTTACCAACCACGATTAGTGCTATTATATAATAACAGTTTCTAAAACCATTGGTTATATTTGAAAATGACTGTAAAAAAAACATGTATTAACTGAAATATTCACTGAGAACTACGATAAAATAACATTTTTCATCAAGTGTTATAACGTATATTTTATTTATGAATCTAGAGGCTTTTAATAACTGAGAAATAAAAGAAAAATTAAACCTAAATAACAATTAAATACAGGAAATTCCAAGGTACGTTACAGCTAATACTTACTGAAAACAAAGGCGATTAAAAGCGGACACTGCATGAAATCTGTGTATCTGCATAATGAGACTAAAGTAAATAAATATACGGATAAAAGATAAATATATTTTGACGAATCCCGATGGGGATCGTAAACCAAGTTGGGTTTCGAAACTGAGAGATTCTATCGGCCTTGCCTCGCAGACTCGGCGTCATCCCATACGCTATCGCACAGAGAATAAAACATCAACACTTTATATAAACTACCGACTGATCGAAATTATACGATATTTTAAAAATTAAACCTAAAACATGCATTGTTTTAAATTTTTATTTTATTTGCTTTTAATTTTCATTCGGATTACTTATTTCATTGTTGAAGAATTTATTTACGCCTCACTGTGACATATTTTTGATATAAAATGCTTGGCTAATGTTTAAAATCTGATTCACTATAGATTCGGAAGTGCTTAGTTGTTTATGAACTGCTCCTTTAGCATAAACACCAACTAAACATACTTCTTCATTTTTAATTTAATCTGACAGTAAAGGCGAATCCATCATAGTTACAACTTAGTATTAGTGTAACATTCCCCTCCTTCCTTTGAGCCATAGCGTGTTGACTGACCAACTTGTTAAGTACTGGAATGAAACGTATATGACTTTATCTTGATTAAACAGGCAATCTGTAAATAGATATTTAGCATTGTGTAATTTATTTACCTTTTAGCGAATTTCCCCTATAGGGAAGAAGCTATTACCGTAGTCGGCATGGTAAGACCTAGGCCCAGGACCATGATAACTTTTCGATTTGAGGTCCCCAGACCCCAAAAACACCATTTATATATATATATATATATATATATATATATATATATATATATATATGTGTCTGTAGGTGTGATAACTCTCGTAAAAAAGGTCAGATTTTGATTAAATTTGGTATACACGTGTAAAGCAACATTTATGACTTTAAGTTCGAAAACCAGCCATATCGCTCTACCTTAAGGGACATTTTTGAGGGGGGGAGGGTTTGAACCCCAAAAATGGGTTTTTTGAACTTTTTACATATAATTTTTGAAATAGTCAAATTTTAGTTTTTACTATTGGATTCAGCTTTAAAAAACACACAATTTTGTATTTTGATCATTCCTCTACGTCAATCGGTTACCGAGATATTGTAAGTGCTAAACACAGTACGTTGTCTAATGTTATTCTTATGGAGAATAAGAAAAAAACTATATCTCGCTTCTTTATGAACGTATACTGACGAAACTTGGTATGCGGCTTTATCTGGTTGTGGTCTATTGATATTTGCTCAAAAAAATTTGTTTGCTAAAGGTTCCTGTAGCAGAAAAACCTGCGTACTCAGCCCCCATGTTATTCTTATGGAGAAAAATTAAAATGCTATGTCTCACTTAATTATGAACATAAATTAATAACACCTCTTATATGACTTCACCTAGTTGAGTCATATTGATATTTGCCTAAATACCCATTTTTCGTTCCTTGTTGTAGCAAACCTGCGTACTCATCGCCCATGTTATTCTTATGGAAATTAATCAAAATGGAATATATCGCTTATTTATGAATGCATGTTGATGAAACTAGTTATGTGGCTTCACCTAGTTGAGTTATATTGATATTTGCATAGAAACCAATTGTTTATGTTCCTTGTTTCAGCAAACCTATGTGCTCATCCCCAATGTTATTCTTATGGAGGATAATTAAAATTGTATATATCGCTTATTTGTGAATATATTTTTATGTAACTTGGTATGCGGCTTTATGTGGTATTAAGTCATATATTATTAATTGGAAATTCGCTGAGTACGCAGGTTTGCTGTGACGGGGGTATTTTATTTTATTACCCTTTACGCCCTTTTACATACACATCGTGTCAACGTACTACACTTCAAAAGCCTCAATGATTTACAAAATGTTAAAATTTATTGGTAAAGAATTATTTATATGCTGGGAAAAAGTAATCATAAAGATATTTTAGATGTATTTAAACTCAACTCGAAGACTTTAACTACGATAGTCAAATATTTCTAATGCAGTAAACCCGTTGTGTAACTAAAAACCTTCTGACTTTTATACTGCCATTATATTGTTAATTTAATTATATAAATCTATAATATTGCATTGGGATTAACTTGATTCGTTTTTATAAAAATACATGTCCGTGTAACAGTAAACGAGGAATGAATGCAGACAATGGAAGTTAACATTTTATTGATACTTCAGATGGAAGCTTGACCTTTGTTTTGCATTCCAGAACATATAACTGAACAGTATACCTACAACCTTCCTATACCAATAATTGTGTGGAAATGTCACTGCATAACCTTTACAACTTAATTTTAGTCGCAGATAGGAAATAGTGAAGCTCTTGTTCATGGAAAACTCCCCTAGGTTAGCCTTTCACGTTATTTCATAACCTCTAGCGGAAAACCTCTAACTATGGTGTAAACTTTGTGTTCTTGCAACAAGAAAATTATCACTGCTGTGTTTATTCCTCCCTTAACTATAACTGCGTTTCATTATCAGTCGGAGGAAGATAAGTGCACTTTGCATGGAGATGAGCTCGGTTGCATTCTGTGGGCAACTCTTGCACGCATCTGTTGCATAATGAAAATAGACTCAGTTCCACGAACAAATAAACATAAGAGGAACGTCGCTTGTAAATTGATTCATTGCTTCGACATTGTTTCATTTTTGAACTCAACGCATCATCTTACAGCCGTTGCAAGTGATTTATTTGACTTATATTAAATTGGGATTTAATAAAACCTTAAACAATTTAGGATTTGTTACAATACAATTTGCCAATTTTCAATAATTTTCCACTTTAAAGCTATTATTTGCTTTTTACCTGGTCGGATTAAATTTACAGTTTTCTAGCATAATATGCAGTACTTATTTCGCTTCCTATTATGACTCAAGTAAAAAGTGCATAGTATTTATATATATATAGTGCACTTGTACAGATGAAGTTCATACGCTGCACTATTCAATTTATTTAAAATTGAAAGTCTTGGAAAAAGAAGACAAATTGTATTTATACTTGTTCATTTTAAATTACTTAAGAGGCGGTATTACTGACATTTATCATACATAGCTAAAAATAATGTGTTATGTACCAAACACTTAATACCACATCTAGAATATCACTCAGCAAAAATTTCTCCCCTTCCTGGTGTTGGCGACTGGTGTAGATATTTTCTCAAATATCATTCATGTTTCTTTTTAATGTACTGTCCACCAGATTTTGTTAGTGAATTTCCTATGGAAAGTGAACTATTAGCATGACCCGCACGGTGAAACTTAAGGCCGCGGGACCACCATAGAAGTTCCTAACGTGACCCTTGAACACGTTTTGGGGGGTCGTTGAAAATGATATATATTTGTGTGTGAGTGTGTGTGTGTGTGTGTGTGTGTGTGTGTGTGTGTGTGTGTGTGTGTGTGTGTGTGTGTGTGTGTGTGTGTGTGTGTGTGTGTGTGTGTATGCACTCTAGCGGTCGCATTTTTTGTCCGATTTACTTCAAATTTGGTAGGGACGTTCCTTTCAATAATCAGTTGGACAAGTTCGTTGGGAAAAATCAATCGGAAAACTCTAAACCCCTTTTTTGGGGATTATTCTTTCAAATTTCGAGTTTTTGGGCCCAGGAAGGGTCAGAAAAGCCCCTGACGTACAATTAATGCATGCATTAAGATGGGAATTAGTGAAAAAAGGTTTTAAGACTAAGTCTTATGACTCTCGTCATTCTAGCATAAATTTTTACCGAGTTATTAAAGAAAATGCATATCGGCTAAACACAGTACTTTGTCTTATGGGGTTTTTCTCCTAACCTTATAATGCGCAAAATTGTATCCCTAGCATTGCAGGTAAATAAAACCAGGAGCATCAGAACAGCCAAAAAATCAATGTTTTCATATTTCAATTAAATTGGAATAAATGTATGTTTTTACACTGGTTTTGAGTTTTAAAAATTATGTATGTGGAAATTCACTTCTCTCACGTCAGTGTGCTGCGTACGAACTCGTTTAAGGTTTCTGCGTATCACAAGCATTTTCTGAACTTATGAGTGTAGACTAGTTTATAAAGGAATGTTGTTATTTTGTCTGTTTATAATTTAACTTACATAATCTATTATATGTATTTCTTGTAAATGTTATCGTATGCAAATTTGATTTACTTCTAAGTACACATTTACACGTAATATGAATAATCTTTCATATTGATGTTTTAAATTAATTCACTCCATACTACTGTAATTTCTTGAAATAGGCTCTTATTACTAATTTTTTCGTGTATAAATATTTTATATATATTATTTTGAAGTGCCTGTTAAATATTGAGTGGACCAAAATATTCTAGGCTGTGATCTACTCATGCAAATGATTATGTTAAATGTCGTTAACTTCTATGATGTAACTAGGTGTTAAACCCTGTAATGTAGTATGAAAATAAATAAATATCTAATTAAACTATACTGACTTATGACAATGTGTACAGAAAAATAATACTTTACTGTATGTGACATCATCAGAATAATTTTATATTTGAAGTAGATTAAGATGACTAATGAATACTAGGAAATATAAATATTGCTATTATAGAAAAATCATGTAAATTATTCAAGAATATTGGCATGAATAAAACAAGTTTTGCGTTTAGATTTATTCATGAAAACCAAAAACAGGTTCGTGAGATTCAAAATTCGTGATTATAACGCCAGGACATCAATGTAACCTTTTACATAGTTTTTGTTCAAACATGCAAGCAAAATACAAATGTGGGTCCATTAGAATCACGAAGATTGTCGACTGATTTCGTCGCTTTCGTTATGGTAGCAACATTATTTAAAGTTGAGTTTATACAATTATAGCCTTCCATATTATGTAAGATAATAAATTCTCTAGGAAAGGAAGTAGTTTACTTTGTAAAATATTTATAAGTACTATTATTAAGTAGTATTTGAATACATTATAAGGGAATAGTTTGAAAACTTTGAAATATTTGTATTTAAATAGTCCCTAACATTTATCTTGGAACGTTGACATATATAACTGAAGGTTCTTTATTACCAAATTTCCGAAACTTACTTTGACTAAATAATGTAATTTTGGAACATTCGTTAAGTAATTAGGAACACTAGTTTTCACTAACTGGGAAATAATATTTCATAACAACTCCCCACATCAATATCAACCACCACCACCAGCACCACCACCACAGCAAAATCATATAGTATTAGTAAAGAATAACCAAAAATTTATAGGAATTGTATTAAATATGATTCGCTTACTCCAAAATCGTTATTACACGTTTCCCACCGTCTATCTTAGACCTTTTAGATGGAATTATAAAATAAACGAAATAGCATTGGTTTTAACCAGCGAAAATGAAAATACACGTATAAGGAGAGTGGCATACCACTTTTCTATGCAGTATTACAAAACTCAATCGTAATAAGTGCAGTAAAGCAGCTATTTTATGGAAGCTGTTTTGAGTTTCTTTGCGGGGGACAGAAAGGAACAAAGCCGAAGTCTACAGCAGTAAAGCGTCGACATTAGTGAGCGGCAACCTTAGCTCTACGCGGTTTCGCAGCCAGCCGAGCAGATAAAGTTAAGGACGTGATATGAGGAATAAAAAGTAGAATAAAGTGTAAAATAATGGCCGGTTAGTGGCATCAAACGTGATAACGTGTCGGGTTTATGGAAGGGGTACCGCAGGGAAGTGTCTTGGGCCCACGGTTGTTACAGACAGTCCACAGTTGACACACTCTAGCGGCCAATCCTACAACTGATAAATACATTGGTAGGGGTAGAGGCCATATCACCCGACCACTTCTACTTCTCATCGGACTGTAAACAGAAAACCCTACGCAGTACATTAGCGGTTTTAAAACTATTCATGTACCTATGACGGCGTTAAATCTTGATCTTTAAAGTATTTTTTTGAATTATTTACTTGATACGTGTAATAAAATAGCTTTATTTAATATTAACTAACACTACATTAAGTTCAACATTCCTTTAAATTATGTGTTGAACCTAATATACGTTTTAGCATTTGGTAGCGAAACTATTATTAATAACATTCAATTAAAGTAGTTGTTTCGTTTAGTACAGAAGTATCCTGGAATGTCATTTTTAAACGGTTTCAATGATTACTTATTTAACAATAATATGAAAAAAATGTATAAGATTTAGATATAATCATGATATTAAAATTAAAATAACTTAAAACTATTGTTTCTACATTAAAGACCCTATTACGTAGACAAATGATAGCAAAAAAGTATTAAAATGTATTGTTAATACGCTTCAAGTCATCTGAAATATAGCTTTTTGTTAAGCGTTCTTAATTGTTTTTATAAAAGTTACTATTTCGAGATAAAAAATACACGGACTACCTAAGACAATCAACCCATTTCAAATTTTCTCGGTAATTTCCATTTCTTGCAATTTATTCTTCTTCCCATATCTATATAGAGTGTTTTACCCTTAGAGAAATGTAGTGTTCAAGGACGTTTTACCATTTATTCGTAGTTTACATGTGATCACTATGTATCATATACATATATATCTAAACAAGGTAAACTACTATAATGTTTTTCATAGAACGTATCACTCAGTTTTGACGGACAATCAAGCTTATCTGCTGGCCAAACGGTTTAAACCCACTCGTCATCACGAGGACGTAGCTCAGTTAATGAAAGAGGCATATTCTGTAATAATACTACTTTAATTTATCAAAGATAAACTATCTATATTTACAAATGTCTTCAAAGACTTCAAAGTATTAAGAACATACTACTGTACTTAATCAATGGTGACTATCCTGGAATGTATGAACTATTAATTTATACAAACAAAAATAGAAAACTTACATGGGTGCTTGGCCCAAGAGGCCTCTGGGCCCTGAGGCCCCCAGTCCAGGGGCTTCACACTCTAACCCCCCACCTCACAGACTGACCCCCAATACTAGTCAGCTGATCTACTTAAGCATGAGTACATTTCCAGTCTACTCACACCAGCATGCTCAGATACTCCTCTTTACAAAATCTTTATAATAAGCCATCTAACACTAAAGTATTAATTCACCACCTCCCTTCATTACATGATTAAATAAGTAAATTATATGTCCGTAAGAAAACAGCGCTGGCTGTAAAATTAGGGTCGCATTATGTCATAATTTCCATAGCTTGATTTATTTATTTTTTTTTGTTTAAATCATATTATCTAATAAGTAATTTTCGAAAAAATTCAGTATCAGAGATTTCTGATTTGCACAGTGTCAGAAGCTCACAACTTGTTGTTTAGTACCTGAAAATGTAAGTTTGTATTTTAAGATTAATATACATTATGTACATTTACAATTTTAAATTCGTTTAGTAACATACTTCTATACAGCAAGTAAAATTGTCTGATAATGAAGCATTTGCATTTAGAGATTTCTTTCTTAAGCGCAGGAGGACATTGCGATTAAAACTAAGGTAATATGGCATGAAAAAAGAACACACAGTATGTATTCTGGACCTCTCTTATCCCCTTGCCCATAAACAGGATGCCATAAAAATCCTGTATACGTATGAACCAGACAATTTACACTTTACTTATATATTAAGTTATGAGTATGTTATTAAGTATTAGAAACTTTTAATACAAATATATTATTTAAGGATAGCTATACTATGTTTTATTAGAAATGGTCTGCAAATTCATGTATAAATATAAATTCGCCCATCAAATTTAAAGTAATTATCTCTGCTTTAAAAACGTGAGATGGCCACTATTTTAACCACCCGTTAAGAGTTCAAAAAAATAATACTGTGCAAATATATCTGAAGAACGTAACATAGCTGAAGAATGCAATATAGGCAGTAACGAATTGTGTTATGACATAAATGAACTTACTAAGACCAACAATGTATGTGAAATAACAACTGTTCTACAGTCTAAAATGAATACATCCCAAAACTGAAACACCCCATAGTTCACAACAGTAACAGTCTGTACAATAGGAGCTGAATCACTCCTTGCCCCATCAACAGTCGATCAAAATCAAAGAAACTGTTTACAAAGCCGCTCGCAGCAGTAACTAACAATTCCGCGCCGATAAAAATGCAAATCCCGACAGTAAACATCTCCAGTCAGGGTGGCGTTTCCATTTTTGTGGGCGTCCTTCCCCAATAAAAGCTCCGAGAGCGCCCGTACGTTCCATATTTCCTGGGGATTATCATATTCATAAGATAACTCTAAATTCATGTTTTAATTATAGGCAAAACAATAAATCGGAGAGTGTATATCTGACGGGGTGGTAGGCAGTAGGTGGTTGGCGGGGTGGGGGGAGGGGGAGGCCAGATCAGCTGACTCCGTTGGCCGCCATATTGGTGGCGCACGCGCTCACCGCCCACCGGAATTTATCGACCGGCCGTGTTGACCACTTTTAACTGTCCGCTCGAGAGAATAAAGTTACATGTCTTATTCCTACCTGAGACACGGCCCGGGGCCTACACGAAGGGTTGCTGGTGGTTTTCTAGAAACTAGAGGTTTTAACTCTTAAAATTAACAGTAAAATAAATTAGTTGTTTGATAACTAACCAATGTATGTAAAAAAATCTTATACGTCCAAACTTTTACTTAAAGAAACATATTACAAAGTGCAACATAATTTAAGGATATGGAGCATGAGACTGAGCCAGTGAATTAATAGTAGACACCTGATTCTACACGTTCGTACACGAGGCTTTTCTATAAATGGTCAATATAATCCTCCGATAAAACTATTATATTATATTTATTCAACGAACATTTAAAATACATTTGTTTGTACACGTTCCTGGTTTGTATGCAATCCTTTATACGAAATTAACTAAAATAAAAATAATAACAATTAAATATTATATTACTATTATATAAATATAATATAGTACAGTATTGTATAATATAATTTATAGTTAAATAATAAAGACCTATTTTACTATCAACAATATATAAGATACGATTGTAAAATAAATTTTATATAAAAAACAAAAATTAATTCATCTGTTTGATGGTAAAAGAACATATTTCAGTAACAAACCACACTTGTTGCAAATACTTTCAAATTAAATACATTGTACAGATTATTAACAAACAAAAATGTAATAAAGAATAATAATATTATGATTTTGTCTGATTAGTTTGGTAAAGAAATATCTCTTATAAGGCTCCGGTCTACCCTACAGAAAAATCTGCTCCTCCGCGTTAATATGTATTGTTAAGTTAGGGAAAAGAAGCGTTGCGAAGGTTTGCAGGGTTACTGTTTGCGGCTACAATAGTTATGTTATCAGCACACTCTAAACGTAATTTGATAGAAGAAAGTTAATTCTACTTATGTTAGTTTTTCGTATTAGTAAATAATGTTTCGTTCATAAGTTGTTATGATTTGAAAAAGATCTTTTATGTACATTAAAAAAGGCTTGTAAATGCAACTCAATTAAAAACATTAATATTTAAAAGGATATATTAGAAAATCATGTTTTCCTCTATAATATCATACTTTAACTTTTATTAAAGGGTTCATTTAGTAGCTATAAAGATAAATCCTGAAACCCCTTGTCTAGCACTGGGTAGACCAGATCCACGTGAAAGACAGAATTCTTTGAATTATTCCTTTAATCCTTTAATTTTAAGGAGAAATTAAATGCCAAATATCTTAAAATGAAATGTTTATTCTTACAGCGCAGCGTGTAATATCTTTATAATATTTGGTAACAAATAAATTAATAATATAGATTCGAGTGTTTGGCCTAGGTCAGTGTATGAGGAGTTACATGTATCCCCCTTACAAAATCTATCCGACTCACCAATCATCCGAACAGTTATCTGGGGAGAAACTCGTCAAAAATAGTACAATGAGTAGCAAATTTAACAAAAGCCTACACCTAAAATCTAAGAATAGCTTTTGCTTTCTCCGTTTGGCTTTAACATTAACATTTTATCTTAAAAGTGTTTATGCTACCGCCGTTTCACTTTTCCCAATACGCTGTTATTTAAGTACTTTTTGAAAATAAACAACAATCGCTCACTATATCTATTGTAATACATTGTTGTAAATAAATTATCAATAAACGGGGAAGACTGATTGGTAATTTATATATAGCTGTATAGTTAAAAATGGCTATGTTGTATTTGTAACACAAATAATGTTATAATAGCATTAATTACTCAATTTAAACAACAATTAGTGGCAATGGCTGTTATTTCCATGCTAAATAATTCAATTTTATTTCAGTGTTTAAATTTATATTTAAGACATATAATGTCTATGAACGTAGGATATTTAGACAAATTCTGCAAAAAATATGTTCCTTGAATCTATTGGCTAAAGAATCAAAAACGTTTATTGTCATAAACTGTAACAGCATGGACGATTTTCAGTGTTATACATTATGAACAATAAATAAATAACCTAAGATAACAAACTAAACTTCTAATTAAACATATTTATTTTAAGTAAAAACTCCTTAACACAGTAATACTCCTCTGCTATCAGAAAAGATCCAAGTCTGGCTCTGAATCGTTTACTGTCTGTCTCTGTGTTTATTCAGGGATTCTGCTCAAATAGGAACTTAAAATATACTAGAGGTTGTACTAGTTACTATTCGCGTGACCTACGTATTTTAACTATTATTATCTAAACTATGTCACACTACGAAAGTTTTCGTTTGATGTTCAGTCGATCAGAATTAACACGTTTTTCATAATCTGAAACGTAGCAAGCAATCATCCTATCAAGCAACATATCCAAAAAATACAGGATACCATACCAATGCTATGCTGTCACAATCTGCCCGACTTAACTTCGATGGCGTCTACGGATCAATCTCTGAATGATTGTCTCTTGGATCTTATGCTTTTTCCCTTTAATTTTTTACTATTATTATTGTCAGCTGTATATATCATCATATCTTTGTACATTCCCAACAATGTTAATATTGTTCGCCAAAAAAGGCAATAAAAAGTACAATGTTTCCGTCTTGAAAGAGTTAGGCTATTTAAAATCTAGTTAGGATGTACATTTTCAGCATCATTTGCTCGTGGTACTTATATTATCTGTGGAAAACCGTTATTGCCTATACATTTTTTCCACTCAAGTTAGTAATGCAAAATTTAAAGCAGTTTATAGAGTTTGATTGGTGTCAGAAACAAACCTTGTTCCACTTATCATTACAACTAAAAAAACTCACGAATCATACATAAAAGTGAAACAGATTTATTCTAAACTTAAAGCTGAGACTAGTATTAGAAAAATCTTTAAGTTGTCTTCCAAACTCTAATAGCCTTCCTTCTCTTTCCAATTTCGACATAAAAAACGTTAAATTGGCCCGATGAAAAGTAAAAACTGGTTAACACTTAAGGAAAAGGCGTGATGGGAGTAAACAATGAGGTTTATGGAGGTAATACAAAGCTGCGATAACGGCAGACGATGTGCGAACAGTGGAGCGCTCTGTCGTCGGGCCGCGCAACCAACTCCACCCCGCCCACGAGCAGTACGCGCCTTCTATTTAATACTGTGTTTTTATGGCGACTAGTTCATTTAGTATTATTGTTACTGATATGATTTTGCTTTCAATTACATGTAACACGCTGGTATCTCACATACTGAAACCTAACATGACACACATTCAAATACTTACTTACTTAGTTAAATACTCCTTAGGTAATATATATTTATAAACGCACTACGAAGGATAGATTAACTTTTTTGTAGTGTTAACACTTTTGGATGGTAATGTATTAAAATAACCCCGTCGCAGCAAACCTGCGTACTCAGCGTATTTCCAATGCATATATATGTGACTCACTACTACATAGAGCTACTTACCAACTTCCACAAAAATACATCCATAAATAAGTGATATATAGCATTTGATTTATTCTCCATAAGAATAACATTAGGGTTGAGGACGCAGGTTTGCTGCAACGAGGAAGATAAGTAATATTTTTTTGCAATTATCAATATAACTGAACCAGGTGAAGCTATATACCAAGTTTTATTAATTTAGGTTCATAATTAAGGGAGATATACAACTTTACTTACTCTCCATTAGAATAACATCGGGGCCGAGTATGCAGGTTTGCTGCTACGGGGACTATCAATAAAAAACTTGTTTTTTGTGCTAATATCAATATACCACAACTCGTTGAAGCCACATACCAAGTTTCATCAATATACATTCAAAAATAATTGAGATATAGAATTTTATTTATTCTCCATAAGGATAACATTGGACAACGTACTGTGTTTAGCACTTTGAATATCTCTGCAACGGTTGGACGTAGAACAACGATTAAAACACCAAAATTTTTGTTGTTGAGCTAAACACATTAATAAACATAAATGTGAAGTTTTTAATAAAACTATCTGAGAAAAATCTAAAAACCTTTTTCCCATAAGATTAACATTGGACACGTTTTTTGGATTTTCTCCGCAACCACTTAACCTAGGTTAATGATTATTTAAATACAGAATTATTTGTTTTTTAAGCTCTATAAAATGGCTATAACCAAAATTGAGTGTTTTTAACATTTTGGGGTCGAATTTGCAAAATACTGATTTTTGGAAAATTGTAAACCCCTATAAAACCCTCTTCCCATAGTGCGATCGATCTGGTTTTCGAACTTAAAGTCATAAATGCTAATCTCCACATTTGTGCCAAATTTCATCAAAATCGGGTGTTTCTTTCAAACGTTATCGCGGTAACGGACATATATATATATATATATATATATATATATATATATATATATATATATATATATATATATATATATATACATACATATATATAAATTTGAACGAATAGTGTTTTTGGCATCTGAGGACCTCAAAACGAAAAGTTATCATGGTCTCTGGCTTAAGTCTTACCATGCCACCTACAGTAATAGCTTCTTCCCTATAGGGGAAATTCGCTAAAAATTGCAATACAATGTCTTATGAGAATACAGGTTGGGGCTTTTGTTAGCAAAAAATTAACTGTTGTATCGCATGTGTTCCCAATACTAAATAACATTTCGCTGTAGGATGACCTACTTTAAACTTATCGTTCACAATCTATGATATCACAGAAAATTGTTAGTCAAAACGTCCTATTCCTTGAGTCTGTGGTCTTATCTTGATAAGAAGTGGGGGTGAAAACGTCTGTATGAGACGAGTCTGTTTTATCAACAATTTCCCCTTCAACCTTTAATAAAACTTCAAGAATGATCTACTGATGCACTTTAAGGTTTTACAAATTCTTGTGGTAAACAACTCATCAAACTACCACCAGTGTAGACAAACACCAAGAAAAGTATTAAACTCTTTTTCTCTTTTAACCATCCCCATATCTTTTAAACTCTTTATTTAATTACCCATTTTACCCTAAAAGCAAATAACAGCTGTCCTATCCACCGTTAAACTGTACATACAACTGAATTAAGAATTTTCTTCACCGGAAGCCAACCTGGGTTTATGCTCATATAAGAGCAGTGTTATCGTCCAACGAGCGTTACTTCTTACTCAGTCGTATGACAAATTTAGTTTTAGTTCTAAATTGAAGGTGAGTATTACTCAAAAAGTAAGTTCAATTATCATTTAAAAACGTTTAGTATCAGAATTTTTTTAACTTTACAGATTGATATTATGATGTTACAGAATGATGTATTTATGTATACATGTCTTTATATCATAAAAACTTTAAAATCTAACTCACTACACCTTCAGTTTGTTAGTGAAATTAATGGTTTCACGTTGAGTGACGTTTTGAGAACCAAGCTCAAATAGAAATATTTCATGGGTCAAAACTACAAAATGGCTTTCTGCAACTTCCGGCACTCCGATTGGGAATGGAAGCTCTTATATTTTTTAAATAAAATTTGAGATATTATCCTTGGAGAAAAAATTCACTTTAAAATTGATGTAAACGGAGTTTTGATTTCTTAAACTTGAAAACAATTCTAGGAGTTTGTTTAATAATACGCATGTGTTGTCAATAAAAAATAGGACATCTAAATCAGGAATAGCCGTTAATAGTGAAAGCAAAGGCGGAACTAAAAGCCACTAATAGTGAAGTAAATGCGGAACTAAAACTTAAGCTGTCTTGTTGGGAGTGGGCGCGAGGCGAGGAGTGGATTTTGCGTTGGTCCAATTTCATTTAGTCTCCTCATTTCAGCAGGTCGGTTGTTGGTTCCACCTCGCGCCAGCGTATAAATATAGATCACACGCCGCCACGCTCAGCGGGGCCAATCTGGCCCGAAATTGGCTCAAATACTTCCCTTACACGACTCTTAATGCATATCTAATCCGCTTAATCTTTTACACGTCAAATAGTGTACAAACTGTAACAAGAGTTTTTTCGATTAAAATTTGGAAATGTAGGTTAAATTTTCTATTTAGCGAACAGTATCTTTTTTTATTTAAGTTGGTTATTTGTACATATTACATAATTTGATTTTAAACCATTTCACAAATTTTACGCTTAATCATTCCCTGATTGAGTGAAGATTGAAGGGTGACACGCACATTTGGCACAAGATGTAATGTTGATATTTTTTCTGGGTTTGACAGTGTTGTTGACACGAAGTTGATACCTCCTGCCGACGTTTTGGAGACGTATAGCAATTTTTATGCAGTTGTGTACAGTTTGTAGTACGTGAGTCGTCAGCCTGGACTGCAGTGTCTCTAAGATGTCAGCAAAAACGTAAACTTCGTTTCGACAATACGGTCGAAGTTAAATTACTTTTTAAAACCTTTGATATAAATAAAGACTTTACCCCAGTTTTAAATGAAGACTTTACCCAGTTCTAAAGCGTGTAAGAAATGTACATATTTCATTAGTAAATAAAACATTTTAGGCCGGTTTTCGCGCCGTACCTTTTAAAGCGTGTAAGTAAAGTACATATTTCATTAGTAAATAAAACCCTGTTCATCAGTAAATAAAACCATTGATTATACATCCTAATAGATAAACTTAGTAATGTCGTTTTTTGAAGCCGACCTTGGCGAGCTCCTCGAGCGCATTCTGTTGGCTAACGGTAGAAGCTCTCCTAGTTGGAGCGTCGTCAGCTACCGTACTGAAGCGCTCAAGCGGCGAATCGATCAACTACCGTCCCCTCTTCTACCCCTCCTGTCAGATATGATTGTGCTGCGTGGCGTGGTGAGGCCGGCGAGTAATGCCCATCGAGGTAACTGGAGAGATCGCTAAGTGAGCTAAAAACGGTCCGCGTCGGACTGTGCGGAACAGAAATGGTGGGCCGCTGTGTGCTCAGAGCTGATTCTGGCGATGAACGCACTGTCGTTTACACGCTCCTGGACTTCACTGCCATGTTTGAATTGTAATGAAATTTATATATCCTTTGTGTACGTGAACTACGGAATTCGAAAGTATAAATATTGTTTTTTTTACCGTGTTTTAATATGTTTAATAATTAAAAACTCTTACGTGTTATTAAAGAGAGACATGAAAAAGTTACTCAGCGAGGAAATTTTTTATTTTTAGGTTAGAAACAAACTTCCAGCGGGAAAGTTGTAGATAATTACTTTCTCTAAAACTTTTATTCCAAACATTTTATCAATTTTACTTTCTGCAAACATATGTTCCCCTACTTATATGACAAAATAAATGTGTCAAAGCTGTCCGATTATTTATGGCTCAGAAATATAAATTTTTAAAATCAACTGAAATTCGTATGATCTATAATGTACAGTTTTAATTTAAATTCGAAATTTTGTCATTAGCAATAACAATAATTTATAAGAAATAACCTGAAAATTTCAAGAAAATTAACGATTCAAACAAATTTAATAAAATTTAAAAAGAATGATTTCTTTTGGAGTGTTAATACAAAATTGAGGACTTTGTCACAACTTCTGATTAATGTTCAATAGTTTATTTACATGTAATGTTAACATTTATGTATTATTACAACAACGAAGAGCAACACCATTCATGGCAATTTCATTTTTATGCAAAAAAAAACCAAACAAATAAACAAAATTAAACAAATAAATAAAACATATATTCCCTAAAACGGGAGCAATGCAAGAAGCTGCGCCCAACGAACGACGCGACGCGACAACTGACAACTGAGGCACAATATATGCCAAAAATCACAATCTATCTTAAAAATTGGCAATCGTACCATATTTTCCTAGCGAAAAATATAGCCGGATCCCGTTGTATAGGCCCGAATGACAACCGGAACGTATCTACGAATACAATCGGCGATTCGACCCAGTTATATAGCCAAAGAACGCCTATTCTTTCGCGTCGGATGGGTCAGAAACAGGAATTTAGTTGCATTTAATGGCCCGAAATTACGATCGGCAACGTTTCTTATTGGCTGAAAATAACAACCAAAACTTGTTTTATTGGCTGGAAACGACAACCAAGCCGCATGAACGAGAACAGCCGAAAAAGGGATTTAAACTAAATTAAGGAATTTTCGTCGAAATTCCCGTATAATTATCCAATTTTCCTGGAATTTTCGGTCTATGGACACTCTGTAGTAGTATTACAGGCATATGATCTGACTGACGACGGCATCAATCAGACGAGATGACGCTGCCGGGCAGACGTAGCGCTGGTGCGGGGGTGCGCGCGCAACTCCAACCTTTTGCCTTGGGGGGGAAATTTCACCCATTCCCCCCCTGGATCCGCGCCTGAGATGAAAAACACCGAAACTAGTGCTGTGGCCACTGTAAAAAGCACGGTACCGGGCCCGCTCTGTGTTGAATAAATTGTAAACCTTTGTTGGCAATTACTTGTCCGATCGGCAAAATAATTGCGCATACGTAATCAGGGTCAAATTCCGCACAGTATGAATACCCACATGACAGAATTATAAGAAAAATAATATTTTTCGATTTTCCGGGGTTTTAACGACTATTCCGCGGAAAAACGTGTAATCGGGAAAGTAATTGCACGTACGTATTCAAGGTGAATTTACGCACAATTTTGAATACCCACATGAGAGTATTATAAGAACAATGTTTTTTCGATTTTCCAACGTTTTTCCGCGGAGAAATAAATGTGATCGGGAAAATAACTGCACGATCGTGTTCAAGGTGAGATTCCGAACATTTTGAATACCCACATGACAGTATTACAATTACAAAGTTATTTTCCGATTTTCTAAAGTTTTGAAGTCTTTTACGTGGATAAAAAGTGTGATTTGGAAAATAATCGCATGTACGTGTTCAGGGTGAAATTCTGCACATTTTGAATACCCACTTGACAGTATTTCCAGAAAACAATTAATTTCCGATTTTCCGGGGTTTTAACGACTTTTCCGCGGAAAAAACTATCATTTCCATAATCAGCGTCAAATTTCCAAAATTTTGGACAACATTTAAATATTCGTGTTTTATTTTCGTGGTTTTACTAATTTTTCAATCGGTGCACAGTGGGGTTTCCGAAAGTTGTTTCCGAAAATTCCGAAAATTGGGTTTCCCAAGGTTTCCCGGCACTAATTTAATTTTTGACAGACTGTTCAAAGTGTTCTTTTGAAAATCCTGATAATAATTTCTTCTACTATTTGCTACTCTGTATTTTAAGTTCCTTAAAGCAATAACATGCTAAAACCAAGAAACCATACAATTAATGACTCAGAAACCTTTTTAATTACAGGAACGGCAAATGCCATTTTTACTAGACGGTAGCTATTCGATTTAATGCAAGAATAAAAAGAATTACGTACTGAAGCTCACAATAAGCATATAAGACAATATCAGGAAATCTATGCTCGAAAGTTCTCTAGACTTAACTGCGACAGAGATGTGCTTAACAGGTTTCTTATAATTTCGGATCTTGTCATAACCGGAAACAGTCCTCTGTTAAAAAAAAACTACTCCGTTTACGAAAGTAACCATAGCTTCTTCCTGTTCAACCTCGTTTTCAGAGTCCTAGTAAAATCACCATCAGTAAACTTCAGATGAAGATTTTCACGGGCGATGAAATTTAGACTAAAAAAATTATAAATAAGAAACCAGGTAGTAAGTATAAGTTGTTTTTTAACTTATACAGAGTGTCCCGTAACTCTCCTGGACAAAGGTATATAGCGTTGTTCCTTGGGTTAATATAAACACATTTAACCATATGAACATGGGTCTCCCGTACTTAGTTTTCCGTTTGTCAGTCCGTAAGTGTTTTTCACTTTAAATTTCATATTTTTAAAACCATATAACCGAATTCAACCAAACTTAAGTCAACTGTTTACGGAGATAGGATCTATCAACACGAACGTTATGAAGGAATTATCTGTGATAATTTCAAAATGGCGGCCATTTTAAATGTTATATCGCAAATGACTCGAAAATAAGTCATTTTACAAAATATTAACCAGTATATCTTCTTTTAGGGCAATTTGAGAAAAGTCTAACGATACTTAACTTATTGCAATCGAGTAATAAATAACCGAGCTGATGCAATTTACATGGACCGGACATTAACCGGACAAAGCTCATCTTTGGTTTCTCCACAATTGAACATCTAGGCCTAATAAATAACAAGAATTGCAACAGCTCAGTTGTTTATTACTCGGTAAAAAAATTCAAAACCATTAGATTTGTCGTAAAATATCTTAAACTAAGTTATTCTGGTAACAGTTTTATTAACACACTGTGCGGTGTTAAGCTTGTCAAAATATGCTGTCAGGTTGTATTGAGTCATAATTACTTCAACATCCTGAACGCAACATTTTTAGGCATAGTTTACCAATAATTTTAGACACGTAATTGATTTAATTACACTATTAGAGTGTTACTCATGTATATTGTTGACATACACAACGTATCAAGTGATGAGCGAAACCAACAGATGCAAAGACAGAATGTCAACGGACATCTCTGCTAGTGTTTCTCAAAGGCCGCGGCGACTCAATTCGGCCTGGAGTGCTATGGGGAGGGAGGGGGGAAAGTCGGCGGGTGCCGTGTTTTCACGAGAAACAGCGCGTGCATCTTACCCGCTCGGCAGTCGCTGAGACACTGACTGGTAGAGGTGTTCGATATTTTCGTACCGGTGACTTTGTCACTGGTACTAAATTGTCACCGATCGTACCGGTGACAAAACATGTAAAATTCCAGCTCCAGTGACTTTGTAAAACACCTTATAATTTACCGACCGATGACAGTGACTAGCGCCAGTGCCACGAACCTAGCGGTGATACCTCAAAACAACAAAACAGTGACCGGTGACAGAGACCAGTGCCAGTGCCACGAACCTACCGGCGATACCTCAAAACAACAAAACAGTGACCGGTGACAGCGACCAGCGCCAGCGCCACGAACCTAGCGGCGATACCTCGAAACAACCAAACAGCGACCGGTGACAGCTACCATTGGCTCTGCTGGCGCAGGAACTGGTACAAGAGTCACTGATCTCAATCCCCTTCGCTGATTGGCCCTTCTGGCGCTGTCACCGTCCCTGGTCACTAGTCGCTGTCACCGAATTGATTTGGATAGTCGGTGCGGCCGAGCAATACGGATACCAATAGCAGTTATATTTGAGGCGACAAACGTCGTGAGTCACGTGAAGTTTTTGGCGATATGTAGGCCTACATTTGTTCAAACGTAAAATTGTTAATCTCCTTATATTAATTAGTCATTATTATTCATACATTCTTTGTTAATTATAGTTATATTGTATCTCCAGTATACCAAATAACTTTTCAATACCTAAACTAAGTATTATTTAGCCAAAGTAATATTTATAGGTAAACTGCTTAAATAACTGAATAAGTTAGCTAGGCTTAGACCTAACTGATATTTTTAAGCTATTTAAAATTAATAATTTTGTCATTTTTATATATTTTGTTCATATATAACAATAAAACGAATGTTGACAGAAATGTTGTTTTCATTGAAGAAACAGCTAATCCTGCAGTAACCAATAATAAATAAAATACCAATATTATTTAAAATTGTAGCCAATTCCGTTTATTTAAATTATAAATTGTACATTGGTAAGATACAATAATGTACTAGTATAAAGCACCTGTCGCTGAAATTATGTCGCCGGATTGTGTGGCTGTAATGCCATTGGTCCAAAACTCGCTGTCGCTGATCTTAGTGCGGCGCGACGAGGTCAGCTGTAAAAGCCTGTCACCGTGACAGAAAGTCACCGGTTAAAGTCACTGGTACACGCTAGTCACTGTCACTGAAGTCACCGATCCGCAAAAGTAACTGGATCGACCACCTCTACTGACTGGCCTGGAGGCCTGGAGGGAGCGATTGGAGAGCAGGGAGAGCGAGGGGTGAAAGAGGGGAAGAGCCGACTGGTTGCGCTCTGGCGGGATCTCACTGAAACTCGGGGCCAGCGCAGCAATGCCGAGGCACGCCCGGCCCGTATGCTAGGTTTATCTATTCCGTAGGATGTATAATCAATGATAAAACACATCAAACCAACACCAACATTCATTACACTAACTACAAGCGAACACACACATGCAAATGCGCATGATCTGTTAATTGCGCGTCGGGCCCAAACGCACACTTAACAGACCTACGCTACAGCAGAATGCAACCTAGCCGGACGTTGGTCTGCAATGGGCGGCAGACTACTGTGAGGAGAGCGGAGACTCAGGGTCTATATATACCCGAGCCAGGGCTGGGGGATCACATACCCCCACCATTTAAGTCCTCTGGGCTTACAACAAGTACAACAAGTACTCTGGGCATACATCATTGAGAAAAACCTCTAAAATTACACACACACACAAAAGTATTGTAAATGAAATAAAATATTGAAAACATGAAAGTTGAAACCACTGTCTTACACACGTTTCATTCGATAGTTTTCATTCGATATATAATATCGAATCACTACTATCGAATCAAACGTTTGTAAGATTTCTTTTTTAAAACGTCCTAAGGATGACCTTGAACTTGGCCTTCCTCACCGTGACATCACAGCTACGTCAATTCGCGTCATCTCAAATACGTCACTTCCTGGTCACGTTATCTGTCAATCAAATGGACTAGAAGTCGCATTTCCCCACTACTCAGTAGAAAAAGTAGAATCAAATACTCTCCAAACCTGTAGGGTGATGCAATATTAATAGTTTATAACCCCATATTAAAAGCAGGATGCTGTTTGCAACCAGAGATACAAAATATGTTTAACATAATATTTGTTGTTATATTATTCAAGTGTTATGTGTATTCGTACATGTATGACACGATAAAGCGAGATGTGTTACTTTAAAATGACAAAATATACCAAATTAAAAATATGTTTTATTTAATAAGATCATGCAATTTCATATTACGTAATAACAATAACGTTAGGCTTGTCGAATCGTGCGGGAAAGACAATAAATGCGTTATATCTAGTTAAAGTGCAATACAAAAACATATTGTATTATATTGAAAATGTAATATTTGTTTTAAACAGCAGTTACTTAAAATGCAATAAGCTAGTATTTTTGCTATGGCTGAAATATTTTGTTAAATTAACTCTAAAATAAATTAAATATAGATAAACCTGTTTTTCTCTGTAGATTAATTATACATTATTTAACTGCATTGGTTTGGACTATTCGCAGTGTATTTATAAATTGTAGGCACTAAATGAACTAAACTAATGATTGACTTACTTACAGTTATTTAAACCATTAGTAAGTAACACATCAATGTATAGATGTATATTTTACGGAGATCATATTTAAACTGCCAAGGAAAGTAACGACAACGAGTTAGATCGATATCTAAAACTACCAGGACAATACCAATTGAAATTTAAAATATTGCTGCATAACTTCATATACTCCAAACATATTAGTTTTATGATTCAAAACCCACCCAGGTCAGCTCTGTGGTGGATGTGGTTAAGTAATCAGAAGCGCTCCAAAGCCCTAAAAGATTATTATTGTCCTATTCCCCAAATTTGTCCCATGATCACCTCGACGGTCAATAATGCCGCACTCGCTTCTCCATCACGTCGTCATAATCCCCTACGGCAGTCCCCTCGCATACGAATAAAACTATGGGGAAACGAACATAGAGAATGGAATTTGGAGAATTAAATCTGGCACGAGAGGGCCAGCTAATGAAAAAAGCTTTCAACATGGACGTAGATAGAGGGTGTGGGGGGTGGGGAATGAGGTGCGGCATTAATAATGGGTGTGGGGAGCAGCACAAAAGCGGGTTGCAATATAGTGTCGGGCGGGGCGGCCTATACACGGCAGGGGCTGTTCTCCGCTTCGCATTTGGTAGGCTACATATTTTGACTCGTTTGGAATAAATATTCCTAGTGTAAATTTCCTAACTCGCTGATACGTGTTTGGAGGGTAACCATTGGAAATTTAAAAGGATATCGAGCATGACCCTAACGGTTAATAAAGTATTGAAGAAATTCAACTACATGTCTTTTTTAAAAAGATAACTTACTTGTAATGCCAAAAATATTGGTACAAGAGCAACAATCCACTGTTTAATTTAAAACGTATAGAAATGTAATGGGGATTATTTTACCTATTTAACTATATCATTGTACGGATCAGTAATACTTTGGAAATGTTGCTCTAAAGACTGTCTGTCAGCCATTGCATAGTATCTAGTAGCTGATCGTAGAACAACAACAAAATAGTATCTTGCCACTATAGGTAGAATGTTTTGGTTTAGTACATTTGTAGAATTAACATAGTGATAAGATATAGTAATGTGTAATCATCGATCCCTTGCAATGATTTAAATGTATGAATAATCCTCGCAATGCATAATTGTATAACCGATATTTCAACATTATTAATTTGTTTAACATTTTTACAACTATAGTTAAATTACTTCAGCAATTTTTTGCCTGGCATTCTTTCCAATTTAAGGACAATATTTAGGTCATTATAAATAGGTTCAACATTGTTTTTATTTTAACTGGCACGGTATTGTACATTTTCTTAAGTACTAAAGTAAGTACAATGTAACTAGTTTTGGGTGGAGTATTTTACAATAGCAAATGTCTTTTGAAAACTATCTCATTTAATTGTTTTTATATTTTTTCCCCGATTTGAGGAGAAAATACTTAAAATAACCTTTCTTTAAAATCAGTAACCATAAAACTATAAAGAAACTCTTCTTAACACAGTGAATCTTCTGTTTTGTTCCTCAACAAGGCAGTAGTTTGATCGCAACCAATTTATTACTTAAAATTAGGCTAGGTAAGATTGTTAAATTGTTAAATTTAAGAAGTATATTTATAGACTGATTCTTTTGATTGTTATGTTTGTGAGTTATAAACACAATGATAAAAACTATATAAAGTACATAAAAGACAATCGATACATTTATATTTTATTTGCAATTTAGATGAGGTATTGGCTGTTCATCTAAGGCCGAAAAATATTCAATTAACTGACAAATCAGATGGTGCAGCAATTTACCTAATAAAGAAGTCTGCACTTCCCAAAATAAAATATTTTGAATTTCTTTAACAAGTTTCATAATTTTATTTTTAATTGTTTGATATATTTCATAGTTACGTAGCAGTTATAAGTGATTTCTATTTCTATACCGTGTTTATATTTGCTTTCGTTTTAAGAGTGATGTGTCGTAAAACCTCATGACATTATGCCCCGGGTTTAATTTATTTATCGTAATTTTATTTAACTGCAAAAAACAAAAGTTTTGACCATTAATATACATCACGGATAAAACGCAGACGTCTTTACCGTCTCAAGTACGCATTTACAGAAATAGACCGACATCAGCGGGGTTATCTGCCGTTCAGAAGAGTTGAAGTAGTCGGCTGTAACGAAGAGAGATGGCAGCACGCAGAGTGGTAGTGCGCTATAAACATCAGAGATGGCAGCACTGCCGAGGGCTCGGAGCGCCGAGTCGAGTTATACCCTTCCGCTTGTATAACTCAACGAGCTATTGACAACCGTTAACCCGGAGTTAAGCCCAGAAGAGTTGGCTCTTTAGGAATTAACAGTCGATACCGAGGCTTGGATTGCCGCCAAATACCGCATATACTGCCCGGATGAAATATTCCCACGGAATAACGTCAAATGCATTCGGTCCTAATGAATCGACGGATGGGGAAATTTCTCCTACTGCATGTTTTATTGGACGCTATCGTTGTAAATTGTTATACTTGTGTAAAATCATCGTTCGCGAATGTCAACTCTCGGAAAACAGAGGTTACGTTCAAACTACCCTTATCCTCGTTAATGCTGCAAATATGCCTTCACATCCTGCAGCAAAATATAAGATATCGCTGACCTTGGCTCGTATCTAACTTCCAAAGAACGACTTATATACTGAAACCTGCACTGCTCTGCTAAGGTACGTAGCGTTCGTTCTCACCCTTTGATTTCGATACCTATATACGAAACGTCTAGCAAACTATGTTGCGAGTTCTGTCCTGCCGGGTTGACCATTCGAGCCTTTACTCGACGATAACCCCTTAAATTGCGAGGGTTGATGACAGTAATAACTTCTTCAGCGAACAGATTACTGTGTTAAAACTATTGTGGTAAATGCCATAAACGGTAAAACATTTTATATTCATTAAATATTACAACGAAACAATCCTAATCGGTGATTTTTTTCTCTACAACGGTGATTCCTTAAAATGCCCAACATTTCATTCATTAATGGGAAGAGTAGGCCGTAACCCCGCCAAATAGTACCGGTAATAGACTCGGACTAATTCTCCTGCAGTGTGTCAATGACAGCATTTCATTCTAAAAGACTCGAATAGGTAGGTTTATAATGGAGCGATAATTTAAACTATATTTTATGAGTGATCCCCTCTATTGTGCTATGTGACTGCAATACTGAAATTTAATGGGACTGTAACGGGGAAAGGTAAAACGCCTGAATAGAGAGATTCCACGGTTAGGCAATGTAGGATTACAGTAGAGTTTATATTACATAGGGCCTAGGTCACTTACCCAATAGTAGAGGCGGGTCACCATAATCCGAACCTATACGGTAGTCTAGCCTCGCTGCTCACAGTCAGTACAATACAAACATAATTGTAAATATTTATGTCGTGATATTCAAATTACGTCTTTTGAGTAAAATACTTTTATACATATGTTTTTACTCCCTACTATATTTTAACAATTTTTGTTACTACGATTATTGATACAAATATATAAAGGAAAAGTATCATAGTAATTATCAAAGTTTGTGTATTATACCCTTAGTGATTTTTCTTTGACTAAGGGTAATTTTGAAATTGATTTAAAAATGTATTAACGTAAATTTGGCGTTTATTCTGCATTTCCTCGTTACCAGAACATTTTGATAATTCGGACGCCTCGAGCAGACATTCGAATTAACTGAATGCGCTAGGCACATAGAAATATTAATTCTCCATAGGTGGTAGTGGACGGGCAGCAATACAACATTTTCTGTTGACCTTTGTAACAACCTTTGAAAGGTATCAATTTAATCGTCGGTTACTTTATAAGCATGTTGTTGAAATTATTATTTCTAAAAACTATTAAATCGAGAAAAGTGATGCTTTAATAATACAAATAATTTAAAAAATAATTGGCTTCTCTGAATGTAATTAAAAATAAGCGTCTACATATTATATTTATCTTTGACCAGCCGTAATATGTTTTGTTTTTAATATTCGGTAAAATGCGAATTATTTTTTATTGGGTTTAATTTATGGCTGATTGGATGGGAGGCACGACAAGGACTTAACTCTTATCTGTTAAATACAGTTCTATATACAGGGTGTTCGAAAAAAAACGTTCCAATATTTTAGGATAGTACTGTACACATAAACATAAGTAAAAAGGTTCCTATAAACATATGTCCTTAAACGTATTGTTTTCCATCTATCTATCTGTATGTGTGTTTTACATAATGTATTATAACCTTTGAACCACTAAAGGTGTCAATTAGAAACTTGCTACATGTATTGGTACTAATAGCAGTAGGATGAAACGGCTACTAATAAGGCCTAATTTGGTACGGAGTATCAAGTTTCTACTTGATACCAATTCAAAATAGCAGAATTTCTTGTTTTTCAAAGCTAAATATCTTAAAACTCGTATTATTCAGAACAAAATAAAGAATCAAAAACGTTGTGTCATTTTGTCTTAGAAATAATGATTTGAAGGTTTTAACTATAGAATTATAATTAACTCAGTAGTTAAAAAATACATTTTTGCCATTTCTGAACGAAAACATCTTGTTTTAACTGATACAATTTACAGCTAATCAGTTAGTTACTCTTTTATAGTTAAAATCTTCATATAATTATTTTTGGGACAAAATTACTAAACTTTGTTGATTCTTTTAACTTTAGTTTGAAGTTGATACCTTAAGTGGTTAAAAAGTTATGTTAAATTATGCAAAAACACATGTAGACTGATAGATTGAAAACTATACGTTTTAGGACATATGTTCATAGTATCTTATTTGTTTAGTTTTATGTGTACAATAATATCCTAGATTATTGGAACGTTTTTTCCGAACACCCTGTATATTGCCCTTGTACTTGGTTGCCCTGTGTTACAACTCTAACAGAGCTAAAATTGTGATTATATTTTACTAATAAATAGGTGTATTTTGATATGTTCCAATAATGTGTTGTGCATCAATTTACCCATGAATAAGTATAATTTCATGTAGAGGTAACCGAACGCATTAATGTCGTAACAGTTTGCACATACTTATTTTACTACAATATTATCCTAAAAAATGTTTTTTCTACATTTGATATGAGTCAAACTGGTCAAAGGGTGTATGGTTGGACGTAGTTGCGTATTAACACCCCCCCCCCATCTACACCTCTTAAGGTGAATGGTATTTTAGTAATTATATACGCTTAAAACATCAGGGGACAAAACTAAACAGAGTTGATATAATGTGCTCAGGCTTCTATTGATGTGGCACTTGAGGGTAGTTGAATTGTTGATTAAGTGTTTCTTCCGGATTTCTCCCTCCTGAAATTACAAGTGAATTTTTGAACGTATAGTTTTGAGGGGGTTATAGTAATTTAGTGAATAGTTGTAGATATTTTAGATGGAGGGTTATGAGTAAAAAGCCTGTGTCTTGAGGTAAAATATTCTTTATTTAGGTTCCACTTGATTAGGAACCGCTCTTTTATGCAAACTAGTCATATACACGGCAATACATAGAGCTAGTACTTATTAATTTTATAAACCATTTAATATGAAAAAATCCGTTTCCCTTTTGGTCCATACCTGCCACTCGATTTGATGGATCGGTTATTCCATCAAATAACGTATTTTTGTTCTCGGAGACTCGATCGAATTCAGATAAATTCAGTCCTCGGATTGGGCGTAACCTTTACAATTTATGGAGGGCACGTGTTCGATTTTTAATGAAACTGTCGGAGTCCGGACTAGTTTATGTTTCGGTTGCCGTGTAGTAGGGGTTAGTTAGGGGATCGGTTGCCGAGTGGGGGAGGGGGTGGAACGTGACGGGGAAGCAGAAGCAGTGCCACCCCAATAAATACTTCGCCACCCCCTCCCCAAATCGATGCTCGGGGCCCGAGACCTGCCCGCTGGGGCTAATTTTGAGAAACTGACTAGCTGTCACTTTATCAGAAAGAGTCCCGTTAAGTTCTTCTATCTTATAATTTGTTGTTGGACAAGCTATCTTATGTTTTGGATTTTATTTTTCAGATTCAGAGGATAACTTTTAACAATTTAACAACGTAAATGCTATAAATAGTTTTTCACCACTGTTTGGTTACCGTAGTACAGATTAAACCAATTAGCAGATCTGTACAAAAATTATCGTATTATATCCCCAGTAATAATATATAAGGAATTTTTAAATTTCCATCCGTGATCACACAGTTCACCAAGTTAATATTCAATTTAATATAATTTAAGAAAATATTTTCCCCTCGAATGGTCAGAGTTGCTTCTCCAAGGAGTTGATTGGCATTTATCTAGAAAATGCACAAATTTGGTTATTTCCATGGTTTTAGTTCTTCGTAATAGCTGAAAGGTAATTAAATTAAGGTGAAAGTTATGTATCGAAGTACATTATTTGATGCCTTTCCTTTTCTAAAAGCTGTTGTTCAATCTGCTTTAAAAATGCACTATACTATCCGAAAACTAGTTTACTAACACGTCTCATTTGTTTGAACGGGGGCTACATAAAACTCGACATTCGATGTACTGTAGTGAATATAACCTATAGACCACACTTACACCGCAATGGCATAACAGGTAGGACGTATATACATAACAGATTGTATAAAGATTAAACCGTGTTTTATGTATTTTAAATGTCTTGTCAAAATGACCGCAGTATAAGTGTAAACATATTGGTCATGTTATAAAAAGTATTTGTATGACACCCTGTGGACATTATTAGGTTGTAATATTTGTTTTACTAATGATTAGTTAGATAAAACACCGTATTAAATAACATTTATTTGACTACATTGTTGTTTAGTCTAGTGAGAGGTTATATACAAACTAGATGTGGTAGCTTGCTGCATCATGGAGTTGGTACATTAACGGCTTTTACCCTATGTAATTTGTGGTAGTACCTTCGTCGTTAAGACTTTTATGGAGTGAAACTTGTTTTGTACATGCTAAGAAGACTATCAAGTTCAAACTTCTAATCATTATAAACATAAACAAGATTTCAGAATTTCTTATTCAAATGTAAACACATGTTAGTAAAACAACATATCATTTATTTGAAACGTGGTTAGAATTTATCACCTAATTGTTCATACAGTGCATCTACTGTCACAATAAAGATGTTTGGTTCTGGCCCTAGTTCATCAATATTGAAATAAATTGTAAGTGAAGGATTTAGTAATTTTAATGATTCACATTGTAGGATGAAGAAGGTGCAGCCACTGCAGTAATCGTATAAAAGTTAATAATAATAATAAGTATAGTATGCCTTAAACACCATTATATTTGGGCTAAATTTACGTTTTATTTATTATTACGTGGAATTTCATTATTTTGGTAACAAATGTACATTGCATTTTAAAACTTTCAAACATTTTTAAGTTACGAAACAATTTTCGATTTGTTAAAGGATTCTATATCAGTGGAGGAGTGAACAATAGTGAAGGAGCTCTCCAAAGCTCCTGTAGTCTCATTCCAGGATATGCGTCCTATACCAGCTGATGATACTCTTTTGTATTGCTTTGTATCGGCTCACATTTCATCTCATTGTATCACTTTTCCACCCACATTTCATCCTATTGTATCGCTTCCTCGCACTCACATTTTATCCTATTCTATTGTCTTCCATTATCCTTTTCTTCTTTAGATTCCAAGTGAGATCGCGATTTCAAAAATTACAAATGTTGCCATTTTTGCTGCGTTTCTTTAAAGGCTTAGTATATTCAACAATAGTTTAGAAGTTTGTAGAAGCTTTTTGAAGCTTTAATGATTCAAAATCAAAATCAAAAGGTAGTATTGATACGTGTTTTATTGTTAGTTTGGCCCGGGAAGGGAAATAATAGCAATTCTTCCTCATGAAATCTGTGTCTATAGAAGAGTTGCAATCGAATAAGGTGTACAATTTTATTAAAAATAACGAAAATTACTTTAAATGGGCTCTAATAAATTGTTAGCGTTTAGGATTGTTTTTTATAAAATTTAAACTTTAGGACATCATAAGAACTTTTAAACTCACAAGAATTCTCATGTAATTCGTAATGATCAGAATGGCGGATGGCCGAGTGGCCTTGGCAAAATTCACCTATTTCACAGAATTAAATAAACTCCGTAGTAAATTTTTTTATTTAAAAAAACATCATAATGTGCCTCGTGAAATTTTTTTAAATACACTACATTTAGGATCTTCACTAAGGCTTCTTTTAGGATCAAAGAGATCACTTACCGATTGTTTTAAGTTTTTTTTTTACAACAAAAACATTTGTCGAAATAGATTATTTAAAACATGTTGCTCATGAACTGTGACACCAACACTCTTGAAATAGGACCAGCTAGTACTGAGTTAATGAATCTTGAAGTAGGACCAACTAGTACTGAGTTAATGAATCTTGAAGTAGGACCAGCTAGTACTGAGTTAATGAATCGATTAGGTTTAAAATAGAAAAACACGTCATTTGCTGTAAGAATAATAAAGATGATTTGATAAAATGTGTTAGAGTTTTAGTGAATTTATTCAAATATGGAAAATGGTAGCTTAGAACAGGATATTGTTTTAATTGTAACATAATTGGCTACGTGATTCTAAGAGAACAATGCAATTAAAAGTAGGTATTAATCTTTTTAATTAATAAAAACTGACTAACCTGGACTTATATTATCATGAAAAACCAAAAGAAACACTGTTGCTCGTGTATAAATTGGGATTAAAATTTGCATTAACGTTTATACCAAAAAGGCTTGAGAATTAAACGAAGAGTTTAAAGTAATACCTTTTTGAAAACCACATCTCTAGATCTTTTAATGTAACAAGGCCAACAAATAAATGTTTTACTGATTGCACATTTTTTACTGAGCAACGATTTGGGATTTGATTGTCAAATGAGGTTGTCTAGCTTTGATTTTCGGTTAAACTAAACACTACCCCAATATTCTTTGTAGTTAGATTGTTTCAACATAGAACCGATTCAAATGCTACCAATCAGCTTTAAACTTTTAAACAGTTATCTCTAAATTATTCTATACGCCTATTATTTGAGTTAGTGGTTACTAAAAATGTCAATTGGCATAGATTTGTATTTGCACTTAGCTGTTTTTGTATAAGAAACAATGAAAGAATGGTAAGAAAGAATTAATATTATTTTTAAGATATCTTATTTTAACTAGTGGTTTTTCGATCTTAGGATGTTGATTGCCTTCTGAAATGCATTCCTAGTTCTACAAGATTATACCATTAATCCCTCTTAATGATATTCTATTCCTTTTTCCTTTAATACCTAGAATTAATTGTTGTTCTTATAATTTTGAAATAATTTTAAATTTTGCATACATTCGGCCAAGTCAAGCTTCTTATAGTCTATATGCTCAACGTTACAAATATATTTTCTAGCAACGTTTGAGATGTAGTGATCAATATAATCATTTATGACTTTTTCAAGTTGTAAAATACGATAAAATCGAAGTTTTTTGAAATAATATTTTCAGATAATGGATGCCCTAAATGTATTTACCTTAGCAGGAAAGAACAAGTTCACTCGATTAGTAGGAAAAGGCCCACTTCTGTAACGCATGTGAAATGAACACACTAACACTACACAGTCAAAAAATCGATTGATAACTTGTGATGTAACGATATTGCCTTAACATGCGGCCTTACCATAGATGTTAACATATTACCTATATACCATCTGTTATAAATGAAACCTTATTACAAGGTTTTAGAGATTTAGTTCAGACAATAATTATGACTTGTGCTTTAAACATATTGAATATTTCTCATATAATTTTCTAAGAAAGAAATCAAACAAAACCCCTCTGAAGGCATCCATTTAGTATCATAGCTATTTTGATTTACAATACGATTGTAAACTGACGAAATCATAATAATCAGCAAATATCGATGATTTATAAACAATACATGCGGAACATGACAAAGTTTCAGTTTCAAAATTTAGACCAATCATATGGGGAGTTTATAAATGCAAATTACAATACGAAAGTATACAATAATATAAATAGATACACGTTTAAACATAAATCATTCTTTGATAGTGCCTGTTTAGTAGTTACACAAAATGATTTTAGATAGTAATGATTTTAGTCATTACTTTGAAAATCATTGTCTGTTGAATCATTGTCTGACCGAATCATTACGGTCTTACGGATAGATATTAAACTAACCATTGAATATAACATAAAACGCATACTCACAAATGTTTATCTGTGAAGATGTAGGTCAACCACGTACCTGGAACAAAAATTACAAATTGTATCTTATGTTATTGTATTACTGTAATAAATATAAAATCATTAGTAAAATAACTATTTAGTAAGATGTCTTTTACTTTCTCCTCCTTTATAGAGGGAAGGATAAGGAGTAAGTATTGTTTACGACAACATTTTTGAATGTGAGACATTGGCGGATATATCCATTTTGATGATCCCTGAAATTGAAAAGTGGTATTCCGAGAGGATTTATGTCTCTTTGTATGTCTCAATTTTGTTAAAATTTGGGCATGATCAAAATTTTACCAAATTTCCGGACGTTTTTAACTTTTAAATTTCGAAGATTTAACGTTTTCCAAAAACCCCTCATTATCAGATAATAAACTACTTTGATTAAGATTTTTAGTTTTGTATCTCTTAAATCACCCAACCAGATGACACTGCTCACATCTCTAGGGGAAATTAGGGGAAACTATGCCAAAAATCTTCAAAAATGCAATCATTACCTTTAATGTAATCGTTTACCATAAACTTATTAAAATCATTAAAACTAGCTCAAAAAACTAAATAATTGGTTTCATGAACCATTAGTATACTTCAATTGACTGTAGGTAAAATATAAAAATCCTGATTTTATTCTCTATTTTCAACCAAATATGGTAAGTAGGTGAGTAGGTAATAAATTGAGGAATGTAAAACCACTTTAACTCCTGGAAGGGGGTTAATGGGGATTTATTAACTTAAAAACTCACTCCATGTGTGGTCAGCAAGGTAAGGAAAACTATATGGGTGGAAAGCTGTTCTGGGAACCCTCAAATGTTTGTAGACCTACGGATTACTAGAGGGTTTAATAGGAGAAAATATATTATAATTTTCTGATATCCTTTATTTTGACTTAGGTATTGACTAAATCAGTCCTTTATATCATCCTATAAAAACGTAGATATATTTATGCGTCAACAACGTAATATCCGTGTTCAAACAAATAGGATTGTGGTAAATATTTTCTACACTTTTTTATTTGTCTGGATATTTGCCCTTATAAATCATGTTTAACGGTACTCTGTTTTTGTTTTTTGGTTGCATTTAGTAGATATATGCAGCGCTACCCTTGATGTAGTTCAGCGTTGTTCCGACAGATGCCACCAGTAGCGGAGCGCTACCCTGTGTTTGGCGGCAAATATGAAGAGCGAAGAGGCATTTATTTTAGTATTTTATTATTAATTAGCAATAAAGCCCGTTATTAAAAAATACAACGGTCTTTGGAAAAATGTGTATAGGGCCTACAATTTCATACTAGTATTTTTACGATCTCCTACTGCATATAGGGACATTTTTAATTGGTAAACATAATTTGACATTCTGCACAATTAGAAACTACCAATGATAAATAAATCAATGAATAAATATTAAAATCAGTCGAATGTAACATTAATGTTAGGTAGTTTTATAGAGAAACCACTTATTCTAATCCTAAGACGTTAATTGCCTTTGTTGGCGGCCTTGTAATTTGCTAATGATGTAAATTTGCAAGGTTATTTTGGATTTTTACCTTTAACTCTAAAATTATGATTAAACTAAATTTGATTATATTTTCAAATCTTGTACAGTTACATATTAAATTTTACTATATATATTTTTAAGCTTTACAACTGAGTACAAACTTTTGCTGTATGTAAAAAGTTTTGTATTTGTTATTTCTTTGGTTCTTAAGGGGAACATTTGTTAGAAATCATAAAAATGTTTGGCTTTTATAATAAGTTTACCATTTGCATAATTAATGGTTTCCATTACAGTATTTATATTAAAATTGGTCCAGTGAAACTTAAGATTTCAATGTGTGAAGGGAAAATATACACACACTCATTATATATTTTGCAAAATAGTTGTTTTTTGGTAGTTGTTTGAATTTGTTACAAACAACTAAAAAAACATTTGGGAAATCTATGAAATAATATGTAATAATCTTAATGATAATGCTATTCCCTACAAATTGATACTAAGGACATGTAAGAAAAACCGATACAACTCAACGAAAGTTGGCTGGAAAACAGTTTTAATTTATTTCAATATCATTTCTCCTAGGAAAACATTTTATGATTTCACAACAAAAATTGTGTTAATGCTCTGCCTGTTTTATAGTAACCTTTCAAAATAATTTAACCATACACTCAATTTGAAGTTTCCAATGAAGCACCACTTATTAAAATCGGACCGGTTGAACCCTAAATTTATTTGCACAAACGGACCTCTTATTCTAATTATTCTTTGAGAAAGATCAAACCAAAAGTTCGGTGGTTAATTAAGTATTTTACATGTAACTCTAAAACGGGAGGAGATCTTCCAAAGTAATCATATGATTATCTCAAAGCCTATACAATTGTCTACAAATTGATAGTATGCATTTCATGAAAATATTGATAATACGGACCCATAAACGGGTGGCATTTTGATAGATCCTTATAAAACCCATTCAAAAGTTTAGCGACAAAAGGGTTTATTTTATACAATTTATCTGTAAATAATTTATCTTACAGTCCACTTGCCGTAATAAAATGTCCAATTTTCATTATAATTTGCAAATTTACTCGGACAGTGGTTTCCAATGATACATCATACGTTCAATTGCTCCGGTATAACTTTAGTTTTAGTTGTACAAACATCACCTCTTTCTCGGATGTAGCAGGAACTGCAATTCTATAAAGAATTTTCATGTAATCCTTGTGTGGAACATTTTTTAGTTCTAATCCCATTAATGACACACAAAAATACGAATTGTACAATAATGTTACCGTCTACACCAACAGAGGCTTCCAAATACGCCTCTAATATTTAAATACATATAATGGAACTCTAGATGGAGTCGTGCAAAGAAATATATTAGTTAGTTTATTAGTATTATCCTGAGTATGAGTAAGTTGTCAGAAATTCCGTTGTTAGAGATCTTAAAATACAATTTTATTTTTCATATGTATACTAAGATAAAAATTCGGTGCAATAACAAGTTATAACCATAAGGAATGTAAAAAATATAAACATAATTATAGTTTTAATATTCAATTACAGTGGCATTTGTCAATCAGTCACAACGTAGTGCCTAACACCCTTAAATTAAGATAATACAGGGCGTTTTAAAACGATTGATCCAAAATATTACTAATTTGGTTTGTTAACGGGAATAATTACAGTTATCACACTAATACTAATATTTAGCTAAACTATAGTTTTAAAATTATCACATTTGATATATCAAACGCTACACTAGTAACACGGTAACTCAACACGAATGCGTGCATATTTTGCAACAGGTCCTTTCTATAAGAAATAAGACTTATTTTGTGTGCAGCCTTTGTCTTGTTTGGGTTAAAGGTGTGTAATAACTCATTCTTTGATATAAATTACAGGTATTCTCACAATAAATTACATGTAATTAGGTCAAAAAAACCATATGAATACGCCGTTTTCTCGGCGTATTCTCGACGGCCGAGAACACTTTAACTTTGGTTTAAAACGAGAACTAAATATTTTCTTATAAAAATAGTTAATTATACTTTTCACTATTTCGGTTCGAGCGAACGTGTCTGTTTGCTTTTCTCTGAGTTAGAGCGTATCCTTGAAACCCGTCCAAACGGTTCTATAACCTAAATAAATAATAACAAGACAGTCCGTCTTTATTATCCATGAGAAGGGAACGAATCCGCTGATAAAAAATTTGTTCATATGACTCATAAAAATACCAAAGCTGTTTTATCTGGCATTTTACCTGCATTGTGCCTATAATACCCAACTATAACAATAGCCTAGAGATTTATATGTTTCAAAATTAACCGATACGTCAAAACTGGTTGTTCTGCCCTCATAGTGGAAAAAATCAGAGGTTCGACACTTCATCCTGTAGCTTAAGATCTGCATAAAACGACACTAAAACGAACACAGCTATTACCACTGTTACTACCTTTTGCCGTCCTCACGCATAGTCGGAGGTTTCCCTCAAGTGGAAGCGCTCATGGTGGAAAAACGCCCTCGGAAAATGGGCCCCGTATTGATCTTTCTCCTGGAACACGGCGCTCGGCAGTTTGAGTTGAGGGAGAGGGGAGTTTGCATATATCGTGGTCCAGGAGCAAGCTAACCCCTCTCTCAGCTTCGCCGACTCAAAAACCCGCTCGGTACATGCCGAGATTGCAGGTGTTCGGGTAGATAAGAGATAACCCCCTTCCACCCTCCCACACCACCGGTTATAACCCAGCGACTAAAGGGATTGCTAAGCCCTTCTTATCACTTTTGTAACCTCAAACAGCCACCATGAATAAAAGTGCGGCTGTTTAACTTTGAAGTTTAGTTCAACATTTCCTCTGTTCAATAAAGGTCTGATATATTTCTTTTATGTTGTATTTCCGTATAGTTAATGACATTGTTATATATCTCTTTTGATGAGGTAAATTTTTGCTACAATATTTGTGTACGTATCAATCGGAGCCAATCACTCTATACGGAGTAATGTATTGATTATATTAACTTTTCTCGTGGTCTTTCTGATTTTATTTATTAATACGTTCTTGCATAGACAGTGCATACATAGCTAATGCAACGTCGAACCCGTCCTCAACAATATAGGGAATCAAACCGTTGTTAACAACATAGGAACAAAATGACCCTAGGTTTGTACAATAAGGGAATGTTAATTTTTGGAACATTAATATATTATTTAGATAATATAAATCATGAATCCATACTTTATTTTATATTTCAAAACAACTTGCTAGATAATTATCCAACGATATAAATCATGTGAATTTCTAAATTATTCTTCAGCCTTACATTTCAACCTATAAAGGACCAATTTTGGGACCAAATCATTATATTAAATGTTTCAAAAATTAAAAACAAAGTCTCGAAAATACGCTACATTTCCTTGTCAAGCCTTATTAAAATCAGGCCGCTAGGAAAGGAAAGGCGGTTAGAAAGGCTTAGGTGATGCCAAAACGATATCTACATTCCAACACACAAGGTAACAAACAGATTCAGATGGAATTGACAATGACTACTGAAGACCACCCAGCTGGCCGCTTAATAGGACTGATAAATATCGTCAGCAGCCGCTGAGCGCGTACTAAGCGTGTATTAGTAGGAGCGGCGGGGCGCGCCTCGTAGCCTACGTAGACAGTTAGGCTCGCTACGCGCTGGTTGGCAGCTAACTAATACTCCACACCTGGGACTTAATTAAACCTAAGTTAGACAGGTGATTGAGAGGATATTCTCTCTGGTTGTTTGATAGAAGCGATACCATGGTTGCTCGTGTCCACGAGAATTCGATTTCCAGAGTTGACCTACAGCAAACACCGTGTTGCGAACGTTACGATGTATTTAACTGAGTTTTAGGTCCACCAAAAACATGGAAAGTCCGGAATCATTTATCATTACTTATAGTCCGGTGTTTTCAGAGCTCTCTGCAAATAATTTAGGAAGTTGTTCCTGAAATCGAAACAATAAATATGTAGTCCTAATGTAAATATATATTCTAGCTCGCTCCGTTTTCCGTTTATTTGCCCGTATGAATTATTTTTTAAGTACATCGTATCATAAGAATCACTTGAGATATCGTCGTACAACTTGACACATGTATTATTCCGATTCTTATTCTTATTATTCTTATTCTTATTATTATCATCATCATCATCATCATCATCATCATCGTCATCATCATCATCATCATCATCATCATCATCATCATCATTATTATTATTATCATTATTATTATTATTGGATAATTGAACGAAGTGAAAGTATCCTTATACACAACTTTACTGCTTAGACTGGTAAGAGAATCAACTCAACTGGCGTGTCTGTGACCACAGTAACTCGAGAATGCCTCCACAGTTAAACATAAAACTTTTCAGAAAAACTTAACAGGTCAAAATCTCGGTCAAGCTCGTTATTCAGATAATTTCGTTCAGTATTAATCAAATTATATTAAAGCAAAATTTATTTTGTTCTCCATAGGAATAACATTGGAAGCCATTTTAGTGGTACTTGAATCGTTAAATTTAGCCGACGTCTATGTTTCAACAGCAGAGTAACAATAGTTAGTTTACTAGAGTATACTTTGTTATACTGGATAACAACAGTTTTTTACCAACAAAAACACACAAGAGAGATAAATCGAAGTATATTTTTAAGTTGTGAGCATATTTATTATTTTATAAATTATTAAGTGTACGTTTAAAAAAAAAATATTTATACAGTTAATATTCCCTTAGTACGCTTACTCTGTGTAAATATCGTCAGTCGTCGTCGTCGTCGAAGGTGACGATTTTATCAGTGGCAGACGACAGACGACGCGTGTGGCAGATCGAAAAACTCTAAATAACTTTTTGATGACTGTAGATACTAAGATATTAACTTATAAAATAGTTTGTTTTATTACATTTTCTTAGACAATTGGTAATATTGTGAGTGTCATGTGTAAAAAGTATACAAAGCCTCAATTTGTCTAGAAAGCGTTGATGAAGTTAGTCACAGAAAGCGAACAACCTTAAAATTTATTTTTGTAGGACAATTATTTGCTAGGTTATATTTTCACTAAATTAATAATAAAAATTGTCAACATTACCTAAAATACTCTACCAGTAATGTAGTAGGTAACCACAATAAAAGCTATAGATTATTCGAACCAAACGGAAGGTTATCTTGAATGATTTGACATAGCCTAGGGTTGGATTACAGTAAGAGTAAGCCGACATTAAACTGCTAATACAATGTTGTAAAATACTTTAAACACATTACCAGGAATGTAGTAGTGAACCAAAATAAAACCTTTAAACTATTCTAACCAAACTAAGCCTTTTATACAGGTTATATGAAATTATTTGACAAATCCTAGGTTTGGATTATAGTGAGCTGTTTTCATCATAAACTTGGACCTATGACTATAAAATGTAGGCATATACACTTAGGCTACTTGTCATTTTAGAAGTTTCATGTACGGACTTGGGCCAACCCATGTTTATAGCATTTAATTTCATGATAGCCTAGGCTATTGAAACAATATATTGAAATCTCATTTTTTCATCTAAATAACTGGGCCTGACGATTTATTGTTAATCCTTAAGGATATATTGACTTGGCCTATAGAAATTGTTAACATTAGTTCATATAGGAAACTCGCTGTTCTCTTAAAAGTTAAATTAACCACAGTGCTAAAGTCCACTGCTTAGCCCAAAATGCTCTGTTTGTTCTAAGATAATGCACCCATGCCAATCCTAACAACAAACCATGCCTGAAATCTTCAATTTATTTTAAAAATAAATAAATTTACGTATTTATACAACATTTACTTTGATAAAAACGAGTGATAAATGTATGTATGTTTTTCTACGGATTCTATCTTGAGAGGGAGTGCCAGGGGATCTACCGGAGGAGGCCAGAGGTTGGCAGAGAGAACGCTGCCACTGAAGAGCGAGACCGCAGCTTCGACAGCTGAGTCTCGAGGACGATGGACCGCCAGGCTCATTCCGTGCATCCGACCATGGGTTGAACGGCAGCATGGTGAGGTCGATTACTTTGTGACCCAGCTTTTATCGGGTCACGGGTACTTCCAAGCCTACTTGCACAGGATGGGGAAGGTTGCCAGTTCGGGCTGTCTGTATTGTCCCGGGATGACAGACACGGCCGAGCACACGTTCTTCCACTGTGATAGGTGGCACGCCCACCGAGTCTCTCTCTCGTCCAAGATTGGTGTGGGAATCACTCCCGACAACATCGTTGGAGCTATGCTCCAGGGAGAGGACACCTGGAACTGTGTTAAGTGCTTTGCTGAGGGCTTACTTCGAGCAAAAAAGGTCGATCTGGATCGGCTTTAATTCTCAGAATACCCTCAGGAGGAAAGCCCTAGTGGCATGATAAAAAAGGCCTAGCCCGAAGTAATGTGCTAAACAGTTCCAGGCTAGTGTCCTAGGAGATGAGGGGGTTTTTTAGCCGGTAGTTCGCAGGACAACGAGCTTGCGGGAGTCCGGCACTACTGAGAGGACAACGAGCCTCTCAGTGTGCGTAAATGCTTTTTAACCTCCTCCCAAAAAAAATATTATTATTAGTATTATTTTTTATTTTCATTATTATCATTACTATCATTACTATCATTATTATCATTATTAGAATTATTATCCTCATTATCATTATTATCATCATTATCATCATTATCATCATTGTCATCATTTTATCATCATTTTTTTTACGTAGGAGGAACGCTTTATGCGCGAACCCAAAGGAACAGTGTGGGACTCCCTCTTACGAGGTATACCCACTAAACCTCCTACATTGTTATAATTATTATCATTACTATCATCATTATTATCATTATTGTCATTATTATCATTTTTACTATCATTATTATCATCATTTACAACATTAATGTCATTATGTCTTTACTATCGTTATTATCGTTATTACCGTTATTACTGTGATTACCGAGATTACTTTACCACCGTTATTACTGTTATTACAATTATTACCATGATTACCACGATTACTACCATTACTACTATTACTACCAATATTACCATTATTACTATTACTGCCATTATTACCATTAATAATTACGATTATTCCTATTATTACAATTATTATAATCAATATCATTATTATCATCTCCTAATCATCATCATCATCATCATCATCATCATCATCATCATCATCATCATTATCATCATCATCATCATCATCATCATCATCATCACTATCACCATAATAATCAACATCATCATCATCATCATTACTATCATTGCTATCATCACTATCACCACTATCATCACTATATCATCACTATCATCACTATCACCACTATCATCACTACCATCACCACCATCACTATCATCAGACCATCATCATCATCATCACCACCATCATCATCATCATCATCATCATCATCATCATCATAATCATCATCATCATCATCATCATCATCATTGTCATCATCACTATCATTACTATCATCACTATCATCAATATATCATCACTATCATCACTATATCATCACTATCATCAATATCATCACTATATCATCACTATATCATCACTATCATCACTATCATCACTATCATTATTATTATTATAATTATTATCACTATAATATAATTACTATCACTATCATCATTATTATCATTATTGGGGTGCAGGGTGTGGATCCCTCCCGCGGCGTCCTTGTTGCGCACCCTGGGCAACGGGGTGTCACAAGCCAGTGGCGTCACAGCTAGCGCGGGTAAAATCCACTTGGCTGTGAGACTCTTCGTCTCACTGTTTTTTCCAGGGCCAAGGCCTTTCTTCTCACCTTTTGGGCCTTGGCTCACCTTCCTTCTTCTTTCCTGAGCAAGCCTTGCTCATCTTCTTCCTTTCTTTGACACCGCATCATGGATGTCTTTCTGCCTTCTTTGGACCGGTATCCACTGGGATGTCCCTGGGAGTGACCCTGGTGTCGCAGGGGCTGATGTGTGCTTGCACTGCCGATGGGTTCTCCTCAGTGGGTGTCAGGAGCCAGCCCCTTAGGGCCCTGATCAGGGAGTGCGGCGTGGGTGCAGAGGTCGGGGTCTGCACTGCCACGTGAACCCGGGCACGTCTGGAATCCGGTGCCGGCAAACGAAACGAAACGGTGTCGAGTCCCCGGAGAACTGGGGAGAACTGGGGTCCTGGGGAACTGGGGAACTGGGGAGAACTGGCCTCACCTGGCCAATTCCGGGTTCACCCTCGTCGTGCGATGCGCTGGTTAAACTAAAGTATGGCAACCCCTAACAACAGCTACAACATCAACATTGGCAACGATATGAGGGAGTTTTCAGAACTCCCTCATCCTAGTGCCAGTATTGCCTCCATTTTTCGGAGAAGTAGCTTGGTAGTGAGGTCCCCACCACCGGCCTCTTCTCCTGTGGTCGCACTGGCTTCCACGCATTCAGCCAGCCCGAGGAGTACCCCGAAGACAATCCCGGTTCCATCTCCGTCTTCGGTAGTTTCGCCGGATGAAAGGAACGTTGCTATGGCTCAGGAAAAAGTCGAGGAGGAACTGCAGAGGATGCGGGACACTCTCCTCGACATGTCCGCCGCGGCTGCGAAGCAGAAGAACGTGTTGATGGGCATCAAGAATGGGATAGTAACCCTGGATGCATCCCTTGATGTCTTCGACTCCATGCTCGGTCTCTGGAAGGCACCGCTAAGGCGGCTCAGACTTCTGGAGGAGAAGCAGGGGCAAGCTCCACTTCCATCTTCGGAGTATGGGGTGCCTTGTGGTGGTGCCAAGAGATCGGCGAACTAGCCCTCCTGCGGAACAGCAAACGGAAAAGAGACCAAACATCAAGAACAGGACCGGCCACGTGGAGAGGAACGGAGAAGAAGCCACCACTGCACCTGCGGACAGGGGGGGTTTTAATCAGGTCCTCTCCAAAAAGCAGAGGAGGAAGCTTCGGGTGGAAGTCAAAGCCCAAAAGAAGTGGGATGAGGCGGAAACACACCTTCCCAGGCAACCAGCCAAAAGAAGGAGAAACCAAAGAAGACTCGGCCTAGGAAGACCAGGAACCAGGTGGTCCTGATCAATCCGACCACTGGCAAGACCTACTCGGAGATCCTCGGATTGATGAAGAGTGAGTTGACGCCAGAGGACTCCGGAACTGTGGTTCGGCAGATCCGGAAGACGGAGGCCGGGGAGATTCTCCTTGAGCTCACGAAGTGTGACGACCGGGGCCATACTCCAGGAAGCACTTCAGCGAGCAATAGGGGAGAAGGGCGAGGTCCGCTCCATCATCCCGAAGCTGAGGGTAGAGATCTTGAATCTAGACGCCCTGGTTTCAGAGGCCGATGTCATTGCGGCTATCGCAAGAGACCTTCCAACAATCTCCGGCGTGCCTAAGGTCACCCTGTTCTCGCCGAACAAGCGGGAGCAGAGGAAGGCTGTCGTTGAGATGGAAGAGAAAGAGGGGCTCCTCCTTCTTCGGACTGTGAGGATCAAGATCGGCTGGGTCGTCTGCCGAGTTCGGCAGCGCCTCGAGGTGGAAGGCTGTTTTCGGTGCCTCGGGTACGGCCACTTGCGTCGGAGTTGCTCCGGTCCCGACCGCGGCAACAATTGTTGGAAGTGCGGTAGCGGCGAACATAAGGCCGCTGCTTGCACTGCGGCCGCTTCCTGCGTTCTCTGCACCGGTACACCCGGAGCGTCTGCGGACCACATTCCGGGCTCAGGGGCATGCAGGGCTTTCAGGAAAGCCCTAGACGCTAAGAGAGCTCGATCTGCCGCGAAATGATCCGTTTCGTCCAGGCAAACCTGCAGCAGAGTCAAGCAGCTGACGCCATTCTTGAGCAGCTTGCTTGTGAGGTCAAAGCCCAGATCGTGATCGTCAGCGAGCCCTACCGGTTCAAAACCAGTCCATCTTGGTTTTATGACCGGCTTGACAACGCGGCTCTATGGATTCCGGACATTTGGGGGATCCAAGTGTTGGGTCACGGATCCGGTGACGGTTATGTCTGGGTGAGACTTTGACGAGTCAACGTATACAGTGTCTACCTCTCTCCCAAGTATTCCGCCGAGGAGTACCGGGAGAGGCTGGAGGCGCTGGAAGACAGTCTTCAGGGTGTCTCGGGGGGCATAATAGTGGCTGGAGACTTAAACGCAAGTGCCGTTGAGTGGGGCATGCCAGTCACTAACGCCCTGGGGAGACGAATCTTGGAGATGGCCTCGAGGCTTGACCTGGAAGTGGTGAACAGAGGGGATTCGCCGACATACCGAAGACCTGGTTTTGGTGACTCCATACCAGGCGTCACGCTGGTATCGGCAGGGTTGTTTCCTCTGGTAGCGGAGTGGGGGGTGATGGACGTGTACACGGCCAGTGACCACGACTTCATCTCCTTCAATCTGGAGGAAAATGGGTTGTCTCGTCGATGCAGTACCCGAAACCCAATTGGCTGGAATCAGGCCAAACTGGACAGGGGAAAATTCTTCGAGTGGCTCAGTCGTAGCCCTGAGGCTGGTTTGACGGAGCGCTTTGACTCAGCTGACCGAGATCGGGTCGAAGCTCTCGTAGGACAGGGTCGAGGCTGATCGAGCGTGCATGTGACTCGTCGATACCTCTGAAAAAACCTGTCCGAGGTCGTCGCCACGTGTACTAGTGGACGGACAAAATCGCGGAACTCAGGAGAATGCCACTGATGCTTCGCAGAAGATCGCAGAGAACTCGAAACCGACCGGAGGCTTTGGCCAGGTCGGCAGAGCACATGACTGCGGAAAGAGCTCTTACCGGTGCAATTTGCCTGAGCAAGGCTCGATGCCGGAAGGAGCTGTGCCGGGTCGTGGACTCCGATCCATGGGGCAAAGGGTACAAGCTCGTCACGAGAAAGCTCGGGGGAATGGGGGCCTGCAGTGCGTCTATGCCTGCAGGCACGGTCACGGCCATCGTCGATGCTCTCTTCCCAATTCACCCTGTGAGGCGGGAAGAGAGAGTAACGGGGCCGGTTCCTGATGTTCCTTTTTTCACGGAACAGGAGCTCGTGGCAGCGTCGTCTGCCATGTACGACAATAGAGCTCCAGGCCCTGATGGCATTCCGGTTGAGGCTCTGAAGGTTGTGGCGGGAAGTCACCCACATCTGCTGCTGCACATGTTCAACACGTGTTTGGCGGCGGGTGTGTTTCCGTTACGCTGGAAGACCACTCTGTATTTTGGAGACGGCAGGTAAACTCTTTGAGAGGTTGCTGAAACCCAGGTTGAAGTCGGCCGTCGAAGCCGCTGGGGACTTGTCTCCCCGGCAGCACGGCTTTCGGAAGCCACTCATCCTTGAAGGGCCATACTCGAGGCGTTTCAGTGAGACTTCAGGGTACCCGACTATCTCTTGGTCGTGGTACAGGACTACCTGAAGGAGCGCAGGCTGCTTTATAGCACAGAAGCAGGGGTCCGTTCCAAAGTGGTCACCGCCGGCGCGGCGCAAGGGTCGATCCTTGGCCCAGACCTTTGGAACGTGGCATGTGACGGAGTGCTTCGCCTTGAGGTGCCACCACAAGCCTATCTCATGGGCTACGCAAACGATGTAGCCACAGTCATCACGGCTCGGAATCCGGAGGTGGCCCAGCTTTGCCTCAACCAGGTGATGTCTCGGGTCAACAGATGGATGAGCGGTCATGGACTTCAGCTGGCGGTCACCAAGACCAAGATCGTCATGCTCACGCGACGGAGGATCCAAACAGTAATACCTATGACTGTTGGTGACGTGGAGGTCCAGAAGAAGACTGCGGCGAAGTATCTGGGAGTGGTGCTCGACTGCCGCCTCACATGGTGGGAGCACATCCAGGCGGCTTGCAACAAGGCGACGAGGGTTGTTCTGTCGCTCAGCAGATTGATGGGAACGTCGGAGGCCCAAGGTCCAGCAAGAGGCGACTTCTCATGTCCACCATCAACGCCATTCTTCTGTACGGCGCAGAAGTATGGGTGGGTGCCATGAGAGTCAAAACACAGCAAGAGAATTCTCTCCGTTCAGCACAGGGCCGCTCTTAGGGTTGCCTGTGCGTATCGATCTGTGTCTGGACTGGCTGTAATGGTTGTGGCTGGAGTGTTTCCCCTCGATCTGCTCGCCGCTGAGAGGCAGAACACCTTTCGCCGTGCCCCTGATCTCGGAAGAGACCAAGCTGCTGCGGAAGCCAGACTCGTAACTCTGCAAGTTTGGCAGGAGCGGTGGGACGGTGGACTGGAAGGGCGATGGACGTCTCGTCTCATCAGAGACATAAGCCCGTGGTTGAGCCGTGCCTTTGGGGAAATTGACTTTTTCCTGTGTCAATTCCTGACGGGCCACGGGTAATTCAGGGAATACCTTTTCCGCATGGGGAAGGTAAGGTCTACCTCAGTGTAGTTACTGCCCGGAGGAGATGGATGATGCTCATCATACTTTCTTCCGGTGCAGTCGTTTCGCTGAAGACAGGAGGAGGCTCGTCTCTGCTGTCGGCGATCTGTCCCCAGACGTCGTGGTGGGGGCGATGTTTCAAAATGAAGACTCCTGGAGAGCGGTTGCGCTCTTCGTGCAATCCGTTCTTCGGGGAAAGCGAGACGAGGGATGCTTAGGTGACTCTAAGTTTCCCGAAACGGTGACGTGACCCGTCTGGGCGCAAGACACGCGGGCCAGTGCCGAAGTTGTCCGATAAGGGTTCCGGCCTGGTTTTTCCCCACGGCTCCGTAGGAGGTTTAGTGGATATACCTCGTAAGAGGGAGCCCCACACTGTTCCTTTGGGTTCGCGCATAAAGCGTTCCTCCTACGTAAAAAAATCATTATATTATCAATATTACCATCATTACTATTATTATTATTTTTATTATTAATATTATCATTATTATAATTTTATTATCATCATTATTATTATTATCATCATCATTATTAACATTATTGTCATTATATCTTTACTATCGTTAATTACATTATTACCGTTATTACCGCGATTACCGTGATTACCTTTACCACCGTTTTTACCTTTATTACCATTAATACCATTATTACCATTAATATCATTATTACCATTTTTTTTTTACGTAGGAGGAACGCTTTATGCGCGAACCCAAAGGAACAGTGTAGGACTCCCTCTTACGAGGTATACCCACTAAACCTCCTACGGAGCCGCAGGGAAAAACCAGGCCGGAACCCTTATCGGACAACTTCGGCACTGGCCCGCGTGTCTTGCACCAAGACGGGTCACGTCACAGTTTCGGGAAACTTAGAGGTCACCTAAGCATCCCTCGTCTCGAATTCCCCGAAGAACGGATTGCACGAAGAGCGCAACCGCTCTCCAGGAGTCTTCATTTCGAAGCATCGCCCCCACCACGACGTCCGGGGACAGATCGCCGACAGCAGATACGAGCCTCCTCCTGTCTTCAGCGAAATGACTGCACCGGAAGAAAGTATGATGAGCATCATCCACCTCCTCCGGGCAATAACTACACTGAGGTGACCTCACCCTCCCCATGCGGAAAAGGTATTCCCTGAAGTACCCGTGGCCCATCAGGAATTGACACAAGAAAAAATCAATTTCCTCAAATGCACGGCTCAACCACGGGCTTATGTCTCTGATGAGACGAAACGTCCATCGCCCTTCCAGTCAACCGTTCCACCGCTCTTGCCAAACTAGCAGAGTTTCGAGTCTGGCTTCCGCAGCAGCTTGGTCTCTTCCGAGATCAGGGGCACGGCGAAAGATGTTCTGTCTCTCAGCGGCAAGCATATCAAGGGGAAACACTCCAGCCACAACCATTACAGCCAGTCCAGACATAGTGCGAAACGCACAGGCAATCCTAAGAGCCACCCTGCACTGAACGGAGAGAATTCTCTTGCTGTGTTTTTTGACTCTCATGGCACCCGCCCGCACTTTCGCGCCGTACAGGAGAGTGGCGTTGACGGTGGACATGAGAAGTCGCCTCTTGCTGGACCTCAGTTCTCCGACGTTCCCCATCAATCTGCTGAGTGACAGAACAACCCTTGTCGCCTTGTTGTAAACCACCTGGATGTGCTCCCACCATGTGAGGTGGCGGTCGAGCACCACTCCCAGATACTTTGCCGCAGTCTTCGTCTGGACCTCCACGTCACCAACAGTCATAGGGATTACTGTTTGGATCCTCCGTCGCGTGAGCATGACGATCTCGGTCTTGGTGACCGCCAGCTGAAGTCCATGACCGCTCATCCATCTGTTGACCCGAGACATCACCTGGTTGAGGCGAAGCTGGGCCACCTCCGGATTCCGAGCCGTGATGACTCCGGCTACATCGTTTGCGTAGCCCACGAGATAGGCTTGTGGTGGCATCTCGAGGCGAAGCACTCCGTTATATGCCACGTTCCAAAGGTCAGGGCCAAGGATCGATCCTTGAGCCGCGCCGGCGCCGGCGGTGACCACTTTGGAATGGACCCCTGCTTCTGTGCTATAAAGCAGCCTGCGCTCCATCAGGTAGTCCTGTACCACGACCAAGAGATAGTTGGGTACCCTGAAGTCCCGCTGCAACGCCTCGAGCATGTCCACCCAACGGGCCGAGTTAAAAGCGTTTTTAACATCCAGGGTGACCAGCAGCACGATTAGCCTGGCCTGATGGCAGGCCATGTAAGCCCGCTGGACGGCGCCCAGAACTTCAGCCACGGCATTCAAGGTTGAGTGGTCCTTCCGAAAGCCGTGCTGCCGGGGGGACAAGTCCCCAGCGGCTTCCACGGGCGACCTCAACCTGGGTTTCAGCAACCTCTCAAAGAGTTTACCCGCCGTGTCCAACATACAGAGTGGTCTGTATGCCGACGAGGACTCCGGGTCACCTTTGCCTTTGCTGATGAGCGCTAGTCTAGCTGTCTTCCAGCGTGACGGAAACACACCCGCCGCCAAACACGCGTTGAACATGCGCAGCAGCAGATGTGGGTGACTTCCCGCCACAACCTTCAGAGCCTCAACCGGAATGCCATCAGGGCCTGGAGCTCTGTTGTTGTGCATGGCAGACGACGCTGCCACGAGCTCCTGTTACGTGAACAAATGAACATCAGGCACCGGCCCCGTTACTCTCTCCTCCCGCCTCACAGGGTGACTTGGGAATAGAGCATCGACGATGGCCGTGACCATGCCTGCAGGCATAGACGCACTGCTGGCTCCCATTCCCCCGAGCTTTCTCGTGACAAGCTTGTACCCTTTGCCCCATGGATCAGAGTCCACGTCCCGGCACAGCTCCTTCCAGCAGCGAGCCTTGCTGAGGCGAATTGCACCGGCAAGAGCTCTTTTCGAAGTCTTGTGCTCTGCCGACCTGGCCAAAGCCTCCGGTCGGTTTCGAGTTCTCTGCGCTCTTCTGCGAAGCATCAATGCCGTTCTCCTGAGTTCCGCGATTTCGTCCGTCCTCTAGTACACGTGGCGGCGACCCCGGACAGGTTTTTTTCCGAGGCATCGACGAGTCGCATGCACGCTCGATAAGATGCATTGTAGAACCCACGAGAGCTTCGACCCGATCTCGGTCAGTGGATTCAAAGCGCTCCGTCAAACCGGCCTCGGGGCTACGATTGAGCCGCTCGACGAATTTTCCCCTGTCCAGTTTGACCTGATTCCAGCCAATTGGATTTCGGGTACTGCATCGACGAGACAACCCGTTTTCTTCCAGATGGAAGGAGATGAAGTCGTGGTCACTGGCCATGTACACGTCCATAACCCCCTACTCCGCTACCAGAGGAAACAACCCTGCCGATACCAGCGTGACGTCTGGTATGGAGTAACCAAAACCAGGTCTTCGGTATGTCGGCGTGTCCCCTCTGTTCGCCACTTCCAGGTCGAGCCTCGAGGCCATCTCCAAGATTCGTCTCCCCCGGGCGTTAGTGACTGGCATGCCCCACCCAACAGCACGTGCGTTGAAGTCCCAAGCCACTATTACGCCCCCCCCGAGACACCCTGAAGACTGTCTTCCAGCGCCTCCAGCCTCTCCCGGTACTCCTCGGCGGAATAGTTGGGAGAGAGGTAGACACTGTATACGTTGACTCGCCGAAGTCTCACCCAGACGTAACCGTCACCTGATCCGTGACCCAACACCTGGATCCCCCGACTGTCCGGAATCCAGAGAGCCGCGGTGCCAAGCCGGTCATAAAACCAAGATGGACTGGTTTTGATCCGGTAGGGCTCGCTGACGATCACGATCTGGGCTTTGACCTCACAAGCAAGCTGCTCAAGAATGGCGTCAGCTGCTTGACACCGCTGCAGGTTTGCCTGGACGAAACGGATCGGTTCGCGGCAGATCGAGCCCTCTTGGCGTCTAGGGCTTTCCTGAAAGCCCTGAATGCCCCTGAGCCTGGAATGTGGTCCGCGGATGCTCCGGGTGTACCGGTGCAGAGAACGCAGGAAGCGGCCGCTTTGCAAGCAGCGGCCTTATGTTCACCGCTACCGCACTTCCAACAATTGTTGCCACGGTCGGGATCGGAGCAACTCCGACGCGTGTGGCCGTACCCGAGACACCGAAAACAGCCTTCCACCTCGAGGCGCTGCCGAACTCGGCAGACGACCCAGCCGATCTTGATCTTCCCAGACCGAAGAAGGAGAAGCCCGTCTTTCTCTTCCATCTCAACGACAGCCTTCCTCTGCTCCCGTTTGTTTGGCGAGAACAGGGTGACCTTAGGCACGCCGGAGATTGTCGGAAGGTATCTTGCGATAGCCGTAATGACATCGGCCTCCGAAGCCAGGGCGTCTAGTTCCAAGATCTCTACTCTCAGCTTCGGGATGATGGAGCGGACCTTGCCCTTGTCCCCTATCGCTCTCTGAAGTGCTTCCTGGAGTTTCCCCCGGTCGTCACACTTCGAGAGCTCAAGGAGAACCCCCCCGGCCTCCGTCTTCCGGATCTGCCGAACCACAGTTCCGGAGTCCTCTGGCGTCACCTCACTCTTCATCAATCCGAGGATCTCCGAGTAGGTCTTGCCGGGGGTCGGATTGATCAGGACCACCTGGTTCCTGGTCATCCTAGGCCGAGTCTTCTTTGGCTTCTCCTTATTTAGGCTGGGTGCCTGGGAAGGCGCGTTTTCCGCCTCTTCCCCCTTCTTCTGGGCTTTCACCTCCGCCCGAAGCTTCCTCCTCTGTTTCTTGGAGAGGACCTGATTAAAACCCTCCCTGTCCGCAGATGCAGTGGTGGCTTCTTCTCCGTTCCTCTCCACGTAGACGGTCCTGTTCTTGACGTCCGGTCTCTTCTCCGTTTGCTGTTCCGCAGGAGGGCTAGTCGCCGATCTCTTGGCACCACCACCAGGCGCCCCAGTCCCCGAAGATGGAAGTGGAGCTTACCCTGCTTCTCCTCCAGAAGCCTGTGCCGCCTTAGCGATGCCTTCCAGAGACGGAGCATCGAGTCGAAGACATCAAGGGATGCATCCAGGGTTACTATCCCGTTCTTGATGCCCATCGACACGTTCTTCTGCTTCGCGACCGTGGTGGACATTTCGAGGGGAGTGTCCCACATCCTCTGCAGTTCCTCCTCGACCTTTTCCTGAGCCATAGCCACGTTCCTTTCATATTATTATCATTATTACCATCATTACCATTATTGCCATTATTACCATTATTACAATTATTACAATGATGACCATGATTGTCATTATTAACATTATTACCATTACTATCATTATTACCATTAATAAGATTACTTTTTTTTACGTAGGAGGAACGCTTAATGCGCGAACCCAAAGGAACAGTGTGGGACTCCCTCTTACGAGGTATACCCACTTAACCTCCTACGGAGCCGCGGGGGAAAACCAGGCCGGAACCCTTATCGGACAACTTCGGCACTGGCCCGCGTGTCTTGCACTCAGACGGGTCACGTCACCGTTTCGGGAAACTTAGAGGTCACCTAGGCATCCCTCGTCTCGCTTTCCCCGAAGAACAGATTGCATGAAGAGCGCAACCGCTCTCCAGGAGTCTTCATTTCGAAGCATCGGCCCCACCACGACGTCCGGGGACAGATCGCCGACAGCAGAGACTAGCCTCCTCCTGTCTTCAGCGAAACGACTGCACCGGAAGAAAATATGATGAGCATCATCCACCTCCTCCGGGCAGTAACTACACTGAAGTGACCTCACCTTCCCCATGTGGAAAATATATTCCCTGAAGTACCCGTGGCCCGTCAGGAATTGACACAGGATAAAGTCAATTTCCCCAAAGGCACGGCTCAACCACGGGCTTATGTCTCTGATGAGACGAGACGTCCATCGCCCTTCCAGTCCACCATCCCACCGCTCTTGCCAAACTCGCAGAGTTTCGAGTCTGGCTTCCGCAGCAGCTTGGTCGCTTCCGAGATCAGGGGTACGGCGAAAGGTGTTCTGCCTCCTAGCGGCGAGCAGATCGAGGGGAAACACTCCAGCCACAACCATTACAGCCAGTCCAGACACAGTGCGATACGCTGTAATTACACAGTGATACTTCCGAGCCTATTTGAAGAGGATGGGAAAGGTTGCCAGTTCGGGCTTTTTGTATTGTCCCGGCATGATAGACACGGCCAAGCACACGTTCTTCCACTGTGATAGGTGGCATGCCTGCTCTCCTCCGATATTGGCAAGGCACTCCTCCGGCACTATTGAGAAGGCAACGAGCCTCTCAGTGTGCCTAAATTAAAATGCATTTTAACCTCCTCCCTCCCAAAAAAAATATTATTATTATTATCATTACCCGTGCTGCTCCGGGTTATAATAGACCGCAGTATCCCCTGCTTGTCGTAAAAGGTGAATAAAAAGGGGGAACCAGTTCTTTCTACCCTCCTCTTCAAAACTCAATTTTCCGATAAATTCCATAGCCCGGTTTTTTCACAAATCACACTGGTCTTTCAAGTCCAGCACATAAAAACGTGTCAATAGTACAGAAACATCTTCGGGTTCCCTTACCCAAACCCCTGATGTGGGTACCGACCCCTTCGCAAAGAGATCGCGAATTTCACACTCTCCGACCTGAGTAGCGACTCCCCTAGAAAAAGGCAGCTCTCAAGCGACTGCTCCTGAATCAAGTCCGATGGAGACTGAAGCGCCAAATCAGGAGACACCAAAGGCTCAATCTCAGCCTGTGCCAGAGGTGTCCCCTGAAGAGAAGAACACGTCGATCGCAAGAGAGACGGTTGACATGGAGCTGAAGAAGATGAGGGAGGTACTTTTTGACATGAAGGTTGCGACGGAGGGACAAAGGAACATGTCAAATACTGTTAAGAATGGTCTCTCGTACCTGGAATCTTTGATGGACGTCATCAACTCCATGAGAAAGATTTGGAGGGTGTCGCTCCAGAGATTCCAGAGAGAATGCAAGACAAAGCAGGCGCAGGTTCTGTCACCGTCCATCCAACCGACGGATAAGCGTCCGGCGACGAGTCCTCCAGAGTCAGAAAGACAGGAGAAGCGGCAGAAGGATGCCGAAGAGCCTGCCCTCTCAGTTCCGCAGCCTAACCCGGGTGAATGGGTGAAGGTGGTTAACAAAAATAAAAGGCAAAAGAATCCCCCTAATCAGGCCGAAAGCCAGAAATCGGTGGAGCACACCCCGAAGAAGCCCCAGAAGAAGAGAGGCCCTAAACAGCGTCCCGACGCACTTCTTATCAGGCCGTCAACAGCGAAATCCTACGCCGACGTGCTGGGTGAGATCCGCGAGAAGGTGAAACCTAAAGAAAAGGGAGCTGTTATAAAAGCCCTCAGGAAAACTAAAGCCGGATATCTCTTGGTTGAGCTCGGACAGTCAACAGGGAGCAAGTCCGACTTTAGCGGCGACCTTCAGACCATCCTTGGGACAAAGGCCACTGTCCGCGTTCTTGAACCAAAGTCAAAGCTGGAGGTGAGGGACCTGGACGAGCTCACGACCGAGCAGGATGTTTCTGCCACCGTTAAGTCTGCTCTTGGGGCATCTTCTGTGGTGCAAATATTCGTCTCCAAAGACAACTCCCGGGGTCAGAAGATTGCAATTCTGACGTTAGGAGTTAAAGATGCGGTGAAACTTCTGGCTGAGGGGCATTTGAAGGTCGGATTGGTGAGATGCAGGGTGCGCGAGAAGCTCGTGGCCTCCAGATGTTTTAAATGTTTGGGTTTTGGTTAAATAGCGAATCGCTGCAGCAGTCCTGACAGAAACAAGATGTGCTTTAACTGCGGTGGCCAGGATCACAGGGCCAGTGCGTGCAATGGCGAGGAATCGTGTGTCCTGTGTACGGAGGCCGGCTTGAAGGATGATAACATCAGGCACGCTGCTGAGTCGAGCCGTTGCCCGGCCTTTAAGCAAGCCATTCAGAAGATCCGCTCATCCACCCGAAAATGATTTGTGTTCTCCAATTAAATATGCAGAGTAGCAAGACAGCTGACGACCTGCTGTACCATTTTGCCACTGAAAACGTGCTGACATATTGTTGCTAAGTGAACAGTACCAAGACCGACAGTCTCCGTAGTGGTTTTCAGACCCTTCTTGCACTGCGGCTGTCTGGGTCCTTGACCTCGGGAAAGTACCAATTTTTCGATTCTGACTCGGGTAATGGTTTTATGTGGGTGAGGATCAGATGTTTGACCTTCTTTTCCTGCTACCTCACTCCAAACCAGCCCATCGCTAGCTACCGCCAGATGGTCGACTCCCTTGAGGATGAGATCATCAACACGACTGGTGGGAACATTGTTTGCGGTGATTTCAATGCCAGAACGGTGGAATGAGGTTTACCCAACACTAACTCACGAGGACGGTATGTTCTTGAGATGGCGGCCAGGCTGGGCCTCCATATCCTAAACACGGGTGACATCACCACTTTACGTCGTCCAGGGTACGGTGAAAAGATCCCTGATATCTCCCTTGCTTCTGAAGGGATCGCCCAACGAACATCTGACTGGCGCGTCTCTGAGGACTACTCCGCTAGTGACCATCAGGCCATCTTTTTCAAGGTCCTTCCCAAGGGAATGCGTGCAAATGCCAACCATGCCCCTCTGCCTCGACGCTGGAACATCAGTCGTCTGGATCGCAACACATTTACAGAGCTTATCGCAGACAAAACGGTCGTGAATCCTACAAGTACCGAAGATCTGGCCACGTCCACGATGAGCCTTATTTCCACAGCGTGTGATCAGTCAATGCCCGGAGTGTCATCCCACCACAAGAAAAAGCCAGTCTACTGGTGTACTCCCGAAATCGCGGACCTCCGGAGGAGATGCCTTGGTCTCCGTCGAGCAGCTCAGCGAGCCAGAAATCGACCTAATGCAAATGCCATTTCGGCAGAGCACAGGGCCACTAGGCGAGATCTCCGCGGTACCATAAGCCGAAGTAAGGTCAGGTGTTGGAAACAATTGTGTCATGACGTTGACAATGACCCCTGGGGGACGGGCTACAAAATTATTACCCAGAAGCTAGGGGCCCAATCACCACCTGCGATCATGGATCCACCTGCCATGTCTGCTGTCGTCGACACATTGTTTCCGAATCAGCCAGTGTGACCAGTTAGGGAATTCGATGATGTGGGTGCGTTCCCAGCCTTTCGGGAAGTGGAACTTTCTGACACTGTCCGATCCCTATGGAACAGAAGAGCACCCGGTCCTGATGGTATTCCCGCGGAAGCACTCAAGCTTGTCGCTGATATAAATCCAAGGCTTCTCTTGGATATGTTCAACGCTTGTTTGGTGGAAGGCGTTTTCTTTTCATCGTGGAAAGTGGCCCGCCTTGTTCTGATCACCCCAGGGACTCCTTCTTTTCGTCCCCTGTGTATGCTCCACACCACCGGCAAAGTGCTCAAAAAACTCCTTCGTGTCAGACTGACCGAGATGATCGTCTCTGCAGGGGATTTGTCTCCACAGCAGCACGGTTTCAGATTGGTTCATTCGACCATTGACGCAATCCAGGAGGTGGTCGAGGCTGTGCGGATGGCGGAGGATCACAACCACTGGTCGCGCCGCGTGGTCCTCCTAGTCACGCTCGACGTGAAGAATGCCTTCAACTCCGCCAGGTGAAGCAATATGCTGTGGGCACTCGAGCATACGTTCCGCGTTCCCGCCTACCTCCTGCGGATGATCGAGGCGTACCTGACTGAACGTGTTCTGCTTTTCGACACCACCTAAGGCCAGCGGCGTCTTTCCGTCACTTCCGGGGCTGCACAAGGGTCGATTCTTGGATCCGATCTCTGAAATGTGTCTTATGACAGCTTGCTGAGACTCGACGTGCCCGATGAGACCCGTTTTGTTGGCTACGCCGATGACGTTGCTGCCTTGATTGCAGCAAGGATCGTTGAGATGGCCAAACTCAAGCTTGGGCGGGTGGTTCTCAAATTCAACGAGTGAATGCGGGATCACTGCTTGTCACTGGCTCTCGGTAAGACCGAGATCGTGGTCCTGACTAAGAGGAGAATTCCCCTGATTTTTCCTGTGCAAATAGGCGATGCTCAACTTGAGACTAAGTCTGCTGCCAAGTACCTTGGTGTCATGGTCGACAGTAGGATGACTTTTGGGGAGCAGATTCAGCAATTAGCCGACAAAGCCGCTAAGGGAGTGGCTGCCCTTAGTAGGCTTATGCCCAATGTCGGTGGACCGCTCACCTGCAAACACCGCCTGCTGATGTCTGCTGTCCAGTCAGTCCTTCTGTATGGAGCTGAGATCTGAGCCCATGCCCTGGAGAAGCGAGTTTATCGAGACCGACTATCCCGCGTCCATCGTCGAGGTGCCTTGCGCGTCACATCTGCTTACCGTACGGTTTCCGAATCGGCAGTGGTGGTGATCGCCGGCGACATCCCCATCTTCTATGTTGCGAGGGAGCGCCAGGGGATCTACCGGAGGAGGCCCGAGTTGGCAGAGAGACCGCTGCCAATGAAGAGCAAGACCGCAGCTTCGACTGCTGGCAACGCGAATGGGAAGCCGAGTCTCTTGAACGATGGACCGTCAGGCTCATTCCGGGCATCCGACCATGGGTTGAACGGCAGCATGGTGAGGTCGATTACTTTGTGACCCAGCTTTTATCGGGTTATGGGTACTTCCGAGCCTATTTGCAGAGGATGGGGAAGGTTGCTAGTTCGGGCTATCTGTATTATCCCGGGATGACAGACACGGCCGAGCACACGTTCTTCCACTGTGATAGGTGGCACGCCCGCCGAGTCTCTCTCTCGTCCGAGATTGGCGTGTTAATCTTTTCCGACTACATCATTGTCTCCAGGGGGACACCTGGAACTGTGTTAAGCGCTTTATTGAGGGCTTACTTCGAGCAAAAAAGGTCGATCTGGATCGGCCTTAACTCCCTGAATACCCTCAGGAGGAAAGCCCTAGTGGCGTAACAAAAAAGGCCTAGCCCGAAGTAATGTGCTTAACAGTTCCAGGCTAGTGTCCTAGGAGATGAGGGGTTTTTTTAGCCGGTAGTCTTCAAGACAACGAACTTTCGGGAGTTCGGCACTACTGAGAGGACAACGAGCCTCTCAGTTTGGGTAAATGCATTTTAACCTCCTCCCAAAAAAACTATTCTTATTATTATTATTATTATTATTATTGATAACCTCCGTAAGAAGTGCTACAGAAACCAGCTGTTGCGCGTTTAGCGAGCAGGAGCTCTGCGAGTCTCATCTGCGTATTGCACAGTCTCCGAGCCGGCCGTTTTCGTGATTGCCGGGGTTATCCCCGTCCATTTTCTGGCACGTGGGCGACAGGCAATCCACCGCCAGAAATTTGAGGCTGACAGAGCGATCGTCGCCTCCGAAGAATGCGAGCGCACTCTTACTGAGTGGCAGGCCAGTTGGGAGTTCGAGTCGAGGGGTCGGTGGATCACCGGGTGTCGCACATAGACAGAGAGGAAGCACGGCGAGGTGGGATACAACGTGACCCAGCTTTTTTCGGATCACGGGTATTTAAGAAAATTTCTCCACAAAATAGGGAAGTTGGACAGCCCCAACTGTACATACTGTCCAGATGTCAACGATACCGCAGAGTACACCATCTTTGCATGTGGCAGGTGGCTTAACCTCCGTGCGTCTGTGGTGTCTGAGGTCGCCCCATTGGATCCACGCACAGTCGTGGGGACAATGCTCCGTGGGGATTACTGAAGGCGAAGAAGTCCGATCTGGATGGGCTTGATTGACGTTCAGCCCTCTGAAAGTCCCTAACGGGCTAACGACAAGTGGCCTAGTCTTGATTATGAGCCAAACGTTTTCAAGCTAGTCCCTCGGTGCCGAGGGGGAGTTTTTAGTGGGTGAGAGTCCCACACTACAGGTAGCTGCCGGTGTGCATAATGTATTTCCTCCTCCTTAAAAAAAAATATTATTATTATTATTGGTTAAGGCCAATTTGATTTAAATATAGCTCAGCTAATAGCTAAGTAATCGTAATTCTGTACGAGATCAAGCAAATTGGGTGTAAAATAGCAAACAATGAACATGATTTAATACAAAAATTAATAATGCAACTATTACTTCAGAAATCATTGGATTCTTATACTACTTTCTTGGCATACAAATGTGCATGTAATATGTAACTATACACTTTCCCTACAATTTTCTTTTTTAGCGAATTTCCCCTATAGGGAAGAAGCTATTACCGTAGGTCACATGGTAAGACTTAAGCCCAAGACCATGATAACTTTTCATTTCGAGAAAAGTTCCCCAGATGCCAAAAACACCATTCGTTCAAATTTGTATATAATAATATTTGTATATAAATTTGTCCTTAAAACACATCTAAATTTAATACTGTTCAATATATTCAGATATCACAAACGTTGCAAAGACAATTAACATAGTTTATTAATCATTATTTATTGATAGCTCGTGATTTTCATTGTTAATTTAATTAATTAATATTAATTCCCTATTGCGAAAAAGACTATAAATAGAGACTGCTGCAACAGATTTCTCATCTATCATAAAACTATATACGAATAAACTACTTTGTAAGGTAAAAAGAGGCTGCCAACCTCTAAAGTGATATAGTTTTCTAGACGACGACGGTTAATATCTTTAGAGAGAAAATAATAATAAAACTAGTAAGATATACAAATTTAAAAAAAAATCACCATTACAAGTCAACCTAAATTCATTCTTAGTACATCAATCATTGCATTGAATGGTGAATAAAGTATATGAGTAATGAGTGCTGTTATATGTGTAGTATAATACTTGACAGAGTCAAGGTTGTACATATTTAATTTATGTATCATTGTTTTACATGCAATGTTCGCATAATTGTTTACACAAACATTACACATATGCAATAGCTTGCAATAGCACTTTAAACACTGAAAAAATAACCCCAAAAATACCGTATTAACTTGTTATTGCAACATTATATTAGAGGTCGCTCGTTAAATTTACCATGTAATCGAACATTTAGGAAATCAATAAGGATATTTATAGGGGAATTAATCAGGAAATTAATCAGGTTATTCAGAATAACGAGGGCCAATTAGTGGTATTAGTAGGTCGGCAGATAACGAGCGACCAATCAGCATTTATCAGGCCGGTATAGGTGGAGTAGGCTTACTATTGATCTTCATATAGGAATGGACACGGCCACATTAGCCCTAGGGCACGCCCTAATCTCTCCCTCACCCTTCCGTTACCGTTCCTGCCCCGAGAGCGAGCTCAGTAGCTGCAATACCAACCACACTGAAGCTAGAACGTGCAGCTGTTTAACAACATAAAACAACTAGGAAAGCCAAAATAAAATAATAAAAATTCAGTTTTGTTTTAGAAATATTCTAGTCAACATCAAATAGCAGTAATTTATGTTTTTGTTTTTTTATTTAAATCGCATCACTACAGTATAACACAAATATACATGTTATACAGCTTTGGAAAATTATTTAACTAGGTTTATTAGATTGAGATTGAATTTATTTAGTTACGAACGAAGATATATAAGGAACGCTGCAATTAAACAGCAACTCCATTCCTTTTAAAGGGTGGGGTTAAAGATTCGAGTTCTTTAAAGATTAGCAATGGTATTCTATTGTCCATAGAGTGTTCATTATTTCACCTAACTGGATATTTGTCAGTTTGTAAAGTGTGTAGTTTTCAAAACTATTAGTAAACTTATTACATACTTATAAATTTAATACTCGTATGTGTATAAGTATATTATTTGAGGACAGTGGTGTAAACTTCAAGGTGGAATAAATATCAAATTCCTTGCAATTAGGGATGCAACTATGAAATATCATACCAAATCAGTTAAAAAACGTTATCAAAATTTATATATGTAACTATTAAAACCTTTAATCGATTTGACTCATCAAACTTTACATAAAATATCATTATCTTATCAGCATATAATATTCGTGTCTACTTGTTGGGATTTAAACATACTTTAACCCTGATGGTTCACACTCATTGGCTTAGGTCCTGTGAAACCTTGTGTTCAGTTTTATGAGACATAAAGTTACAACAGCGGATTACTTAAATAAGCATTTACTTATGTGTTCTCGCAGATAGAGTTTCAGCTTTTACGCACAATAGAGCTCATGAATTTTCTTAATATTACGATACTATATGTCAGTATATTATTAACATAAATAAAAACTTCATTGGGTTTCATTTAAAACTGTTATGCATTCTCAAGATACAATTCAATGACTGAATCAAAACTAAACAACAATACAATAGCATAAATCATATGATAATAATAATAAATAAAACATATGACACATGTGACTCTACTGTCATCCCTCCTTCACAAATCAAGGCTATTCGGCGCAATCTTGGTTCTCTGACTGCGTCTTAATACAGATGAAGTGTTTGTAGGAGGAGTGTAATCATTTTCTGTTTTTTTTATATTTGATACAAGGAATGATTTATCTTTCCTAAGGAACCAAGCATTTCTTCTATATTCTCGTCCATAACATGTTTGAATTACGTAAGAATGTGGTTCTGGATCTACTTTTACCACTCTTGCTAGTAACCAATATTTTGGTTTTAACCTGAAAAATAAGTTTTCTCCAACTCTAAATTTCTCGGGCTCTTTTTTCTTTCTGTCACATACAACTTATCCCTTCTTTTAATCTTCTCTAGTCGGTTTGACACATTTTTTATGACAGTTGGGATGAAGTGTTGGTTGGTTGATGGAATTAGAGTCTTGGTTCTCCTACTCATTAGCCGTTGAACTGGCGATCCAAGATTACCTCTTGGTGTATTGCGATGGATGGAGAAGCGCAAGATAAATGTCAGATTGTTCCTCTTGACACTTAATGATTAGATTCTTTCCTTCTTGGACATATCTTTCAGCCAAACCATTCGATCTGGGAAAGTGAGGGGATAAAATTCTGTGATGGAATTTCCATTCAGATGCAAAATGGCTAAAGTCAGTGGAGGCAGAACAAGGCCCAACATCAATTCTCAGTTCATCTGGAATACTATGAGCTGCAAAGTATTTCATCAGTTGCGTTACAACAGTGGCACTGCTTTTGTTTCTTAGTTGTTCACATTCAATATAGCCGGAGTAACTATCTGCCACTACTAAAAATCTTTTCCACCATATTCAAAAACACCAGCTCCGATGTACTGCCATGGCCTCTTAGGTACTTCTTCTTGTAGAATAACATCTTGAGGTTTATCTCGCTGATGTTTGTTGCACACATTGCATCTTGAAATGCATTTTTCTATATCTTTTTCCATGTTCACCCAGTATACGTAGTCTCGTGCTATGTCAAGAGAACTTTGGATATCTTTGTGAGGACGGTGAATATTCTGCATTATTTCCACTTCCAAAGTCTTCCCTGAAGGTAAAATACGTCACTAATTCCTTTCCAACAGCAGCTTGATCATGAGGCCATCCATTTAGTATTGTTTCCTTTAGTTTTGTAAGCTCATTGCATTTTTCAATAGCAGTTCTAATTCTAGACACAGTATCAGCAGTCATTGGAATGATTAACTGAATGTCAAAACTGTGAGGTTCATCATCCTGATTGGTATTATAACAATCTCTACTCAGAGTGTTAGCCAAATGAAGCTCGCAACCAGTTTTTACATCACTTTGGGCCTGTATGGCAAAATTTCCAAACACATTCGTTGAATTTTGGGAGGTGCTTGTAACAAAGTTTTCTTAAAGATGGCTTCAAGAGGCTTATGTTCTGATTCAATAATCAAATCCTTGCATCCCCAAATACACTCATGAAACTTTTTGCAAGCAGCTAGAACTGCAAATGTTTCCTTCTCTAGCTGACTGTAGTTTTGCTGTGACGGAGTTAGTGCTTTAGAGTTATAAGCTACAGGTTGCCCAGATTGCAACATGACAGCACCAACCGCATACCTGCTTGAATCCACCGAAAGAGTTACAGGAGAATTGGGATCATAATAATGCAGCACTGGAGTTTTTTTATAACTTTTGCTTCAACTTGTTAAACGATTCCCGATGTTGTGTATCCCAAACCCAGGCAGCATTTTTCTCTGTTAGAGCTCTAAGTGGTTTAGTCTTGTTGTCTCAAGTACCCAGATGGCACCTTCTTGGAGGAAATGGAAGCAACAGTGGAACTGGTATTATACTGCTTCTGGCCTTGAAGGTAAATCAAATACAGTACAAATGATGCCATTTGTACTGTATTTAATTTACCCGCAAGACCAGAAGCACTATAATGCCAGTTCCACTGTTGCTTCCATTTCCTCCAAGAAGGTGCCATCTGGGTACTTGAGACAACAAGACTCTTTGGTGGCTTAACATTGTTATCTCTGTTTTCTGAATTGTAGATGTGAAAAGACTCATCTTCATTTGATGTATTACTTTTATTTTTCTTGTGTTTGGGTTTTGGCACCATGTCAGTATATTATTAACATAAATAAAAACTACATTGGGTTTCAGTTAAAACAGTTATGTATTCTCAAGATACAATTAAATGACTGAATCAAAACTAAAGAACAAAACATTAACATAAATCATATGATAATAATAATAAATACAACATATGACACTTGTAACTTTGCTGTCACTATAAACATAGTTTTTATATTTTACTAGCATATATATATATATATATGTCATTTGTAATTCTTTATACTCACTTGAAGTATATTATGTAACAGACTCTATCCATTTAAAATACATATTTAACCCAAACCAGAGCAGTAAAATCCATATAATAAAGAGAGGTTTGGTAAAATACAAAAAATAAAACGTTAAATAGAATGTGTTTACCTCTGAACCGTTATTTAACAACAAACAAACTTATAGTCATTTTTTACACACTTATTATTTAGTATAAACAGCTGAATATGGAAAAGAGTGAGTATCAGAGGAACGTAAATGTATCAAACATAAGAATGTCTCAAATTCCTAATTTGCATGTGTGTAAATCAGTATACTTATGGTACAGTCATATAATGTAAGAATACCTCACTACCTGAAGGTAATTTCTGTAAATTTAATAAGAATAATAAGCCTAATATGACAATTCTCAATTTAATTTCCTCCGTAATAAAAAATAAACATAAACTCAGATATTTTATCCACTGTATATACCGTAGTAATGACTCATTTTCCCTCACTACGGGAAAATTCATATCTGTGAACAATTGTGAACAAATTGCGGAGCACAAAATTTAATGCTTATAGTTAATGGACCTCGAAGAAATTTAAACATGAAACCGACGTTTATTATAAAATTACAATACGGGGATTCAGAAAGAATTAAGTCGCATCAAGTTTATTCAAAAATCGTTTACGTTTTTTTCGAATTAAATATTTGTGAACATATGAATAAATACCCCCGTAGCAGCAAACCTGCGTACTCAGCGAATTTCCAATGCATATATATGTATCTTAATACCACATAAAGCCACATACCAAGTTTCATCAATATATATTCATAAATAAACGATTTATGACATTTTAATTATTCTCCATAAGAATAACATGGCGGCTGAGTATGCAGGTTTGCTGAAGCAAGGAACACAAAAAATGGAGTTTTATACAAATATCAATATAACTCATGAAGGTAAAGCCACATACCAAATGTCATTAATTTATTTTCATAATGAAGGGAGATAACACGTTACTTATTCTCCATAAGAATAACATGGGGCTGAGTACGCAGGTTTGCTGCTACGGGAGTCTTTGGTAAAAATTTGTTTTTTTGAGCCAATATCAATGGTCCACAACCAGATGAAGCCGAATACCAAGTTTCGTCAGTATACGTTCATAAATAAGCGAGATATAAAATTTTTATTTTCCTCCATAAGAATAACATTAGACAACGTACTGTGTTTAGCACTTTCAATATCTCGGTAACCAATTGACGTAGAGAAATGATCAAAATACCAAATTGTGTGTTTTTTTAAGCTGAATCCAATGGAAAAAAATAAAATTGGACTATTTCCAAAATTACATGTAAAAAATTCAAAAAACCCATTTTTGGGGTACAAAACCCCCCCAAAATACCCCTTCGGATTGGCCGATCGGGCTGGTTTTCCAACTTAAAGTCATAAATGTTGCCTTACACGTTTATACCAAATTTCATCAAAATCGGATAATTTTTACGAGAGTTATCGTGCTCACGGACACATATATAAATATATATATATATATATCTACAGTTTCGAACGAATGGTGTTTTTGGGGTCTGGGGACCTCAAAACGAAAAGTTATCATGGTCCCGGGCCTAGGTCTTACCATGCCGACTACGGTAATAGCTTCTTCCCTATAGGGGAAATTCGCTAACATATGTGGTTGAAAGATTTTTTCGTACAAATTCATAATTAATTGATTTTGAATGCTTTTGGGAGCTTTAAATTTTAAATGTGGAATGTTATTTGGGAAAAAGGTTGTTCAGTGTAACATAAAATAAATTAGCTAATTGCATCATGAAAGAAGCCTCCTACTAGGGAACCTTCAGTTCTCGGTTTTCACCGACATAACCTTATAAAAACATCATCGCATTGTTGCAAAAAGGGTTGCAATCTACAGAGACTGTTCAGTACAGAATTCATTTGCGACCCCTTTCAGAGGCCACCTCTATCAAGTGTTTTTGCTGCCGGCTGACCAACCCCCTCCAACAAAAGCTGATTCACAAATTGTGTTACAGCAGTTTTTGGCGCCATTGGTGGAAGGGCTGTTAGTGGGTCCATAAATAAACAAGTATTTGGGCCGCTTCCGAACACCTGGCCACAGTAGGCCTCTACCCCTCGCCCGGGAGGGATGGGGTCGTAGAGGGACGGCTGCACTGTGACGCGAGTTGCCTCATACTTGCGTAAGTATTACATGTATGCTACCATATATATTCATATTTACTGCCTGGTATAAGCCACGACTTATGTTTATGGAGCCACCTTTAAACAGAACTCGTTTTGGTGGAAAATTTCGTGGGTTTTAATGAATCACACGACACTTAATCAAATAAAACTGTTATGGTTTATTTTTATGAATTATTATTGACTCAGAATGATTAGTTTATAGCTACTTGTTGTTTGTGTGGTTTTTATAAAAACAAAATCAAATAATTGTCTATTGAAAGAATAAAAATAGCAGTTGTTTCATAACCGAATGAAAAAAACCACATGTGTCATAATTCCCCTTGCGTGTGGCAGATTAGGACTTGACTGCGGTTGTGTGACTCATAAAGAACCACTTCACTCTCTTAAAGAGCTATTTTATGAGGTGATTACGTATACTTAATTATGTAAGATTTCATACTACAATATGCCAGCATCTATTAAATGAAACTTGCAAGACTCTGATTACTCTGGGTAATTTTTAAGTTAGACTAAAATTAAATAATGAATCAATATGAGTTTACCAATATTAATAGATCAAAACAGTATGTATCATTGTGTAATTGTTCAAATAGTATACATTGATGCATATTGAAAAGGGGTTGTCTAAATTAAATTTAGATTCCTGACTGCTATATTTTTATATGAAACCATCCAGTTTGCAATGTTTAAGTAAATTAAACTTAGAGGTTAGAGCAATGTTAAGTAATTCTCATAAATCCGCTTTAAAAGTTATCAATTAAGAATGTTAGAGACCAATTTTTCGTAAACAAATCTTATATGTTTATAAAATTAAAAAATTAACAAGTGTATCCGTATTTTAATATTTCACGAATTAAATATCTTGAATTCATATGCATTACACGTTTCAGATAGTAAACACTAAATAATATAAAATTAGATAAATATAAACATGGATTATTTAACATGCTAAATTGAAGATAAGTAGGTGTAATTAAACCCATATATAAACATAATGTTGGGAATTTACAATTGCCATATTTACAAAGAGACTAAGTTCAGTATTAATAGTTATAACCTGTTTATACCTCTAACTTTTATTTTTTGTTTGGTAAAGAACAGAGTATGTAATTGAAACGTAAAATATAGTTTGATTGAAATTATACTCGTATTAACCGTATAAACGAGCGTAACAATCTATTCTAAAATCAGGGAGTATTCTTGTCAAATCATCTTATAACTTGTTGTCACTATACCAGCCTTAAAAATTGTCATACAGTATTTAAAAGTTATTTAATACTTTTTTATCCCATTTCACTGGTTGGATGAAGATGAGTGCCTATGTTAATCATTTAGCGTAGTTTTTATTAGAGTTAATTGAAATGGTGGTGATATAACAATTAAGAAAATCCTATAAAGGGCGTTATTGATTTGTTTGATTAGTTAACGGCAAAGGCAAACAAACAAAATTTGATGAAGATCTTAAATTAAACCATTCAAGATCAACAATCTGGTTAACGTCAAATATTGTCAAGTTAACGAGGTCAACTGGTTCTTGCCTAAAATTAAGAAAGGGACATTATTGTCAAAAATATAATGTCAAACCACACGAGATGACTCAAGATCTCTAGCGAATTTACACATCACACATTTTTTCCTAGACCCACACACGCTCCTATGTAATAACAGGTGATGTGAATAAAGCTTACAAATGCTTTTACTCAGTGCTAACTAAATAGGCAAAGCAAATGCTACTTTTTCACATTACTCAATGTGCTATTCAAGATGGTAACGTATACACAACGAATGTGAGTGATTGGAGGTGTTACGGGGGTAGTAGGGCTATAATGGGGGGGGCAAACAGCTGTTTGCGTCACGAGTTGAGGTTATGTGCCTCTTGCAGCGAGATTTTTCTGTCGACGCTCGAGATGTCGACAACTCTGTGTTTTATTCATATGTTTGTCTCTTGAGCATTCCTCAACATCTTCGCTTATTTTGCTTCAAAGGGGAACTTCCATTTATCTTCTTTTATATAGGTTCAAATCAAGTTGCGATTGAAGACTAAAATCCGTTTCTATCAAATTAATTAACCAACTTATTTTGCAAATCATTTGATTCCTTGAGGTGATCAGTGTTCCAAAATAGTTGCTGGTTGAAGTTTCTACTTCACTACTTCTATCTATATATTCAAGTGAATCAGCAGTCAGGCCTTTTTACGAAGTTTTGATATAGGCCTATATACAATTAATATAGCATTAAAACAGGTAAAAAAAGTGTTAAAAGCTATATTTAAACTTACATTTTTGTTACGAGTATACAAACAGGTATACTCATAAACACTGCACTTCACTTAATTTATAACTGACTGTGATCCAATATTCTGCGCAGTCGATTTTAAAGGACGACCATAAGCTATGATAGTGTTAGTGGACGAGAAGTATGGGCCTCGATATGTCTCATTATAGTTAATTGGCCCAGTTAAAGATGCGGGCTCCAGAGCCCAAGTGGCGTCTAGGCCTTAAGTGGGCGTCATTAATTTATTACCTCGTTTTGGGCCTCTTTTAGAAAACAAGCATACCCTCAGTGTTCCATGTCAAACGGAACCATAGTTGTATCAATCGTTCAGGTAAATTTAAATATACTGAGGCGGAAATGTCATTTAATTTACTAACAGAAAGGCCCGTTTTACAGTAAGTAATAATAAGTGATTAGAGATAACAAGCCCATACTTGTTCATGTTAACAATATAGACTTGAATACATTTGGTAATTTTAACTTATTAAATAGACACGATTTTTTACCTATAAGATAATATCAAAACACTGGTAAATATATAAATAATAACCAATCAACAACAAAACATACACAAAAACTAAATATATTTCATTATTAAGCCTGCCTTTTATTTGACAATTATCTGCCTAAAGATTAGAATTATCCTGCAGTATTGTTTGGATATATCATTCGTTCTAGAGTTATTGATTTTTAGCGCCACTTGTACGTCATTTTCAGTATTCTACAACATTGAGTATACCATCATTTATTGTATCGCATGTTTGTACACGTAATTGACTGAAGATTTAAGGATGTTTTGTTCACATAGTTTCAAGAGAGGTTGTGCAAAGTAGCATGTCGACCTAATGATTACTTACATCGAAATATGGGACTTTTTTCCTAGAATTACTGTAACTTCGCGTAAAGGTATTCGTTGGAAACGATGATTGGAAGGTTGATTATTTACATCTAATACACCAAGTGGACTTTTTAAATTTTAATATGTCTGTCTAAAGCGTTTAATATTTGACTAGCTGCTATATTACCCAGATTTGCCAAGAAATACAACAGTTGTGTCCGCGGCATTATGTGGTTAATATTTTGAACTATTTCGGGAACGTAACATCTGTTTATGTTATCATCTGGCCAAATAAATTGAATGTCCATAAGAATTACAATGTAGTTTTGACGTCCCATGCGGTGGAGCCTTAAGGTCAGATCGGGATCAGAACCCTTTACTTTTCCTATTGTATACCTAAAGAATTAGTGTGTACCACACTTCACCTCTCCAGCATACCGGGGATATGTGGAATTTTTGATGAACACCGCAGGTTTTGCACTTTTAAATATCAAGATAATAGTGCATCAGTACGATCCTAAAATTACTGAAGAACTCGATATTATTATTTTAAAGAAAACTGCTCGTTCATCGTACTATTTGTACACAAATTGTATATACATACCATTATTAGACGACATATCACACAATACTAGTTGCATTGTCTCAATGCGCATGTTATAGCTGTTTAAAAATACTATAAATTAACATAAAATGTGGAACTATGCTAACCATTTATATTTCCGCAGGTCAGTGGCTGGTTCTTTATGTTCTCGGGACCAAATCTTTCAGAGACCCTTCAACACCTTTACCTCAAAGATGACACGAAAATCGATTATATTCTCGGTAAGGGTCATTACAATAATTTCTAAGCTGATTGTAAAGATTTTCCAGCAAAAAATACATTGTGTATGTACTTTACATTGTGTCTTCACTACACAAAACTGAGGAACTCAGTTATCTTATGCACATTTAAGTTCAGTATTTGTTTTCTTACATATTTCTTTTATTTTGGCACTTATCATAGTAATAAATTTATAATTTATATTTCTTTTCTTGGTTTTAGTAACTGTACATTAGATATCAAAACAAATTAGAAATATGTAGGAGACAAAAGGATATTATCCTGACACTGGACATTGTTAAGTCACCGTAAGTTATTATACTCGACATTTATTTGTTTTAAACGTTTTAGGTAACAATCAGAATTCGAGTAACCTAGCACTAATGTAATCATTGCAACATTAGCGTGTAATACACGTTGATGCGTTTACATCCATCCTTTTATACAAATTTTATTGCTTTCAGTCTGGTTCATATCTTAAAATGATACAGGTTAACTTATTTTTGTTTTGACACACCATTTAAAGATTAAAAGGACCTGAACAATTATTTTCCTTCTTAAGAGGAATTTGGAGTGGTATTACGAAAAGGTAAATTAATTATTTTGTCGAACTTATACAAAACAATCTTCAGAATTGGAAATTAAATTCACTAAAACCCCTAAGAGAACCATGCAACGACCAAGCACAACAAATAGCAAATTTTAAAACACCTGATTATTTTACCTTTCAGATATTTAAACTATTTCAAACTCTACAAATTCTTAACTTTGGTTGAATTTTATTTATATAACTGAACGGTAAACAGAGCATAACTCTTTTATCAAACCAGCAATCTTTTTATTGATGTTAACAGATTATTAAATAAAATTTATGTGAATCCCGTTTACATAACGCAATATGTTAGCCTCTTATGCGACTGTTTTAAGATTAACTACTATAAGCTATTAACTATTTTAAAAACAGCTAAACCTTATGACTAATGACATAAAGCTTCAGAATCGATCAGTCTATTATAAACATAGAAATGAGAATAACATTTTAGAAGTATTTGCATGTTACATATAAATCTATATTTTCAGTGCTTATTCAGGGGTAAAGTACTTCACTGAGCGTAAAATGTTTCAAAGCAAGACATTTGATTTACTTCTTTTTATTTCCTTGAGTCAATGAATGTCACGGAATATTATATGTAAAGTACAATATAATTAAAACAAAGAACATATTTTTTGTAAAATTATAATCTATGTTTAAGGAAAAATATAAATTTATTAGAAACGCAGTATAAAAGCGTATATTTACACTCTAAAACTTAATAATGTAAAGTTGTATATCGGAAATTAAATTATTGAATGTCTTGAAATCTTGCGTGTGCGTGCAGTTTGTGAAGGTAACCCCTAAAATCATCTGTGATATTGAAGTTTCAAACAACTTAAATGTTGCTTGAAAGTTTGTAAACTCGAAACTTGGAATACACTCTGTTTTAGTAAGGAACAATATGAGAAATAGAGATTTTTTCTAGGACCCCTTTAAACACTAGAGAAGGTTACAAGTTTCAATTTGATTCTCTCAATCACTAAATATTTAAGAACAATAACTACTTACATTATATTACCACCAAACAATACAATTAAAACCCTAATACTATTTCCTTATAGTCGGATCATAACAAATCTAGGCTACAGAAAATATTACAATCCGCATAATCTTACGACATGTATAATTGGGGCCATACGGTTTTTAGTAAAATATATCACAAATACTAAAAATAATCTTGTAATTTTACATACAAATCTTTTCCAATAAACCGTTGATCTAAAAAAAATACCAACGAGGGGTTTTCACTGGTGAATACAACCATACAACTGGACAGGAGAACAAGACAATTCAGACATTTATTCCTTTATTGTCCAGATTCCAACTAAAGCGTATTTTTCCAGTCCTAAAATGATCCTTACATATAAACTTAATGTAGTATGTTTCAGTGTGACATTTTATCAATTTTCTTTTTCACATTCTAAAAGAGATTAACTGAGTACACTCTGCGGAAGAAACGTCATAAACATTTTATTTTATAATTAAGTTAATCGTAACATTAACGTACATTAACATCTTTTACTTTTGTGATCAATTTCTGTTTTTCCAGTTCTATAATACTCTTTCGTAACATATATTTTTTGTTTATCGAAAGATTATTTCTGGAAATTTAGTGGGACATAGGCTTTTATTGTTTACATATTTTGGTACTATACATACTATGCCATTATTAAGGAGTAAGATATATTAGTTGTTACCCACATTTTTTCACACAAACTAATAACATTTCTTAGAAACGGTAACGGCTTTTTCGTTATAGGCATAATTAATCTAATTTGTATACAGGGGACAGTTATTCGTGCGTTTCTTAAAATAATATGCAGTGAAGGGTTAAACAACATTTTTATCCTCCTCTTTATTTCACTTTATTTTTTCCGTGATAAAATCAGTTTTACAAATCAGTAAGATAACAAAACGATGCTTTAAATAATAATTATGATTAAAAAAATAACCTTTAAGCATTTTCTTTTTATGATTGCTCATGAGAAATCAACTTATTTGTCTTCAGTGGGCGTTTGTTGAAATGTTTTTATCACGACATCTTATACATGACTAAGGAAATAACACGCTTTAAATGAGCCTTGCCTTATCTGTTACAATAACTTTATGTCTGATTGTCATTCGACATTTTACAGAAATTAAATCGTCATTCGACATATTACAGAAATTAATTCGAGTTCCGGTGTAAGAGTAGCATCATCAGCAAGATTGATATGAAAATTGAAACTCTGCCAGATCTCGAGGTCGTGCTTGGAAAGCTTTGATGACTCTTCCAGCTGAAAACACAAGTAGATGTGTTAAGAGCACGTGTGTAGTAAGTATATAGAATACTTGCTGTTATACCTTAATATTTAGTTATCATTAAATCGAATGATTAAGTTGTAATTGCAATTACAAATAAATTCGTTTTTCAAATACTAATAACACGACTGCATACCTAATATGTTTACATATATTTATTTTTTGAAATAACCAATAGTTTGTAAAGTATATATTTTGTATATTGTATTATGAAAACACGTTCAATGTGTTTTTTATGTCTTTGTAGTGTCTAAAATATATATTAAGTATTTTTCCAAAATTGTTGGTATCATAAACGAACCATGTATGAATGTTTGGTATGGTGAATCTAAACATAAGAAATGTTATGTTAAATGACATTGATTTATGAGAAAGCTGACCAAGAACATATTCCAAAACAGTTTGATCTGTAATTCAGTGTTAACAACTCTGGCTACTGCTGAGTTCTAAGTGACACTTAGGTTGCGTTTAAGTAGTTGAATGTGGAGTGAAGTAACATAGAACATAACAAATACTATACCTCCTTTGTCTTTAAGATTCTCACAACTAAATTGCGTTTCGTAAATATCAACTCATTCTTGACTAGTGTCACAGAACAAATTTATTCTACAAATTAATTTAGACAAGTTTTACGATTTGGTATAACTGCATATTTTTATACTAATAGTAATAGTGTATGAATGCAGAAAATTGTCTTAATCAAATACTCGTAACTACATTAGCAAACAATGTTAAAAGTTTCTATTTCTGCTTTTATGTTCTGTAAAACAGCCTTTGTGGCAGTATGTTCTCCAGGTTATGATGTTTGACCTGTTGACATTAAACTTCCACATGATTTTCGATGTGGTACTTGTAAATAGTATTTCTATAAATTTACTAACTGTCAAAATCAACTCCAACATTCTTTTACCTACAGTTCATAGAGAATACCAAGCTTATGTGGTTTGTTTTACCTAGGCTGATTTCTAAGTCATGCTTTTTATATTGCAAGCATCAATTTTAAGTTGTATACTTCACTAACATTTTTGAGATATATACCCTATGGTGTTGAATAGTTCGAATCATACTTCTCTTTGTAATAATCCTCATTTGATGTTTGTTATGCATTCAAAATTATACACTGAAATAGTATAACATAGTAAAACAAATGCATAGTAAAATAAGGTATACCTGGATTTAATAAATTTATTTAAATTTTAGAAATTTCAATTCATTTTAAATCTACAAAGTTAATTAGATTACTCCAGTGCACAATTTTAAATAACTTAAATCAATAAATGTATATAAAGTTATTAACTGTTCTGTTTGCTAATAATAAACGGACTTGGCAAGCAGTAATGCGAAGCATAATAGCATCTCGGTATAAATGCCAACCAATTTAAATATCCAAACTATATAGTAACAACAAGTAACAAGACTGCATATTTTTAATTTCCAAAGACAACCAACAATAACAACACAATTATTAATTCTCTTATGAATATATGTCACCAACATTGATGAAAAGATTTAAATCATAATAAGCCTCAACGTTTATGTCTTACAGCGTGCATGAAAAATATTCTTTTATAATTTAAGACTGGAGTAAAACTTTCAAAAACTGGGTTACCTTCATACATGCCTTTAAAAGTGTTGCGTAGAAGCCAACCCATAATAATGGTTTTCTTGGGAGGCTTTTACTTGCTCATATCACAAACATGTTTCTAATGAGTTATTTTTTGTTATTTTAACAAATCCCATACTCTATTTGTTAAATATCTTAGATTTAACCTGCTTTATAGTTGTGTTTACTGGGACCAATATACTTGCATATTGATCATCAACATAATTAGCACTATCCAATAGTAAAGAGTATACACAGAATTATGTTATTGAAATATGGGTATGATAACAAAACATGTTCAACAACAATTGAACATCTTAAAACAGATAGCGGTAGTTCAAGATATGCGTTGGCTACTATAAAATACAAGTTAAACAGGACTTTAACTATACTCAGTTGTACCCCCTCCCCCCCCCCAGGGCTGCCAGATTTAAGTAGTTTGAGCAACTTATGTTTTTTTAATCGAATAATTAAGAATCAGCTTCTGAAAAACGCTTGACCGAAACCAGCTCATTTATTAGGTTCTGTTGAGCTGTTAATCCTAACTTCAAATATAGCAATTTGGCACCTAATTTTCAATGCATTGGATACTAGAACCATTTATCCTAATCTCAGTTGATAATTTGGTATGTATTATGTTTATTTGGTTATTTAGGATATCAAGTTAAAATTGTGGCTCTAAGGTGAATTTATCAGACAAAATCAGCCAGTTGGTAAGAAGGCAAAAATTACACCGTATTTTTTAAGGGCTTCTGCGTTAGTAGGGTGGTGTTTTAATGAGGGACTATGAATAACTTCCCTAAAAATATTTTATTTAAAAAATATATTATAAAAAGTAGTCTAAAGGAGCCCTACTTGAATTTTAATAGTAATGCGAAACGTTGTTTTATTTTAACTGCACATTTCTAAATTTAAATGTAAAGAAGAGTCTGTGAGTACATATTTTGCTGTAGATAATTTGTTTGGGGAGATTAAATATTTGACGTAGACCCTAGAACTTATAAAACTATAACTAGACTCTGTATTTGTTTGTTAATACAGTTTTTGACAAGAATAACAAGTTCATAAGGTGGATTATTACCATCATATACAATTTAAAAGATTGGCCATATTTTACAAGGCGTTTTGTTAAATATCATAGATTTAACCTGCTTTATAATGTTGTGTTTACTGGGACCCCTATACTTGCTATTGATAAACAATATAATTAGCACTAGCCAACAGAAAAAAGTGTACACAGCATTATGTTATTGAAGTATGGGTATGATAACAACACATGTTCATCAACACTTAAACATGTTGAAAGACAGCTGAATTTGTTAAAACTAATCTTCACAGTTTTACCACCGTAAAAACGTATTATTGATTCAGTATATATACAATCCAGCAGTCCTTGAGTTAACTGAATAACTCATGATAAGTCACTTGAATCTTGTAAATAGCTTAAGAGTAACATTATCTATCATAATCATTGTAGATAAAAAGATTATGATCCAGTTTAGATTTCCATAATTTAATTACATATTAAACCATCCAACAATAAATTTTAATTGGAGTAAACTATACACTTTTAAATGAGTCCACTTTTCCAAACCATTTGCGCATTGACGTAGAAGCCAACCCATAATACTGATTTCCTTGACAGGCTTACTTGCTTATATCACAAACATGTTTCTAATGAGTTATTTTTTTAAAGTATATACTTTTCCAAACACACTTGGATAACATCACCTATTTGATTTTCAACTAATCAAATTACCAATGACCCGTTATGCGTATGATACACAAACTTTTAAAGGAGTCCCTTTCCTTAACCCTAATTTTATTGAATTAAATAGTGTTAATAATTAGGTTATGTAATCAGTTGATAGGGCCAAATATGTTTGAAATTCCATTAAAATCAGTTTTTTTGTCATTATTAATTTCTAGAAAATAATTTTAGTAGTAGGCATTAAAATAAAAAAAAACACTTATAAATATTGCAATGTCTCGACTGGCGTATTTATAAATCGTGAATGTGTTAATGTTAACTTATGTTAGTAAATCCTTATTGTTTTATGTTATAACACATAATTAACTACACTACAATACATGAACCATGCGTTTTAACACATCATTAACTGCACTATACTACATGAACCATGCCTTTGCAATTTCCATTCGGGTTGAATCAAAAACTTTCGTACAGACCTTGCTGTGCATTCTATAATTTGATATAAGGGACTGTAGTTAATACTGTAATCGACAGACATTATCTTTATTGCAGTATAATTACTTCCAGTCACAGCCACTAACCAACTTACTGATAAGTTTGAATTTAATCAATGAACTATTTGATTTATTATATAAGACAAAAATGCATTCAATTATGTTTAACTGTTGAAAATCGATTGTTCTTCATAAGTTGACTCATAGTATTTATGCAAACCTATGAGACGATTTCTTTGCATTTAAAATAAATTGTAAATTACAATAAACGTATAATTTAAGCATTTCATTAAGTTATAAATTGTCATTTACAATTTATTTTACAGGCGGGATAAAATACACAAACACTAGGCATTATATATGTTTTATTAGATAGTTTCCTTGACTGAGGCAACTTTACGAACTTTTAGTGACATTCGTTTGTTTTATAGACCAACAAATTATAAAAATTAAATTAGTTATCATGTTTTACTATAAATTAGCTTAAATATATGTCTATTTAGAACAGGTTGGTAGAGGCCCAAGCCTACCTCATCTGCAAAACCCATTTACCCTTTTTATTCTAAATAAATAGTTGCCCACCTTATGGAATATTAATAAACTTATCATGTTTGCTGGAGTAAAAACTCATTTTGGCAATTAGGATGAAATTGTTGGCTTGTTTACACTAAATATAACCCTGTTTGAAAAAAAAACAATTAAAATATCATATTGCTTCTAGCGAAATCCACACTTCTATGTGGCTCTTACACTCTTCTATTGTTTGTACAGATTTGTTGCCAATAGCGCGGGTTCAGAAACAACATCTCTGCAGTAGGGATAACAATTTTGTTTATAATTTTTACACCTTTTCAATTTGTTATATTTTTGGTATACGTTTTGAGTTTTGTTAGCACATTATCATACGATTTTATCAAATAGGCCAAAAACCTTTGGAGGGGTTGAAATAAGAAATATCCATCGTAGTTGTATTAAGTAGATGAGTTAAATTACTTTGGTATTAGACAATCCAAACGTTATATCATAAGAGCATATAAAATGTTAGTTAGTAAATAGTATCGTAAAACAAAATAATAAAAAGTAATTTGAATTTGTATTCTGACAATATCCGATGTCCCATAAGAATTTTAATTGCCGTGTGAATAAAACGTGAATAATGGCCACCCTTTTCAAAGGTAAACAATTAATAAAAGTGTACAAACGCGTTCTAGAGAACTCATAAGAGGAGTCGGACGTCACGTTTTACAACCGCAAAATAATTTCAAGTAGATGAAATTTGTGAACCGGACACGCGGGCCGGCAATAACACATAGCGATATAGTAGTGGCATCTAACGCACGGATAAACTCAATAAAATATATCGGAACTAATCGTCGGGTCCGGTCGTATATTAGCGTCCGGGCGGCTCGAGTTATGCGCAGTAAACACGACGTAAATCAAAATAGACGCACACATACCGCACCGTGCCGCGCCGCGGGGAGAAAAAAATCGCGTTATGGCAAAAAAATAGAAGATAACGCCGCTTAAATCTCGTCCCCATTCAACCGGCTCGTAAAACCCGCAAAACAAAGTGAACGATATACAAAATCGCGGAGGAAGAGAGAGGGGAATGGAGCGAGAGAGGCGGACGACGGAGATAGAGTGAAGAGGAAGGGGACATTTATATCGGCCACGCCCCTTTTTCATCGCGTCACTTTTAATATCAAAACGCTCCTCCCCCCGACGCGGGCGCCATACACCCGGCGGCGTCTGCGTGCGTCCGCGTCCCGGCGTCGAAAGTCGGCTCACTCGTCGTCTAGCCGCCAGCCGTCAGCCGTAGCCCCGTGGCCCCGTGGCCGCCGCGGAGGTGGTATTCAGGTCCCCCGGGCCCCGATGACATGTCAATCGGCCGCAAGATGGCAGACCCGGCAGTCGCCGAGGAGGTGCCGGACCAACAGGTATGCCGCCTCACCGCAACTCTAACCTACACTCGTGTATGTACACCTATATTCCTCTCTGTCCTATGTTTAGGTTAGGAACACTTTTGTATCAGTTACGGTCATTTTTAATAATCATGTCAACAACAAATCTCTCTTGAGCTGCAAAATGTATCTTTGGCTGCAGCGAACTTTTGAATTGTTATACTTTTTTTGATGGCATACGCCTATTATACAGCATTTTTTACTTTACCATTGACAAACTTACTTTGTAGATTTTCGATTATGAAGGCCTATTGTACTATATAAAACAATTTAGTTTATTATTCGTGAAAACTTAAAACAATTTAAGAACTTTTACTTGTATCTAAGTCTTGTCATATTCTGTCAGACTGAATGTCCATCCATATGTGACGGGACGCATAATTAGTTTACTCGCTTATCGTAATTATACAATTTTAAGGTTATCTGTGCATTAATGACGTTCAGTCGATCTAAAAATGAATGCAATCTTCAAGTCGATAATGTATAGGTTCGTATAGAGTCGTATGCAATCTAATGTATAGATTTCGTATGTAAAATCTGTGTTATAGTAATTCTTTAAACTGTGTTCAGTATCATTGTATTTTAGTTGTACTTATTGTAATGCAATAATTGCTAAACAAACGTGTTATTAAGCCCTATAGATGTATGTTGATAAAAAGCGAGCACTTAATGATTGACAGTTTTATCATTTTATCTAGTCTATTGTAAAATACCGTAAAGTAACTATAATCTAAATTGGATTTAAAATTATTAAAATTACACTTACTCACATATCTACTATGTCAGAGTATTAAATTAATAGAGAAGTTTTAAATCAGAGTCGCTTATCGCAGGGCGCAGCCCCCCCCCTCACCCACCTGCCTCATCCCTTACAATGGGCGCTATGGCCGCCCCATAAATTCAGCAGACACATCAAAAGCAACCCTCCCCAACCACCCCCCTCCCCAAAGCCCAATAATGAGGGGGTGGCGGGGAGGTCGGTATTGACCAAGATTTGGGCCGGCCGCTTTCCACTATCTGATGAGATTAAATGCGTTATCATTTGATTACCCCTTATAGTAAAAGCAAATAAAAGGATTATAAGGACATCTCTTTCTTGCAAATCATATTTACTTTGCATTAAATGCGATACAATGTGATAAAATCTTATAAAACCTCACTAACTGTATTTCGTATGATTGAATTATTATTATAATTTTACTGTAAGTTTATATAGGTATTATATACAGCCATTCCTAGTCATTCGATTTGTCGGTTCTAAATAGAACTGATATGCTTTAAAAAAACTTAGGTCAGGCCTGTTTACATTTAGTTTATTTAATCCAATTGAGGTTATGTTGCATTAATCACATTTACATTTATATCCGTGGGGTGTATGTGTCATCGTGGACTTCTAAATAAACTGTCATTGTATATAAACCTGTTACATTTTTGAAAGAGACTCGTAGCAGTTAACGTTATTTTTAAATTAACTATCGTAACCCATATATTTATAGCTTTATATCACCATAAGTGATAGCTTTATATCACCTAATTATTTGGTCAATTGTTAAAATTAATATGAAATATACTGCCTAAACTAAATAGAATATAATGTCGTCTGCTTTTCCTCCAAAGCATTTTGATATATAAGATATCTGATATCTGTATTCAAATACAAACTGAAAACACACCTGGTTAAACAATTAATTGTCCACCCTACATTTGATACTTCATCTACGTATTAATGCATAAACTCCCCAATTTCCTTCAGCCATTCCCATATAAATGAATTTCAAAGTTTTTTTCAGGACCTGATGAAGTGATTGTGTTCCAGGCGGAGTGGGAGCGTGGGACGACGTCCAACCCTTCCAGCCATAAACAACTCAGGCCCTTGTTAGCGGGGATGCCTTTTGGCCCTTTGTGCTCAAATTGGGTAACATTGGGTCACCTGCGTCCTTCTTCGAACCCCAGACCCCCGCCAATGCACCACCGAGAAGCGCAGTCGACCCAACGGGAAACGTGGCTAAGACCGAAGCAACTTTTTATTTGATGATTCTGAATTGATCTATAGTTATAGTTTTATAGCTATATATTAAGGAGTGTTGTGTTATTCTCTAACTGAAACGGTAGTTTCAATGTTTGCGTGTTTGTTTGATTTAGGTTATACGCTTTTAATATAGTTAACGATATTTTCAAATTGAAATTTAGTACATCTATTCAGGGATTAACGGGTGGTATTGAAAAATGTAAATAAAATTTGTTTTTAAATGAATAACAGTTTATACAACCGATTTTTATTTATGTTTTACAAACTATTATCCGATGAAAATTATTTACGATTTAAAAGAGTCCGCGATAAATCGTTTTAACGTTTTTAAATCTGTAATGGCCAATTCAGTCTTGTGATATCAATTACACAATGTGTCGTTTAATCGCAACAATTAATCTAGTTATTACGATCGGCATAACAATTAAATCAGCTGATAACGGGGACATTTTTGTAATCCATCTGATAATCTAGAAGGCAGCGACCCGTGAATCACAGTTACATCAATTTCACTGTGTTGACGACATATTTAGATAGCAGCGGCAGTAACTCCGACACTCTACTGCGCAGACTCAGTCCCCGTTCGTGTCCGCTACAAGACGGGCCTGGCCGCTCCTTCGGTAGCTATCATAAAATTAACTTTTTATTTTGACAGTTTCTTCTTAATTCACGTCTTTATTAGTTTCTCCACGTCGGATATGAGCCGGTCAGTAAATTAGTGTGATTTGATGACTTTATATTGTTGTTAAATTATAGGACTTAATTTTGTCAGTTGTAAACTGTACAAGTAAGCGAGGTGATTTGATATGTAGTGTGGTTTTTATATTTATATATTTTTAGAATTACACTTTTTTAAAGATGGCTTACCGATAAATAAAGTTAATTTTCAAACCGATATGTACATAATACGACATTAATTTTCATATTGTTACGATGATTGTTTCTCATCTATTATGATCTATTAGTTAGTCCTCATTACACAAAATAGTAAATGTTAACTTATGTATCTAATTTGTAATAGGATATTTTATTAATCCTCATCAGCTATCTTTGAGAAAGAATGGATGACGCCTTATCTTCTTCTTCCTCTTCTGGCTGTTGTTCTTCGAGAAAATTGTGGAACCCCCTGTACGTATACTGAATGTATCCTGAGTGTTATTGTCATCCGGTATACCTTCAGTATACGTAACAGGAGGACACACTGCCTCCGAATTATCCGGCGGCGCTTCTCTCTTCATCCGGCCAAGAAGATGACTTCCGATGGGTTACTTCTGCCACACCTTGTAACAGTGTTTACCTACCTTAGATAGAGCCTTAGTTTAACTATGATAGTAATTTGTAAAAGTACATTACAGTTAGATTATACTACACCATTGTTACTGTTAGCCTTGGCATTACTGTGTTCTAAAAACGTGACAACATTACTATTGTTAATTTAAACATGAAATTATCAAAGTCAAAGCAGATTTATTTTTTAATTCAAAATGTAAAAAAAATCTTTAAATCGGTTGTAATAACTTTAAGAGTACAACTGAATAGCCTATGTATATAAGTTTAAACATAATATTTCAATGCTAAATCTTGATGCGAATGATAAACAAAACTAAAATAGCTAAGCATAAAACCTAAATTGTATTATTGTGTATAGATAGGACAACTAATGTACAAGATTTTGTCGACATAAATACGATTTTTGTTATTCTGCAGATCCTTAACAGATTATTATGATCGGATTTATTTAATAGTTTTTATGGTTCGCTACATTCATGATTATGTTTTTTAATTCGACTTTGATACTTTGATTTGTATATTATACTAGTAACATTCTAGACAAACATATTTTAGCTCAGCATATTTTACAGCGTACACAATTAACTAGTGTGACAAATCTATTAGTAATATCATAAGTTGTATTTGTATAACATTAATTATCATAAAACATTAAAACACTATTATGAGTTTAGGAAGTATTTATCATATAACTTATATAACAATTTAATATTGCGAGGTGGTTTTGGTTCTGCATATATATTTAATTTAAATATTGTATGAATTTAAATTTACCTTAAAAAGCTATTTTTTGAACAATTACTAAAGTCAAAGCGGTTTATGATACTTGAGAATTAAACCAAATCAACTAAATATCTAATACATGTTCAAAAAATATTATACTTTTTGGCATAACTTTAATATATGTAAAATCCAAAAAGTATTCTAACTTAAACTTGACTATGTAATTAACAATATGTTTTTAAATTATCATATAACCTTATGTAATACAAGTACAACAATGCTGTTTGTTTCTTTTCAGCATTTACAGCAAAAATTAACTTAATTAAATAACAATTTACAACAATGGCAACAACAACCTTCAACATTTATTCTAATAACTAAACTAAGCGCAGCACGGCCTGACGCGGCCGCAAGAGTTACGGACGGGAGCGTGGCTATTCAAGTGTTCTGCTCTCTATTAAAGTGGCAGTATTTGTTTTACGAGCAATGAAAGGGTCATAACCTGCCTTCACTGACCACTATAAGTCCCGCCACACAGCTCCATTCACAGGGGCCTCTATAACTACTTTTTACACACTCCGGGCAGCATATTTACAAACAGAAATGTTAAATGAGTAGTAAATGTCATTCTCAACTTGTAAATCATTAGGTTAGTCCCGAGTTTGATATTTGTAAATTTTTCAACCGAAATATACTTTTAGATGTATATGTAAAATTGTTCATAGGTTAGGGTTTTTATTTTTAGATCTATTAAGATCTTCATATTAAGATCTATTTTGTTTTTGTTTTATATTAACACAACCTTTTGTCAGGATAATTATTATAGACATGATGTTAGAATAATTTTAATTTTATATCAGGTAATTTGTAATATCGAGGTTAATTCACAAGTCTGGTGGTTTGTTCCTTATCGGTTTATAACATGTACAATACGTTTTTAAAACTCAGAATTAACGTTTAATTTAGTAATTTATGTGGCTATATTTTATCTTTTCACGAAAAAAACACAGTATGCTGTGTTACTGTGTCATAAGCGTTGTTTAACTTTTATATTACATGATTATTATAAAAGCACTGTATTATTTTTCAATTAATCCTACTATGTTTGTATCTTAGGTTTGTTTTTATTAATAAACTAATTTGATACATTAATGGCAGTTTTTATATGGCTACCCCAAGGCCTAGCGCCTCCATTTTCTCGAGGAGGGCAACGAAGATTTCACCGAGGAGAAAGTTCCCTCGGCCAATCGCTGGGCTCCAAACCCTTTCATCCCTTAACTTTCTAATCTCCATCCTGTTTATTACCCTTCAGGGCACAATAAGTTTGACTTCGCACCGACTATGGACTACAACACCAGAGGTAAAATGCCTTTTTGAGCCATCTTCACTGTTTAACAACATGTTTTTATTTTACTTTACAGTTGTGAGATTATATTTTAAATTATCTTGTAATAAAAATAACTTTTAAATATTGGTTATCCAATCATTAGTGCTATTAAAAATCATAAAGAAAAATTAAATTGTATGTAAAGAGTATTGAAAACCATTGCTAACAACATCTTATCAACAACTATTACTCTGAACTATCAACTTAGTTTTTAACCAATAAGTGAATATTTAACTTTTTAATAGCAAGAAACTGTAGCACTCTCTCAACAGTAATATTTACATAATAGTTCAAGATGTATGGTTGAATATACAATTTTTTTCGCAAACAAAACATCTAAAGGAAACTTCAGTTGTCTCCGAATTAAACTTTAAATTCAAACAAAACCTATTAAATGTATTTGTAATTAAGTCAAAGTTTTTTTCTGGGTTAATCTACGATTTTACATCCAATCTTTATAGACTAATACCATTATAACGTCATATATATATATAAAAATTTATTTATTTGAAAAGTAACAATGGACATTGTACACAATTATTGTTATTGAAAAAAGCTGTTCTTAACTGTAATATCACATGATAATCTTAAGTATGCGGTAAAGTAGTAAATTTATATTTAAGTTTAATATTGTCAATACTCTACACAATTTTCTCTAACCATAATTTAAACATATGTTCAATTCAAATCATACAGTAATTTTAAATACAATTTCAAGTTTTATAATATTGATAAAACAAGATGAACAGTCTTAAGAAATAATATTTATATAGAATAGAGTAAAATGTAATTGATATATTTTTACCTTAGTCAACTACCAATACAATAGAATTGCAGTTTATTACTAAAACAACTATACTAAATTAATATGTTCTCCTAATTTTGCTATAAGCTAGTTATGTGAACGTTTTTGATGTTTAAATTTAAGTTCAGTTGGTAACAGGTGGAGTTTCCTTACCTCATTCGGGAGATATTGGTGTTTAATCACAAGAAGGGTAAAGAACAAACAAATCTAATAACAAATAACACTGCTGTATAAATTGTGAAACTATAAAAACCTGTGGACATTAAACCCATACCCAGACCCATTGCTTATGGTCTTATACTCTAGGGACACTCACCTCACATCCAGAAGTTCCTTTTGATTCAGAAAAAGGTTATAAGATCTATTGCTAGTGCCAGCCTCCTCAATCAACATTGTAAACCCCTGATCAAAGATCTAAAGATTCTTGCAATAGTCAATCTTCAAAATTTTCTTGATCTTTTACATACAAAATCTAACATAATTCAATATACATCCAGACAAAATGTACATAGTAAAAATACAAGAAACAGGCAAAAATTATATGTCACACAGCACCGACTTGCTGTATTAGGAAACTTCCTTGATATTAATTCCATTAATCTTTTTAACACGTTGCCTAACTCAGCAATAGGTGTCACATTTTCAAAATTTAAGAACTGTGAAAATAATTGGCTTTTATATAATCCGTTTTATACAATTAATTAATGTTTACATGTACCTATCAACAGTTTAAATTCAATTTTGAATAATCAAAATTAATTGTACATTTCTTTCATCTTTCTATAATCTGATTCTCATCATTGTAAGTATGTGTAAGCTATTTTTACCTGTATGTGTAACCTTTGCCTGCATTGTATTGCATTTTTGTTGACGATGCCTATTTCACATTGTGATCGATGGCAATAAAGTTTCTTATTTCTTATTTCATTAACGAACCAAAACCTACGGAAAGATTAATATAGCAAATTTTTAGATGCTACTCTTAGGTATTTGAAGATTCATATCTTAGAATATGTAACACATAAAAAAAATAAAGTAACAAATTGAATAAAAAGGTTACACTTTTATGAAAAGTGTGCTTTAAAGAAGATGATCGGACCAGTATGAGTATACAATAAATAATATTGTACCAGGTTGTCTTATTTTAGTGCGATTAAAATTATATTTAATGTTTTTTAGTCATACGTTTCAAGAAACCGGAATATAGTAAATTTAGAGTTGTAATGTTGAGACTTCACACAGGATTTTATTTGGTTTAAAGCGAATTCTGCATTTAACAACCTATACAGTTAGTTGTTAAATAAAAATTGTCATACACACCTTTATAGTAATTTCATAGGTTTTTACTTGTTTACATTTTTTACTTGTTTACTGGTGTCTAAAGTGCACCAAAAGCACCTCTGCGATTTAAATCAATAGTATAAGTTACTCCAAAATATTATGAGTTAATCAATAGTATGAATTAATCCATCTGCGTTTTAGTAACGCTATCTATTTTTTGTTCTCACAGTAGTATGAAAGATTTCAGCTGATAATATCCACTTAATTCAACAAATATCGCATTAGTTCAACACATACAACAGATTAGCAAGACGGCAAAAAACTGTTTAATGATTCAGGGGAGGAACAATAAATTTTAAGAAATAATCAGCAACCGATTTATTCCATTTATTTGTATACGATATAATAATGTAAAAATACTATTGAGGACTCATGTAGCACTCTTAAAATAATATTTAATAACTAATAGCCACATTTCTTAGTTATTTTAAATCATGCATGACAGAACAATACTCCAAACACAATTGTCTTTATTTTAATATTATATTTATATTTAGCCAAGAAATATGACAGAAAAGGACGAGTTTAGAGTCATGGGTTGTAGAAAACTGATTAGGTAGTTGAAAGAAAATTGTGAAAATAACAATACGTTATTCACATTATCGAGTGGTTTATTTACAAATTATCTCCTTTACGGTCTCAGTTGGGGAGCTTTTATAAGACTCGAAGATTGTGTCTTGCGGAAAAAGTGAGCATTTTAAGTATTTCTGCAGAGGATTTTGAACTAATATAAAATCAGTACTGCAAAAAATAAATACATACTGTTATGTGTTAATTGTACTCTCTTTTGTTGAGAATGCATTTTAAAGGGATATTAACATTTGGTAGATTTATTTTAATTGTTCTTATATTTATATGATAAAGTTACAATGGATGCAAGATTTAACAGCGTTTTTCACTTAAAGTTAATAACATAAAGGAATATCCTCCTTAGAATCCATTTATCATAAATCTTTTGTCTTTACAAACATCATTAAAAGTATTTACCTCTCCCCAAAATATATAATATATGTATATTAAAATTAGGACAGTAAGAAGTCTTCCCGACAAGTGAAGACTAACAAAACCAAGTTATTGAGGTGAAGTCATGGTAGATGTGTGTCTGATCAGTGCGTTTATATTTTACCATAAGTGTAAAAATCTTTATAATGTGACTTTTATCTCAAATAGTTTAATTAAATTGAAAAACCGGTGTGCCCACCCGTGCTAGCTTGACCTATCTTACGCTAAAACCCTCAGAGGAGTCCAATGCCAACATTCAGACCAGCTGGCACTGTGCAGTGCAAGAACAAGGTATGCTGTTAGTAGCCCCTTAATAGTAAATTTTATCATACTTAGGTTGTAGCTTGGTTCATATTTTACGAGAATGAATAACATTTATTACTTTCCTCCTCTATATGATACGAGTAAAGATATTTTTAACTTGGATAAAATATGATTTTCAGTACTTTTTTACTTTTAAATATATTGAATTGACAAACTACATTTGTTGGTTCTTTCTAAAATAATTACAATATATGTATTCTTAACAAGTAAGATTTTTTTTGCAGGTGTTTATATGTACTGCACTGAATTAAACTATAAACTCTTGCAATGGTAAAGTGAACAATTACATGTGCAAATAATAACTATAGAAATTCTTTGCAAGTGTTCGAACAACTGTCATGGAGCAACCAAAACTACAAAATTCCATGCTATAAGGTTTTAAAGCGATATTAAACTTCTTATTTATATTTTTATGAACATCACGCTTTTATGCTTTTATTACTTTCATATTCCTCATAAAATATGTTAATAATGCACTGCAATCAAACAAATAACTAGGATACTAAGTACACCATATTTATTGTACACTGTTAACATTTCACTGCACAACATATTCCTTATACCTATTTGTTTAGCCGCACTTCGGGTGGAACTTAAACTCAATTAACTGTGTAATTTCAGTTAATACAATTAACGTACACATATCAATATTGTAAATTTTATTTATTAACTATATACTTTAAACATTAAAGTTGTATTAAAAATAATCGTGCAGTTGACTTAGGCTATCCTAATTTACACCTATTCGACAGCAAATTCAAGATTGTACATTTCGTTAGAGAAACAAGAGTCAGGACATTTTTCTCTCAAAACCAGTGTCCAACGCGATCCCACGAAAGACCCTGCAAGTTGCGTGCTGGACACAGTTGAGATTCCTGACGCTAGGGGCAGCACCCTCCGTTGTCAGTGACCTTTAAGGCGACGTTTTCTGCTCTAACTCAAATAGCATGTTCCAACACTTGGGCTTCGCTAAAAGCAAATACAGTAGAGCCGAATTACCTTAACATCAGTTGTCCTAAACGTCAATCAATAAAATCGCCTGGAAGAAACTAATACCTCCCGTCGCAGCAAAACAGCATACTCAGCGAATTTCCAATGCATATATATGTCTTAATAACACATTAAGCCTCTTACCAGGATTCATAAGAAATACATTCATAAATAAGCGATATTTAAAATATTCATTATTTTCCATAAGAATAACATTAGGGATGATTAAGCAGGTTTGCTACAACAAGGAACACAAATTAATGGGTTGTTATGCAAATATCAATAGAACTCATCGAAGTGAAGTCACATACTAAGTTTCATCCATATACATTCATAAATATAAGCGAAATATAAGATTTTTATTACTCTCCATAAGAATAATATGGAGACCGAATACCTAGGTTTGCTGCTACGGGAACTATCGGCCAAAAATTTATTTTTTGTACAAAAAACAACAAACCACAACCAGATGAAGCGATATACCAGTTTTCGTCAGTTTATGTTCATAAATAAGCGAGATATACAATTTTTCTTTTTCTCCATAAGAATAACATTAGACAACGTACTGTGTTTAGCACTTTTAATATCTCAGTAACCAATTGAGCAATGAGCAAAATACCAAATTGTTTGTTTTTTTAAGCTGAATTCAATGGTACGAATTGAAATTTGATTTAAATAACAAACACATGTGAAAACCCCAAAAACATTTTTGGGGGTACAAAACCCCTCAAAAACCCCCCTTAGGATGGTGCGATTTGTCTGGTTTTCGAACTCGTTCAAATAAATGGTACTTTATATATTTTTACAAAATTTCATCAAGATCGGATGTTTTTTACGAGAGTTATCGTGCTTACGGACACACACACACACACACACACACACACACACACACACACACACACACACACACACACACACACACACACATATATATATATATATATATTAACACATCACATATATACAAATTTGAACGAATGGTGCTTTTGGCATCTGGGGACCTCAAAACGAAAAGTTATCATGGTCTCGGGCTTAAGTCTTACCATGAGACCTACGGTAATAGCTTCTTCCCTATAGGGGAAATTCGCTAAAACCACCTGAGAGACTTCAAATTGTTGACGACATCTTTGAACAAGTTTCGAAACACAAGATTAAATATGATTACCTAATTATGATTGAGTTATTTAACATGTTTCAACCACTGCTTGATTGCATTCCTTTACTGGAGATGTTTTGCCTTTTAGGGTTACTGTGGCGTTTAAAGGTCAATATCAGGTTGCATTGACTATCCAAATTACCCCTGATGATCACATTCAGTCCGGACAATCGACGCTCCACTATTTACAATAGGGACGTCGATGAAAACGACAAATCGTAATACCTTGTTTTGAATGCTGACCAATAATAGTAACAACTCAAATATGAAGTTCACATTACGCGGAAGTTTTGATACTCATCAACATAAAAACACCACAATTAACGGAAAAACAGGTAGTTTTGGTTTGTGTACTCACAAACAGTTTAAATACATTACTGTTAGATAATTTTTATGGATTTCTGTTGAAATCCACACAAATAATTTGCATGTTATTTTTATGACATCACACTTAAAAAATACATGAATTATAGCTATAATTTTAGTAATTTCGTATCTAACCGCATTATAAATTTAAATGTAACTAAAACCAGACCGGGGAAACATTTGATTTACAATGATTTTAGTGGTTTCGGATAATTTAGACAATAAAATTAAAGCAGGTTATTACTTGTCTATAATCTTACACTGGGACAGCTTGATTTGTTGCTTCTCTATAGTTGTCTCATAAGCGTTTCACTTCATAACACTTCCGTTTTATTTATTTATTGCGTTAATTTGTTTGCTTGTAAGAAATATTACAGCCAAAGAATTTTGCTAAACCAAGATTTTTTGGCGAAGTCGTAACTCGTATTTTGCACTTATGTAATGTATATCATTGTTCTCAAATTATTTCTTAGCAATACAACGACAGTAAAACCTGAACTGAAATGACTTGCTAAGAGCACTTCATTGTTTATCAGATGGTAGCTACAGTAACTCAAACCAATACTAAATAACGTACAAAAAGTCGTGATTACAACTGCAGACATTAATAAAGTTTTGCTTGATAATTATTATTCAAGATGTAGACCTAACAAAATAATTAAATAAAATATATTTATAAGATATTAAATTATTGCATTATAATTACCTTACTTCATCCTAGGAAAGGGTGAACTTGTTATTCGTAAAGTTCCTTTTCATTTTTCACATTAGTAGTGTCAACATATTAATTTTAAATTTTGAATATTATTTGGTGATTTAAAATGATTTTGGATTATACAGGGTGTTACAAAACTCTTTCAGGACTTTGGGATATGGTTCCTTATTCAACAATAAAGAGAAAATGTCGTATGAAGAATGTCGTATGTCCTAAAACGCTTAATTTCCCGTCTAGCTGTGTATGTATGTGTTTTCTACTTAATACAGTATAGTTTAGGAAAATCTGGAGATATCAACTTCAAACTTGGCGCATGTATTACATCTAATAAAACCCATTTTGGGATGGAATATCAAGTTTATACTTTGTACCATTTCAAAATGGCGGCAATATTTGTTTTTTAAATCTAAATATCTTAAAACCGTAATATTTAGGAAAAATCTGTCAAAGTAAGAAAGGTTGCGTTATTTCGTCCTAAAAAGAATTACATCAAGTTATTAACTTTAGAATAATAAATCGCTAAGAAATTGTGATTTTTATAAATTAAAACACGCTATTTTGTTAATTCTAGTGTAAAATAAATAATGTATTATCTTATAAAAATCACATTTTCTCAGTTGTTTATAATCCTATACTTCAAATCTATAATGTCATTGTTTTAGGAAAAATAAGAAAACCTTTTTTAAATTTACAGTTTTGGCGAATTTTCTCTATAGGGAAGAAGACATTACCGTAGTCGGCATGGTAAGACCTAGGCCCGGGACCATGATAACTTTTCGTTTTGAGGTCCCCAGATGCCAAAAACACCATTCGTTCAAAACTGTATCTATATATGTGTCCGTAAGCACGATAGCTCTCGTAATAATAGTCCGATTTTGACGAAATTTGGTATAAACGTGTAAAGCAGCATTTATGACTTTAAGTTCGAAAACAAGACAGATCGACCTATCCGAAGGGGTATTTTTGGGGGGTTTTTGGGTTTTTTGTTTTTTTTACATATAATTAAAAAAAAATCAAATTTGAGTTTTTTTCATTGGAATCAACTTAAAAGGACGCACAATTTGGTGTTTTGATCATTTCTCTACATAAAATGGTTACAGAGATATTGAAAGTGCTAAACACAGTTCGTTGTCCAATGTTATTCTTATGGAGAATAGAAAAAAATTTATATCTCACTTATTTATTAACTTATCCTGATGAAACTTAGTATATTGCTTCATATCGTTGTGGCCTATTGATATTTGCTCTAAAAAATTTTTTTTGGCTGATAGTTCCTGTAGCAGCAAACCTGCGTACTCAGCTCCCATGTTATTCTTAAGGAGAATAAATAACGCGATATCTCCCTTAATTATGAACAAAAATTAATAAAATTTGGTATGTGGCTTTACCTTCTTGAGTTGTATTGATATTTGTATAAAACCCCATTTTTGTGTTCCTTGATTCAGCAAACCTGCATACTCAGCCGCCATGTTATTCTTATGGAGAATAATTAAAATGTCATAAATCGTTTATTTATGAATTTATATTGATGAAACTTGGTATGTGGCTGTATGAGGTATTAAGTTACATATATATGCATTGGAAATTTGCTGAGTACGCAGATCTGCTGCTACGGGGGTATTTTCCTAAATATTACAGTTTTTAAGATGTTTAGCTTTGAAAAACAAATATGGCTGCCATTTTGAAATGGTACAAAGCAGAAACTTGATATTCCATACAACAATGGGTCTAATTAGATGTAATATATATTTATTTATTTGTTCCTACGGCAATGAACCATTTTACAAAGGTACCAAGAGTGGATGGCTAACTAATATACATTACAAACAAAGTAGGTAACAACATTAACAATGAGTGCAATAACAATGATACAAAGAAGTGCAGTAGGTACAATATCAATCCCAATAATAACAATTACATTTGGTAACAAAGACAAACAAAATCATCTGATAAGCATCGCTACAACGACCACGCAATAATAAATAGATAACAACGAGAAATAGATGGATGTATAACAACAATAAACTAGTAAAAAATAACACAAATAATAAATAAGGCCATATCACCAATAACTAATAAAATACAAAAGTCCAGATTGGAGAATGAATATATGCACCAAGTTTGAAATTGATAGCTTCATATTTTCCTAAGCTATACTGTATTAAGTAGAAAACACAAACATACACAGCTAGACGGGAAGCTAAGCGTTTTATGATATACCTTTATTTAAACTTTTCCTTTCTTTTTGTGTGATGAACCATATCCTAAAGTCCTGAAAGGTTTTTGTACACCCTGATATTAATGATAAAATAATGACCTAATTGTTAGATAACACCTTGCATCGGAAACGACCCTTGGATTTAGATACAAATACACCCATTTTACTAAACTATCCCCTTTTTCCGTTTGTAATGTTTGATAAAGAAACCAACCACCATTAATTTATCTGCAATTGTAAGAAAATAACAAACTTCCAATAAGCAAGGTGTTGTGAAACATTAAGCAATATTGTTTTAAAGGTATGTCGTATGCATTTTTGTTTAATGTGATGGCTGCATAGCTTAGAGTTGAATAAAGTTAAAACTAAACGTGCCAATGTTTAAACTAAAATAAAATTGTATGTTTCGAGCGAAATAAATGTACACTTTATGTTCATAATTTTGTTACCCGTATTGTAAGAGTGTGACAATGTGCTGTAACTAGGCTGTATATAAACCTTACTGTCATTCTACTGGAATGTTACAAGACATATTACTTTACATATATTTTTAAACCGATTTAAAAGTTCTTACGTAAAATAAAATTTCCTGAACTCAATGGTAAATGCAGCGCCCACGCCAGAGCTGCTATCCCACGGCGAACGGCTACACTACGAAACAATGTTGCAAGACGGAGAATATTGTATTTCTTTTAAAGGGCGCGAGCTTCAAACTCATTCGTTAAGAAGCATCTCTTCTACGACATAACATGACAAATAATTTGATTGTAATACCTGTGTGGGTGAGTTTTATGAATAAATTAGCTAATAAATATGAAATATATGATAACTAACTCTCACGTCCAGTTAGATCGTTGATCTTCAATCGTTATTACCCGACACTAATATTGTTTCAAATAGCAGTCTGATGCTTCTGGGGTGAATTTTAAAGTTAATAGTGTGTGTTATTGGAGATGGATCGAATATTATATATCAAAATCAGTGAAAAAATCCCCAAAACACCGTTTTTAGCGAATTCCCCCTATAGGGAAGAAGCTATTACCGTAGTCGGCATGGTAAGACCTAGGCCCGGGACCATGATAACTTTTCGTTTTGAGGTCCCCAGATGCCATATATTGAGGGCCCCAGATGCCATAAAACACCATTCGTTCAAAACTGTATCTATATATGTGTCCGTAAGCACGATAGCTCTCGTAATAATAGTCCGATTTTGACGAAATTTGGTATAAACGTGTAAAGCAGCATTTATGACTTTAAGTTCGAAAACAAGACAGATCGACCTTTCCGAAGGGGTATTTTTGGGGGGTTTTTGTACCCCAAAAATGGGTTTTTCGATTTTTTTACATATAATTTTGGAAATAGTCCAATTTTAGTTTTTTCCATTGGATTCAGCTTAAAAAAATACACAATTTGGTATTTTGATCATTTCTCTACGTCAATTGGTTACCGAGATATTGAAAGTGCTAAACACAGTACGTTGTCTAATGTTATTCTTATGGAGGAAAAGAAAAATTTTATATCTCGCTTATTTATGAACGTATACTGACGAAACTTGGTATACGACTTCATCTGGTTGTGGACCATTGATATTTGCTTAAATAAATTTTTTTTACCAATGGCTCCCGTAGCAGCAAACCTGCGTACTCAGCCCCATGTTATTCTTATGGAGAATAAGTAACGTGTTATCTGCCTTCATTATGAAAATAAATTAATGAAATTTGGTATGTGGCTTTACCTACATGAGTTGTATTGATATTTGTATAAAACCCCATTTTTTGTACTCCTTGCTTCAGCAAACCTGCATACTCAGCCGCCATGTTATTCTTATGGAGAATAATTAAAATGTCATAAATCGTTTATTTATGAATGTATATTGATGAAACTTGGTATGTGGCTTTATGTGGTATTAAGATACATATATATGCATTGGAAATTCGCTGAGTACGCAGGTTTGCTGCTACGGGGTATTATTACCTTTATTCTTTAAAACTAATTTGTATTGCTTAAAACTGAAAAATATTGAAATGATTTTTTAAGAGGTGATATTATTAAAATTGTTATTTATTAATACGTAAAATCCTCTATTCATAGTAAAAACACTGGACGTTTTGTTGATAAATCAATTTATGTTTACATAATACATTTTTTTAATACACGTAACTGTAAATTAAAATCGTAAAATTAATAGAAATATATCTCTGAAAGTAAATCTTATGTTTCTGTAAACCTCTAGTGATTGCTATAGGTATCATGGCATACTTTCTTATGAATGTTAAAACCTTTAAATTATTAGCATTATAGTAAGGTTGCTGTTATTATCTTTTGAGGCGAAAATTCACACATATCTAAGTTACCAATCTCTGCTAGTTTTTTCCACAAACCTATGAGGAAAGAGCTAGGCGCTTCAGAATTTCTGAAGATCTACAAAAAATACACCTGGAGTCTCGTGTTTTTCCTTATATAACAGGAAAGCTCTCATGACATATCACCTAGCTAGGTTCTGAGTCAACATATATTATTTTGCTTTCATTATTTATAGTGACAGATTAAACCCATAAGATTTTCCCTATCATAAAAACGTTTAGTACGTATCAGCAAATCTGACTATGGAATTCCATTCTCCAATGCAAGGAAAATTAAATTCTTAGGACAACCCGAATATTCGCCGAAGAACTTTAAAACCCACATTCTCTGGATAAATGCTAGGCTATGAAGGTATCTATGAAATGATCCAAAGCGGTTTTACAAAAAGCTAATATCGGAAAAGTTGGCTAACATAACATTCCAGACACGTCTAAGTCTAGGTAAATATAACTAAGCAAGCTAACTATAGTTCTAGCTGGTGTATACAGGACACCTCGATGAAGTTTTACAAATGATTTTCTGGTAAAGTTGAACATTTTACTTGAAACTTTAAACAAAATGTATGAACTCATTGTCATCACTGGAGATATAAATATAAATGTTTTGGAAAATAGCTGTGAAAGTAGTAAACTAAAAAAATTTTGAAGTCACATTCTACAATTGCTCTGTAAACCTTCCTACAAGGATTATTGGAGCAAAAGTAAGCGCGATTGACCAGTTTATTACAAATATACAAAAAGACCAAGTATTAGTAACAGGTCTAATAACTGAAATTTCAGACCATGATGGTCAACTATTTGAATTGCTTGGTATTAATGTTGAAAAATCTAATAATAAAACCTTAACTACCATGCGTAGGAAGTTTACAGAAGAAAATAAGGCACAATTTTTAAATATCATATTTCAAGACTCATTGCTGAGTATTTACAGTGCTCCTGTTGACCTTACGTATGATATTTTCATTGATCTTTTTCTGTATTATTTTATCCTATGTTTTCCTTTGCTAAAATGTAGACAAACTTCCAGCAAACAAGATGGGTGACTCCAGAAATTTTAAAAACTAAGCTTGATATTAAAAGGACTTATCAATTTAAATAGAAATAGTGTAGATAGGAATGTTAAACTGTCATTGAAAAGTAAAAAAACGAGTTAAAAAAGTTCCATACAAAACAAATACATTTTAGTGATGAGATAAGTAAGTCTGATAATATTTGTAAATCAACCTGGAAAATTATAAATGGGGAAGTAAGCAATAAACCAAGGTTTCAACAAAACATAAGTTTAAATTATGGCACTGAGGCGACAAAGGATCCAAGATTTGTCAGTACTTTCCTCAACGAATATTTTGTTGGCATGGTGGAGGCAGAGGTAACCCCTAAATTAAACATACACTGTAAAAATAGCTAAAGGCCTCATTTGTCCAAAACAATTAAATTTTTGTCCCTCAACCCCTTTCTGATGAACATATTAAGAGTATAATTTTATCTTTCAAAAACAAATTCTCTTGTGGATACAATGATATACCCATGCCGATTATTAAACATGCAGTAGAATATTTAAAATTTGCTATATGCCGTCTTGTTAATTCTTCTTTTATCTCCGTAATTTTCTCAGATAAATTAAAAATTTCTAAAATAAAGCCAATTTTCAAAAAAAGGTGATAGTAAAGATTCTTCAAATTATAGGCCTATTTCAATGTTATCTGCTTTCTTTAAGATTTACGAAAGAGCTATGAGCCATATGCTCTAAGAGTTTTTAGAAAGTAACAATCTGATAGGTCAGGAGAAGTATGGTTTTCGTTCCGGGAAATCGGTGATCAGTGCAGGCATAATCTTTATTGAATCTGTCATAGATTCAATGGAAATGGGAGAGCATTTTGCTGGGGTTTTCATGGATCCCACAAAGCTTTTGACAGTGTGTTGCATCCGGAATTACTAATCATTCTTGAATCTCTTGGCATTCAATGGTACTTTTCTTGGCACTTTCCTGGTTCCAGTCATACCTTCAAAATAGGAAGCAGTATGTAGAGATTACTTATGTGGATAAACAAAAAAATAAATTTATTGTCCCTCATCATTAGAAAGTGTGAAGTTTGGCGTACCACCAACCAATCAAAAACCAATTTCATGTATTTTTAAACTTTAAGAAATTGCAAACATTTCCAATCAAATATAGTTTTGGCTGAACGTTTTTTAGAAGAAGTTCAAGACACAACATTTTTTTAGTCTTAAATTGGATAAAAACTTAAATTGGAATTTACATGTGGACAAATTATGTAGCAACATTTTGTCAGGATTATATGCACTAAGGAAAATATCAAAGATATGCTCCGCAGAAACAATGAAAACAGTTTACTTTGCGCTTGTACATTTACATACTTCTTTTGGTATTGTGCTATATGGGGGAACGTCTCATGAAAATTTACATACAATATTAGTTTTGCAAAAACAAGCCATTCGTATAATTTTAGGTTTAAAATGGACTGATTCAGTAAAAGAGTATTTTCCAAGGCTAGGAATTTGTACAGTTTTTAAGCCAATATATATTTTAATTAATTATGGAAGTAAAAAAATCTACCAAAATTCAAAACCCTTGGTCCTACCCATTATTATACCTCAATAAATAAAAAAAACTTGTTTTTCCGTCTCATAATCTGAAATTCCTGGAGAAAAAAAACATCGTATACTGAGATTATATATTATAATAATTTACCTGGCACAATTGTCAGTATAAATGATTTTAACTAATTTAAAAAAGAATTTAAAAATGTATGGTGTTTAAACCAATTTACTTACTGATTAAATTTGTTATGTAAAGGTTTTGCCACGGTTAATGTATTAATTTGAATGTATTACTTTTTATTATTAATTAAGTGCTTTGTTTTATTTTCCTAGATGTATTATATAATGACGCCATTCTTGTACAGTTGTATGCTACTATAAATAAAGAAAGTTTGACTATTGGCTATTGACTATCGACTAGGTAATTCAATACTAACTCTTTACAAACTTCTTGAACGGCCTCCACGGTGCAAGTAGAACAAGCTCTGCCACGATTTTATGCAGCGGTTGAGTAATTTAGACGACTAAAATTGTAATATCAGTATTAATTGATAAAAGTCACAGTACTGCTAAATATTGGGCAATTCAAATGCTCTTCTACCAACACAGTCACATCGATACTTTGGGAGGTGTTCAACTTAAAATTAGAGAGTTGGGATCAGGCAATTTAAGTGATATTCTATATATATCATATATATTCACATATATATTCTATATATCAGGTCGTTTAACATTGTATGAAAAAAACAATAGATAGGTTTTGCGAGCAAGATTCGTCATTACTTTCAGTTTCTAAAGCAGAAGGATTTTTCCTTTGCCCATTTTAAAGCCGATTTAACTGCAGATCACAAAACCTTTAAGTACTGTGCCTGCCTGTTTGACTTGACTAGTATATATAGAAAATGGTCAGTTTTAAGAAGAAAAAAGGGGTCTGAAGCAGCAACTCATAAAAGCACCTATAGTTTGTCCGACCAGCCATGCGCCCCATAGAATTAAGCGACCCTCACACCTCTACACGCACTAACCCACACACGCGCAGTCCGTCCTACCTGCTGTGCAATTGTTCCTCGATGAGTCACCTACTAGGTCACCTACTACCTCTGCAAAACAGAAATTTTTCTGGAAAAGCCTTTTATAGTTTATATTTTTATATTTAAAATCTTTTCATAAAAATAGAGTCATAACATAGTATAATTGTACATTCCTAAGCGTTTATAATTTAAGTTTTAAATTTAACACATAACATTTTAAAACATTTTGAAACTTTTTTTATATTTTTTTAGTAACATCAATCTCAGACAACGAAATCGTTAGAAAACATTTCGTATATATGCAGCATTAAACCAAATTTTGAACTGTAACAGCTATTTAAGCTTGATTCGAGTAACAAAATAAAAACATCCTCAAAACGTAGTATAATGAATCTGGTTTCCTTTTAACTTTACTTTCGCACAGAAGCTCCCAATTTGACCAATTTAGTAAATACTCTCTTGGTTTGTAAAGAGTGTCCAGATGGAAAGACCAATGTCGGAATCGGGAGCCCTTGCACGTAAATGTATTAGGTTTATTAAGCATACACAGGGTGTTTCAGAACACTCCAACAAACTTGGGGAGCTAATCCCTCTTGTAAAACTAAAGTTACAGTACCCATTGAAAATGTTTGTAAATCGAATTTCCTTCAAGGTAGAAATTTGGGTTCGGCACAGTTTTGTGTCTTAGTACTTAAAACAAGTTTATTAAATTGTATTACTCAAACTAGAAGCTGAAATTCAAAATCTATATTGTAAAACTTCATACAAATTGTATACTTTAAATTTTGTAAGTCTTAAAAAAAAAATAATACTACAAATTGTTTGCTAAAATCGGATATGAAATATCCAGTTAATTGATGTTGTACTTAACAAGTAAAACAATTGGCAATTTTTAACCGTCACAAACGTACGATAGCAAAGCCGAAATGTGTTACTATGCTGAAACCCTAGATTTTGTTAAAACAATTTGTACAAGTGATACTGAACTTTATAACTGGCCACCATCACAGAACTTACAACTTAAAACCAGCCCAACATATGTGTATATGTGTGTGATGTGTTGTTTGTTTGGCACACATTTACTCTTCACGAAACAGTTGTTAAACCAACCAGTTTTAATATATAAACACCTCAACAAATTAAACAATATAACTGTTTTATAATTAACAAACTGCTTTACCGACTTCTTCATGTAATGTATTTTTAAAATAGCTCTAGCGGCCAAACGGATAATCCTATCAAAAATCTGAAACGACCACGTTTCACAGATTCTAGATGATCTACAACTTTGGTCTTATAATTTTTTTCAACTGTTTGTTTCTGTTCTAAATGGGGACTTATTTTGTGTTTACTTATTTTTTATAGCTATAGCGGCCAAACTGTTGATCCTATCAAAAATCTGAGACCACCACGTACCACGGATTTTAGATGATCTACACTTATACGTCGATCTACAACTTTGGTCTTATGACTTTTTGTTGACGGTTTGTCTCTGTTCTGAATAGGGTGTTATTTGTATTTGTGGGTTGTATTTTGTGTTTTGTTTATTTTAGTAATGAAATATACTGCTCCTGTTTCAAGTACTATGACACACTGTTGAGCTAAATTTCAAAAATTAAAAAATCAAAAATTCTAAATTTTACACTGTTAGCCTAATATTCTCGTTCCACGAGAGCACTTCTCAAATTCTAAAAAATAACTCTCCCAATTAGGCCGTAACCACATCTTTCTATGATTTATTTTGTTTGATTAAATAAAAAATGTTCTCTCACTAGAATTTTTTGTTTTTTCGTTATTTACAGCACATTGAGGGGGCTTCAGTTAGGAATAAATTTCGAGTTTATACCAGCTTTCCCCATTAGACCAGTGTTATCGTTTAAGTATCTTGCCTCCACAACGAGATATACTAAATCAAAAAAATATATAGTTGAATTATGCTTATTTAGTTTTGTATCACACTGCATAGCAAACCAAACATGTCTTTATATACTCTCGAAAATGTTTGTTATAGTTTTCAATCATATTCAACTGCAACTTATTTTCAGACTTAATGGTGACGTCGGAAATAGTAGTATAATCATTGAATATACAGAGTATACACAATGGTATAATACAAACCGTTGAGTAGTAGTAATAAGGACATAAGACCTAAGGACATAAGGACAACAGAAATGGTTTTTGAAATTTATGAGTTTAAAATTTGTGAAAATTTAAAATTTCGTTGTCTACTTCCTAATTTTCAATTAGCTTAGATTTTAGAACGTCGTCCATCTTAATATGTGGCTGATAATCTTTGAGCCAGAAGCTAGGCCCCTATCAAGTTAATATGTTAAACGATTGGAGCTAAATATGTATAATATAATTTCATCATATTAAGAGGTATCTTCTCTTAAACGATAAATAATATTAACACCCTGATAAAAAAAAATTAATAATTATAGTGTTTAATAACATTGCAGTGACTTAAAGTATAATGGATGTTAACATTTTAACTTCATTATGTCATTTATTTTTTTTACTGTAAAAAGTAGAAGCTGATGCCCCGTTTTTCGCACGGGGATCTATAGCATAGAGGCTGATGTTTTGAAACGTTTACATTATAATCACTGTTTGACCAAATAAAATATAACCTATAACATTAACATTGGAGCTTTAAAATTTCATGGGGCGGAGCACTTATGTATATTTTTCAAACCCCCAAAAGGCACATCTTGAGGGTAATATATTTCGAGTGATATCAGGCATGTAAGAAAATTAATAGTTTTAGAGGCCGAAAATTTCCAAACAAAAATCAAGACATTATTATTACCCCACCAAACGGTTTAAAAATTATTAGTGTTATTTCGTCGAATGCTAAATACTGAATTCCATTCTAGCATTTTATTACCTTAAGTATAAACCTAAAATTATATATTTTTCATTATTAAGTATTTTATTGCAAATTTTGAATGTGTGATAACTTGTTTAATCGCAATCGAAAATGTGATGAAACACTAGACAGGAACATTATTTACAATTTCCTCTCATTAAAATAAGCATAATTTATAAGATTCAGTTTAACATTTATTTTAGAAGTTAACAGATATTGTAGCCAGGACTTTTTTTAACTGACTGTACAAGTACATGGGCTCTTAAGTAATAAGCTCTTCTGGATAATGAACTAAAATTATAAGTATATACGGTGAATCCACTATAATCTTCACGCACTAGTATGTCCTTGCAGAGTGATTGATATGAAAATACTGTCACGTTTATCAAAAATGAAAATTATGTTTGTGTGATTGGAAAATATCAGACACATTCCATATCCTATCTGTGCAATATGAGTCATTGACCTAGTATATACAATTCGTCAAAAATTGTCCTAACCAAATAAACAGCTCCTCAATTGATTAAATTAATTAAGTTTCTTAGGTGCTGCTGTTGAACCATTATACTAACATTTCACGTACAGCAGACCATCTCCATATGTACTACGAATAAAATAAAACGAATTGTAATATTTTGCAAGATACAAGTTAGGTTGTTGCCAAAGATGTAGACAAGGCGGAAAAAATAATTATTAATAAATGTATATTTGTAGAGGAGTTAGTTCGAATATTAAAATATAAGTAAGTAAAACCGAATCCAACTCTGAAATTGGAATAGAAAAGTCATTGGAGTCATTGGTGGAGAATTATTACCTCTTGAGAATATTATTTTTACTTTTTTTTATAAAAGCTTGTTTTTAATTTTGCAAATTGAATCAAGTTGAAATTATTTAACAACATATTTATCCATCAAATTAACATAAAGATATGCAACGAATGTGCAATTAGTAAAATATATTGCTTCTTAGATTTAATTTACTTGTTTTATTAGTTAAGAGATATGAACCATTGTATTCGTATTATTATGAGAACGGTTCACCTCTCGCAAAAAATATTGACTCACGGTTCTAAGTGACTACTTCTTTACTAACACTTTAGTTCAATAAATTATCATCTGTATGTTGTTAATGAACATTTATACTCAACAAATTCCAGGAATCTCAAATTCACTTGTAAAGTATAGCAGAATACGTTTAAAAATGCAGAAATTTAAATTTTCAACCGCAAGGTATGAAAAAGTTGTCCCGGGTAGGATATGAATACAGACGGCCCAGACACAATGTATAGATTGAGAGAGTGAAGATTGTGTTTAGCCTATCGATCTCTACAATGTGGGGTCCAAACCAAGATGGCCGCGAGGGGTTGCTAAGCGACGAGGGGCAGGGGATGATGTATGGGCGGCCATGCTGCGGGTAAGGCACGGTGGGGGTAAGGGTCGGTAGGGGTGGGCGCTTCTACCCCGCCCGTGCTGCGCCCTTGCGGGGCCCGCCGAAAACGTTCATTCTTTATGAAGTGCCTGAGGGTGAGATAGGGGTGTTGCAGGATTAGATGGATATACTGATTGGAATATGAATTATGAAAAAAATGGCCTTGGTTGGGTGACCTTGAGAACGCGAGGTTTAAAATCATAATTCGAAAGAAATATCAAGATGTAGTTAAAGGAAGGGGGTAGCGTCTAAGCATTAAACGTATTTCTCAATTTATCTAATCCACAAGCAAAAAACTAATTTTAATTTCTCATTAGGTCGATTACAAGTTTTCCAGTTAGTAAATTTTAAAATTCTATTACTATACGAGTATCTGTACTTTTATGGAAAGTGCTCATTATTCTGACTCTGACGTATACTTAAATAGTCAGTACGACCAAGATACACAAAGACTTGTCTCTTCAAAAAATGTACATAATGTTGCAATATAATTTCTCCAAGGCATTAGATAACAGTTATCATTTGGAGTTGTACATCAGTTGAAAAAGTTTTTTTACTGTCTTTAAACTGTTTACAGAAATATATTCTGTTTGTGTTAATAAGAGTATGGTGAATGTTAAATAATAAATGGGAAAACATATAGTATCTCTTTACTTGCATACCTTACATGATGATGAAGCAATATTTTAAAAATTAATAATAATAACTGTATTCAATAAACCGTTAGTTGTTTTCCATGTATATAAAATGGATAAATAGTTTCATAAATAGTTGTTTTGTGGTTTTATATACCTTAATAGGCCCACAATACAACCTACCTTATAAGTGCTTTGCATTGCCCGTTATTGGAAACAAAATCGTCTCAAAATAATCTACAAGGTACGCATTAGTGTTTTTAATATAATTAAAAACGTATAGCTTGTCTGTTACAATTAACTTCCTGTTTATAAGGAAACTATTAGTGACTCTTAAGTTATTGTTATTTTCAAACGAAAGTAAAATACATAAAATAATACCTCGTAAATGAGTGTAACTATAAATTAATAATAGTTAAAGGACGTTCGCCCCGAAATTATAATTGTTAATGAATACAGGCTATCACTGTTTATCTGTATTCATTTATCTGTTGTAGGGATTACAAAAATAAAAAAGAATATTGTTTGGAAAATTCTGAAGGTAAACAAATATCCAAACAAAAATCAAATTTAAATTTTTTTCCCCATTTTAAGACAGAACTATGTTATGAAATTAAAAAGCTTTTGAATCTCTCAATAACTAAATTTCAATAGCTTAAAATAAATCGTTATAACAAATATATATTTAATGAAAATTAAAGAAAAATTGTTAAGCTGAAGTCATTAGTAAAAATAAAGGACCATTATAAACAGAAAACTACAAAAATAATCTAAATATTAACACAGTTCATACTAATGAAGGAATGAAATATTAATGAAGTGAATGCGTTATCTGTAATACGACTTGTAGTCAGTTGCTCGTATTTGGTGGTCGCTGGTGTCCAACCGCTGATTTATCCACAGTTTATTTGCATTTCAAAGACCACCGGTGCGATTGCCGACTAGCACGAATGCCCACCTACCTTGCCTGCAATTTTGTCGTTTGCGGTAAAAATAATTGGATTTATTAATTAATCTTTTGAAAAAAATGGCGGTTTTATCTTCATACACCTGTGAGCTTAAAATAGGCTGTCATATTGCTGTCTCTCTGATAGGAAGCTATTTTTAGTCATCGTATGTGATTTATAATGCTTGTAACCTGTGTGACTATGACATATTTTGTTTTTAAATCTGAAAGCATTATGCAAGTGGATTGTATGATAATATTAACTAGTTTGCAATTTTCTTTTGTGTTTTATTGTACAGTGTTGTAAGGTTGTCTGCGGTAGTACAAATATGGAAAGTTATCCTAGTGTACATTCAAATAAGTATAATTTTAACAGTAGCTGAGACAAAACAGTTTAGTTGAAGGTTAAAAGATCATTTGAAAAAATATTTAGTGCAATGAATTTTCACCACTTTAAAACTTTAAAAAACTTCTTGATGAAATTGTATAGCCTTTAAATAAGTGGGCCTCTATTGTCATTGCTTGAAATGAAACCATAAGAACTTTTGGATTTTCCCTGTGTTAAATGTATAAATATCAGGAAATGGAAACGTGTGTAAGGTTACAAGATTCGGTCACCTAAGCAACAGACTACTAGGTCGGTCTGAAAAGGCTAAAATGACTGTGACCTTTCTGAAGTAGTAAACAATTTCCCCTTTCTAGATTTATAAGACAGTTGAACCGAGCCTGCAGTCCCCGTCCTAGACAGACTTGCCTCCAGAAAGGGACATGGAAAATATTAAAGAAAATATTGATATTGATCTTACCTTGTTTGGCGAATTCCCAAACGGACTCATGTCACATAACTTCACTCCCACACGCGCACACACCGACACGCACTCCCGCACCACTTCCTGCAACAAAATAAATACCTAATTTATATTCGTAAAATGTTCAAGCATGTTTAAAGATTTTGTTTAAAGAGAACCTTCCACACATATGTTATTTTTGACTAACAAAAAATAGTACATTGTTACCACCATTTGAATATTAATATACTCTTAATAACTATAATAATGATGTTTGGCATTTAAAAAAAGAATAAAAATATCATTTATTTCCATAAGAACCATTATGATAATACAAAACCATTTATTACATATTCTACACATAACATGTTAAGGATAAATTTGTACAGAAAAATAATGCTTCTAGCTCTTGAATAAAACTATATATCTAATCAACATTTGGGTCGCTTCCGATTAGTCGCATCCGATTATACTTGTAACTTTGCAGAGAAAGATATGTTTAGTTTTAAACTTAATAAATAAATTTTAAATATTATTTTACTAAATTATATAGTTATTGATTTCATTACACAAAATAAATGGTCAATAACAAATATAATGTAAGAGAATTTAAGAAAGTGTATTTTTCAGGACGAATTTTTTCTTAGATGAGATTTCTCACGAACCTTAAATTTGAGGTGAGGTATTAAACTACAATTTAAATATAGCGTAGGAATTCCCCGGGTAATTTCGCAAGCAAATGCGATTAATGATTCTCCTAAAGGAAAAAAAATTGATAAATTTCTGATGTTTTAACTAAAATACAATTAAATTGGTAATAAAACGATTTATATTCTGTTAATTAAAAATGTGAACCAGCAAAGTTTTGTATAAATAATACAGTGGAACCTCGATAACTCGAACCCCAATTAATTCCTTGATAACTCGAATTTTAACCATTCCCCTTGAACTTTCCTACCTAATGCTATGTTATTTTACCTCCATAAGTCGAAGGGTTAACAGAAAACACCTCGATAACTCGAATTTTTGCAGCATTCTTAGCCTGTCGCCGCACCTCTATAAGTCGAAGTTTTAGTTGTAGAACCTCTACAACTCGAATATGTACAATTGCCGTACCTCTATAAGTCGAAGTATTGACTAGAGAACCTCTATAAATCGAAGTTGTTCATTCACCAAACCTCCAGTGATCAATGATGATCAATCTATTGTGTTACCGTGACCCTCAGTAAGATGAAGTCTGTGGGAAATCACCTTGATAAGTCGAACCTCGATATATTCGAAATATTCAATAACTCAAATTTTTGCCGTTCCCCCTGAGGTTCGAGTTATCGAGGTTCCACTGTACATTGACTTTTTATGTAAGACATAAATGGATTTTACATATTATTTAAATAATATCACGTTGCTTAGTTTTTTAAACCATCATAGAAAGTACAGGTATTTTGAATACCATTGTAATTTTGCAGGATCGCTAAGAGTTTAGCACACTCCAAATACGTTACTAAATAAGTAAGTAGACCTACGAGTACAGCATATTATATGTACGAAATGCTCGAGAACATGTAATTCATAATTACATAGTCTCTGAAATTGTACTACTAAGAATTTATGTTGTTTGTAGTGAACAGAGATAGAAATATAAAACAAATATACTGTTATAATATCAATATACCAGTACCAACGTATAAAAAATAACTATAATAACTTCAAAAAGAATTTATATTTTTCGTAAAATATATTTAAAATGTCATGAAATTAGTACACATGAAGATGACTATCTTTCAAATGTTTGAACGAGAGAGTGAGCTTAAATGAAATATTTGTAGTGATCAACCTTGAAGCAATTTGTTTGTACGTTAAGTCGAAAACTTGTACACAACCAAAATATAATTAAAATTTGATACAACACAATTTGAATAAATGTAATTAAAATGTTGATGAAGAGTTTAGTCCGTTGAGATCAGAAATTAAACTAAGCCCTTGTATAATACGCAATAAGATGTGATGCACGTTAACAGGTCCGCTAGAACAATTTTTTTTCAACCACGTTTAAAAGTATAGTTATGATTATACATTTCGTCAAAATAATTATTAAACAAATACACAACTGAACTGAGTTTTTAGCGAATTTCCCCTATAGGGAAGAAGCTATTACTGTAGTTGGCATGGTAAGAACTAGGCCCGGGACCATGATAACTTTTCGTTTTGAGGTCCTCAGAAGCCAAAAACACCATTCGTTCAAATAAAACTGTATATATATATATATATATATATATATATATATATATATATATATATATATATACGTGTGTGTGTGTGTGTGTGTGTGTGTGTGTGTGTTTGTGTGAGTGTGTGCGCGCGCGCGTGTGTGTGTGTGTCCGTGAGCACGATAATTCTCGTAAAAATAATCCGATTTTGACGAAATTTGGTATAAACGTATTAAGGAGCATTTATGACTGATTTCGAAAACCAGACATATCGACCTATCCGAAGGGGTATTTTGGGCGGGTTTTGTACCCCAAAAATAGGTTTTTGAGTTTTTTACATACAATTTTTGAAAAAGTAAAATTTTAGTTTTCTCCATTAGATTCAGCTTAAAAAGACGCACAATTTGGTGTTTTGATCATTGCTCTACGTCAAATGGTTACAGAGATATTGAAAGAGCTAAACACAGTACGTTGTCCAGTGTTATTCTTATGGAGAATAAGAAAAACTGTGTATCTCGCTTATTTATCAATTTATCCTGATGAAACTTCGTATATTGCTTCATATTATTGTGGTCTATTGATATTTGCACTAAAAAACATTTTTTGGCCGATAGTTCCCATAGCAGCAAACCTGCGTACTCATCCCCCATGTTATTCTTATGGAGGTTAAGTAACGTGTTATCTCCCTTAATTATGAACATAAATTAATAAAATTTGGTACATGGCTTTACCTACTTCAGTTAAATTACTATTTCTATAAAACCCCATTTTTTGTGTTCCTTGCTTCTGCAAACCTGCGTACTCAGCAGTCATGTTGTTCTTATGGAGAATAATGAAACTGTCATAAATCGTTTATTTATGAATGTATATTGATGAAACATGGTAGGTGGCTTTATGTGGTATTAAGTTACATATATATTCATTGGAAATTCGCTGAGTACGCAGGTTTGCCGCTACGGGTATTATTAACAGTATTATCATATAAGGTATACAACAATTTGTATTAAAACACTAATAAAACGAGGATACAGTAATTTCAAATACGTCTTCTCTATAGAACAGTCAGTAAAAATAAACACGACTTAAAAAATTATTTAGATAGGCGTGATTCACGGATACGAGCTCTAGCAGTGAGATACCCCGCCCTACCTTGCCGGCTATCATTTGATGGATCAGCACCGTTTACATAATGCCCGAGCCGCGGTATTTTACAAAATCACCGCTGGCGGTTTTTTCGACAAGTCAGCACACCCCGGTTTATGGCAGTCACCCACATTGCGGATCGTGTATGTACAATGTACATGCTCGTATAACATCTACATGCAGTACACTGCCGGTAAATGATACCGCATACTAAATATTCGCTCTCGTTCATGCCGACCTAAATACGAAAGAACTGGCAATGGTAATAGTTTATTTTTATTTTTTAAACAGTTCGTAAAATATACGGATGATATTTAAATTTGGATCTGTTTATATTCATAAAAATTATTATTATATTTGCTGGGAATTATAATATTAGTTTACTTATTAGTATTATTAAAATTACAATAAGTTAGAAATTTCTCTGTAAATCCCCTCTCAAAACTACGCACCCTTTCTAAACTTTACTTATACCACAACTATTTTGTTTTAATACTTTTATTAGATAACAATAAAACAAATAATTCTGGTTTAAAGATATTAAAGTAAAATGAACAAAAAAAGACAAAAATTCAAATTACTTCACTTAAATATTGCCTTAAGTAAGAGATTTGTATAAATTCCTTTTTCAAAATAAGTATATATTTGACCTAGGGTTATTTTTAGTCGATACATTCTTTAAAATGCTCACAAAACGTCCTTTGTATGGGAATCGAAACGATTGTAAGTTTTTAACTATGCTTTTATATTTACAATGACGGACAGGTCATTTATATTTCCAGGAAAATTACCAAATGATGTATAACAATCGTTATACAGTACTGCTAATGCAACATCAGTAGCCGAGCCACACGACTTTTTGTTTTTGTGTTTCGGCCACAGGACGTTACGTTTGTTAGTTTTCCTGACTCAGGGTTTTGACTGTTGCTACTAATCCTTTAATTCCAACTATAAATATTCCTTGAACATAGTTAGTTAGGTATGGATATTGTCGAGATAACTTAGTTACAATAATATTTTATTGTGAGAACTATTTAATTTATAACAAACGTTGTTTTAAAGCCAACAATAAACGAACAATTTTTAGCCCTTATCGTATACAAAATCCTAAAATTTGTCGTATTTTGTACATTTGTAAAAACAGTCACAATGACAATCAAAATTATGTTATTTTTTATTTACATATATGACCTTCCAATCAAGGTAGGACTTTCTAAAACATATTACATAGCTCAATTTTATTAAATATCTAAAGACTCTTGAAAAAAAAACAACTTGTGTAACAGTTGTAAGTAATGCTAACCAACCAAAAACTAGAGACTCCTTTATACTGTATTTTCAATTGATTTTCTACGTTTGTTTTATTCAACGTTTTGAAACTTAACATATATTTTTGAAACCCATAATAGCGATGGATTTGAATTTATTATTGATTTATTTGGACTTATCTATCGCTTTTAGTGTTAGTGTAACTTAGTGTAGTTTTAAACACTAGGTGAGATAGGTAAAGTAAAAATAAAGCAATAACGTGATCGCATGCAGCACGCTGACGTGAGGGAAGTGAATTTCCGCATTAAAACCTTTAAAAAAATCTAATAAGGGTTTAAAACAACACTGGTAACATTTTTTTGCAAAATTGAAAAATGTTATTTTTTGGCTGTTCTGATGCTCCTAGTTATAATCAAATTGACTATTAGGATATAAATGTTGTACATTGTCAGGTAAGGACGACGTGTAGTCAGGATAACAAGTTGGTAAAGGGGTATTGGAGGTGATAAAACTAATCAAGATATGAAACACAACCTTTTCCAGTGCAAAATCCCCATAAGACAACGTGCTGTGTAAAGACGAATAACATTTTCTTTAATAACTCGGTAAACGCTTGTTCTAGATTGATAAGGAAGGGCTTAAATTTTTTTTAATTTTACGTAAAACAATTTAATATGCAATAATGTTACATTCGGGGCTTTTCTGACCCTTTTTTGGCCCAAAAACTCAAAATTTGGGAAATTAAAATCCCAAAAAGGGGGTTAGAGTTCTCCGATTGTTTTTCCCAACGAACTTGTCCAACCGTTTACGGAAGGTAAGGTTCCTACCAAATTTCGAGTAAGTCGGGCAAAAATTGCTACCGCTAAAGTTCGAAAACATAAATATATATGTATATTATTTTTAAAAGAAAATTACCAGAGTACCCTTCAAAATTCATTTCTTATTCACTGACACGTGTTTCGAGGTTTACCTCATGATCACAGTGCGGCAAATAACCTTAAACTTAAAATTAAATAATCTGTAAGTAAACAAAACTGCATGATAATTTTTGTTAACCTATGCTAAATTATCTATCTAAATATAATTAATTACGTTTGATTTTTTTATTGTTTCAAAGATTGGATTTTTTGTTGCGCCTGCATTATTAGTTTTGTCTTCTGAATAATTCATACAAATGTGTAGCTCTTCTTTGGCATTCATTTTGTCACCTTTCTTTTCAATAGACAAAACTTCTAAACTTTCTTGCAGTGTACCAAAACTGTGATCTTTAGTTAAAATAAGTTCGGAAAATTTTGACTTTTGTGCAGTTTGGTTATTTGATTTATAGCTTGAATATGCTCTTTATATCTACATTTAAAATTTCGTCCAGTTTGCCCAACGTAATATTTTGGGCATTCCTTGCATGTAAATTTATATATTCCTAATCGGTCAAAAATGTCGGCGTTTTGGTTATGTGTGCCTTTTGAAAATTTTGTTATCAGATGAAATGTATTATTCCTGGTTTTATAGCTGACCTTTAAGTTGGTATTTACGAAGGTTTTTCTCATAGCTTTGTTCAACACAGAACTATAAGGCATGCAGGTTTTGGCCATCAAAATGTTGTGAAGTTTTAGTTTTAATTTTTATGATAGCATCAATTACTTTAGTGTTGTATCCATTTCTTATAGCTATAGATTTGATTGTACTTCTTTCTTCCTCAAAATGTTTTTCTGTCATCGGTATATTTAAAAGTTTATTTATCAATGAATAAAAACGAGAACAATTTTATAAGCATATATGTATATATAAATATATATATATATAAAGTTTTTAGCGACCCCCAAAACGTGTTCAGGGGGTCACGTTAGGAACTTCTATGGTGGTCCCGGCCTTAAGTTTCACCGTGCGGGTCATACCAATAGTTCACTTTTCCATAGGAAATTCACTAATAAATTAACCTACATGTGTTTTGAAATCACTATCAAGAGCCGACGTTACATTAAGAAATAAGCCCTGATGTAAAGGTACATTGTTTGGCAAACTAAACGACGTATACACCCTCTAAGACAAGTTATTTCTCACTTTAACGAATTTGAGGTGCCGTCAATAGAAAAATCCTGACTTACTTTTAACATTTACAAAACCCGAAAGATCAGGTGCCGAAATATCAAGCCCTCCCAAAAAGGCGTTTTTTGTTGTTATAGGTAAGCGTATTGCTTTACCCTATACTTGTGGTTGTTTGTACTTATTATACAACTAATAAACCCATTAGAACAATCAATATTTACAAACACCTGAACACATTTATCGAGTCGGTTATACTTCATTAGGATAGCACCAGACAGGAACAGGTGACAGTGATGCTGTTACGTGAGCTTGCGTGTGGCCGTGGAAAAGATGGCCGAGGCCTGCATAGAAATCAACCTACAGTTGCCGCCAAAACAACAATGAAAATAGCCAATGGCAGAGGCTCGAGCGGACACGACCATCTGGTCAATAGACTTTCGCTTTCTGACCTCTGGTTTCAACTAATTTATTGTATCTAAAATCTTTAATTGTGTGGATCAAATATTTGTTTGAGTTTAATTTATATGAATAATTGCCTCTTCGGTTCTTAACCGTTAAATATTTGAAAATAAACTAAAATAATAATATGAACTTGGAATAAAAACCTCATCTTCGACCATAAAAATACAAGTCAGCTGATTTTAAAAATAACTAAAAACCATAAGTATGCAATTAAATAAACATCGATCAAATATATGACCCTTTTTAACGTTCTGTAACACAATCTTCACGAATTTTAATATTTATAAATGTTCACATGGGGTTATAAACGCGTCCACATTATTTATGCGGTAAAACATTTAGCAACGATTGATACGATAGCTACGTTATGTTTAACATTTGACGGGTAGCTTATTCGTTCAGGAAATGGCTGATCCGTAAAAGGTGGTAGCTTTAAAAATAAATCCTAGTTTGATTAGAAGATAAAACCATCATGTTCATCACCGTCGAATCTACCAATATGTAGTAATATCACTTTAAAATCAGTTTCGCAAAAAAAATGGAGTTTTTCAGTTCTTGAATAAATATTTTCATCTAATTACGTAATATAACAGATTTTAAGATAAATATAGCACTTAATAATTTTATCTCAGTACTGAAATACCTGTAGAATCTTAACAAAGTCATAGAATAAATTTAACATACCGTTTTACCAAATGTTTGTTTCTGGAAGAATAGGTATTTTCATTAAATGAACATTGTTATTAATATAAAATAGCAAAATATAAGTATCAAACTACTGGTCTATTTAAGTGGGTTTTCCAGCAACCAAGAAAGGGATATTTAATCAAGCCTCACAAACTGGTATGAGTAAAATATATCAAACCTCACAAACTAGTATGAGTAAAATATATCAAACTTAAATGTATACGATGGATTCCAAACCCCATTGAAAGGAATAATTACCCTGCCACACAGAATCAGCCAATTTTACAAACACGAGGTTCGGAATTGGAAAGTTTCATTTCCTCCCTTATATTCGAAGCTCATCCCCTGAAAGGTAATGCAATATGCAAACGACTTTGATTCTAGCATTCCCTCCCGGATCGCGGCAGCGGCCCCAAATTGAACTTATCGGCGCCCACTTGGATACAAATTGTCTCATGTAAATGCGCGCCATGTTGTATCGTCTCGTGGTTTTTACCTCCGGTTCGGGTTTGAGAGCGAGTTGCCGCGCCGTGCCGCTTCGATAATATCTCCCTCTTTTATGAATTCACCTGCCTTTCTGCTTTAATTTTAATAATTTATAAGTCGGACTGGAGGAAATATTCAGTGATTGTCTAATAAAGTGGTAGGTTTACTAGCTGCACAGACTGCGCCACTCTTGCGGTGATCACTCATTGTATAAATTAAGGTACTTTTTATTTTGTTACATTTTGATTATGATAAAAAACTTAAATTAGCCAAAAAGTTCGTTATCGTAAGGAATATAATGCTATTAAAGAAATTTCAAAATTTATATTCCATTAGTTCTCGATGTCCTCCATGGTGTTGGTTGCAAATTTTGCCTCCTTCTTCATGTTGTTTTGCTCTTAATTACAATTCCTAAAATATAAAAAATAAATTATTTTTTAGATTCATGAATTCGAACAAAAATATATTTTTTTATCGGACTGAGATTTTATAGCATGTTATTAAAGCGCTTATTGAAATGAAATTAACTAACTCCTTAAGTTTTTAATTAAATGGTACGGTGATATGTAAGTGCATTAAAATAAGCTTATATAGTGTCCCGTTACCCAAATGCATGTGTGTTGTATGCAAATTTCGTGGCACTATTTATTTCACTCCCAAAGTTTGTGTTGTGTATGGAAATACAATTTGTTTACCACGTTAAATATTATTAAAAAATATAATAAATTAACCTAAAAGGGGATCTATGACCCACGTGGTGCGACCTAAGCTCGGAAATTCCATATAAGTGACCTACTGTACTGTTACATATACATATACATTCTATTTTTAAAATAATAGAAGCTAAGAGCCAACAATATTAAGACCTCCCTAAGAAACCTAGCTCATATGCATTCCGGAAAAATTGATATTAATGTAAATAGACCTAACGCAATATCCAAACCTTGCCATAGTTTTATCCTCCTTAGTAGTTCCATACCTACTTTAACTGTTGACTGGACTTCTCCTAATAACATTATAATACACATCAATATTAGCCTATAATTTCATATTAATAGGACCAAATTCGAAGTTCGTATGTACAGCGAAACTAAAATTTTGAAACTAAAACAAAATAGAAAAATGTCAAGTTCGTTCAACACAACATTTAATTTTATAATACGGAAATTCGTTTCCCTCGTGTCAACGTTCTGCGTGCGAACTCGTTTGAAATTATTTTTACTTTCGCATATTCAGAACAAAAACATAATTTCCCCTTAGATTTCGATAATAAATAAACATATATCGTTGATGTTTGTGATAGCAAAGATAAATTAATAAATTAACAATAGTTAAAACACATCAGAGTACGGCGAAAAAAACTAAAATCCGTTGATCAGTGTTGCGTTTCATAAGGGAAAGTATAATTACCTCTCAAATAATTACTAAACCATAACTATGTTGGTAAAAAATTAACCGTTATTACAGCACGGAAATAGACAGAGACTCGGGACAGGAGGCCGCGCGAGTGTGTCACGTCTAACAATAAAACTGTGACGTCACAGAAATGTGTGAATGAAAGTCACGTGACCGCGAGATTTAATGGGTCGTACAACCGCCGTAAAAACTATACGGGTGTAGTAAACCGCGGAGTGAGAGAGGAAGGGAGACGTCTGGCGTCTGGGTCAGGGTTTACAGGACATAAACAGTCGTGTAAGGGAGGGTATCGACTTGAACTGCCGATGGAGCGATCTGCCTGTACGTAACAGTCAATGTATTTGTATCTAGTTTGAATGGGAACTATAAATGGCTGAAGGATATTGCAAACATGACGCATTTTCCGAGGGAAAGGAAACGTTATTGCTTAAATTCTACATAAGCTTTAAAAATTTAAGAAACTTATTTATGCTTTATGAATTTTTAAAATTATTAATGTACTATTCAAGTTAAAAATAGCTTCAAAAAATGCGTGGGAACATTTGTATGTAGAAATTGAAAAGGTATTGGACTATTGAATATGAGTATTAAAAATGTTTTTAATTAATAATGGCGTGAAAGTGAGGTTAGGTTGACAGTAAACAAAACATCAGCTGTTAACAGAAAAATAGAATCAACCTTTTTTGTCCAGCAAATGTGTTTCAGCAGTGCTACCAACGTCATTTACATCCATTAGAATTATTATTTTTAATCGTTTTAACTGTATAAAAGCTGGTCAATTCATTAAAAATTTGCTTAATTCAATAAATTTCACTATAAAATGTGAATAAATGGTGAGTGATACAGCTTTTAGCGAATTACCCCTATAGGGAAGAAGCTATTACCATAGGTCTCATGGTAAGACCATGATGATGATGATGGGCCCGAGACCGTGATAACTTTTTTTAAGGTCCACAGACCAGGTCGAAATTTATATATATGTATATATATACATTAATTTACTATATTAACTATATTTACTATATATTAATTATATAGTATATATATATATATATATATATATTTACTATATATTAATTTTATATATATATGTGTGTGTGTGTGTGTGTGTGTGTGTGTGTGTCCGTGAATGCGATAACTTGAGTAAAAAACGTCCGATTTCGATGAAATTTGGCTCAAATGTGTAAAGTAACATTTATGACTTTAACTTCGAAAACCAGAAAAATCGGGCTATGGGAAGGGGGGTTTATGATGGTTTTAAATTTTCCAAAATTCTGTTTTTTTGCATTTTTACAATACAATTTTTAAAACACTTGATTTTGGTTTAGACCATGTTATAGAGCTTAAAAAAACAAATAATGTAGTATTTTTAAATTATTAACCTAGGTTAAGTGGTTGCGGAGAAAATCCAAAAAAAACCTGCTCATAAAATCTACCATGTTAATCTTATGGGAATTTTTTTTGGATTTTCCTAAATTAATTTTAATGTAAACTTCACATTTGCTTTTAACAATCAACTCAGCTCCACAAAATAATAATTTTGGTGTTTAAATTGTGATTCTAGGTCCAACCGTTGCAGCGATATTCAAAGAGCTAAACACAGTACGTTGCCCAATTTTATCCTTATGGAGAATAAATCAAATTTGATATCTCCATTATTTATGAATTTATATTGATGAAACTTGACATGTGGCTTCACGTAGCATTGGTATATTGATAATTGTACAAAAAATTAATTTGTTGTTGATTATCCCCGTAGCAGCAAACCTGCATACTCAGCCCTAATGTTATTCTTATGGAGAATAAGTAAAGTTTTATATCTCCCTTAATTATGAATATAAATTAATAAAACTTAGTATGTTGTTTCACCTGGTTGAATAATATTGATAATTGCTCAAAAACATATTTCTTCTCTTTTTTGCAGCAAACCTGCGTACTCAGCCCTAATGTTATTCTTATGGAGAATAAGTAAAGTTTTATATCTCCCTTAATTATGAATATAAATTAATAAAACTTGGTACGTTGCTTCACCTGGTTGAATAATACTGATAATTGCTCAAAAATATATTTCTTCTCTTTTTTTGCAGCAAATCTGCGTACTCAGCCCTAATGTTATTCTTATGTAGAATAATTAAAATGTTATACATCGCTTATTTATAAATGAATATTGATGAAACTTGGTATGAGGCTTTACCTAGTTGAATTCTATTGATATTTGCATAAAAACCAATCGTTTATGTTCATTTTTTCAGCAAACCTACGTACTCATCCCCAATGTTATTCTTATGGAGAATAATTAAAATAGTATGTATATATCTCTTATATGTGAATATATGTTTATGAAAGTTGGTAAGCGGCTTTATGTGGTATTAATATACATATATATGCAACGGAAATTCGCTGAGTACGCAGGTTTACTGTGACGGGGGGTATTAAGTATCATATTTGGATACTGCACCCTAAAAAATATAAGAATAAGGTATTTTTAGTAAAACGTAATAATAACAAATATAATAGTAATCAAGAATTATTAAAATAAGTCTGATAGGTTGAGTAAAATATAAAAAATTTCCTCATTTTAGATTACAGCGCTTAAGTAAGTCAGAGCTGCTTTTAAAATATCCCAATTGATTCATATTTGAACGAATTTTTTGCATTGTCGATAGGAGCAATGTTTATCTTTGCTAATTTTTTCGTGATACAACGGTATTGGTACAGTATATTATTTAAAATAATAAACTTTATTTTGCATTTTCTAAGCTACCTCTTACTGGTGGGGGTTTTTCACAAAAAACGATGATGCACAGCGACCAAAAAATAGGGCTCCCAACAACAAAGATGTTGACCTCAAATTCCCGTGTTTTTACCTCAAATTTTACAACGCTGATGTATTATCTTCTTACTAAATAGCTCACGAACTTGCTATTAACGGACAGAATCTTTGAAATTTGGAAACTCGTAAAGATAGCGAATAATCAAACAAAACGGTCTTCTCCGGTCACAACACACCATTCTAGGGCTGTAATAGACTGTAAAATTCTCGTTCACAATGGGGGTGGGGCGTGGACCGTAGTATATCAAAACGGAAGGAGATCGGTTATCGCTATTTCGGTGTCACCCCATAATAAAACCGCCGTAGGAAGGCCGTCCTTCCTAGGGCGCTGGCCCGACCTACCTCAATCGTTTATGATGATCATCAAACTCTCGTCATGCCTAATCTGGTGTCTGTGTCTTTACGAGGGACCGTTTAGATATACGAGCTCTTCTGCTCGCATAATCTGGCACTGTAGGAGCTGCTAAGCGCGAGTATCTCACATAAAAGAGTTATCAGCACCAGCTGTTGTTTGGGGAACGGCGAAAATTCACCTTAACAGCTCTGCGTAATAGCGTGTGTTTGTTTGATGAATAACAGGGTGTCTAATTGGTTTATACCGCTGTTTGAATACATTACCACATAGATTTTGAAACTACATCTACTGTTTATATTGAAGGTTCGGAACATCATAAAATTAGGGATTTCACTAAAGATGTAAACTGTATTTAAGTCACTTGGTTGTAAATTGTAATTAAACGTCCTGATTTAAAATTGAGGAAAATCTTACATTAAGCAGAAGTTGTTATCAAAATATTCATACATGATATATGTTCATAAATCTTTTATAAAGAAAACCCACAAATCGTAACATTTTTTAACCATTTGTTAGTTCTGCCAATCTCCTAATAATAGTCTAAGCATAAATCAAATATATATAATGGCAAAACAATCAATTTAGTTTTTATGTCCGATTGATGAATAGCCAAAAGATTATTGTTAAATGCAGGTGAAGAGATTATTAGTAATATTTGCTGGTACAGTTACTGACACAAATACTTTATTGGCTTCAACCCCCACGGTATCATAGCATTTCACGCTCCACCAAAAACAATAATTGGTGTTCAATTGTGCACCTTGAAACTTTGGGAAGCGTTTCCCAAGATTGGACCGCGATCGCAGTTTTCACGTACCGGAGGTTCCGAATTGACGTGGATTCAATTTCGCAGACAGGCCTTTCTCCAATGAATATAAATTAGCGAAAATGTATCCAAACCCCTAACTAAACCAGTAAATTTCTTCTCCTCCCCTTCCTTCATAACTGGCGAGTATATTTTTTTACCTATACAGTTCCTATGCTTATGAATTAGTATTTACTGTATACTCAATAGATTTCAGAAATAAATATTTTTTAAGAAAGGGTTAATAAAATTAATTTCAATGCTAAATAATAACTAGTGGAAGGGGACAAGATTTTCTTCATCTTGTAATTTTAATGCATTTTTATCTTTACGTGGTATAAAAAGTTGAATTCGCTTTTCATTAAAACATCCGTTAAAATAAAATATTTGATAAAGTTATTTAACGTAGATTAATTCGTAGTCAAATAAACCTTAGGAAAGAAGAATGTGGACAGGATAAAATAGTGAGTGTTCATAATCAGTCGAGACTTCAACTAAGTTTCTATCAATTTAAAATCGATTAATACAACAAAGCTAAATAGTTTATTTGTTATGGTCAATGGATTTATTTGTAACGTTTACAATACATTTTACCGGTCATAAAATATCAACGCAGTGTTTTCTCCTATAGTTTATACTTCAACACGGTACAAAATGAAATAGGAAATTTCATTTTGGGCCCATAGCACTTGACGTGAAGTGTGAGAGCGTGCGGAAGCAAAATTCAATTTCTGTTGACAGCAAGCTCGCCTAGCGCCCAATATCCTGGAGTGTTCGCCTTATTGTTCCACGGGAGACGTGTTCCAAATTTGAACCAGCCTCCTCTCCCCCCTCAGAACCGGCCCATGTTTACAGATTGCCCTCTTACACTGTCCGGCAAGAAGAAAACCCCCCTCCCCCCGAGAGGAATAATCCAAACAAACGCAGAGATCCCAGGTTCACGGCAAACGGTCCGTGATAACTATGCATAAAACGGCGATACAAGGGAGTGGTGTGGGGGGGTTCTCGGGCTGCTCCTGCTACGGTCAAGCGGGGGCACTTTGGGTGTATGGGTTGTGTACACGGACACAGAACAAATTCGTAATCACACCATTAGTCGTTTGAACTGTAAGTCGTAAATACTTGCCTACATACAATGTTATACAGTAATGTTGAAACTTTGACCGAAAAAATGCGCATAGCTTTTCGTCGGTAGGTTTATTATAGTATATGATGAATATTGATGGAATAACGTTAAACTCCGTTGCACTTTTCTATAACCATACAAATCATTAATGGATATAACTTAAGGCGATTTGGAAACAGTAACAAACTGACGGGGCAGTGGTTTATCATACTTACATTTGTATAACCAGATTTATTTATTTATCTCATTACGTTTTCGACAATTATTTCTTGAATGTACGATTACTGTTATTTCTTCCCAACATATAATAAAATCTTTAAACGTTTTACAGTTTGATTCGAACATTGCATATTTTGTTTAAAGTCAAATAACGAATAAATACATTTTCACGCAACACACGTTTCAATCCTAGTAAATCAGTCTACTGGACATTTAGAAATGTTTATGCATTGAAATATCAGAGTTAGTATTTCGCAATATTGTTCTGATAGAGGGAAATGTTGATCGAAACATGTGCGGCAGTTGTGGAAGATAGCAGTCCGATTGAAAAGGAGTAAACAATTTCAAGATGTCTGACTAAACTTAGCTCCGGCGAGTTGGCTGGTCGGTGAGAGCGAGGCCGGATTCACACCAACACTCAAACACACACATTCAGACATTCACACATTGACCACCATGAATATGTACACCACTAACCAATCCAACACTAGATAACTTTGCAATAACTCTTGTTCGGACTCACTAATCATGAACAATCGTTCGCTGGAAAAATATCCAATACGTATACCTTATATCGAATTCATTTGTAATCGGTGGGTCTTATTTAATTGAAACTGAGAGCTCATAAAGCCAAATTGATAGAAATGTATTTTTCAGCATGACTTGATTTGTTGAACGGTTTCCACAAATCTTATCTTATACATGCCAAAAGTTGTCTTAATTTTGCACTAAAACTGAGTTAGGTTTGAGATCGATTAAAAAAGGTATTTTACTGAAACAACGTTAAATTAAATCTGATAATGATCACATGGTTCCGAATCACTAACGAAAAATGTTCGAATGAAGCCTTTGTTCATTTGAGGTTGACATTTGACCAATCTGTTAGTTTAAACTATCCAAACAATAACAACTCCGGTCACTTGCTTTAATATTATTCCTAGAAATACCAAAGGGGTAGAATGATGAATTTATTTTTTAAATTTTTTTTTTACACATGTTGAAAATCACGAGAATGATTTTAAATTAATTAATATGTTTGTAATTTTAGCCTAATATAAGCGGGTCTTGTCACTGATATATAATTAGTCTTCAAATACCAGTCTTCAAATACTTAATTTATACTGTACACTCAATTGATCAGTCTCGTTATATACTGATATAGCCGTCTAGACCACAGATGGATAAATGGAACAAACAACATGAGGGAAATAAATTAGGAAAAGTAACCAATTTTACAACGATGAGAACTCTTGTTAAGGAAACCCATAGTTGATAGTTTAGGTTTTTGGGCACTAGACGCAGCACCAAACAAAAATAAAACTGTGGGTAAATGAGAACTCTTGTTAAGGAAACCCATAATTGATAGTTTAGGTTTTGGGCACTAGACGCAGCACCAAACAAAAATAAAACTGTGGGTAAAACTCCGATTCATAAAATCTTAAGGGTCTATAGAATTTATATTCTCAATTAATTAGTTAAAAATTAAACATTCTTTGAGGCAGATCAAATGCATCTTTACTTGTGTCTTTGGTTCTTACACATACAAAATAACATATCTAATATTGTTCCCCTATACTTTTAGTTTTTATAAAATCCACGACGTACTTGAATACTAAATACAAACCATCAAAATTGAATTATGAGTTTGGGAGGAGGAATACGGATTCCCAATTAGGAGGAGTACGGAAACAATTCCCATTCAACCTCAACCATTCTAAAAATCCGCCAATAACCCTACAAAGTTGATTAACCTTAAAGTTACAAATGTTACCCTATAGCGTCATTAAGAGCTGGTTAGTCAAAATTTATTTATTATAGCTGATAAAATATATGTGATTTTCGAACATTATATGTCATCATTTATAAAAAACTGTTTTAGCAATTTTACCATCATAAATGCTTCAATAATCGTGTATGCTTAAACTCTATTATCTACTGTATAAACAACTGAACATAAAATGGTAAGTCATTATGATGAAGTAAAAACTGAAAGATAACACCATCGAGGTTAATATATATCTATAGACATATAACTGTCGTCCGGGGTAAAAATGTAAAGCCTACATTGTCGACCACTTTTCTCCTCTACTCCCACCGTAACCAATCAAATACTCTCTTCACTAGTGATATGTTTGTCAACTGACTATATATAACTTGTGAAGAGCAGATTTTATTAGTTACCTGAGGAAAATTAAGGTCAGAATGTAGGCTTCAATTTTTACCCCAGACCAGAGCTCTAAACCAGCGAGCACATAAACCTCGTTGGAAAACCCCCGACAATCCAAGCAATATTTTTGTATTATCGTGTTTATTTTGCAACTATTGTTTCCCTGAACATGATTATTTAGCTTTTTAGCAAGTCCTATTTTTCAAACGGCAATCACATAATACCAACAAAATAACTAAATCATCAAGTTAGCAAACGAACAGTTAGTTATTGTACTAATGAACAAGGCGAACTAACAATAAGCAATAAGTGGGACGCCTTAACAGTCAAGACGCGACGGACGGAACGGATCCCCACGGAGAAAAACCAAAATAGTACAAGGGACGTATTGTATATTGTAGTACAAAAATAAGTTTTTAGCATTTCTGGCATTTGTATTTGTTTGATTTGTTTAGTACAGATACCATCACAGAGCACCAAATTAGGCAGATATACTTGAAAACGCAGTATAAATTACAAATTTATGAAATAGGCCTACCCTATAAAATCAAAATTCCCCATACTTTTCGATAGCATCCGCCAAAAAATCCGCCAATTTGGCATAATTACACCAACAACGGCAACACTGAAGTTATATGCAGTCATAATGAGATCGGAAAAAATTACCGGTACTAAATTAGAAGTAACAACTAAACAATTAAATCTCGCTCTCAATAATTTTAGGTTGGAGAACTTATTTCTAGTGTGTCGTTCCCGTACATCTAGTGAAATGTAACTATTTAAAATTGGCATATTGGCAACACTTCTTGACTTGTCGTATGTTGTTTTGCATGCGGATGCGGTTTATCTGCCTGTACTGCGTTGATTCGGTTCAGCTGCTGAAACTGACTTTTGCTTTAAGATGACGTTTGTGCTGTCTGTTTCCTCTCCCAAACACTTAAAATTGAATTTGTCTACTTTTCAAGTCAATTTCAATGTATTGAAAACTGCTAAAAACGTAATTTTATTATGTTTAATTCCTCACCCCTCACCCCTTAGGGGATGTAATTTTCCCACTGGCACCTCCAAAGATGAAACCCTGCACACGCCTATGTTCACAACTGTTATTAGAACTAAAATAACGAAAAACATCAACGAATAAACTATTTACAAATTTGTATAGTTAAAGTGTAAGATATACACTTTACTTCTGAATTTAGTAATCATTAACTTTATATCGCGAAGTAAAAATTAAAAAGGTAATCGTTTATTAAGTACTGTATAATAAATTATTGAATTCTTTGTCGTAAACAATTAATAAGTTCTACTTGTTGGCCGCCACACTGACACATTGCTGGTCGACTGATGTACTGAAATCTGATAATTTTGGATTGTGAGATTAGAATATCTAAGCCACAAGAAAGATAAAACGATGTAGTGGTTTTAATTCTAGAGTTATGACAATATCATGGTATTAAAATATAAGACGATTTTAGTGAGCAGGATACTAGCGAAACTATTAGGTCTTGAATGTTTTATCTAAAAGTCCTTAATGTGCCTTTTGGGGTTTTAGAAAATATCCACATTCAGGGCTTCGCTCGCAGGGCTTTCGACATTTCAATGTTAATCTTATGGAGGAATATGAATCATTTTAAATTAACATTTAACAGCAGCTGTTGATAGTAACAAATCACACTGCAGAAGCGAGAACAACTGTTCACAGTACCGGATCTCGGGCAGTGCGAGCCAGCACGGGGCGCGCGGGGCGCGGCGCTTTTGGGGGGGGCAGCGCTCGGCGCTCATGTCAGGTCGCGGGGTGCGTGGTGGGGGGCTTAGTCCGTAACGCTAAAATAAAGTATTTGTAAATATATGTAGACCTGACTGATGTTGTACATCTTTTGTATATTATTATTAAAAGTTGTTGAAAGACATTACTGGGAAGAAAGTTGTGTATTCACCTAGTATTCACCATGTTGCACTTTAACTGTACTTAAACATTAAATTTACATATCGGATAACAAAACTTCCGCTCCCCTCTATTCCAAATCGAGATATTGTTTTGACCTCTATCGTTTTTTGAGAACTTCGTGGCATTCTGTTTGGTATCGAGAGTGTAAATACAACTTGCAATACGACGCAAGAAAATTGCAATGTTACAAGTTACAAGTATTATTACAATGTTACAAGTATCAAGTTACACAATGAAACTAGTGGTTTAATCCGCCATCGTCGATTATTTTAAACTACTTCCTAGATTAGGAAAGATATGATTGGGGGATTGGAGAGTATTGTATCGGGATTTAATCTTTTTTAGTCCTATTATAAAATAAAGGAACTGGCAGAGCGGCCGCGCTGCGACCGAACATTTTATTTCATAACCTCGTGGAAACGTAAAACACAGGGTTAGAAATTTCCAATAAACGTTATTTATATAGCCAGTTAAACGCGTTTACAGAACATTTTTCAACCATTTGTTATCTTATTCCGATGAGTTTATATTGATAGTTATATATTCTTGAACATGAATTTCAATTAAAAGTGTCTCAATTCGTGTTATTTAAAATATAACTATCAATCATCGGAATAAGATAAAAAATATTTGAAAAATGCGCTGTAAACGTGTTTAACTGATTATTTAAATAACGTTTATTAAAAATTTCTAAACATGTGTTTTACGTTTCTACGAGGTTATGAAATAAAATGTTCGGTCGCCGCGTGGCCGCTCCGCCAGTCAATTTCTTTCGATAATCGGACTATAATTGAGCATACAATGATTCGAGTTTGATATTGCTACTACATGTAATAAGGGGAAAATATAATGCGCCATTATATTTTGGCGCTCTCTTTGATCGTTACTTGTAAGGTCCACTCCTTTAGCTTACTTTGAAAAATATAATTTATTGTTCCGCCTGCATTTAGTACCATTTCAATCAATTTCTCTTTTGTTAACTGAGTCATTTCGGAGCATTGGACAAAGAGTGGAAAATGTTAAGTTAAGTTGGTAATGTTAAGTATTTAAAATACTTCTCGTCATTACAGATTATTTGCGCTCTGCATGGTCGTGGTTAATCGACTAATCATTTGAATTTCTTCCAATGTGGCAGTAATTTAAATGAGTTGCGACAGTATATCACAGTTTTGTAGTAACGAAAAAATATATTCACACCCAACTTGAGTTTTAAAAGTCACTGGCAAAAAAACTTAACTGATCCAAATACTTTTAAAAGATAAGATTCAATATATCAGAGAATAAAAAACAAATAAAAAACTAAGCTTTATAGCTACACAAAACCTTAAAGATTAAATACTCAAAGATAGAGTCTGCATAGCTGAAAAACGTGTCATATATTAGAAACAATGAACAGAAACTGTATTCAGAAAACATTAGTTTTAAATAACCCTAACAACAAGCTTTGCTGTTTTCATCACAAACTTCAGCCTTACAAATTTCCGGAACCGTCCGATCTTGGTCATTTTTGATGATTGTTTTTGTTCCCACAGACGAATTCTTTCCCACGCTCAGAATAGATATACTGTTATCAATATGTAATTTTATTTTTCTACTCAGTTTTGAGGTTTGTTTTCATTATTATTTTTCTCAAAGGAACACATCATTCTTATTTGATACGGCGTGCATTGCGAACTTTGACTATAAGCGACTATAAAGGTGCGCATTTGTTGTTTTTAAATATTTACATATTTTTTTTATTATTTGAGGTTTTGAGTTGTGTGTTTTTTTATGTCAAAAATGTTTAGTGTTGAACAATTATGGGGACGAGATACATTTCAGGACTGTAATATATGAAATAAAGATTTTGAATTGCACAAGTCTCTAAGCTGAATGTGTTCCATTCCATAGCTTGTCATTTCAGGTGATCAGTATCGCTCGTAACCAGAAACATCGCAAATCGCACCAACAGGCAAGGGAGTGAGGCGCGGACGTTCAGACTTATCTCAGAGCTATGGGGGGGGGGTTTGGTTGATGTGGGGGGGACGGGGGTGTGTTATATTCAGATGGGCACATTATTGGATATTAATTAAGACTCAACATCCTCGCAGCATGGTCCTTTATTCGATATGTTAGGGTTCACATTTACGGCGTATAATTAATGACAATAGCCAACATTACAAACCAACAATCATCAAAATAATCAGAAAAATAAAAACTTGTGTTCTTTAGCATTAGAATAAACATTAATAGAAAACTAAAAATATCTTATGGACCCTATACCATCTTATTAGGCTATTCGACTCTTTTTTCTACACAGGGGGGCGGCAAGTTTGGTCTTTGCACGGGCGCTGAAAAACTGACGGGCCGCCCCTGGCTGTTCAAGCAAACTTCTGGAATGACTTCACACTTTAAACTAACAGAACCGTATATAAGCTGTATAAACCCTAAAAGGAGAACATTTTCTCGAATTCGAGCAGCTGGATTCGCTTGTGTGTTTATACAATTTTAAAACAAACCAGACATTTTTAAACTCTTTCCCTTTCAAACAGAAACAGAATCAAGATGGTCAAGGCTGGAGATCGGCCTCGGGTAGCGAATCCGGCAGAGCGTTCCAGTCGTACAGAAACCAAAAAAAGGAAAGTCTCACGAGAGACGCCGATGATTCGGCCAATTGTCACCTTAAGTCAGCAGTTTATGGGATAGTGGAGCCATATCTCCGTGGCGACCCGGACAATAAAATGGGTGAAATGTGGCCTTACCGCAGCCTCTAATTGCGGGCAAGTCCCTCCTTATGCTAATCGGAATAACAACCGTCCGATCCGAGTTTTTCTCATTCTTTTTGGCCTTGTACGCGCCCTAGCGACCTTGAGTGGAACTAATTCCGGCTTGGAAGGCGACTCCTGTGACTGATTGCGAGAATTACGCAAATGAAACGATGTCAAGGTTGATTTGTGGTCTTGGATCGTCCGTTAATTACGGCTGACGAGCCGGAAGAGCTGAACGCACTATCGAGGAACCCCTTTAGTTGTTACGTTAATTGCCTTGGGCAACGAAAGGACTAAACAACTCTTATAAAGAATTGAGATCGCCGACGTGTAAATGTAATCGTTTAGGAAACATTCATATTTTATAGTTTCGATCTCATTCAAATAGATTGTTTGCTCTTGTATTGACTTCGATACTAATGTTAAATTGTAAGATAGGTGAAATATGAGAAATAAGCTGTTAATAAACGTACCTTAAACTCGCCCCAGTTTTATATTAGTCAAAATAAATTTTTTTCACAAAAGATTTAGGATTATCATACGTTTCTGTAATGTATTTGTACTTGATATTATGAAAGTATTTTATTTTTATCTTCTTCACTTTTATATACTATAAAAACATATATTTTTATACTACATACTACAAACGCCTTATGGCTTCCAGTTTAGGTATTATTTTATAGTCATGGTCTAGAGAAAGAGGATTTTAAAACTAGTTTTAAGGTAGAAAAACTCGCATTATGTTTGGATGTTCGCAAATATCTACGTATGTTTGGATGTAGTGAAAAATGTTAGTTCAGGGTTTCTATTCCAATATGAAATATTAGTTTTAATAATAATAACTGACATGCATTTAGAAATTATTAGAACTTATCATTGAGGTAAATATTAAATAATACCGTCGAGTATTGGACTCATGGACCTATAGGAATAGTAATAATGTACAGGATGCAAAAACTAAAAGTTAAATTACAATTGTTGCAATGAACTGTTTATATTTAATTTTTGCAAGGAATGGACATATAGCGTTTGTTCTCAAATTTTAATCGTAGGTTTGGACTTTTAATTACTATACATCGTCCTCTTCCGATGATGTATTAAGTATTACACACAAACTCAACCTTCACACCGTCAATAATACAGTTACTTTTTTTCTATAAAAATTAATTGTTTCTCAGAACACTTTCACCACTAGCTCAACAGTGTAATGACTTTTACATTCGCTTCAAGAGGAAAAGGTATTTAATTACTGCCACCACCCCACCCCAACCTACTAATACCGGCAATTTCCTGGAAATACCCCTCAAGGACGACTGAGATGGGGGGGAGACACAATATGAGAGGTAGACTCAAGATAGCCGCACTGAGGCAAACTATATTTGCAAGCGAATGAGAAGGCCCCAATAAAGAAAATGAAACAGGATAATGTTTAGGACAAGGACATCAAGGGCAAATCCCCCTCTGGAAGCCTCATTTACCTCAACTTCCACGGCGGTGATCCCTGGCCGTACCTTGCGTGCCAGAGATCGTTCTGTCTTTCTCTCTCTCTCTTCTTTATATTACAATAAGTTTCAGATTTCTTTTACTCCGTTTTGTTTTATAAGGATATATGGTCTTTGCCCTCCTACCTCGTTTTATTTATTGTCAGCCCTCGTCTGTCGTGTTTCTAAATTTATGTTTTAACTTGTACAAAATGCTATTCTTTGGATGATACATCGTGATCTCAGGTTTTCTTTTGTTGAGGCAAGTAGGTTTTGAATGTAAATTATGTTCTGCTGGTAGTAAATTGACATTTATATATAGATTTCTTTCCAAGGCTCATTTAACTAGTATAAAATAGACCTCGCTTTATATTTTGATCTTAATCTTCGTCAATGATATATATTCTTTGACTCCTGATTTCAGTTTCCATTTTAACTCATTCAATGATAAATTTTAATGACAGGACTGATAAAGCTACAATTACATCATTTGTATGCAAAACGTAATAAAATATAGCAACCAAAAACTAAAATACAATGTTTTCGTACAAATCGAATCAAACAAAAATCAAATCGATGAATTAATTGTTGGGTTTCTTCAGTTGTAATAATTAAATCAATCCACTGTGATTGTACTCCATAAGACTACAATGAATATTAAAACAACCTTCAATTTTGGTTGTTTTTGCGATTGCTGACTCAATCTGAGAACACTTTCTTTGGTTGATTTTACTATTAACAATATTTCGTAATATAAGGTGTTTATTGTAAAACGTGACTACGTTACAAGTACCAAAAGTCATAGTTTATTAGATAAATGCAAGTTTATTTGTCGGCATCCCTGCTTTCTTTAACTCATTCTCCATCAGTTGGTTTTTCATTGTTTCAATGTTTTTATTTGATGTTATATTGAAGTTATTATGGTAATAGTGCAATAGGTTTTTTATTTGCTGAAAAAAGAATTAGCATAAATACTTAAAGTGGACTATCTTAGCAAATAATCTAAAAATATTTATCTTCAATTATGATATTATAGGGATTAGTTTTAGCAAGTGCCGAAAGGAATAATACATATTAAGTTATGTAAAATATTAAAAAAAACTTGACTTCCAAATTCTGGGTTGTGTTAACTAATCAAAATGTATATGTCAAGAACGCCATTGCTGGGACTCACAATTTGATTTAAAGTGAATTAAGTATTCTATTGATAGAATATACTAAAAATAATGTATAATGCTAACTAAAGAAGGTAGAAGCGCGATTTGATTTAGTTTTTTTAACTAAATTATAAAAGTTTGTAATTTCTTGCAAACTGATATGCGATTAGACAAGCTGACCTCGGTTTTATATCCACCCATTTAACCCCTAGACCCCTCACTAGATCATTGGTTCAATGAATTTATGTGTTATTGATTGAAAATGACGTTTTTATTAAGGAGTTATTTACGACTTTAAATAGCTTAGCAGTGAGAATGTCTCTGTTTATACTCTTCCACCCAGCTTACCTTAGGGAACTGTACCAACATAAGTCGGTCCAATTTCTAGTTGTGTTACGTCTGAATGTGCATATATTTTGTTTATTTCCCCATCTAAAACTTTTTAACATAAACTACTAATAAACTGAAAACCTAGACACGTTTATTTGAAAGTCCAAAAACACCGCGTAGTGTTTCTAAGGAGTGAAAGGCGGTCGGGTTTGGTCACCTATGCTGTTGGCCAAGATCTCCTCAGCCAACTGTGCAAAAGCTGGCACAATCTAAGCACTTAATTATCATTTTCGAGTCGTCAGAAGTAAAAATAACCCCTACAATTATGTTACTTATAAGAATAGGGATTTCAATATCAACCAACAAAATTTTAAATTTTAAATTTATCTATGAAGGACAGATACAATAGAAATTCTGTGTTTGCCGCGGTGAAATTTGTAGGTATACAAACTAAAATGTATGTCTTCACAGTTGTATTGCATTAAAGTGTCCATTAAGTGTACACTACTACATAACTTGTACCTCGTTAAAGTGCAAGGCACCGACTCCAGAAGTAGTGAGAGAATGTGACAGCTCCCCAAGCCTCGGAGGGCGGCAGAAGCTGCATCCCCCGGGCCACACAATCATGGCAGGGCATTACGCCCGATGGCGGGTAACTGCCCTTATCTCAAACCGGCCATTCAAGGGGCGCAACTTTGTATTGTTAAATTCTAACTTGGCTAAGGCAGAGATATACTTCCATAGAAAGACAAAGTTTAAATACCAACTGAGTAAATATAATGCAAACAACATTTACCCAGCTAATATTTGCTATGGGGTTTAAAGTAAGCAACAAAATTATTCTATTTAAATTATTTTCACAAATTATTTTACACATTTAGATTGCAAATTTTAATAATGTTCATAGTTTGGTAGAATAACTTCCGGATTTATGCAGCTAATATGTCAGTCAATAAACGGGGACTTTCATTTTCTCGCATACAGGAATATTGTTTAAGAATTTTTATTTTAAGATAATTTAGGAATAATCGTTGTCTGGTAAAATAAAATTAGGTTTCAATAGGGGCATTGTCCCTCAACATATTTCGTTACTACTAAGAAACAAGTTGATGGAGGTCCTAGTCCAAAAATATTTCGTGTTTCTGTACGATTCTCCCATAAGACTAATTAAGAAGGCGCACCTCTCTTATAAGAATTCTTTTAAATCATTGATGTAACTCTCATTTTGAAGAACACAAAAATGTTTAGTAATACCATAAGAAGAGTGTTGCTGTCACAAAAATTAACCGTTCATTAAAATATATAAATTTATATTTATTCAATAAAGTTCAAAAATATGATTTAATGTTGTTTTAAATCTACTCTCTGGAATCACTGGGTATTTTCTTTTTTTTAAGATAAATTAACTATTTGGATAATCCGTCAAGAAAGACCGCGACATAAACTTCGATAGTTAGGAGCAGCAGGTGGAAAGGCGAAATCTTTCGTCATTGGAGCCCCCTTTTACGTTAAATTTAAACATTGGTGAGGAATTTTTGTTTATTTAAATTTAATAAACAAAAAAACCCGTCGCAGCAAACCTGAATACTCAGCAAATTTCGAATGAATGTATAACATAACACATTAAAACACTTAACAGGATTCATAAGAAATATATTCAAAAACAAGCGATAGTTAAAATATTAATTATTCTCCATAAGAATTGGGGATCAATACGCAGGTTTTCTGCAACAATGAACACAAAATAATCGATTGTTTATGCAAATATCAATATAACTCATCTTAGTGAAGTCACACACCAAGTTTCATACATATACATTCATAAATAAGCGATATATAACATTTTAATTATTTTCCATAAGAATAACATAGGGACCAAGTACCTAGGTTCGCTGCTACAGGAACCATAAGCGAAATTTTTGTGTGCAAAAAACAATAAACCACACCCAGATAAAGCCATATACCAAATTTCGTCTGTTTATGTTGATAAATAAGCGAGATATACAATTTTCTTTTTCTCCAGAATACCTTTAGACAACGTACTGTGTTTAGCACTTATAATATCTCAGTAACCAATTGACGTAGAGCAATGATCAAAATACCAAATTGTTTGTTTTTTTATACTGAATTCAATGGTAAAAATTACAATTTGATTTAAATAAAAATTACAAGTGAAAACCCCAAAACACCCATTTTTGAGGTACAAAACCCTCCCTAAACCCCCTTCAGATGTTGCGATTTGTCTGGTTTTTAAACTCGTTCAAATAAATAGTACTTTACACATTTTTACCAAATTTCATTAGGATCGGACCTTTTTTACGAGAGTTATCGTGATTACGGACACACACACATACACACACACACACATATATATATATATATATATATATATATATATATATATATATATACATAAATTTTAATGAATGGTGTTTTTGGCATCTGGGAACCCCAAAATGGAAAGTTATCATGGTCTCGGGCTTAAGTCTCACCATGAGACCTACGGTAATAGCTTCTTCCCGATAGGGTAAATTCGCTAAAAGGAAATCTTAGGCACAAATAAACATAATTTACAACATCTTTCCAACTACATCTTTTCACAAATAACTTGTTTCACTTTTAACGACAATGCAGTTTGGTAGGACCCAGTGCGGAAGATGGCATGGATATGAATGGCAACTACGCAGTCTAATACCCTTAAATCGCCTTCCACATGTGTTTCCGCCAAGATGAGAAATGCATTGTCTCAGCGATCTCATTTCCATCCCCTTAGTTGTCGATCATATTTCCATTTAGGGGGCGCACCCCGCACTTCTGGCCTGATGATGCTTTCGCAGACCCGGTCTCTCCCCCGGGCCGTATCTCAATATCTTTTGAAACCAAAAATCTTCTTAACCGCTATGTACAAGCGAGGGTGGTATTTTGAATGAAGGCTGTTTTAAATGGAGAGGCCAGTTGGAATTTTAACAGCCGGCACTGGCTAGACGTACATGTACTTAAAAGTTTTTTTATGTGTCTCACCACGTTTATCTGAACGATCTGATTATTTAAATTTAATCAAACTTAGTAGTCGTAGTGTTTTGGATTTCATTTAAGTAACTTTTTCAATCGTAGTTTGAATCTTAGTACTCAAAATAAACTGATGAATCAAAGTTCTTAAATTAGCTATTTTGCTTTATCAAATTTCAGGGAATTCCATTTAGAGGGAAAGCTGGGGTTCTCTTTGTTTTGTCAGTTGTGAAACAAAATGTAACTTTAAATACTCGACTAAAATTTTAAACTGAATAAATGTAAGTAAATGTAAGTGATTTGAGTAGTTAAGTCGTATATTACAACTTTCCATAGTATATCTTAAGTTAATTTTTGAAGTATATTTAACTAAAAAATAAATAAATAAAATACGTTGTGGGCTTCAGTTTGTGCTGTACTTTGTATTAAAAAAAGCCTCAAGAATTGTAATAGATGTTAAGATAAGCACGCTGTATATGGAAGTAATCTTATGAATATCCCCAGACCAATTGTAATTACGTCTTTCAAACATAAGTGAAACAAGGGGGGGGGAGGGGGTGGTCTGAGGGAGGGTAAGTAAACACGGAATTCTCCGGAGTGAGGCTCCGTGTTTAAAATTCATTGAAAATTTGCATTCCCAAGACGCGGGTAAACAAAAGTCAGAGGCCGTTGCCAAAAGAAAATCGCACTTCGAACAAGCTGGAATTAAGGGAACAGTGGGAAAGGGGGCGGGAACTAATTCTAGCAGATGGGGACTGTGCTTGTGATTATTATAATAGATGTCGTTAGGCCCGACGTTTTATTAAATTGAACAAGTCGACAGTTATCTTTGATCTGCAGTGGCGCGCAGCTGGTAAACTGTTTACATGAACTGCTCGGTATCACAATATTGTAAGTGCTCCAATCACATCCCATCTATTCTTTCTTCCTCTGTTTTTATTCTTTAAACGCTTTACTATCGTTTCTTTGTCTTTTAGCGAATTTCCCCTATAGGGAAGAAGCTATTACCGTAGGTCTCATGGTAAGACTTAAGCCCGAGACCATGATAAATTTTTGTTTTGAGGTCCCCAGATGCCAAAAACACTATTCGTTCAAATTTATATATATGTATATATATATATATATATATATATATATATATATATATATATGTGTCCGTGAATGCGATAACTTGAGTAAAAAACGTCCGATTTCGATGAAATTTGGCTCAAATGTGTAAAGTGACATTCATGACTTTAAGTTCGAAAACCAGAAATATCGGACCACGGGAAGGGGGGTTTATGGGGGTTTTAAATTTTCCAAAAATCAGTTTTTTGCATTTTTCACCCTAAAATTTTTAAAAAACTTAATTTTGGTTTTGACCATGTTATAGAGCTTAAAAAAACAAATAATATGGTATTTTGAATTATTAACCTAGGTTAAGTGGTTGCGGAGAAAATCCAAAAAAACCTGCTCATAAAATCCCCCATGTTAATCTTATGGGAAAAAGGTTTTTGGCTTTTCCTCAGTTCATTTAAGTGTAAACTTCACATTTGCTTTTACCAATCAGTTTAGCTCTACAAAACAATCATTTTAGTGTTTAAATTATGATTCTACGTCCAACCGTTGCCGAGATATTCAAAGTGCTAAACACAGTACGTTGTCCAATGTTATCCTTATGGAGAATAAATAAAATCTGATATCTCGATTATTTATGAATGTATATTAATGAAACTTGGTATGTGGCTTCACCTAGTACTAGTATATTGATATTTGCACAAAAAATTGATTTTTTGTTGATTACCTTCTTAGCAGCAAACCTGCATACTCATCCCTAATGTTATTCTTATTGAGAATACGTAAAGCTTTATATCTCCCTTAATTATGAACATAAATCATTAAAACTTGGTATGTAGCTTCACCTGGTTGAGTTATATTGATAATTGCATAAAAAACATATTTTTATCGTCCTTGTTGCAGCAAACCTGCGTTCTCAATCCTAATGTTATTCTTATGGAGAATAAATAAAATGCTATATATCAGTTATTTATTTAAGTATTTTTATGAAACTTAGTAAGTGGCTTTATGTGGTAGTAAGAAATAAATTCATGCATAGGAAATTCGCTGAGTACGCAGGTTTGCTGCGACGGGGGTATTTGTTAAGTAAAAAGACGAAATTTACATGAGTTTAATTGAATGTTGTACGGTTCATGGTTGGATTATAATATCTTTTAACCCTAATAAGAGCGTTACTTTTTATCCTTAAAATTGATTTGACTTATTTATTTACATCTTAAAGCACTCCAAACAAAGTGTTTATTTTGGTTTAGGTGAATAATTTGCAAATACAAATTTTTAATTGCAGTGTCATTTAAAACAACAATTGATCTATTCATGGTTTTACCCAAAATACAATTGATGCATGACGGGGGAGAAATTCTATCTATGATTTCAGATACTTATCCATAATCTGTGTAGTTGTTTGTAGTAACCATTGCGTTATAATTAATCAGACTATAAATCCGCATTTTTGCTTAAGTTGTGAAGACAAAATAACGGGCTGCTTTACTATATTTTATAAATGTGGTTAGCTAAATTACATGTAACAGAGATGCGACTAAGGTTCTTATTTTTCAGGCGATGCGAGGAGGCCCTGCGGCAGCCCTGCAGTTCCCCGATCCCTCCGTGGCTCCCATTGTGTAACGCTGGACGGAGAGGTTGGAAAGTGAAACTCGCGTTAGACGTGCAATAAATCAGGAAAGGGTTCAAATTATAAAAGGGCCGACGCAATAGTCAGTTGTAAATCAGCGTTTCACCTAACCGGGACAAAAAGTGTTGCACAACCTTTGTTAAAAAGAGAAAGTCAAGTCTATAGTTCTTTTGGTCACTTTGGGCTCAAACATTGCGTCACTCCTGAGGGTTGGAAACAAATAAAAAATAAACCTTCACTCAAAGTCAACCGTGATTTGCTCTTCCACGGGCTTCGATTCCAAACCACGTCCATCAAATAAAATTTGATATAATATAAAATTATAGCATTATCCATTTAAAAAACAAATGAAAAAACAAAAAAAGAAACTGATTAACGAGTGTTTATAAATATATGGATATGGAGTGAATATTAACTATGGAGAATTTTATTCGGTTTGTTTATCAGTTTTAGATATCGTTTATAGACGGCGGCGATATAGCAGTATAGTAGTTCAATTGGCATTGGCAAGTCAGACACCTAGCGGAGTTTCATGTCGTCCTGGCCCTCACGGTGTCCTTCAATCATTACACTCGAAGTCTATTTTATGTAATTTTTCACTAAACAATATTAAGTTGCTTTAATAAACAGCTCCAATCACTTGTGATGGATCTTGATACTTCACCAACTTATGCCGGACGAAGTGGTATGTAAAACCTCGTGTTGATCGTGATGTTGTACTAGAAGTATAGGATATTTACGTATGTTTTAAATTCTGAGTATTTTCCTGCTGATGAAACAAGATTGAAATATTTTTATTATTTAATAATTTTCTTTGTAGTAAACTAAAAGAAAAAATAGGAACATTCGCTCAAGGTTTAGTTGATTTATGAAGAACAATGACTATCTATTGGTATACCATTACCAATTCAAGAAAATTATATTTATTTCCTTATAAATTTTTTATTAAATATAAATCATCCCACTTCAAAAGTTTAAAATCATCCGTAACAGAATAATTAATTTCTATAAAGTATAGGCTCTATTAAAAAAATTAAAAGGTAAAAGCAAAGTGAAATATTTTCAAACGAAAATAAATGAAGAGGACGAACGATATAGTGCTTACGTGTATCAGTTCCTTTCCATCCAGGCTACCAAAGTTTGCTTTCAAATATATTTTTGAAAATCCATTTCAGAGAAAGCCTTTTGAGTTGTGGGCAATACTGTCAGAATACATTCGTGCTTTTCCTTTTATCTAGCAAATAAGAAAACCTTTCCGTACGTTTACACTCTAAGGATTTTAAATTTTAGCCCGTTTATCAAATTATACGCGTCATATTTCTTTTTCTATAAAACCACAAATTAGTACCAATAATTGCCTTTGGATTAAACCGTACTATTTCTAATCTGTAATGCATTCATTGGTCAGCTTAAACATATTACTAGAACAACGTCATCTCATTTGAACTCACTGTTGTTTATTTTTTCATAATGGTAATTATTTGGACGAATAATACAGCAAAAAAACATTATTTTATTATTACCACGGCAATGGTTTCCCTAACATTTTAAAAGATATTTTAAAAATGCTGTTGGTTTTATTTTTTTGTTAAGAAATAAGTAATCTCATCTTTAAATAACAAACGCACAAAATATTACGTTTTTATTTAATATAACGCATTGTAAATCATTTGAATATTATTAGTTTTTGTATTAAATTGGCGGATTTTTCCGCCTATCATTCGTGAACTGAAATATGATAGTTGGATGTATCCGCTTACCGTCTGTTAAGTACAAAACGTTAGCGTATATAGCCGCCTATATTCCGAGAATAGTTAAATATAATTGCATATATTAATAATAACAGTTTTTTTTAGTTTAATGTCAAATTAATATACAAAATACTGTTTTATGCAATTTTGAACGTGCGAGTGGAAGGATGAAAAGGAGGCTTTGATAAAAATATACTTAAAATTTAAGGAACCATATTGGTGGAAGGCCAAAAAAGTTTCACATTCCATTATTGGTTTTTAAAGAAAACATGCTTATTCAAACATTGTCTCGCCCAAAGCAAACGTATCTACTTAATTCCGTACAGCATTAGATTATTCATTATGTTCACGTTATACAAAGGATTAGGTTTAGTATAATTAAATCAACAATGTAAGATAAATTAAATATAATGCTGATAGAAAAGAATGTTAAACCTTCTCAAAGTCGTCAGTTAGTTAAAGCCAAGCTCAAGACATTTAGGTTCTCCCCTTCCAAACATAAATTCTCGACGATGTCAAATAATAATTACGTGTCTCGTGGTCGTGGCACCATCGCCATCGTAGAACAAGAGCTGCCAACAAGTCTCGTGTTACTGAGAAACCGAATCAGGAGAACTCAGTTGTTTTCAACAGACACTAAAATTTAAATCGAGATGATAAAATCACCACTGAATTTATATCATGCTTCAAACACAGCGACGGGTTTTTCAAGTTTGTTACTTAGTTCGTCAGACAATTGGAACTGTATGGAACTGATGTTCAAAGCAATATAAAATGATACAGTTTATAGATTACGTTACGATCAGAAACTAATCTGTGTTCGTTATAAATGTGTGTTAAGTGTTTCCTTTAAAAATAAAATAAACCAAACATAAAATAAAATATATCAATTCTAATACAACTAATTATAATAACACACTAATGCTATACTATACAGTATAATACGTTTTTAATTTGCATAAATAACTTATACAGACCTATATACTGAAGTATTTTTCAGTTCCTTGTACACACATAATATCTGTCAAAGCAAGTTTTTTTGAACTGCTAGTAATCATAAATCAGTTTTAGTCATTCGACTAACACTTAGTATTGACAAAAGTCCAAAGTTTTATGCGGTAACATGAGTAAAATTAAACAAGAACCAAACAGTTCAAATTAGTACAAAGGTATAACTAAAAACTACGTTGAACATTAGATACTCATAAACACTGTAGTACTCTTTTACAGCCAAAAAGTTTCTTAATTCTTTCCTAAATGTGTATATATCTGTAAATGTCCTTAGGTAGGATGGCAGCTCATTAAACAACTTAATATATGGATAGAAAGTGTGATTTAAAAAAATAACAACAACACTGAATGAGAGAATGTTCTCAATTTAGATTCTCTTATTGGTCTTGATGATGAGTGCCTCTAGTCAAAATCCATTGTCTTGCACCATTTTGTATATATATTTTGACGTCTTGTAAGAGAGTACGGTGTAAGAGGAAATATATTTTGAAGTATTGTAAGACGTGTATACGTTTTTATTTACATCAACCCATACAGGTTGTAGAACAAAAATTCTGAAACCCCATTTCATAGACAGTAATTACAAAAAGGATAACAACAAATTATTGAGTTAGTACTCTTTCTTCTATAATTTATAGTAGATATAACGTAAATAGTTTTTTTTACATTAATCAAAGATCTCTAAAAAATTCATATAATGGTCACTAAGATTTTTATTTTATCAAATACAATTTTATAATGCATATAGATACAAGACTGAGTTATAAATTTACGTCAAATCGAGAAAAGTTTTCTCCCGAGCCGTTTGGGCTAAAAGCTTAGCGAATATTTCGTTATGAGAATGTCAGTGGCAGTCGGGGCGCACCGATTGCGATAAACTTTTATCAACCCTTCAGATATTGGCATAACTCCCCCACTCGAGCGACGAAACTTTGCTTTCAGAAATACTTTCCAGAATCCATTTAACAGAAAGCCTTCTGAAACGTCGAGCGAAAATTGACTGGGCAGATATGAAGTCAAGACAAATTAAAACTTTTGAAGCCGAGTCTCGAAATCGCCCAAGTTTCTTTCCCCGATAGCATAAATCACTCGACAATAATTATATCTTGTACGATTCGACGTTGTTATTATATCCTTCTGTGTCGGAACTTCGGAACTTTTGGGAGTAAACAAATTAAACGCGATGGCTTCATGGAGCGGAGTGTCAAAGATAGAGTTTTGTCAGCCTGGAATCTAATGTTTTACGTAAAAACCTATACTGAATTTATTTGTTTTACAATTGGCTTATCAGGAAGTAAAATGTTAGTAAACAAAATTAAAAATGTAAACCGGAAATGTTTTTAAGATTGTTTTTAAATTGGACCATAGTACTTATTGATTTGTATTCGCCAATATTCGTAGTTAACCCACTCCCAGTATTGCAAGTTTACTTTTAAAAACACCTGTTACTATTAATGTGGGGGCTTAACGGAGGTTTTGTAAAATCTCATCCAAGAAACAATAAATTTAATCTCGTATTCATTTTCAGTTCAAGATCTGAAAACCATTACATATATTTTATTATGAATTGCTATATACTGTAGATTATTTAACAATCGGTTTATGATTTATGGGAAACTGGATGCATTTTTAAAGATACTAAAAACATTAAGAATAATAAAAACCGTATTGGAGTTTTAAACCTATGCGCGTGTTTGTTTGATTTATTTAATTTGTTGTGTTTTTTTGTGAGCATGAAGATTCCTGCGTGGTTTGCCTAGACTATTAAGTGTTGCATGGCTTGCACATTATAAAGCTTGTGAGTCAAGAGAATGAGTATTACTGAGTCTTCATCACCGGAAGTGGCCGGACGCCATCTTGGTGTTTTGTTCCATAAGGCCAATGTTAATTTTGTGCCTCCGTTACTCCTCACCTGATCGTCACAAACCATTCATTTTTGTGTCAAATTAAAGGTTTCATCGTCCTCTAGGGAAATACAATAGCCGAATTTGGATTTTCTTACAAATTAATGAGAACATGTACAGTGTTTCAGTTCAAAATTGAACTATTTATTATGAAACTATGATACCCAAATTAAGAAATTCGACATTGTATTTCCCTAGAGGACGACGAAACCTTTAAATTGACACCAAAATTAATTGTATGTGACGATCAGGTGAGGAGTAATGGAGGCACAAAGTTAACATTGGCCTTATGGAACAAAACTCTAAGATGGCGTCCAGCAACTTCCGGTGATGAAGACTCTTAATTGTATATCTTTCTTAGTTTTAGTGGCAGGGCCTATTGTAAATCATAAACTGAATGGCTGCAATAAATCATTTGCATAATTTGAATAATTTTAAATAGTGATGTGTATTCTTATCTTAAATCAATTGGTTTTATTCTCCTTTAACCCACATTGTTATATAAAACCGATGTATTTTTATTGGGGAATATTTCAATCCTTGAAATCATTGCGAACACATTTAAAACAATGATGATGCTGTTTTACAGTAGTCAAAAAAATTTTACAAAATAAAGAGAAAAACGTGGTAGAAATTAAAAATAAGATTATCAATACTAGTGTTTACTGACCAGAATCGTGAAGTAGAGCGTGTTAGTGGCGTTAACAACATAAAGCGCTCAATGCGTATTTACCTTTCGTACAATTGACTAAATTGTAGCATGCATATATTTGTTTACGTCGTGTCTACATTAAGCTTACATATGAATCTCTATGTATTTATACACTATTTTCTTGTGTGTTCAGGACTTGCTACTAGATTTTCAGTATATTTTTCCTCGGTATCCGGAAGAGATGAAGCAGATACACCTGTCCGTAAACACCGCTGACACTAGACATACCTCGGTGCGGGGATCATCGACTCGGCAGTAGGGCTCCTCCCCGTGTACTGTACACTGACGGGTGATTGTTGCCATGTATCACGGCCTCCTGGGTAACATATCCAAGCCCTAAGGTAAACTTATCCCCCTCCGCCTCGGACGAACCGTCCGAACCAATTTTAGATATTAGTTCCCCATTCGATTTAAACCCCTGTCGTAAGTTAAAAGGACTTCATGTCTCATTGAGCCAGGAGACGGGTTAAATATGGTGAGGGCGGGTTCTAAACATCGTCTATTAATGTATTATTACTGTGGCACAGAAGGTAAAATCAGAAATTCTGATTGCAGAGTTATGTGAGTTATTGGTTAATTACCTTACATTCTTGGGAATAATCTCGTAACAGGATTTCCTATATTAATTTATCATATTTACAAGTAGGGTGTATCAAAATGATTTTGTTTGGAAGATATTCGAGATTTAAAAATTTAAGTATTTAAAAGACTTGTTATTTGTATTAATAGATTCATTTTGTTGGCCAAAAGATTGTTAATTTTACATTATTAAACTAAATTAATAAGAATTATCAGACACAGACTTCATTATTCGTTGTGATAAGCTTATTAAATATAATTTAAAGCGTTATTAGATAATCTAAAATCAATTAGAAAGGAAATAATATTCATCCAGTTTTAATTAATTCTAGATTAGTATATTGAGATTTTTGCAAATAAGTAGGAAAAAGTTATTTGTTTAGAAATTAGTTAGGCGGATAGAGACTAACGTGCGAGTAATAATGTTCTAAAAATACTTGGTTTTATGTTGAAATAGCAATCCCCACCGTGACAGACTAAATTGTAAATCGAATTGCCATGCAGCATTATATGAAATGGGAATTCGCTAAGGTTTATTTTAAGGCTAACTTGTTATTATGTATCTAAGTTTAAAGATGTGTTTATCTAAACACCGAATTCAATAAAACCTAATAGTCATATGATTAAGACTAGAAACCTGACTGCAGAAGTCGAGGAATAACATTACTTTAACCTTTCTTTTCATCCTAACGAAAATATCAATAATTTAACTGTCATGATGCAGAGAAAACAGTTTTCCTGTCTTAGAAAAACAGGATTCGGTTGATTATACCATTGTTATTTAAATATAAATGTATGGCAATTATCATCTACTTGGTAGTTACATTTGATACATTTAGATATTAGCTTTCTTAAGATATAGTGCATACTTGTACTTTAAATATACATTTCTTATAAGAAAACCATATCTGATCTTTTTGAAATTTCATTGTTAAAAATGCAGCATATTAACTATACTATAATGCTATATTAATATTACTATATTGCTATAGCTTGAGCGGTTATCACAGATTATGGAAAAATTATAGACTTTTCCAGAAATCATTTTGGGTTAATGGATATTTCTATATTCCAATTCGTTGCAAACAGAACCAATTAGTTTGTTTTGGTCTTTTTTTAGCTAAAGCTCATTTTCTTAAGGCATCTTTTGTTCTAATAGACTTTACTCCTGTTCAAGTAACTCAATGAGTAAGCCGGAACAAATCATCCATAAAATAAACATGTTGTAACTCTACTTCCTACAATTTACAATTTTACAGCCCTTTGTAGGTTTGTTCAGTCTTAATCAATTACTCAAACTCAAATAACTGTAACGCAGGGAACAAGGATGTGACCGGCTGGCAAGGGTTAACCCACAATAAAGTCGAAATACGTCTTTGTAAACTAATCGTGACCGAATCCTAGCAACGGTCATTTTGATATCCGGGGCACTTTGGTGGGGGGTTTGTGCCCTGGAGGGAGGAGGTGGTTGCAGCGCCTCCTGAATTCAAATAGAGCCTAAGCCGGGACCGACTTGCCCTGCAGAATTTGAAAATACGAAGTGGGGTTGCAAAAAACAGGTCATGTGCAAAAAAACTGGGCGGTTGCCTGCAAATCTTACAGCCGTTGGCGATTTTAGATTTTCGCAGAACCTGTTCCCGATTAACAACCGGCGGAGATGGTTTAGACCTCTAATCCTACGATATCGGCGATAACTCCCTTTTATGGTGCTATTACGACGTGAGATATTTCAAAGTTTCAAATTATTTTTGAAAGAAACCATTAACCAGCGTTTTAACTGGGATAAACTTCTGAGGGGGATGACATATTTTGTGACCCTAAGTTGTAGATTTTCTGAAATATCTAACGAGTGGCCTATCCGGGAACACTTTGAATATTTGTTTTTTAAACAGTTCGTTAAACCTCAAGGCGCTATTTAGAAAAAATGTATTTCCAAATTTGATGGGAATAAAAATTGCAACTGTAATTGTGAAAATAAATAAATAAAGTAAAACGATCTACGTAGTTGATACTTTTATTGCATGTATAATTGCTTAACGATGCATAACGTTTCGAATCCATCCGGATTTACAACCACTTTTAGGTTATATACAAGACATTTCATATAATCAGTTTTAAAAACATTGCGCCACTGAATAATAACATTGAATATACAGAGTAATAATAGTATATATTATCACTAGGTCCAAAAGAGAAGCTTTCTGATACGAGCTCCAGTTTAAAGAAGCGAAAAATGCACAAAGATCAAAGAGCCACTTTTAGACCTAGTGATGAGCAATATTTTTCGCCATACTGTAAACAATATTAGGATAACAATAAAAAAAAAACCCTAAAAGCGAATTACCAGTTTAGCTTTAAAACTTTGCTTCAATCTTGATCTTGATACTATAAATAACAAGCTGTTTATTTACATCCGTTCAATTCATATTCTATAAGCGAAGTAACAGCTTCTGTTCTTGACCAAAAACTATCAAAAAATTATGTTGGTTCTCATAGGACGACAACATTTCACCAACAAAATTATCGTTTATTCAAATAATAAAAAGGAAAACTTTAGCATCTCAACCAATGTGTTGAAAACAGCCATTTTTGACGAAGCAACACGAAAAAGTTGTTGTTTACTGTACAACTGAAAACATGACACTTGTATATAGGCAATCGTCAAATGTTGCTATTTTACAAAACCTACCCCTTGACTGCTCCGACTATTATAGTTATAATTACTAAATTATTTTAGTATTTATTGTATTTATATTATGTACAAATTGTAATATAAAATCAAACTATGGAAAAAGCAATTTATTTGTTTGAAAATAAGGAACTAAGCAATAGGCCTGCAGAGCCGCTATATGCAAGAGTTTTTTTATTATTTTCAAGTAAACCAGTAATAAACAACTACATTTTTTGTATTGAAAGAAGTTATTAGTGTGTTTTGTTTGTTATTAGTACCCGTTTGTGCACTGAAAATAAAAAAGTTGAATGATAATGCATTGTTTGAAATGTTGAACCGGTCAAATACGAAGTGCAACGGGTGCTGGTTTTTAACCACTGCTAAAAGAAAACAATATTTTACTATAATGAGTCAATAATTAAACATACCTTTACTATGCTCTTGAAAGCTGGAACTTTATTTTGAAGCCATATATTCATTTGAAGGAAAAGGTTACATTTGCTGTGCACCACTAGAGAGTGGACAAATTGCTTTCCCTTATTGGGTGGTAAGTTATGGTTATTGGGTGTTTTTATTCTTTATTTCGCTTAATTTCATTATCCCTTAAAACCCTTACGTTTCATCAGTTACTCAGAATAACTTCAGCTTTAATATATGTTTATTAAAATACACGAATACTGTAAAAACTGTATGAAGTGCAAAACAAATAAAGATTCACAGTGTATTAAATTCATACAACACCTGTGAAATAAGACTAAGATCTATTTCTATTCTCACACAGAACTAATGACAACTGTTTTATTTTGTTGTTTTACTAATTTTTATAAATCTAGATAAACCCACAGGTTTGATTGCTTGAAACGTCCGGTTGCGGTCCCCGGCCGAGCAGTCAGGGAAGGAGATCTTCCAGTTCAAATCTGCCCATAAAATAGCGTTTTTACAACAACATCCAGAAAATTATTGGAAGTCCTGAGTCCATTAGCGGTGAAAAACACCGCAGTTTCGATTAGGCGGGGCCAGCCGCATAGGTGGGAGCCGAGTCGGGTTAATAAAAAACCTACCTTGGACGGTGGGAGTCGGGGACGGAGGGGAGTGGAATTTATTTTGAAATGCTTTTAGAAAGTGTGACATATCGTAAGACTGGACTTTTTATGGGAAATGTTTTGTCCCCGAGGCGCGGTAGAGTCGTGCGTGGCACTCGTGGGAGGGGAGTGCAAAATGGCCGCTCTTTTCAAAGAAACTCTTATTTACTGCTCTCGACAACAGCTCCAACTCCCGGCGACCGCGGCGGCGGGCTGGAGGTGGATTCACGCGGATTAGACTCACCTGAAACATATCGCGGCTGGTTCTAAACAATCGGTAATGTATAAGTTCATCTCGAACTCATTTTAAAAACAAGAGCGAAGGGATAGATAAGTCATGTCTCGTCTAACCGAATAAATGTTTACGGTTATTTGCAGAAAAGCCAGGTTGCAGCAAATCTACCAGCTCAGGTGAAAAAAATAATAAGTTGATGAAAGATTGTTTGTTTGTTTTTTAACCGCAGTTACATCCAAAATGATTAAATATAATGTAATTAAATTAATGGCGTTTGAAGATAGTTAGTAGACCCTTTGATTCATGGCGAGTTAAATTCAATAAATCAAATAAAAATTATTGTACAATAAACACCTTTAAGCAGTTAAGTAGCGGTAAGTTAACTGATGTTTATTAACGACTGTTTATTCTAACCTCAGAATACTATTTTTATTATAAGTTTAAATAACGTTATTTTACTCATAATGAGATAGTAGATTCTAGTAATAGTTAAAAGCGCACCGTACAAATGTTTTGATAGTTATGTGTATTGAATTTAAAAAGACAACTAGCTTTCAATTTGACTACGATATTTATAGTGCCTATAATAAAATCCCAATATGAATTTTAGGCCGACAACGTGGTAGTATGCGTAGGGAGCTAATCGTTCCATCAGTCGACAAAAGTAATAACAAATGAAGCATTTTACATTTCTCCTGCTTCATTATAAATCTGGTATAAATAACTAGAGTAAAGTTAACAATTAATTTTCAACCCTTGTCTGTCCTGGGTGAAGATCAACTCGATTATGGGACAGTGGAAGAAGAAGCGGGTGACTTAATTTAGCCGATCTCGGGGCTTCCTTCCGGGAGAAAATGACAAGTCGCATTTATCCTTGACAAAAAATGTAAATTCCTTCGTGTTTGCCCAACCCGACCTCGAGGCGGTCCAACTTTTTAAATTAGACGCTGTGACGATTCCGCTCAACTTTTTGCTCTGCGGCGCCGTCACATGCCCCTAACGCCCCAAAACGCTTCCTGCAGCCCTTCTTAACTTGGCCTCCCTCCGCGAACTTAGATTGACACAACGACACGGACACAGACACAATCTTTGTTTTTCCAAACGTGATGGAGATTCAGGACATGAGTTAATACATTTTTTCCGGTCATAGACTCATTAGAATAACAACTGGTTTAATATGTGTAGCAGTGTCTAAATCGTTGTTTAAATATTACATGTTGAATATGTTATGTAATATCTATAAAGATTGTATAGGTTAAAATTAAAATATTGCTAAAATGTTAATTCAAAACTTCAAATTCAGTCATCATTTTTTTAAATATTTTGCTTATATGATGTAGTATCAAATAATATTTTTAATTTGTTTAGGCCAAAAATGTAATAAAACAATTTGCCTAATGATTGGTTTTGGAAGTCTACTTTATGTAATACTTTACATAGAAACGGTTATTTGTCTTAGAATACTTTAGTTAACAATGTATTTTTATAGTTTTGGGGGGATCAACTAGTTTTCTATTATGAGACGACTTTACTGCTATCACTGGTATCACTGGTGCAAGAACAACATGTCTTTAAAACCATTTCTTCAAAACATGCTTAATTATTCTACATAATCCATTACAGATTTTATAAAAATTAATGAAAATGAGTGATATTTATTTTAAATAGCTTTCCTAAAATAAGGACACATGTTCTCGATTACAGTAAAGTATTTTTTCACCTTCGTTACAAAATTGTAATAACCTTTTTTGGACCGGTAAAGGATGGTATGCTTTTACACCTGATATTAAACGAATAAACGAGTGTTTAACGATGAACAGTGCTGCAGATGCGCAGAATGGTAATTGCCTTAGTAGCAAAATCGCATTCACAACAATAATGCAATATTTATTATTATTATTTTATTCTGTTTCAAATTTAATAAACATGCATGTCTGGTTAATTTTATTTGGTAGCAGTATTTTGTGCTACAGTTGAGTAAATTTGCAACAACACTTAGCATTATTAAAGATATTTATTACGTTTGTACCTTGTAACAAATATTTAGAACCTAGCTCTTTTTTACGAATAATCTCGTCAGCTTGGCAGACTGTAAATTGAATTTTTTTAACAACTTTTAATTTTGTATTTATAGATCACAAATAGATTAACCTACTAGTCACGTATTGTTAATGTGCATAATATATCAAATTGTTCTTATCCCCCATAAAAGTAAACATTAACATCGGGTTGAGTACAAAGGTTTGCTTCAGCGAAGGAAGCATCAAAATAAACCTCTTACAAATTGTAATAAAAATATATGTATAACTATAAAATGCATTGTATATAATGTGGTCAATCCTTTAAGAAGAACTTAGTAATACTTCGATCGTGATATTTTTTAGATTTTCAATTATAGATAAACCTAAAAAAGGAAATGTTTGATGATTTCCCTATGGACCCCACATTGCGTGAGGTTGCTCACACCAAAACCAAACCTGCCTTTTACCGTAATTTTTTTTGAATGAATCAATAGTGAGCACTAATAGTTGTATTTTACTTCTTGACACGACTTAACATATAGTTTCTGAAATTTATTTTAGTTTCATTGATATAGAAAGATAATGACGAATATCTAGTTTCATGTTATTTATTGTAATCTGGCCTTCGAGTGTTTTATAACGTCTTTAGTCTTTAAAAATTCGATAGATAATTGGAAAATATGGAAGAGTAAATTAACAATAAAAATTATTTAACCACACATTTCTCCCTTTTTATTTTTTTGCTTCTAACAAACACTAATTACCCCGGGACACGTATTTGCTATACTTAATCCTTAAAGCTTACCTTTTCCTTCAACGACTTTACACAACCACTAAAGTATTTTTGTTTGTAAATTTACTTTTCAATTGCTCTCTTAGATAACTGGTTAATCTAATGAAGTATAATCAGTTTATTTATTTATTTATACGGCAAACTCCATTTAATTTTTGTTTGTTTATGCAACAGTTATTGAAATTACATATTGTAATTAATTAGTAACAACGTGTAACTTCCTAATGCTCTCCGTCATAGCAAATAGGAATTTATAATAATTTATAAGTCTTTTACGTTTAATTCTGCACGTTTATAGTTATAGCGGTCGCCACTCCTTGTAGGAACTTAGGTACTTTAACGATCTTGGCAAGAAGCCTAATGTAGTAGGAGAGATTGTCATGTCTGTTACGTGTTGTATAGATCTTGCAAGGAATGGCCCTCAGGCAACATTGCAAGATGACAGATTACGACAAGGCTAAGGATCATCCACCGTGTTACTTTCCACTTATACGTACACTACTTCTAGGTGTAAGTTACAGCCTATATAAGACCTTACAGTGTCATATAACCTTGTGCTCGCTTAGTTACATAATCGTCCGCTTACACGTCTGTGCAGCTGAGCTCTTGCAATCATGTTGCATGTCAAAGGTCAGTAAGTTGTAAAATATGTGCTGGAATTGCAATACAATTATCACTCACATAGGTTTCTGCTGAAGGTTTTGTCTAAAATTACTTCAAATATAAAATAGCTATGTAAAAGGACTGTTTTACACTATTACTTTGAGTATCCCAAAACAAATTAAATAGGCAGAAATTTATTTTTAAACGATTTACTTAGGTTCTTTGTACCTTTTTTCTTGTCAAGATAACTATGTTGCGCAAACAGTTGTTCTGTGGAAAGCGAGGTTCCCTTTAAACAAATGGCATGCGCATTCAGTGATTTTTTTTACAGTTGCGAAATTTCACTCGTTCAAAACCTCCAAAGAATGTGTTAAAACTGTTTTAAGCTCATTATATGACAATATGTATATAATTCATATATTTCCGTTTAAGAATTTGAATACTATGGATGTAAAAGCTACATTGACATAATACAGTTGAAATAGCGTAATGTAAATGGATTTCATAAATAAAACAAAGCACCAGTTGCATCTCCATCACTAAGCAGCTTCACCGCAACCTAGTTGTATATAAGGTACATTTTATTTGCAGGAATAAGATCGAGAAAGTGCTAAGGTCCAAGGAGCATCATCTGAGACGTCCGCTGTCCTGTCAATCCCATTACGCTAACAGAGTGCACAATAGCCGACGAGCAATCCAATCTAGCAAAAAGTATAAGACAACCCCCCCCACCCATCATCGTGCTCCTTGGGCGATTGCGACCCCCCTCACGACCCTAGGACTCTTTAAGTAATTATTCTTTATAGGTAAAGTTTCACTGAACGTTGACGTTGCTTAAAAGTTGTGACCACTCGGTTGTAGATTGCGTCGGTGGTGCGCCTTACCGCAACGTACGTTGTTTGTGCGGTGCAAAAGTTACTCAGGGCTATGAATTAAATTTAGGGAGTTAATTGATGCACAGTACAATGTTGCATCAGTTCCAAATACCATAACTTTGTGTTTGGCAATAGGTAGAAATATTTTATTATAACGAGCAAAATTTCCGTTCACAAATTTAAGAAGTTCTTTACTAATAATACAGACTAGTGATGTTTTGTGAAGTTTTGAGGAGGTAAATATTTTATAGGGTTACAACAAAAATTATTGATATTATTATTCGCATAAATGAATTAATAATTATTTTCCAACGAAAAATACTCACATCAAAATTATATTCAGTCTGACTTATAGCTAATAACAATAAAGGTTATAACCAAAAATTACATTGTTATTCCATTTTATTTTCTCCAATCTACCCCACTATTTTACTTTGTTGCACTATTTTTATAAATACATATAGCTTTTTCCTTATTTATTTTTATTATTAGTTTCATAATTCCTCTTTTTTACTTTCTTTTCCTAACCATCATTGACTTTTTGTATTTTTGTTTTTTCTAGGGTAGGTATGGGTTACAGCGTGAAAAATACATAGCAATTAGGATTTGGACACCATAAATAATTATAACGACAATAAATACATAACAACAGTAAACATAACAATAATAAAACTATGTATAACTCGAAAATATATACTATTAATACTAAGGTTGATACTCAATAACAAACAGTAACAGTGATAACGAATAATCGTAATAATAATTTGTTATATGTTTATGAATTAAAACAAATTCAAGTTTATTTAGTAAATTTGGCAGTGCCATTTATTAAGTATTATTTACATCGCGCTATCGCGCTTAAGTCACATATTTTAAATAAATAAAGGTATACAAACAACTGAACTACCGAACAGGGACGGGCATTTTTTATCGGATATTGTAAAACCAGAAGCGATAGTAAATGCACATAAACGGGAACATAAGGAACGTCTATGCAGGCACAGATTGATATTGTACAATAAAATGAAGGTTAACCTTAATAGTTTCCATTGCTGAAATGAAAATAAAACTGCTGCAAAAAAGAAAACAAATATAAGAAATACATCGAACTCAACATACAAAACACCCTCTAAAACCTATGAAAACGACTAACGGAAACAAAAGAATAGCCTAAACGAAGAAACATAACCTCTAAAAACACGTCGTAAAGCAGACGGGCTCCGACTAGCATCGGGTCAATGGCCTCCTAAAAATCAGCTGTTCGACATCTGTGGCCTTGAGGGCATGACGCCATCGCTGCACATAAACGTTCAGAAGGGCACGTCACGCTATAAAATGACGTGCGGCGGCCGAGCGCCTCGCCGCGCCGCGCCCGCTACCATAATAAAATGGCACTTCATTCAATTCTTGAAATAAAACTAAGTTTACGTCCGACACTGACCTACGTCTTGGTCATAAACGTACGGTTAGTACCGTAAACTGAGTGTTAAACGCGTAAGTAGGGACATCCCGGTCCGATCGGGCATTGACGACCTCTGACTGACTGGATCAAAGGAAGGACGTTGTTGATGGGTCAGCAAGGTATTGACGGTTGTTTACACTTAAAGTATTGAGCGATTTCAATAAGAAAATAATATATCGTGTAGTTAATCATGTAGTTCATTTAAGTAGAGTGTTTCATAACTACAAAAAGGTAAATACGAATTATTTTAGTTTAAATCACCTTCAATTTCGGATTAAAATACACAAATTAGGCGAATTAAAATACACATGCCAGTATGGTGCATATTCTGCTCTATTATTAGTCTCTCTGAGTTTCACCATCCCAAAAGTATAAATCAAGAAGTTCAGTTACCTTATTAACGATAAACATCAAAATTTAATAATTTATTGGGAAACTCGCGGTCGCCGCCGCCACTAACGAAGGGATGACAAGTTTGAAGATGTGTGACCAAGTTTAAGTGAAATACGTCAAGACACGGTCATAAAAAAGTTCTGATCGGTGATCTATCAGGGACGTGGGTCGGCGTCACCGACTTCCTTGATAAATCTGAAACAGAAAACCAATACCTGGGCAGGTTACGATTAAATCGTGAAGAAACTTGAAGCATTTCCTGTAGCGGTAATTATATAGGAGACTTGATTTCGCTTTGTAGCTTTAAATTACATTTTAGGGTCAACTGAAGTAACAAATCAGGCGATCATGTGTAAATTAGAGCGCTTTAGTATTCAATGAAAAATATTGAAATTAATGGTGCTGCAACGGGAACATTTTTACCTGATGGAACTTATCGTGTTTAATTATAATGCAGCTATAAAGCTCTTGTGTCAAAACCATAAGACGTATTTTATTTTCAGCGACATTTTATTTTAAGAAAGCGGTCAGAATTCATACTTATTACGAACCCAGGGTATCAAACAGGGAATCTTAGAAGTGAACTCATGTAGACATTTGTCAATAAGTAGTGAGATTACCGGATTTCTGTCAGTATCATTGAATTGTTTTAAGAAAGAATAAGACTATTTGTTGTAGTTACTGAGTGTTTTTATAGTTAAAAACATGTTTGAAAAGAGTTATGTAAAGGACTTTAGATAACATTCAAATAATCTAATGTATAAAGTCAGAAGTTTATGCCATATGGTATTTTTAATAGGTGGAAATTAAATCGCCAATAATGCTACACCTGATCCACTAATAGGCGCTAATAAAATTACTAGCAATGATAATGTATGTGTATACCACTTTAAAAAGAGACATACGCACACTATTTTATAGTCAACGGCAAAGCAGACAACTAATGTATTCTTATTTATGTGGGTTAAGACGACCCCAACGTAATGAATGTAGAAAGTTATTAATTTGATTATTTTCTTTATTATTTAAATTCTCAAACCAACGTTGAGAAGATTACCTGGAAAATGTGAAAATTTGGATCTGGACAACATACATATGTATAGTCAAAATGTTTATCAATTTTATAGACATTAGCAATATTTTGAATGGTAATACAATAGGAATACTTCATTAATTTTAATTTAAAATCATGGAATCCACCAATGATATATTCTCATGTTATGTGTTCATACCACAAACTAGATTCAAGTAAATTACTTTTTATAATATTTTTAATCTGTTAATATAGATTATTATTAAATCAATTTATTGGTTTTGTTCAGCGATTTTATACCTCTAAAACTATTATTATGTATTCAGTTTAGAATCAATGCAAATCTCTTGATGTGCCTTTTGGGTACTCAAAAGCCTCCACCTTTAAAGCTTCTCCCCATAGGCCACCTTTAAAGCTTCGCCCCATATGCTTTCAAACTTCCAATCTTCATCTAATGGTGTTATATTTTATCTATTTACTCAGCTGATTATGATGTAAATCTACTTTTAACAAATCTAGCAGACATCAGCTAGTATGTACGAGTAATTATATATTGTTTATTTCCGTGCTACTAACTAGAGGCTGACAAAAAGGAGGCTCAAAAAGAGGCTGCCAACCTCTAAAAACTTATTTGCCTCTTGGTTAAAGTGAAATAAACATTCATCTGTCATTGTTGTTTGTTGTGATACATACGTTTTTTATTTGTTTATATTGAGGTATTCTTAAAACTACACAAAAAACATTCAAATATAATTTGTTGAGTCCCAAAAAACAAAACGAAAATTATTTTCCAATAAAACAATAAATTAATCGCTACCTATTAACAAGAAACTTGGTAATCCAATAATATAAAAAATTATCAATATTAATGTAACGACATTTTGAATAACAGTCGAAAAAAGATATTAAAAGAAATTCACATCCGCAATGGAATAAGAGTGCCTCAAAAGAAATACAAGTTCAGAAACAATTTCACTTCGGACACTACTTAGTCGTATTTGTTCAAAATCTTAAATAATAAAATAATACAAGTAAAATAAGACTTTTATCAAGTGGATAAAACATTTTCTATCGATTCAGTTTGCAAAGTATACACATCAATGCAAAATATTTGCTTAAACATACACTTAAATCTGTTGTGTAATAACTGCAATTGTAAATTAAGCATGAATTACTACGAATTGATTAAATCTGTGATTTAAGCTTTTTATCTTCACTCTCACTTATTTATTTATTTAGTATGTGACACAACTCTACCTTTTAAATGAACCCTATAACACTAGGCACTTCAGATTTTATATGTAATTTGTATACTTTTATTTTACTAAGGGGAATTTTGCTATCCAAACTTCCAGTTATATTAGAGATTTAAACACATTTTATGACAAACAATTACTGTGGCACATTCTTTCTTTAGAGCCTCTTCAGAGCCTACATCTGTACTTTTAACGTCATTGGTGTTGAAAATATAGTAAAAATATTATTTATAATGTTACAGACAAAAGAGTACCGTAATCGCATTACACTCCCTTATTTCAAAATCCATATATTGACATTTAAAATGTTTATGATTGTCCTTCTATTCGCCATTGAGAATTCCACTTATACAACATCAACTTACACGCTCCCTCTCTAGCCCACGGTATCGGGGGGTAACCTACCCCATAAGTCAGCCTCCTAATCAACATAACTTCATGATAACATATTCTGATCCTACGTCAGACAGATCGTGTCCTTGTGGAATTAAAGAAATAAACTACAATATGTATGTTACCTCGCCGGCCACTGGACACCGCCCCAACAGGCCGCGTCTCTCTATCAATCACCTAGTTTATGTACCGCCCAGTCGGGTCGGACGTATGGTAATAAGGGTTTGTTTATGCTTTATTTCGCTTGTTCATACTTTGTGTGGGACTTTTTGGGTGTCCGATACAAGCATGTCTCTCAGTATGAGTGGGAAATAGACAATTTATGACTTGCATTACGCATTAGAGCATTTTTTGTAGTACTGTTTTTATATTTATAACACTGGTTTGTGTGTGAGGTTTCATGCTATAAATGAATGCAAATTTTACAACAAATTATTGTTATTTTCAAACTTAATTGATAAAATGTAATAACTGATTTTAAATTTCAACGTAAACTATATGTGTCAAACGATGTTGATCATCCCTTGTATATTATGGAATGTAACAAAATTTCCTTTACAACACTTAAAATATATATATATATATAACTATACACTTTACAATACAATATGGTGAATATACAAATCGAATGGTAAAGCAATCAATTTCAATTGATCATACAGATCATCGTCCCATTGAACGAATGTTTATATGGGTTATAATATATGAAATATTGTAAACATGCCATAAAAATATGTTGTCACGGATAACAGGATTTTTTATCGGTAAAATTGTGGGTTATATGAAAATAAAGTTTAAAATAGTGGTGTACACGTATACATTTGCTTTCTTAAATCTGTTAAAACGTACTACTGTAAAATCAGATGCTTTCCCAACTGTAGGGGCAATTTCCGTATTACGTAATTATGGTCTGTACTTGGTGATTTTTGTATAATTGTTAAATACAAAAACAACTAAACTGTTGTTGCCTTAACTCAAGGTTCAAACCTAAAACAGGTGTGTGACAGTTCAGTATAACATCCAAAATACCTACAATAAGGCTTCCACTGTTCATTGTAATCATTTTACTTTCTCCCCCTTATACGTAGTATATGGAGAAAGTATTGTTTTCGTCAGAATTTTCGAATTTGAGTTGTTAGTGGAAATATTCGTTTTGGTGCTCCCTGAACCCAAAAAAGTGGTTTTTACGTGATGTCTGTCTGTGTGTGTGTGTGTGTGTGTGTGTGTGTGTGTGTGTGTGTGTGTGTGTGTGTGTGTGTGTGTGTGTGTGTGTGTGTGTGTGTGTGTGTACAGAGCTAGAGCCCTAACCTATGGACCGATTTTGATGAAATTTGGTATGTAGGTACTAATCCACGATATCTCCAGGTGTTTTTTCATTTTTTTGAATTTTTGGTTTTTAAGGGTAATTATCCCCCAAAAAACCGCCAAAAAACATGAAAAATCCAAATTTCTCAAAAACGGCTCTAACGATTTTGATTAAACTTTAGTCGTTTGTAGAACTTTAGTTCTCCAACAAAATGACACCACCCGCATTTCTGTAAAAATTCACGTTCAGAAATTACAGGACTTAAAACATCCAAAATTCAGTTTTTGGGATTTTTCATAAAAAAACATAAATATTAAAAAATATTACTATTCACCATTAAAAAGAGCTCTAAAAACTAAATAATTTAGTATTTTGAATTACTATTCTACGATTGCTGGTTTCGGAGAAAATTGAAATTTTCATTTAGTGGTAAACGCAGTACGTTGTCCAATGTTATTCTTATGGGGAATACAAAAATTACTATTTCTGTCTTATTTACTGATCAATTTCATTCAAAGTTGATATGCTTGTAAATTTAACATTGACCAACAGAGTTAATTCGAAATACGTTGCCCCTTAATAACCCTGGGGGGGAATAGGGGGCATTTCCCCTCTTAAAACCACGAGTGTAGTAATGGATTCTGTAGTGCCTCCAAAGCAGGGATTTTGGTGGATGTTTTTTAAAACAACTTGTTTACAAGATTTTCTGTACATTCAACCATGTTTTGTATTCTATATTTAGTAAACAAAAAGTAATTTATTCATTAAAGTTGGGCTAAAAGGGAGAAAGTATGTGTCAGTTTCCTGATGCCGTTTATTTATGTTTACTATGTCACCTATAGTCAAAATTTAATATCATTTAACCCTGTGAACAACATTTAAAAACCACTAAAGGTGTCATTTTTGCAAAAAAGTTTTTCGATTTACCACATGCTACAGTGATATCTCTTAGGTGTTTCATAATATGCCCCCTAATTTCTAACAGCAAAAAAATCAAGATTTGCTGTTTACAAATACATGTTTATTGAGGATTTCATTGTTTTAAAAAGCTATAAGCTTTTACTTAGGGTTTCAAAACAAAGAAATATAGGGAAGGATTACTCGTTTTTCTTGTAGTAAATACACTATGTAAGTAATGGCAGTTATAATGATAAAATTACTTAAGAGACGTATTTGTTCAGTGTAAACAGATGCACAATAAAAATGTGTTTATTATTTATCCGTCAGAACTTGTGGAAAAATAAAAGTATGAACCTTTTATAAGTGGAATGTTCAATTTTTCAAAATATAAGTTTAATTAGGCCCGTGCATATCGTGTTAGAAGGACAGAGCTATTTTAACAAACCTAGTTTAGTGATGTAAGCTATTTTAATAATTCCTTGAATATGTTTTAATAAAAGAATTCCTTTTTTGCGGTTGGCAAGTGAAGCGCATAAGAAAAAGGGTTTGAACATCCCCTCAAGTTGTACAGAGTTCACACAGCCATTCTTGAATGAGTTAGTTTTAACCGTTCAGTTATGTTAAAAATGTATAGAATTTTTTTTTATAGGCTTTTCTTTTAATTTGAATTATTAAAATGTTTTAAAGTCAATACAATTAAGTATATAATGTTGCTTACAGATTAAAATTACAAAGCTATCTAGTAATAAACCAAAATTAAAGCTTTACTCTGATTTCAGGGGAGTCGAGCCGAACAAAATGGCTGGCTGGAGACGGGATTGCGCCGCCAACAGTGATTCTCCGCTCGCCCTGGTTCTTCATTCGAAAAACAACCAAACTTATAACTTTTATTTATATTACTTACTTCATTTGAAGTTTATAGGTTGTGGCTTTAATCATTTATTTCCCCTACAAACTCTAAAAACATGATACGTTAATTACGGTTTTAAATCTATTTTAATTTGTTCCACTGTGAAAATTATTTATTATTTATAGTTTACAACAATATGTTTTTATGATGATGATCACACAGTCGAGTTTTTAACATCCAGTTATTTTTAATAAAACTAATATTATTTAAACCAACAGTTAGTCATTTTTAACATTTCCTAAACGTGTTTGTAGTATATATTTAGCAAGTTTTATCAACATTTTAATTATTAACATATTTTAAAGATAACAAAAAAATCCAATGATAAAAAGAAAGGAGTTCACACAGTTTATAAGATCACATCTAGTGCATAATAAACTTGCAAAAGGTTCTATAAAATCCCCTGTGACTACAGCAGTTATCGCCGTTCTATTATATGCGATATTTAGATTATTATTAGCATAGCTGGGAAAGTATTAGCAATATTTCAAAATTTAAAAAAAATCCAGTTTCAATATGTTACTCGCTGAAACAATCATAGAGAAGAAAGAATTCTTTCTTCTCTATTAAACAACTCATAACTGATTTTTCGTCCTATGAATTTATAAAATTCATTACGGCTTTTCCCTCATGTTATTACAAAGTACATGGTTTTTGGGAACTGAAATTTGTTTTTGTATTTTTAAAATAATCCCCTAAAACATTTGATTTTTATATTTCGCCCCTATTGGTACTGCACTACTTGCTTTTATAAGATAATGAAACTCTTTTTAATTAAAACTAGAGATTAACCTTTTCATACAAATAGGGATCATACTTATTTAATGTAAGTTGAGAGCCTAAATAAATAAAATTTAAAAACACAATATAACGAGTATAATGAAGAATATCAATTAAATACATGGATCATATAAGGTATTTTTACTATATTAATGCTGCAAATAAAACATGCATGTGATACAGTCGAATCGAAAATGAAGCCGAATAGAGTATAAAATGTCAAAATGTTGGCTCATCGGAATACGTCTTCATTTTGAACAATAATCTTACAATCAAACCATCTATAATATATATGTATATATATATATATATATATATATATATATATCGCGGACGTAATACATTACGTTTATTTTTTAATCATCAATATATCTTAAAACTTAATAAAGGATAGTGGCTATAAAAAACTTAAAATTTAAAACCTATTTATGCACTTGATTACAATTTACCATAGTAAAATAGCTTTTCAACTCATGTCAATAATGAAAGTCACTAAACAATGGTGTATACAGTTACTCTTAGGCAAAGCCTTAGCAACTTTGTATGTGCAGGTGAGATATATCCGCAACGAACTGTCATGTTACCTGAGCAATCTCCCACCTCAGGGACAGTGGCCGATAAAAAGTGACCTTGTACGAAACAACAGTTAACTCACAGACCTGCGGAGTGATGCTTATACTGTCTGCAGGTGAAGCAGAAAATCAACAGCTGTTCTTAAAATACCCCCGTCGCAGCAAACCTGCATACTCAGCGAATTTCCAATGAATTATAACATAACACATTAAGTCACTTAACAGGATTCATAAGAAATATATTCACAAACAAGCGATATTTAAAATATTAATTATTCTCCATAAGAATAACATTGGGGATGAGTACACAGGTTTGCTGCAACAAGGAACACAAAATAATGGGGTTTTATGCAAAATATCAAAGGAGCTCAGCTAAGTGAAGTCACATACCAAGTTTCATCCATATACATTCATAAATAAGCGATATATAACACTTTAATTATTTTCCATAAGAGTAACATGGGGAGCGAGTACCTAGGTTTGCTGCTACGGGAACCATAGGTGAAAAATTTTTTTTGTGCAAACAACAATAAACCACAACCAGATGAAGCTATATACCAAATTTCGTCAGTTTATGTTCATAAATAAGCGAGATATACAATTGTTCTTTTTCTCCATAAGAATAACATTAGACAACGTACTGTGTTTAGCACTTTCAATATCTCAGTAACCAATTGCCGTAGAGCAATGATCAAGATACCAAATTGTTTGTTTTTTTATGATGAATTCAATGGTAAAAATTAAAACTTGATTTTAATAAAAATTACATGTGGAAACCCCGAAAAAAACATTTTTGGGGTACAAAACCCCCCTTCGGATGGTGCGATTCGTCTGGTTTTCGAACTCGTTCAAATAAATGGTACTTTACACGTTTGTACCAAATTTCATTAAGATCGGACCTTTTTTACGAGAGTTATCGTGCTTACGGACACACACACACACACATATATATATATATATATATATATATATATATATATATATATATATATATATATATATAAATTTGAACGAATGGTGTTTTTGGCATCTGGGGACCTCAAAATGAAAAGTTACCATGGTCTCGGGCTTAAGTCTTACCATGAGACCTACGGTAATAGCTTCTTCTCTATAGGGGAAATTCGCTAAAAAAGCCTTGTTGATGACGTAATGCGGCCAGCTGTTAAAACATGGTTTCTCTTTTGACGGTATATCTGACTATTTGTTCTGATTATTTGTAATTTGAAGGGGAGATGCAAAAATGGTCAAACAAAATTTTGTTATTGTCATTATCAAATCTGCATTGACAAACGTCCAATTTATAAATTAAAAGGATGACAAAGCAAATATGTTACTTTGAATAATACCTGAAGTATATATACATTATATATACACATTTCCCTAAATGAAAGTGCATACTATAATATCCGCGTCTAATAAGAAAGCTTTTAAACTGCCCTTGAACTTGGCAGTATAGCTAACGGTGAAGATCTGTACATGTGTGTAAAACTTAACATTATTTAGTCCATTAGCCTGTCCAAATGGGTCCCGTCAATTTTAATTTTGGGAGTTATACTAGCTGCCATTGCACGTTTATCATGTGAAATAGAGTGTGGGTTTCATATCTCTTTAATAACACAAGTTAGAAGTGTAACAGTGACTAACACGCAGAGATCTTTGCCGTTAGCTATACTGCTGACATAGTTTAAGTGAAGAGGTAAAGGTAAGGTGAAGTATTTTAAAGTTTAATGCTAGAATATAAACATTGCTTCTGGAAGAAGGATGTTTGATTACTTCTTCCAATAAAGTGGCATTAATTAAATCCAAGTATTAATGGCAATAATTTTGCATTTTTGTGTGAATCAATGGAGAAACATAAGCATGAATATTTCATACATTTTTATTTCCAGACCCCATGAAGTATATAGCTTTACAATGTGTACTGATACTATTTTAGTCTATAAATACATATTTTTTAATCTATACTAAACTATATCTAGTTTTGAATCAATTGATTGGTGGATATAGTTAAAGCTCCCAGCGAAACTGTTTAAACATTGTATTATCATCTCATATTAGATCTACTGTATAAATTAGCAAAGAGATATGTAAAACCACTCCATTTATTCAATTTGCTAGTGGATGATATACTAATTTTACTCAAATCAGATGTAATATTTACATGGACTTTTACCATTATTGTTGTTCAAATGCTATTGTAAAAATGTAAAGCAAAAAGCCTAAAATACGATAAACAAGTCAATGTGTTCATTCGCTATTTTCGGACACGTAAAGGCTATGATTTATTTGTACAATAACTGCATGCACAATTTAATCCTACTTTAATATGTTAATCCTATTTAAAAAAATATTGTTATATGCTAAGATGTATGTATATTTTTATTACATAATATATAGTCATTATCACTTTTGTGTGATTATTAATTTTTTACGTGTTAAGGGATTAAATTAACAGTTATGTATTGCAATTTGACTCATTACAATTCAAATAGGGGTATCAGCTATAGTGTGAATGAAACAAGAGTACATTTCCAGATATAAAATCGTTTGCATGGATAATCCTGCTCATAAAAAATGCTACTTACCAGGACGTTAGTTAAATATTTTGCAGTTTTTTTATAATCCGATAGTTTTGTGCTACAGACAAAGTTTGAAACGAAAATCAATACGTAAGGGACAGAGTCAGCTTTCGCCTCAGCCGAGAAACCCTCTAGTGTTAAAACACGGAACTAGGAGCGCTTGGCTGGGGGCGGCATCATGGCCGCGCACGCGGGAACACTATTGGCGGGAACCGAGCGGCCATCGCGCGTTGCTATGGAAACCGACAAACATTAGCATAATGTATGTACAGCGGTTGCCTAGCAACGCCGGCTCCCGGTCCTTCCATCTTACATTCTTTAATCTTGAGCCAAGATTCTGCAAGATTATTTCAAACGCTTCGGGATCTCACGTGCCTCTCAGCTCCTATACCGCGCCGTGTCATGCCGCCGCCGCTCCCGGACATTGCAATGTCCGATTGCAAAACGTTGGGTTCCTTCCAACATTGTCAGAGATGAGGTTTACTGCTGATAAGGATTGGAAGTAAACGGAGATTAATATTGCGAGAAGTGTGTTTCGTGAACGTTTATATAAAATAATAGGCATAGATACAAAAAATAAACGAGACTAAAACTACAATGAAAATCATAATGTTGAGACATCAAATATGCATAATTTAGATCGTGATACCTAAATGACAAAAATGACAAAAATATGTGTGGATAAAACTCAGACCCGCCAAATAGTTAGGGTAACGAATAAAATTATTTGTTACACTAGGACCCGTGACCATTCAACCTAATAAGCTCGGTTACTTGCAATTAGGGCCATGACACTTGTATGACCCTTTTTACTTATTTTAATGTTTTTTTCACTGTATCCACTTATATTTACTCCACAAATTAGTAAGTAATATAGCTGACGGAGCACTCGTACAAAATCTTTCGTATCCAGTAATAAACAAACATTATCGCGAGATGCGTACGTGATTCTGAAACATTGAAACCTCACTTCCTGACTCATTCATTCTCTAACTGGCACAGTGTGGGGCACTTCCACTATGATTTATTCAATAGTGTGAATAAACATTATTCTGTAATTTGACTGCATTCAATTCCGATCTGAACCTAAACAAGAGCCTCTGGTAAATTCTGGAGCATATTAGTTCGTATAAACTATTCAACTATCTGCAAACAGGTTCAAACATTGCAGAAGCTGAAATATACCTTAAGAGTTTGCTCCAGTCGCCGGCTTCTACCTGCTTCTCCCATAAGGCCGATGTTAACTCTCAAAGCCCGTCGCTCCTGAACAGATTATCCGAAATTGTTGATCTACGGTTATTGGAAAAGAACCAAAAAGTACCCAGCGATTTCAGTGAGCAGAATTTAGATTTCTTAAATAGTTCATACACAAAAATCGTAAATACTGATTATTTTGCAATTTGATTGAACGATTTTTATTTGTTGTATCCAAATTTTGCTTACTGAAATCTCTAGATTTTTTAATCTTTAAATGAGCCATAAACAATCGATATCGGATAACCCGTTGAGAAGGGCGAGCTTTGAAAGTTAACATTGACCTTATGGGAGAAGCAGGTAGAAACGCCAAAAAATCCTGACTGGAGCTATCGTTAAAGATAGAAAAACATGAATACTGTATTATAAGTTAAAATTTATTTTGAATGTGAGGTAATGTTAATAAGAACAAAAAGTGTTGAAACAATGCAGAGACTTTATTGAATGTTGATGTAAGAAAAACTGTTTGACTATGTAGTTCACGTTGGTATGAATCTATTTTTGTATTGGTTCTGTTATTTTATTTACATATCAATACGAGTTAAATTACTCTACAGTTGATCCCTTTTGTGATTAATTTCAAGTAAACCGTTTAAAAGAAAAAACAATACTTTGATATCTCAAAATTGAGATGGCCCTTTGATTTATAAATCAAAACATTGTGTTTACATTTCTTTTTCTTTTTATGCGTGTTTTGCTTGTTTTCCAGCCCCCCGCCAAAGACTCACATCAATAATGGTTGACAGTATCTATCCACCGGGAAAGAGAGAGCTACATGCATCTGAAGGCCTTTAATCGTAGTTAATTAAATATTTTTTGATATTGAATCAGTAACAGAAAAAATAAATTATAGGTGAAATAATATAAAAATAAAACAATCAACTAAATATTGAGGCAATTGAAAATTCAAATAATATGTAACACATTTATTAACGCTTTTATTTCCATTAAAAGGAACCATCTTAAGGAGTTCCTAGGTGTAGAGGTGTAAAGCTTGATAAGACGTCGATATAGATAGACTAGTTTACATGCGAGACGTTGAGACGTTGAAACCGAACAGGATGCCAGAAACGTACGAGCAGTCGCGGCGAGCGACGAACGACGAGTCACGAGCATCGTACCGCATACCGACGCGACGCGACGTGGCCCGCTCCAAGGCTGCGACATTGAATACCCCAGACAATGTCGGCGCTATCTTGAGAATTCCGGTCTAATCAACGATGATGTAACCCCTCACACATGCACACACACACACACACACACACACACACACACACACACACACACACACACACACACACGCACACTCCCACACTTACTCGCGCACTACAAACCGGGCTCACACAATTACTGGCTCAGTCTCACAGTCTTATATATCTGGCCCCAGTTGGCTGAGACTTAACTGATGGTATGTTAATTTATAAATATATATATAATACATGTAGAGATTGTGTTTAATTGTTACATAATTGTTTCGTCATCGAAGATATTTGAATGCGGAGTTTGCTGTTGACACAGGTTCTGTTGTAGTTGAGCTCTTCGCCAAGAGATAGCACCACCGGTACTGAAAGTTGGTTTGAAGAGGAATCCCAGTATTTTAGGTTAACACTTTTGTTTCTTATACACTTACATGTAGTAGCGATTACATTTTGAGTACTATGTGTTGTCCTATATATTTTAGTTTGAGGTTTAGCCATAAAAAGGACGGGAATTAAAACATAATTAAAGTAAGCTATTTATTTATTTAGTGATTAAACTATGTTTATGCTTTGAAAATCTATTTGTATAGATTAATTTTGAAAATGATTAAACGTGTGAAAATATTTAAAGACTGTTGTATATGAAACGAGCTCTAATGAATTGCCATGCGTGATTTGCCCGAAACGTCTATAATATTGTGTACGTTTGCTCTTTTAGGTTCAGTTTCTTGTCTAACTACTACTTCTTACTTGACATAAACTTCCTCTTAAAAGTTAACATACCCTGAATCACATTCCACCCAGACCATATCAATCTATAATAGGTTTAAAAAAGGTTTCTACTCAAAACAAAAACTATTCTTTTTATTGCGAAGTTGTTTAATAAATTCCGTTTTTTATACGGAAATAACTGGATTAGTAGAATACGTTGCATGACTTGAAAAAAGGGTGTAAATGGAGAGCGTTAAAAGATTGTACACGTATTTTCTATTCTCGTGGTTCTAAGCACGTTACGTTTTGAATACTTTACGTTCATGATGCATTGAAACGAACTTATAACATCAGCAATGTTACCGATAAAATACTCATTAACTTGATATATTTAAGTATACCTATGAGCTTAGAATTAAACATATACGTTCGATAAAGTTGAAACAACCTTTATGAAATAGCTGATAAATAAGTTTATAAAAAACATACACTTTTTTGTAGTTTTAATAGAAGTCATTACTATATATGATTATAAGTCATATAAGTCATTTATATACTATCTTTTATACATCAATTCATTAATTTTTTCATCCTAACTGTTATATCATTAACTCAACTAGTATAGAGTCAACAGAGTATAGACAAAATTGATCTTCTATACGGCAGGTGGGAGTTATTTTATGTAGGTTTGTAAATAATATAGTTTTAAACGAGCATGCATGTTAGCTTATAATTTAAGATGACATGGCGAGTTGTAAACGTTCCATTCTTCCAGGTGATATCAAGTGTTTCCGACTCTTAGTTGCACGTATATCAGCCGAGGAATCTGGCTTAGCTTTCCTGCGTAAAGTCCCAATCAATTTAGTAGATCCCACACCTCCTTGACTCTGTAGTAAATTAATGGCAAAATTAAGCTGAGGTGAAAATTTCAGTAAGCAGCTGGGAAAAGACATTGATAATCTGAAATTATAAATTAGGTTTAGTCCGAAATATTTAAAAATTGGGAATTGATTGCAAAAGATAACGTAACGTAAGGTAATATGTTATACTAGCCTGTTCTGACACACCTAGTTCTAATTTTCCCATTGTAGTCCCACTGAGGACTTTCTTTCAATAAGTTGTCTCTCAGCCTGTTAAAATAAAAAAAACAAATTAGGTACTATGCAGCCACGCAGTTAAATTATGCATAGATTTATATAAATCCGATATATACAATGGAAGGGCCCGTATTCCTTTAGGAGTTTCAGCAGTTACTACAGGTTCCTACTAGTAAGAGATAAAACCAAGGACGAAATGCTATATGCAAGGATGAAAGGTTATATGCAAGGATGAAAAAGGCGAGCTAGGAGTAATCACTCCTCTGTCCTTCTAGCTTCCTGGACCACGCGATTAAGGCGTACTTCCTCCTAAGGCAACCTCAGAACAAGAAAGACAACCCAGGGGACAACAGACTTAAAGATAATTGGCGGGGATCTTATAAGATTAAGGAGGAACTAAGGTAAGAAGGATGCCGTTCAGACACAACATCAAGGAAAATTGTTGTACAAAATTGTTGTACAACTAATGACGATATATGTTGTAAATTATCAGTACCGTAAACATATCAAGAAGCGATATGATGTTGCTAAGGTGATAAAATCAACCTATGTGGAGTTGGATGTAGCGTTTGATGTACTAGCGCTGGATGTATCGTTGGATGTAGCGTTGCAAAAACAACTACTCACGGTTGTATTTTATCCTGGCAAACGAATTAGAATATAATAAGGATATGAAATCTTTAACTTATTTTGTGTAAAAACAAAACTATTTGAAATATTATCATTAATATTATAATCAAGACTTAAATTGTTAACAAGGTTATTTATTTATTACCAAGGACAACGATTGTATAGAGTTATTTCAAAGACTCAATCCTAACATTCCTACTTCACGTCTACATGTTAAGTTAAATGAACGAGGTTGTTATTCCACGTATTTATCCAATCACAATGAGGGCATTTACTCACTGGACTTCAAAGTTACTACTCATTCATGGAAATTGCTATCATGCAAATTCACTTTTTCTGGGTCAAATATTACCAAAAAATGTGTTTTCGATGAAGATAGTTTAATCGGTTCACCTGAGAACTCCGTACACACTACTATGGTAACGTTACAAAGAGGCGAATGAGGAAAAGGGATTCGCTCTCCGCAGAAAGGAGGCGAATCGTCACAGCAAACGTGCTTATCTATAGTAGTCATTGATTATGCATTTCAATCTGGTTACTTTAACGTTTGGATGGTTAAATCCGCGTGATGGGGAATCGGAGTCAAGAAAAAAACATGAAATCTTATAAATACCCATAATACAGAAAACAAACCTGTTCAGTAACGTAGTTTCTTAATCAAACTGAGATGAATATTCGCAGTATATTATTCTGAAGGTAAAAGAAGTAGCAGACGTTATAAATATTTCTTTTTCATGACCCTCCTGGTGCGTAATATTAAATATTCACGCTCGTTGTCTGACCGGAGCCGAGTTGCTCTGTGTTGTGTATTTGTATGCATATTCGTGTTGTTCCACGTGGCTGGCGTGAGTTTTCGGTTTACGTGTGTGAGGTCTATCGACGAGGTGTCAGCCACTGTTTAGATGACCCGCACACGCCTTATCGCCGCCATCTTGTTTTGTGACGTCATCTTTATAAATAGCAACGCGCGCCGCCACCGCCGCGCCGTTCGTTCTGCCTCTCCACCTCGCGCTATTCCCTTCTATATCTCATAACGTGAAATCGCTCTCCGCTGTAACATTTACGAGCGAGTTTAATTTTTGTGGAATTCCTTGTTTGAACAAAGAATCTAGTTTGGGATAAGGTTTATTTGGGAGCTTTTCCCTTTAAAATTTACTTTGCTGTTGTTTTCAACGGTAAGGAGAAAAGTTTGAAAATTAAAAATGCTTTGACTTTACAAGAAGTATATATTACAAATAATATTTACAAATCCATTGTACAAAACTAATAACTAAAGGTATGGAATAAAATGTTGTTCCTAAAGAAAGTCAGCATATTAAGAGTTGCTGTTGATTTACAAATTATATACTGCACCTTAATAAATGTTAATGTAAAGTTTTTTTATATACATAAATGTTAATACGTTGTATTTTAAAGCGCATTTTAAATCTTATTGGGTAGCATGATAAACTTGTATCACTACATATGCATACCATCTTGTATCAAAGAACAGTGTAAGGTATGTGAATATATTTGTTAGTGTAAAAGACGTATTTTAGTAGTTCATCTTGTTTAAAGAAGATTTATACCAATGTTATTTAAATGATTTGATTGTTTGACCAATGCCTATTCAACAGAAGCAGTGCACGCCAATTTGTAATTACATTGACATATAAAGTACAAAATGCGTTGTAGAAAATGTCCTCATAATAAAAACAATTGTGAATGAAAAGAGGCTATATTAGTCAGGACTTATATCTATTGTCAGTCTAAGTCTCAACATTGGGAAACACAAGATGAGGAGTGATTTAAAAGAAAAAAGAGCCAGAGGCTGGGTCAGAATTACTTCTTTGGCTTCTTTTTTGAAACATGGAATTTCATTTTGCCGCAGATAAGAGTGGCGCAGCGCAAGTATCTAGGGTGATTTGCGTTCATACCCAAAGTGCCAAGACAAGGTTTCACGCTTTTCCCAAGCCTGTTCTCTTTCTTTTATAAAAAAAGTTTCAATTCTGGCCTCGAGACTCCGCAAAAGGTACTTTATGACCGTTGCATCAAAGTATCCACGCATGATGTATAAATTTCGATTCGTTCTTTCTAGCTTTTGAAAAAAAATAAATCGTCTTCATTAAAATGGAAATGTTAGGGGAAATAATATGAATGTTTCAGATAAGGAGGATAAGGATAATGGTTGATGTATTAAACAACTTTCTTTTAACTATGTCTAATAATTAATAATAAAGCAAAAACTCTCTGATTAGCAACATACTTTAAACAGTATTATCTATTTTAATAGGGAAATAAAGAGGTTGAAAAAATCATACAGTTTTTTTCTATTAAACACACTTCCTAGTTTTACTAGGGCAATTAACTCCTTTCCTACGAATAAAATGTTACAATCAACTTCTGCAATTCTATATATAAAATACCAAAATGTATACATCTAAAATACTCGTTTATAGACATGCATGATATTCCAAATGTTAAGTTTATTGGAGAAACTCCTGTATCTTCTGTATCTAATTGAATTGTAAAATCTGAAAAACTATAACTAATACAAAACGAAATCGAGACATTTTGATTAAAGACGGTTAAGTTATCTTCAATTGATAACATATTTCTTCCCCCAATAGTTTATAAATCGGTAACTAATGTTGGTTTATTGAGTAGTAGACGATTTCCTAACCTATATACAATTCCGGTACCGCAGTGAATGGACTGCTTGTTCTAATATGCATTTTAAAAATACTAATAAATATTAAATAAGAATAACATGAAAATTAGATATGTTATATTTGATACCGACCGATCTGCAAGGTCAGTAGGCCAACCCATCAGCCCCGGGGCTGGACGGCGATGACGGACCGATGACCGTAGGGAGCCAATAAAAGTTGGCTACTACGCGCCGCCACGCGCAGACGCTACTTTCACGTATTTTTATGAGCTATCAACCGATTAATTGCCGTTCCGGTCGACCTTGACCTACAAACGTTATTATTGCCGCAGCTCGCCGCTGTTCGGATGTCTTCGGCTATCTTCGGATTTACGAGCGCATAAAACCCCGTTTATGTAGTTTAGACGTATGTTGCAGCCGTTGAACCGGGCGATCGGACTTTCCCTGAGGGAATTTGCCCATTGATTCGGCCGTCTAAGCCTCTTATCCACAAATAAGAGATGCACTAAAGATATGTCCTCAGATATTGTGAAGCAGGAGATATTTCGTGTTGGTAATTGTGTTGATGGCCTGCTGAGCATTTGCCAATCGCCGCGCCGTGGAAAAATATGCCATCAGCAAGTAAATTGCACAAGTTATCAGGCACGGATTTTATATAGGCATGCCACTTTTGACTTTTTTAAAGCGCCACTAATTGTTCCATAAATATCGATCGTCACATTGACCCTTAATGTATGTACGGTTTAATTGTTGAACATTACAGTTTTTTGTATTTTAATTAAAGGGCATTAGCAACTGTTGGACTAAACTATCAAACGAGGAAATATTAACTCTAAATTTTTAAAGAATAATTAATTTTGACTGTCTGCATAAGTGTAACAGAACAAACTTTAGCATGTGCGACATTTATACAAGTTATACAGCTCCACAATAATTGATTTTGTCAAGGACAAACTTGTATAACCCACGACAAGTTGACTTGTATGACCAAATCGGGTAAAACAATTCCAGATTGTATTTTAAACTTACTTATTACTGATATGTATACCTTGTAATTGAAAACCTCTATGTTTAATATAAATATTATATATATTTAAAGTAATAATATAAATCAGAATTTTAAATAAATTGTTCTTAAGACAATATTTGCTTATTAAATTAAACCTTACTTTAGTGTCTTGTTATGCACTGAATTTTCCTGGCAGACACTTAAACTTTTCATGATAATTATATTCATGACAACTAACGAAGTGAAATTAATTATATAGTAAGGTCTGATAGTAGTGTCTGAATGACACTATTGGATATTGTATATATTATGTAAAAAATGTGTAATCTTCTTCTCTAAATATAAAAATTCATGATTTTTTGTACCTTATGCGTTCCTATACCATTCTTCCGATTGTGACGTAGCTTTGCATGGTAAGTCAGGTTTTACCTAGGTTCGATCAAAGTCCTAAAATTTAGGGTCCACCCACCTGAACTTTGAAATGTTCAGACAACATTATAGATTTATGATTTAATTTGAGTTTCCGTGGTTACAATGTTTTTACCAACGGGAAAAGAAAAGAGAATCAACAGTAATCAAAAAAAGACCACGGGTTCTAGCTAGTTCCAAATGAAGACTTTCAGTTTGAAAATAAACTGTTCATTTTAATATCTTACATTGGACAAAGTATCCATTCTAACTATCAAACTTATCCTTCAATAGAACCAAGTAGAATTGTTTATAAGATGCAGTGTTTATCCTTCAACTATACTATCCTTCAAATGAAACTATATTTTTTAAGTTCATAACATATTGTACATATAATATAATTGAAAATAAATCAAGGAATCAAAAAAAAAAATATATATATATATATATGATTCCACAACTGTTGAGTGTTTCTTGACAGTCGAATCTCTAACCTTAAGCCCAGTTAATGTCTCTAAAATCGTGTAATGAAGTAAAACATACTGCGCCAAAGGATAAATGAAAACCAAATGTTTTAATTGTTTATACGATTCATTTGAGTGGATTTCCCTCATATAAAATAAGATATTAATGATAATGACAGACAAGACCAAACATAATAATAATAATAATAATACCTAGGCTCGGGACTATGATAAGATTTTGATTAGAGGTGCTAGGATACCAAGAACTTCCTTATTTCAAATTTGTCTATATGAACGTTAACGCAATCGCTTTTGAATGAAGGGTTTGAATGGGTTTGATGACATTTGGTAAAATACATATGTGTAGGATTGAATTACTTGTCATGAGTTCATGAACCAGGATGATCGAAAGAGGGTTTCATTGGGGTTTTAAATATATCGAAAATCGTGTTATGGGGATTAAGTATTTAGCCTGTCCATAGTTTATTTAAGTAAAAACCTATTTTTTTTAACTAATTAAAAATATGAAACTATTTTGATTCATATACTTTGACATTTTAAATTCTGATACGTCAATAGTTACAAAGATTTTCCATATGCTAAACACATTACGTTGTCTAATGCTACTGTTAAGGAGAATAAAAAAATATCACTTATTTATGAATATACAGGGTAATTATTAATACTCTGTATTTAATGATAGGGTGAACGACCAACAACGTTTGACTTAATATATTTAAATCAATGCAGTTTAATTTATCATCGTGTATTAAACAAAAAAAACTTTAAAACATTTTCTAAAATTGTGATGAAATTTTTAATTAGGGTACATTTTACATCATCAATTTGTTTTTAGTTATTGCTATTATTTTGGGGGTCTCAGGTTCGAATTAAGATTCATTTGATTAATTTGGAACAAGAATCATTTGTCCTCTATTTTCTATGACATTTTAATTGAAGTGGTCATACAAATTTGAAACAAAATAGCTATTATGAAAATTTGAACACCACGCACTTTTGGGTATAAAAAAAATACCTATATCTCCGGAAACGATTGAAACAAAAACAATTGGAAAAAACCAAGTTATATCCGTTGTTGTAAGGTATTGTTTAAGATGCATATCAAATGTTAAATTCCTATTTATTATGTAAGATTTACAGTAACATGATTACACGGTAATTTATTATGTAAAAACATAAAATGGCTACCCTGTATTTATGATTAGGGTTTTAGTATATGACGACCTTTAAACTATAGAATATAATCAGAGTGCCCTAAGTAACCCCGGTTTCCCCGGTAGCGTGCAAGGTATCATTTAACACAGGATGATAAGGTAGGCGGCGACCCCCCCCCCCTTAATCTAGGGTCTGATTAGTGACCGAGGGTAGCTGTCCGTCCGTCCGGCTGTCTGTATACACGGGATATCCATTATTGTCCAATCAGCCGGACTGTACCATACAAGGGATAATTTCATCACCTAAGGGGTCGATCATTCGCCTAAGGCCTTAAGCACCTGGCCCCTTTGATGTTCCCGTTACTGGTCTCACATAATCCAATTACTAGTTGAAATACCTAAAACGTCGATGGAATATAAAGATAGTAGTAGTAATGGTATTAAACGCTCTAAACAATTTAAATTTTGTCGTTCAAACTAATTTTTGCGATTGTTTCTACAGTTTAATATTTTTAAAGTGTCAGAAGGTGGTTTCCTGGACCTAACATCGGTTGTTTTTATTATTTAAAATATAAATATAAATTCATAATTATAGAATAAAGCTATTAATAACTAATGTCATTGCAATGGACATGTACAGTCTTCATTAAACAAAATGAAATTTGCCATATTTGTTCTATTAATTTTGTAAACTCATTGTTTCCATGAAATACATTTGTATTTGCATGGCATTGTTGTGTACTTATTATTCCGACCAGGGAGTCACACACATGTTATTTCGGATTAAGATTTATATAGCTATTAATTTAAATATAACGTATAATTTTAAAGTTAGCACTGGAATCAGGCAATACTAAGTTTTACTACTATCCTGGGGAGGCCTAAACAATACAAATGTATCAATACCTACAATAAATTAACTTTAATCGATGAAAGAAAAAACAAGAAAAAAATACATATTATTTTCTACAATATTTTTAATAGTTGTAAAGCATAATTATATGTATCGTTTAATTTAGTAACCCAACAAAACTATTTGTATGCGTGTATATATTTTAATTAATGCCGATTAAGATCTAAATATGTTTATAATCCAAACTTTCTTTCTTTAACTTTCAATTTCTAAAGTATTATGCAGAGATATTTCCTATGGTATCCTATATTTCCTATGATATTTGCCTGAGTATTACCATGAACGTGATTATAAGTTAAAAGTAACTTCATTAATTCTCCAATTCATTATTAATCATAATAATTAAAAATGTGTTCTTTAAACCGATTCTAAATTATACCTTCTATGGAATATGTTGTTTTGTTTATCGTAATAAAAAAAATCGCTAGAAATTAATTATTAATTTCAACCGTAGTTTTGTTGTTGTTAAAAACTGTAGAACGAGTTAAGGATACAACTATGAAAAGATATAGTTTTTTTAAATATGCAAAGCTAATATTGTAAAAAGCTTCCTTCTAAAATTACTCTCTAAAAAGGTTTTTATTCGGTGCGAATGGTAAACAATAGGTTTTATTTGACAAGTTTATTGTAAAAATGTTTCTTATTTTTGATCTAAATATTATGTACTATCCTGAAACAAGTATAAAGACTGATTAAACAGGAAGTAATCAGTATCAATCAAACACTTTATAATGAATGTTTGTAAAATATCGATGTATCATTAAGTAAAGATTAAGTAAAGATATTAAATTCCAGTAACAAATTCTCTGCAAAACCTATAACAAAAGTTCAAGGACAATCATTTTTTAACTTCTAAAATAGTGATTTTTAGAGGGTCTAAGATATCAGATTATTTTAATATTTAATAGGCAAGAAATATTTTTAACTAACATTTTTCAGGAACTACTAAATGAAATTGCTTGCTTTATACGTTAAATAAAAATACACTGAGGTTTAGATTAACCTAGTCCCTTATAATTTACATCCGTCCTGAGGACCCTGCTATCAGTTGCTGTCACTTACTGTTATACAGGATGACATCGAGAACAAGTATAAGACGAATAAGGTGTAAAAATTAACAATGGAATACCGAGGCAATATAAAATTAAAATATCTTATTTTAAGTGGGTGATTTCAACCTATAAATTCAGTAACATGAGAAGAACCAATGCTCGAATTCTAGCAAAATAATCCATTCGTTTGAACAAAAGCGGGTAACAGTGGGAGAGGAATTCCCGTCTCACAATAAACAAAAATCAAGTTATCAATCGATACATGCCAGGCCGCCCCACGCCTCAAGAGCCCGTAATTGGATGACATCCTTATTGGACAAACATTGGCCAGCCCTGGCTCAATATATTGTCTTGTCTTGCCCACGATCACCTTCTTGGTCAACGTGTTTTCATATACTGTAATTTCTCTGCCGGGTAGTTTTCTAGATCAATAATGTCGATTTGTAATGTATTGACGGCTTTTAGGTTTGTTTTGCTAAATATTTTAATTGTGTTTCAAGAGTGGGCATACAAATGCTGTAAAAGGTTTGTTAAGTTGCTCATACTTTGAAGACATTCGCATCTCTTACAAAAACTGTTGGGTCGGAAACAATTTTATAGAATCTACCTCAGGTGCTAGTTATCATCAACATTTCAAACACCCATTCAAAGAGCTCATTGTTTAATAATCAGTCTTTATATTTATAACGCTCATTTACACAGAAAATTCAAATTAAACAATTACACCACTAGACAAAATATCCAAAATTACAGTACCAGATCCTACAAAAGGTTAAGTATCCCGTAACATTGATTGGCTTTAAAAGGAAAATGTCTTTAAATTAACTCCAATAAGTTTGTTTTTAAATTGCTTATCCCTGCTAAGTACATAATATTTTAATAATTTATAATAGTTGTTAACAACAGGCTTGCAGATAATCCATTTTATAAATTAAATCAGTTTATAAGTACCGGTATTCCTAAAAGTGGTTTATATTCAATTGTTCATAATTAAAATGGATTTCACTCATGACTTTTTGACAATTCAATAGTCTGTAGTATGATATTTGTACTGACGTTGCCTATTTCACTATATGTATGTGTTCAATGGTAATAAAGCTTCTGGATTCTTGATTCTTGATTTTTTATTCATGGTGGAACTAAGACAATGTTTAGTGCTGTGCACTTATGTGCTTTTTATTACATTATATGCTCTTTACGCATACTGTATTACATGTTTTAGATTTAAGATACTTTATGTAAAAAGAAAAACATGCCCAGACAATGTAAAAATAAACAATGCAACATGTGTAGAATAATATGGGTTATTTGAAAGAATATATGTAGCATCTCAAAGCTATATAGACTAATAGTTGAAAAACAAAATAACTTTGACTGGTTAGGAAAACATGGATAATGCACTCCGCAATGGTTACAAAATACACATTCAGACCTTATGGAAATATGTTACCTATGAAAGCATGTTCTTCAGAGATTTGCTGACTAGAATGGTGATAGATTGTAAGATAAATTGTAGCTTGATATATAAATGTACATTACGTTTTAATAAATACATTTAGTAAACGTATTGGAATTAATAAATTTACACTTAGACATGGTAAATATATAGGGACACACTGAAAACATCACTATATCATTTTTTACTATTGAACAATATTTTGGATGAATCATTTTGGAAAATACCATCATCTCACGAACCATCACCACTCAAAAGTATATGGTTTAGGTCAGTTGATATTTAACAAAAAATGTGGGAATTTACTTCTGGAGTAAAGTTGTATTGCATTATTCAATGATATTAAAACCTATTTGGAGGGATTTTTCCGGTACTCGTGAAACAAATTTAGTATTCCCAAAACCCTCACAATAGAGGTTTTAGGAATTTTTGCACGAAATAATTCTTATTGTAATAAAAATTGATAAACTTCAACAACATTTATTAGGATATTTGTAGCAAATAATTTAGGTAAACACCAGAAGTAAAGAGCATATGCCACGAGTTGATACTTCAAAAATATATATACAAATAATAGTATTACAATTTATAACTGTATTATCTTGAATTCAGTATTTATAGACACAAATAAGTAACAAATGCTCTAATGTCCAAAATATTCCAAGATACATAATTACCCAGAATGAACCTAGAAATGAATGAATTACCCAGTAATTAACCATTGTCATATACAACCTTTAAAATTGTTTACCTATAAATCTTGTTATTGTAAATTATAATTATAATTCCTAAAAGGGCAAAATGTTACATTGAAACATCCTTAAATAATATATCAGTTATGCTCGTAATTGGTTTACAAAAGCAGGTTTTATAGTTTTTTAATAATTTCTGGGTAAAAAACTAACTTTCCAAAACAATACAGTTTAAAGTTACCAACTTGAAAGGTTATATATATTTATTCGATCAGTACAAATATTTACCTGGTTCTTCCGAATCCTCGAAAATGGAATGATAGTAAAGGATGGGTAGGGAATAGCCTACGAAAGGTATGTATATGCCAGCGGCGTATGATCGTAACTGAGAACGGCCTGTTGTATCATATACGATACGGATACCGTGTCACATCGTACCAGGGTGTACGTGACCAAACCCCATACATCCCGATACCCGGCCAGTAACCAGTACGAATACATCAAAACTTTTATTTTTAAGCCGTGCGTGACACAGATCTTATAACCCTTTGTGCCCAAAATGTCACCGCCCGATGGTTTATGACACGAGCGTTCGTTTAGAAGAGGTTGTTTTAGTCCTGTAGTTTTGGTGGATTATTTTTTGCTACGTTTGGGAATTAGTTTTCTAGCTCCCGGATGCTACAACAGTCCCCAGCCATTTGAATTTAATTAACTCGCGTCAAGCAAATAACTACGCCTAAACTTAATACAGTAAATTAAAATGTATTAGTTTATATTATGATTCTTGTACTTTAAAGTAATATTATTTGCAGGATAACTACTGATTAGTTACGTAGTTTGAACTTAATCTTGACAAAATTAAAAATGTAGGTTAAGAAGGAATATTCATGAATTATAGATAGGTAACAATAGTAAGTTTGAAGGGGTGGCAAACAATCAATAGCACATATAAAGAAGTGATAGTATCTTGTTTAAAAGAGTTTTATTTCAAATGACAGGTAACGTTTCATTTACTGAGCACAGTAAATAAACAACATTATAACAACAGTTATAGATAGTACCATTGGCTATATAATACTTCAGTATTTATAGTCAATGATAGTACTAAAGTGTATAATGAAAATAAAAAAATGCATAATCAATGTTATTATAGAGTGTGCAGATTTAACAATGACACCTTCGAGGTCACAAAACCGTCAGCCAAAATGTCAGCTCTAGACGTTTCTTCCATAAATTTTCAGAAGTCTCTACAAACTCATCGAACAATTTTACCACGTTTTGGAAATTTACGTTTCTAGAAGTTTGGTATACACATTGTTGTCCTGGTATCCACGGAAGAAAATTTCCTTTCTTTGCGCTTGTGCGAAGCGCTTAATTTGCAGGACAGAATGTTGACAAATCAAGAATGTTGTATTTGATTTTTGTTGTTGTGATTACAGACGTAGCTAAAGTTTGGTAAAAACGTATAAATAATAAACCTAAATGCAAATGTAAGCATAAGTTGGCCCATGCTTAAAAAGAGGTATTCGTGAAACAATCTTTAGCCTCATAAAACAAAATATAGTGCTTAAATTCTCCTCCCCACCACAAAACATACTTGCTGTAGATGACGATAGTCAAGTTAGTCTACAACTCTATGAGCTGTAATAGTGACATTCCTAGGCTTGTTTACAAAACAAGATCATAAATCTACTCGTCTTTGTCTAATTTAAATAAAAAAATGTTCCTTGAAAAAGAAGTCCCGTTGTCTTTATAGCCTGTATTTCACAATAGTCGGAGACACAGCGATATTAGCATCAAGTGCTGATATAAATTCTGACTAATTTCCACAATAGATCAAACTCCTAGACAGAACGCCGTCCCACGCGGGGCTAGGTCTCTTTGCTGGGCGACCCGAGGCTGTATTTCTGAGTCTAGGAACATTAGCACACCGACCACAAACTCCACAATAGATCAAACTCCTAGACAGAACGCCGTCCCACGCGGGGCTAGGTCTCTTTGCTGGGCGACCCGAGGCTGTATTTCTGAGTCTAGGAACATTAGCACACCGACCACAAACTCCACAATAGATCAAACTCCTAGACAGAACGCCGTCCCACGCGGGGCTAGGTCTCTTTGCTGGGCGACCCGAGGCTGTATTTCTGAGTCTAGGAACATTAGCACACCGACCACAAACTCCACAATAGATCAAACTCCTAGACAGAACGCCGTCCCACGCGGGGCTAGGTCTCTTTGCTGGGCGACCCGAGGCTGTATTTCTGAGTCTAGGAACATTAGCACACCGACCACAAACTCCACAATAGATCAAACTCCTAGACAGAACGCCGTCCCACGCGGGGCTAGGTCTCTTTGCTGGGCGACCCGAGGCTGTATTTCTGAGTCTAGGAACATTAGCACACCGACCACAAACTCCACAATAGATCAAACTCCTAGACAGAACGCCGTACCACGCGGGGCTAGGTCTCTTTGCTGGGCAACCCGAGGCTGTATTTCTGAGTCTAGGAACATTAGCACACCGACCACAAACTCCACAATAGATCAAACTCCTAGACAGAACACCGTCCCACGCGGGGCTAGGTCTCTTTGCTGGGCGACCCGAGGCTGTATTTCTGAGTCTAGGAACATTAGCACACCGACCACAAACTCCACAATAGATCAAACTCCTAGACAGAACGCCGTCCCACGCGGGGCTAGGTCTCTTTGCTGGGCGACCCGAGGCTGTATTTCTGAGTCTAGGAACATTAGCACACCGACCACAAACTCCATCAAAATATTAGCGCGTATTTCGGTTCCCGCCGGGAGTGAAACTCGCATCCATTTTGTTCTTTATTTGTATTCTCAAAAGTCGCGTTGGCTGTTCCCCTAATTAGTGGGCCGCCTGGGTAATTCAATAAATTTCCCTCGAGAGGACGACAGCGTCAGGGAAAATTTTGTCCCCAGGTGTTTTAATCAGAATTTATTTTTCAAGGATGTTTTCGGACCACCTCAGATCCGATTGATTCTCGTGATGGGCCGCTATCTTGATTGAAGCGTGTCTTGTTGAAGCCACTCTGTATGGAAACTTCTCAGGGACAGATGTCGGTGAGGTTTTTTTTGTTTCGAAACCTTTCATCGAACCGAATGCAAAACCCGTTTTGTAATCGGGCTATTTCCTTTGAGCCTTGCCCTTTAGAGTTTGTAAGTAAACGACAAGCGAACCTGAAATAGTTCACGAACTAAAGAGTTCTTTGTTGCGTATGAATCTTTCCAGCTTTGATTTTTTCTGAATTAAAATGTAACGATTGTTTTATTTTGCCTCACCCATATTTCACTAGACATAATTAACAAATAAAAATTCTCCACCTTTCACAGACTGTCGGTCTTTGAAAAAAAAACCTCTTTACGCCGGTTTAAAATGTTATCAAATGTTGCCTAACTTCATTTCATCCATTGCTGACGCCAAAAAATTTAAAGCAACACTTAAGAATGATCTGATTGTGCATTGTTTTTATTGTGTGGAAAGTATTATTGAACACCTCAGGCAATGTAACCCCCTGCGTGACTTTCTGACCCCTCCCCTCCCTACCAATCATATTCTATAGTGGCTGAAACTACTTCAGCACTTTGACCTGTTCAACGCCATCGAGCCTAAGAACGGAAACAACAAAATGAAATGAAATACACATTACATTTTGAGTTTTTGAGTACGTCCTGTTTATTTTTTTTACTTACTGATGGTTTAGAAAATAATGCGATCTTTTTTTAAGTAAATTTATTCTCGTGCTGAAAACATACTGACAAAAACTATTAGTGTGTGAAATATCCCTACTGTGTTTTTAGAAACTGACTAAAGTTGTGTCTAATTACTCACTTTTAATTGCAGCTAATAGTATTTTTAGTTAACATATAGAAAACAATAGAACATAAAGGTCAATGCGAGGAATCATTAGATAATTACGAGATCCGTTTTTGTAGAATATTTTGGCTTTGTTGCGCTTACTCAAAGAAGAGTCGCTCTTTTCAAATAAGTCACAACGTGGCTACCCACTTCTGATATTAAATTAAAACAGTACCTGATAACACTGGGGGAGAAAGGGTGAGCTAGAAGGGTGGGCTGATGAACGGTGCCTAATTTTCCTAATGCACTTGTAAAACAAGCGCTGAATTGATTCCCTTGACGAGTCAAATTAAATAGTAATCAAATCTGATAGGGGGTAATATTTACATCGCTTTAGCTTCAAACTTTAATCAACTTTACATATACATTTTTTTGTTGGCATGATTTTGCATTAAAATTTGTTTGGGGTATATTGTTATATTTTAAACTAAAATATATGGGTTGTCCCGTATATCCCATATCAATGACCTTTGTTTTATTGTAAATAGTAGAATTTCTAATAATTTGTTAAGATCTATATTATTAATACGATACGTGCAAACATTGTAAACAATAAGGCTTTTTTGTTTTAAGATTTACCCCCACATAGTATACACTAAAAGGCGTGTCTAGGTGTGCAGATGTGTAAACTGGCTTTAGATTTTCGATTTATGCCTCGGGCTCTGCCCCATGGCTCTTCCAATTCCCCATATTATTCATATGGAGGAGAATGTTATTTGATTTATGTCACATGTGTTTTCATAATAAAATAAAATAAAATAAACAGGAGTTATAAGGATTATATCTAACTACAGACTGACATTGATTTGTTTACGATTTAACTGTTTACTATTCTCGATTCTCAAAACGGGATGCGCAAACTGCGCGTAGGAAATTATAGGGTTACACTATTTTTTTTTTTTTTTTAGCTTAAGGTAAATGTTCCTTAATAATAATATGAGCGTTATTGGGATTGAAAGATATTTTAGGTTAAAATAATATTAATTGATTATATACATTGTGTGTAATCAGCACTGACATTCCCAACTACAAAATATATTTGACTACATTTTTTACTAACTGTGTGTACAAGTATAAAACAAACTCTTGTAATAAAAAGCAAAAACAAAAAGTGGTCTACCGTTTAATCTTCAGTTTTCTTTAAACTACGAATCATTACTACGTCAAAGTAATATAATCAATTTGTACTTAGATTCATTTACTGAACACATTATCAAATAGTTCCTCTAGATGTCAGATAGACAATTTACTTGTTTCAATAACCATAACACATATTAGAGTGCAGGAGTTGTAATAACTCAAAATCCTTGCATGACGCAATATATTCAAAATGATGTTGATGAGAATATCATACAGTTATGATTACACTTTAATCAAGTAGGTTAGATTTATCACAACTGACAAAATGGATTATGTACCTCTAAGCTTATTCCAGGAAAATAAAACTTTATAGTCACGAGTTAATGTTAAAAAATATAGGAATTCAAAGACTAAATCAACAAAGTTCAAAGCGTCGGTTTATTCAGGAACTGCTCCAATTCGCCAATAGACAGCTGGGTCGGCCATATTGAATCGGGCCCTAAACAATACCCCGGCTAGAAGGTTAGGGCGGGACCCTAGGATTATATTCTATTCGCATGTTTACTGGATAGCAAAAAGGCAGTGCAAATCAGTTGAAAACAAGGATTACTTCCATTCCTTCCTATAATTATACCTTCTCAATTCCTCTCCATGAAAAATATTTTAATATAACTTTGCAGTTTGGAAGTAACAGAAGCATGCACTTTAAATAAGAGTTGAATCATTCTCGTTTGCCAATAATCGTCGTATCATACATGTACATAGGAGATTTATTGTCAAAATAAAATGCAAAAGAAATGTTTGGGAAATGTCGTTTAATACAAATTTAATGATATTGATTTTTTTCACTTTTATGTTACTCAAAGCTTAACTGCATGAAAAAGTACGCTTTTTGTCACTTCCATAATGGGGTATTTGAAACACAAAATTGTAGAGCATTACCATCTTGTTCAAAAATTATCATGGGAATCTACGCGTTATTTTTAATGATTTAACTATGATCTCGCAGGAAGATAATTGTTTAAATCTCATCTTGTCGTAAAATATTTACAATACTAATTCATTGGGAAATCAGGTGGAAAAAATCCAATGTATTACCAATATGTAAATTGTACAGTATTAATGCAGAAGAATTATCAGATTCATAAGCGAAGAAATGAACATATGAATGTCACATAACACAAGGAACATACGCTGCATAGTCTGACACCAGTCAAAGGGGTAAGCTTTTCTAGGCATTATGGATAGGATGACGAGCTGTATTCACATTAACATTTGAGTGCCTCGTAAGCCTAACGATTAGCGTCTTGGATTGGGTGCAAGGGGTTCGATTCCTGGGGCACCTGGTTTTGAGAGAACTGAACCGTTGTCTTCTAACAACATTAAATACAAAATTACACTTGCGTAGACAAGTAAAGATAAATAAATGTGATGATGAACAGTGAGCTTGAATTTATACGATAGGTCGATGGTACTTAAAACTAATTTTAATATTAAGCTAAATCGTTAAGCAATAGTTCGCTACCGAAAATACTGACGCATTAATAGTAATTCCAGTAATGTCTTCTAAACATATTTTTCAAGGTCAGTTTACCGGTGACGTTACTTATTTGTCAATAAAATTTAACCTTTTCTCGTCTAATTCAATGAAAACTAATAAATTTGCATAATCTGATTAAATAAGGGAATCGAATCCGACACAGAAGAATGGACTGTGCTGATAAATCCCAAGGCAGCATTCAATTGAAGGAAAAAAGACCTCGAGTTGATTGAATTCCGGCCGAACGATATTTTTCAATCTTGGCCGGCGTGCAGAAATAGAAATCGCGCCTCGCTCCATGCTTTAATCAACACTCGAAAGGCGGAAAGTGAATCAATTATTCTAAAATCTTTCAACGTTAGGAAAAAAATACCCCCGTCTCAGCAAACCTGCGTACTCAGCGAATTCCCAATGCATAATACAGTATATGTCTTAATATCACATAAAGCCGCATACCAAGTTTCATAAAAATATATTCACAAATAAACGATATATACAGTTGTAATTATTCTCCTTAAGAATAACATTGGGGATGAGTACGTAGGTTTGCTGAAACAAGGAATGCAAACAATTGGTGTTTATGCAAATAGAAATATAATTCAACTAGGAGAAGCCACATACCAAGTGTCATCAATATTCATTCATAAATAAGCGATATGTAATATTTTAATTATTCTCCATAAGAATAACATGGGGGCTGAGTAAGCAGGTTTTCTGCTACGAAAACAATCGGTAAAAATTGATTTTTTTTTTAAAAATAACAATAGACCTCAACCAGATGAAGCCGTACACCAAGTTTCGTTAGTATACGTCCATAAAAAAGCGAGATTTAAAAATTGCCTTATTCTCCATAAGAATAACATACGACAAATTGACGTAGAGAAATTATCAAAACACCAAATTGTGTGTTTTTTAAAGCTGAATCCAATGGTGAAAACTAACATTTGACTTTATAAAATATTACATGTAAAAACTAAAAAAAAAACATTTTTGGGGTACGAACCCCCCCCCCCAAATACCCCTTTGGATGGAGCGACCTGGCTGGTTTTCGAACTTAAAGACAAAAATGTCGCTTTACACGTTTGTACCAAATTTCATCAAAATCGGACCTTTTTTACGAGAGTTATCACACCCACGGACACACACACAAACACACACACACACACACACACACACACACACACACACACACACACACACACACACACACACGCACGCACGCACGCACGCACGCACGCACGCACGCACGCACGCACACACGCACACACGCACGCACACACACACACACACACACACACACACACACACACACACACACACACACACACACACACACACACACACACACACACACACACACATATATAGTTTTGAACGAATGGTGTTTTTGCGGTCTGGGGACCGCAAATCGAAAAGTTATCATGGTCCCGGGTCTAGGTCTTACCATGCTGACTACGGTAATAGCTTCTTAGGGGAAATTCGCTAAAACAGGGTTAAAGTCGCTTTCGAACGTTTTCACTTAGGCCTGTGAAACTGGTTAAAAGTCCGATGTTAGTCAAGTACATCGCATTTCTGATAACCATGGCGCTGGCTGCTGATTAGGCCCTGGATAGAGTTAATATTCCCGGGACCGAGTGCGGAATGTTGATTAACTTTTCACGCCTGACCTCCAGCTACGCGACACCTCGCTGCGTCTTGTAACTCAACTTATCTCTCGTGACTTTTAAATATTCCATATGTCTTATGCAAATTCACTTTAATATATTTTCAGAGAATGTAGTAATAGGTAACTAGTACAGTATGTGCATTTTCAAGATTTTCTTACTGTATTGATGTTGGTAGTAAATTATTATAACAAATATTTTGTCCGCAGCATTACATTAATAACATCACTATAGTTCGAGTTTTGTTATTTTAATTTCATTCAATTCCATTTCAGTTTCATTTGTTAGTAGGTCCGCATGAAATTTGGCCAAGCCAAGTGAAAAATTTATTTATATAGGAGTTGTGCGGATGATATATGTTCATGGAGCGGGGTGATATAGGGTAAGACCACTGACTTGAATTGTGAATCATTGTACAAAAATGCCACTTGCCGTAGAAAATAAATAAATAAGAACAATGAAAATATAATGATTTCTATTTGTTCGCAATACGATATTAAGATAAATTAGTGTAACTTCTAAAACAATGAAAAAAGTTAGCTAAGCTTCTTACTATAACGTATAGAAGACACATTTTTTAAATACGATTTGGCAAGTAAAATCCATTGTTGTGCGAGTGCTCAAAACATTGTATTGTGTAAGAAAATGTACGATAGTTTGTTATATTACCGAATCTTAAATACACAATTCTTACGATAATAGTCTTCTTACTCCGAACAACCGTAATTGGAAAAGTCGAATCGCCGAAAGTTCCGAGGAAAACAAACACAGAGTTTGCCACAAAGTTGAAGATCGCTCGTTTCATCCGAGCTGCAAAGTGAACTCGGCTCTTTGGGGAATAGCGGGCGGCTAAGACAAAGAGCAAAGAGTCGTAAGCAAACGAGAACGTGAGCAAAGAACAAGAGCAAAGTGGTAAAGTGTATTGGCGAGTCAACAGGCACGCTGTAAACGGCGATGTCAACAAACGGTCGCTGATGGTGTAAACACCGGCCGTTCCGCCGAACTGTCCTCGCCGTCTTGTCCCAGTCCAGTTTTGCATTTCCTAATTTAACTTCTGCGCAATTTTAAAATGTCTTGTACAGCATCTGTTATAAGTATTATTATATTATATAAATTACCCATGAATATCAAAACAGTTAGTATTCAAATTTTTTAAATACACATAAATATAGCATCTTAATTCACATAAGCGTTATGAAACGTAAATACTGCCCGATCATGTTTAATATAAATTTTCCTAAACCAATGATTAAATAAAAATATACTTGTAATGTTTACATTTACTTTTAATTGTTACATTCTATTTAGTCCCCTCATGAAATACCAATATAAATTTAACATTTAAGTTGTACAATACAATACAATGATCATTCGTGCAGCCTTTTTATCTCCATGTAGGATAATTATATATTAAATATTATATTAATCAATTTTAAAAATTAATTTTAGCTTTGTTTTTTTTTAAGTTTGTGATATATACATGTGCACTTTACTGCATAGTGTAAATTGTTGTGGAACGGAAAATTTCAATTGTATAATTCTTAAAACAACATTTTTTATGTTAATTACTACCTTATTTACCTATCAGTTTCCAATCCTGCAAAATAAGCCAATGTATTGCTTTACAAAATTACACGCATTCTAAAATATAAATATACAGGGTGATTGATATAAGTGTGCCAGCTGTTTTTCTTGAAACGTATAAAATCTATCAAAAAAAGTTAAAAAGCAACTTCCTTGGATTTTTGTTTCTGTTTAATTTGATTATTTTGAAATTTTGATTTTATCCGCCATTTTTTCAATATGGCGGCCAACTTTAGTTTTTCACATGGAATGTCCATAGTTTTATTATGTAATCAGGTAGAAAATACAATTATACAACGTTTTTATTCTTTAAATTTGTTTCACTAAACCTAACCGTTAAGGGGGTTTTATTGTTTTTAGCAATGAGTATCTCACCTTATGTGTAGCTCTGGAGGCTAAACAATTAGGTTTAGGAAAGAAACACCAAGTATAAAAACGTTTTAAAATTACATATCCTACCCTATTAATTAATAAAATTAGGGGATATCAAATTTCTGAAATTTTCCCGCCATTTTTCCAATATGGCAACCAATTTAAAATGTTGTCTTATGACTTTTCCCTAGTAATATTAATTAATAGGGTAGAAAATGTAGTTTTAAAACGGTTTTATTCTTGGTGTTTCCTTCCTAAACCTAGCTGTTTAGCTTCCAGAGTTACTCATAAGGTGAGACTCAAGGCTAAAACAATAAAATCACCTTAACGGTTAGGTTTAGCAAAGAAATACGAAGATATAAAAGTTTTAAAATTGCTTTTTCTACCAGATCCAATAGTAAAACTACGGTCATTCCATAAGAAATACTAAAGCTGGCCGCCATATTGGAAAAATGGCGGATAAAATCTAAATTTAAAAATCGTAAAATTAAACAGAACCAAAAATCCAGGGAAGTTGCCTTTTTAACTGTTTTTAATAGATCTTATTCTTTTAAAGAAAAACAGCTGACACACTTATATCAATCACCATGAATACAAAACATTGAGTTGGATGTATTTGATTATTAATAACCAAGTTAAATACATGACCACACTTAGTTAAATATTAAAACAATAAAGGCTATGTTAACCTGCATTTGTTATGTAATAATACGGTTATATTTGTGATCGTAAAAACCTGCTACCGAGTGCTCAACACCTTATTTTTTATGATTCGCCTAAAAGCAATCAAACAAATTAACTCGCTACCCACTTTCTTCATTATTGAAAGAAGGTTTATGGCTTCGCTTTCATATAGCGTCAACAAAAACTATAGATTATTAATCTCTATAAAACTGAAGTGACCGATATGCAGAACGGTCGTCGATCACGTGGGTCTAATCGTCCGGCGAGAGAGGCGGACACAGTTTGCTCAGCGTGTTTTAATCATCGTGTTTTAAGGATGGCCATTTTGACGGAGCCGGCATTAGGCATTAGCATGCGACGCGGGGTGGGAGGGAAATATATGCAAACGCCGAGCGGTACATTGGGCCCGCGCCGCGCCGGTTATTTGGCTGCTGGCCGAGTAAAAAGTGGCGTACACCCTTGATAGTTTGTCGCAGATGACGCCGTATCGGGACGTGTCTTATACTGCATGGCCCGGATTTGTGGCCACTTCTATTTTCTCTTGATCACGCATCCAGCTGCTGTAAAAACGCCGCGGTTTCGATCGAGATTATATCAGGTCGAGTTTGAAATTCCGATTTGTTTTCTACTGATATATATTTCACCGGGATAATCCGAATCTCGGGTACGATTAATCTGATCGATCCGATTTACAAGTGTTACTTAAAGTAACCCTATTAAAACTACTCATCGAAACTAGAAATAGGTGTTTAAAAGATAATCAAAGTTCATTAACCCTTGACAAATCTTACATAGCGACACAAGTATTACTTTGCAAGTTTGCTGGGTTTCAAATTTATAAAGTGTAAAAATGATTCCAAGGAGAGAACGTAAATCCCATATCATACGACAGTACGAAGGGGGTGGGGGGTTATTTGTTTTGTAAATATTGGAAATATTTGGTGCTAAGTCATTGTATATTCTTGACCAGACCACACATATATGTAATTTAGTTTTATAAGCGTTTGTTATTATATTAATATTAACGTTAAGTTTTGAAAGAGCAAGAGGAAGTGCAAAGGCCATTGTAATAGGACTCATCACCACGCACATGCCATATGGCACATGTGGGGACAACACTTCCAATTTCTTTACTCGTTCTCTATATATTAATTTAAATGTTGCAAATAGATGTCTTGATTTCTTTATTAATTTATTTAATTTATTACAGCTGAAATACCGCAATGTTTGCAAATACACATCACTACATTATGTTAATGGAACATATAGTAATCGTCATTTCACCATAACGGCTTTGTAATAGAAGATGCCTTATTACATTCCAAACAGGCTGTCGGTACTGAGAGACCGACGAGAGTAAATTACAAAAGCAATTAGTCCGGTATCGTTTAAAATTTCACGTCAGCTGGCTTGTTAAAAGTTGTAGACGTAATCAGGTGTCGGATAGCTCGAGGCCAGGCATGAAACACTAATCAGCTCTCTGCAGTCCGAGGCAATATTAACTCCATCCAGGGGGCTAATAAGCAGCTACGCGGCGCGCAGCCATGGCCGCTGATGAACTTTTCCCCTCTGTTTTACGTGAATATCCACTTTCTATTATTAGTTTTGTGGAATTAATAATAAATAATGCGTATTTCATATACCAGAAATGTAATAAAAACAAGAAAGACAATGTTTGGTTTTGATAAGGTTTGTTCTCATAACTGAGTAATGTATTACTTACCGTCTTTTACCACTAAAATATTTCTGAACCATCGAATAGTATTCCGATTAAAAGTTGATTAGAAGCATATTTAAAACATCTACACAGGGAGATATTTTGTATATTGATCGAGAAAAAAAACATAATACCCAGTATTGTGATTTTTTTAATAAATATGTATGACGTACAACTTCTACTCCCTATAATCGCAGAATCACAAATCAATGGCTCCGGATAACGAAACGGAACTCAAATATTAGGTTTTACAGCAGTAGGTATAGTAGGTAAAGAAATGCAAAATTTTTTGGGGCTAAACCTACCTCTTAAGGCAACAGAGTATAACAGTATAAAAAAGTTCCAGGGAAATGATTATTTTTCGGTAAACCTATCCCCAAAAGGGTTTTGTAAGCTCTCACGCAGTCATCCCGAAGCATGTGGGGTCCAAGACAATATCGGATGGGTTCAAGATGGCTGCCGCAGATGCCGCTGTCGCTACGGTTGACCAATCCGGCGTTGACGCAAACTAGGGCAAGCTCGGCTTAGATCAACTTTGTCGTCTTTGATTTTATACCTCCGCATATAATCTCGACATCTTCGATAACTTTGTAGTGGTTTTCAAGATTTCCTGCTTCTGTTGAAAAAAGTGGATGATTAGAAAAATCGTTATAGTTTTAAAAATGCCTTTAGTGTAAAGTGAAAACAAATGTTATTTATTTATTTTATTCAAACACGATCAACGCCGTTCCACAAAAGTATAATGTAAGAAACAACAGCAGTAATTATTGTATTAGAAACTAGGAAACATAGTATAACAATAGAACATAATTAACGCCGAACATAGAGCAGAATTTGTCACGGCTTTAACAAATACATTTGTCCACTTGTGTTGTTAAGGGAGTGAATTGTATAAAATATACTCACACAAATATTATAGAATAATATAAAAACACATTTTTGGGTGCTATAGCGACAGTCAACATTTTTCCATCAGTTATTTAATGGCGTAGAGAACAAACTTTTTAGCACGTTGTGGCGGTCTGATTAGGTTAAGTTATTGATGAAAAATAAAATATATTATAAATTAAACTAACCTGACCGCCGAAGGTCGTTGATAAGGGTAGGGGGCCTCTATAGTGCATAAGTAGCTAACAAATCACTTGCTCGTATCGTACTTGCTTTTGTGTAATGGGAGTTTCCAGATGAAAATGTTAAAATGGAGCCACAAAAAAAAATGTTAAAATGTTAAATGGACCATGTTATCATTGTCTTTTGGATTTCTGTTTAGATCGTCATTAGCGAAAAAAAGCAAGTTTTGTGACGTTACTCCTTCGTTAAATTAAAAATATGTAGTTTTGCCTTTTTTTATTACTCTTAACATCAAATACTTTAAATTTGTGATAAATACCTAAACAAGAATTTGTTGTATTGGACAAGTTAAACGAATAAACCGTTATATAATTTGATTTCCTGTCATATCATACATTGTTTGAATCTCCTATTATTTAATTAATCTGTAATACTGTTCATACCTTTTATTGAATAGTAAATGTTTAAAATGTTTGATAATTTTGGCGAATTTTAATTTTTAATTCAAAATATCTTTAACGCGTAACACAGTAATTTTAACAAGTATACAAATTGAGCAATTGTGAACTACAGTAACCTCACTTATAAAACAAGACGATTTCGCTGGTGAACAACAAATTTATTTTAGCAAAGTTTTATATGTTAATTTGTAATGTACGTCAACCAGAGTTTAAGTTACTTCCGATGATTACAAAATAATGCAGAAACTAAAAAAATATCAAACTACAGTTCCCCTGCTCCCGAGGATTCCTTTAAGAATCGCTTTCCTCAAATCCAATTCCGAGATAAGCGCAGTCTGATTACCGGGCGGAACTTATCCGCTTAATGAGTTATCCGAGTTTTTGCCCGAGGCGCGGCGGAGCTACTTTGTATATTAGGGCGTTCCTCCAGCCTAGATTAACTCTGCTCCAGTTTTGCTTTTTGTTGAAAACTTTGCAAGTTATGTTTCCCCCAACAAAGCAACGCTAATAAGCTAAAGCCCTCCGGAGCTGGGAATTCTGGAATTCTTCCATCACAATAGGTCGGGAGGAGGGGGTTCTGAGATTGTGCTCATTTTTCTTCCGCCCGACTCCGGCTGAATCAGATTTATAAAGAACTTACCCGCTGATTACTCTATCTTGGACTTTTACTGAACCTATTCCCGGATTAATCTCGCTTGAAAAGTTGAATTAGTTTTTTATCTAGCGTCTGATGAGCGGGAGGTGGGCTGTCTCGAGGCAGAACAATGCTTTATGCTGAATAGACGCGGAATTGTTGTCTTCTTTGAAAACATACAGTTTCCTTGTTTTGTTTGTGTAATGCAACTTTAAAATCAATTTGCACAGTCCCACAATTACCCGATAATTAGTAATCAGATATTTTAGTATGTGCTGTTTAGTTTCAACCAGCATGGCCGTATTTAAAAGATCTCTTGATCTCAATAAAAATCGAATTAATACAAATTACGTGATATTATAAAGCTTTTTATTTCATTATGGTTATGAAGGTTTTATTTTCAACTACAATAATTACTTATGGTAACAGAGGTTAAGTTATTTTAATGTCTGTTAAATTAAAATAGGGACATTTGAAATAACGTTAGGGAAACTTATTTGAACGTACATCACAATTTACTTTTAGGTTTCAAGAGCATAATTTATGTTAGAATATTATAGTACTTTTTTCTTTCTTTTTAATATTGACAAAAGTTTGATTTGAGATAAAATGTATTTATTTTATGTCTGGTCCCTCATTTCTTGATTGTCTCCTAGCCTAGAGTTTATCAGTGCCTGAATTTTGAATAGTCTAGGTCATAATTAAGGTTAATAATAGTTTATTAATATATAATATAATTTTAATTTTTTAAATAGATTATCATAACCCGCAAGGTGTATTTTGCAATCCAGTCCTGATTTTTGAGTCATTCTGAATCATAGGTTTCTAATTATATCATCCCAACCCTCTATTTTTATTCAATTTCCTTTAACACTCCTCAGGTCACTAAGGAAGTTTTTAATCAAGCTATTTTCAAAGAGTCGCCGGAATACTACTCCCGAGGAAATACCCCCTATAAAAAATGCCTACGTTATTTTTACGTCACGAAGTGCGGGGCCTATATCCGCATGAAATTTGGCCAGCCAATGGAATTCTAACCCCAACATTATAATTTGAACAAATTTCAACTGCATTGATACTCAACTTACATAATTAACTCAACAGTTCGGCTCCCAGAAATCTACCCCCCAAATGAACTAACACCGGAAATCTCACCCCAAAAATTGATCCCAAGAAATATCTCCTAAGGAAACTCTCCCTAAAGAGCTAACCCTGGAAATCTACCCCCAAAAAAACTACCCCCTTAAATCAAACTCCCCGCTGTAGGTAAAATATAATGCAGGTAACGTTTCTCTAACACGAAATAGGATCATCACCTACGGATTACAGTAGTCTATATTGTATTTTATTAGCCTAAATCATTCTATATGTTATTGATACTCAGGGCCACAGGCTGTTTTGATTGCGAAATAACTTAAATAAAAAGTAATTAGATAAATTGAAACGAATTGCTAAATTTTATAAATTCATGTTTTTTAATAATGTACAAATTACAGGAATGGAATGTAGTATTAGCGAATTTCCCCTATAGGGAAGAAGCTATTACCGTAGGTCTCATGGTAAGACTTAAGCCCGAGACCATGATAACTTTTTGTTTTGAGGTCCCCAGATGCCAAAAACACTATTCGTTCAAATTTATATATATATATATATATGTGTGTCCGTTAACACGATAACTTGAGTAAAAAACGTCCGATTTTGATGAAATTTGGCTCAAATATGTAAAATGACATTCATGACTTTAAGTTTGAAAACCAGAAAAATCGGACCTTGGGAAGGGGGGTTTATGGGGGTTTTAAATTTTCCAAAAATCAGTTTTTTGCATTTTTCACCCTAAAATTTTTAAAAAACTTACTTTTGGTTTTGACCATGTTATAGAGCTTAAAAAAACAAATAATTTAGTTTTTTGAATTATTAACCTAGGTTAAGTGGTTGCGGAGAAAATCCAAAAAAACCTGCTCATAAAATCTCCCATGTTAATCTTATGGGAAAAAGGTTTTTGGCTTTTCCTCAGTTTATTTTAATGTAAACTTCACATTTGCTTTTACCAATCTGTTCATTTCCACAAAACAATAATTTTGGCTTTTAAATTGTGATTCTACGCCCAACCGTTGCAGAGATATTCGAAATGCTAAACACAGTACGTTGTCCAATGTTATCCTTATGGAGAATAAATAGAATTTGATATCTCAATTATTTATTAATGTATGTTGATGAAACTTGGTATGTGGCTTCAAGTAGTACTGGTATATTGATATTTGCACAAAAAATTGATTTTTTTTATTATTCCCGTATCAGCAAACCTCCGTACTCAGCCCCCATGTTATTCTTATGGAGAATAAGTAAAATGTACTGACTCCCTTAATTATGAACATAAATTAATAAAACTTGGTATGTAGCTTCACTTGGTTGAGTTATATTGATAATTATATAAAAAGCCATTTTTCTGTTCCTTGTTGCAGCAAACCTACTTTCTCAGCCCCCATGTTATTCTTATGGAGAATAACTAGAATGTCATATATCGCTTATTTATGATTGAATATCGATGAAACTTAGTATGTGGCTTCGCCTAGTTAAATTCTATTTATATTTGCATAAAAACCAATTGTTTCTGTTCCTTGTTTCAGCAAACCTACATACTCATTACCAATGTTATTCTTATGGAGAATAATTAAAATCGCTTATATGTGAATATATTTTTATGAAACTTGGTTTGCGGCTTTATGTGGAATTCAGACAAATATTATGCATTGGAAATTCGCTGAGTCCGCAGGTTTGCTGCGACGGGGGTATTTTTTTATTTACTATTTTGCAATTAAACAGCCTGTTGCCCAGAGTATCAGTAACCCAGAATAGTTTGGGCTAGTAAAATATAATACAGACTACTAAATAGCCGATAAATGATGTTCCCGTTTAGTGGTAGAGAAACGTTACCTAGATAAACATTTACCAACAGCGGGGAGTTTCATTTGAGGAGGTAGCTTTCTGGGGGTAGTATTCCAGTGGTCATACTCTGCAGATTAGTTCTTTGGGGAGTAGTTTTTTGGGGTTGGATTTCTTGGGCTAGTTTTCTGGGGTTAGATTTCTGGGGCTAGTTTTCTGGAGGTTGTATTCCGGTAGTCGTACTCTGCTGATTAGTTTATCCTGGGGGTAGTTTTCTGGGACTAGATTTCTGGGGTTAGTCTTTTGGGGGTAGTTTTCCGATGCTAGCTTTGACGATATTTGTATTAAATGACCACTACTTAATTGAACAACTTTAGCTGTATCATTTTGGTCAACTGAAATACATACTAATTTACCTGTCCTTAAATTTTGCGGCCGGAAAACTACCCCAAACTTATGACGTCAAAATGACGTAGGGGGTACTTTTCCAGGGGTAGTTTTCCGCCATCCCTTTTCGAAGCTATTATAATTTCAACCCTTTTGGAACGCAAGCGTCTGATTACCTACAAGAAATGTCTATTGCCATTCTGATTTCCAGAATATATATTTCATCTTCATAGTGCTAAGTTGAGATAAACAAAAAATAATAATTTAAAGCATACTTGAATGTACGTCGAATTATATTACACTATCAATATGGATACTTTACTGTATATTCATAGACAGACCATTAGTGAGGAGTATACAACAGGGTGTTATTTAACCTTTCCAGACTCTTGAATCAGTTTATTGCTAGAGGGTTCCGTAGGAAAATAATTGATTGCATTCTCATACAATATAACTCGTAGTTAAACTTCGAAGTTTACATTAACAGAATATTTTTTCCGTACTAATAAATACCCCCATTGCAGCAAACCTGCATACTCAGCAAATTTCAAATGGTACTCCACCAAGTCATGAAGCCACTTGACAACTTTAATCAAAGCATATTAACAAATAAGCGAGATATGACATTTTATTTATTACCCATAAGAAAAACATTTGGACTGAGTATGCAGGTTTGCTGCATCAAGGACTACAAAATCTGGTTTTTATGCAAATACCAATGGATCACCTCCAGATGAAGCAACATACCAAGTTTGATAAAAATATGTTCACAAACAAGCAATATATCACATGTTTATTATTCTCCATATTAATAACATTATAGCTGCTGAGTACGCAGGTTGCACAAAAATGAGTTTTGTATGCAAATAGCTTTAAAACCCAACCATATTAAGCAACATAAGTTTCATTAATCTATGTTAATTATAAGCGAGATATACAATTTTACTTATTCTCCATAAGATTAACATTGGACAACGTACTGTGATTAGCACTCTCAATATCTCGGTAACCAATTGACGCAGAGCGATGATCAAAATACCAAATTATTTGTTTTATAAGCTGAATTCAATGGTGTGAACCAAAATTTGGGATTACAAATAATTATATGTAAAAAGTTCAAAAAACCCATTTTTGGGGTACAAAACCCCCCCAAAACCCCCCTTAAATTAGAGCGACCTGTCTGGTTCTCGAACTCATGAAAATATATGCTGCCTTTACACGTTTATACCAAATTTCATCAAGATCGGACCATTCTTACGAAAGTTATCGTTCCTATGGACACATATATATATATATATATATATATATATATATGAATTTGAACGAATGGTGTTTTTGGCATCTGGGGGCCTCAAAACGAACAGTTATCATGGTCCCGGGCCTAGGTCTTACTATGCCACTTACTGTAATAGCTTCTTCCTTATAGGGGAAATTCGCTAAAAGCTAAATTTAATATAACTTAAACAAACAAACATTCACCAAACCCAGCGGGCGCAGGCGGTTTACAGCCGCTGCAATCATAACGTTTACCCAGGCAGTTCGAGGACACGGGTTTAACGCCGCAAAGGTGAAGTTCAAACAACAGTCAGCGAAACATAACTCTTAATGAAAATGAACCGGAGCCGGGTCCAAGGCACGCTCCCCGTTAATGCTTGTTTGACTACGTAAGCGACGTTGGCTTTATTGTTGCATTTTGATGCAGAGCACGCTGACGCTGTGCCGGCGCGGCAACTGTGCCGAACATAAACGATAAGGGTGTCATACGAGCAGATATGGGCGACGTGTCTCAGTTTGATATGGGGGAAGCTTAATATCTATGCTTGGAGCTGGGGAAACGAATCTTCAAAAATTGTGTTAGTACTATTTCCAATATGTCAGTTTTAAATGTATTATTTTTTCATTAGGTTTACAGTCCAATTTAACGTTAATTGCTTGTTCAGAGTTTTACATAATTAGAATGATTGAAAAATGCAGCAAACATAATTATATTGCATGCAAGGCAGTAAAGATGTTTTGGTAAAAGTGTAATATTTTCTTATCACTTTGGTTTCAGAAGCTACTTCAAGTATTTCATAGAAAAATTTAGTTCAATTTTAGTATTGTGACAGTATTCGTTTGTTTTTAATCATGCAAACATTCATAAACTATAATTGAAATATGAATCTGTTTATGTTTAACAATTTAGTTAAATTTTATGTTCAGTTTTAAGATAATTGCTAAACAGTTTTGGAATGTGTATCTTAATACATCTATCATCTTAATTATCTACAAACACAGTTTTGTGGTTTCTAGCCAATTTACATATATTCAACACCGAATATTTTCTGGGTGTCTTAAGCTGTAAGGTGTGTGTTTTTATTTTAAAACTGTCCCACGCGAGTCAGAGCTAATCCAAAATAACGAGTCAGATTATTCAAAGAGGGATTATAAGACTGTGACAATTTAAATTCAAATAAATAAGGATTTAGACTAACCGTTCCTCAAGGAATGAAACTGGTAAGGGGATTAATCCCGGTGCCATTTTGAAGAGGGTTACATGTTTGCCGTTCGCACGTCCCGAACGCCGGAGTGGGATTAACGGATGGCGACATCCGAAATGGTATTCGGGCCCCGACGTATATGCACTAACAAACGATTCGCCAAACCTCAGCGAACCTGCCCCACTAAAACGGCTTTGATTTCCAAATAGTTGTGTATTTTAATTACTTTATAATATTAAACTCACTATTTTCCAAACAAATGTTGCATAAAACTAAAATCTGCCAGCAATATCATAGCTACAGCACTGAACATTTGCAGAAAAGTACGAAACAGTAAATAATATTTTGAAACTATAATACCCCCGTTGCAGCAAACCTGCATACTCAGCGAATTTCAAGTGGTACTTCACTAAGTCATGAAGCCACTTACCAACTTTAATCAAAGCATATTGATAAATAAGCGAGATATGACTTCTTTATTCCCCATAAGAAAAACATTAAGATTGAGAATGCAGGTTTGCTGCATCAAGGACCACAAAATCTGGTTTTTATGTAAAATACCAATGGATCACCTCCAGATGAATCAACATAGTTTGATCAATTTATGTTCATAAACAAGCAATATATCACATGTTTATTATTCTCCATACGAATAACATTATAGTTGCTGAGTATGCAGGTTGCACAACAAATGAGTTCTGTATGCAAATAGCATTAAAACCCAACCATATAAAGCCACATACCAAGTTTCATTAATATTAGCGAATTTCTCCTATAGGGGTGAAGCTATTACCGTAGTCGGTATGGTAAGACCTTGGCCCGGGACCATGGTAACTTTTCGTTTTGAGGTCCCCAGATGCCAACAATGTTCAAAACTGTATATATATATATAACTGTATATATATGTGTCCGTAGGCACGATAACTTTCGGAAAAAAGGTCTGATTTTGATTAAATTTGGTAGGAACGTGTAAAGCAACTTTCATGACTTTAAGTTCGAAAACCAGACAGATCGCTTTATCGAAAGGGGTTTTTTGGGGGGTTTTGTACCCTAAAAGTGTTTTTATTAAGTTTTTTACAGTTAATATTTTAAGAAATCTAATTTTACTTTTCACCGATGGATTTGATTTAAAAAAACGAACAATTTGATTGATTACCGTGATATTGAAAGTGCTAAACACAGTATGTTTTCCAATGTTGTTCTTACGGAGAATAAGAAAAATGTTATATCTCGCTTATTTATACACGTATCCGGCCGAAACTCGGTATATGGCTTAATTTCGTTGTGGTCTATTAACAATTGTCCAAAAAAACAATATTTTGCCACTGGTTCGCGTAGCAGCAAACCTGCGTACTGCGCCCATGTTACACTGAGAAAAAAACATACTAAATAATGCAGAGACACCCTTAAATAATGTTTTTTTGGAACTTGATTCTTTAAGTATGTTACTGGATGTTGTTTGATTCCAAATGCATAGGGATGTTACATACTTACAGAACTGTAGAAGGTCAGTGACGTCACTGTTTTTAAAATAACTCGCTTCAATTAAGTGAAACTTACTTAACACACCAGTGAAACGTTGTTATTGAAATGAAGATTCACAATTATGTCTCCTGCTTTAACGTACCCAACTCAATTAATAGTGCATGCAAACTACTTGTTTGAATTAAATGTCACAACTCTATTCACTGGTTTATTGTATGTAACTAACGTGTCAGTGTATGAAACATACTTATTTTACTGAAGCTTTACCATGGGGTTTCCTGCTTTGTCGTATGCAACACAGGTTACATTATAAGAAACATACTTATTTGAATGAAGATTCATCATTAGTTTTCCTTTTTTATTGTATGTAACTTATGTTTCAGTGTATGAAACATACTTATTTTAAAAAAGTTTCACCATGAGGTTTCTACATCGTCGTATGTAGCTCAATTATCTTATGTGTGAAATCTTATTATCTTATAAATTATCAATTATCAATTATCAATTATCAATTATCTTATCTTATACTGGAATTTTGTATGTTGCTCAATTACCAATGATCATGAATCATACTTTGTTGAAATATTATACACATGTAGGTCATTTACACCGCATTATGAAATATAGTTGTTTTCAGAATACGATTGCCATATAAATAAACATAACTGCAAACACATAAACTATTAATTTTTAAAGACATAAATTGATCAAAGGAACGATGCCTTAGAAAAATTCAATTAAGTAGTTAATAGGTAAATAAACCCTATTATATTTACCAATTCTCACCTTAAATTTTACAGTTTGATAAATTAATTTTAAAGGCTTTGTGCTAAAATTAAAATAATTTAATGTTTGATGTATTTGCAATTGTTTTTATTTTAAAGGTAATCGTATACTGCAATCAAGTATATTCCAAAATACTATATTAATGGCCTACAACAATGTATTATATTTCACTAAAGTATGAATCATACACATTGACAATTGAGCTAAATAAAATAATCAAGTATTTTTCACACATAGATAACTGAGCTACATACATTTTATCTCTATCTATAAAAGGCAAAGCCCTGGCTGACTGACTCACTGACTGACTGACTCACTCACTCACTCACTCATCACTAATTCTCCACCTTCCCATGTAGGTAGAGAGCTGAAATTTTGTACGTTGATTCTTTAGGCATAAGATAGGAAAACTAAACAGTTTTCATCCTGGTCTGACCTTAGGGCTCAGCCAGAGATCTCGACAATATTCCCATGTAGGATTCCTTATGGACATTCAATTTGGTTTGAGCTAATGAAAATACAAACAGCTGATATTCATTCGTAGTAGTTCCACGGGCTAACCACAGAATGCAGCACACACAACTGCCATAGTTTTTATAAATTATTTGCGGGGCGAAGCCTGCGGGAACAGCCAGTAATTAATGAAAAATTGCATTAAAGTTGAACTGAAAACAAATTAATGAGGTAGTTTTCGGGTGCCTTCTTAAAATAATTTAAAAATACTGTATTGAGAATAAAGTATATAAAGGCAAAGATTTATGACTTAAAAATTATCTTATATTTTCACTCTAAATTGAATTAAACGTTATACATGAATACGTCATACGTTATACGTTATACATCAATTTGTAAGCACAAAGTAAACTGTATCTATGAACGTGCACTACTCTTATTTAATCTTAAGTAGTTGTTTCTTCATTTCAAGGTCAAGAGAAAATTTGGTCAAAATTAAAAAGTATACTTTGTCTTATTGCATACTGCTGCTTGTGAAAACATTTTAACACCTTGATTGTACTTAATATTATAATTGATCAAGAATTTGTATATAAGTTTAATGTGGTTTATTTTCACGTGTTTCAATAAAACAATTAATACGGAGATTCGGGTTAGTAAATAAGGAAAATATAATTTTACCTCAAATGAATTTTTATTACACAAATTAGAAACTTGGAAGAAATAAAAAAAAGAATTACATAAGATTATCTATTTTACTGACTAACAATAATTGTAACATACAAAATGCTATCAGTAGTAGTTTTAAAAAATAGATGTATACCTCAAACTGTGTTCATCACACTGATCATCCATTTTAACCTAGGATCAAACGAACTGGCATTACGGTACCCTACACAATTAAACTCCAACAAAGTAGCACAGCCTAATTAATATACGTACCACAGAACACTGGGAACAAGTAACATAGTTCGCAAGATCACTGACCACAGATCACCGAACAGAGCGATCAGTCACACAGTAATGACTAACTACCAACACAGTAATACAAGTAAAAAGTAACAGAACTCTAAACAAGTAACACAATACGCAAGAGCACTGACCACTGACCACCGAACCGAACAGAGGGACAAGTCAGAAAGTGACTAACTGGCAAAACGCGTCCAGAATCAGAACTTTAGTTGTGTTTTAGGGAACGTTTATACGTTTTCACGAGTGTTACATACGTTTCAGAGCTTGTATCACGGGTGAATCTGCAAAGAAGAGATAATATATACTTATCAGAATGTTGTTTCATATCCAATTAATGATAATGTTTACTTTTAAATCAGCATACTTATGTTATTTACATATATAGGTATGAATCATTATTGACCGTTAAAAGAGATAAGTTTATTCTTTAATAAACAAGTGTTACGTTTGTCTAACAGTATATCACACCATTGGATACAAAAATGCACGTGATTTATACTTGATATAGTGTTGCAACATACATCTTTCACTTTTGGAAATATAGGTTTTACTTTTAAAATCAGGATACGGATGTTCACTACTGTTGTTGGTGTGACTTACCATTGACCGCTAAAATAGTATAAGAATTCATACTTCTTTACAATGTTACGTAAGAGTTATACGTATAATAAGTAATGAAACACTTAATCGTTATTTGAGGTATGTTATACGTACTAATCTGCCAGTAAGGCTGAAACAGAATTAAGAGCAGCAATACCTGGATGACGTCATTGGAAATGACGTCATATCCAGACAAAATTCACCCTTATTTTCTCTACGAAACACCATTACAAATAATAGACAGTATGTTTCATTATGATGAAGTATGTTATACTCGGCATAATGAGATTCATGAAATACCATGTTAAGACGTGGTGAAACATACAATCAAAAAATATTTACATACGTATGATATTTACTTGCATAAGGAATTTTATACTTTTTTAAGTATGATAATCAATTAATAATGGTAAAACTGTTTTACCATTACGTACGTATACAGTATTTTTCTCAGTGTATTCTTATGAAGTATAAGAACAATGTTTTATGCCTCACTTAATTACGAACATAAATTAATATAACTTGGTATGTAGCTTCTCCTAGTTGAGTTACATTGGTATTTGTAAAAAAAGCCATAATTTGTGTTCCTTGTTGCAGTAAACCTGCGTACTCAGCCCTCCATGTTATTCTTATGGAGAATAATTAAAATTGTATAAATTGTTTATTTATAAATGGATACGGATGAAACTTGGTATGGCTTCACCTGGTTGTGGTATTTTGATATTTGAATTAAAACCTAATATTTTCTGTTCCTTGTTGCAGCAAACCTGAGTACTCAATCCCCACGTGATTCTTTCTGGAGAAAAATTATAATTTAACATAGATTCATTTTTGATTATGTATCTATGAAACTTGGAAATTGGCTATATATGGTACATGTATATGCATTGGAAATTCGCTGAGTATGCAGGTTTGCTGCAACGGGGGTATATGTTCATTAATAAGCAAGATATACAATTTTACTTATTCTCCATAAAATTAACATTGGACAACGTTCTGTGTTTAGCACTCTCGATATCTCGGTAACCATTTGACGTAGAGCGATGATCAAAATACCAAATTGTTTGTTTTTTAAGCTGAATTTAATGGTGTAAACCAAAATTTGGGTTTAAAAATAATTATATGTAAAAAGTTCAAAAAACCAATTTTTTGGGTACAAAACCCCCTTAAAGTAGAGCGACCTGTCTGGTTCTCGAACTCATGAAAATATATGCCGCCTTACACGTTTATACCAAATTTCATCAAAATCGGACCATTTTTACGAAAGTTATCGTGCCTACAGGCACACACACACACACACACATATATATATATATATACATATATATATGAATTTGAACGAATGGTGTTTTTGGCATCTGGGGGCCTCAAAACGAACAGCTATCATGGTCCCGGACGTAGGTCTTACCATGCCACCTACGGTAATAGCTTCTTCCCTGTAGGGAAAATTCGCAAAAATTAATGACATTATTAGTATTCGGTTTTAGATTAGGTCCAAAGTAAATGTTTCACTACAACAAAAGCAAATGTTTTCGTTGTTATTATAACTTTTGTGTTATTTCCCGGTAGATACATTGTAAATATAAGAAATAAAATGCAGTAATTTATATTACCTTTTTATTAGCAATTTATAATGACCAATTTAATTTATCAAATAAAATCTTGAAATGTATACTTTAAGAAGGTAAGCATTTTGCTACTAAAGGCTACAATTACATTTTTGTATAATAGCGATTAAATAGATAATACTATTTTAAAAATACAATTAGAAAATAATTTTATATCTCAGAACTATTTCTTCAAAGACTAATTCATAATTTTACTAAAATTGCCATTGTGTCTAGTATAACACACTATATACCAATAGTTTAGGTTTTGTTGGACTGGTTTTATTACATGCCGTACTTATACGACCACGTAATATACTAACAAAGCAGTTTATTGATATAAATCAATGTGCTTATGTAATGTTTTATCTAGTAAATTTAAAATGGTTTAGTAAAATGTAGGAAAAGTCGTTTGATATGTTCAGATTTTTGCAATTAATTATTCTTCAAAATCCTTTGAAAGTGATGCACAATACAAATATGGCATGGTTGCACAAAACCTTCTTCCTTGAATAGCTTTAATGTTGTTTATAGTAAACAAATTGGTGAAAATAAATTAATGTATTGTTTCATAGTCATTTTATATATATAGTCTAGTGAAATCAATTCCATTGGGAAGTATATCATTGATAGTTATTAAATACCACTGTAATAACATCTCGTTGTTTCTTCTTTCTATCCACAAACAGTTAAATTTATGAAGTGTTCATTTTACATTGTTTTTTTTTATAACTAATAAGATCCCCGATTACAACTATGCCAAGTCATATGGAGACTAATTCGAGTAAACTGATCAATTACATCCATTCATCTGACATCAAAACCAGGGATGCCAACCGACTATAATACGATATGCAAATTTCCCTGCTTTGCTTGCACGATTAGAACACTTCATGTGGTTAATGTTGATTGTTGATTGAGTCGAAAATACAATAATTAATTAGTTTAATACACAAAACATATATAAGAGAACTAAGTAATGAAAGATGATATGTGAATTGTGATATGGCTAAAACACAGATGTTTTGGCCATGGGATTAGAAGCTACTCTAATCGTCACTGGTGACTCCACAAACACGACCTGTAGTACGGGTTGTGACATAAAAAACAGATCGTGTTTGTTATTGTGTTGGAATAGCGATAAAACTAACAAGCAAACTGTAGTCATTATAAATAAATAAAATGTATTTTAGCTTTCTGAACTAAGTAAAAACGAGTGTTTTTAATTAGAATGAATAACATTAGACAATGAATCAAATAAATAATTTATGTAGAGAGACTATTATGTAATTCGTATCGAAATATTTCTAGAGTCCATTTTCTAAAAATAAGCCCCTCTAGAGGTCAACCACTTGTGAGAACTGTGCTGGTCCATCTCCGAACCCTGATGTAGTAAGCCGGGTGTCGGTCTTTTCATGAATTTAAATTTTCAATTAGACCGGACGAGGACTTATTCCCGGTCTCTCTCATGTATGGGAATGCCAGCGCTGGCCGTACCTTATTGCCCGACACTGATTGTATAAGATATCTCCTATACTGTTATTTACGTTTACTTGGCTTGGCCCCACATGGCACGCAATTAGACCGGACGAGGACTTATTCCCGGTCTCTCTCATGTATGGGAATGCCAGCGCTGGCCGTACCTTATTGCCCGACACTGATTGTATAAGATATCCCCTATACTGTTATTTACGTTTACTTGGCTTGGCCCCACATGGCACGCAATTAGACCGGACGAGGACTTATTCCCGGTCTCTCTCATGTATGGGAATGCCAGCGCTGGCCGTACCTTATTGCCCGACACTGATTGTATAAGATATCTCCTATACTGTTATTTACGTTTACTTGGCTTGGCCCCACATGGCACGCAATTAGACCGGACGAGGACTTATTCCCGGTCTCTCTCATGTATGGGAATGCCAGCGCTGGCCGTACCTTATTGCCCGACACTGATTGTATAAGATATCTCCTATACTGTTATTTACGTTTACTTGGCTTGGCCCCACATGGTACGTTTGAAACATGGATACACGATACAACGGTATTTTTTATAATATTCCAAAAACACACACATCATAGCATCATAATCTACTTTATAGTTTAAGTCTTCCACTCTAAATGTAGTATCAGTATGGGATTTTATAAAAGTGTCTATACCAAAGAGTAACGTATTTAAATAAACATTAATCACTGCCCACTGTTCTCCCCCGCCAGCCCCATTTATTCCATCAAGATATCACAATTTGCTCACAATTATCTCCCTCAAATTATCCTTTCGAATTTCACTAAACAACTGTATAGGAATGAAATACTAATCAACTACTGTACAACTATTTCCTTTATAAAAACTACATTGTGGCTAGAATGCTTTGGTCTTTCCAATATGGGATCCAATTTGTTTATTTATATCCAACTTTATTTAATTATCTATTTCATAATATTCACTGTCTTTATTTATCTGATTTATCGACTGAAGAGAATGACTTTTTTAAGAGAATGAGAGAGTGATATCATTTATTGGTCTGATAAGGATCGGTGAGACTGGTCAATTGCCTTGTACCATCCTTTATGTATATTTACCGTCTTGTAATTGACTACAGTGTAAGAGTATGCATATTTTGACGTGATGTAAGAGATATTTTAATCACACCCCGTAATTATAACCACCCTTGCCATGCTATTAATACTTTTTTTGTGTTTAATATGCATTCATGCACAGGCCTAAGACTGTTTCAGATATGCTAAATACGATTTATATTAGTCCAATTTCCATCATCAAAACAATTACCTATGCAGCATTTAAAGCTATTTGCTCTTTAATGCATCTTAAGCTAGTCATGGTTTTCACTCAAGTATTGGTTTTACATACTCGACAGTTTTATTTCAATACAAGTTCATTTCCTTCAGTCATTAAAAACGTTTATATAATTTGAAGCCGATATTCATCAAACAAAGTAAACATCAAGTTTTATATTTTAAAATGGTATGAAAACTATTAAAGAACGATGAAAATTATTTTATTTATTTTTCTCAAAATGTGATTATTATTGAATGAATACAAGCTTTAGCCAATAAAGTATTAAACGAAAATATGAAGAGAAATGCGGAAAAGAAAAATGTGCTGCGGTACAAATTGTTCTCAAAGTCGGGGAGAGTGGATGGGGAGGGGGCGTCTGATGTATTAAACATGTTTCCTTTGGCGGATGAAATACATTTTGTTTTTCTTCTCCCAAGGAAAGATACAATTTGGAAACAATTTATTCATTAATTTATATAAGTCCGCGATTCTTTCTTGGAAATATACTAAGGCAATTTATAATACTAAAATATAAAACTTTTCATTATTATGTCATTACAATTTAAAGATACGGTAATCAGTGAAACACATAAAATAATTATTCGGAATTGTGTTACTTAAACATAAAGTTTTCGCATAAGATTATACATCAAAATACCCCCGTTGCAGCAAACCTGCATACTCAGCGAATTTCAAATGGTACTTCATTAAGTCATGAAGCCACTTACCAACTTTAATCAAAGCATATTAATAAATAAGCGAGATATGACATTTTATTTATTCCCCATAAGAAAAACATTAGGACTGAGTATGCAGGTTTGCTGCATCAAGGACCACAAAATCTGGTTTATAGGTAAATACCAATGGATTACCTCCAGATGAAGCAACATACCAAGTGTTATCAATTTATGTTCATAAACAAGCAAGATATCACATGTTTATTATTCTCCAGTAGAATAACATTATAGCTACTGAGTACCCAGGTTTGCTGCCATGGGGACCACAAAAAATGAGTTTTGTATGCAAATAGCATTAAAACCTAACCATATAAAGCCACATACCAAGTTTCATTAATATATGTTCATTAATAAGCGGGATATACAATTTTACTTATTCTCCATAAGATTAACATTGGACAACGTAAAGTGTTTAGCACTCTCAATATCTCGGTAACCAATTGACGCAGAGCGATGATCAAAATACCAAATTGTTTGTTTTTTTAAACTGCATTTAATGGTGTAAGCCAAAATTTGTGTTTGAAAAGAATTGTTTGTAAAAAGTTCAAAAAACCCATTTTTGGGGCACAAACCCCCCCAAAACCCCCCTTAAAGTAGAGCGACCTGTCTGATTCTCGAACTCATGAAAATATATGCTGCCTCACACGTTTGTACCAAATTTCATCAAGATCGGACCATTTTTACGAAAGTTATCGTACCTACGGACATATATATATCCGTACGTACATATATATATATATATATATATATATATATATATGTATATACATATATATGAATTTGAAAGAATGGTGTTTTTGGCATCTGGGGGCCTCAAAACGAAAAGTTATCATGGTCCTGGGCCTAGGTTTTGCCATTCCACCATTGGTAATAGCTTCTTCCCTATAGGGGAAATTCGCTTACAGAGATTTAACATATTTTTCAAACTCATTACGTTATAAATGCATGTTTTATATGCATTATATTCTCCAAAAGGAACCCAGTATTGTTAAATTTCCCAATTTAATCATACAACCAAATTCTAAAAGGTGTTAAAAATCTAAATTTTAAGTTTTAAAAGTTTTACTATTAAAAATGTTACTTTCTTAAAAAATATTATTACTGTGTTGTTAGTATACTTTAGAACAAGTTTAAAAGTGTATGCTTAAAGTTATTCATTAATATACAACATTTTGAGGTCGGTACTGTGTTTCAAAAAGGCCATACGTCAACACGTGTTCCTTCTAAAACTCGAAAAAATAAGGATCGAATGAAAGCGCAGTAAAATTACTGTACTGATCGTTGACCCCAATCTTTGGAGGTGATTTGCTCCAATTGGTCCATTATTATTGGTCAACTTTAATTGGTTTTAATTAAATATCGATCTTTCTACTAGAGATGAGGAATATCTTTTGCACTGGCAGCAGCTAAATATGACGGTAGATGTCACTAAAAATGCCTGGAAAAATGTTCCGTGTATTTTTGATCATCTGGTAATAATGATTAGTTTAAATAAACTGGCTGTGCTATAACAAATTATAATAACACTATATTATTTAGTTTACTAAAGTATCTGGCATCTAAAGTGAAGATGCTTAGTATTTTAAGATTTTAAAATATTATATATATATATATATATATATATATATATATATATATATATATATATATATATATATATATATATATATAGGTCAAAAAGTAATCGATGCTTACTCATGGTTCTCTATACTCAGGTAAGCTCTAGTTATGATTAATCTAGCGTGTTTAGGTTATCAATGTTGATTTTTATTGCAAACTTTAAATAATATTTTTACAACGAAACTAAAATAAAATTATTTTTTAACAATAAACAATTTAGATTTTATTATTGGAAACTTCATTCGATTTACAAAGGTAGTAATGAAGTGATAACGATTTAAACTATTGATATACACCAACTTCACAGTAAAGAAAACTTCACAGTTAGAAAGTTTAGTTAATAACATTTTCTCTTATAAATTACTTTAATTTGAATATGCCCAGGAATATCTATCTCACACAATCATTTAAATGGTTTCAAGAATTTTCATTAATTTACTTGTTGTTCAGTAATTCCTCCAAGATAACGTTGGGTTCCAAACCGGGTCCGTCTTGACCTCTTTTATAAGAATGTATTAAATGATGTTATAGGGCTAGAGAATCATAATATTATTAGGTGTTTATTGGGATATTACTTAAAATAAACTGGACCCATGATAAATCATATTCGTAACCATAGGAAATTTGACAATATTTGTGCTAAAATACTTTAATAAATAATTTCTTAAGTACTTTCATAACCTATGTATTTATTATAAACTCTTTAAGTGATGTTAACCAATTCTAATACCTGACCAAAAATTAATGTTCCTTAAATTAGTTAGTTTAAGTATGTTGGAACGTACTATTAAGGATTTATCTTGATGTTTTCCTATACTAATATCATGATTTATTTGTATACACCAGTACATTTATTCTGAAATTCTCATTCCTATTAACAAATAAATTACTACTTCTGACAAATCATTAACAATGTATATTACGTACTCTCTTATTTTATATTTAAAGTTATCTAAAATTATCACAGAGCCTGTCGGAAGTTGTCCCCCATAAAAATAGATTTAAAATTAAACTCGCTCTGGAGTAAAATACATATATGATGGTGCCGACTTAACTATATCTGGATCAACTTACATACGTAGTAATTCAAACTAGACACGTTACACACTCGTAATTTGATTATTGAATAGTTTACTCTCTATTCTTTCTAACTACTCAGATTAAAATGATTTGTTATACAACAAACATTAATACCCAATAAGTACCATTATATGATTTTACTCTGTTATGACTTCCACTATCTATATCATTATGATTTATAAATATTGGTGATAAGTAATACTAATGTAAATATCACAACACAAGAACTTACCCGTTACCACATAATTTAAAATAAAAATGTAAAGAACACAATTTAAATATTACCACATTATTTACTAGTTACGCTTCCAAGACGATACCGATAAACGAATTTTTTCCCAAAAAAATCAATTAAAACTATAGGTACAAATTACCAAACAACCAAATAAAACACGATATGTCAATTTGTAACGATAGCAAGTTTTCTAACGATATAGATATAACTGAATTGTTTGCACTTAAAACACACATCTGAAGTGAAGAAAGACAATCGCGTAACAGTTGCCGGTGGGTGTAATGGTGATACTGGGGGCTTGAGGTAGGAGGCACGGAAGGGTTGGAGCCGACCTTGTTGCGTGTTTTTGGGCCGAAAGGGAAAGGTTCGGGTTATCAACCTCGTCCATTGTATTGGCGTTGCACGGGGTCCGACAGTAAAATGCATCAAAAGCCGTGCGATAAACAATTTCAATACATTGAACCAGTTTTTTACAGTTCTAGGCCGAGTTTTAACTGCTGTTTTGGCCTTCGACGGAGGTTCAGTCTTTGGACCTCCACTGCGGCCCTTGGACTTCCTCCGTCTGGCCTTGGACGTCGCTCAACCCTTCACAGGTAAGAGTGAATACCTTTAGATACGACGACTAGGTAAAGTTAATTTTAATATAATTTTATTGAAAATAATTGTAGGTAATATACTTATATAGCGAATGGAAAATCATTTAACAATTGGAATACATTTGTTAAATTATTACTTTTGTATTGTTTGTTAGTTATTTTAAACCTAATAAAAATATCATAATTTTTTTCAATAAGAAATAGGTATTTAAATCGATCATTAATTAAATCCATTTAAAATTATACATTTATTACTATAGCCTAGCAGTGTGCGTACAGGGTATTTATTTAAACTTTTCATCTTCGAATTAAGCTAATATATTATGAACATTAATAATTATTATAGTTGCTATGGCATTAAAATAAAATCAACATTGTCCTATTACTATTTCCCTTGCTGAAGCTCAATATTAAGGACATTTTACATGAAAGCAAATTTGTACGGAAGCTCTCCTGATTAAATTTCTTAATTCCTTCATGTTTTTGTCCTTAGCATAGTTTAACCAATCGCATCAATCTCAAACATGAAACATTGTACGGGTTGATATCCAGTAAAACAGAATGGTATAAGGCATTGATGAGCGTCAGCTAGGCTCAAGATCAAGATGTTGTTAACCAGGCTTATCAAACTGTTTCCAAAACAGCTATAGGAACATCATAAGGCTAAACATTTTTCAAATCTAAAGCTAAATAACACGTTTGGTATGTCATCACTCTAGTATCAAAAACATATTTTTAATTTTAAAAGTTGGGGAGAAAGGTTAATGTTTTAGAAACGCCCAGGATACAAATGAAAATTACATGATCGCCTCTAGTACGACCGCCTTAGTAATAAAGATAAAGAGAAAAGCTATTTTAAAACTAACCTGCGATAATCCAAAAGTTTTAATAATATACATAAAATAAAAATGTATCGTTGAGTTGCACCATCTCATAGCCTCTAAGCCATGCCATTACCGAACTAATAAAACCAAAGCAAACGGGGGAGTACCGTCATTATTTTAAATTCCCTTTTACTCGAGTGCAGTTATATACAGCCTAAGGTAAGACGACGCGACGCACAGAGCCTCTTACCCTAATCTGCCCACCTGAGGGAAAGCTAAAATTTACAACATCATTAGTGTCATCTTCCCATGTAGTGGCCGCAAATTAAAGCGTGGTAAAACACGACCACAGTCACGTTCAGGTTTGAGATTAACAGAAATTATCTAACGCGTTAAACATCGCTCCTACGGCCGTTACGCGTTATGCCGGCGCTCGGGGCAGGAGGTTGTAAAACGATTGCGGGGTTCCCGGGGGTATGTTTAATGATGTCATATATAAGGATTACGCTAAGACGTAGTGCTGCGCGGAATACATGCCCGAGGGCCCGGCAAACAGTCTAGATTACCTTTCCGCGTATTTGTTGTGTTTAGAAGGGCGACTTTCTTTAATATAATTTGTCGGGACAAGACCCTTTGTCGGCCTAGGGGAGTACATTGTTGGGGGGGGGGGGTAATTCGGACCCGGGAAGGCGAAGTAGGCCCAGGTGTTTAGGGAGGGAATATGTCCCCCATTACGGCGGGCGGTTTGGGGGTGGTGTCATGTTGTCTTTCTCCGCACCCTCGTATATCCAGCTCTAAGGCCGGGGCGAGGTGCAAATCCAAAACGGACTTTGTTTCTTATTGCTGGCTCCGAGTACACGTTTTGGAATTGCCTCCTTATGGGAGTCGACACCCTGCAGATTATCGCTTGGTAATTCTCGCGACCCGGGATATGTTTCCGTAAAATAAACCTCTTTGGGGCGAACTACGCAGCTAAAATCACATGTATACATCTGATGAAAACTGTTTGGCTTTACGTTTATTTTATAATCATTATCTTATTAAACGTGAAAGTTATAATTTATGGATTTATGGGAAACATACGGATGTCTTAGTAACTTTTCACAAGATTGATTATATTTGTTAAATAACAAGTTTATAAAAAAACTGCATTAAACTCCTGCTTGTTCGTTAAGTCTACATGTGTAATATAACCCCCCTTCCCTTCCCAGCAGATGTAAAACTACATACTTAGGTGAATGCCATAAGCTTAAAAAGTTCTCTATTATAGCAATTTTTCTATTCTGTGTTTTGGTTACAATTACAGTACTACTAATGTGATTCATAAGAATACCTTTGATGTACGAATAAACTGGCTGGGTTTATTTTGAGTTTTTGGATTCACTAAATTTATATACAATTCAATTAGTGTCAAGGAAAAAACACCATTGAATTCACTACTGGTTTGCCCCTTTAATTTATTTATATGTTACTCGTCTCCCTTTCGATTTCAAAATTTGAACTAATATTTTAGTTTATATTAATACTATGCGTTATTTTGTTGAATGCAGAGTATTTAACATTGAAAGGACATGAAAGAGAAAGCTGTATTTAAACTTTAAAATAGTATAAGTATAAAATGGTTAAATGGTGTTATCTGTTTTAAATCTGAATAGCGCAAATAATGAATTCTTAAATCTGAGGAAACACAAAACAGTTATTTCATGACACATTTGTTTACATTTCAGCTACAATAGCATAACCATTATTAATTTATTTTGTCTTTAAGACTTTTTGCTCAATATTGTGCGTCTTATTTTAAACTTATTCTAAAGAAAGTAATCTTATTTTACAGGTACAATGAACAAAATAATGAGTAAAAACATTTAAATTATCATTCTTTTTTTATTTATTTTATTTACATTCTAAATCATCATTCATTTTCCTGAAATTGTAATTCAAAATTGTATGCTCTCATTTGAGTCCCAAAACGTTTATTTTTTGTTATCTTATTTTATTTTTTCTTTATGCGAGAAAATAACATTCTCGGAGAAAAGAGAAAATACGGAAATAACTTAATGGTGTATGAAACCATGTAAACCCTCATGTTTAGAGACTGAATATAGGAGATACAAAATCACTACAAAATCCTCTACTGTAATTACCGTTTAAAACATAACACTGTACTAACTCTGTGTATTACAAGATAAATATGGAACAAAGACGGTATAGACTGTGTGACCGATCGAACGAAGTTCATTGACTTTTACCAATGTTAGTTTAAATTTCAATATGTGTGTAAACAACATAGCTTGTAGTGTTGTAAGAATTATTAATGTAATATCAAGCAAATAAGGCAGCAACAAAACCTTTTGCGCTGATTAAAAAGTCTTAAGAGAGCTTAATTAAATACATTCGATTTATTATACTCTTCTCATTTCAGGTTGTCCTCTAAAACCAAAAGGTTCTTTTGCTGACATAAGGAAAACAGCTGTTTTACAGAAAAAAAAACATTAAAAAGCCTGCCATTATAGAGTTCGGTGTTTGTAAAAGTCAATTTAATCAAAGAGCAATCTGCTTGTAAATTATTTAATAAATAGATATTTAGAATATAAAATACCATAATATCATAGATAGACTTTAGATTTAAAATTATATTCAATATATTAGTCCATCAGTTTTACTTAAACATGGTGTTAACAAATTACTGATCCCAAAATTCACCTAGTTATGCAATCGTACAAAAACATTATTTATTTCAAATGAACAGCATTACATCGCTTGTATTCCGGTGTGTCTGTACAGTTTTTACATTTGTTTATGGATTTCCCTCATACACTATTCGAGATATAAATATATAACCCGGCAAGTTTGTTTGTATTAATAATTTAATTTAACAGATTTAATAAATAATATCGTCTTAGCAAATTTAAATTAACACTAATGGTTGGCTAAATTTTATGAATCTAGCACATTACCATGTACCGAGATACACCAGCTTTTAATGAAGACCTGGGAAGGCGATAATTTGGAAATGTATAACAAAGCATTTATATTATGTGCTAAGCAAATATAAACTTATCAAGATGTCTAACTCAAAAACTACTATGTTTTGAAAAACAAAACAATAATCAATTATTGAAGCAGGGTATAAGTATAGATATTCCTTAAAGCAGGTTTTTAATTACTTTTCAAGTTAGAACTATGTGGTCGTCTAACACAACTGTATAACGTGTGACCTTTAGGGCAAATTATACGACGCGATAGTGTAATGTAATAAGCTGAGACATTTCATATTCCAAGGTTGCATGTTTTGTTTCGCCTCTAGGATACAATCCCGAATCATTGTTTGCGATCAGTTCGATCAAAACAAACACCGAGTGCCTCATCGCGATTGTTGTTATGAGATCGAGTTCCCATCCGACCGTGTTTGTTCAATATACCTTATTGTATATGAGTAACGCGATGCAGTGAGGTAAACTGACTAACAGTGCTACTTACTTATAATTCCTGTAAAATTTAAAATTTCAAACCTCGAGTAAGAATGTTGAATGATTCAAAAGAACCAGACATTTTAGTTAAACGTTTCTTGGGTTTAAAGAGCCGTTTTCATTAATTTTTATTAATTTGTACTGGCATATTTATCACTAGTAAACAATATTTTGTTCAAATATAATTTTCTAAAATCAAGTTGTGATCGATGAAAATCGATTGCCTTGTACTATTTTCTGTGTATATGCACCGTCTTGAATGTGAGTACATTGTTAATATTGTCTAAATAATACTTTAAATTATTTTAAGACATATGGAATTACATTATGTACTTAACTGACTATAACGCAACAGCAAATCTTGTTTAAAATTCCATATTCTATAAAACATAATAGGCCGTTGGTCCCTATGTATCGGAAATGTATTTCCTAATATTCAATATGAGGCAATGCATTACATTAGTTTGCAAGTGCAATCAAAGCTGTAGGAGTTTTAACCATGTACATATAAATCAATCTCATAAAAATGTAAGACTCGTACTTACAATCATAATTCGTTGATAATATATTTTTAAAATACTGTTGGCTTCTTAAGATATGATTGGTAAAGATACAATTTTGCTTTATGGACATTTCAGAATCAAGTGTTATAAATTGCTTAGATGATTTATTCATATTTATTTTAGAGCAGGCAACTAGCCTCCGTAGTTCTAACGGGAATATGTTTGGTCAGCTGTTGTGAATGTATGTGCCTCATCAAAGGTTTTACTAACAAATTTAAGTATTTAAAATATTTAACTTAAACATGTTAGCTAAAGTAATGTTAGTTAAAGTAAGTTTTAGTAAATGGATATATATTGTTTATTAATTTATATTTTAGCGAATTTCTCCTTTAGGGGAGAAGCTATTACCATAGTCGGCATGGTAAGACCTAGGCTCGGGACCAAAGAAAACTTTTCGTTTAGAGGTCCCCATATGTCAAAAACACCATTCGTTCAAAACTGTATATGTGTGTGTGTGTGTGTGTGTGTGTGTGTGTGTGTGTGTGTGTGTGTGTGTGTGTGTGTGTGTGTGTGTGTGTGTGTCCGGGAGCACGATAACTCCCGTAAAAAAGTCCGATTTTGATTCAATTTTGTACAAACGTGAAAAACAACATTTATGACTTTAAGTTCGAAAACCAGGCAGATCAACCCATCCGAAGTGGTATATTGGGAGGGTTTTGTACCCCAAAAATGGGTTTTTTGAAGTTTTGACATGTAGTATTGTAAAAAGTCAAATTTTAGTTTTCACCATTAAATTCAGCTTAAAAAAACACACTATTTGGTGTTTTGATCATTTATCTACGTCAATTTGTTACAGAGATATTGAAAGTCCTAACACAGTACGTTGTCCAATGTCATTCTTATAAAGAATAAAATAAATTTTATATCTTGCTTATTTATGAACGCATCCCGACAAAACATGGTATATCGCTTCATCTGGTTGTGGTATATAATTATTTGAACAAAAACACAATTTTTACCGATGGTTTCCATAGCAGCAAACCTGCGTACTCTGCCCTCATGTTATTCTTAAGGCGGAAAAGTAAAATATTATATCTCCCTTAATTATGAACATAAATTACTAAAATTTGTTATGTGCCTTCCCCTAGTTGAGATCTATTGATATTTGCATAAAAACCCATTCTTCGTGTTCCTTGTTACAGCAAATCTATTTACGCAGCTCCCACGTTATTCTTATGGAGAATAATTAAAATGGCATATATCGCTTATTTATGAATGTATATTGATGAAACTTGGTATGTGGCTTCACCTAGTTGAGTTAAATTTATATATGCATAAAAACCCATATTTTGTGTTCCTTGTCGCAGCAAACCAGCGTACTCAGCCCCCATATTATTCTTATGGAGAATAATTAAAATGTTATACATTGCTTATGGTTTGCGGCTTTATGCGGTAGTAGGACAAATTTAATCTTTGGAAAGTGGCTGAGTACGCAGGTTTGCTGCGACGGCGGTATTATAACTGAGATAAAGGTTTTCAAGACAACAACTTTCATATCTTCAAAGTTTATTAAAGACATTTGATTATTTCAAACACAGAAATGGCATGTTTACCGTTATATATATACTCATTAAGTGTTGGATTAAATTCTACAGATATTTGTGTTGTATCCATGTAGATCAGTAGGTTATAGTTATACGTAAGGAACTTTTTTAATGTTACAATTTTAACGTAATCGTTGTTTTTCCCAGTCAAGCCCTTGTGCTGTTCGTTGTTGTCAGCTAAGATTGCACAAGGTATATCTTTGATCAGTAAAAGATATTTCTAATATTTATTAAACCCGTATAATTTACTTGTTGTAGTGAAACGTAATTTATTTTTATGACAAAACCAATACCACCTGAACTATCTATCTTTGCTTACTTTAGCATTTTTACCACCCACACCCTTTCATTATATAACATATCATTATATGACAAAACTTTGAGGTTACATACATGTTAGAGCTGTTATCAGATAGTGGTTCGCATTTACCTATCATGTTGTTACATTTCTGTGGTTAGAAAAATAACAGGTACAAGATACTAGAGGGTAGCAAAGTTGTTCCACTGATAATGATATAGCCACTACTCCGGGAAAAACCTGTTTTGGATTATCTCCCATCGTGTGTATAACCTCATAATCTCAAAAGCTTTCTTCAATTTTGCCTTGTTTCTAAATATCACTTCGTGTTAAAAAACACTTATATACCAATTTTGGATTTATAACTGCAAATTTGTATTAAAATATGTATTAAATGTTTTCTGAAATAAAAATTAAAGTACCGTAAAATAGCGATATCATGAGCAAGAAGGTTGTTACAACGGTAATATACATTTTTTAAACCACAGTTGGTTGAGTCAATTGTATTTATTTCGTTGCAGTTTACCCATATTAATATGAATGGTGACGATATAAATTCACACGGTTAATAAAAGTAAATAAAGTAAAATTGATATTCATGATGCTTTATATAATATATATTTTGTAAACCACAGTTTATTAAGTATAATTTGTTTATTTCGTTGCATTTGACCCATATTAATAAGAATGGTGGCGATAAAGGTCACACAATTAACTAAAGTAAAATAAAACTGATTTTAAATTGTCTATATTATTTTACATTTTAGTTTATCAAATAAAGTTAAAAATAAATTGCATAGGACCTAAATATAAGTTTGTTGTACACATGTGCATTTATACATTTAATTATAAGACATTATATTATTCATATAGTTAACTAGTATGCAATCTAGAATGTGTAAACCTCAAAATAAAAAACCCAAATAATATTAGAGATGAGTGCAATTCATAAAAAGTATATGAACTCTTTTAAAATTTATCACCTTTTAAACCTTTTTCAAATATACTTTTAATTTGTTAACGAGATCTCACTTTCCATAATACATTTCAGCATACCCCACTACCTATTTGAAGTTTAAAGATGGTTATCCACGGTCTGGAACCAAATCCAAAGAGACCGAATAGATGAAGATTGTACAAACTAATCATCGAAGTAGAATTTCCCCAACAACACGTTTGGTCCTCGTTTCAGCCAAGTCCCCGAGATTTGTTTCACTCCAATTGGCTAATGTGGCTACAATTTCTTGGACCGATTGCTAGAATTCCTGGAAATCCCAGCTCCCGGTTGAACATAAACTAAACTCGAGGCTGCATTCTTTGTTGTTTCATACCCGCAGCGGTTCCGCCCTCCCCTTTCCGGCATTTTGGGAATGAATCACTTTATAAACCTACTTTTCGTGTCCTACATTTGATAATGACTCCATTCTTGCAACTTCAGTGTTTCAAGTATTTCGATACAATATGGATTTTTTGTTATCAACTGGATTACCAAGATACTAATAGTGATTTAATACCTGCATCATCCGTAATAAAAATATAAAAAAAACTGTTGCAGTAGAAAGTAGTTTCGACTTCCCTTGAAGTCATCATCCAAGGATGTTGTAATCTTCATTAGGAGAACGGGAAAAAATGCAGATTTTCCAAACTAATCATCGAAGTAGAACTTCCCCAAAAACCACATGCAGTGGCGGATTTGGGGGGGGGGGGAGGGCTATAGAGGCTGCAGTGCAGCCCAGGGCGGCAATTCTTTTGGGGTGGCAATTTTTCAGAAAAATTTAATTTTTTCAAAGACAGATGTTTAAATTGGGCACATCGTCGGTGTGCCGTCCTTTTAATGGCGATAAAGGAAGTAACCAGAGGCTAATGTATTACTCTTACAATATCTCACGCCGTTCTTCCCTAAAATAGTTTTAATACATTCGTTCGTACAAGTTTAGGCCGCAGAGACAGATTCACAGGGCGGCAAGAGACAAACTACTGTGAATTCAAAATCCCATCAGGCGCTGTGCCACTATGGCCAATGTACGGTCTTAATTTCCCATACATTCGCATACTATTAACTATTTTTGAAACAATATCAAAAATTACTGAGGCACGCCTGAGGAATGTGGCAGAATTTGAGATGGCAATGAGATAATTTTGACTATAATGATATTGTCGAATATGGACATGATGGACAGGAGTGGGAAACACTTTATTTATCAACACAGAGTGCTATTGCGTCGGTTACTCTCGCAGTGTTACCAGTCAGGTGTTACGACAAAATTACTCATAATCCTAATAATTATCTTTAAATGCGTTTTACGAGACATTTTACTATCCTTGCAACAAATAAACCAATACCCTTCGTAGCAGGTGTCATTTTATTTATATTTGTTTCTTTAAGCAAAGTTCCAGGCATATTTTACAGTATCATAATCTATCAAAAATAACTCATTGAAAAACATAACAATAATTCTTTGCATAAAAATATAATTTACAAAATGAATGACAAACTGTGTTGAAAACGATAACTCAGGATTAAAATAGTCTTAATCCTACAGGAATTAAGACTATTATGGAATTTTTAAGCTACAATTGTTTTCATATTTGTAGGTTATATATTATAATTTTCAGTAGTTTATGTGTTGGTGTAGCAATAATTATTGTTTACTAAAGTATAAGTAGCGTTTTTAGGCCTTTGTTGAAGAATTTTCGTTTCTGTAAAAGTAGCACTGCTTTCAACACAAACAATACTTGTCGCTAAAACTTGTAGGATTGATCGTCATTGCATGTATTGAACTGTGTTCATGTGAGTGAAATCATAATTCTACATTATAGTACTGTGTATTCATTATTAAAACTAGGAGTACGCTCAAATATTCGCGTAATGGGATGACTGAACTCAGAAATGGTAGATTAAAGTTACTGCTGTTAACGTAAGTTCTAAAAAATTTGATCTCAAAATATTAAATAAATAGTCTTGATCCTGGGAACTTTGTAGGAAAATATCCACTTTTATTTTGGTTAATCTTAGATCTTGGTTAATACATCGTTCTTAAATATATTAATATATTAAATTATATTATAATAGAGGTGCAAATTCTTCAACAAAAAATAACACATTAAGATGCCTATGCAGTGAGGTGTGCCTCCATTTTTAAATTGGAAATTACCTGAGTACGCAGGTTTGCTACGATGGGGGTATTTAAATATCATTAACTGACAAAAGAACACAGCTGGCAGACGTAAATACGAAATAAATGGCTTCTGCAATCTAGCGGATAAACTATTAACTTACTCACATTACTTAAATTTTAGGAGAATGTTATCTTTATTAGTAAAAACTGGTATTAGATTTTTAATCTAAAAATTTCAAAAACCTTTGATAAATTGAATTAACACATGTTAAACGGAGAGTAGGCTACTTTAACTATTTAATCATAAAACATATAAATATCATAATTTGTAAGTAGTTGTTTGTCATTTCGAAACAATATTTTATTAGCATCTCGCACTTTACTAAAGGTAATTTTTGCTCAATGCTTTACCTTATGGAAATTTCAAAACATTTAAAAGTTAATTATTAAAAAACGGTTAAGCGAATGTAATCCGTTTTTGAACTGGAGGCGTAGAGCATACTGAAAAACAGTTGTGTAAAATTTGAAAGCGATCCGTGAAGCCGTTTTCACGTTATTGCATTACGAACACACACACCCACACACTGACGGACAACGAATCATTGTCTCTGCTAATACATAGATTCCTTCACTTCGTTCCGTCATCAATTAATTAGGAAAAAACGGCAATTCCTTAATTTATTCACTCAGTAAATTTTAAGAATCGTTACATACAGTCATAAAATAACCAACTAAACGAGATATAAACGATGTGGGTAAACCTGGGTGGTTGAGAAGGAAAAAATGTTATGTTATGGGGGGGGGGGGGCAGATTGCTACTAGACCACAAGTTTCGTAACTGGAGCGCCTTTTTAAGCGGCAATTGTATAAATCCGCCACTGACCACACGTTCTTCTAATGAAGATAACAACATCCTTGGACGAACTGTTATGACTACGTAAGAAGATGAGACTAGTTTCCATTGGAACGATTTCTGATGATTTAAACCACTATTAAGATGGCTTATCTAAGCTCTATTAAAGTCACTCTTCAAATGATTCTTATCATTAACCTCGCGTCAAGAAATCCCTAATGATGATGAAAATAAAGGGTTTTCCTCACTTTTATATCCAGAAAATATTTTTTCGCTCATAGTATAAACAATTTAATCAATCAAAATTGCACTACTTTAAAAAAAATAACTTGGTTATGTTTAGCGTATAATGGAACAGTTGAATACAAACGTGCTCCATCCTTGGCTACAACATATTGTGTACAAGGGAACTGGACCCTCGACGGCTCTCTGACTGGTCTATACTAGTACAGAGGTCGATATTGGGTACAGCAAAATGAAGCTGTCACAGTATTGGTAAGTTTTTTGGCTATCCAGTGTGACAACTTCCCTTCCTTGGTTTCTCCTTGTCTCTTCTGGGGGCTTGACTCCCAGTTCAGCCTGGATACCCAGTCTAGTCCAAGTCCTTGGAGGAAGTAGTGGATCTTCCTTGCAGCCTGGGACGGGTGCCTGGGAGGAAGGGCTTTTACCCGACGGTCTTCGGTCTGCCGGGCTGGGGGACGAACCGTCCTGGAGCCACCCGACCCCTGAGAGGTTGGAGGCTCTGTGCGATGGCGGTCCCTGTCTGGTGGACTTAGGGGGACGTCGGGTTGGAGGGCGAATCGTCCTGGGGTGTTGTCACCCACAGAGCCTGGGAGCTAGGTAAGGATCTCTGTCCCTTTCTGGAGAGAGGCAGATTGACCCCATCCTACCACCTTTCCCATCCATCTCTTCCTTCTCTCCGGTGGCTGTACAATATCCCAAGGGAGATGTGCCTAGCCGGCTATGCCGGGGCCTCCTAATCCCCCAATAAACAAACAAACAAACAAAACAATTATGCATTTGATTTTATACAGAGTTACATATAATATGCATTACTTATTTGTTTTTAGTTGGAGGAATCTTATCTTTATACTTACTACATATAAAATGACCAATGCACAGAAACTCTAAATATATCTATAATATAGTATATAACGACATTAAAGATAACCGATAATGATAATTTGTAATTGAAATTCGATAGATCAAACAAAATTTAGCCAGATATTTATACTCAGATTAGTCGTATAAAAACTATTTTACATATTCGTGAATGCAATAACGGGCTTTAATTTTTACGATTTTATATACTTACACTTACACTAACTTATTGCACTTACGTTATTGTTTATATAATGCGAAAACTAGAGTTATTTTAAACTAACCTCATGCAGTTCACATCTAAATTGAAAACTAACCCAACTTAATTGCTGTGAAATAAAAACATAAACGCCAAAAGGTTAGAATTATATTACCATGGTATCAGAAACCGTTTTGAGCCCATGTAACCCAAATGATCACCCTGATGACTTCACATGTAGCAAAATGCGCGGGAAAAGGTAATGATTTATCGATTTAGCGAGACTGGAGAACTTTATCGACTTTCGCTGAGTTGGTTCGAGATACAGTCGCTAGATGGTGCTGGCAGTACTTCACAGCGCGCCACTGTATGCGCTTGACAGCTAGCGCTCTGTTGGCTGGCGGAGAAACCCTGAACTACCAACGGCCATTGCAAAGAACATGCTACACGCTGTGGTTCTGTAATGTTTATAAGCAACTTAATTCTTACAGCTAAGATTATAGATGTTGGTTCAACATAATTTAAAATTAAACTAATTTCATGTTATAAACCTACAATATTATGTATTTTTCAAATATACGTTATTTTACAAATATGTTTATCCTATGTAAGGACATATATAAAAACCTTATGTAATTCCATACCATACCATATGTAACCATATGTAATTTCTGTAAAAACCGTTCTATCATACATAATATGGTTTTCTAATGCGTAGTTACTTCAAACTAAAAAAAACAACTAAAACTACATTCAATCATCCTACGCGACGGTTATATTTGTGTTCCGTTATAGGACATAGACCTAACGGTACAGATGTGTACCATATATAGGCATATCAAACGTGATCTAAAATGACTTTATAATACATGTTTATTTAAAAATACAGTCTTGCAATATGAAAGCTTGTTATTAGAATTGGGTAAAAACCACACACTTGACATACTTTCCTGTGGTGACTTAATAATAAATGTAGTAGATAGTAAGTGCTGGAGTAGTATGTGGTAGTACTATGGTGGAATAGGGAAATTTCATGTATATAAGTTACTACTTATATTCCTTATAAAAAAACTGTTAACGTATTACACTGTTATATACTAAAGTCTAAATTAATTAACTCGATCATAATATCCCTATTATTTCAAGTTAACACTAAATTTTATTGTTTCAACATGTAATTACATTTTTGAGTTCATGTCAAGTTTAAACTAAACAGTATAATAGTTAAATCTTGTAAAAAGCTATGACAAATCAAGAGATTCTGAATAAATATTGGTATGTGCCAACTTTTATGATTAGTATAGAGTTATACATTTTGGAAAATTAAAATACATAACTGAAGTCACTTCGTGGAAAAGAAATAACAGAGTATACTGCTAGCTGATGCAATACGGATATAACGAACCGCTAAATCCCACAAAACTGGAAGGCAGCCATCACGAAACAAGCAAGTGATGTCTAATGAAACTGACTATACTAACCGTCAACACAGTTGCCATCACAAAACCTAACAACAATTTGTAGTTTTGACCAAAGTTATTGTTCCTGTAGGATGTCATTATGTGTATATAGCAACTGCTTCAAAATGTCAGAGCGTTAAAGTTCAAAATACTACTGCCAGTGAAAATGATTCAGCGTGATTAATCTACGCTATTGTGATGGTCTTTTCCCCAATTATCTTAATTTTTACTTGATCGATAACATTATTGATGCGTTATTGAGTTTTCGAGTCAATATTGGAATATATTGTTTTTCTTGTTTAATTTTACCCTTCATTTATTACTCTCCATTCACAATCATAATTTTTAAAAGTAATTAATATTTATTTCGTAATTTCACGAAATTAACATCAAGCATATTAGGTGTAACTATAAGCAGTTGATTCTAATTGTTTTACCAACACAAGATTTTGAATTAAATTATATTTATTGTTAAAACTGCTTTTGGGCTGATCGTGTGTTCACCTGTGTGATCCTTAGCGCTTGCGTCAGCGGGAGTTGCGACGGCTACGCGCTACGCCGCATCGTGTAGTGTGTACTTTAACTGCTCTCCGCATTACTTCGACTAGTACGCTTACCACACACACCACTTCAACGAGATAATTTAAGTTAAAAAACGTAAATATAGAGTTTATTTAAATTTTGTTCTGCCTCGTTAATGTAAACCAGAGTAAGTTTTTAAAAACCAATAAAATTGGCATTGTTAAGTAAGGGTGAAAAAACTGTGTTGATGAAACTTATCTTAGGTATAAATTATATTGTATATTATATAATTAAATTATATAGAGGCTGTGTGATAGAGATCCGAATTGTTAATTAATCTGAGATGTAAACTACAGTATAAATTGTGCTCAATTAAGGGTCTAACTATGCGTTGTCAACTACTTTTTAAGCTGTTTAAATGTTAAAACGAGTCGTAGATTGTTACCCAAACCCCCTGCCTGACTTGCCTTTGATTAGTGGATAGGGGATCTAAGCTTACAAAGCCAAAATTGGTATTGCGAATGAAGACCGTTAATCCCTCTTTTGACTTACGAAGTTATCGTTAAATACTAATATGTATTGTAGTTTAGTAAACCTTCCAGTAAAGCTTTTTGTGGGTACTTTTCTATAGTAAATTTGTTCAGTTTTATTTAAAACTCATTTACATCACAACACAGTAAAACAGTTCGCTTAAAGTAAACTCACCATGTGAAGTCGAGTGGTAAATTGTATAGTGTTTGTTTTCCCCTTTCATGAATTGTTACCGAATATAAATAGAAAGAAGACTTTACAAATTGAATTTATAAAAAATACAAGAGGCATTTTACAAGTCCAGCATTGGTTGTTAAACTAAATTAAAATTAACAAAACTGACGTGTTAACAATTATCTGTTAAAGTTTAATTTCATGAAAGCCTAAGTCAGCTTAAAAGATAAATTCCTCAATGGATTACTTCGTATATACCTCAATCACATGCCTTCAAACCCTATCATTTGCTTGTGTATTGTGGTTCCCTTGAACGATGACTTCATATTGTTTACCTTTGTTTTGGGTCTCTGTAAGAGGTCTTTGCTATTATACGCCAATATATATCTTAACTTTTTTCTATAATATCGCCCTAACTTCTACCCTATCCCTAACCTTAATGAATCTTACCTTACCGACCCTGGCTTTTTAATAAGACTTTTAGTAGTTTTATTTTTTGAATTTTATGTTGTCTTAGTCATATAAATGTTGTCAAATAAATTCGAATGAGTAACATTTACAGTTAAACAAATGACAACAATTTAATATTTCCCACATTTTAAAAGACATTTAACTTTGACAGTTTTGAATGACCGCCATTTATAAAGTGGATGCGATGATTATTTTAAATGTTCTTACTACATGTAAGACGAACAAACAAGTAAAGTTACAGTCTGATATCTCAAACTACCACAGAGGTAAAAATGTTTTGTAAACATCACATGCAAAAAGATAGACATGAAACTAATTAAAATAGGACTATACATATTATGATCAATCTCGTTTGCTTATGGAATTATGGAATAGCCTGAAGGTAGGGTCCGTAATTTCTGGACACCCGGTATAAATAAAGGATGACAATATAAAAAATACCCCCGTCGGAGCAAATCTGCGTACTCAGCGAATTTACAATGTCTTAATACCACATAAAGCCGGATACCAAGTTTCATACAAATATATTCACAAATAAGCGATAAATACAATTTTAATTATACTCCATAAGAATAACATTAAGGATGAGTACGCAGGTATGCTGCAACAAGGAACACAAAATAATGGGTTTTTATGCAAATATAAATAGAACCCATCTAAGTAAAGTCACATACCATGTTTCATTCATAAACATTTATAAATAAGCAATTTATAACATTTTAATTATTCTCCATAATAATAACATGGGGACCAAGTACCTAGGTTTGCTGCTACGGGAACCCTAGGTGAAAATTTAGATTGTTGTGCAAACAACAACAAACCACAACCATATACCAAGTTTCGTCAGTTTATATTCATAAATAAGCGAGATATAAAATTGTTATTTTTCTCCATAAGAATAGCATTTGACAACGTTCTAGACAACGTACTGTGTTTAGCACTTGCAATATCTTAGCAACCAATAGACGTAGAGCAATTATCAAAATACCAATTTTTTAAGGTGAATTCAATGGTTTAACTATGTTTATGTTTATGTGTTGTTGAAGGGACGGATTCAGAGATCCAAAGATTCAAAGATCCTCACACGTCAACCGGAGCTTATTGTGTGTCCCTTATGGTTTAACTAAATATTTGATTTAAATAAAAATTACATGTGAAAACCCCAAAAAACCCATTTTTGGGGTACAAAACCCCCCAAAAACCCCCCTTCGGATGGTGCTATTCGTCTGGTTTTCGAACTCGTTCAAATAAATGCTACTTTACATGTCTGTACCAAATTTCATCATGATCGGACCTTTATTACGAGAGTTATCGTGCTTACGGACACATAAATAAATAAATTAATTAATTAATATATATATATATATATATATATATATATATATATATATATATATATACAACATTTTAACGAATGGTGTTTTTGACATCTGGGGGCCTCAAAATGAAAATTTATCATTGTCTCGGGCTTAAGAGTCACCATGCCACCTACGGTAATAGCTTCTTCCCTAAAGAGGAAATTCGTTAAAAATGTTTCGTATAGATAATAATCCATAAATTTATAATTAATTTTAAAGTCATGTTATATTATTAGATAGTAATTTTTAAAATGAAGATATTTTCTATAAGGTATGAATTAAAAACATTAATTTCATATACATGATGTAAAATAGGGACTGAACTTTATCTTTACGTTAGAAAAACGTTATTTAAAGTTACTAAACTTTAGTAAGCTCACTATGAACAAAGATCAAAATTAAAATAAAGTACCTACTTGTAAAAGGAATGCAGCCTTTAATTTCAGTTGTAATATTATCATCCTAATGCCAAAATCAGTATCAGTTACAAGAAATATATAGAGCATCTCACGTAGTGTGTCTCAAACAGATTACAAACTACATGAATTTCCCTCTAAATCAACCTCGAAGATTAAAGTAAAAAGATATGTTTAACTTTTTTTAAATACATGGACCAAAAAGTGTTAGTCACTAGTGCAATTCTCTACATTTTCAAACGTAATCTATATTGCACATAATTTTAAAGCCCAATAATGGACAAAAATGTTGGCAAGAACAGAATTCATTTATGTTTATCCGTTAAAAAATGGCTGGCGGTTATTTTAGTAAAGGATATCGTGTCCTGTATTTTTTAATTCGCTAGACATAGCTTTTTCCCCCATTGATATTTTGTACTCGTAACAAACTCATATTTACTATGCTAAGTGGTACACAAAAATTAAATAAATATTTTGATTACTGTTATAAGCCCAAAATACAAAAATGTCAAATAGTAGCATTCGTCAAAAAGCGTATCTTTTGAAATGATTTGTAAATCTGGCAACTTTCTTATTTATACTATGCTCGTATTCTCTTTTTTCGCAATCAATGAAAAACATTATTTTACTCTTCTAAAATGCATGTTTTATAAACACACACACACATATTTGGACATATGCACATATTTGTGCATGAAGTGTTATGCGCGAATAGCATACATTTCATAAAGGAATTTTGATTTGATAATTGCAAAAAACTAAAGGATATGATACAAATTAGACTGTGGCTAGGCAATAATTTCTAATGGGGTATATTTTTTGAAAAATGCTACTATTTGACCTTTTTCAATTTTGGGCTGATATGCATTTCAAAAACGAATTTTTTTACAGATTAATTTTGTTTTGAATACTGTCGTGTAGCATTTAAGAGTCAAGCTAAGTTTATTACGAGTAAGACATTTAATTCGGATAAATCCAGCAATTTAGATAATATGATGGGTCTATTAATGCCAGTATTTTTTACCAAAAACGGCTGCCATTTTGAATCTGATAAACATAAATGTCCCAAAATTGTTGCCTAATATAACGTCTTAAAACTATGTATATGACATAGTTTACAATTAAACATTCAGAGAATCGTACTGGTGACTCTCAATTTCTAGTACGCCCTGAATTTAAAAAGCTAAAATTAATACAAAGTTATTCCTCAGATTCAATTTAGTGGAGAGATATTTCATATTATATTAAATTTAATAACTTGTACTGATGAATATTACGACGTGTTCAATGCTCTTTTATAATACAAATGTTTTACGGCAATAAAGCAATTCATTTCTGATTTCTGATGAATCGAGCTTGAAACATCACGCCGATCAACCTACTCCTCTGGCATTAACACTGGTAGAACAAAAGGAAACAGGTGCATCAGACTACCCAAACACGAATATGATACCTACAATAAGATTCTTGTATCTCTTGCGTTTTCATAGCAGTCAAGTCATTAATTAGCTGTCCACAAATTCAATTGGTAAATACTTATTTGTTATCCTCATTTTGAACCTTGATTGGTCACTGACAAAATCACTGACTCATTAAATCTATTGGCAGCACTATCTGCAATCAGAATTAAGGCAGTACTATAGTCCAAGGGGCGAGGAAGAAATGTATTACTGGAAGCGAATTCAAAATACACATTTCTTGAAATGTATTATTACCAACTAGCCTTATGACAATCATAAAAATACGCCCGGTAGGCACAAATGAAGCTTGTGTACAAAAGCAAGACTGACTAAACAATTGTTATGCAATTACAAAATTATATATTCATTAGTTATTATTAATAAACAACGTCATAATAATACCCGGGACTGTAAGATTTTGAAGAAACAAAATTGTCATCATATATTTTATAAATCTATGGATATTTATCAACTGTAATCCATACATCCTGAAAATGACCAGGACATCACAATCACGAGGTTAAATGTTATTGGTGTTTTAAAACAACATGATATCTCCAATCTTTGCTCTATTACACATTAAGGTAGTAAGACTAAATCGGTCAAAGTCTATTTTAGGTTTTGAATCGCTGTTCTCTGCGATGGCTGGTTTAATTAAAAAAGTTACAAATGTTCCTGGGGTTAGGTTATCAAAGTGTATGCTTTCTTGGCATGGTTGTGTTTTATGATAACGCATTTCCAGCACCTATCAATCTCTCCGTTCGTTGGAGTTTTTAAACAAAAACGTAAAACATCAAAACGGCCTTTATCAATATTACTACAAAACACACCACCATAAAAATATTGTGATTTCCTAGTGTGTTTCAAGGAAGACATGACAGATAAGATTTGCCATAACATGCCGGGTGTTAAAAACTACAGAAACGCTTGAATATTTTATTTATGAATATATATATACAACAAAGTACCTTTAGTTTTTATAATGATCATACTACTTCATTTTAAGTTGAGTTCAAAATTTTTTAAAAGGTACAATCTGTTACCGTTTTAACTAAAATATTCAAAATTGATGATCGTATGTGCAAAAAATATAGTGCCAAGTACTGTATATTAAAATTAGCTGTGAAATTTGTATTATAAATTTTGTCACTTGATGCTTACTGAATTTTAGCTCTTATTCTCTCTGTTGTCCGATATACCACTTGAGCTGAAGTAATATCGATTTGTCCATTAGCTAAGCGCCAATGACATAATACGTCATGGGCGTATTACGACACGATGAGGTTATTATGATCATGGAAGCTCAAGGTCACAAAGCTCCAGGCTTTGACCTGTTAAACAATTGTCAAAGGGAAATCACAAACCTCTGAACCTGCATAGTACCGTAATGGCAAGTTCCCAAAACATATTTCGCCTGCAAAATCTTTATTTTATTAGCGGATTTCCAGTCTGTTCGACGTCCAATCGTTGCAGAGATATTCAAAGTGTTAATCAAATTACGTTGTCCAATGTTATTCTTATGGGGAATAAATACAATTTCACTTATTTTTTTATTTTAATGAAACTTGGTATATGGAATTGTGTGGTAATTAGACACATGTGTATGCATTGGAAATTTGCTGAGTACGCAGGTTTGCTATACCGGATGTATATTACTCATCCAATTTAAATTCTGCCTCTCACAATCCCAGTGAATTTGTGTCCGACTATGGTCTCCCTCACTGACTCTAATCTGTACCCCTCCCAACATGGCAAAACTGTAATCCCCAATGGTAAAACCTCAGAACTTGTTATGTGGAATACTAGAAACATCCGAAGTACTGAACCAAGCATGGATTATACATCATTTGACGCAAAAGGTAGTCTCTTAGATGGTTTTCAAATTCCCTGATATCGATGAAATTTAAAAGCATTAACAACACTAGTTTTAGTAGCTAGTGCCATGACGTTAATCGTATTCGTACTATAAGATTTTGTCACATACCCCGTCATGTAATTATTCCGGAAAGTCAATTAAGGAATCCCGAGATATGCTATTGAATGTATATGTTTTGTGTACATACGCCAGTGAATTTATTTTTAAGTTATGAAATTGAACGGTCTTGTTACTAGCACATATTAAAATAACAAATAGATTGGTTTTATTTATTGTTGAAGTCATCAACCGTTTGTTTTAATATCAAGATGTGTAGGTTCAAAAAAGCTTCAATAAGAAATAGCATAATTGCAAAAAAGATTTCCCTGTTTTAAACATTAGGAATAAAACTTGGACTGTTCTGATGCATCTGGCTTCCGTTATTTAGCAAATGCTAAAATAATATGCTAAACTAAAAGGGATCATAGTAGTCATTGACTGTCCCACCTAAAAGTTTGCCTTATTTTTATATTATTATCTTTAATAAATAATAGACTATGAATTTATAGTTCTTTAAATTCTCATCAGCAGACCTTTCTTATTGGAGGGGAAAACTTATAAACAAATATCATGCTTATACCTCATTATATATTTTTCATAAGTGCTTGACTTGTAGTAATTATTTTCTTATCTTACTTTACTACTAACTGATTAATATTATGTATTACATATTTCAACAACTATTGTTGAACTTTAAAGATTGACGAATGTAAAACGTTTAACTGAATTCAGGTTGAACTGAGTAACAAATTGAGTGAACAGAAAATATTACTGCAGCACAGTTAATGTCAATATGTGTGATGGGGTTACCCAATAACAATATTACAAATATGGATACAAATTCTTAACAGTAAAACTACAATGACGAATTAACACAGTAGCCAAGTATGGCTTGCCATTCAGGAGTGGTCTTACGTTTACATATCTATAAACAATAATTTATGAGAATATTTTCAACTGCTACTCTGAAAATAAAAAATATTTTAACAGTACTATTTTTCTGAAGATAAAAACTATTTGATTTTATGTTTTACGGTATTGACAGGATACCCTGAATCATCTAAATGTATCTTCTATAAACGTATATGAATACTTTTTCAAGCACTTGAAAATTTATATGAATTTATATTGAACTTATATAATAAGTTATTGTACTAAGTAACGTAATATAGTAAATATATATAAAATATTATAAAATATATAAAATTATGTTATGAATAGTTATGTTTCATAACATAATTCTGTTAATTTCGTACTACAAGTAAATAAGCAATAACAATTCAACTTATAATTATTATTTTGATGCAACTATAATTTGTTGACATCTTTGAATACAATTTATTTTAGAATATTAATATAAAATATTAATTATAATATAATAATATAATATTATATTATTTAATTAATTAATATTATAATATTTAAATAATACTGTTTAAAATTTAATATTATAATATATTAAGAGTCTTCATCACCGGAAGTTGCCGGACGCCATCTTAATGTTTTGTTCCATAAGGACAATGTTAACTTTGGGCCTCCGTTACTCCTCGCCTGATCGTCACAAACAATTAATTTTGGTGTCAAATTAAAGGGTTCGTCGTCCTCTAGGGAAATGCAATAGTCGAATTTGGATTTTGTTACAAATTGATGAGAACATGAACAGTGTTTCAGTTCAAAATTAAACTATTTATTATGAAACTATGGTACCCAAATTAAGGAATTCGACATTGCATTTCCCCAGAGGACGACGAACCCTTTAATTTGACACCAAAATTAATTGTTTGAGACGATCAGGTGAGGAGTAATGGAGGCACAAAGTTAACATTGGCCTTATGGAAGAAAACTCCCAGATGGCGTCTAGCAACTTCCGGTGATGAAGACTCTTAATTATAAAACGATATTACGTTTGGGAACTACTGAAATGCTTTAACAAGCACTGATAATCGGCAAGTCTCAAACCGCGTCTTCACTGTATTATGATTTTCCAAAGATCGTAAATTTAATTTGACTTATTTACTTAATTTAGTTTTATTTCAAGAGTGGTATTAAGGGTTAAGATCTTCAAGTTACTGGAGATTAACAATACAGTAACACGTGTTCAGAAAATGGCACTCCATTTTACAGCAGAACCGGAGAGAGAAGATATCCGAATTATAGGACCTCAGGTAACAAGAAGGGTTGTGTTGGGGAAAAGCTGTTGGCAGCGTCGTATAAAAAATTACCCTGGGAAATTCTGTTTGTTCGGGAGATAGTAACTTGCAAAGAAACGTAAAAAAAGACACAAACACAGGGGAGTGGGTAAAACACAGTCTTCTAAACTCTTCAATATCCTGGAAAATAAAAGTCTTAGGCAGGAAACATCGTTTTGTTTACTCGTCCAGGTATCGAAGGGCGAGGGGGGAGGGGAGCGTTGTGACGTCAGTTTTCTTAGCCAATCAGCCACCGGGATCAGCAGGATTATCCTTACTTTGAATTTATTTCATCCGGGACAAATTGATCAACATATGTTAGTTTCCTAGTGAATTTGAAGTCGTCAAACAGTTTTGTCTCTAATGAAAGATTCTAATGGATCTAAACTAAAATGTACTTGAAAATGTGTTAATTTAAATATAAATAAAAATATTTAGCGGTTTCGTTTTTCAGTTGTGTTTTTTTATTTGTATTTAATTGATTTGAAGGTGGTATCAGTCTGTGCACCTTTAATTATTTACGTGGGTATTCAAATTCAAGCGTTTTAAATTAGAACGACAAAATATATTTTCGGATGAATAAAAATTGAACAATCAAATACAAAAATCTAAAGGCAGATAGAGAAGAACCAAAATTAAGTATTATGGAACTTTGTCCCGGCATGTGTTCTATAGGTACTCCTACTCGATCTAGCTTATATAAAGTATAAAGGATAAAGTATAGAGTTGTTAAAAAGAAAATATCATATATAATCAGTTGTTAATTAGGATAAAATAATATTTTGTAGAACACCAGTGAATTTGAGATTGTTTAGCTAAGTTGATTAATTTTAATTATATGACTTCCTATTTACTATATAAATAAATTCTTCTGGGAAAGAAAAGTCATCCCTTTAAAGTTTTTTTTTTACTACTTGCCATTTTAATCTAATTAAATTCACTATAAGTTTAATTTTGAATTTGGGGGTAGGCACCAGATGTAATGATAAAGTCCGATATTGTACCTTGTACAAACTTAATAAATTGCTCATCCTTTTAAGAAAGCAATAATCAAAGCAAATCCTGAGTTTATAGCACTACTTTGACTCCAGAGCGTGTTTATAACGAATAAGTATAAATATATATATATATATATGAACTAATTGATATCTTCCATTTACGAACAGCCCGCGCTATTATACTAACCTTTATACTTCAGGTGTGATATTTATATGCATTACTCTTTAAAGTATATGGGCTTTGTTGAGTAACAGTACAAATTTCCCGGCAAGCTATAAAGATTCACGTTTGAGCCACGATAAAGGAAATTAAGAGCCATCCTAAAGAAATTTGCAAAGTAGCAAGTGTAGTGGTCGGTTAACACTTGAAATTTAGATCATGATCATATGGCAAGTCTTTTTTTTGAATAAGTTAAATTTGAGTGATATTTTAAGAAACAAATTATAATTAATTTTACAAATTAAAGATAAGAAGATTATCGCAACGTATTACGATTTAGAATAAAAGGTTAATTTGGGTTTTCTATTTTGTTTATATATATATATATGTATATATATGTATATATAGTTATATATATGTATATATATGAATATATATATATATATATATATATATATATATATATATATTCAAAGCCGGGTGTATATTGGCCGGGTGCCGATGTTTATATGTAACAGGTTGTTCCGTTTTTATTTATTTTTCAATTTCACTAGCTTCTTCCATATTCCCTTCTAACTGGTCTAAAAGTCTGTAGAACTCAACCTATTTATGAGCGCTGTTATAAAAGTTTCGGAAATTTGTTATCCAATGTATCAATTATTTACTGACATTCCTATTTATTTTCACTTGCTTATTATTTAACTAAATAGTAAAATATCTACCAAATAACACCGGATCAAACAATCACGATTAGCTTATAAAGATAACACGTTGCATGATCGCGATATAAGTTTAATCATCTCCTGCAAATTCAACGAGAGACTTAGTTAATTTATCAGCGTGAGACAGGGAATGAAATAGCACCGGCTTGGCGAGCGGGTTGGTCGGGTGGGTTTAGGTTTATAATTAACTCGGTGCTGAGTCCCCGCTAATCTTGTAACGCCGCGGCGTATAACCAGCCGGCGTAGCTGTAACTAGTTGGTAACAAGCGTAGCTGGGCTGCGAGCGCGCGGCGACGCATGTCTGAGCGCCCGTGCCTCTAGGCGATGCACTCGCATGTTTGTTTTATCGATGGCTTTTCTTGTTGTGAACACGGGTAATAGTTGCGTGGCCTTATTTCATGGTGGAACAAAGTGGATCGAGACCGGGTTATATTTAGTCAGTACAAAAATGATGCACTCCTCAGCAACGAAATTATGTTAGCAAAGAAAACTGGCGATATTGGAATTAGATTGAAGTTTTTGTAGACCGAGTGACTTAAAAGAATCCTTTTACCTACTGAGAGATTCCATTTGCTATTTTAATAATCAACTTGAAGAAGCTATTTGTTCCCAGCAGTCTCTCTGTAACCAATTCCCCTACTATCCAATAAACCATTGGATAGTAGGAAATCCTTTTTAACAGGAAGACTACCATACTAACATTAATTCTTCAAATAGCAGTTGGAATCGCTTGGTAGATAAAAGGAATCTTTCTAGTTTACTCAGGCTACACAATAATTACAATCTAATCCCAATATAACATCGCCAATCTCACCGATCTTGTCATTATTTAAATTAAGTAGTTTATGATTATTATTTTTTACGTAAGTTTAGTCGATATCTATGATAAAGTAAACTCATAGTACAAATAATATCTTCTATGCCGTCATGTATTTGGAGTAAATGTTTACAAGTATTCGTTTAGTATTGACGCATACAAATTTATTTTTTTAAATATATTGATTATACCGAATTTTGAAAAAAAAATTTCAGATCAGCCATCTGACCTTGTATTATGGAGGTTTAAATTTGTCAGAATTAATATAGACACAGCTTGTACTGTTTTATGAAGATGTTACAATTTTCTATAAATTAAAATTAGCACACCCACAATCTTAAAAAATTATAATAACATTAAACACAACCGAGATCTACAAAACCTAAAATTCTTTTTGGCAAATTTCCCCTATAGGTGCCATGATAAGACCTAGGCCCGGGACCACGCTAACTTTTCGTTTTGTGGCCCCCAGATGCCAAAAACGCCATTCGTTCAAATTCATATATATTATATCTATGTCTAGGTATATATATATATATATGTATATATATATATATATGTATATATTCGTGTGTGTGTGTGTGTGTGTGTGTGTGTGTGTGTGTGTGTGTGTGTGTGTGTGTGTGTGTGTGTGTGTGTGTGTGTGTGTGTGTGTGTGTCCGTAGGCACGATAACTTTCGTACAAATGGTCTGATCTTCAAAGAATTTAGTATAAACGTGTAAGGCAGCATCTATTTTCATGAGTTTGAGAACCAGACAGGTCGCACTACTTTAGGGGGGGTTTTGTACCCCAAAAAGTGTTTTTTTTTAGCTTTTTACATATAATTAGTTTTAACCCCAAATTTTGATTTACACCATTAAATTCAGTTTAAAAAATTGGGATTTTGATCATCGCTCTACGTTAATTGGTTACCAAGATATTGAGAGTGCTAAACACAGTACGTTGTCAAATGTTAATATTATGGAGAATAAATAAAATTGTATATCTCGCTTATTAATAAACATATATTAATGAAACTTGGTAAGTGGCTTTATATGGTTGGGTTTTAATGCTATTTGCATACAAAACTCTTTTTTTTTGTCCTCATGGCAGCAAACCTGCGTACACAACAACTACAATGTTACTCTTAAGGAGAATAATAAACATGTGATATTTTGCTTGTTTATGAACATAAATTGATAGAACTTGGTATGTTGCTTCACCTGGAGGTGATCCATTGGTATTTGCATAAAAACCAGATTTTGTGGTCCTTAATACAGCAAACCTGCATACTCAGTCCTAATGTTTTTCTTATGGGGAATAAATAAAATGTCATATCTCGCTTATTTATTAATATGCTTTGATTAAAGTTGGTAAGTGGCTTCATGACTTAGTGAAGTACCATTTGAAATTCGCTGAGTTTGCAGGTTTGCTGCAACGGGGTATTTTACAATATCACCTTTACCTTATATAGATTCAATGCCTTGCTAACTTTTTAAAATATAAAACCGTTTTATAAAAAACATATAACTTAAAAAAAATACCCCCTTTGCAGCAAACCTGCGTACTCAGCGAATTTTAAATGCATAATGTATGTCTTAATACACCATAAAGCCGCATACTAAGTTTCATAAAAATATATTCACATATAAGCGATATATACAATTTTAATTATTCTCCATAAGAATAACATAGGTGATGAGTACGTAGGTTTGCTGAAACAAGGAACACAAACAGTTGGTTTTTATGGAAATATAAATAGAATTTAAATAGGCGAAACCACATACCAAGTTTCATCAATATTCAATCATAAATATGGGCTATATAACTTTTTAATTATTCTCCATAAGAATAACTTGGGGGCTGAGTAAGCATGTTAGCCGCAACAAGGAACAAAAAAAAGTTTTTTATGCAAATATCAATATAACTCAACAAGGTGAAGCCACATACCAAGCTTTATTAATTTATGTTGATAATTAAGGGAGTCATTACATTTTATTTATTCTCCATAAGAATAACATGGGGGCTGAGAACGCAGGTTTGTTGCTACGGGGATAATCAACAAAACAATAATTTGTTGTGCAAATATCAATATACTAGTACTACGTGAATCCATATACCAAGTTTCATCAATATACATTCATAAATAATCGAGATATCAAATTTATTTATTCTCCATAAGGATAACATTGGACAACGTACTGTGTTTAGCACTTTGAATATCTCTGCAACGGTTGGGCGTAGAATCACAAATTGAACACCAAAATTGTTGTTTTGTGGAGCTGAACTGATTGGTAAAAGCGAATTTGAAGTTTACATAAAAATGAACTGAGGAAAAGCCAAAAACCTTTTTCCCATAAGATTAACATGGGGGATTTTATGAGTACGTTTTTTGGATTTTCTCCGCAACCACTTAACCTAGGTTAATAATTCAAAATACTACATTATTTGTTTTTTAAGCTCTATAACATGGTCAAAACCAAAATTATGTTTTTTACAAATTTGATGGTGAAAAATGCAAAAAAAGATTTTTGGAAAATTTAAAACCCCCATAAACCTCCCTTCCCATGGTCCGATTTTTCTGGTTTTCGAACTTAGTCATGAATGTCACTTTACACATTTGAGCCAAATTTCATCGAAATCGGACGTTTTTTACTCAAGTTATCGCATTCACGGACACACACATATATATAAAAATTTGAACGAATAGTGTTTTTGGCATCTGGGGACCTCAAAACAAAAAATTATCATGGTCTCGGGCTTAAGTCTTACCATGAGACCTACGGTAATAGCTTCTTCCCTATAGGGGAAATTCGCTAATACCTCTCACAGTTTAAAACATAAATGTGCAAAATCAACAATAGCTGGTTTAAGGTGAGTTATAATACTGCTGCCAATATACAGATACCTATGTCTCGACAAATCTTGTGAGGAAAGTTTTACATTTTGTGTATTATTAATATACAATTTGAATGGTTTTTGTTATATAATCTATTCTGATCAAACTACCGTATTTAATCAAACAGTTTGGTTTTTACGTAATTTACAAAAGAGAAAGAAAATACTTACAGGAAGGCAGACAAGGACTTTCATTGAATTAATGTTCCTACATGATTCAACCTCAAGCTTGCGGGGTTAGGGTTAATAAATATGTGGTTGGGGGTGGGGGAGAAGTTGCATGCCCAGAGAACATTGGGGCACGACAGGGCAAAAAGTATAAAACCCTTTTATATTCTGAGAGAAGCAAAGTTTTAGGGACTAAAAAGCAGCGTACACCACGACACGGATGCAAAATGTAGACTACCCGGGGACTTGGGGCTATAAAAGAAAAACTTAGCCCTGTACACAGAAGTTGGGTTAATACGCGCATCTTGCTGCGTCTTGTTTTTATTCATGAACCTAAGTACGGAATCTTATTATCCCTCCGAGAACTTTATAAATTTCAGATGTGTTTTAGCCCGGAGTGAATAGCATGTTTGTAATCGAGTTTGAGAATAATCACTTCAAGTAATCAACTTTTACACCGCTGCACGCTGACATTATCTTTGCTATGCTATTTTAAAAATGTTTTGCGCAATTTTATTGTTATATTAAAAGTTTATGATGATTTGCAAGAATTAATTTTAGGCGTTGTAATATTAAGTTGGACTTAATACAAGATACATACAACATATTTTGTGTAACAATAAGTCACATCGTAGAGCAGCATAAGTTTAATAACTATATTACAATTATCTGCAGTAAAGTGATTCAATTGATCCTTAAAAGGCTCACTTGACTGCAATAAAATAAAACCAGTTATATTTGATCAGGGATTCAAGGACTATCGCAAAAGTGTTAAAGTTAATAAGGCTCTTGTTGAAGGATTCTTGCCAACTTATGTAAAATGCTAATTTGGTTATCCAAAATAGAAAAACACTCATTAACCTAAAAATGATAAATATTAAAAGTATATTCCAACGCTTTATAGTAACTGATTCGAAAATCAACTATTGAGAAGAACTTAATTGTCAAAGCATTGCTGTAAAACAGCTGTTTAACTAATGCTATGCGAAATATATTATGTGTTGATTTTCCGTACAACTGAAAGTTTAAAAGAGCCAAAAGGAAGGCCCTCAAGACCACAACAGATCTAACTCCCACAATATTCACAGCAAGAATAATCATAAATCCACTTTTTTAATTTTGGATTCTATTTTGAATATTTATTTACTCATTAATTTGTTGTACTTATACCTAAACTTTAATGAACTCAAATACTTAATGACAAAAACAACGAGTATTTTTTCTTTATTTGGTACTACAATTTTGATTTGTAGTAAAAACTTGGTACAAACATGAAAGAAAACAGTATTAAGATGGTCCAGCGGTGACTCCGTGCCCCAAGTTCCATTTTGATTTACAGGGTCGCCACTGGTTCACCTTGAACTCCTTTCTATGGCCGACTTTGGTCTCCGGTCATGGTGTAGAAGTCTCACCTCTAAAAACCGTTATACCAGCAGTAAGTCCTGCGTTTATTTAAACATTATGTTTACCAAAGAAAACTAAACTTGACAAACCACTGTATTCGTTATCTGAAAATGATAACATACTATAAAAGGTTTAGTTTTACGACTTATAAGATAAGACTTCAAATATTTTTGATATTGAGCATACTTTACCGGAACCCGGAACCGGAACCGGAAATTATTGTAAAGGGATTTTGATGGAAGCTCCAATTTAGGGTATAAAGTCTTGCACATTGATCATACGTTATTAATTATTAGAAATTAACTATACTATTATCATTAATTATGTTATCACTTTTGAAACACCTTAGGTACAACGTACGTATATAACCATAACTAGTAATTACTGACTCACCTAACACTCACGCACGCGCGCCCACAATCACTGTAACAGAAAGATAACACACGTTATCGATAAGAACACAATGGTCAAGGTGACAGAGACGCGCATATTCATGACTAGTCAGCCCCTGGGGTAGGCATACGAGTTATACTTTCAAAACAGCTGATAAAACCTCCAGCAAGTGCACGCTTGAAAATATTCTTTGAGATAAACTGTAGCAGTTTAAATTTACACAATTTAAAAACACGTATCATTAATAATTCAGGCTTTCTTTCTGTACCTAATGCACTTTCCAAACGTTTAGTTAATCTTTCTTGAACTTTTATTAAGATCAAATCCCACAGATTAAACAACCTTAATCGATATACACCTTAATAAACACATTATATACCTTTTACTGTTCTGCCAGTACGTCAAAGCTCCATATGGTGATAATGACCTCAAGATTATATATATATCATTATCAAAATGTAATACTCTTTATTAAAAATATAGTCGCGCCTTTGTTAGTTGAAATATAAAATAACTGTCAATTTCCAAAATCCAAAACATCCTCTTATTATACTGATAACGCCAACACTGTGACTAAGGACCTCTGACCCTCAAAACCGATAACTCCTGGCGAAAAGTTTAGTAACTAGCGAAACAATAAACGTAAACCAAACCTTATATATCTTTTAAGTTAGTTATAAAGCTACAAAATAATACTATGTACACCAAGATTTCACAGGAAAGAATCTTGATTTAATTCCAAACATTGGATTAATGTTTAAGGTATTATACGTTTTATGATATTTATTATGATATTAAAAGATATAAATTGAGCTTATATCAATGGAAATCAAAATCACACCCAATTAAAAGAGTATTTTCCAAAACGAAATACAGAGGAATTTATCTGTATTTGATTGTCCAGTATCTGGTTTTTTTGAGGTCATTGATTTAAGTCATCGGTGTTTTACCAAATGCTAAGTAATTATAATTCACTGTTTAAACTACTATATCAATGGCACGGTTTACAATGCACTTCACAACTTAAATCAGTATGTAACTCCCTGATAAAAATATTCGGTTTATAAAAGGTCGTTGGTAAAAATTGAAAACCATTCAGTTTTTACGCCCGGGCCGGCGGCTATTGTTCAAAAACTCATCAAAAGTTGTGGAGCTCGGATACACTTTAATAAGATCTGCCGCTCAATCCGTGTATTTGTATTCAACAGGGAAGCCATCTTGTTACCGGGGTAATCCGCGAACAGCAGTTTCCATAAAAAACAGCAGATTGCGTTTCTGCAACCCTAAACCCTGATCGGATCTGATATGACGTATGTGTAAGCCCTCCTTTATAGGACATATCGGCCGAGATAGAGCCAGGTATATCCGGGAAGGATTCTGTCTGAATTATTTTCAGATTTACTGTTCGGGTGTATAAAATAATATGAACGAATTTGTCACAAGCCATTTTCCTTTCAGAACGGGAATCGAAGAAAATTAATAAAATTTGCAAAAGTGGCAAAAAGTTTACAACTGCCTGGAAATCATATCGTTGTCAATTTTGATAAAGCTTAAAACTTGAATTTGACTTCAGTTAATAAGTTAAAAGTTTATAAACTACAGTGCATTAAAAGGAAATTTATTAGCAAACAGTTAGTTTGTATAGTTTTAATTCAAATATCATGTTCTATCTTTATTTTTGAAACTCATCATGACGATGGTTTAACAATTTATTTGATATTTATTTGGACTTATCACATAGTGTTTTAGAACTACGTTTTAAGAAACCGTATGAATAGCAAATTGTAAAGCAAACATTTGGGCTATTTAGATCAGTTGGTGATAATTATATAACTGAAGGATTCACTTGATCATACGCATGCCACCATGAACAACTCAAATTTGTTTGTTCTAAGAAATAGGTTAGACAAAACTCTGAAGTCATAGCCTTTTTTAGGTATTAGAATGTTTAACACCATACCAAAACATTTTAGAAGCCCGCATAGAGCTACTTTTGCAAATATGTTAAAAGCTTTTATGTTGAGGAATCCTGTGTACAGTATAAATAAATTTTACAGCTTGGACTTTGAGTCATTGAAGGTTGTTTAGACTTACTTAAGGTATGTAAGTTTGTATTGCACAAATCATGAAGTGTTTGTTTATGAGTGCCGCATGGTTTGCAGCATGGTGTGACTTAGTTTTAAAAACACTACCCTGAACTGTTTGCTAAAATGTATATTACAATTTGAGATTGTATATAATTTTTCAACAACAGTCATGAAACTATATTTCGGTTACATTTTAAAAAAACTATAGCAATTTTTGTTTTTTAAATTTGCACTTTATACATGCGTTTAGCAAGAAGGTAAAAGTTACACAGGTCAATTAAATCCTCAGGAATTCAGAGACAACAAAGCCCAAAAGATACCTTATCTTATTTCCAAGAGATCTTAACATATATTACCCTTAATTAAACGAATCTAAAGGTTCCATTTAATTAAACAAGACTATAAATGCATATTAGAAGAATAATTGCAAAAGCATATGCTCGCCTAATTCCATTTAATAAAGCAAAATTAATAATCCTCAAGAAGTTTGGAAATAAAAGGGTTCTCCTGATTTATTAAAGCAGGAACATTTTAAATTTCAGAACTTGGGAAGCGAGGTTATTCTACAGGTAGAAAGATGAGGTTTCGAGTGGGAGGGATGTTGGAAGAGAAAACAAGAGAGAAAGAAATAGAGGGACAAGGATGGAAGGACTGGATCCTGCCACGCAGGACCGCTTCGGAACAATCCATAGGAGCGCGCATGCGCCCTGTCGGCGTCTTGGCGAACCACCGCACAGCCGCCATCTTGAAACAACACCATTTAGTCTAAACTTCAATATTAAAACGGCAATTAGCACAGCTTCAGGTAAATTTGTGTTAGTTTTTTCGTAGTTTTAACTTACGAACATTGTTGTATTATACTTTTGAGAGGGCCTTAGTAACATACTTATTTTGTTGCATGAAAATCCACCATCTTGTTATCGTTTATAATCAATAATGTCTTTGAACTCCTTCAAGCTCTAATGATATATGTTAGTAAAAAATATGTAGATATAGAATAAATGAAAGTGTACATTTCTAAAGTAATAATGGAGAATAGTTAAGAAATATTCCATTTACAGGAACAAATCTCTGCTGTAGTAGTAATCATAACAATTGGCTAAATAATTTTAATTTTAGCTTTCCCTATTGTTATGTCAGTTGTACTTGTTTTACATAGTTATTTTTTATTCATATAATTTTCAAAATAAATAATAAGTAAGAGGTGTTGCAAGAACAGCAAAAATAGTCCTTTATGGTTTCTCGATCACCTATCATTAACTTCAAGTTTGTCATTAAATAAGTCGATGAAATAAATATCGTTAACAAGACCAAAGGTTGTGTAGGCTTTTAAAACGTCATTAAATTGCGTTTGTTATGGTGTATATTAAAAGTTATTTCTATCATTGAATATGATAATTAAATATAACACATATTTTAATCGCATCATGTGATGTAGCGGCCTATAAATCATATAAGTTATTTTGTGAGATAAAAAAATTGTTTGTTTATAAATATGGCATTTATATACTGTTGTTGGATGTTCTAAAGCAACAGATCTTCAGGATATTTTAAAACAAGCAGAGATTGTTTATATATTTTTTACGAGTTTAATGTTGTAGAAAATATAACTAAGTACATAATTTATTATACAATTAAAGTTAATTTTATAAAAATAATCTTAAAATAAATTATTTACTTATTATGGTGCTGACCGTGTAGATCGTTAATAATATTTTCAGTTAATTTATTTAGAAATCCCTTCTAGATGTTAACAATTTCAATATTTATAAAAACGTCTTACTTCCTTTAAACAATATCTGTTTGACCTGGTTTTACCCTTTGAGATCCAAAATAATAAGCTGTTAAACTGAAATTAAAGTAAATCTAGGTTTTTTAAAGGTAGGTAAAACATATTGTATGAGGTTCTACCTATTATTAAAGCTCACTTCTGATATTTATGATTATAAATGGGACCCGTTATTATAGCTTCCTAATAAGAAGATCTCTTAGATTAAGTAATTAAAATTCATCTCCTATTAAGTATATACTAAATTATCGTTTGTATTAATGAAGTACAATGTAAATATGTTTACAAAATGTAGAGAGGATCTTGTAGCCTTTAAATAAGATATGTATGAAGACCACCTTACTTTAATAATGTTATCACTTGTAAAAAATATATTTAAGAAGTGTGGTTTGATGAAACATGCTTTATTATGTTGCTCTTAATCTAACAAAGAAAGCAAGATTTGATTGGAATTCTTGCTATTTATGTAGCATTTTATTTCCAGTTTAAAAACGCTCTTACACCTCATATAATTTGTTATATATTATTAAACATTATAAATTGATTAACATTTAAATTATTCAAAAATTTTTCAGAATGAGACACGTTAGTGGTATAAATAATCTTTGTTTTGTTTAGGAATCTTTATATTGGCTAATACCAGATCACCCACTTATTAGTCGGCAAACATGTAAATGAAGTTATGGGCACGTATTTTTTTAAAATTAACGATATAGTTGTTTAAAAACATTATTCGACTAGGCCAATCTTTATTTTTACAATTTCTTTCATATCAATTCGGACATGGTAAAGAATTTTGTAAGTACAAAATAATGTATCTTAATAAATTTGCTTCTTAGTAATAATGTCTGAGAAAAAATCATTCTTTGATTAGAAGAAATGCAAATTTTCATTAACTTCAGTAATGTTAGAGTATGAAACGAAGGAGACAATTGTAGTATAAGAATAATATTTGCACTACAGTTTGATTTTTTATACAGTCCTTTAACACAAATGTTAACTTATTAATATCATCTTAAAAAATATTGTCTTGACCTTACATATAGTAGACTCCGTATTCTTTAATTTACGCTAGTTTAGTACAGATTTATCTGAATTCGATAGATAAATAAAATCATAATATCATAAAAAGTGTTAGAATACTTGAGAAATTATTGATAGTGTTTTCTGTTTTACCAGACGTAATAACTAAACAAATACCATGGGAATAAATCTCAAAAACGGACCAGAGTAATAAACAGTTACACACTTCAAAGTAAACAAACAACATTGTGAATATTTTACAACTTCACTTTACGAAATTGTTCTCTTGAAAGATCTCGACCGTTTTGCAGATGATATTTCTCGTTAGATGAAACTACCCAAGTCATAGAGGAATCAAAAATACGTCTGTTGGAGAGATAGGGGTAAGGACCTAAGACATAAACTGCACATCAGGAGTCTGTCTATCTGTCTGTCTGTTAGTATACGGTGCAAACGCGTTGGAAGTGGATCGTAAAATATTCCGGGAATGTTGTCGGTGAAAATATACAGACATATCTAAACCTAGATATGTTCTACATACACCGACTGCCTGCACCATGTTCTGTTCTGGGCTTGCATCGTTGATCACTGCTGAGCTAATTAATTTGACACGTTTCATCTAAATATGATCAACTGTTAATGTAAACTAATAACTTAATCATTTTACGAGCACTATTAGAGTCATGAATTGTATTATTATATTATTATATGTATTATATTGTATGGTATTATTGTATGTGTTTTATTGTATTATTGGACAAATCACAAAATTGAGAAGTGAGTGAAAGTTAACAATGTTGTAACAAATAAATGACCCTTTGTGACGCAATAACTATTCGGTTACTCTTTAGTAAAATATTTTTTCACCCTGTATAAATATAAATTCAAATTTACCAGAAATATGTTATTTCAGATTTATTTAGTTTTATTCAGAGTACCTTTCAGTCGCGTTCACAGTTAAATTAAAAGTAATATGAACTCAATTTAATTTCACAAAACAAATTAACTATAGTACATTTAATGATTTGTTCACAGTATTGTACAGGACACTTTAAAATGCACGAAGTCGGTCCGTCCTTTAAACAGTTCGTTGTAATAATAGGTTAATGATGTTTAATGTAACCGACGCACCAACAACTTTTAATTTTGGTTGTTGTCTGAGTTAAAAATAATGGAAAATGTAGAGTGAAAATAGTTTTTACTGTTTGGCAAACTACCACAGCATCAAGTGTAATTATCATAACGTTTGAATGCAAGTTTCTTTAAGGTGAATGCAATCACTGTTTGAGAGACTGTGCTTAATGTAATGTGATGCCAATGAACATAATACTTATAATTTCTATCAGTGTGAAACAATTTAAATCCATTTGTTATTCTTAACATGTTCTATCCCTACATAATGTTTTTTACATTGCTTCTATCATAGTTTTAATGATTTTACAGAAACTAAGTTTTTATATTTTCTATTTGTGTGTGCAAACAAAGTCCGGTGTTTTTTAATGCTTATATTAAAATATCTGGTTTGTGTCAAAATATATACAGTGTTTTCCAGTTCCTATGCTGGACTATTATGAGCAAACAATAAGTCATTCTTTGCCAAAACAATGCATATACTCACGGTGACTCTGTGACTGGGTGCCAACTACAACACTGATATTCAACCCTTTTTGATCCCCCGACTAAGAATTTGGGACATCGACGTATAAAAACTTCTGCCCGGTGCCCAGCGTGGACCTTATGTTTTTGCTTCTCGAGTGCACATGACGGAATACCTTTTGCCCGTCCTCTAGTTAGCCCATTGCCAGTTTTTATTGCGCCCTTTTTTCCGGAGGTTGACCGCTGTAACTCTTACCCTTGTTAGGTTGACAATCACGTGCATCTTTTAATTTTTTTCTTACTTCCTGGTAGAAGAACCACAATTCACAGAGACTCCTACGCCCTACAGTCAATGTCCGTCTTACTTATTAAACTAGGTACTATAAGGGGGTTCAAACTTAAATATAATACTTGAGGTACAATGGAATCCACAGAGGTTTTTACGTCTACTAAACCTACATTGAAAGCAGTGCACATAAATATTGGCATTATTAGGCATTAAGAATGGTCGGTCCTGATTTTCTTGTGACGCTTTTGTGAACAAGTATTATTAGCATTTATATATATTTATACATATAATATACACATATATACATATAGCAATGAAAAAATATGTTCGATAGTATTTTTCCTATAAAAGATATGAAAAATATTATTGACTCGGGCATTGCTTTGAAGTGCACTTTTCAATTGGTGTTCCGTTCTTTGTACGGATGTTTTCAAAATTAATCAATATTTATTGTACGTAGTTCAAATACAACAAATTAAATCGTTAATCAAACCAAAACATCCATAATAATAAACCTTTAGAACATGGTAGACACTCGGGGCAAAGCCTTAATAGATTTTAAACCCGAATGTGTCTACAGCGCATATAATAAAGTATTAGGGACATGCAGAACATCTATAAGTTGAATCGGTTCGGTAGTGATTGCTTTAACACAGACCAGTCATGACGACAAATATTTTCTTTTTTATGTTAGTTTATTCAAGTTTTTGCCAGTGATAAAATTTTCTATTCGTTACAGACATTTTTTACGAACATTTGTAACCTTGATATGACAATCTTTAAAATCATAAAAACTAATTATTTTATCCTTTATGTAAATTCCACAAAAAATAAAACGTATCTAATTCATAAAACCCATCTCGAAAGCAAATGAACGAATAACACCTTGTTTACGAGCCATCAAATTAAATGTTTTCTCGCCACTTTGATTTTATAATTACTCAAGGGAACCAAAATTAACTGTCTTTAACATTTTGTTTTAGCTGTAACAACCCCCCCCCCCCCTTTGGCCCCGAGGGAACGAGAAATGCCAAACTACTGGCGTCTCAAAATTATCCGTTCAGAATTTTACTGTTTCTTTTTATTAAATTGCCCCCGTCCAATAATCCGACACTGAGGATTACATAGTCTGCAGAATCAAATCCAAAGTTGACCAAATCGCCAATAAGTCTGTCGGCAGACAAATAAACGGAGTGCAGTATACAGCGATCTCTGCGAGGTCCTGGACGCTTTCAGCCAGATGAGTTGTAACCTAGTTATGGGTGGACAAGGGTTGTGCATTTCCAACCCAGCGACTTGCTTTGTCTTTCAGGATAAAAGAATTCCCTTGTTCATATAATTAATTTTATATTCAGCATTATTTATTTGAACATGTGAAATACCGTAAATTAAAAATGTAAAGTATTATTGTAGTATGTAACGTCTTCCTATATGTAAAACGGGTGTACCTTAACTGTTTAGTTTGAACATGCTTTATATTTTGAAAGGGTAAAACTATGTTGTACACCTTCAGTAACGATAAGAAGCCGAGGAACTAAATTATGATTAACTCTTTTGCAACTCCTAAAGTAACACGCCAATATGTGATAAGAATATGTTGAAGTTGCCGAATAATTTAATCATTAATTTAGAATCACATATTAACTTCGATAAATCCACACAACTGAAGGAAAACTCCTGTCAACATTTCTTTCGCCAATATAAGACCAAACTCTAGATTAAATTAAAACGAAAAGCCTGTGAATGAAGGCTGCTCGTGTAGATTAAACAAAAGCTGAAAATCTAGATTTGAAAATCTCGAGGAAATGAGCAACGCAAGGCGAGCCGGGTAAACAGAATGGAGGTTCTTTATTCAACGCCTGGTGCTAAAGATTCCTCTTGATTTACATAGATAGCGTTAGCGTCAACCCTGGCTTGATTATTGATTCTATCAAGTGAGTCCAGCATTCCATCTATATTGGACCACTCGTCCTGATTGTCCGAATTGGTCTCTGAGCTACATGTCCTACAAAGATTGGTTCCCCACCTGAGAAAGGAAATTGGATATTCCAATAGATTAAATAAAGGAGATATTCTAAACCGTGGCAAGAACAATTTGTTTCTTAACCAACTAAATAAGAAATAAAGGTCAGCTCGACATTGATTGCATAACATTTATAAACTTATATATTGTTAGTTATTGTTATGTTGAACTATATATTGTTCTAGTTTTCATCTAACCGAATGACATGCCACACACAGACAACCGTACTTCCTCTACAATAAAATAAATATGATTTATAGTCTGTTAAATAATAAATATTACGACCCTCCAACATATTCGGCAACTTCAACATATTCTTATCACATATTGGCGTGTTACTTTAGGAGTTGCAAAAGAGTTAATCATAATTTAGTTCCTCGGCTTCTTATCGTTATTGAAGATGTTAACAACATAGTTTTACCAATGAAAGATTATTACACTTAAATATGGCACAGGCACACACACCTCTTTACAAGCCAATTGTGAGATAGTTAAGATAGTTTCTTTAAAAATATATAAACAATACTTGTCTTCGATGATTGCTCAGTTACTCGGTTGTAAATTTAAATAATCATTTTATGAATCCAAATGTTTTGGAGTTAATTACTAAACAGCTTTTGGTTTAGCGTGGCATTATTACTACAGGGTGTCAAAAACACACCCATATACGTAGTTAAGCACTTAATGATATACGCTTCCACTGTTCTCACACATTGGACGGTGCAAGCGTAGATCAAACAACTCCTTGTGGCATTCTTAATCTATGGTGCAAGGCAGCGTCATTCTCTCATTACGAATGATGATCATCGATATAGCCAATCGGAGTCGTTTGCCTTGTGTCGTGAGTATGCGCTGCCTAAAACGTATATTTACCGTCTTTTATGTAGGTAGAGCTTAAGTTTAATCGTAAATATAGTAAGAAGTATTTTCTTTGCACGTAATCAATCTTTAAAATATAAAAATTTTATTAATGTTCATGAAAATAACAAGAAGTACGTAAAAAACTGTAGTTTAATATGAAAACTATGCAAAACCGAAATAACAATTCGACTTACACATACTCTAATATTTAAAGTTTTAAGACGATCATATTTTAAAGAAGCGCCCACAATTTTACTCGTACAGTCCCTCTCGGTTCCAACAAAAAATACACAAAATAAATTTACCTATTCGATAAAATATTTGACACTTAATAAGTTATTTCTTAGTGGTAAGATAAATTAAAATTGAGTTAATGTGATTAGAGCTGAAATAATTATTGATTCACAAAAATGTATGAATCTGCACTCTGATTTGCATGGTAAAACGCTTCATTATCATAAGAGAACGGATGAGGCGGTGTCTCACTCACTTGGCTGCGGTACAACTTTCTGAGGACATTTGGCAATACTGCAGGACTTCATTGTGGCACCGCATAACTTATGATAATTTCTGTATCGCATCTTACGTGTGCCAAGTCAGCCTCCGTTACTCGGAGGATAACCGCATTTATATGTTTACCCTTTTTACGCGGTTTTAGTTTGTTGTCCTTTACAAAGTGTTTCTAACAGGAAATGTAATTGCACTACCGAACCTTAATTTTGGCCCAATAATTTTATATTTAAGGATTTACCACGTTTTATAACAAATAAAAACACAATTTGGGATTTTGTACTATTTAGATTGTTAATTTTATAACTCTTTTCGTTTAAATACTGCGTTGTTTATTAGTCTGTTTTGGCATACAAGAAAACATGTACACATCGTTATAATAATAGATCTGTATTTTATTTTATTTTAATTTTAATTTATTGCATCTGCGGCAGAGCCTTTTTTACATGCAATACAAATTCTTCATATATACTAAACAGTACTACAAATAATTACACAACAAACAAACAAACATTAGCATTTGAAAGCTGATTCATTACATTTTGTAAGATGACTAGCTTGTTAAGTTATTACAATAAATAAACTTACATAACAAGTTCATTATAAATAAGGTGATCAAAGTAATAAGGTGATATTTAGTAGTACTATCTCACTAATTACCAAGAGGATTTTTTTTTAAATAATAACTTACCTATTGTTTTTACTTAGGGCAACAAATTGACACAGCATTATACAAGCTGCTTTACATACATATCATAAATGTAACCAACAAATATAAACTACAATATGCACCTAAATGAGTTATCATAGGGCTAAAATTGCGCCACGATAGTCCCATTTATTTGTCATCTAACACCGAGTTGAATTAGTTAGCTATAATCACTGCCTGGATTACATCCCAAAAAATAAAAACAATATTTTAAAATCAAATTTAATTTAATTTAATTACCAGGATGTTATAGTAAATAGTTAGGTACAATGAGGAAATAAAAAAACACTATTACATATAAATAACTAAACAATAAATACTTTAAGCTTTCATATGCCTACATATTCAAGATCATGAGTCTAAAATACCCTCGGTAACCTTAAATTATTAGCAAAAGATATTCTCATCACTCAAACAGAATATAATCAAATTATAATTTTATTTTGTAATTAATAATTCAAAACAAAAAGCTATTACCACAATTTAAGGGTGAAACAAGACTTATATTTAACCTGTATGTACCATCACGTAATACATTTACTGCTGATGAAGAACGGAAACCAAATAAAATGTACATTTCCATACCAAGGAGGAATGGTTTTACTGATATTCTTTATTGCATATAGGTTCACACTATTAGATCTACTTTAAATATAAGTGTTAGCAAATAAGTTAAGTCTAGTAATTAATATAGTTCCAAATTGAATTCCTAATTTTGTACTACGTACGTGAGGAAAACTACGACTGGTCCCTATTAAGATAAAAAATAATACAAATTGATATAAAAAATGTTTCGATTCAATTCTCGGTCGAATCAAACAATAGCCTACAGCCCCAGGTCCGGGGCAAGGCGGTCTAGGTTTCCTCGGTTAAGCCCCGACGTAAACTCAAAATTGGATCCGAGATCCGCCCCCGGGGAGCTGCGACGGGGTCGTGCTCCGTGGATCACATCACCCACCTACGTGACGTCACTGCGCTGCGATAGCTTCGGTAAAAGGGATATGTTGTAGTGGCAAAAAATGACCCAATTTACTTTAAGACGCTCCTCAGCTTTTTTGTTGTTCAGTTAAGCGTGGGGCCGAACGGTTTTGTTTCTTATTAGACTTGCCGGTTTATGCCCCGGCTTTATGTAGGCCCCAACTTCGCCCGTTTTAAAAGTCCCTCTTCAAACTTTGTGAAAAATATAAAGAGGAATTTATTTTTCTTCTTAATAATATAAGACAGTTTTGTTATTTTTGTTTAATTATAGCTCGGCTTCTATAGTGTTGAAACAATTCTCGTTTTTCATCGTCAAAATGTAATTATTTTAACTTTTTCCAATATAAACACTACTTTTCAGAAATACACATACATTTGATATATCCATTAATGATTAGTACTCATGTATACATTATACTAACTACATTATATACTGTTAACACGATTTTTAGACTGTGTCTTTGACAAAATAAATAAATGTTGCACTAATACAATGTTTTTGTAAGTATCGTATTCAAATTTTAATCATTTACTTACTGTTAAAGTTCCTATTCCTGATCTTCCTTTTAAAAATTGCGATTGATGATATTCTGAACGACTGCATAGTATTTTATTAAAAACAAAAACACACACGTAAGCGCACATGTTTCAATTGTTAATACAATTATGAGTAGTAAACAATAAGCAGGCCACTTTGAAGGTGAAAAACGATCAGAAGATGTTCGACACTGTAGTATTTTACACTTTCATTTATGATTATCATAGTGCACAGTTTGAGCACAGAGCAGTTAGTTGATGTAGGCATAAGTATAACTCTGATGGTATGTGATGAATTAATCATTTATAAAAACTGCCAATGCGTGGTGAAACTAATATACATTTTATTCAAAGCATCATATACTCATAGTTGATGCATAGTGTAGAAGTAATACGTAGCGCTCCATGAAATGTTCAATATATGTAATGCATACTTTATCTTATAATCCCTATGTATGTAATAATTACTGTTCATTTCCCATAATTAAATCAAACATTTGTTTTCACCGTGCACAGTGGTTATATTTACACCATGCACAGTGGTTAAACAGTATGCTGATGGTTAAATAAATATGGTTTGTTACAGGTTACCCACCACTGTATGGAACTATATGGAAAGTAACAGAAAACCGTATAAAACATGACTGCAACAATGAACGTATTCAACATGGACTGAATATCTAGGAGAGGAAACTTGTCCAACAGCATCTAGGTTTACTCCTATTATTGTGTACAGAGAAGTATATTTATGTCGTAATGTTTTTGTTTCCTTTGAACATTGTCTTTCTGAACATGTGTTAAATATGTCCATTCAAAACTCTGGATTCAAAAGGTCTTTAAATGCTAATGTGTTAATCTGGTTCCTCGTATTTTTAGTAGATTATAAGAAAGGCATTGAAATATCATTAACAATGTTCAAAAACATACATATTTTATATTTGGCCTACACAAAATTAATCATTAATTTTTACCAACCTTACCAGGTTATGAATAGAAAAATCATCATTAGTTTCAATAAGTTCTTTTTAAGTTTAGAAAATTAAGAATTGTTGGTAGTAAATAAAACAATGCCCTGCGAGGATAAGGGTTCTTTAGTTTTAGATATCAACGTTCCATTATTTTAATATCTTTACCATGTTTAATGTTTTACGAGCCTAATCTATTGTCACGTGCAAAATCGAAGTCTAAGGTGAAGTCCTTTGTTACATGGCTTGACCTTTTCCAGCGTGATATTTGGAAATGCCAAAACAAGGAGGTCATATAAAGTAACCACCACCAGAGCCTTAGGGTTTGTACATATTTTATCATAGGTTTTCTGTTGCAGTTTTACTATTTGTTCACTACATATATTTACCACTTTTGTATTTGAAAAGAAAGTAACTAAACGTTCAAAAGCTAAAATAACTTGTCTTTAAGATAACTAAAATGATAGTAATACAGACACTCACTAATCATTTCTGTTTGTATTCCTGCAAATAAATGCCGTTTTTTTTTTCAAAATTATTTTCGCGCAATCATTGATTGATCTAAACAAGGTTACTATGATTAACCATTAAGTTATTTTCGTTGGTGTTAGCAATTAAAAATTTACCTTTAGAGGTTTATAATGATACCACTATCACGATGTAACAAATATAACACAGGAGTTACTAATAATAACTTAATAATAACATTTAATATAAAGTAAAACCCACTGATGGATTTGATTTTAGCTAAAACCAAGTCGAAAAAGAGCGAAATAAAAAGACACTTTTAAAAACTCACTAGTTAATGTGCTTAAAAATTAAATTGAAAGTAAATAAGTCGCTCGGCCTTCAAGTGATACTTATGAAAGTGGCATATTACTAGCTTACGTAAAACTTCCCCGCTCTCTTAACTAACGCAGCACCTGTCGAGGGCGTCATTAGGAGAAAGAAATATTTTGAAAATGTCCTTTAAAGAAATTACGTGTAACCAGGGTAAGAATCAAATCTAGCATGCAAATCAGCACTGAGGGGTTTCTTCTTGTTTCCAAGAATTAATTAAACCTCTTGCTTGGGAGTGACTGAGACTTAAACCCTGAGATGAGAGCTTAATGCCGCCGCGCTTTCTAAGCAGCACACGCCTTAAAGAGCGAGATAAATTAAAATCCCTCCAGGTACTTTATATGCGTTTCAGAATATTTGATAGATGGTGCGGATAGAGCAGGTTTACGTGAACGGTAAATTGCCTTTATATTATGAATTGTAAGTGAAACAACGTCATAGCTCCAATAAATGAAGTTTATTTATGGTTGCTGAAACTAAGATTTATTTGAATCACTATTCAAACTTTGAGGAACATTTTAATAAATTGGCTGCTTGGTAATTTTAAAATACACCGACACTGGGGTTTTACGACTGGGCTTTAGTTAAACTGAGCTTAATGAAAGATTCTACACTTTTCAATTTTTGCACATTTGAATTAACACGTTAAAAGGATTTTTGGTAATTCTTCTCCTACATTTGAAAATAAACTATGAGTTAAATCAAATATGCAATTAGTTTTGAATAACCATTACAAGTTATAAAACACTATTTATTTAGCCTATCTCGTTGGTTCCTTTCTTTATATCAAATCTTCTTCAGAGGCGCTTAATTGGTTCTATAGATATGTCGTTTTGTAATACATTATACTGTATAACTTTTTATTAATGACAAACTTAAAAGTATTAACTTTCAATTTTAAACCAAACACAGTGAGATATAGATAGTAATGTACTCTCTTTACAATATTTACTCGTAGCGAACGCTATTTTGCATACTAAAGACGTTATAAAAGTACTAAACGTTATTTAAAAAATTTATTTATACATTTCTATCCCGGGAAATATACCTAATGAGATAGACGTAAAATATCTTATTAAGAGTTTTGACAGTCGTATATTACAAGTTCCTCTTATTTAGCTCTCGTTTATCCCGTTAACCTCTGTCCAGCAATCTGTATTTATAGGTTGTATAAAGGTTGTATACGTATATACATTTGTAAACCAAAGTTTTTAGTTATTCCGGAAATCTTTCCAAGGGATGTTTTGGATTTCATTGGGTTTCTTCTAGTATTAATTTTAAGTCGAATAAACTAAGGACCTCCCATATGATTCTCAATTCCCATGCGTCCTTCGTATCTTTCTCTATCATATAAATCCTGCCATACAGGATACGGCAGCCATGCTAGCGTTGACTGCTCGATGCCGCCAGATTACGAAACACCGACGAAACAAGACGATGGTAAAAGTTGTACAACACGTTACGTTGACAAAACCGGTTGAATCTCAGCAGAAGAAGCATAAAAAACTGTTGAGAAATATTTCAGGTGAAATCTAAGATATGAGTTATTTTCTTAATTAGTACTTGATTTATGGAGGAAAGAGATTTATTCATTTAAATGATACACGATTTTGGGATAAATAAGATAATACTTCATTTAATATGATTAAAATAGATTATCTGGTTCATTGTTTAGGCTACACACTTCCTGTTATTTCATATTCATGTGGGCTTTTCATTCAGTCCATATGAGATATAAAATATTCCTACTCTTCTAAAATATATAAGTATATCCCATGTGTTCCACTGGATATTAAGTTCAAAATATCATCAATAACTTATTTTTTCTATAATAAGGTAATTTTAATGTATTCAGGTGGTCCTGAACTCCCATGTAGAACTCGATAGGTAAACTAACAAACAATAATTACGTAATTAAAGCTAGTTGGAGGGATGAGCAACTTTAATGTTTGCGAATATTACATATTAAAGCCACTTAAAAGAGACTCCTATGGAATTTCCTATAGAAAGTGAACTATTAGCATGACCCGCACGGTGAAACTTAAGCCCGGGACCACCATAGAAGTTCCTAACGTGACCCCTTGAACATGTTTTGGGGGGGTCGTTCAAAATTGTGTATATACATATACATATATATATATATATATATATATATATATATATATATATATATATATATATGTTTGCACTCTAGCGGTCGCCTTTTTTGTCCGATTTACTTAAAATTTGGTAGGGACATTCCTTTCTATAATCGGTTGGACAAGTTGGTTGGGCAAGACAATTGGAAAAGTCTAAGCCCCTTTTTTGGGGATTTTTATTTCAAATTTCGAGTTTTTGGGCCCAAAAATTGTCAGAAAAGCCCCGGATGTAAAATTAATGCATGTAAAAAGATGGGAATTAGTGAGGCAAAACTTTTAAGCATGATATTTTGTTATTTTATTTTTTGTTCTAGCATGAATATTTACCGAGTTATTAAAGAAAAATGATATCGACCAAACACAGTACGATATCTTTGAAATGGGTTTTACATTAGAAAAGCCTGTTTGTTATTCATTTGTTGGTGTACTTTTATTATCTTGATCAACCTCGCACCTACTTTCAAGCCTGACTGGACCTTCATACTGAACCTTATAATGCGCAAAATTGTATTCCCAGCATTGCAGGAAAATGAAACCAGGAGCATCAGAGCAGGAGGTTTTCAGATTACAATACAAATTGAAATAAATGCATGTTTTTACACGGGTCTTGAGTTTTTAAATTTGTTATGTGGAAATTCACTTCCCTGACGTCAGCGTGCTACGTGCGAACTCGTATTTAATTACAGTTAATTTTTTTAGCGTGTGTGGAACTAAAAGGTAAAACTTTGTTTTGAAACTTCCACCTCAGACAATTTTTAGAGAGGTTTAACAGGAATTTGGTTTTTAAACAGTTAGTTCCAAGTTTATGAATTTGCTCATGCGCAATAACACAAAATAGGTTACCTTCCAGTAAAGAGCATAAATTCAATACCAGAAATAAAAGCCTCAATGCAAAAAAATATAGATTGACCATTTTTGATGGAAAAACTAAATGTAGGACTATGTTCAAATAAATTGAAGTCTAAAAAAACTTCAAATTTTATTAGTAGAGGAAAGCCTTCTATTGTGAGGAGGATTTTTTGTCTCACAAAAGTAATGAAAATTAAGACTCTGTTTTGATAGACGATCATTTCAAAGATCTAGAAATTATTCTTTATTGCGACCCATGGACATGGACGTGTCTAACTTCGAGGAAGGACTTCAGACGGAATATTCAAGAATGCCAGTAAGGGGAGAGTTTGAAATGAAATGTAAATCAAACCATGGGAATGTCGAGATTACACTATAGATGCTTCGTATTTCAGTCCAAAAGTTCTAATGTGATAATTTTAAAATTAGGTTATTTATGCAGTTGAAGCAAAAATTGAACAAAAATCTAGAGTGGAGGTAAGATAGTAAATACGTATGTGTTTAATTAATCATAAATATTTATCCACATACTAACCAATGCTATGACATACATAATTTTTCAGGGAATATTTCTTTTAGTAGGAGGAAACTTCCGGTAGTTTTTCTATAATATCAAATTTTATTTTATTTATTTCTCTCATACACTATAACTTCGATTTATTTGAAATAATATAAACATGCGCAAATCATTGTCTTAGCATGTTTATAGTTGCATTTAATTCCATACAACACTATTCTTCATTGTTTCTGTACTTAGTTACTGATATTAATTCATTTCATGCATGTTACAACTTTATTTATTCACAATTTGCAATTCTTCTCAAAGATTATAAGATATTAACTTGTTCAAATTGTTACGCTTAGGTAATTTATTTCGTTATAATTATTAATAGTAATTTATCGTGCATTGTAATTGGTCAATTATTTAAGAATCCAGTTATCAAAATATGTTCACAAAATGTAAACTATGTAAAAAACTGAAAAAATGGCGATTGCCGTAGACCAAAAAATAACTAAAATTTGAAATTTATGGGAGAAGTGATTATTTTAAACTGTTGTGAGTGTAACAACATGCTGTTACACAATTAATTGCTAAACAATGTAACAATATCGATAAAAGGTTTAGTTGTATATTTAATGTAAGCAAAGTCACATTTCATTCATTAAAGTATAGCAAAAGGTTGTTAAAGCTTTAATTGATACAATTCAGCCATAAAACAAGGTCATATTGGAATGTAAGCAGGCGTTTGCTTGTAAACAATCTCAGGTCAATACCTCTAAAAGCTCGCCTCAACTACCGCTTCAACCACAACATCGACAAATCACTCGGAATACAGCATCTATGTATCTTTCAATTCATAAATGTCACTTTTATGGCATAAACATAGTTAAATAAATCAATTTAAACTGGTTTTATGGCTTTAATTGGTGTAATGACTCACAACTACTAGAAAAATCGTAAATGGTAATGGTTTTTATCTGACACGACATTCCACTTTTGAGATCCCCTACACGATTTCCAAACAGGTAGCCTCTGATGTGATCCGACTCTGACCTAATCACCAGTGGATGGAGCGACATTGGCCAATTGGAGCAGAGGATTCTAATTGGTGGACTCCGGAACAGCTCGCGACATGATTTGACCTCTACAGATTCCAAGGTTAAATGCATCAGCTCACTGATCTATGCATATGACTGCTTGGTCATTTTTAGATATTGATTCATTATTATGTATCATTCATTTCCGATAACTGCCGATAGCTCTAAATAATTTGAATAGCACCCAATAATTCCAGTCAAATGAGTAAATTAAGAGCATACATTCAGCCAAACATAACTTATACAGTGGACTTAAAGAATATAGTTTAATTTTATCATGATGATTTAATAAAAATAAACGTTTCTAGACTACAACTAGTTTATTTTCATCTTGTTTACTAGTTAAAAATTGTCTTTGACCAAAACACAGTATAATCAGTTTTTATATAACTAAATACATTAGTTCCAAGCATTTATTACATTTATATGATAAGATACCGCTATATAAATACCATTGCTATTTGCATCTGATAAATATTTTTTTCATAAACAAAATTACTTACTAAGTACCAAATTGCTTTAAAGGTTTTATAAACTCACAAAAATATTTGTAAATGGAATGGTATTAATAATTCAAATTAAAAATTTATATCCGTGATTTCGAAAATCAAAAGATAAAAATAGTTTCTCAATATTGAATACATGATATCATTATAATTTATAATTTGTTTTGCTCAACCGATTATCTAACACGTTTTTTGGAAAGCTTTTTAGAGTAAAGTCCCGCGTTCGATATATGATGTTCAATATGTTATAAAACGACTCCTTTCCCCGCGACGACATTTTCCTCAAACGTGTTCACTTTATACTGATGGAATTCAGACATGGACGTATGAGATGCTCGGTAGGCCGATCAGTGTCGCGGGAACGGGGGGATGTGCGTCGGGGCGCGGGGAAACAGCAAAAATTGGCGTTCGGGGGCCGGAGCCCATGTATTATGCAGCTCTCGAGCGAACCGGGCAGAATGTAAACAATCGAGTTAGCGCCACCTGGTGGTACGGGATGAAAACAGAATCCCCCAAAGCGAGGGGAAGTTTTCCAATATACCGCCAGGTGAAGTGGTAAATATTAATACGGGGGGAGAGATGTTTCAACGAGGCGTTTTCTATGCTGCGGCCGGAGGCTTTACATAGGAATTTCTTAATTCCCGTGACGAGAGTACAGCTCAGCCTGTTGCTGCTGATTTATGTGACTCCTCTCAGGTGATGCGGCTTACTGAGCTGTCTTACGAAACGGGGGTTAGGTAATCACCTGATGAACACGATTCTAGGACATTTACACTTTACGCCACTTATTCCCTTTATAAATGTCCTTGAGTAATTTGTAAGTTGAGACTATGCAGAAGTTTAAATTTTACTTGAGTAGTTTTCCTTTTTCATTTATATTCATACATTATCAGTTTCATAATGAATACAATTATATATTGTTGACGTTTTTTAATTTATATGCTTTATATTAACATTCTCGTACTTTTATAAATGTTATATAGTTTAATTCACACAATATACACAACATTTGCATGTTTCCTCCAGCTTATTTCCCCTCTCCCAAATACAATATCACTTGTATGTTTAATATTTTATACTCACTTTGTGCCAAGCCTATCAATTGAAGATACAAAACTATGGCAACACTAATATATACTGTATTACTTAGTTAAAACTACAGATGATAGAAAGAATAGCGAATGATATACGGCCAAATTGTTATAAATGTAATTGATTCTCATTTTAAAGGCATTATATCAGTCGTATTCCTGATAAGATAGACCTGAGATTTAGTGTTTTGGAATAATTAAACTTAAATGACGGCCGGATGAATATAAAGTAAATAGCGAATACCACATGTCTTACTTCATTTTTGGTAGATGGACTGAAGATCCCAGGGTTAAAATTGACCTGAGAATTATTTACCTGTTTTGGCGAGGCTTGACCGAAGGTCCCAGCACTAATGAGGGTCGAGCTGGGATCCTGAGTCAAGCCTTGGGATTGTCATCGAGTTTGATGAGGTTGACAAGACCTCACACTATGGGTCACTTACATTTTGCAGTAATTGAAAATCAAATACTAATGGTTGTAGTTCCTACGTTGTATTTCAGTACAAAACAATACAAACAAACAAATTCAATCTCCATTATTTCCTTATGTGGGTAGTTTGCTCTTTTTTACTGCAGTTGGCTTTCCCTTATATTTTCATAGATATAAGAAATATATAATAATAATATTCTAAATGTGACAGTTTGGTAGTATGTATGGATGGATGTTTCATCACCCAAATACACTGAACCAATTAAGGTAGAATTGTGCATGAGCTTATATATCACATTAAAATACATACCTGTTAACGTAAACAGAGATTTTATAGCACTGGTCAGGTTAGTATTTTTAATGTGGTTTAATTGTTCACGAGTGAAGCCACGGGTAACAGCTAGTACATTTATATATTAATAGAATGTTCTATGCGCATCCCGTGTTGAGAAGCGATAACAGAAAATAGTTAAATAGTAAACAAAACAATGACAGTCTGTAGTTAGATAAATCCTTGTAACAGCTGTTTATTTTATTTAATTGAATGAATAAAAAGCAGATGTGACATAAACCAAATAAAACTGTCCTCCATATGAACTTGGAGACTTGGAAGGCCCGTGGGGCAGAGCCCTGAGGCCTAAATCGAAAATCTAAAGCCAGATTGCACATCTGCACACCTAGACGCGCGTTTTAGTGTATATATGTGGGTGTAACGAAAAAACCTTATTGTTTACAAAGTTTTCATGTAGCGAATTAATAATATAGATAGATTTCTCCATATAGGCTTTGCGGTTCACCATATCTACACTAAAACTTCGTCAAAACCAAAAATTAGACAATAATCTTGAAGATTACCTTCACCGCTAAATGCGGCAAATAAACAACAACAAAAAACCATTAGTTATAGTTTTATTTAAATTAGCCATTTAAATTTTTAACAATTTTCTGAATATTTCTATTTCTCAATCAAGAATTATGTATTCTTATTTTGTGGTTAATTATTTGCCCTTCTTTATCAATGTTGATTGAGAATGTTATTAAAAACAAATCCACATTTTGGGATATAATGTAATTACACTATCCCCAGCTACTATTTGTGAGTCATAATTTTAAACTTTTAAGATGGATGCGAACAGAAAGTGTATTTGCACAACAACTGTAGTATATTAATAACATTACAATAATACGTTTACTGAATACGCAGGTTTGTTGCGAGATAAATATTGTACAAGTATAAAGAAAACTATAAAAGTGATTTTCATGAGAAAAAAAACACATCTAGGAAAGAAAATTGTATGCAATTTTGACTTTACCAAATAGAGTGAAAAAATTGTGTTTTATTTTATTCAGTTTTGATTTGGTGCTATTTTATAAAGTTATACTTTTTAAAAATTTTATCTTACCCTGGTTGCTACAAAAATAATACATAACCTACTTATTTTTTTGCCTGTTTTAAAAAGTGTTCGATAAGTTTAATAATTTTGTTTGAAGACTAGCAAAATCCATAAAGTTTTAGTCTAAGATTTGCAATACAAATCCTAGAACACGGCTGTGAGTGTGAAACTAATTACAAAGGAACAGATTATAGATAGGGCCGGCGAGAACAGCTAGTCCCAGCAGTCCCCCCCTGGCAGGTAGAGGCGAAGGCCCGAGTGCCGTATACCTGTTTTTCGAGGCTTGACAGAAGATCCCAGGACTAATGAGGGCTAGGGAGGGGACCCTGAGTCAAGCCTCGCCAAAATATTTTACCACCGACCCTTGATCGGGCTACCCTGGGATCTTCAGTCCTACAATCTTAATTTTTAAACCTTGAATATGGCAGTGAAACTTATCTTTTAACTGTTGTCAAAGTTATATAAAAAAACTAAGAATTACTATACAAAACGTGGTTTGAAGGCATCGAATTTTGAACGTGATAGTAGACAGTTAGTTCCCTTCTAGACATAAAACAGGACAGGGTAAATGTCTGACGAACAACAAGTTCTAAATTTATCAATAAAACCAACATAAATGGGTTGTTTTATCGCATTGTATTACTATAATGCAATAACATTTTAAAATTGTCTTCAATCGTGTTAAAATATGACATTAATATTAAACTTCTATTTAACTAGTCCTACCAGATAAAATACATAAATAGCGTGCTATATTCAACATCATACGTATACCGTTTTTTTGCCATCTATAAGCACCGTTAGTTATATATTTTCTCGTTTGTTAATTGTTTAAAAAGAGAAACACACTATGCAAAGCGTTTTAATGACACAAAATAACCTAAATTACCTTAAACAGACTCAACATCTTTCTATTCAGTATATACTGGATTATTAAAAAGGAAATAACAAAAACAAAACAAGAGATCCTAACTGTTTATAAGCTGGAATGAACTGTTTGTATTGAGCACAGTATAATTTGTCAAATTCCACACTCCCAATTATGTGGTAAAGTCCCCATAACAATGTTAACTAAGGGTAATACTTATTTACAAGGTACTAAATATTTCACAAGACATGAGGATATTCTTCTACATAGTCCTTCGCATTAAGGCCCATACTAAGGGAACTTATCCAAGTTATTGTTGTAGGTATTATAAAACACAAAGAAAGAGATACAAATTGTATTACTGCGGACTGATATATGCTCCAGTTGCATATTCTAGCTTTTTTCAAGGCATATAAATAATTTATGAATTATACATTACTTTCTACGTATTGATTTTTTGACCAGCGATATCACAATTAATTAGTGGCAAATTCCTCAAACCTTTGAACAAGAATAATAAGTATCATAAAAGATGATTAATAAAGAAAAAAGATGATAATAGTGACAAGAAAATTACCTCAAAACTCCTGAGTTTGGAGAACCTTAATCATTGTAAGGTAATAATTGGCAATTAAAATCGTTGCACATTGTTTTTGAAAGAACTAAAAGACCAGCATCACCCATGATTAAATTAATACCCATGCCTTTATTACATTAATATAGACCATTATCGCCGTGATCTCAGCCCATAGAATCTAATGAAGATGAACCAGTATCTACAGAGGGAGCAACTCCAGCATGTTCAGCCTGAGGGAGAGCGTGATGGACTGACGACCATAAGGAAGGCGAACTTCAGTGATCCAGTGCCATTAAAATTGGTCTACCATTGTAATTTGTTTTTCGTGAACGTTTAAATATTAGTAATAAAATTGGCTATTTATCTCTGCAAGTTGATCAATACAATATAAATGTGTTATCTATTGCAAACCACTGGATGAAGAATGATGAGACTACTTTTATGTCCTTAGCTGGGTTTAAATATGCATCTTTTAATATAGATTAAATTCAATTTTTTATGAAGCTACAACTTTTAGCGAATTTCCCCTATAGGGAAGAAGCTATTATCGTAGTCGGCATGGTAAGACATAAGCCCGGGACTTTGATAACTTTTCGTTTTGAGGTCCCCAGATGCCAAAAACTTTATAAAACTTTATAAACTTTATAAACTTTGATTTGTTCAAAACTTTATATATATATATGGGTGTGTGTGTGTGTGTGTGTGTGTGTGTGTGTGTGTGTGTGTGTGTGTGTGTGTGTGTGTGTGTGTGTGTGTTCGTGAGCACGATAACTCTCATACAAATAATCCGATTTTGACGAAATTTGATATAAACGGGTAACGCAGCAATTACGACTTACGTTCGAAAACCAGACATATCGACCTATCCGAAGGGGTATTTGGGGGGGGGGTTTGTACCCCAAAAATGGGTTTTTTGAGTTTTTTACATATAATTTTTGAAAAAGTCAAATTTTAGTTTGACAAAAAACATTTTTTGGCCGATAGTTCTCGTAGCAGAAAACCTGCGTACTCAGCTCCAATGTTATTCTTATGGAGAATAAGTAACGTGTTATCTCCCTTTATTATGAACATAAATGAATAAAATGTGGTATGTAGCTTTACCTTCTTGAGTTATATTGATATTTGAATAAAACCCAATTTTTTTATTCCTTGCTTCAGCAACCATGCATACTCAGCCGCCATGTTATTCTTATAGAGAATAATTAAAATGTCATAAACTGTTTATTTATGAATGTATGTTGATGAAACTTGGTATATGGCTTTATGTGGTATTAATATACATATATATCCATTGGAAATTCACTGAGTACGCAGGTTTGCTGCCACGGTGGTATTTTAATAACGGGCAGTTTTTGAAATGAAATATGTAACATGTATGGCTATTGAGATGGTACGTGAAGTGAAGTTGAAGTTAAACTTACCGATCATAACATTATAATTTTGCTTTTCCCTATATTAATATTAAACATTTTTTAACCTGTCTCTATACAAATGTTGTGGTCTGTTTATGTGTAACTAGGTAATCCTAGCTCAAACAAAATAATTTTTGTGATATTCTCATGTTATGATAGGTTTGAAAAGGACTTAATTAACTGACTTATTGGTTTTCGTATTATTATTTCAACAACAGAATTAACTAGGACTGCTCAATTAGATGGTGGATCTTGCATTGGCAATGTTGTTACAGACATCATGAAAGTAAATTAACTACTATAGTTATTCAGACTTTGTTCAATTTGCAGTTTTATTTGAAATCAAGTTAGATCAGCCAGGCAAAAAAATCTAAAACAGTCAATAACGGAAACATACTTAGAATATCAAATATAGATAATATTAGGTTATATTGAAATATTTTAAGTAGTATTGATTGGCTTGAAGTATACTCACATGATCCAAGTGATAGTAAGTTTAGTTTTTTTTTAATTGTTTATGTGGGTAGTAAACGGAGCGCTTCCTCTTGGCAAGGAAAATGGAGACCAGATCAGATCAACTTGTGACTTGCTTAGATTTAAGTAGCAGAATGATAAATTGTAAAGCCCATTCAAAATATTAAAATCAGGGGTTTGCATTATCAATTGATTGATGAAAAAATATGATTTTAAACTGAATTATTTTTCAAACAACATTAATATATCTTACAATAGAGATAAGGTGATGTGGAAAGATGTAAATAGTTTTTGTAATGTAAACCATACAAATTGTTTACAACTGTTTAAACTGACTATTAATGATTTGTTTATAGATAGGGGCATCAAAATAATCAATATCGTTGCACATTAATCTATAAGCACTTCCTTTCTTAATAATCATAATAAACTAAAATTTTAGTTAAAAATTTAATCATTGTAATGCAGTGTATGAGCAAATCCTTATAAGGTTAAGTATCATTATGAAAGGTTAAGTAACATTTTGAACGTATAGTTATTGTTAAGTTAACTGTCTCGATAAATATGGGGAGAATTCCTTGATTATTAAATTGTCTGCTAGTTACCTAAGTCAGGTATTGACATACTTATTTAATGAATGTACAATAATTGGTAGATGTAATAATCCTTTCACTAGGCAGCTAAAGGATATTTTGTTGCCTATAAAAAATGGCCTACAAAAAAAAAACAATAACTATAGGCCTGGAGTTGAAGTTACAGGACATATAGCTCAGAGGTAGAGCGCTGGCCAAGCAAGTTACCCAAAGCCAAGCGTAGGTTCGATCCTGGCTGATTGCTGTGATACCTATTCACGAGCAATCACCTATTGATTGCTTATATGGCTAATGCCGTTACGGTACCTCAAGCGTTGGGCAGTTGGCTTTTTTTATAAAGATATTGTCGACTGTCCTCGTTCTATTTAAGCTTTTTGAGTCGTTGTTCCATAATCACCTAAACGATCATTTAAAAACAAAAAATATTATCAAACTACATGACTGTTTACCGAATATAAATACAGCTCAAGTAGTACTAAGACTTGTTAATAGTGTAATGGATGATCTAGAAGAGAGGAGTTTTGTTTATTTTTGAATTTTGATATGGCTAATGCATTACATTATTCAGTGAAGACAAAATTCCGAAATAACTTCTTAATAAAGATAAACTCACGATCACCCACAATAAATGTTTAACAAATACATTACTAAGGTATTTGAAACTTTTAAAAGTAACTTGTTTGGAAATAACCTGTCTTACTATGGACTCACGTATAATTCTGTTGATTCCATTAATATATTATTTGAGGGGTAGAACCCAATTTGTAAACAGAAATGGTACTCACTGTTAAGGTCAAGTAATTAAGTAGGGTGTTCCTCAAGAGTTCGTTTTAGGGTCAATACAATTTAATGCATATATTAATAACCTGTCAAATAGTATACAAAAATCGTTTTAGTGATGGTGTTTAATTTACTACAATTTTGGTTTGATTGTTGGTTGTAAACAATTAAAATTTAAGTAGATGCTAATTTATACCTATAACTATGATATATTTATTGTTAGGTTAGAATCATACGAAAGATATTAGTATACAACTTTTTCAGCGTTAAACATGTTTAACATGAAAATCTCATATGGTTCATATGTTAAAACATGACCCGATTCCGGGTCACCCACACCACGTGTTTTAATTTCTGTAATGCCATTGTGTTTTACTTATTATACTAAACAATCTAACATAACTGTTGTGATGAACAAATGTCCTAGGCCCACAAAATATTTGGTACCTGTTTCACAAAGCATGATCAATTATCTTTAGAAATAATGAATGATTATTTATTTATTGATGACTACCTAATTGTCATGTAATAAATAAAGGCCAATCAATTACTAGTTTCGACTGACGATTTATTAACTTATAAGCAATATGCATATTTTTTCAATTAATTTTATAAATTAATAATTATTAATCATAAACATAAAATGAATTGCACTGGTTATAGACGTAATGATGTCCATACACTCCTGTAATGTTTAACGACAGTACAGGTTCTGATTTCCGATTTATTGCTTTATTGTTAAGGCTCACCAGTCTTTTAACAGATCAATGAATCCTTCCTTTTGTCAAAATATGTAATAAAACAATTAAATTGGGAATTTTAATACAGTTATTACATTCGCGGATAATACGAAGGGCGTTATTCCATTTCAGGTACTAATAAATCATAGTTGAAGAATCTAGTTGTTTATCAAACGTAATAAAAAATCTAAGGTTCAGTGGGGACTAACTCCTAAGGTATTTATATATAAGTAATGTTGTTTTTACTCTAAATCGGTAATTTTTATTCTTAGTAAATAATGGCTCCATATAAACACGAGAAAAACTTAAAACAACTAAACCGTGGAGAAGTTGAGTGATTGAATAATTTAAATTTTACATCTTATATAACCGTTAGTCACCAAAACTGTTAAATACTATTTATAAAAGATGGTCCACGTTTAAAAGAATGCGGAAAAGAATGAGAACACAGAGAAAGAGTTTAAAAGAGAAAAAGGATCGATGCAAGTTTACGTGATGAGTCTGTACAGTAGCGACCTCAGCCGGTTGCGGCCAAGTCTCGAACTAACCGGTTGTCATGGCAACCGAATACATTATACCGGTCTCGCCTAGTATGGTGTCTTCCTACTTAGTAACAAGCCAGCATCATAAATTCTTTTTACTGAGACGTGATTTTTCGTTTTGCAATATTTTATTTAATAAATTAGATACTGCAAATGTAAGTGTATTTTACGACGTAATCAGACCAACCACGAAGTGACCAACCACTAGTCATGGATTTACTTCCCTTACATAGCATTTTTATTAGGAAAATAAACAACATCTAACCAAGGTTTAACATTGATCTAAGAAATACCGAATTCCAATGCAGATGCAAAAAACTATTGTTAGTACCTAAACCTTGTAACCAGTTTTATCTGAGACAGTAAGTATTGATAACAAAATACAAGTTGAGGAAACACGTACTGATATAGTGCAGTACACTAAACATTCAGCACTGACATCTAAACTTCTTCATTTAAAATATACCATCTTAATCAAAAGTGATGTGATTGCTTGCACGTTGACGTTTCGTAATTAGTGGCTGAAATACAACCTCACCAACCGTTTAATTACTGTACTATTAAATTTATGTTTTAAATTGTATTTTATATATATCGGCAGCCTATAGCCTATAGTCGTACGTAGTGCACGTGAAGCACTTTACTATGACAATAAACATTAACTTTAAAAAATCGTAATCATAGTTACTAATTTAATAAGTTAAACCAAGCACTTTAGAGTTAAGGAAACGTCACTTTGGACTGACACGTAAGGTTACAGGCACAGACAGTAACATTTGGATGTAGCTCTGAAGTTACGTGAAATAGGTGCCCGGTGAAGCAACAATAAAGGCGGGGCGGAAGAGTGGGGCAGGATACTATTGCACACCTATTGTACTAAATTTGTGGTCCAGTACCTGTCTTTTACGCGCAACATTCGCCCGTAAAAAAACCTACCTCTCATTATGTTTTTTCTGTAGTAGAAGTAAATACTAGTCGTGGTGACCAGAGAATCGTAGTAACGCTCCTAGCTGATCGTGTCAACAGGATACCGCACCCTGCAATGTCCCTAGAAATACAACAATCGGCGCGCGCCGCCCAGACCCACCTACAGAGCCCATCGGACCAAGGGCGATTCTGCCAGGATAACGGCTGAAGCATTTATTAATGCAAATTTCAACGCAAAATGCCTTTCTCGTGTGGATTGGTTTACGTGTCAAATAATGAAGCAAAGGTCTGAGAGCACTCTTAGACTAGATCCAAAACAACAATACGCCATGTGGTTCTCTAAGTGTAACGTTCAAAACAACAATACGTCATGTGGTTCTCTAAGTGTAACGTTCAAAACAACAATACACCATGTGGTTCTCTAAGTGTAACGTTCAAAACAACAATACACCATGTGGTTCTCTAAGTGTAACGTTCAAAACAACAATACACCATGTGGTTCTCTAAGTGTAACGTTCAAAACAACAATACACCATGTGGTTCTCTAAGTGTAACGTTCAAAACAACAATACACCATGTGGTTCTCTAAGTGTAACGTTCAAAACAACAATACACCATGTGGTTCTCTAAGTGTAACGTTCAAAACAACAATTCGTTCAAAAGAAAAATACAGTACTTAACAATAACTTAATACCACATAAAGCCACATACCAAGTTTCATCAATGTTCATTCATAAATAAACGATTTTTGACATTTTAATTATTCCCCATAAGAATAACATAGCGGCTGATTACGCAGGTTTGCTGAAGCAAGGAACGACAAAAAATGGGGTTTTACACAAATATAAATATAATTCGACCAGGTAAAGCCACATACCAAATTTAATTAATGTATGTTCATAATTAAGGGAGATATCGCGTTACTTATTCTCCTTAAGAATAACATGGGAGCTGAGTACGCAGGTTTGCTGCTACAGGAACTATCAGCCAACAAAAATTTTTAGTGCAAATATTAATAGGCCACAACGATATGAAGCAAAAGTTTCATCAGGAGAAGTTGATAAATAAGCGAGATATACAATTTTTCTTATTCTCCATTAGAATAACATTGTACAACGTACTGTGTTTAGCACTTTCAATATCTCTGTAACCATTTGACATAGAACAATGATCAAAACACCAAATTGTGCGTATTTTTAAGCTGATTCTAATGGAAAAAACTAAAATTTGACTTTTTCCAAAATTATACGTAAAAAACTGAAAACAACATTTTTGGGGAACAAAACCCCGCCCCAAAATACCCCTTCGGATAGGTCGATATGTCTGGTTTTCGAACTTAAAGTCATAAATGCTGCTTTACACGTTCATACCAAAATTTCGTCAAAATTGGATTATTTTTACGAGAGTTATCGTGCTCTCGGACACACACACACACACACACACACACACACACACACACACACACACATATATATAAAAATTTGAACGAATGGTGTTTTTGGCATCTGGTTTTTGGCAAAATGAAAAGTTATCAATGTCCCGGGCCTAAGTCTTACCATGCCGACTACGGTAATAGCTTCTTCCCTATAGGGGAAATTCGCTAAAAACTACATCTTTTAATAGATATCCGGCATGACAATAATAAATCCTTTCTATAGCATTTCTGAATTTCTTGAGTTCAGTATTCTATAAAAGGTTTAAGTCATAATTCTTTATTCAGCCAGATCAACAAAATACAAATTGCATTAGCCAAGTCAATCAAAACAAAAAAAAATAATACATTTTCTTATGCTTAATCTGGACATATATCACTTTTAACTGTCATACATCATTACTGTTGTGACTACCAGCCAAGAAATTCTGGACGCTGTAAATGACTTCATTCAAGAGCATTGCTTTTACCCCCTCTTAAACTTCCCATGATCCTGTTCGATCTTTATTGACAGTGGAAGTCTATTGTAAAGATGAATAGTATTATTTATTGGTCTCCACGGCATACACCATTTTACAGCAATTTGAATCCTACGCTAGGGATCTTGAATGTTAATTATATAGTAAATATAAGAGAACAACAAACAACCAATTGTACAGCATTGTATTGTAATTGTTTTTTGAAAGAAATAAGTGGAATGTTTAGGGATAGAAATATGGTTTGTATAACGGAATGAATATCTGTGTAAAGAAGGAAAACTGAACATTGAAATATTCTTCTTGGTAAACAACAAGGTCTCTATTCACAAGGGTTGTTATCTACAGACTTGTATTTTCAGTGTTTACTGGCCCAATTGTATTAAGAGTACAAATTTTTTAAATGTATAATTTGATTTGTTAACAAATGTTCACGACAATGTCTAATTCATGTAATATGATCATTGATCAATGGTACATACATTATTGATTGATTAACTGATGTATTGATTTACTACATTCCAAAGTGTCTAATCATTTACATATTAGTAAGTTTTATAAATACAAACGATTGCAACCTTTAATTTACTACTTGAATATAAAGTTAACAAAAGTAAACACGTAAGAGTAACTAGATTTCCATGAAAGCCGCGTTGCGATGATTGCTCAGGGTAATAATTACAATTATCACTTATTAAATGTACATTTATTTCTGATAAGTCTTGATATGTAAGAAGCACAGCGGAAATACCGCATGAATTTTCTCAAAAGCATTAACAATGAGTAAATAATGACACAGTTTATGGCAATGTCGATTCAGTTATATAGGTACAAGGAAACTATGTTTAGGTCTCATTAACGCTATCTAATATTACTGCGCTTTAACCTTCTAGCTAACTCTACGGCAATCAACGGCAAACTTGCTTGTAAACAGTAAGGTAATCCTTAAAAAAGTACAAGTACAGCATTTTAAAACATGCAGTAAAATGTATCTAAAAATAAATTGCTATAACTCAACACATAACACACATTTTTATACGAGATGTTTTGGACTACCCGTTATGATTTATAACGTGGAACTTGGATTACTTAGGCTTTGGAATTAAATGTTACCCCGTTTGTTATCGCGTGCATAATTTGTAATAGTAATTTGTAAAATAAAAGACAAAACTACAAAATAACTTTTTTTTATGTTAAATAGTTCAACATTAATATAACTCAAAAAGTAACGTTTGTCGAAAGTACAATTTTAAAGGTATTTAAATTCCTACCTTTTATCTCTTTTTATTTTCCTTATCGACAAAAATAAATGTTTCCATATACAGGGCATATTAATTGCGGCGATCAATGTAATCTCTGAACTCTTTAAAAAACGTTTCATGCATAACTAACACACACTTTTTATGCAAAGATTTTTTTTTGTAGATTGCATGATAATGAAAAGAGATCAATACCCCCGTCTCAGCGAATTTCCGATGCACATTTTTGTCATAATACCACATAAAGCCGCTTACCAAGTTTCATCAAATATATTCACAAATAAGCGATGTTTTAATTATTCTACATAAGAATAAAATGGGGGATGAGTGTGTAGATTTGCTGACACAAGGAACATAAACAATTGATATCAAGAGATAGACAAATATCAAGAAAACAATGCAAACAATGCAAATATCAAGAGATTTCAACTAGATGAAGCCACATACCAAGTTTTATCAATATTCATTCATGAATAAGCAATATTATAACATGTTAATCATTCTCCAAAAGAATAACATGAGGTCTGAGTAAGCAGGTTTGCTGCAAAAGGAACGCAAAAAATGGGTTTTCATTCAAATATCAATATAACTCAACTAGGTGAAGCCACATACCAAGTTTCATCAATCTACATTCATAAATAAGCGATGTATACCATATTTTAATTATTCTCCATAAGAATAACATGGGGGATGAGTACGCAGGTTTGCTGCAACAAGGAGCACAACAAATGGGTTTTTATGAAAGTATCAGTATAACTCAGCAAGAGGTGAAACTACATACCAAATTTTATTAATTTATGTTCATACTTAAGGGAGGGAGACATAAGATTTGACTTATTCTCCATAAGAATAACATGGGGGCTGAGTACGCAGGTTTGCAGCTACTGGAAACATCGGTAAAAATTGATTTTTTGTTGGAATAAGAATAGACCATAACCAGATGAAGCTACATACCAAGCTTCATTAATATTTGTTCATTAATAAGCGAGATATACAATTTTACTTATTCTCTATAAGATTAACATTGGGTAGCGTACTTTGTTTAGCACTTTTAATATATCGATAACCAATTGACGTAGAGCGATGACCAAAATACCAAATTGTTTGTTTTTTTAAGCTAAATTTGATGGTCTAAACAAAATTTTGGGTTTACAAAGAATTACATGTAAAAAGTTCAAAAAACCCATTTTTTGGGTACAAAACCCCCCAAAACCCCTTTTAAATAGAACGACCTGTCTGGTTCTCGAACTCATCAAAATAGATACTGCCTTCCACGTTTTTACCAAATTTCATCAAGATCGGACCATTTTTACGAAAGTTATGAAAGTTATATATATACTACTATTATAAGTTATACTACTACTGTTATAAGTTACTACTACTGTTATAAGTTATATATATATGAATTTGAACAAGTGGTGTTTTGGCCTCAAAACGAAAAGTTATCATGGTCCCGGGCCTAAGTGTTACCATGCCGACTATGGTAAAAGCTTCTTCCCCATAGGAGAAATTCGCTAAAATAAGGCGAAAGTTTGAAAGTTTACCTCTGTGCCGTTGTTTTAGTTTTGAGCTTTTAATTATTTTTAAAAAGTATTTTTTTTATTACTTTTGTCAAAAATATTTTTGCATGGCATACCATACTAAAGCTCAGTATATTACGAGTATGAAAACTGGAACGGAGTAAATATCATGTAAAAATATTTATTGGGTAAGAAAATACAGGGTATTCTGGAGATTTTTCATGATATTGGCCGCCATTTTGAAATTGGTAAAGATAATTGTGCTCTGTTTACACCAAAATGTTTCTCAAACATAGGGGTTTAAATTTATGAAGTTCATGGTGTATGATTACTTTGAAATATTTTCAATACAAACCCCCTTCAAATTAAAATTTTAGGGGCAGTATTTTTAAGTTCGTATGTTTCTAGCAGGGTTAAATTTTGGCCGAGAACCTAAGTAAACTGATATATCTGCTATCCGTGCTGCACTTTGGTCTGAAACACTCTGTATACAATAATCGCCAAGGTTAGGAAGAAAACTACAACGATATTGAAATTAAATTAAATAACACTTTTTATGAATAAAGTGAAGTTAAGATTGGGTATTCATAATTCTGAATGTTTAATGAAATAACTTAATCATAAAGAAACCTTAATTTAATGCAAAATTCAATAAAATGCTTTAATTTTCACAAAAAAATGCTTGGTAAAAACACTAGGGTCCAAAAAACAATAATGTAATTTATGTACTCACAGTTACGTCAGAAAAGGAAACCTCTAATTTAGTCCAAAATCTAAAGATTTTTAACCTAAAAAAATCATTATAAAGTTAATAATTTAACCACTATTTATCTAAATAAGGCCAAAAATCTATTTAATTAATCAAGCATGTCATAAGGACATGCATGTATGTTATAACTTTATTTATATACATTCCATAAACACCTAAATAATTTGGACGGTAAAATATAATTACTTTAACGGTAAATTTAATCACTTTTTGGTGTCAAATAAATTTACTCAGTAATGCCTACAATACTGTAGAACCTACCCTGTTGACCTACACTGAAGATGTGACTTACCCTACTTGAACTTTTTTTATTTGTATTTATTTTCTAATATACGTTTGTTGAAGTCGTTCGTGTTGTTTAATGATCTGTAGATGTCTTAAAATATTTCGTGTATAAAAGACAACATCTGCATTAATCACATATTACATTATCATATGTTACCTACATGATCTTATTCACGTTATTCTCCTGATTCTACTAGGGGTAATTTCATATCCACAATCGATCAGCATCATTCACTGAAGGGACAGTACCCATTTAAACCACCTCAAATTATAAGTACAACATAACCAGCACCGTTGTTATTTATAATTTAAGATACGATTTTTTTAATTTGTATATTACTCCGACTAAAACTCTTGAAACACAAATACTTAATTCCTTAAAATTGGCACAAAACATTTTTGTATGCTTACATATGCATACGAAGTAAATATAGATTAATTACACACTAAGAGAAAAAAGGGAATCATCAAAACATATTCGCTTGAGAGCACATAAATATTAATGAAAGGTATATTTTTCCTTGATTGAGAAGAGGAAAATAGGTAAAGCGGTTTTGCTCAATTTACATTGAAAAACAAGACTTGGCGAAGTATAATAAATAAAAAACAATACTACACAACGGATTATTTTAGAGGAGCAAGTTTTATTTTAAACCATAAAATTTAAGACCTTTACTGTAGTTTGCTCATACATTTGTATGTAACACATTTTGAGACCTGTACTCGAAAACTATTCAGGTCACTATCATATTTACGGCCATAACAGTTTATTTCCTTCCCTTATAATGGGTATAGAACGACATAAACGTTTTGATACAAATCTTAAGAAACGGCTGTTTCGCAATCTCGTATGCAAATGTCATAACCCCTTTACTTCAATGTTACTTCAATGATATATAATACAGTAACATCAAACTTCTTCGACGTCAACTAAGTGACAATCGGATCGTCCCTACTCTAGCGCAATGCCCTTAACCGGTCCCCGGCTCACGCGCTGGCCGCGCACAAAAACGGATGGCACTAAAAGATAACGGACCGGAGACAAACAGTTCCGAGCAAGAAAACTGATCCCGTTACTTCTTGTAAGGTGTTTACAATCGCGGTTAGCGGACTGTAAACACAGCTTTGTAAAAACGGAAGAGAAGGATTGGGGGTGGAGATGCCAGTTCCGGGGCAGTTGTCCATGGGAGGAGCAACCAGGAGGTCGAGGGGAGAGAGGAGGACTTGAAGGACCTCTGGTTGTCTTAGGTGAGCATCGTCCGTACGTCATGTGTAAGTGTTCCCCAACACATCCTTCTAGATATGTTCTGAGAGTTAGACGTTGGCTTTGAATAAACAGTAGCATTTAATAAATACTTTAGTATAACATAGAAAGTTGTATTATAATTACCGCTCGAGATTTAAGGCGAAGATTTCGCGTTTTAACGAAGTTTTTCCATGGGACAAGTATTTAAGTTTAAGCTCCTTTCTTACCTAATAGATTATTCAAAATCATTGATTTATTAATCGTTTTAAAGAACAAATACCTAACGTTTTCAGGAAGTAGAATTTTTATATTACCGATGATTTTTAATCATTCGTTGAGGAGATATGAGAATTTAAAGTTAATATTGGATTGATAGGGACGTTTTATGGTTAATGTTTTCGTTCCTTCATCTTTATTCCCATAAGCTTAAATGTTATTGAGGACACTGTTGTTGTCTGTGCTATTTAGAAATGAATAAATAAGCCAAGCTTTGTCCCTACTTTGTACAAGGCTTTGTCATAACTAGTACAACATCTGTAATGCATATTATTATCTGTTTTAATTTATTTTACTAAACAGCAATTTAATTTAGTATGCTATAATATTAAAATTAATGATCCCATCAGTAGAATACGATACTTAAAATGTTTACTTTTCTTTCCTGCACTTGTATGTACTTGTAACATAGTATATTGTTTATAATATTAATAAAAATGATCTTGAATGATGTTTAAAACAATGGTTTTCTAAATGAGGTTACTGGGAAACCACTAGTTCAGGCGATGCAATTATTTAGCATTATATATTTCAAATAGTTTGAAATGCAAAAACATTCGAACTAATGATAGTATTTGTAACACACAAGTGTTGAACACAAGTGATTTGGAATATTATACCATTAGCTCACAATATACAGGGTGTTTCAAAATTTGGTGACCAAACTTCACAAGATGGACTATTCCAAGCAAATATGTTCATATAAGTTCATATCATATTCTTCATACTTTTCGAGCTATTGACGATTTTTATATTTTTTTACAAACTGCATATTGTAATCTCATAGATTGCTTGTAGGCAGAAAAATATGCACGTAGGACCATAACACTTTTACACTGTATGAAAATGAAAACTAACAACAAATGCGGTTTTTAGGAGTTTTGATAAAATTAAAACTTAAATTTAAAAATATATGAGATTTCAATAAGCAGTTTATAAACAAATATATAAAACATCAATGGCTCGTAAACTATGAATAATATTACATGAACATAAATATATATATATATTATATATATATATATAATATATATATATAATATATATATATAATATATATATATATTATATATATATAATATATATATATATAATATATATATATATATTAATAGTCCACATAACAAGCCTATGAATTTTGGTAATCGGCTTTTGAGACACCCTGTATATTGTGAGCTAATGTTATAATATTCCAAAACACTTATGTGTTCTTCACTTCTGTCTTACAAATATTAGTATTAGTTCGAAATGTTTTTGGATTTTAAACTATTTTTATAATAGAAGGCTAAATAACTGCACCACCTAAATTAATGGTTTCCTGGTAACCTCATTTAGAAAACCATTGTTTTAAACGTCATTTAAGATCATTCTTGTTGATATTACAAATAAAATATTCATAAGTACACTAAAGACAGACAAATATTTTATGCATTGTGAAAGAGTTCGCAAAGTTTATCAACTTTGCGAAAATATGGGGAAAACAGTACCGTATTGCCCCACCAGTTAATTCATTTAACTGTCATCCTTACTAGAATTAATTGCAGTTGAATGATTACATAATATCGATTCCAACCAAAAATATGAAATGTGGTTGTAAAATTGTCACGTTAATTTAGTAAACTCATCAAGAAGGCACATGCTAGTTTTACCGTTATTTAAATTATTTATATCTAAACTCGAAATCCCTGGGTTATTCAGGGCTTTAAAATGGTCTTTTCTATTTGTTTGAGGTTAGGTACTCAGGGTTAAAAGACGATGCAATTACATTTATTCATTACAATATGATATGTTAGGTTAACCATTTATTTTTTTAATTATTATTTTAATAGTTTGACTTTTAGCACCTTAAATGGCAGGAGCGAATAGAAGTATATTTATAAAACAATTTACTATTATTATTACAATATTTATAAATCTTAGCCGATTACGGTAAATCTTAGCATATAAATAACTAGTCTAAGCCAGTAAATATTATTGAGGAATTTGTAACTTTAATGCAGTTGGATAAACAACTTTACTAAAAGGAGTTCCACTTAGTGTCGCTTGTATGCGTTTAGTAATTAATAGACTTAAAATCGTATCCACATCAAAACGTTATTACAATTCCTTATTATAAATAGTTTGATTATATTTTAACTGTCGTGTTTTAACATATCTCATAATTTCTTTGACTTAGAATAGTCTAGTCACCAAACTGGCATACGAAGTTTATTCCGTCAAGGTCCGTAGATTGCCCCTGAATAATTAGGTAAAAAACCCTACTGTACCCTTAAGTTATTTTCTTACTTGAAAATAAAATTAGCGTACGGAGTCCCAGTTGAATCGTCCAAATTCGTTGGCTCTGTAAATTTACCATTTTATTACCAGAAATGCAATGAAATAGCAGTAGAGTTTTATTTTTGTTGTGCTGTTGACATGTAAGTGCAGTTGAAATACAATAATAGCCATCTGTGATAGGGCCAAAGTTATCATGTGACATCAGTTTTGGCCTTTGGACAACAGAGTTGAAAATAAATTGTTAGTTACACAATAAGAAAAATCAGTTTATATACAGGGTGAATCTCGTAAGTTGTCCAGTATTGATTTCAGACAAACCGTTGGTCCTACGATGATGAAATAAAATTATTTCCCACTAAACCAACCCCAAGGAATAACGTAAAAATATTTTTAACGATTTTTAAATACAGAGTGTACCAGAAACTGAGGGTCACTAGTCCGAATCTACGAAATATCAAATACAAACGTATATCATGATATACATCAAATTAAAGCTCTTTTCAATCCAAACCATTTGGCGGAATCGGATTTTGATTATTATTGATTCATTTCAAAATGGCGGCTGTTTTTGTGAAAAAAAATTAATATTTTTTTGAATACCCTGTATTTTTCTTAAAAATGCAGATATCTTGATTCTGATTCAAATATCGCATTCCTTATGAGCTAAGCTTTATTTTGATATGCAACACTTCAATATTATCTCAAAAACAAAAAGTTTCAAAAATATCAGTTTTTGAAAATATGTACATAGCCAAAACTCAAAAATTTCAAATAGCACCATATGTCAAATAGCATATCATTTTAAAGGTATTGCAATTCTAAGAAACTTTCAAATTTAAACCTTATGCGTATCTATTTTGGTTTTCGAGTTATCAACAAAAAACATGTTTTTCCACATTAAAACGCATGTTATTTGTTAAACATGGTGGTAAAGGCTGGACCATAGTTCTAGGCGTCTGGCTGACGCATGCGCATTAATTTGCTGTGTTAATTCCCCATCTGTCAAAACTTGGGCTAACATATGATTAAATGCAAATTCGTTATTACGCATGCGTCAGCCAGACACCTAGAACTATGGTCCGGCCTTTAATAGTCCCATGCATAGAGTAAATCTTATTTTATAAAAACTACAATAATAAAGGACTTGTCTTAAAAAAATATTCTTTATGTTACATTTGTTACAAAACCACTATAAACAAACTTTTTGTGTATAAAATATTTCAAAAGTTACCATTATTTTTAGGTGCTACTGGATAAACTATTTACAGATGCTCAAAATGCCTTGCCCCTACTTCTAAAACCATTTCAAGTCTTTTAGGAAGGTTGTTTACAGCACGACGTACTTCTTCTTCATTTATTTGCCTACACGCCAACCGTATCCTTTCTTTCATCTCATCTCAAGTGGTAGGAGCTGTTCCATACACCATGTCTTTCAGTCTCCCCCAGAGGTAAAAGTCCATGACCGTTAAATCAGGGGACCTAGCCGGCCAAGGGATGGGACCTCCTCTCGCAATCCAATTATCACCAAACATCGCTGTTAGAGTTTGACGAACGTCAATAGCGTAATGCGCTGGACAACCGTCTTGCATGAACCACATTTCTCTTTGTACGTTGATGGGAATGGGCCTTAACAACTCGAGAAATTCTTCATTTAAGAATGCATTGTACATTACACCATTTAGATTCGTTTCGAAGAAATGAGGACCAATTATTTGCCCATTAAACACCGCACACCACACATTGAGGGTCCACTGTCTTTGATTGTTCACTTCCCGTAGCCAATGTGGATTCTCCCTGCTCCAATACCGCATATTGTGTCTATTAACGTCACCGTTGTTTTTGAAGGTCGCTTCATCGCTCCACATGACGTTGTGAGCAAAGTTAGGATCATTAGAAATTTCATTTTGAGCCCAAATAGCAAAATTAATGCGGTGTAGATAATCATCTGCTTCCAATTCTTGATGCAGCGAAATGTGGTATGGATGGAAATCATTAGCCTTAAGGATCCTACAGACTGACATCTGGCTAATACCGGATTCCCTAGAGAGAACTCTGGTAGACACATGAGGATTAAGTTCTACTGCAGCTAAAATATCCGGTGCTCTTGTCTGTCTTACTGGCATAGCTTTTAGTCTTTTTTTGGATGGCTGAACTTTTCCAGTCGTTCTTACTCGTTGAGCTAAACGTACAAAGTCTTTACGGCACTGGCGTTGCAAATCAGGAAACCGCTCTGCATACAGTCTTTCGGCAGCACTAAAGTTCTGGAAACACTCACCTAAAACCATTAACATTTTAAAAGCTTCTTCGTTACTGTATACCATAATTAACAACCAACTAGTTAACACAATAAGAAAAACTAATCACTGTTTGAAATAAAATAAAACTAATAACCGCTCAGACATGCATTGTGTTAACTTAAGATGGAAACATCTAATAAATGTAAACAACTCAACAATACTAAATAACAGCTGATAAATAACAGCTGACTATTACCACCATGTTTAACAAATAACATGCGTTTTAATGTGGAAAAACATGTTTTTTGTTGATAACTCGAAAACCAAAATAGATACGCATAAGGTTTAAATTTGAAAGTTTCTTAGAATTGCAATACCTTTAAAATGATATGCTATTTGACATATTGTGCTATTTGAAATTTTTGAGTTTTGGCTATGTACATATTTTCAAAAACTGATATTTTTGAAACTTTTTGTTTTTGAGATAATATTGAAGTTTTGCATATCAAAATAAAGCTTAGCTCATAAGGAATGCGATATTTGAATCAGAATCAAGATATCTGCATTTTTAAGAAAAATACAGGGTATTCAAAAAAATACTAATTTTTTCACAAAAACAGCCGCCATTTTGAAATGAATCAATAATAATCAAAATCCGATTCCGCCAAATGGTTTGGATTGAAAAGAGCTTTAATTTGATGTATAACATGATATACGTTTTCATTTGATATTTCGTAGATTCGGACTAGTGACCCTCAGTTTCTGGTACACTCTGTATTTAAAAATCGTTAAAAATATTTTTACGTTATTCCTTGGGGTTGGTTTAGTGGGAAATAATTTTATTTCATGATCGTAGGACCAACGGTTTGTCTGAAATCAATACTGGACAACTTACGAGATTCACCCTGTATATTTTTTATATAAATACAACATATTCATATTTGTAAAATAATTGTATAAATGTCATCATTTGGTGGATAGCATCAATAGTTAAAACAAGTAGTACTATAAATAAAAACAGTGAAGTGTTTGATAAAATTACAATATCCTACCCTGACCTAACCACCTCGTGTAAATTAATAGTCCAATGCACAATGTTAATACTTGGTATTTTGTTTCTTTGGAGAGGAGTAGTGGGGTACTGCGTACAGGCTTTGGTGGTGGATGATCCGCTGGATCAACGCCAACGGTTTGACGGGCCGTTTCAATGACGGCGGCGTCCCAATCTATGAGCCACGTTAGGCGGCATGTTCTAATATCGAAATCATTCCACTTTTTATTATCATAGATTAAAACATCCCAATTCGATCATAACCCGGTTTGGTTATAGATTTTGCGTTTTACCAAACATGCTACTTCATAGGTTACTTAAATACAGTCAATAACCTAAGAAACAAACATTATTCAAGTTTATTAATTATTTAGAAAAGGTTTTCGACCATAAATCAACCTTTTAGTATACCTCATAATTAATCAAAACAAATATCAATCTTGTGAACGGGGTTACAACTTTAGCGACTCCATGAGACCCGCGGGTGGCAGACGAGAGGTCGGGGATGAGTGCGAGGGCCGAGTGACCCAGAAGGGAGTCTGGAGACGCAGCCATGCTGGATCCAAGATGGCGGCTGATCGATATCCGCGGAAATAGACCGAGAGCCACTCGTGGAGGCCATTCATCCGTTATTTGGGTTACTGAGGGATGTCTACACAATGTCTCTCCTCTACCATTTGTTTGTTTAAATTTAATTCGTCTGAAAAAAGTTATAATGAAACACTTGTATGCTTTCTTAACATCTAAAATATTTATGATATGAATAGTTTTGTAAGTCTATACATCTTAATCTAGTGAAAAATATGATCGTTTTACACATACATAAAGCTAAGTCCACAATTTTCAGCCAGGTAAGAACGAATATAAACAAATATATTGTCTCTTAATCTAAAGATGTGTATTAAAATTTAAATTATTCGTGTAAAGTAACGGATCATAAACCCCTTTTTGTAAACCAAATACATGTAATCTAATTAATCAATTTACTTTAAGTAGTTTTTATTGTAAAGGGTAAATGCGATTTATAATTCCAACGTATTATATATCAAAAAGCCTCAAAACAACATTTGTTGTCAAATAAATAATAACTGTGAATTAAATCGTAGATACTGTAGATCCTGTACTCTGAGCGGGAAAAATGAAAAAAAATATTAAGAGAAACCTATGTCGGCTGGACCTACCTCAAATCTAAATAATGCGTTGATTTTACTCATTTGATTATTGGACTACATTGGGCTTCTTTATGCTTACGCAATGTGAATTACTATCATAAGACTAATGTTATGGCCTCACACCCATTTCATTTTTGTATTTAGCAATAGTCTTAACAAACTCAAGTGGAGACATTAAAAGCATAAGTGGGAAAACCTGAACAGAACTTAAGTCGTAACAAAAGTAAAAAACATACAAAATAATAACTGTGTGAATTAAAAAGGTTTATCAAGTTCACGGTTAACAAAATTAACTTTGCAAAACTGTCACTTAAATTTCAAGTAAAAAACCACACTTACTTATTGGTTGCTTCGGGTTTTGAAAAAAAACTATGAAAATCTGAGCTTGAGAACTATGGTATAACAATTGTTCTAAGAGGAGTACTTAATTGCGGAAATACCTTCAATCGAAATAGAATAACATAGGCTATAAGGTTTATTTAGTATGTGTAAATAGCCTTAACAAAATGTTACAGTAAATCATTTAAAAATTCTGATTTCAATTTGCAAATAATGTAGCGGGATTACAGGGCTGCAAGTTAGAGAAAGACCAAATGAATACAATGAGTTCAAAATAAAAACTTTAGTTTTTAATTGAATTTTACTTGTAATTCGCCTTCCGCTCGTACAGCCTGAAACTACTCTGTGTAGGGAGGTAAGGAAATGACTCCTTTTATCAAACTAACTCTACTTATATATCATTTGCCTTACTAGCTTAATTGTTTACTCTATATTCGTTATAAAACAAATAAATTACGTTATGATAAATAGTATAATGTAAACATAGACTAGTTAGGCATATATTGGTGGTATCTAAATATCAGTATGGTTAATTTAAAAATGGAGAGAGGTGTCTTACCTCTCAAAACGTAGCGCATAGGTAAATTATAAATAAATATCAGTTACATAACAAATCCATCACTGTCATGAGTTTTACAAGTTCAGTAAATTAGAAGATGAAAATAAAAATGTGTAAATTAGTTCAAAACTGTATTTACGATCTGAATCGATATCAGAGAGATTGGCACACGGCTATGAAAGCAATTAGGAACCCAGCGGCAGGCTTGAGACTGCACAGTAACTCGCTCGTTTGCATGGAAATGCTCTCAAGCAAAATTGAAAGAGTTGGCAATGATGGGTGTGGCATCTTTCCACGAATTTAAAATCCCCCCGCGCAAGCTTTTAATTAATTAGCAGCTCCGTTTGTCCTTTCACTAAGCAGCCAGAATATCGCCAACGTCGGCGTTTATTGGGGAAGGAGTTATTGGAGTTTTATTTGTTGCCATGAATTTGAGTTGATTAACAAATTGAATTAATTTCAAAGAGATGTAGTTTCCAATGAGTAGGAAGATTAAAAGTAACCAACGTTGCTGGAAGTATCTTAATCACCGACGCGCGAAGTTTTCAATTGCGACAGTAGTTGTACCGTTTTATGAATACTTATGCTAATGCTTATGCTTACAACACACTAAATATTAAACTTATGCGATTGTGTTAATAGTTATTATTGATAAAGTATATTAACGATATGATGGTGATGTTTTGTACACAAATATATACTAAAATGTGTGTTTATTTATTTGTGATTGTAATTTGTATTCAGAATGTTAAATACTTTGATAATATAGTATCTTATTTAAGATAATTCATGAAGTGTATCGAGACTATGTTCTTAGGTTCATAACTTTAAACTATACTGACATATATAAATACAAGTTTAAACAATACTTTTACCCCATCCTGCATTAAAAATGTGTATATGATGTAAAACAAAACGTGTCTTTATCAATCCACGTTGGCATACAGAAAACATATATTTTAATTTAATTGTCATTGTTTATCAACGGACAATATTGTAATGCTATTAGAGTTGTCCCCCCCACCCTCCACAAGTATATGGCCCTGGCACTTTGTATCGGCAATTAAGAAACCCACGTCAGTTTTTGACATTGGTTGGGTCAGAGTTATCTCTGTATTATTGCCCATTAGGGTGAACTTATTAAAAGTAGCATATTTAAAAGTTACAGATATTGTTTTACTGTAGTAATACATTTCAAATCAGGAGTTTCGACTAAAGAATTTTAAACTAACATTTTATGAAACTATGAAAGACCCTAGCATATATCTTTATAAATATTACATAAATCAAATATACCAAAAAAGAAAAACGATATGCGTGTTTCAAAGAAGGAACGTACCAAAACGTAAATCAAGTTTCTGAATTGTGATTTTAAAAGAACATGTGACGAAGATAAAATGTAATAAAAATCACTGCATTAACAATTTAATTTAAAAAAAAATATTCTTCCAGAACTATGAACTATAATTTTACTAAGATTTACTGAACAGTACGAATTGGACATGAGTACTGAGTAGGCCTATCTAGTGAAAAACAGTACATACAATCTTTTTATATTGTTTCTCAGTGGTGCTTTTGTAGGTAGGCCATAACTCCCATACTTCATCGGATCCAATAAATGGATGAGCTATCATTTTGAAGATTGCACCATCTTATATGAGCACATTCAAATAACTAAAAATAGGCGTCCATAGCAATTTACAAACTGCACATGGGAGATTTAGCTAAAATGTTAAATATAACGAGCGAATCCAAAACTAATCCTCTATATCAGCAATATAACCAATCCTATAAAAGTATGTTTGGCGTTATAAGTAGAGGAACATATCAAGGAACTTGAATACGAAGGATACTTAGTTGTATAGTAAACATTTATACCGAAAATATAAATTGAATAATAGAATCAATATTTTTATGTCAAAACACAAAACTAAGCCTCTCCAAGAGCCTTGCAAAAGTTGTTTTATAATTTAATTTCATGTCGAAAATTGAGGAATGTATCGATTTTGAACGGCAGTTTTATAAATACATGTGTAGACCTAACTTATGAACTCGGTGTCTTCATCAAACTTTTTCCGAATAAGATGTACAATTGACTTTAGCTATAGAACAGGCTTTCCACGACCTTTAATGGTTAAGGTACCGTATTTGAAATGACCACTTTTCTCACACTATAAGCATTTAATTGGACATTATAGATAAAAACTCCGAACAATGAAATACCGCCAAAGAGTACTTGCAATTAAAGCAGACGGGAAATCTTCTACAAACTTGTAACCCGTTATAGGTTTAAAGTACGTTGTAAAATTGATAAATTACAACTCCAAAAGAGTTACTGTATCATGATTTAAGTAGCGCAATAATCTTAGTTCTTTTGAAACAACATCAAAAATACAAAGAACGATCATATATCGCTAAAACCATGGTTGATCAATTCTTTTGTTATTGCTCCGATCAGCTGATACATTCTATAAAAATATGAAATCATTTGGATAGTTAATATTCACTAGTGGTTTGAAGGGGCCATATAACCTTGCTCCAATACTCTGCCTCAACTAACATCAATGCCTCTCTTTACATACCGAGGAAAATAAAACAATGTGCATAGGAACACGTTAAGTTCGTAAAAGTAACCACTTAATCAATGTTTTAATGTAAACAAAACAGAGGTTTTTCAATCCCTAAGTTTTTCTTATTGGGGGTATATTACGTTATTTCTCGTTTGCTAATAACTTTTTATAAATGCTGCTATTTTTCCCGAGTACCTGGGATTAAGACCTTTAATTTGAGTCGTCTCCCATCATCCTACGATTTGAATATCTCTCACAATTTTGACTTAAAATTTCGTTTACAGAATTATACATTACTAGTGGCTTGAAGGGGCCAAAGCCCCTGAACCTTTTCCAAAACTCTACCTCGTCTGATTATGTTGCTGTTTTACATACTGAGAAAACTAAAACCATATAAGTAGGAACACATGTCAGTTCGTAAACAAAGTAGATACATAATCACATGTTTTAATGTAAACAAAGCAGACGTTTTTAAATTCCCATGCTTTTCTTATGGGGAATGTTTTACGTTATTTGTCGTTTGCTGGCAACTTTTTAGAAAAACTGCTATTTTTCCCGAGTCCCTGGGATCAAGACCTTTAATTTTATCCTTCTATTATTGTCCTGCGATTTGCCAAACTCCCACAATTTTGACTTAAAAATTTCGTTTACAGAATTATATATAAAGATTATAATTATAATTATATATTATTGTATTACGATGAAATAAGAATCATATTACGATGAATCGTATTTTTTAACTTTTAGCGAATTTCCCCAATAAGGAAGAAGCTATTACCGTAGGTCGCATGGTAAGACTTAAGCCTGAGACCATGATAACTTTTTGGTTTGAGGTCCCCAGATGTCGAAAACACTATTCGTTCAAATTTATATATATATATATATATATATATATATATATATATATATATATATATATATATATATATATACGTCCGTTACCACGATAACGTTTGAAATAAACGCCTGATTTTGATGAAATGTGGCAAAAATGTGTAGAGTAACATTTATGACTTTAAGTTCGAAAACCAGATCGATCGGACTATGGAAAGGGGGTTTTATGGGGGTTTAAATTTTCCAAAGCTAAATCCTGTTTCCCTGAAACTCTATATGAACTCTATTATTTTTACTCGTTGGCTTTATTTTGGCGGGAAATATCGTTAACTTTCCATATATATTTTCCATTTTTATCTAAAGCTGAAAATAAGTTTGTGGATTTATAACTCACTGAACTTTGTTAAATTATAAATCTGAAAAGTAAGTATATTGTTTTTAGGCTATACATTTTAGTTTTTATATCTTTGTATAGATTTTGTGTGATTTACAATTTAAATCAAACAAAAATAAAAATAAAAGTATATTTTCCTACAAAGTCAATCATAAATTATTCTTTATCACTTCCAAAACCACTAAATTTGGGAACTGTGGGCATATAAAATTAGCAAATAATTTGATTCTATAAGTTATGTTATATGCTAAAAATCATTAAACCGCCTTTTTATTTCATAAGATATTCAACATTTTTCCCGGGGTCGGATCTTCCCCCTCCAATGGGGGTTATTAGAAAATCTCCTCTTTTTTCAGGGGTCGCCAGCTAAAATCTCCTCTTTCTCCCACACTCTTTATGGTTATGGTAACCCTACACATAACGGCCATTCCAATTGCGGGATGGGACATTTTAACCTTGTTTTCATCATTGTATAGGGTTTTAAAATATTGGAGATTATCCTGGATTTGTGAAGGTACAATAAGCTCGATAGTACCATGCCTACTACATTACACGAGAGGACCGTGCCGAGTATAAATACTTGTATTTTAGGATATTTTAATGTTTATTTTAAATCATAATTTAATCTAAAACAAAATATTCCTAATTTCCTTTCTAATTCAAATTATCGTTCTGAGGATAAATAATTTATACAACCTCATTGTTTGAGCTAATAACATTTTAAATAATGTATCTATAATTAGTTTTTATTCGTATTTAATTTAGGTAACTTTTGTTGTAACTAATATAATTATTTTATAGGCCTATACATTTACACTTCAACCCTGCCATCCTTATACTCTATAGGGATAGCCAAATTTGATAGCTTAGGCACAGAAGGTAAACATCACAACTCAAATTGGAGGTTAGCTGCCTGTTGACATACACGCATAATGTCACTAGCACGGGCTAGCGGGAGTTGCGCGTTGCGCGTGGTGCAGCCACGGCGCGGCGGTTGATCAGCTGGTCGGGCGAAATAGAGAGAGAGGGTACTCGTATAGTCCGTACCAAGAGATCAGTAGTACAGTCAACGCCCGCCACCACAAGCGCCAACTGGCGGCGGGGCGCTGAAGCAACCTCTCCTACTTCTCATTAGGCGCTGAGTTATCTCCATAAGGCTTGCCTGTCTTATTGTAGTTTAAGTAGTCATTAATATCGGTGTGTTGAAAAGGATTCTATAGTGCTTCCAAAAAAGGGATTTGGGTGGATATTTTTTAAGCTATTTTTTGAAGATTTCTGTATACTTTCTACCATAGTTTATATTTTATTTTTAGTAAATAAGAAATAATTTATTAATTTAAGAAGGGTTAAAAGGGAGGAAGTGTCAGTTTCCTGATACAGCGTAATGTTATAAGGTGATGATTGAAAAAAATGTGTTGCCAATATAGGCTACCAAAAAAAAATATATAACATAATAACAAGTTATGACATTTATTTAATAGTGACAACAATATACCGGTATGTAGGTTACAGATTATAAAAAGACAATGATATGCCTCTGAGATTATGTGACAAATGGAGTGCCAAACATATGTGATTGCTGCTGCTGCAGAACCCCACTTGGAAGGTTAAAAATACTTTAAAATTAATGGGCACTGAAATCAATTTTAGAAATGCAGGTAACGGAAAAAGTAAAAAAAATGTGTGTCAATACTTAATACAGATAAGGCATTAAAATAAACTGATGTATTTTATATCATTACAGAATTACTGATATATAGAGTCGGTCTGTAAAACGATTAACAAGCAATTCTGAAACTATTATTACCTCCGATATATTAAACTAAGTAGGTAACTCCATTTTTATGTGACACTGAATAACTAATATAAATTAATCAATAGGTTAAATTACCTTTATCTGCCAAGTGATCCAACGTCGCTCTTATGGACGACCGGCTTTGACCCAGCTAGAGGGCCTTTTCAAGCCAGACATAAATTTTACTAACGAAAACGCAGGGTGTCTGGACCTGCAACCCGCGTCTACACCTGCCGCGCTATGATCAGTTTTTTGGCCAAAAATGTTTTTTGTTTTGTATGTTCGTCCGTTCGTCTGTTATGTGTTGTTTGGGTCTAACCAAATTGAAATAAGATTTTTTCAAAATATTGGATTGTTAGGCTGTGTCCTACTTGGACGACGCAGTGCAACAACTATGAACTGCACTGCTTCAGGCAACGCGACCGGAGCGATCAAAAACAAAAATTTTGTTCTCTTTGCGTCGCATGGAGATCGCTTCGGTCGCTCGCTCCACCATGTAGTTCATTCCCACCAGAAAACCCAGTTTATAATTTTCGCGTCGCTCGCCCAGTAGAGGCACCGCAGAGGCTAAATCTATCCATAGCCGGTCCGACTCAATTTTTTATGTTGGTAATTATGGGAAAAATCAGGTGGAATAATGTTGGTAATTATTCCACCAAACATAAATAGTTGTCACAGGTCCGTATTTTGTATTTTTGGTTCTGTGAATATATTGTTATTGTATAAAGCTTAAAAAAAGGAAAACTGTCTGTATTTGGCATTTTTTTACTATCAGGATTTTCTTAAATCGCTTTTGACAAATATTTTTTTAGAAGGTATCTTCGGAAAAATATTACTTGCATTCTATGTTACTACTGTAGTTACAAATGCAGTAGTAATGCTCTTCACACTCTGGCCATATGTGATGGATGAACATCTCACCTTATAATTTTACAACAAAAATAATCAGCTGGAATAACATGAGCGGAGACGAACTACCCATCCACAGACTCAAGTTCGTCTTTGCTTTCCTAGAATTGGTGTGGAGGTGGCATAAGAAGGCATTACCTATTTCTGTAACACAAACTATATAAATAATGTCCTAATTATTTATTTATAAGTTCTTTGATGTTTTTCAGGGAAATGCAATTATTAATCAAATAGTTTGTTTCGATGAAATATCACATTTCTCCAATCTTTAATTCGTTTAGAATTCAACTACTATAGGATTTAATAGAGCGATACTTAAGTGATCAAATTTATTATTTGTATAATAATTATTTTTACATTTAAATAAAATCCACGAAAGTAAAATGTTGGTATAGGGCCTATCAATTATAATCAAACCTAACCTACCGTACAGCCGCAGTGCGCACAATAATTTCTCCCTGTTACAGAATAAAAGAACGAGGTGTTTGTTCCGTATACGGTAGCCTCTAGAATATTGTGTTTAGTAGTAGAAATAAATGGATTCCTTTCAATGTTTAATAACTGTTTAATCAACTTTTTTCTGCGGGTAAGCATTTTTCCACCATTTTTCACGTCTTAAACATGCACGGTAACTATCCAATTTATTTAGGAATCCCGGTGGAATTCTGGGGTAATGGGTGTGGAGAAAGGGAATTGTGAAGGGAGATACAGGGAAATATAAATGTTTTTCCCAACACAATGTAAGGCATAAAACGAATCACCGCCTGCGGCAACATATTTTTGTTCAAATGGCATCCTAGACCCACCACTCACATGAAATCTGACGGCCTATAATAATGTTACTTGCACACACGACTGCTGAAATTTTGTTTGCATCAATAAACATGTCACACAATAACATATGACAACCGCGCTGATTTAATCACCTGTATAAGCTTGGTCAAAAACTACAAAAGCCGTAACACAATCGCATTGTAGTGTACTGCTACTGCATCCCTCATGAAATCACATCAGTGCTGGCCTACAATAATGTGTAAAATGTATAGAGTAGTTTTAAGATTAAAAAATGTAATAGTAATAAATTATTAACGGAACTGTCGCATCGTTGTGTAATAATGGTAAAAACTGTTAATATTTCCTATCGCATTACCGGATCCATTCGGGGGGAATTAAAGAACAGGATGTGATGTCATAAAATAGATTAGCTGTTGCTTTAGTAAAAGTATACAACTTTTTACAAAGTTTTAAAAAAGTAATCACCTAACAACATGTAAGCCAAGCTCTGGATCAAGCCTTTAGCGTGACGTTCCGCCACCTGTGGCGATGGTTTTTTTTCTTAGAATGGAAACTTAGCCAGGCTGCTTTAAATTTGGGGCCTTTCAAGTTGCTTAAAAACAAGAGGAAATTAAATCCCAATTCAAGATCAATAGCATCGCCGTATTGCAATCATATTACTTCTTTGCAACCAACGCTGATCAAATCGCATTAACGGGTCAATATAGTATAAAACCAGTGTTTAATAAACTCAATGATTGTGACTCAATCATGCAAAGCACTTCTCATGAAGTAACACCACACCGGCAACCTTAAGAATCACTTGTTTAGGCCTATCTCCGACTATCTTCATGAGGGAGCATTGCAAGATTGAAATATAAGACAAATTCAATTCTCCTAAAAATGTAGGCACAAGTAATGAAGTAAGTTAATGATGCCCCATTACAGAACAATGTAATTTTAGGTATCTGTTTATGGCCGTATTTGTGTAATTTGCTGGTATGATGTCAAACAGTAAGGGGACAACCCGTTTTTAAAGCATTTCATGGCGAGTTTCCTTGATGAAAACCACTATGTCCAAACTCATTTTATTAGAATCATTAAATCATCAAAACGTTACCCTAAAAATTTCATGAGAATCCATTAAACCGTCAAAATGTAGTTAGCGTTACACTACTTCGACTTTGCAAACAATCGCAAGTCAGTATAAAACTCACTTCGTTTCGTCCAAAAATAGGTTTGTAATGACCATCAGGTGGAGCATTACATACAATCCTCATAACCTAGTTTTGGATAAGCTAATTTGCATACACCAACAGTGTTAATTGTTTCGACAGGTAATCTAATGAAGGCAACCCAGTAGACAAACGGTTCACATTAGAGTCCCAATTGAGCTGGTCTTCTATAAGTAAACTTATGCCTAACAATTTAACTCTGAATTGTGTAATTTATTACCGGTACCTGGTTTGTAGTCTTTACGCTTACCAAATCAAATATCTTCATTCCCATAAACAATATAAATACAGTAGACTATTATATAGGCATTATACCAAAAACTAATTTATACATATTAAACCTTAAAAATATTCTCGTCTCATTTCTGTTGTTGAAAATTCACACGTCTTGTTAGGGTTTGTTACAATTACAGTTAGGGTAACAACAATTTACTTAAAAATGAAACATTAATGTTATGAATGCTAATTTTGTAAAATAAAAAACTAGAAAATCAGAAATATTTAAAAGTGTATTTTCTCTTTAACCTTCTATTAGGTTAGCAGGATGAATAAAATACGTCTTACAACACTATAAAGCATATTTACACTTATACTGTACTTACATACAAGACGGTAAAATATACACAAAAGATGGTACAAGGCATCAAACCATCACTGTCTAGGGTTGGTTATTTGGTGAGGGCCTTGTACCATATTTTGTTTATATTTTACCGTCTTGTATGTAAGTACAGTATAAGTGTAAATATACTTTATAGTGTTGTAAGACGTATTTTATTTATCCTGCTTAGCTGTAACAACACGTATCATGCTAATAAAGAAATTATCAGGTTAGGTAATATTTTGTGTATATTTTTATAGCCTAACCAAGTGTTAATCAGATAAAGTTTTGCTTAAACTAATTTAAAGAAAGCATAAGTTTTCATTGGCTTTAACTAAAATGAGCTCAAGAAGGAAAAAAATTCTTATAAAAATATCCAGACCATTCTCTTCTTAGAATACCTATTCTCCTTCTAGTATATTAGATCATACCCCTAAAAATAGGGGCCCATAAAATTAAAACTCCTTAAACTGCCCCTGTCCGAAATCACGAAGATGCATCCTTTTATAACTGGTAAGCTCATTATGGTGGAAGGGTTAAAGTTTGACTCGGGTGATTCAATGACCAGTTAAAGGATAATCAAAGAATGTTAATGTAATCGAGTATGTTTTCATAAGCGGTGGGTACTTATTATAGATAATTTATTTCAATAATACCGTAAATCAATATTATAACGAAATAGAAGTTCAGGTATTTCCAACCCTATGCCAGAATGATTTCAAGTCAATGTTTTTCAAGGAGTGAAAGGTAATAGCGACCTCTGATGGTTACCCATCTCATACCGTGTGCTGTTACAGTTAGTTTAGGGTTACGTTATGTTATTTATGAATAGCTACTTAATCCAATTTAACCAAACCGTCACCATGCGTAACCGATGCATACAACTTATTTGTCTTTTAAATTACAATAGCTTTAAATTTGTAACTGATAAAAATCCTTAGGGACTAACAGATAAAATGAAATTTTAATTGTAGTTTTTAAATAATGTTTCAACAGAACAAACTTACTGTATTGAACCTACATACAGATTATATTTTCAATAGACCCTAATATTAGTGAAAATATAGGTACTGTAGGAAATAATCAAAGGGTACTATTACATAATACATTAAATCATTTAAAACTAGAATGATGCTTTTGATACTAATTTATATCAATAGAATGATTGATTTTTCTAATTATTTTTTAGGGTACTATTTGCTCTAAATTATCAATGTTAATAATGGCCTTCAAAGGTGAAATTTTATGGTTTTGTATGGCGTTCGAACTTGCTCAGCGCATTACAGGCGTCAGGTAGGTTAGGTTATCCCTATAGGATTAACAAGACGTTCTTAACCTAAGCCTTGTTTTTACTTGTATTTGCATTTCAAATTCAAAAATGTTACTGCTGCAAAACAATATTCAATTGGAATAAGCGTTCACATGAAATATTGAACACTTAAAATAAATAAACTGCGTTCGATTGAAATATCAGTAGTACCGAAACCGTACCCTAATCAAATCACTTATGAAATAATACCCATGGAATTTACAATTGGCCTAATGTGGGAGGTATTAACACAGGTTGATCTAAATCAAACATTAAGGCTTATTACCTTAAGCCTATACATACATGACCCACCCCCCCTTTACAGAATACTATTATGGATACAATAGACTTGTGGCAAGGCTAAAAGTAGGAGGCCTAGTTATACATCTGTCTTGGTTACCTTGACTGACTGATATAATCCCCTTATTGTAAAATTACACAATATCATAGACCAATCTAAATTAACTTACAAAACAGTATAAAACTATTCTCAAAGGATACTATTTAGGCTGCTTAGCCTTCAATTGCAACAGAATTTTTGTAGACAGCCTAACTTATCAATAATATCGACACCACCACAAGTTAGCTTTGAGTAGTTGCATCTTGGCTTATAACCATCCATATAAAGGATCTTGTACAACTGTATCTACCGAAACAGGAAGCGTTATTCGCTCAAACTCAAATATCTGCACGTTAATACTGGCATTCTAGCCAATGCCACATCTATAGTCATGTTGACAGAAGTTTACATTTGATTAACATTAATGAAATGATTATTATTCAACTCGACGCTGAATTTCGAATAACAACGTGTTACAGTGTAACTTAGGTAGGGCGATTAAAAACTCTCGAATAACTAATTGTAAAAAAAAAACAAAAAACCTCAAAAATCAAACGTCTAATAACTAAAACCAACTCAGGTGTTGTGATGTATTATCATTATGACAGATGGTCAGTCGTCAGGAACCTGCAGTACCACTAAAACCAAAACAGCAACTGCATAAATGTTCAATTAAATAACTGTTAATTATTAAAATGTAAGTTTAATTTGCGGTTTATAGTTTATTATAATCTTTATGTCATCAAAATTTACACTAACAATTTCATGACAATCCATTAAACCGTCAAAATGTAGTTAGCATTGAAAAAAAACCCAACTGGTACCCCATTGGTTTCAAATGTGTAGTTGAAAAATCTATTAAACAAAATGCTTGACACTACTTCGACTTTGCATTTCTTTGCAAGTGACGTATAAGGACTTCGTTTCGTCCAATTATATATTTAAATAGGAATCATACAATTGTAAATGATGTTTGAAAAAAAATATGTTAACAATACTACAAGAACATGAGGTTTCTTTATAGATTTGTACGTGAAACTTATTTAAATTACAACAATTACATTTAGAGTAAGACGAAAGTGTGACTGAATGTACTCAACTTTAATTTGTGTCAGTCAGACTCAACAACCTTGGATATAATTAAACTACAGAGAGAGTAACATAAAAACAGAGTTTGGGTTTGTTGGTTTTTTAAAATTATCCCAACCGACTTGTTTTTCTATAGTTATTTTTTCACTGACACATTTTTTAATCTATTCGTCAGTTTTAATTCGACAGTAATGTATTTGTTACCTCTTAAATGTTGCAAGTTACTCATACAGGGTTATTCGACATTTTGTTTTATGATTTTTATCATTGGTATTTTTTATTTAGCATCGAACAACTGTTTTCTATTTTTACAAACTCAATTCAATGACATCAAAATATTCAACTAATACAAATGATGAAATAATATTAGAAATGCTAATAATATAATATGTAACATATGAATAATCATAAGTTGATAATAACAAATATACACTAATCAAGTTTCAACAACTGTATCACACAATAACAACAAAAATAATGAATTACAGATTGAATAAATGCTACGATTAACAATGATCATGAGGGATTGTGAGTACTATATTCATAGGTTACAACAGATAAACATGTTAACAATATCTTTAGACAAAAAATAATTACGTTTTGGATTCAAGGACAAATTTATAAATCAATTATTTTGACCAAGGCAGCTGCTAAAAAGGATTCTAGAGAAGATAGAGCTAAATTTCTATGACGCTGGATCCGGTACATTGCATTAACCTCATAGCTGAGGGGCTTCGAAGAATGATAACTCAGTTACGGATTTTAGCGCAGTTACTTATTTGTAGCGGATAATCCTCAGTGTTTTCTTACGAATGTTTCATATAAACATCCACAGTTTCCTTATATGTAACTCCTAAGATAACATTTTGAGTCAGCAACTTACGCGTTTTTTTTACAATTATACACGATATAAACCCCGACATTAATTTTTTTATCCGTATATAGCTGAACAATCGCCAATTATCCGTTTAATTCATTTAAGTTTATATAAAAAGCCTGGCAAGCCACGTGCTAGATGATACTAGCGACAGAATTAAACGATGGCGTCCAACGAGGCGTCGAGTCAATGAATTGATCATATATCAAAGGCAACATTGTACACTCCGAGGCATAAGGAAGCAGCAGTCTCATGCTATAACTCAGCTAGATGACTCACGCACTGCAGATCCGTCTTCATTTGAGCATTTACTGAAAGGATTTTTCCGAAGGAATTCGTTTACTTATTAGTTAGCGCGCTTACTTTTCATTAATTTAGATAGATTTTTATTTTACATTATAAAAGTAGTTTCTTAGAGCTAAATACTAAGTTACCCGAAGAAACCAAATGAAATGTTAAATCTAAATTGTAATATTAAAGGTATACAGTAGTAGACAAAGCAGTAATGAGAGTATATTAGTTGTTAGTAAATGAACTTGCAAGTTAAATGTATTTATATGTATTTATTTCATGTAGGTTTACTTTTGAGCCCTTGGGTAATGTAATACGGTTGTGCCCACGCCGGTGCGGCGTCGGGCCCTATTATGAACAAAATACAAATTCATATGGCATTAAAAGTCATAAATTGGCATTTTAACATAATTACTATTAAAAATAACTGACAACGTTTTTTGTAAAATTTAAATTTTAGGTAAACCTGGTTTACTTCCACCTAAACGACATTTTTATACTGTCCTCATCAACTGGCCAAATGTTTACTTTTCAGGTAAGTAAAACATTTAAACAAATAACAATATACACATAGGGAAAATGTGTAGTTGACAAATCTATTAAACAAAATGCTTGATAAATAAATATCTATTTATATCTATTTTTTTTGATAGAGTAATGTATAGAGAGGTAACGAGATAGGGATGATCCTACTATTAAATATGCCATTGGAGAACGGAAACGCATCATGTTCAATTAAGATACAATAGTCAGTATAAGTCTGAATAGTCAGTGTTTTTATGTAGTAATATTCGATTTTCGTACAGCATAAAAAGCTATTATAATTTAATCACTTGCTTTAAACTTAAACTTATAACAGAGATCAAAGTAAAAATAATATAGTTAAGCTTTTCTTTAGGCAGAGTTTAGAAATTAGGTTTATAATATAACAAATGTTATAATCATTAGTAATTATGCTGCAGGCAGGGATGCAATCGCGATATGAAGGTACTAAATAATTAAAACAATATTTATTTACAGTAAACAACAACTTATCATTTATTTATTCACATCTCCGGTTACGACTGAAGGGTAGGGATAAGATATGAGGGATGCACCCAAGGTACTCAAGCTCTGGCAGAGTGGAGGTCATATCCCTGGGGAGCAAAATGTTTACCCCCCAGATTGAGGGTTGGGGCACGACGGACTAATATTTGCCGCTCGTCTCAGTGGGCTACAGGTTGATTGAACTGGTAATATTGGAGCGTGTTAGTGATTATGTATATTTTTCTTCAACTCAAGGGTCATATGAAGAATGACGTCTTTAAATAAGTGTGTTTTGTAAATATGTGTGGTTAAATAATCATCGTATTTATTTTTAATAGTTAGATTGAAAATCTAGATTATATAATTAAAAGTTGTAGTACCAATCTGATAGTAAGGTAGTATTTGGGATTGAATAGAGAAAACTCCACTTACAAAACATGTACAGAAAAAAATAGTTTTCAAATATAATAACCACACCTGGACTTCTTAGGTAATTATATGGTACAACAAGGCATCCTTGTATGCGTTTGAAATATTATTTCAATTATTCGAATTGAATACAATAAATACAAATTCAACTGAAATAGTCTATCATTAATAGTGCGCGATTAAATGGTATCTGATGGTTACCATTTTTTTCTCTATTCCAGGTTAAATAAGTAAAAATTAAAAACTGTTTTACTGTATGATCTTATTTTTTCTGATTCTTATGACAGTAGTATGAATATTTTTCACCCTGGTTAAAAAATGTGTATTCATCTTTCCATGAATTATTACAGATTGTTGGATATAAAATGAGGAATTTATAAATCGGTTTAAACCTTTCACTGGTGTAAGTAGTTATAAATCTAGTTACAAATATAAGATAAACTAACGCAATATTTGGTGAAAGGCCGCTAATAAGTCAGCAAAACTCTTATCTGACCCCAAATTAACAGATGGGAAACCTATACTTCTGATCATATTGAAAATCTATTAAATAAGCCAAATATAGATGATCTAAATGTAAATAAGGAGTCATGGAAATATTTGTATTTCACATAAACTATTAGGTATCATAACCTAATGTTATAGCAATGCACATACCAGCTCACTAAAGAACATCTTGCACGATTTTCAAACTCACAAATTCAGATATTATGCATACTCTTGACGACCTCGCGTATTTCAAAGACATAATTTGCAACTAAATTGTTGCCTTCGTCCTTGAAACTAATATTATTACAACGTAAGAGTGATACAGTGTATCCAAGATGGCGGTGACAGTTATGTGGACAGGTGGACGGAGCGGCGCGGCGGCGGCGAGGCCGGGTGGCCGTTTTAGTTCTTGTCATATATATGAGTGGCGCTATAATTTGTTCCAGTTCGTGTCGGTATGCACGTCTCTAAACGGGTGATTTGAGGGGTATACTTTAATATTTTATTGGTTTTTGGATTGTCGTTCTTTATTAAAAAAAGGCGAGAGGAAACGATTTTAGAAGGATATTGCAGTTTTGTAGTTTTATTAGAATAAAAAGTGGAAACAAGTTATCGATGGTCATTAATGCTTCCGACTCCCACGTTGTGCCGCAGTTAAATTATTCTAGGGAAGTGTTAAAAAAGCATGAAAAAACAGTCGGATAGTTATAAGGCAACTATCACGATGCATATATCAATAGAATTATATTTTGTCATATTATTAAGTCTGACACATTTTGCTGAGTTAGGATTTTAGAAAGACTTGTGTCACGGACCATCACGAATAAAGGTTCACTTGAAAGTTTTATTACAGTTTTTTAAATAAGAATACAGTTAATATGAACTATTTTTATCTATACACAGTGACATCAAATCGGCTAGGACAGGGTGTAAATTAAATAATGTACAGTTTAATTATAACGTAAAAATGTCACAAGTGAACAATTTTACTCGTAACTTTGTGGCCGACTTGTATTGTTCTACAGAAACCAGTCAAAAGTAATCTTCTTTTATTTTATCCTATTTTCTTTTCGAGAGCCAAATTCATTTAAGGTCTAATAAGGACTGTATTGCTGGGGGGAAGGGGGATGCAAACCCACATTGCCCCGACATCCACAACACAGCCTAACGCTAACCCGGTTTGCCGATAATTTACGACGTGCAAACAGTCAAACAGACAGACAGTCGGACTTTTAGCGGCCGTCCGGCTCGGTTTGTTCTGCTTCAATTTAATCAAACTAAAACAGTTTTCCAGTTTTCGGTCCGTCTGCCATTTTGTCTATTTACGAGAGAGCGTCCCATCCGAGTGGTGGGTAGCCCAGCGGCGAGCGCCAAACAACTTTATGGTTTAGGCCGCGACAAAACGCGATTGGTCGGTACCGATCTGACAGGGATCGCATGGGGACAGAGATCGGGACAGATCGGTCGAGATCGGCCCCTGCATCGTTCTATCTGGATCTGGATCGGCTAATTGGTTCATCACTTAACATTCTGCTGTACTAATGAGCAAGCGAATTGGAATACACCGACAAACAACAAAATGGGAACGGAATTCTGTGACTTTATGAACATCTGGTCTCATTGGACCACGGTTTCCACGGTTGTAAACAGTTTTCAATGCGAGTTTGGAATTTTAAGGAGCAGATTAATCTAAATTATCTCCCACTAGGTTCTAAACGTCAAGATCATCGGTATTTATGGATGTTTAGTATTTAATGAGTTAGGCCGTAGTTAAAACAATCAAACGAGTCCGTTAGATCCAAAAGCCTTTACTAAAAGAGCAAAGAATACCTAATATATTCCATATGGATTCGATTCACTTGTTATAGCTATATTTCTTTAGAAAATAAAAGACCATTACTCTCTTACTAGTAACTCATAACAATATAATTTTAAGGTAAATCCTAATATTTAATACACATGCATATTTTATTAAATTATTTTATAACTCTTATTAGATTTATAACTCATAGTAAAACTCTTTTATTAGCAAGGTACGTGTTTTGCAAACGCAAATTTAATTAAAGACAACCCCTTATTTAACATACACCTTAAATAACTAGCATATTAAACACTAAATATGCGTAGTAGATGGTTTAATTAAGAATGCCCATTCTAACATTGATCTAATGATGGTCCTATAGTCGATAGAGAAAACCGATTGCTTTATAATATCTTATAAGTATATTTACCACCATGTATGTGAGTATATTACAAACTTAAAAATATATTTTAAGTATAATAAAAACATATTTAATTACATCACACGTCACGTACTATATTCATAGGTGTATTATACTATTTCATAGCTTATACCACGTGAATTGATTCATTACTAATATTGCAAAATCATTGATATAATTTAAAATGGACATTGATATAACGTCTCTTTTGAAACAATACATTCAATCTTCAAATATTAAAAGACATGTATTAAATATTCAAATTCAATACGTTTGAAACAAAATTGTTTTAAATGTATTGAAAAGTTGTTTCAAACGATTGGTAGATCTTCTATTTCTTTATACAGTGAATAGGATCATCAACTCATAATCAGGTAACATAATTATACCTCTATATTATAAAAAATGGGCCTTGTTTCCAGGTTCTTACATCAAAAGATCGTTTCGCCTAGCTCAATTTAAAAAGTCATGGTTCTATAGGATGTCTACAACGATTTTGTTTGGGGCTCACCCCTTAAAAAATTTAAAACCTCATTAAAAATGTAACTGTATACAAAAACAATCTTTACGAAACCATTGAATAGAGTTGATAACATTTGAAACTAATAGAAGTAGTTTCTCACCACACTAATGAAAAGCCCACTTAAGATTATCAGGGGGCTGTCTTAAGGACTTCTATTAATGGGGTGTGCATTCGACATAAATTCAAAATATCGAGGCTAAATCCTCGTTAATTATGTCATCTCATGACAGGCATCGTTATACTAGATAAAAGCAATATTTTAAATGGTCGTAAAATATTGTTTAGTGGAATCTATAGTATAATTTGCAATATTTAAAGGCCTTAATGATAGGTAAAGTAATGCTAAACCGGGATGCACACCATATTATTACACAAATATAGGCTCTTGATTAAGGTACTTGGATTTCTACCTTTCCCTTTATTATTTATGGATTCCTTGCTTTATGTTCGATTCCTTGCTTCTTCGCAAAAGCCCCTTTTTGACCAAAATAAGAACAATAAACAATATAGATTGATTCACCAAGGCGTTGGTGAGACAAAACCTGGAATTTACCTCTACTATTTGGTCACGCCATCAGCTAGGACAGATTAGTAGGCTCCAATCTGTATCAAGAAGATTTATTAGATTGGATTAAAGAGGGACATTGATTAATGAGATTTTCCAGTTGCAGATACCAAATAAGATTTTGGGCTAGGTCTTTACCTGCTAGGTTGACTGATAGGTTTTAACGGTGCCGTATTCTTATTCAGTGTCGGTTATAGTAAAGTGGATGATTACTTTATAGAGCCACAATGAAATTTTAGTTAGGTTAGTATTTTAGGTTAGGAAGTAAAATTAGAATTGATCACATCAACACTAGTATAAAGTTTAAGTTATGCCTACATTATGATAATTCTATAGGCTATTATATAGCTTATAGTTTATTTAGCCTTGCAAGCGTTTTGTAGAAATGTTGATTTACCAGTAGTCTACTGTTGACGTTTATCATCATCAAAACTCCAAAACTATAACCACAGAACAACTTGTTCTCTGTGCTGTAACCGATTCTGATTTACGATACGCCACCCTTAAATAAGCCAGCTAAGCTAATAGCTAGTACATTTAACTTTTACAAAATTGATTTAAATTAACTTAAATTCGATTTCTAGCCAAACGAGCAAATCTAAAATGTCTGTTTACTGTTTATTTATTAAATAAGTGAGTTTTATGAACTTTACTAATTTTAATATGAAAATACCCCATTTCCATTCTTTAAATTAATTAATTTCACTATTAAAATTAACTGATTTCATTATTTTAATGAGCGTGAATCTTTCACTCATTTATAGGATGACAACAGTTCATTTTTCCGAAGACTAAACGTTCACTCTAAAAAAATACTGAATTTTCTCTACCCCAAAGAGTGAAAATACGAATCTGGAAGAATAAATATTCATTGTTTCAGTTCCAGAGAGTAAATCTTATCTTATTTCACATACTATCAATATAAATGACAATAGACAACAGACATGTATTCATTATTGAGCAACAACAGTTACAATGGATTTCGTTATTGAAAATATACCATGTAAGACCATATAAGTGTACAAAAGAAAAATACCATACTAATTTACAAGAAAACTTAGTAACTTACATGAAGAATGTGATTATACATATCCTGGAGACAATGGTCAGCATTCATAACGTAATATAAAGTAATCAAAAATACAATTATTTTTCGGGCAATAACAAAGAGAAAAAATAAAATGAAAAACGAGTTCAGCAATATTCACATTTCTTTTTAAATATTTAATACTAATAAAAAACATTTACTTTCCAAAAATTATCAGACAGATTGTTACAATTAAACAGAAAAACTATATCTTTATGACACCGAAAAAGGGCTAGTTGATTCTTTCAAAAATTTATACACGTCAAAAAACTTTATAAAGTTAAATTGAATTAGTAGTATAAAAATATCGAGGTAATGTGTAATCTGTCCTAGCTGATGGCGTGACCAAATAGTAGAGGTAAATTCCAGGTTTTGTCTCACCAACGCCTTGGTGAATCAATCTATATTGTTTATTGTTCTTATTTTGGTCAAAAAGGGGCTTTTGCGAAGAAGCAATGAATCGAACATAAAGCAAGGAATCCATAAATAATAAAGGGAAAGGTAGAAATCCAAGTACCTTAATCAAGAGCCTATATTTGTGAAATAATATGGTGTGTATCCCGGTTTAGCATTACTTTACCTATCATTAAGGCCTTTAAAAACTCATGTTTTCCAAGGTTAGTGAGAATGTTTCCAAGTTTATTTTTGTTGAGATAACCTAAACGAGTGGAATGATGTATGAAGACATTGTTCGTCCTCAGTCGGTTGCACAAGCAACAAACAACGTCATCAACTTCTAATGGCTGGGGGTTTGGTAGGGGGATTCCGCCATATACGCGATAATGTAAACAAATTTCACGCGTTTCCGCAACCGCGGCTCAATCGAGCAGTAAAATGTATTTCCTCGATTTGCATCGGACCCTTGATTTCCTTTAAAACTTAAATTCTTATCGGACTTTCCCCTGGAGAAGATGGTCGACTGTTACCGCCTACGATAAAAAGTATCGCTGCAATTCGCTGATGGGTAGGGAGGTGAAATCACCCAGTGCTCGTCATTACAATGATAATTTAACAATGAGGGGTTTCCCGGAGGCGAGAAGATTTTTACCACCCTGCCTATAATGTGGCTTTAATATCTGTGATTCGATGAAGAGTTTTAGGGTAATAACTTCGTGGCATAATAAGCGATATCGAGTGATTCTATAAAAGACGTACTTTTTAAAGGTTATTTTTTAAACCCTGACATCAACAACATACTTTATCAGACCACGTAATAACGCTCAATAACGTTTAATGACGGAATTCAAGTCATAAATGTGTCCATAAGATGGCTGGGTATTACCAAGGTGACGAAAGCAGCTGCATCAAAATTACACATTTATTCAAGACAAAGTTTGTTGTACACTTTGTTATGATTAATGCTTAGCTATTTTTTTACTGAGCATCCTATATGTGTCTTGAATATGATAGAGAAATATTTTCCTCCCCTATTATTTTGGTTTTTACTTCAACTTTGTTTTACTATATGAAGTTTACTGAACGATCACTTGATATAATTTGTTTGTGGTGTCGGTAAAATTTCCGATTGGACGGTAATTTTATGAATACAAATATTTTTCAATTTCAGTGTGATTTTAATTGAAGAATCCCCTAACGTTATAAAGATGAATTCAAAAAGAAAAAGAAAAATCGTATAATTTAAAGAGCATGATAAAATTAAACTGTTTAACATTTTAAACATTAAACATTCGTAATTTTATTGTAGTTGTATTAAGACACACCTAGAATAAATTCAAATTTAGAAGACCTTTGACGTTCCCTTGAATGAAAATATTTAATTTGCAAGATTTAACCGCTGTCCTCGTCAACAATATTTTATGTAGACGAACAATAACTCGGTTTAGGGGCACTATATCAAATAGCTTATGATAATATAATCCTATAACTGGACTACAGTAAAGGGACAAACTGACATTGTAATCAGCCAATGGTATCTTGCAATGTTCTACAGCTCGTATTACTTTAACAAATTTATAAGACGCTCTGACATAAACATCAGAGTTTATTTACGTGTCTCTGAGAACACGGTAGTTATGGACTTAAATGTACGGAGGACTTTATTTATCACTTTATATATTGTATATGGCTAAGGAAATATTTTGTTATTATTAAAAACATAAAAGAAAATGTATTTTTACAATTAGTCGTTATCAATGCCATTTCTAAACTGATAATAAATGGTTCAGTTCAGGATATTACAAATCTGTATCAAACATATCTTTCATTCCGGTACATCTATATTGTCAATGATTAAAATTAATCACTGGTTTTAACTTTCTTAAAAACATTTGTTTAACTATTTAATTTTGTGAGTTATTATGACTAATACGACAGGAAACATTACATTAAACAGGATAATCATTCGTTTGTAAGTAGTTGAATCCACCAAACACTAAACTAAACATTCACTTAAAACAGAAAGGTCTAAATATACTAAAATAAATAACAATTAGTCATGCGTTTGTTTTACAAGATTGCAATTTAATTTGCATATTTTAAAACTTGCATTTATAAACTCCTTTGTCAACATTAGTTTTTTAACAATGTTTCAGATCCTGTGTGTAATTACCTGCAGATTATCCTAATCAACATATGTTATAAATTTCATATATTTATTATCTATATTACATTAAAAATGATACTTTAATACGGCAAATTTGTTTAGAGTAAATTTCATGTTTTTATATGTAATGGAAAATAAATAGAATATTACAATGTGCTAAAAAAGTGCTTACGATCTATTTAGGGTTCGTTAACAGAATATTAAAACTTTAATCGTCAAACCGTTAGGATCTCAAGATTCAAAATTATAGGGGTTCACCGTACAACTATGTTGAACCAAGATGTTTAACAATCTAACAAATTCATTAGGAAAATACTCAAGGCCAAGAAGTTAAGCGTTAAGACATAACTTTACATTTAATGTTGTTTACTAGGCTTTAAGATTTCAACCAAAGCATTTACATTTATGCACGCCACCAGCGAAAACTCTCAAATATAACTAAGTAGCCTACTTACTACTACTAAACAAACATGTAGACTGTTGCTCCACAATAACTCCCTGTTGTTTTTCACGCAGATTATCTGGCCTTACAGTTACATTATCCACCCGACATTTAATAATTGTTAAAAATGGATTAGTGTTGAAACGTTAACAGTAATTAAGTTATAAAACAAGGCAACGGGCTGACAAAGGTGACTCGTAAACCAGTAGCGGAAATTTCTGTGGAAATATTCAGGTCCAGTCAACAAGTTTGTAGCGGACATGAAACAAGACATAATCCGGAGATTCGGTCCCGGCCAGGCCGTAAACCGTCTGGAAAACTTCCAACGGCCAAATTGCGCCAATATCTGCGAGAGTAAAAACTTAGAGAATTAATTCTATGCAGTAAAGCGCGGGCGCCTGCACGCTGCAACTGCAATGCAGAGCGCGATCGGGGATATAACTGTATTTATTGCGGATCTAGATTCGTCTTTGTTTATACTCGATCATCGAGGAAGATGTATTTAAGGAGCTTATAAGACTTTAGTCGTGTTCGGTAGCTTTTAATTAGTCTAAAACGCGTCAGTGAGAAAGATAAAAATATTCAGAACTACATCGGAATTTTTAATGATTAATTGTTCTGATTTATATTTTTTTGCCTAATATCAATTTTCTTTAATATATTTAGTCTCTTTAACTGTCCTTTTAAATAGTGTACATTCTATTAGTAAATTTGTGTTTATCTTGTGGACTGATTGACTTATAGTTGTCTTGACTATATGTCCAATAGTATATATACTACACACTCACGAACGTGAAAATATCGGGTTTTAAAAATGCCTTCCAAAATGGTACTTTTTATAGTTTTAAATAGAATTACATGACAAGGAAGACGAAAATAAAATATCTAGATCAACAATCAATTGAAAAAAATCGAACACTTTAGGAAGCACATTAAATAAATTTCCATTGTGATTAGCCATCGTGTAAAATGCAATATAAAACAGTACCTATGATTAAAAAGTGCATTTAGCATTAATCACATATATAAATAATTCAAATACTCCACAGAAGCGCCAATTAATCTGGATATTCATTTTTTAAGTTTTCAATAACATGCTTTGACTGAAATAAGACCGACTTATAACTTATAACCGACTTATCGATTTATAACAAACGCGTATGAAATGTAATATAATAGTTAGCTGCAAGATTATTCCAACTCAGTTTGAATAGTGAGGTATTAAAACAAATAATCTTTTCTCATGGTGGTGTATTACATTTTTAACATAGTTTGTTATTATGAAATATGTAAAATCAAAGTTCATTTCTGGCCATAACATCTTCTGGTCATGGGGAATAAATATAACAGATGTACTCGAGCAAACACTATGAACATTTATTTATCTGTAATTATATGTATTTTACGCAGATCACAAGTTGCATCCTATAGGTAAACTGCTTATCGAGAACATTCAAAAACACGTCTTTAGATATTTAGCTAATATATTAAGGTGTAGATAGTAAAGTCACTTGATAAGATTACCATTGGAACTAAATCTTACGGCGCGGTGTTTTGGGATAAATCGTTATTTTGAAGTCCTTAAAAGGCGCTTCTACAAGAAAAGGGCTTTTCGCAATACCAAATAGTTGTATAAAATTATAATTTTACAGGGTAAAAAAGCCACAATGAAACACTCTTTCAATAATGTAGTTACTAAAATAGGTATACTGTAATATATCACTGTGTGACAGCAAGATAAAACGTTGAAATCAGAATATAATTTTAAAAACTAATGAAATGGCAACGCAACGGGTAGTATGAGAGTATGGGACTATGTCATCCCTCTCGTAATACAGTACGTGGCACTAATGCATCGCTACGGGTTGTATGGGAGTATGGGACTATGTCATCCCTCTCGTAATACAGTACGTGGCACTAATGCAACGCAACGGGTAGTATGAGAGTATGGGACTATGTCATCCCTCTCGTAATACAGTACGTGGCACTAATGCAACGCAACGGGTTGTATGAGAGTATGGGACTATGTCATCCCTCTCGTAATACAGTACGTGGCACTAATGCAACGCAACGGGTAGTATGAGAGTATGGGACTATGTCATCCCTCTCGTAATACAGTACGTGGCACTAATGCAACGCAACGGGTAGTATGAGAGTATGGGACTATGTCATCCCTCTCGTAATACAGTACGTGGCACTAATGCAACGCAACGGGTAGTATGAGAGTATGGGACTATGTCATCCCTCTCGTAATACAGTACGTGGCACTAATGCAACGCAACGGGTTGTATGGGAGTATGGGAGTATGTCATCCTTCTCGTCATACAGTACGTGGCACTAATGAAATATTTTCTACGATGGATCCGAATTCTACATGTATTATTAAAAAAAAGAAGAGGCCAAGGACGGAGTTTAGGAAACCGAAGCGCGGTTGAGATATATTGCTATTGTAAAATAAATTCCGAAGGCACTCATGTTAACCTCAAGTAAAGCCTGAAATAGCTAACATGTTCACACCGTTAAAGCTTTAATTTGTTGTCAAACCATTTCTCTATTAAAGATTGCTTAACAAAAATTTATTTTGAACCTGCATATAATTAATTTGATAAATCGTACGAATTACAAAACATAGCTTTTTTAACAAACAAAGCAGTATTAATAAAATGTTATGATATCTCTAGTAATATATTTTTGAATATACCTTTCTATCTGAAACTATTTATTTAATAAATTTAATCAAAACATTTTCCCGTTTACGAGGCAACTTTTACTCGGCGCCCTATTTTCCGCTGTTGCGCGCTTTAATAAAAGTCGAGAGAGGAAACACCTCAGCTGGAAATTTCAGCAGAGTCCATTCCCCGAGATTAGCCACAGGAAACCCCGGTTTATGTAGCAGACTTTAAAAGGGTTGGGTAAATAATCCGAGGCCGGGGAGCACGGTACTGGGGTATCCGTACCATTGTGGTGGGGGGAGGGTTAAGGGGTGTATGAAAACATAGTGGATTGGTGGCGAAAAGAGTCTCTCGGGAAATAACCCGAGTGAGAAAATAAGAGAGCTCTCTTCCGGCGAGATTGAGAAGAAGGAAATCGACCGAGCTGGGCCGAACTACGTGAACGGTATGCCGAGTAGCCTACCTACTGGTTTATGGCCATCGTTTCATTACTCTATGAAAAAACGGTAAGGCACAAATGAATCTTCGGGGTTCTGACGTGAGACTTTGCAGGGGAACCAGACACGTCGCAGTTTATGAAATTCCTGCCAGTGCGAGAAGTGAAATAAAATAAAACAAGGTGAGTTTATTGGTGAATGACGCTTCTGAGTTTTACAGGTTTACTAAATTGAAACAGTTTAACAGCTGTGAATAAATCCAACGACCCAGTTTTGACTCGAGGTCTCAGTTTTAACACGATTGTAAAAGTAAAGCGACGTGTATTACAACTTTGCATCCACTTGAGAACACGACAAGTATCCACTTGTCGAATATATTGATTTATTGTAATCTACATTACTTTATACACATCCCCTGTGTAAACCATAATAAAGCTATATTTACTGATATTTTATTGTCTACTGCCGTCCTAAAATGTTCTCGGTAAAAAAAATTACAATTGAGTAAAAAACTACCTCTGCAGATTTGGAAACGGGATAAATACAAATACTAAAAACCGATATAAGTTAATATAACAGCTTTTAACGCGGATGAAAATTAAACAATACATGGTTTAATTAATTCGTTCAACGGCCTACAATAACTTACTAAGCTGAAGATAACGACCCACGAAAAGCTTGCAAATGTTTATTTTGCTTATAGCAAATAAAAATTTAAGAAAAAACAAGTTTCGTGGAATTTATCTTGATGCAGTAAGCTTAATGAAATATAATGTTGTATAGTTTATAATTTACTATCCCGGATAACATGTTAATTAACTTATCGGCTCAAAGATGGTGCCGCGACCACGCCTCGTCGCCGGGCACTGGCTATAATCCTTATGGTTCCGGGAAATAAAACACCATCTGACCCAGGGTCATGAGAAACACAGTTGTTGCTGTCAAATATAAACCTGGAGGCGGAACCAATTCCCCCCATAAGTAACCTAGTGCGTGTGACGTTTTACTGGAATGCAGCGGTTATTTAAACTCTTTAACGTTTTTTCCACAGCTCGAATAGCATATTTCGGTCGATAGCGGAAAAGGTGGGTTTTGATGTTGAGCTAGGCTCCCATCCAAGAAATGTCGCCATACTTTGAAGTTATAGAGCAAGTTTGTTGTACGCTTTAAACCACATGATTTACGGTTATTTTACAATTTAGTAACGTGGTAAATATAAATTTCCTTTTAAGTTTGGGATTAAGCAGTCACCTGTGACGAGTAAATTTATTAAAACCGGGATATATGCCTTAGTTTTACATAATGTTTATGGAAATTGAGAGCTTCAAGCGTATACTTTGACATTTCATCGAGTAGAGTAGAAATGCCACACGGGTCAATAAAGCGACTTTGAGAGAAATCAAAGTGTGCATTGTGGTTTTTAAATGCCACACAGGTCAATAAAGCGACTTTGAGAGAAATCAAAGTGTGCCTTGTGTTTTTGAAATGCCACACGGGTCAATAAAGCGACTTTGAGAGAAATCAAAGTGTGCCTTTTGTTTTTTTTTTTATAATTAGGTAAGAGGTTTCATTAAAACATTTTGTTATCAAAGAAAGGTAATCTTACTGTTTTACTGAGGTTTTATTCGATTAAACAAATGTGTGCTACTCGGAAAGTGAGTTTTCAAAATATTTTTTCCAATTTTCTCCTGTCAGATGAATATAAAACATGTTTAAACTAATGCAAAACAGTTTAAACAAATAATTAATAATTAGTATTATAAATAACCCTAATAAAAAAAGGACTCTATCAGGGATGTTTCAGCAGAAAAATAATATTATATGGCAATATTCAAAACCAACAAGACAGTATCACATGCATAAACATTACAATATTAAGTTTGTATTGTATAACGACCCAGAGGCTGAAGAGAGTGGAGTAACGATAAGAGGAGTGGATAGAAGCAGCGAAGCGCCTTATAATATGGGCCCAGGTAAGCTGATTAACTGGCTGTGGTACAGGTGTACTGAGACCACCCAAGAGCAAGCCACCAGCTCAGAATGTAATATTAACCAGGCGTCCGCCATCTTGTATTAACTTATGCAGAGTGGCGGCCCTGCTCTCCAGCTCATCTTGCTAGAATTCCTTCCTGGAAGTAACTTTTTACGCTACTAGGACCACGGCGTAGTTTTATTAGAATGTTATAAAATATAGATACACCGATTTTCAATTTTGTTTAGCTAAATAATTTACCAAAACATAACTAATTGAACATATAGTATACCCGAATGTATTATTTACATATAATTTATGAGATATCTCAAAATTATCCATAACTTAGGATGGTCTATGAATTTAGTAAAATTAATTATTTAATTTTAGTTCTCAAAGGTTACTAAACATTTCATATATAATTAGTTTGAAATAGGTGATAAATAAATATTTTGTCATCATTTATTTGATCCTCTTTAGGAGCAATGAAAATGTTATTATGACATATAAGAAGGGAATTATTTTACATCACATTGAAAAACAACTCTTGTTAATAAACCAAAATCGAGTTAAAAAATGTTCAGGATTTAGTAATTACTTCAACTTTATTACATTTGTTAATATTTTCAAGAGTTTCAGCTATTTTGTTTTTTGTTACATAGATCATCATCAGTCCAAATATACAAGCTGTATTACTTGCATTAAATATCCGATGATGTTACAACACTATCAATCCATGGAAACCCTTACGCGGTGATATATATGAGATTATTGTTAACAAGTCGATTTTAATCAATCAAACTTTGGGCAATATGCTTTTAGATAGGTAGTTGTTGAACCGGTTAAGCAAAGTATACACAATTCAAAAATTAACGAAACCAATTTATTTAGCAACAAATTTATTTATTTATTAAAAACAAACTGTTCACATTTAACTGAAAAACCAAGGCTCTAAACCTGTGCTTATATTTTATATGCGAGAACATTCTGTCTGAAATGTATCTATTAGATATCTAGTATGTTGCATTACTTCAAAGTATTTTATTTGGGAGAATAAAAAGGAAACCCCCTTACCTACACATGCACACTTTTGATTCAAAATCCAAAACATTTACAGATTGTAAGGGAAAATCTAAAAATAAATCATTCAAATTCGAAATTGGCAAAATCGCTAACTGTATGCTTTATGATAATATAAATTATTATTATTTAAACGACATGTATAATAACTTTGGATTCATAACAATTTGGTCATTACCGATGAAAGCATACCAACCTCACCCACTGGAAGAACATGAGTGGGCCTAAACCACCTCCTCGAGGGCCACCTACCACCGCGACATGCAAGCCCATTCGCGATCTGATGGCTGTGACTGGCGATACTGATCCGTACTAAGTTGCAGATTTATTCCACTGAGGCTTATTTATGCAAACTGTGTCCAGTTTTACTGAGTGGGTGAGTTATCGTCTGTAATCAACTGACCTTCAGCCCGAGCAACAATGTTACACATTGTGTTTTATTGTTAAACTGACTAATGTATATTTCCGTGTGATGACTGCTACAGATCTAGCTTTGTTCTGTACCTCTGATCAACTTGCTTTCAAACTTCTTTCTCATTAGAAGGATTAGTATAAAAATATTTAAACTTATAAAAGACATTTTGTATTTTTTCTAGAGTTTTAATATATGTCTGCCTTTAAACGTTACTATATAAAATATAATATTAAGGAGACATATAATTTGAGAACCACATGAACATGCGTTTTGGATATAACTAATTAATATACAATTCATAATTTATTATCAAAGAGATTGATTTTCGTAATAAATAGTCGGTATGTATTTTTAGATTTATTTAGTACCGAGGTACTGTACTTTTTCAGTAGAGTGTTTTCTACTGAAACTGATGCACTCTATCATAATATTTTGAGCTATGCAGACGTTAGAAGTATTTAGTTACCAGAAGTTTCACATAGTAATCTCATTACAAAACACTACTATCAAAATCATAAAAAAGGATCATTCAATAATTTCAACTCTCAAGGTATCGCCAGTAAATATAAATAACAATGAATTTCCAGATCTGAATGATAAATCGTTATATTATTAACCACTGATAAATGTTTAACTGTGTTTTACTAATGACAACTACACTATAGATTGAAGAAGGTCTACGGAAGAATTCAAAATGTACTACAAGTTGTTGAACGTGGCCCTATAGGGTCCAAACAATGACCGATTCGTTTTAAGTGCAAAACTATTTACAAACATTAACAGTTCAGAATATCACGTGTTAAAGTATTTTCAATTCGGTAACCAGTTGCCAAACAAAGGTTATATAGCCCGCGAACTGTACAGTGCTGTGAGTAAATAGTAAACTCCAATCTGGAACACTCGCTTTTATCACTCGTCGATCAATTATAATCGAAGTTGGGACATTAGAGAACCTCGCCCAATAGTCATCTGCATATTTAAACCCCCTGAATCTTCGTACATACAAGGGTGAGCCATGCATCATGCAGGAGCGTTCCTAGAATATATTTGAATTTTTAAAGAAATGGCTTCCTCCGAAGCGTAAGAATTTAGAAAGTAAGCTGCAAGGTGAGACTTAAGTAATGCGTACCAAATCAGGTGTATCGGAGCACGCGGCTTGTAGTAACCCTTTGATTACAGCTCAGGTGGGGTGTGGTTGGGGAGGGGGTATTTTGTGTGACAGGTGCGGACGATAAGATGCGGGTGTCCTGATAGCCCCTGACAGCTATGGCGACCACATTAGGGCGTCGGGAGTTACGAGGAGTTTGTACGGTAATGATTGGACCACCGCACTACCTTCAGACAGTCCCTTCTTAAATACACTACTTTACTTAGCTTTTGTTACATTTATTGTGTATTATATTTATCAATTGCTAACTTTTCTAAGTTTTTTTTTATATTTTATTTTGCAATACAATTTTTTTAACCACTCTAGTGAAGAATCTAGCAAAATTAAGTATACATCATTTTATCAAATTTCCCCTATAGGGAAGAAGCTATTACCGTAGGTGGCATGGTAAGACCTAGGCCCGGGACCATGAAAACTTTTCGTTTTGAGGCCCCCAGATGCCAAAATCACCATTCGTTCAAATTCATATATATATATATATATGTATATATATATACGTATATATATATATATGTGTGTGTGTGTGTGTGTGTGTGTGTGTGTGTGTGTGTGTGTGTGTGTGTGTGTGTGTCCGTAGGCACGATAACTTTCGTAAAAATGGTCCGATCTTGATAAAATTTGGTATAAACGTGTAAGGCAGCATCTATTTTCATGAGTTCGAGAACCATACAGGTCGCTCTACTTTAAGGGAGTTTTGGGGAAGTTTTGTACCCCAAAAATGAGTTTTTTTTTTAACTTTTTACATATAATTATTTTTAAACCTAAATTTTGGTTTTCACCATTAAATTCAGCTTAAAAAAAACAATTTGGAGTTTGATCATCGCTCTGCGTCAATTGGTTACCGAGATATTGATAGTGCTAAACACAGTACGTTGTCCAATGTTAATGTTATGGAGAATAAGTAAAATTGTATATCTCGCTTATTAATGAAACTTGGTATGTGGCTTTATATGGTTGGGTTTTAATGCTAGTTGCATACAAAACTCACAATTATTGAAACTCAATAATAAGGAGTTACCATAAACTAATATAGAAATAAACATTTTGAACGATAAAGACAAACACCATTACGGGACCTAGTATTTCATACTAGTCAATAGAAAATCGATTATTCTTTAAAAACATTTAAGAGATTTGTTGAGTTGTTAAACGTCTGAAACCGATATTCGTTGAGATTAATTAAATAATAAATAAACAGGTGAAAGTTGTAATTTATTTAAAACCTCCTGGGTACTATTTGTTATCCGAGCGAGCTACTCGTTCGGTATCTTCTTAATTCGATTGTAGATATAAATCTAACAAACAAAAGCCCTAAATATAGAGTATACAATGTTAATTAAGTGTATATTTGTTCACCAGTAAATTATTCCCGCAGCAGGCATGGTTTTTCTATGGAGTAATACGTTTTAAAGCCTGAATATTAAAGACAACTTAAATGATGATATTATTAAATAAATGTAATACAAATTAAACTAAACTATCCCAATTATTCTGTTGACATTCGCTATAAATGTTTTTCATACAACATCATAGAATGGTTCACAAAGCCTAAAGCTGTCTCTTTATTACTTCATTTCTCCCAGAGTGAGAGAGAGGCCTGTTTGTTAGCGACTATACCAGACCCCTTGACCCCTTTATGGACACTGTTCATTTCATACTCCGCCGGACATGGACATTGTGGCTGCCAACCCCCGTGTTGTGGGCTGATGGGATGGGGGGCAGAGAACACCTACATGTCGAAATGAAAGTTTAAGTCCCGCAGAGAGGGCGTTGTTATGCTTTGTGGTAGGGGGAGGGTCGGACTTTTATACTTTTGCGGTTGTTATGAATAAATGAGTGTAAAATTAGCATACTTCTCTAACAAAAAATATGTTTATTAGATAAGTAGATTTTATAATATTTATCAGAGGTGACCAACTGAGATGCGATTCGATATGCGTGACCCTCTCGTACTTTTTATAAAGTGTTGATATGTTTCAAATAACTTAAAATAAAAAAATCAAATCAATGGTTTTTGTATAGTTAAATAACGCTTCGTACAGCTTTACATCTATTTATTATTATTATTATTATTATCATTATTATTATTAGTATTATTAGTATTATTAGTATTACTATTATTATCATTGTTATCATTGTTATCATTGTTATCATTACTATCATTATTGTCATTATTGCCATTATTATCATTTATCATTATCATTATTATCATTATTACCATTATTTTCATTATTATCATTACTGTCATTATTGTCATTATTATCATTATTATCATTATTATCATTACTATCATTACTATCATTACTATCATAACTATCATTACTAGCATTAATATCATTACTGTCATTATTATCATTATAATTACATTAATAACATTTTGATTCGATATATTTTACCATGGTTACCAGCAGAAAGTTATGAATGCTAAGTTAAAATTACTTTTACATAAACGATGGCTATACAATTTTACTTTTTGTTAAATCTAGTAATTTGAAAAAAGTCTTACTTAATACGTGTAGAAGAATAAAACTTGTAATTCAGAAATTATCTAAGAATGAAACATAAAAATAGTTTGCGTAAATGACTGAAGTTTTGCTACATTATAATCAATCCTTGTTCACGCAAACCTTCACGTTCATTATAACTACGGATTCATTATGATGCGTAATTAGTTCTTGTTGATAGTATTTGTTTTCAATTAGAATGAAGGTAGTTATAGTTAAATGTTTTACCTGGCATGGGCTTTCTTATACCATGTGTAAAAAAGTCCGGGCCTCTTCTATTTTTTGTTTGTTAAAATAAACAAATATCCCTAGGATAGTAATAGTAACTTAAGGTGTACTATATTTTGACATTGATGAAATCTTTTAGTGTCCCCAAAAACGGAGGATTCGGAGGCAGCTTTAACTTTTTAAATGTAAATCCCCTTTAAGTGACCCTTTATTTTAAAGATCTCTAAGAATTAGACAAATGGTGAAAACTAGAGATCCCTGTCTCTTCCCTAACGAAGATGGTGGAAAATCCACAATAAAAGTTCACCAGGAACTATGAGCCACAGACAAGGGAGAATACGCGAATTTTAAATTTACTGATTTACATTTAAAGTTTGATATTTTTCAGTTGGTATCAATACAAATACTATTTAAACCCATTTTTTTAATTTTAAATGATTTATGTCATGCACTGATTGTTCCTTGTTAACTTTTGACAAGAATTTGGACCGTCCACCATTTCCAATAGGGAAGAGATAGCAATCTCTAACTTTACCCATTTCTATTATAAAGGTTTTAATAATGAGGCGTCTTTCAAATGGGGTTACATGTAAACATTTTGAGTTGCCCCCAAAATTCCCCATTTTGGACACTCAAGAATGTCAACAATATCAAAATACACCTTAAGTTACCATATCACCACCCAACCCAATCATTTGTTTATTTGTTTACACTCGTTATAGTTGACGTTCACTTTCTACAAAACCTACGAATCCCCGACACCGCTTACCTCCGTTAACTATACATCGTAATAAAACACAAATTAAAACATAACATAATATTAATTAAGTGAATAATCTGCACACCAAAAATCAGCGAGAGAAAATTTGCTTCCCTGTAATTTGCGTTTGTGTTTTTGTTTGTTATTTATATTGTATTCAGTAGTATTCAGTTGTACCCATGTTTTTATTTTTAAAAATGTCACGTTCCAAATCGTGAACATTGAAATGTTGAAGCCTGTTAGTGAGGAGCCCATAGTTTAGAACTGGAATCATTCACTTTTCATTTATTTTATTTTTACATTTTTAACAATTATTTATTAATTTGTAATCCGTCCCAAATAAAACATACATGACAAATTTCAACTTAGCAGCTTTTCAGAAATTTTGAGAATTAGAGATACTGTGGGTTATTGGTTTTCAGATTTATAAATAAATATTAATTGTCACACCAAACTATGAACTACATATGTAACTTAATATTAAACGAATCATCAAGTAATTTAAAAATACAACATTATTTTATTAATAACCTCTGTAGTATATCAATTTACTTAATATTAAATAAAACATTAACATGAATATGGTAAAATCGTGAGAATAAAAAAGCTGTTTTAAATATGGATGGTTTTAAATATGATCTTCCAGTGACTAGCTTGATTAACCAGGAGGCTCCGTTGACTGGAACTCGGATAATCGTGAGCCTACTGTAAATCAATATAAGCTGTTTTAAATGCAATTATATACGCTAGAAACGAGTTCTCAGCCACATACCAAAAACAAACTCACTCTGTGCGTTAAATTAGTACAACTATATTTAGTAATTTGTATTAGTTAACACTCCTTGTGTTGGAGCCTACATAACAAGTTTATATATATATATGATACTTGCATAAATAATCACACCTGAAAGCTCTTTATTAAGAAGGAACACTCTTGTTCTCACTTCCTCATTATAAGCGGAAATTTAATCAGGGTTTATAGCCTATTTTTTAATTCGGTTGCATGCAGGTGGCGAGCGGGAGGTCGTCGAGTAATATGGCGGGAGGTGGACTCCATTTTGGCGGCAGGGTTCAGCTATAGCCCCGCAAAGCGCTCGCGCCAAGTCCGACAACATTCCTTCAAACCACAAACCAAATACTCTGGCTTCGATCAAGTAGATATAGACTTATTTGCATTTTTATTTTTCTCTTTCTAATTTTGAGCCTTAGATTGTATCAAGTGTTGTACCTTAGTCGCCTTCTTTTAATAATAATGGTGATGAATTTATGATTTGTTGCCGAGATTAGCCTTATCTGATGTGAATAGTTTAGAGTGAAAATGACTAATTGGAATATTTAACGTTTTATTTTATTTTACTCTAAAATATTTGACATCTTGGAAATTCTTAGGCCTATACCCGCTGAAGTAAGTACTTAATTAAACTTACAGTTATTTTAAACTCTGTTATTAAAAATACTTACTTTTGGGAAGTTTAATATTCTGATAAAAACATTACGTTGTATATTTGTTTATACGTTTATATATTGAATATTTCATTTTTACTTATGAAACTAAACCGTATACAGAACAACTACACCAATACCTGCACAAGAATGTATTTTCATAAAGAGTACTTAAAACTTATAATATGATAAAGACAATTTCCTCAACATCCCTGTCTAAATTCAATATAATAAAAAACAACAATAAATAGGTTACAATTATTTGTGAAGTATAAACATGTTTGTCTGTTAACACGATAACCATGGTGAAAAAGGTCCGATATTAATGATATTTGATTCAGATGTGTAAAGTTAGAAAACCAGACGGATTGTGCCATCTGTTTTGGTGGGATTTTATAACCCAAGATTTTTTTGTTTCACGTTAAGTCTTTACAAATATAATTTAGTACACTATTTGATTAAACTTAAAAAGTAAACGATTTAGTATTTTGAGTCAATACTTTACGTCCATTGGATACTGAGATATTAAAAGTGGTAAACACAGGAGGCCTTTGTTGTCAAATGTTATTGTTATGAAGAATAAGTAAAATGTTACGTCTCGCTCGTTTATGAACGTATATTAATAACAATTTGTTTGTGGATTTATATGGTAATGTTATATTGATATTTGAACAAATACATCTAGTTCTGGTTTATGTTGCAGCAAATCCACGTGCAAGTTATTTTGGAGGATAAATTCAATGTTAATCTCGCTTGTTTATGAATAAGTTTGATGAAACTCGGTAAATGTCTTCATGTGGTAGGGAGGTACTAATGCATTGGAAATTCGCTGAGTATGCAGGTATGATGTTACGGGAGTAGGACCATATCTATGAAAGGCCTGCCTGTTTCCTAAAACAGTTGGGTTACCTGAGAAAGGCATACAGATTTGTGCGCTGAAAAACCTTAAGTCAGCAAAAAAATTTTGAACCTATAACAGATATATACGAATAAATTCTTAACTGATAAAGTTGAAATACAGCATCGATTTAATTGATACAAATTTGTATTACCATCACGACATGCTAAAACTATTTCATTTACTCCACCTTGACCGCAGAACGTGACTTCTGAGAAACGACGGTCCATGATGGGAGCATCGCGAATTAGGAGGAAACGACGTCACGCGACATATGGACCTTGCAGTATTGAAAATTTCAATCAGTTATGAGTGGTTACAAGGCAAGGTCCGTGACTGAGCTGTTAGAGGCACCTGTCCCGCGTTATAATAAAATGTTAGCTTTACAACTCTAGGTGACGCCCGTATTCGTGCCGAGTCCTATTTAGCCTCGACTCTCATGTCGCTATCGTGTAAGAGCAAGACTGCGCTCACGAGCAAACGTTCTACCGAGCCAGACGGCTTGAAATACGAGCAGTTTTAATATGATAGGTTTCAAACTATGATGTTCCAATTGACTGAAAAACAAAGATATGTAAACAAATTGAATAAATAAGTATTTTAACACTGTAATAAAACCAGATGATTGCAATCGTGTGTGTATTGCATAACTGTAATTGAGTAACCCACAGAGGAACTAAGAAGTGAGTGATAATATGTCATACAATTTCCAGGGTTATACATTTATAACACTGTAAATATAATCCATTCCTAATGGTGGTACCGAATTACAAAATACCATCACATTATAATCAGAGTAAGTTACTGTTATATTTGGTTTTAAAATATTTTCAGTCGAGTGCACTGTGTCAACTATATGTAAATCTAGGAACAGCAAGGGTTTACATTCGAAATTATAATCTGTTATGTATCGTTTAGAAATATGCATGAAAAACTAGGTACAAATGTTACTTTTGCAACTTTGGAATAACCAAATGGGAAAAATCCGGGAAAGGTTGAAAGGTTTTATAATACATTCGTTGGTTGTTTACATTCTCTTCCAAGTATCCACCTCTGAATTCATAACCCTTTTGAAAACAAGAATCAGAACTTGTTTCACCCCGGGCTTAACCCGTCGGTATAAAAAGGGACAAAGGCATGGTGTCACGTTCGGTGCATTAGGGCAGCTCAAAATTCAAAGTAGAAAGCGCCAAACATAAACCTAAGTTCAGCATAAACGTAAATACTTTGTAATCGTCAAACAACACTAAACCTGCATGTTTATCCAAACAGTAATCTTGTGAAGAAGGCGGGGGGCTGGAAATTTGTACATGAATCCACGATAACCCTGCCCTTAATGAACAATACTTCACCCTCGTTAGGATTTCGAGACAGTAAAGTTTTATTCCCTCCGTAAAAATTAAATACTCTTGACTTGTGACAAGTTTTCATTTTATGTCACCAACTCAAACTTTTCAGTTAAATGCGATATAAGGAAGACTATCAACAAATGTAATGAAAAAAAACTCCATTAAATAAACTTTTCAATTTTATTTATTTTTATTTAGACTATTTAAATCAACATTTTTACAACGCTATATTTACACTAATAATTTATTTTCAACCTTACTCCCAGACTGTAAGATTAAAATTGTTTGGCAATTCGAGTAAAAAGTATTAAGTGTTCTTTTGATCGAGCAACCTTAAAACCATAATAGCAAGTTTCCTTCTATGGATGGGTACACTGGTACCGGTATTAGGTATTAAGAGTCTTCATCACCGGAAGTTGCTCGACGCCAGCTTGGAGTTTTGTTCCATAAGGCCAATGTTAACTTTGTGCCTCCATTACTCCTCACCTGATCGTCATATACAATTCATTTTGGTGTCAAATTAAAGGTTTAGTTGTCCTCTAAGGAAATACAATGTCGAATTCCTTAAATTGTGTATCATAGTTTAATAATAAATAGTTTAATTTTGAACCTAAACAATGTACATGTTCTCATTAATTTGTAACAAAATCAAAATTCTACTATTGTGTTTCCCTAGAGGACGACGAAACCTTTAATTTGACACCAAAATTAATTGTTTTTGACGATCAGGTGAAGAGTAACGGAGGCACAAAGTTAACATTGGCCTTATGGAACAAAACAAAAAGATGGCATCCGGCAACTTCCGGTGATGAAGACTCTTAAGGTAATATTGGTTTGTAAGGTAATATTGGTATAGGCTTTTCCCTGCGTATTGTGCTACTCAACACTCTTCAAACAATGAAAATATCAGGGTAATCCGTTGTGTTGTAACTATGTCACCTAATTCAAGCAATGAAAATATCAGGGTAATCCGTTGTGTTGTAACTATGTCACCTAATTCAAGCAATGAAAATATCAGGGTAATCCGTTGTGTTGTAACTATGTCACCTAATTCAAGCAATGAAAATATCAGGGTAATCCGTTGTGTTGTAACTATGTCACCTAATTCAAGCAATGAAAATATCAGGGTAATCCGTTGTCTTGTAACTATGTCACCTAATTAGAAACCCAGTCATTAATTTTGTATTTAAAAGTGACCACCCCTTTGAATATGACATGAAAGACCTATTAAAGTAGTTTTTATTTACTTTGATATTAAACAATTAGAGTATAATATTTGTAAAAAAATTGGCAGACTATTTTGATAACGCTCATTTATTTCTTCGGAGAATTTAGTTGTCCAGAGGTTCGACAGAGGTCGGCGCCGGTCACCACCAATCATGAGACATTTTCATTATGGGAACCGGTTTCCAAAACCAGAACCTGCCGCCGTTTAACACCTTAACTGGTTTGAGCAACAACGATGCCAACCGAGTATCGGTTCACCTACCTTACAGTAATGCCCGAACTTATAGAAAAACGCGATATTATTTTCCTAACTTATGCCACTTCAAAACAAAAAAAAATACAAAAAATATTAATTATTACTATTTCCGAAGCGTTAATAGAGTTATTTTTTTAATGGACACACTTCTTTATTACCAATAATCGGTGACCTGTCTTTTATGAGGAAATACAATTGACCCGTAAGTATAATTCAATAAACAAAACCTACAGTTAAGTATAGCCGTGGACAATCCTTTCTATTTCGAAATCTTGTCTATTTTGCGTAACAAATTAAACTCTTTAAACATTTAAAACCTTGGTTGCGCATTTGACCAACCGAGCTCTACGTTTTCTGCAATAACGTCTATACATATTCATAGATGTGTAAATAAATTTGTCTCATACACAAACAATTACAAAGGTATCTCTAACAGTATGCTGAAGTGAGCACTTGCTTGCTTATTTTCGGACCGTTAGATATGTACGTGCTTGTTGTTTGACCCACTGTCGTATCAGCGGGATATGGGATCATATTTATTAGTTGTCTACAAATTACAAAATACCCACTGTATTATTTTTAACATTAGTAGGGAATGCCAACTAACTTATCTTGTGTTTATGCAACATTAGTTATTCTATTTCCGTGGCCTGTAGGCAAGTGCAGTCTGGGTCTATAATTAAAGCTATTTTCTATGAGACTTTCCTGTTTTAGACTAGCTCACTTCGTTACGACGTTCAAAAATAGTTTGCTCGGTTTATATTCATATCGGAAGCAAATTTCAGAATGATTTAAAAATTGTTTTAAAAATAAAAGTTGTATTCATATTTTTAAGGTTATATTCTGGAAATATTTTCAAGAAACAATAATGATACTTTTCATAGATTGTACATAATATGACCTGTGATTTGAAACTTGTTTAGATAGTCGAAAATAATTAGATTTACATTTAATATATTTTAAATGAATACGATGGAATTGCGCTTGGCATGTATAACTCATAATCGCTCCTTTTTAATATTTACATTATAACTAACATTCTTAGGTGCATAGGTACTATATTTGTTTCAAAAAGGGTTGTTGCATATCCAAGCAAATCATAAATTTGGTGAATTCAGAACTAAAAATAAGAAATGTTTTTTGCATGTCATATGTTGCAATCGAAAATTTGCCTTAAAACAACGAACAATAAATTTATTCCATTTTCTTTGCGATGTTGTACAAATTATTATTACTTCAAGTGATGAATTTAATGAAAAAGACTCATTTTTGTGAGTAACACTGAACACATAGTAAAACCATACAATGAAAACATGTCTTACCATTATTGATGCCTGAAAAACGCGAATACGTCTCAAGAAACGTGCCAAACAAATAAAAATTCCTGGGAAACGCACAGAGAACTGTCACGGAGACCCGAATTGTGTTGGTTCCAGACGTAGGCACGACAATGATTGTTGGCCTTTGGACATGGCTGTCCGAGGTACCAAGGGGCGTCTAGCATAGTAATGTCGCCGGAAGTCTTGAGTGGTGGCGTTTCCGGAAAATGAACCAATCCAAAGACAGGTACTGGTTACATTGATTGAAGTGTGTTGGACATCGGTGGGGGGCAGAACATTATAAAAGATTTAATGATTTTAGAACTGTGCAGATTCTTATCTGCCCCTTATAGTATGTTCATATACCCATTTCCCTTAAACTACTGAATACAGATACACTTTATTTCTTATTTAACCAGAATACATCTTTCTCCGTCAAACTGACTCAACCAACCCAACCCCTATGTCTTTAATATATTGATTATTGTTTGCATTTTCAAAACAATAAATACTTGGATTAGTTTAAATCACTGTTCGGAAAGTAGAGTAAAGCGTTAATGTTTCAAGTTAAAAAATGTAAGTACAAGCATTTTAAACAATCTATGTCGTCTTCTTTCCAGATTCATCAACCTGGTTTCTTCAAAACTAATAATAATTTTATAACATCATTATTGTGAAAGAAAAATGCTAATGAAACTAACGAGTTTCAAAGGGTTAGCTTTTACTAACGTATTATTTTAAACTAATATGACATAAAATGGGATCACAAACTAATATTTTGAGTTACCTTTGTGGGTTGTGAGGTTGAAAGTTGTTTTAATTGTAGAGACACATTTATTTTTGAAACGGTATTTAAGGTAAACAGCGAACTACGTCGAAAGTGGTGGGTAAACACCTGTTGCGTGATTTGGTTTTATATTTACAATATTAAGATATTCTTCATTGTGCAAGATTTTTTTATCTTGGTTTATTTTAGACGTAGCCTGTGATAATTTAGTATTGTTTATTGGCCCAATAAAATCATTGTCATTGCAGTTCTGCGAGTTGATTGGAATTGTTAGGTTAAATGCAGAGTTTTTGTACTCGGAACATTCTTAACTGTCTCAAATACCATTAAACAAACAAAACAGCTTCATACTATTTGACTTTAAAGGTTTCCAATAGTAGTTATGTGTTTTTATTTAGTTGTTTATAGGTTTTGATTAATTAGGTAATGTGCATACAGTCATGTGTAAGAGTTTATATTACAATTTTGCATATCAATATTTTAACATATATTGTCTAATTTTAAACGGATATTACTGTATGAAATTAATTTGTTATTCGAACTGAGAAGTATTTTAGAGAATTATTACTACACCACATTTTTTTTAATTTTGTTCTGTGATATCCCATATTTAAATTTTAAAATAATAATAATGACCGCTTGATGGAAGCCACGGGGATAGTAATCTGTTTCATATCATACAGTTAAAGGTTACGTTTCATGTAGACAATACCTAACTTTAAATGTAATACAGTCCTATAAACCAACAAATATAAACAGCTGACTTATAACCTAAAAACTAATTAACCTTAAACTATAACTCAACTCTACGTAAAAGAAAACTGAAGTCTCGGCAGTTCCCAACTCAGCATTGTGCTAATGAGTGCGTGTATGTTACAGATTAAAGTGAAAGTGTGGATGAGCCATCACCAAACCAAGCAAGATAGATCAATGTCTGACCTTAAACATCGGACAGAGCGGCTGGAGGGCCGTGACGTCATGGCACAATGGCGGCCATCTTCGATCGCAGCTAGCGCTCCGCACCGGCGCCGGCGGCGCGGTCGTATCCAGAACTACCGCCACCATCGCACACTTGAACACAATACATGTGACAATCATTAGGAAATTATTATGCAGGATCGGTGGGAGACTGGTTTATAAGTGGTTTAATTCTTTATAATTTTTAGGGGTTCAAAAAGAACCAAGTGCTTAGGTTGAAATGTATTTCAAAATCTATGTTTACACTTAGTGTAATATAATCGTTAAATTACATTTATAACAACTTACAACCTAATCGTAATCGAGACAGAATGTAAAAATGAAAAACAAAGTTTTGAATAAAAATTCAATGTGAGGTCACGTTTTAATGTTAACGCTTTAAAACAATTAGCCTACTGTTTTCAAAATAGACATGAAATGCGAAGGTGAACCAAATTATTAGTTAACTATAAATAAACCTACATTCTGATGAAACAGATTATTTTTACACAAGCAATGTGACAAGTAGATGATTGACAGTTATTGACAAAATGCTACATCGTTCAAACGAATGATCACGACCACCATAAAAGTTACGAAACAACAACAAAAACTGCTTAGGAGTAGTATAAAACCTAAGATTTCAAGAAACTTACACACTCGTCAACAAACAGTTAATCGCCATGAAACGGTGGCGCGTGTTACCGAAAGCAACAAGTGCACGCTTCAGCTGACGAAATGACCACATGACAGGGGATAAATATGTATCGCGGTGTAACGGTCAGCGAGGGACATGCCGAGATAAGAGATAAGACCCTCCTGTGCAGACGCGGCGAGAGAGACTGCAGGCCGCAAACAGAACGTATAAACAAAACATATACAACCGAGACGGAACGCGAACGAGAATGGTTGGATTGTCAAGTAATGCTCTGCCGCGACGCGGTTCGCCCTCCATCAATAAAAAACACCATATCTTCTTATGCTTCCGCCTATCGGAAATTATGGTAATTGTTCTCATGAAATGGTTACGGACCGAGTGAGGTGGCGCACGGGCTTTATGTTGTTTTTATTTCACTGTCGCAAATTTTATTTCACCGGTGTTCGTGGCGGCGGACCTCGCTCCGCATTATCCGGTGTCTGTTTGTATCCCAGTTGTAAACCCGTGGGGATTCTTAATCAACAAAAATGCTCGTCTTCCAACTTTTACACCGTGTCTTTTCTCCTCGCGGAGAAGCGGGGTTTATGTCGTGTTGTTTTGTTGCCTTGTCGTCGTTTCGTCACATACGACCGTTGTCCGGCCGTTGCAGGTACATCGTCTACATCGGGGGTGGGTCGGAATTGGATTTCCCTTTTAAACCCAGCATTTTTTATTGAAGGAACAAATTATTGTATTTGTAAACTTGTAATAAAATATGTTCCCTACTTCTAAAGATGAATAAGAAATAAAACTTGTTTTGCTTTCAACCTGTAACTGATTACCATATTTCAAGTGCACTGTAAAATATTTAATACTATTATGTTCGATGTTGGATATATGACCTTTTTCAGTGAGATCAAAACAGGTTTTCCTAATACAGTAGCGTGAAAGTGTGATTGATACATCGTCAACCACCAGTAATAATATTCTATATTTATTACACTGTACTGTTTTGTTATTACTTTGTTTTTTGTTTGTTTTTTGCTAGTTATTAGTACAAAAATTCAATTCAGTATAAGTACGGTAAAATCAAACTTTTAAATAATGCATTGTAACTTTATTTTTATTTATTTCTCTTTTTAAACCTAACGAATATGTTTGAACAAGTTATTACTTTAATTTCCTCAATTTATCAAGATTATAAGTATTGTACATGGATTTCTTCTAAATTCCTGATACTGTACCAAAGCCTTTTTTCATTGAAATTATTTTCATAGTAACAGTTTAGTTGCAATCTTCGTATAGGTATAGATTTTGTTATGAGTGAATGTAAAGTGTACAATCAATTTCCTGACGCAGCCAGGTGCTTTCCTGACTCATGTGGGACTTTTTGTGTGTTTTAATGTAACGTTGCATTTTGTTATGTACACAATAAAGAATGATTTGATTTCATTTTATTAAAATGTGAGTATATTCGGAATATATTTGAAGTTAAGTAGGCTATTTTAAATTGTTTTCACGTATACTTGCCTAAAGGAAAATAAAACATAAGATACACCTTTTCAATAAAATTACCTATAATACGTACAACAAATATTCGTTTTCCAAGAGGGTTATCTATGAAAAGAAGTAATACTAATAACTTGGAAAATAAATAAATTTGTATTTTAGTTGAGTCGCTCGTAATAAAATCGAAAAAGTTGTACATAATTTAATAAATAGATAAAAAGTATTTTTGTTAAAAAAATGTTTTTAAAAGAGTACACGTAAAAAGACGAAGGGTTATATGTTCTTGCAAACCGATAACACTTAAACTTGAATGCTCAGATGCTCTGACGTAACAGTAATCGAATGTCACAATCTAACAAAGAAGACGTTCTATAACTTGTAATTTAATAAAACAAGAAAATAGAAGCGAAGCAACAAAGTGTGAGATTTGATCTCCTGGGAGCTTTGGTCGGAAAGTTTAAACTAGTCGAGTTATGAGTAAACAGCTCGATACTTGTGCCAACTCGCTCAGTTTAGTTGACTCGGCTTTGGCTCGGACTTGGTTTTGAAACTCTAATTAATTGAGCAGCTGCAGCATCTTGTTTCCAAATTCATAAGTGAGGGCTTAAATTACGCAATAGATTTGGTATTTCCGTCTAGAAATAGATGCTTAGGTCAAGCATTTCTACCTATTATATAGAACAATTTAGTAAATAGGGTGTATACAAATTGCTAATCTATTTCTAGTCGAATAAAAATGTTATTTAACCAAAAAAGTGTTTTCCTATTTTACTTTACTTATTAATTATTGGTTTTTTAACTAGCTTTACCCAACATTTAATCGTATTCATCTAAATTCAGTTTTATAGATACATCGAATTCCAAAATTTATTCAATGTAGTTAATTTGATTTTTATTTGATATATGGACTTAGGATAGGATCTAAGGCAAAACTAGTTTTTTACTCCAATTTTCCAAGTGTAAGGTTAACGGATGTCAGACTTGCGGGCTTCCCAAAGTTCTTGGAACGGTTTGGATTTAAATATGGATAAATAATTGTAACCATTTTAAAAAGAGAAAGCTTTTATTTTGATTTAAACACACTTGTAAAGCGATTTTGAAGCCAACTAACAGTAATAACTCCCATAATTAAATTAGAATATATCCTATCCATGCTAAATATGTCTTAACATAGAATAATGCAATGACCATAGTTTCATTTTACGAATTTGTTTAATTGTTTTTAGCAAGCGTTCCAAATTACAGCATAAAATCACGGTCGAACCGAAAAAAGTTCAAATTGAGCAATAGACCTAGTCATCCCAAAAAGTTGAATTCAAACAAAAAAATAATTCTTAATGGGCCTTTAAAGTCAATTATATTTCCTGTTGATTGATTCCTCAACAGATATGCCCTTCCAAATTCTATTTTAGGTTGCATTTATTTTGTTAATAAATGCATAATGTCTAGATTTACACCAATTGTATAAACTGGTTTGTTTTAGTTATCTGAATACATGGATTAAGATAGGGAGGGATTACCCATATTTTAAATGTTAGTAATATTTAATGGTATAAACAAAATTTCCAGATTAAATAAACTATCAATCATCCTTAAATAAAGATACAAGAATTAAATAAAGTATGGTTTTTTAGTTGGATTAAATAAAGTATGAGAATCATCCTTTTATATGATAAAGGAGACGTTAAAAGTCAATTTTCTATAGATAGAGTACTATAGATATAGTATAGTATAGAGTATGTTTTGAAGCTTTTAGATTGTTAATTATTTTGTTGTATTTTAAAATACCAATAATTTTTCCACTATGGATATCATGTATGGCTTCAGAGAGGCGGACCAGGCCAAGCCGGATTGCCGGAGATTCACCAAGATTTCCGGCCAACCATTCTTTCAAAAGCCCCTACACTCTTCCTGCTACTAATACCATTAATACAAATATATGTTAAGTTATTTTAATTACTGTTGTATTTTAAATTAATTTAAATTAATATTGATTGAATATTAATTATAGTTGTAAAGTAATCTGTATTCATAAACGCAATTTATATTTGTTTTGGATCAGGGAAATATGTTTATGTTAAAAAGCCATTGCTTTAATTTTCATCATAAAGGAAAAATTTAGTTTTCTAACATTTGGAATAGTCCAAATATATTTATAATATTTTATTTTTGTGCAAAATATGTAGATTATTCTGATTAGGCATTTGTTCAGCTAATTTTACGTGTTCTCAGTGAATTTTCTTACCAACCTGAATAGTTTAAAGCTGTTCTTAGCAAATTGCTGTTGTCTAGGTAAATCGCAATAAGTTAAAAGTAGTAAAGTAGTTTCTAGCTGATAACTATTATAATATGTTAGGTTTACATTCTAGAATAACAACAGTCCATAAATACTTGGAATTTCAAGAGGACAAAAACTATTTGTTTCGAAAAAAAAATATATTTTTAAACACCTCATATCCGAAGAGCTGGTGAGTCAATAAACATGATTTTAAAACATAACAATTCCTATCCCCACTAAATTATTAGGGATACGTTTAAGCGAATTTTTAATGTACTGTAAAGTTGGTACCGTACAAAATTTATATTAAACTACTATTTAAATTGTTAATAATTGTAGTCTTTAAACACTGGTATGGTTAGACAAATATCTCAATCCCGATTTCAAGGTTGATTTGCGTTCAAATGAGAAATCCACAAACTGCATCTTGAGCTGGAGCTATAGGATACTTATAACATGTATTAATCTAGGCAGCTGATTAAATATCCACGTAAAGGTACCATTGTGACGTTGATATGTTGATTGCCGTTATGTTTTCAACTTACAAAACAGCACGTTTCGTGTTTGATAAATTGTATAAAGTTGTTGTTTTAAAGGGCAATGCCGCAGCGCTAAATTTAAACAATTTGGGTATAGTAAAAAAATTTGTTACACTAAATAAGGAAACACTTCGACACTGCAGTTCCGCAACTAGCTCGTAAGTAGTTTGATGTGAATATGTTTTCATTATTAAATGAAAGTACCTCACTTAATATATATTTTAACGGGATGCAATAAAAGACGTCTTACAACACTTAAGAATATATTTACACTTATACTGATTCACATTCAGACGGTAAACATATATAAAAGATTGTATAAAAGGCTATCGATTTCGACCAGTCACACCGCTCCGGTCTTCATCAGGCCAATGAGAGAAGTGATCAACTGAACTGGTAACTGGTGAACTGGTAACTGGTAAATAAATGTAAATATATTCTTAAGTGTTGTAAGTCGTATTTCATTACATCCCGTAAGGAATAACAACACGTAATATTCTAATCAAAAAGATGTATATATTTTAAAAATTTTTTAAGAACTCCAAGGAAGCTTTACATACAGGTTGTTACGTTTCTTTAGTTGCTACTTCTAATTAACTGTACGGCTATATTGTAAATACAAGTTGACACCCTAAGATAATCCCATACGCCCTTCTCTGTATAATATGTACAAGAATCAGATTAAAATCAGCTGAAATTCAGCAGCAATCAATGAATTTTTTTGTTTTCATGTCATCTTGAAACTGAAATTTCAGCAAGATTAATCTATCAGGTAATATACATTTGAGTAATGTCCACTTTGCAGAATATTATGTTTCTTAGCCTTTTTTTATTTTTTTATACAATATATAGATGTTGATGTGAGCATGACCATTAAGCTAATACAAATATGTGTTTCAGGTGAACACATGAAACGGACAATCTTGCTTTGATGCTGGCATAAGAGGAGGTGTTTAAAGAGGAGGAGGCTGTCAAAACTAACTAACTAGGCATTCTGGTCTATCAACGAATCATCGCCTCCTCCTTTGGCATCCGTCCAAGATAATTAGAATCGGGAGGTATCAGAAGAGGAGGTAGTAGTGGTAGACACAATAGGACCTGTTGCTCGAAACAATCAAATCTGTGTTCTATAACATAATATTAAATTTAATAAAGACTGTGACTCAACAAAGAGTTAATTCATGGAATCATAAGCATAATATATTATTATTTCCCAAGGCACAGTAGAATCGTTCACGATTGCCATATCGGGCCTCGCCATTGGGGTTGTGGCCTTGGCTTTCATCCTCGGAAATATATCCTCCCATATATACAATAGAGGGGTTTTGGAATATAAATGGTGTTCAGTGGACTGGCTATTGTTGATTGTCTGCAATTTGCAAATATTGTACTTGACTATGTGGATTGTTCAAACTTAATATTAAATTAAGCATAGGTTTAAGAATGAGGAATTGGAGGATACTAATGTACGTTATTGTAAATTGAATTGAATCTTTTCTGATAATAAAGATCTTGTATCTTGGATCTTGAAATTTTAAGATTGCGTAGACATTTCAGGAAAGCGTTTAAAATCATTTTATAACATCTATTCAAACTGTTTAACTGTAGGTTTTATTGCAACAATAGCGGTTTTAACATGAAACTGGATTAAAATGGATTGTTTTACTTTGATAGCAGTCCTTATCTTTTAGGATAAAAGTATGGATAATATAACAACACTTTGCCAAACTACAAATCAGGCCACCCTAAAGGGTTACCCTAATAATGTTTACTAAAGTACAACGTCCAAGTATTGCATTCCTATAGTATTTAGTCGAACTGAAAACACGACCACTTTGAAAATTACAATCTACATCTCAAAGACATTTCTTGTTTCCACATACTATTGTATACAACTATGTCTACATTATTCTTGCGAGCGCCTTGTATATGAGCGTACAAAGTTGCTATCTCAGAGGTGGTTTTGATTTATGATTATGCAAATGCTCATCGTGACGAGATAAATGAAAACCAAGCAAAATGAGTTTTTGTTCGCAACGCCGCTCCGTTGGATGTATTCTGCTTTAAGACTTCACTGACGTTGCCAAAACAGATAAACCGTACATAATGAATTACCTATTAATATTTAAATATAAGGGTTTCCGCGTGTAATTTCCATTTTTCTCATAGGGGACAAAGTGTCTGAAGGTCATATGTGTGAAGAAAATTGCTGTACGTTGTCAATCGGAAAACGTTTTGTATTTTTAAAGTTTGCAAATATTTGTTTCAAGGTTTCAAGTCAAAATATTTTATCAAAACAACTAATTACCTTCATTCTCAACATATGCATTAAAAATTGGAAAACACCACAGAGTAATGTATGTTTCCATATTGTATTTAATGAATATAATCTCTCAGATAGTATTGAAGTAATGTTTGGCAAAATAGTGAAGGCAATCTTCTACTTTAAATATTTCGATTACATTAAGTACTTGAGACATTGTAGCTACACAGATCATAAATTTGTCTTTCTTTATCATAACATTTTGCTATAATACTATCTCTAACATCCACCCGAATAGCCTTTTGTTGATTTTTTTATTATTTTACTACTGCTGGTGCTTTGAATTAAGTTACACTAAGGCATAATATATTAATTAAAAAATCTAAATACTCTGCAAGTTTACTGGAAATACTAATGTTGTTATTTATGGATTGTTAAAAACAAAACCTGTCGGGTAACAACAACATTCTCTTAATCCCTCAATTTGTGTAAAGCCGAGAGTGCGAGAGTGAGAGTGGGTCAGCTGAAAGAGTATCAACTGGGCCAGCAGATGCTCTAGTGATTCCGAGCTTAGATAACTTTTTAGGTCAACGAAATAATAGAGATAAGATAAACTAACGAAGGTGATCTTGGAACTAAAAGGGGATAAATTACAGAACAGATAACATGGCATATCAACACTCTATTATGGGGTGGGGAAAATTAGGGTAGTGGGGGTAGACGGAGGGGGCGGAAAAGGGTCTTTTGATGAAGATAAGTTGAGTTTTGATGGGGTGAATAATGTCAATATGTGTTAGACATATTGCATAGCCCCTTCTACGTATAGCCGTCGTCCTTTACTTTGGTTTGCTTTGCACATAGCCTGATTAGGGTTTGTTTGCTTTTAGGATGTGTATTGTATAGCACATATAATTTGATTAACTTTTTGCTTGGGTTTGAAGCTGCATTAGTTTTTATCGTTATGGTTACTACAAAAAATGTATGATTCAAAAATGTAATCAATAGTATCATTGATCTATTTTTCATAAACAATGTTTCGTTGGTCGTAAATATCATACAATATCTATTTACTGTACATGTATAGGAAAAAACATATATTATATTATTGTTAGGTGGTTACCGTGTTACATATTACTTCTTACTTTGTAATTATGTGCAGATTTTATTTTCGTTTCAGTATACATATTACAAGCAGAGTTAAACAAGGAAATGTAGAAACACATCCGAATCAGAGTTGAGCTACGTCAAACCAAATAAGCTGATAATCCTAATAACTGATTAAACTAATTATAATTATAATACATATTATAATAAAAAATGGAATCGGAATTTTCCCTTCAAATGAGAAAAACTTGCAAGGAGGTCTTTCGCTCAGCAGCTATTTTAACATTCTCTTCATTATACGTCCTAGAAACTTTATCTTTCGAAAAGCAAAATCTTTCTAAATTTCAAAATATCCATTACGCTCCATAAATAACTGTAAAGTTCCTAAACACTCAACTACTTTTTTTCAGCACCGTCTTTTATACAATGGAATTAAATTGTTCAATAGTCTTCCACCTGAGTTAAAAAGACACCACTCTAGGTTTAGAAAACATCTGAAGTCTATATTAATTGAAGGGTTCGAGATTTCCTGGCTGGAGGATAAGGTTTATTTTTATTTCGTTTTAGAAAAACATTTTATTTTATGATTGTTTGAACTATAAGTATAAGAAATCACAAGACGGTGTATTTGACTAAGCTAATGCAAATTGTAATTTGTTGATCTGGCAATAAATTACTTAGCTCCTTAGAAATATATTTAAGTTAACATGCAATTTTTCAGTATATTAACATTCCCTTTAAGGCACCTTTTTCATTGTGACAAGCCCCGGGCTTATGTAACAACTCACATTTCACGGGTTTTCAACAGGAAAACATGACGCGTCACTTGTAAGCGGTTGTGGTGGGACCTTTTCCAGTACCTTGTGCAACATGTATCCTGACGCTTTTTTTAGCGGCTTGGTGATGCACATAATATATATTTACGATTTGACATTCTCTCTAACTTTGCTGTTGTATATGTGAATGTACTTTATTTGGAAAAACAATTGTAAATTCATTACACTATATGGTTTTAAGAAGGTAACTTATAGCATACTTGATAATTAATTTAGAGATTTTATTACACGTATCTTACATGTATTTACGTAATTAACATATAAAAGTATACAATGCATTTAATCGTAACATAAAATAAGGCATAAACATAATGTATGCTTTGTGCATGAAAATAATAACTTAATCGATTTGATTAATATAAACAAGTTTGCAAAGTTGAAGCATTATTCAATATACAACGTTGAGGCAACCCAGTAAATTCATGGTCAGTTGACACTGTTTGTATTTAATACTGCAATAAAGCACTTTATTTCAAATTTAAATAATAAAAAAAGTTTACTATTGTGCGGATATCCGAAAAGCCGGTTCGGTTTCGGATCGGATCGGATATTCGAATCCGATCCGAAGGTTTTTTCAACATTCGATAAGGTTCAGTATATATCCGAATTATTCGGATAGAGTGTATATCTGGGGACAATAAGCCAGGAACAAAACAATAAATACGTTTGGACCATTACTAAACGCTTTGACTCTGACGACGACGTTCAAGATAATGTGACGCAATGCCTGTCGCTTTTTTCGGTTCCGGTACGTATCAAATGCATCGATACGATATTTGTGTAGATTCGCGATGTATCGTATCGCGATACACGGCCGAATCGTACATCATTGTAGCAAAAACGAGGTGTAAATATACCTTGTGGTGAAGCAAACAAAGAATGAATAGGTCTATAAAGAAAAGTACGCGATAGCGATCGTTTTGATGTAAACAATCGCAAATTTAATAAACATTGAAACTCGATGTCGAAACTCGATTCACGGGATAGACACAGACAAGAGACAACGGTAGTGGATTACTGGCGAGTATATCGATAAATTTCAGTCGATAGTCTATAGTCAATATACAATTGTATCAACCAAGCTACCATAGAGTAAGTCATAATTCCAAAGTTGCATTATGCAAACAGTAATATTTGTGTCTGAAATTTAAAATTACTGGTACTGGTATTTGTTTACCCCATTCAACACCTTTAAAACTGAGTAGAATATTGCTCACTTGCACAAAACGACTTACATAGCTTTCTCTACGGGGAAGTTTCCCAGTATGATCAACGAGCTTAATCTATCTAGGTCTCTCATACTCCAAGAAAAAGACTTCACTTTTTTACCCCCAGACGAGACCTCTAGATATATTAAGCTCGTTGTCTCGTGTATTACGACGACACGAAGCAGTGACTACGGATTCACGAAAGCATCGCTTAGTTATCTATTACTTATTTACGCAGGTTTCATCGTTCGGATATTATTTGATTTTGTTAATTTAATTTCTTTAAAATGGAACCGAAAAATAATAGCATTAAATGGAAATTCTTTAAAAAGAACAAAGCCGATAGTGAAGTCGCTGAATGTCTGAAATGCAAGTTTTAAGGTTATGTGTTACGTTTCAGTGACAAAATAACAAAGTTTCTATTATTAAGTTATCAAAAAAATTTTAACTAGTTAGTAAATTTATAAACAAAAATTCTTTGGTCATGGATGTTTTTGGAACTCATCCAAAGAAGGCCTACTGAATCATTTTTTCATTGCCTAAGTCGAGCTAGGCCACATTATGTTTATGTTGTGATGTCTGCTATTTTTTAACATCGGTGATTCCGGTCTTTTAATAATTTAGGCAGTCATCATAATAAAATTTTTCTCTTGTCTGACTATATGTATGTGTTTGGTGTTTTGCTACATCCAGATATGTTATAGAGTTATATCATAATGACAAGGATGATAGTCATGGTAACATTAAATGATTGAAGTTGAGTAGCCTAATCTAGGCCTACTTTTATTAAATTATATAACTTTACCAAAATTTATTATTTTGAACTTGTAATTTTGTGTTGCCCTAAAATCAAGTAGTTTGTTATTTTACCTTTATTACCAAGTTTTACAATCACAGTTTGGAAGTTGCGATATTGACAAAACATTATTTAATTTGATTTATTCATAAACATTTGATTCTTTTATCACCCAGTCTCCAAAATAAATAATACCGTAAAATGTTATTTGTTTACGACTAGTTCAATTATTTATATTAGGCTACCAGTTTATTTGTTATAATACTATTTAAATTAGAGTTAAGAACAATGGCTATTCAAATAAAACATCATTGATAGTAGGTTTTATTTCCTGATTTAACAAATGTAATGTTGCTAAATTACAAAGGTTTAGTTTATGCTCATCCAGTAAACATATTTCTTGTATTTTTCACTACAGAGAAGATAGTATTCTTGAGTATGTACACAGGTATACTCACACAACCATATTGTGGGGGGGCATATTGTGGTATATTGCTCCTCCAATTAGACATGCTGTTTTCTGGTGAGGTCATGTGTAGTATTCAATTACTCAGACAGATACAGTTGTAAAAATAATAACCACTTTTTATGTACCTATTGAATAAAACTACCAAACTGAAATATAGTATATTCATATCTTGCTAGGGAAATGAAAATGTAAAGTTCCAACCTGAAAATATGATAATTCATAGATATCGATGTAACGTGCGGTACTGGCAACGTAAATATCCGAATCCGAAAATTATCCAATCCCAAACCTTTACCATCCGATCCGTATCCGATCCGAACTCAAGCTATCCGAACCGAAACTGATCCGAACTAAACATTCACTATCCGCATACACCTCTAACTATTACACGAATATACGAATCTAATATTACTATAATAGCGGACAGTTAAATTGCCAATTGATGGTGTGGTTTGCCAGGCTATCAACCAATATAAGCCAATAGTAGGCGTGCTGAAATGACAAAACTCCATACCAGTTGATCGGAATAACATTCGAGTGATATTTGTCTATGGCAAAATGGCAACAGTGACAGTGTAAAACCATGCTATTGGCTACAGCCCAACTGTCAACTTAATTGTTCGCTATTATAATGCTATTTAATAATTGTTGGCGATGGAATTTCCGTCCAGTCAAGAAGTATGGGCTATTTCTAGTTAAATTTTGTACCGGGGAAAGGTTGCAGGCCATTTCCATAATCCTGAGACTCATGCAAAACTGCCCCGGACAATTTTGAGCCAACCCTTACGACGCAACCACCTACGGGAGGTGTTTCCATTCTATCAACTCACGGTAACATATTGGGGCTGGGCCGATTACTCATCAAATAGATGGTCCATCAATCGTTTAGGAAATTTTATTTAATTAAAAATATAAACGGTTCATCAGACCATTTTATAAATTAAGACAAAATATTATATTTTGGTCTGACGGACCATCAACCCTCTATCCATAAAATAACATATTATAAAAACACAATCACACATAAAAAGATGGACCATCGACCCCCAAAAATTACATATTTAGAATAAAGTTTTAACGGGTCGATGAACCACCTATTTGATGTGTAATCGTCCCTTTAGTTTAAATTATAACATTTTTAAACGAATGGTTTAATTACACATCATATAGATAGTCTATCGACCCCCAAACAAAACATATTTATATTAAGGTTTTGAAAGGTCGATGGACAATCTATTAGATGTGTAATCGACCCTTTAATTATGTCTTTAATATAATCTTAATATTTTTAATTTTGGGGCCGATGGTACATCAAGCTTTATTTTTTTATTAGAGAAGTATACAAATTGGGTTGATGGTACATCGACCCCTTTTATAAATAAAACTAAATTTGTGCAAATGGTGCATTGGGTAATTACTTAGATATTTAATATTTCTTTCGGTATATCAGAGGGTCGATGGATGTAATCGAGCTTCCCCAACATGTTAACGTATCTGGTGAAGACTCATGTTGCGACTCAAATGTGTCCTCGGGACTTAACGCTATGTATCAATACGGGCCTTCTCAATCAAGAACAGGGCAGGTAACACCTTCCATGCTAGGACTAGAGTGCAAGATAAACTGAGATGTGGGGAAATAGACCAGTTCTTCAATACGTTACAGCCAAACAATATAAACTCCAATAATGAACCTTAAAGATTAACTATAAATCTTTAGTATAATGGTTATTTAATATCCATAAGAATACATTGGAGTATGGAGGGTTTTTTATTTCAACGCCAATGGCATTTTTGTTAATAGAGTACACAAACGCGTTTAGGGAAAGCGGTCTAAACCTCTCAAATAGTTGTGGTCACTGCGGGATTTGAACCCGTGACCCCTTGATCCGTATTTCAAGACGCTAACCGTTAGGCTAGCGAGATGCCCATGACCGGAATTGTCTTTGGAATTATCAATTGATCACAACGTGATAAAGCCATATATTAAGTAAGTATTATTAAAATCTAAAATATAAAACTTTCGTGTCACAGTGTTTGTAACAAAACTCCTCCGAAACGGCTTGACCGATTCTTATGATATTTTGTGTGTATTTTGTGGTAGGTCTAAGAATAGGACGTAAACTATATTTTTTTTACATAGGCGAGTGAGCGAAACGAACGAGCTTATCCGGGAGGCGAACGAGCTCATATTGAAAATGAACGAGAATTTGACATAAAACAAATTCAGTGACATTATGACAGGACAACGTCTGTCGGGCCAGCTAGTCTTAATATATAAAAATGAATCCTTATTTCCCTTTGTCATTTCATAACTTGAGAATGAGTGGACCAAACTGAATAATTCTTTTTTTGTGTTCGTTAATGTCAGGAGAAGGTTCTTATATATGAAAATTTTTAATCTGACCTAAGGGCTCTGTCCCATTGGCCTTCAAAGTTCCCATTGATTTGATCAAAGTTCAGTTAGTTACACCAAACCGCTGTTAACAAGGATTATATCTAAACATACTTGAAAGGCATAAACATATGTTCAGTATGGAAATAAAAAACTACTTGAATGGCAAATCTCATTATGGAATTTAAAAAACTATTTGAATGGGAACTTTCATTATGGAATTTTAAACACTACTTTAACGGCAACTCAAACTCTTTTTCCGATAGGCGAGTGAGCGTAGCGAACGAGCTAATCCGAGTGGCGAGTGAGCGAAGCGAACGAGCTCATCTTGAAAATTAACGAGTATTTGACATAAAACAAATTCAACGACATTAAGACAGGACAATGTTTGTCGGACCAGCTAGAATGTAAATAAATAAGTTAGATGTAATATTAATTTACACCATAAGAAATAACTTTAATACGTACTTATAAATAACACTGGACAATGCACTGTGTATACTTATACTCTCAGTACATCTGCAACAATTGGATGTAGAAAAATCAATGTACTTATTTGTGAATATTTAAACTAGTTTCCATGTTGATGAAAAATTCGGTTTGAAAACGAATATTAAGAAAATTCATTAAATCCCATAGTTAGGTGGGAAACCCCATATCCCCTTCTTGGATAGTGCAATATAAACTAGTTTTTTAAACTTTTCGAAAATGCTAATTTACTCTGTATTTAAGAAATTATAAAGCCTTTTTTCTATATTTATTGTGTTATGGACACATATGTAAATAAATATGCATAAACCAAAATGTAACTATTTTTTTCACATCTAAGCTCTTCATAACAAAAAGTACTAAAGATAACGCGTCTATAGATGCCTTTATGCCACCCTCGGAAATTATGATACGCCCAAATTTTGAATTTGTTCATAAAAACTCAGTTTCTACAAATATAATTATTAAACAAGTTTAGAATACATCTTATTTTTTATACCTTTCATTACATGAATTAGAAAATATTTAAATGTCTTAGCATTTGAATTCGTCTGCCAAAATAAATCTAAGGTTTCTAAATCCTGATTGTTAGCTTGGTTTTATATTTAAACTATTGCTCTGAATAAAACTCGAACAAACCTGACCTTGATCGTTGTTTAGAAAGTTGATCATAAAAAGAAGGTGCATGGAAGATTTCATAGAACATAAACTCTAAATCACGAATTCAAAACATTGTACTTTAAAATGCACAGTACCAACAGCCTGTGGCATATTTTGTCCACACTAAAGTGTTTGATTTTTATATTTTATATGTCTACATAAAATCTGTTATACAGGGTGTCCGGAAATTATGGTAAAATATTTTAGTACATGATTGTAGAGGTAAAAATAAGGAAAAAAGTTGCTATAAACATATGTCCTAAAGTGCTTAGTTTTCCGTCTGTGTGTCTGTTTCTGTTTTTTAAATAATTTATCATATCTTACGAACCTCCTGAGGTATTAAATTCAAACTTAGTATGTGCATGTGGAATAACAAGATGTATTTTGGTATTAAGTATCAAGTTTCTAGTTTGTACCATTTCAAAATGGCGACCGTTTTTTTAAGGCTAAATATCTTAAAAACCATAAATTTAAAAAAAAATACAAGAGATAAAAAAGTTGTGAAATTTAATCCTATTAACTCTGATAATAAAGATTATGATGATCGGACAACTAACAGTGGAGAAATTGCAGCTTTTCCGAATAAAAACACGCGCATTTCGGACCGCATATTAAAAATGACCATGTTAAAAATAAAAAGATAGAGTATTAGTTGCCCGATCATCATAATCTTTATTATCAGAGTTAATGGGATTAAATTTCACAACTTTTTTGTCTCTTGTAAAATTTTTTTAAATTTATGGTTTTTAAGATATTTAGCCTTAAAAACAAAAAACTGTCGCCATTTTGAAATGGTACAAAGTAGAAACTTGATACTCAATACCGAAATACATTTTGTTATTCCACATGCACATACCAAGTTTGAATTTAATACCTCAGGAGGTTCGTAAGATATGATAAATTATGTAAAAAACAGAAACAGACACACAGACGGAAAACTAAGCACTTCAGGACATATGTTTATACCAACTTTTTTCCTTATTTTTACCTCTACAATCATGTACTAAAATATTTTACCATAATTTCCGGACACCCTGATCTATTGCTATGTTTAATCCTCCTGGGGTGTTATATGAAGTATTACAGAAATGTATGATACCCTCGACTTTTATTACTTTGATTTATTAAGTATGCAGTTGGAAGAATAAAAAATATCGTGCGAGTGAAGATCCTATTAGTGTTATTTTGAAATTGAACATACAACTTTTGATATGCAGGTAGTCTTACCTCTCTAAATTTACTACGTATATGCGTTAATCTTCTCCTATAAAAGGTAAAGCCCTCACTCACTAATTACAGTCGTTAAATTTGGTACATTGATTCTTTGGGTCTAAAATAGGAGAGTTAAAGTGTTTTGATACCAATTCAACTATAGGGCTTTGCCCTAATTGGCTTCATCGTTACCATGTATTCCTTATGGACAATCACTTCGAAAAACCAGCTGATTAAGATTCGTAGTAGTTGCACGGGCTAACCACGGAATGCAGCACACACAACTGTCACAGTTTATGCGGGCGAAGCAGCAACGGGTCTTCTAGTACCAATATAAAATACATTTTTAATTAAAATATTACCTGTTGTTACAACTACAAGATGCAATTTGGAAAACGTATTGTACAACACTTCAAAATATATGCGCACTTACTCTGTACTCACATACACGACGGTAAATAGTCATGAAATATGGCAAAAGACAGTCGTTTACGAACAGGCCTGAACAGGCTACCAATCGAAATCGATTTATTTATAGTTTATAATATACTATTTTTGCCTAGTTGAGTTACAGTTCTCCTCACGGGTATCTTTAAGGCTTAAATTAAGAGGTTTTGAAATTCTTATATTGTAACCAGCTGATTAACTATATAAAATAGCCACATAACATCAACATTGGAACTCTAGAAGCCCATGGGGAGGGGACCTGAAGGTGGGTGTGTCTCATAACCCGGAAATACACATCAAGAGGTTAAGGGTTTATGACTGATACCATACCATAACAACATGTATACAAAATAATAATTTTAGAGGTCGAAAACCGCTTAACAAATAACCTAAATTCTATTTATACGAGTATAGTATAATGTTCTATTGGTTCTACGAGTCGGGCAAATACAAGTAAAAGCCTTTTTTCATAAAACTCTATTTTGAAACTGTTTGAATTCAAAAGAAGCTCGAGCAAGAAAATGATATTTTCTTGAAGAATATTCAATGTCCTTATTCAGTGTTACAGACAATTTAAAATTAATTAATGGCAAGCTATGCAAAATAAATTCAGCATGAAGATGGCTTACATCGACAACAGGCGCTCTGATTTTTGAGATGGCCATGGTATATTCTGTGTTACGGGCGGGAACCTTGGGGTGCATTAACGTTAACTTTGGACATCAACATTCTACAACTTTTTAATAAGAATGTTCCCTAAAGTAGTGTAGGAAATTAAAGGAGGGGCCAATTAGTTCTAAACAATATTTTAAGTAAATTGAAAACTGACAACTAAGTAAATCGACAACTGTGTAGTTACAGTTCATTGTTTTGAAAAATACATACTTGGGGAAGTAAGTTTAAAAACATAGTAATAATACGTCAAGAAAATGTTACTCTTTTTTATCCTTATTTTGATTATTGTTAATCTTTTAGCTAAGAAACCCCCACGTTTATGTATATTTTGTGTGCTAAGCTAATTTCTCATTATAACCATTGGACATTTCTTTAAAGTTAATACAAAATTTCATGATGTATGGATACAAATTTTAAGATTGAAATTTTAGATTACGCTTATAAAACTACCTGAAACACGTGTAATGGTTCCCAAAATGATCGTGACATGTTAAAAATACGTAATTATACTTATTAATTATGTGAGGTTTAAATAATTAAAAAAGAAATATTTGTGCCTCAGATAACACAAAGCACAGAAACATTCCGAGTAAACATGGTTAAACGAGTTTAAATCGAGAACGGGGTTCTGTTCTGTATATAGACGACTTGATGGTAGTTCCGGCCGCCTCCAAGAGATAGCGCAGTGGGCAACATTTAAACTACTGTTGCGTCGAGCGTCGCCCACTGTCTTCGATGTGGATGGTGTTTTAAACTCAACATTTTTATTCGTAGTACTTTTCTATATCCCAAGTAGATTATTTCGTTATTATAATAAAATTGTTTTACTTTTCTCTATTTTACTTCTATATTTATTTATTCACCTACCAATCCCCAAAGGGTACACAAATATTATACTAGACACATTTTACTATATTACGGTAGGCACAAACAATAATCATGTCTCGAGATGACGTTGAATGATATCACATAAATATTTTAAATTAGGTAATGAATATTGGAAACAAATAAGTAGGCAATAATGCTTAAAAACAAAATAAGTAGATGAATATTATGAATAGTACTGTATAAATACAAATCTCAAAAGCGTACCAGTAATATAACAATCCCAATAAAAATAAGCTAGAATCAATATAGGCTAGTAATACACAATATATAACGATAACTTATTAGGGACGAATCAAATTACTACAAAAACTGTTTTAATCATGTAGCAATATCATATTCTAGCCCCCCGTTTCTAGGCACCAAAGATGCTGATGGTTTATATAATAAGTTAAGTCATGATATTGGTAATAGCATAAATGTAACAATGCCACTGTATGCTCAAAAATACAAAATTAAAAGTAACAAAAACAATAACAACTTTTTTCTTGATTATTGTTTTCCTTTTTTGCTTTAAATGGCATAGATATTATATATATATATATATATAATATATATATATATATATATAATATATTATATATATATATTATTTGCTTTATATGGTATTCTCTTTGGGGTTTTGAAAATTTATGTAGATAACTCACTCATGGGAAAAGCATACTTATAAGAGTTTCTCCCACACCATTGGTGACTTTGAATTTGGGCACAGACTATCGCATACCACGTTCAGTTCAAACTTCTTCATACTTTAATTATTGCAACTATACAGTGTATCAAACCCAGCATTCAAATTTTAGGACTTGGAAAATGTTAGTAGTTTCGTATGAAAAGAATTAAGATACATTTTTTCTAAGCCTTAGAGTCAACCTGATATTTTTGAAGAAGTGGAAATCATTTAACACCGATGAGAAAACCATATACAAACACTATACATTGTATTTACATTTTAGGGTCTAAATAATGTTAAGAAGAATTAATCTAGCAATGGACACTCTTCTTTAAAATATTCACCTTTGAATTCAGTGATGCACTATTTGCTTACGTAAACATAATTGCTTGTAGTGTCTTCCCAATGGTAAGAGTTAGCTTAACTTCATTGCCCAAAAGCTGACTGCTGACTGTTCACTTCAAGGAGTATATTGTCGTTAAGTAAAATCAGAAAGGTCAAATTACCAATATCGGAGCCTCGAGAGATGCCGTACATAACTTTAAGTAGCACTCAATTGTAGAGGTATGTTGCGATTTAACAAATGTAAAGAACACGAACCTCTTCACTTATTTAATAGGTTTTGTGGTTTTGAAATTGAATGGGGACACAGTCTCCTCTCATAAAATATGCATTGGATGATAAGCTCCAATTAAATAGAATTGACTTTCCCTTCAATCCGAGACTGTATAGTTAAATAATTCCATTTATTGCTAGCAAATATTATAAATACAGTAGTATAATCAATCGTTTTCGATTACAAAAACCAAACATTATTACGAGCAATCTTAGAGCCTGTTGATGCACAAACAAAAAATCAGTACGTGATTAGTTTTTAAATGATCACAGAATTCAACGCCATAAATGAAAGTTTTTAAATATATCACTTAAAAGAGGAAACAAATCTAATTCACAAAGAAGGATTGGCCACGTACTATTTAGAACAATGTTCGTTACTAATATATATATATCCATCCATCGATAGAATTTATTTATCGATGCGTTTGCCAATCCTTTTGACAAGTTATTTTTTGTGTGTGTTTTACATACTTTTTGGGACTTAACCCCACTATTATCTATTTATTATGTATTCCACTATTTTTTATTTTCATAAAACGTCCTCACGTTGATCGCTAGTTCATTATTTAGGCCCCGCTCCTCCCACCGTGCGGAGCTATGTGCGATGTTGTGCGCTTTAGCAGGATCTGTTACCAGTGTATTGGTCAAGTGTATCGGTGTATTTCCGTCTTCACCTCAGTCGTGGGCAGAGAGAGGCGGCCTTTGGTACTTTCAGTGTTGCCAAGTTGAACAGCCTTCCAAACGTTACACGTACACCTCTTTTTGTTTCCAAATCAGTACAATTTATATTAGGAGCTATCAAAATGTAGACTATGTCACCTTAAACACACATAAGAGGACTTATGTTTTTGCAATTCAAGTTTAAAATATGTTATAACGACATTAAATGTGTTGGAAATTTTGCAATACTTTTTTAACGAGTTCACACGCAGGTCACTGACGCAAGGGGAGGGACTGTACGCATTTAAAACTTTAAAAAATGAAGTGTGCAAACTTTTTTGATTTGAAAACATTTTATTTTTTGGCTGTTCCTACGCTACTAGGAATGTTGTTACTCATCCGCAATGTTGGGATAGCGATGTGATAAGGTTAGGAGGAGGTCCAGTCAGAAGTAGGAATGAGTGCAGTGGTGATAATAAAATCACGTCAATATATGAAAACCGCCTACACCAATGTTAAATACATAAGGCAACTTAATTTATTTAGTCAAAACCAAAAAAATACCCAAGTAAAATATTATATTTTACAGTCATCAAGATATTTACATAAGTAATAAGTTGTATATTTTGTACTTACTCTGTGTTTTACAAATCTCTTCTCATCGTTTTCTTAAGCAAATATATACCTGAGCTTTTGTAGGATAATTTTAAGGTATGCGTATGCGAACTTTAATGAACATCAGGACATAGAAATACTTTCGAACGAATTTTTTTCTTCTACAAAATGATTAAATACACAAATTTTCATTTACAAATGCTTCAATTTTACTTAAGTGTAGTAATTTGAACTGTTTAAAACATTATTTGTATTTGTTACAGAGCTGTAACTATAATAAATAATACAGAATGATCTGTAAGGACAGAAAACCAATTAGCAATGCTAGATTGCAAACATGGTAATAAAACCTATGAGAAAATAGTAGTAAAAACATATTAAACAACTAGTTGACAGGTTATAATATACACAGCTAGTTTAAACCTGCGCTTAATATAGCCACGATCGTCATGGCCATGAAGTCATAGTCTTTACATAATGCTCTGCACTTGAGAATGGCTTAGTGACCTGATTTATCATTTAGTTGGTTTTGGATTATCCACTTTATTTATTTCGTTTGCTGTTTTTTTTTTTTTTTTAGTTATTGGAGTGTAAAATTGAGCTGTATTTGTTTCTGAATAAATAAAAATACTTTTGACTTTGTCTTTGACTTTTGTTTAGTGAAAGTTTTTTGTATTTGCCTGCTACAAGCTGATTTATAGAAAGTAGTAGCTCCCTTGTCGGCTAATTGAGCTATTTTATTTCCTTTTAGAACTTTATCTTAATGGATTGCCAATTATCTTCAGGTTTTATTACTGAAAACATGCCGTTGTATCAGTACTAGGCAGAGTGGCATACACGGGCGTCTGAAGGTTGCTACAGATCCTTTTACACTTATTTATTGATAAAGATACATTATTAAAAAATAATAATAATTTAAATAAACTTTTAGATCTAGTGACATATTTCAGCATTTTATTCAAGCACCAAATAATATTAAATACATTGCAAAAATAAACCAGAGACTTAATAACATTCATTCCTTAGTGATTACTAAAATTTCAAATTTATCAACATTATAATTGGCATATTCATTTAATACTAGCTGCAGTAGTACTAGGTTTTGCCTGGGAATTGCAACAGTTGTATGCTGCATTCTATCTCACATAACAAATGTTTAAGACTAGATAAAAATAAATTATAAGTCATGTCAATTAGGAATAACATTATGAATTTGAAGGCCAATGAGGCGGTACCCTAAAGGGTTTTCGGAACGGAACTAGGCCTACAAAATGCCAGTTATACATTTAGCTTTTGTGAGGTTTCAGCTCTCTGTCCAGTAAGGAGCTTGATGGAGTACCAAACAATCAAGCACTAAGCTTTACTATACCGTGTGTCCCAAAAGTCCCACCCCCTCACACCATTATTTTTTGAACAACTGCATATATCGAGATTATCTTCCGGCGATAAACACAGTTTCCGGTGTTTCTTTGAGATTGTCTTCGTATGACCCAAAAAGGAAACTTTTGACCGAGTCCAAATTTTCAACCCCCTCCCCCAAAATAGGGGTTTTGTGGGGTGAGTCTAAAAACTTAAATGTTAACCCCCCTTGAGTGATATATAATTTTAAAGTGCGTACAAAATAAGAAGAATGACACAAGTTAGGGGTTTCTAGCTTTGTCCTATCAAACACAGCGTTCAATTTAATTTTTGAATTTTAAAACGTCATTTTGCATTATTTTTGTATAGCAGTCACTTAAATTCACCAAAAATGTTTCGAAATAATAAGATTTTTCGATGAGAATGTTTAAGTGACCAAAGCCATTTATCTTTTAGTGAATGAATAAGTTTAGCCCCATCCCTCAAAATAGGGGTTTTGGGGCTAAGTCAAAAATGTTAAATGTATCCCTTAATGAGTGATTCGTCTTTTTAAAGGTCTTAATGAAAGAAGATGAATGGTGCAAATTAGATGTCTCTACGATGATCCTCTAAATCATAACAGCTTGTTAAATATCATTGTAAAATTTGATACTTAAGAAGCTCCCATGTTTTAGGGGATTATCATAGTAGAGACCTCTATCTTGTACCATTAATCTTATTTTATTAAGACCTTTAAAAAGAGGTATCACTCAGTAAGGTTTTCTATTTAACATTTTTGACTTAGCCCCAAAACCCCTACTTTGAGGGATGGGGCAAAACTTGTTCATTCACTAAAAGATAAATGGCTTGGTTACTTAAACATTCTCATCGAAAAATCTTATTATTTCGAAACATTTTTGGTGAATTTAAATTACTACTATGCAAACATATGCAAAATGACGTTTTAAAATTCAAAAATTCAATTGAACGCTGTGTTTGATAGGACAAACCTAGAAACCCCTAACTTGTGTCATTCTTCTTATTTTATTACGCCCTTTAAAATGATACATCACTCAAGGGGGGTTACCATTTAAGTCTTTTGACTCACCCCCCAAAACCCCAATTCTCCGGGAGGGGTTGACAATTTGGACTCATCAAAAGTTTCATTTTTGGGTCACTAAGACTTACCAGGAAGATGATCTCGTTATATGCAGTCGTTAAAAAAATAATTGGGGGGGTGGGACTTTTGGGGGACACGGTATAAACAGTGATAGTAGAATTTACCCAGGCAGCTGTGTCCTTTGAGCTTCGTATCAAATGTATCAACACTGAACACATTTTAATGTTTAATATAAATTTAAAAATCCACTCATCCTCAATTAATTTGGATAAATTGTTAAGGGAGTTGCTAAACATGTGTGATCAATATTTTATTTTAGTTATCTAATATAGTACCACAAAGTACTGTATTATTGTATCATTGTACTAATAGAGTTATTAAAGTTAGTTTTTCAAATAACATATTGAGTTATTTAGATTTAATTTTAAATAATTGTTCATACTATGGTTTTAGCGTATTTCCCTTTAGGGAAGAAGCTATTACCGTAGGTGGCATGGTAAGACCGAGACCAGGATAACTTTTTGTTTTGAGGTCCCCAGATGCCAAAAACACTATTCGTTCAAACTTATATATATATATATATATATATATATATGTGTGTGTGTGTGTGTGTGTGTGTGTGTGTGTGTGTGTGTGTGTGTGTGTGTGTGTGAGTGTGAGTGTCCGTTACCTCGATGACTTTTGAAAGAAACGCCCGATTTTGATTAAATTTGGCAGAAATGTGGATTTATGAATTTAAGTTCGATCAATCGGACTATTGGAAGGGGGTTTTATAGTGGTTTAAAATTGTCCAAAAATCTTTTTTTTAACTTTTTACCCTAAAATTTAAAAAAATCTATTTCAATTATAGCCATTTTATAGAGCTTAAATAATGTGGTATTTTGAATTATTAAGTTAAGTGGTTGTGGAAATAAATTTTAAAAACGTGTCCATAAAATTCCCCATATTAATCTTATGGGAATAAGGTTTTTAGGTTTTCCTCAGATAATTTTACTAAAACCTTCACATTTCTTTCTATCAATAAGTTTAGCTCTACAAAAGAATCATTTTGGTGTTTTAATTGTTGTTCAACGTCCAACCGTTGCAGAGATATTCAAAGTGCTAAACCCAGTACTTTGTCCAATGTTATCCTTATGGAGAATAAATAAAATTTGATATCTCGATTATTTATGAATGTATATTGATGAAACTTGATATGGTTTTTGTCGATTTTCCCGGTAGCAGCAAACCTGCATACTCGGCCCCCAAGTTATTCATATGGAGAATAAGTAAAGTTTTATATCTCACTTAGTTATGAACCTAAATTAATAAAACTTGGTATGCAGCTTCACCTGGTTGAGTTATATTCGTAATTGCAAAAAAATACATTTCTTTTCTTTTTTCTTGCAGCAAACCTGCGTACTCAGTCCTAATATTTTTCTTATGGAGAATAAATAAAATGCTATATATCACTTATTAATGAATGTATTTTTGTGAAACTTGGTAAGTGGCTCTAAGTAGTAGTGAGACCCTTATATATGCATTGGAAATTCGCTGAGTACGCAGGTTTTCTGCGAAGGGGGTATTATTATTTTATAAATAAATTTGATAAGATAATTTACAGTGAATCATATGAATAAGTGCTACACTTATTATAGCTAAAAGATTAGCTGCCTTATTAACTTTCTTGCTAACTTTATTCAATTTTGTAAACCACTGCGACATTATATAAAATATATAAATGTTTGCCTTTGATAATTGTAAGTCTACAGTCGTTAAATTATTTAAATTACAAATAAATTATTATTGATTGAACAATACAACTTTCAAAAACCACTCAGATACGAGTTGCAAACGGATTGTTTTGGAACCATTCACCAAAATCCTTACTTGTTATAACACATATATAGGAGTAAAGTTTAAAATAATAAAGTTCAAATAGCCTCTATTATACTGATAAACCGTAATAATTAACCAGTATGCATATAATAGTTGTACCATTAGAAATACAAAATGAATCTCTTAAGATGGTTACGCGTATTAGAATGTTTATGACAAATCAGCAAACCCTCCTCGTAAGACCCCAGTTTCTCCTATCTTATCACAAATCATACCAATGAGTTGATGGAGATAAGGCTTACCTTGAGAGCACAAATTGAGCACTTAAAATATCCTTGTGGCTTTATATCCTTTAACGTTTATCATTTATCGAAAAATGTATAAGGGAGAAGCGAAAAATAAATAAATCTATAGTAAAACCGATGATAAATCTACAGTAAGCTATATGTCTGCCTATGAATCAGATTTTATTCTGACTAATGTTGAAGCAAACTCTGCCTGATCTTTAGTTTTACAGATTGATAGAGGTATCTTATGCGGTTACTCATAAAATAGGGAATAAATATGCAACAAGTTAGTTAATTATGGAACTCTACCAAATTCTGACAACTTTAATTAAAACCTAAAGTACGTTCCACACTGATATGAAAATGAAAGTAGTAGGGGTCTATGGATGTTTTGTGTAGGCGAGTTAGTTTTGAAAAGCCAACATCGAGATGAATTCCATCGACTTGACACAATCCAAACAACAGTTACCAACAGCAATGAAAGCAATCAGCTTCATGCAGGAACACCCATTCAGATAAGGGGAATAAAGTCGAAGAATCCTGTTCAAAAATACATAAGGAATGATTACAGCTAGTAAGGACCTACAGCACTCAAGGAAATCAGTTGAAAATGCGGTAGCATTTGTAGTTCACCTTTGACATTTGAGAAAGACAAGACGTTAATCTGCTTAATGATATCAATAGTACATCCGCTTTTACAACCATGAAAAATTTATTGTTTTGTTATTACATGAAACAAATAATTTTTTTGTTTGTTTAAAGAAGAGGATTTACTCTTAGAATGTAACCTGAACCAGGTTTCTCGTTTAAGAAATTGAGAAGACCCCACACAAGCAAAACAACTGTTGCGTGATAATTTATAACGTTACCTTTATTTATTTTTAACAAGTGTACCTTTGAAATAAACTTCCGTAAATATAAAATATAGTGGATATTTCTAACTTTATGCTAGTTTGGAGGCTCGTTCATAAATCAGACTTTATTAGTAAAACCTCTTAGTATACCCGTTAAACTTGTGTGTACAACAGGCTTTCTATGTAATATATATGTAGATCAGACTGTTGATGGTAAACATTATAAATCCGTTGTTTTCCGATTTTATTAGTATTTGTTTAACGAAAGTAAAATTCTAAATATATATTAAAAAAGCCTTGAAAAGATTAGTAATTTTTAGAAAAGTAGCATATTTTATTACTTTTGGTTTAGATTGTAGTATGAAAAAAGATGAATAAATTAAGTTAATAAAAAACATTTGCTTCAATAATGACTAATGTTATCAGAGTAATAGTAAATTTTAGTATCAACTGTGATACAACTCAATGTGAAATCTATGTTCAAATAATATTTTGTAAATAATTGAGAGCTTAACATACTAAAGTATATATACATATATTGTGTGTAAAACAGTTTTTGTAAACATTAACCGATCCATCCAGCTTGTTTGAACTGACCTACTTATGACCCATATTTTGTGTTTTTAATCACCGATTTTTTAAATGCAATGCTCCCCCTCCAAAGATAAGTTAAAAATCTGTGGCAATCTAAGGGTGCCTACAGTACCAATATGTTCATCCCATAAAGATATTATTAAGATTATAAGCAAGTGATCGACGGGGTCCTGACAAAAAAGGTAAGCTACTATTTGATTCAGGGTAGACGGAAGTATGACTTCACTTTTGTATAGATCCATAAGAGTTTTAAAATATTAATTTTTAGTCAGCATTACGTATCCTTATGTAAACTTCTAATATTGGCTAATTGCAGAAAGAGGCAAAGAAAGGACAACGTAGCAACGCGCCAGACAGGGCATTAGGTGTCTAGAGCCTTGATAGCATCTGCACGTCCTCATTCAAGGACACGAGACTGCAGGGTGCATGGCCCCCAGCCAGAAGGGAGCTCCCCCCGTCCCCCTCACTAAAGGACCATGTAGGAACGCGCCAGACAGGGCAGTAGGTGTCTAGAGCCTTGATAGCATCTGCACGTCCTCATTCAAGGACACGAGACTGCAGGATGCATGGCCCCCCAGCCAGAAGAGAGCTCCCCCCGTCCCCCTCACTAAAGGACCACGTAGGAACGCGCCAGACAGGGCAGTAGGTGTCTAGAGCCTTGATAGCATCTGCACGTCCTCATTCAAGGACACGAGACTGCAGGGTGCATGGCCCCCAGCCAGAAGGGAGCTCTCCCCGCCCCCCCTCAATAAAGGACCACGTAGGAACGCGCCAGACAGGGCAGTAGGTGTCTAGAGCCTTGATAGCATCTGCACGTCCTCATTCAAGGACACGAGACTGCAGGATGCATGGCCCCCCAGCCAGAAGGGAGCTCCCCCCGTCCCCCTCACTACCAGCTAGGCCATCGTCCTTTGGATGTAAGGGACCCAGGTGTTAGGCGTATGGATTTTTACATTTCCTATCCATATTAAAGATTATCAATATGATTATTACAAAGATTTGGGGGAAGATCTATTTCGTTTGAAATTAAACTTCTTAAAACACATTAAAAAGATTCAAAAGGCTAATGTTAATTTTTTGTTCTTTAAGTTAAATTAAATAATGATATACTTAGTGTTATGAACTTTTTTAAATGTTTAGAGCCTGTAACAATAAATTACATGAAATTCGGAAAAACTAGAACGTGTTTGTTGTAACTAATTTTAGTTTCAACGTTCAGTTTTGTAAGACTAATAGGACGTTATTACCAAAGGAGGTACTACTCATCTTTCGTGCTGGCATAGAAATGCAACTCATATTAAAAATTAATATCCTTCATAATATAATCCTACAGGTGTACTCAGAAAATAAAAACAATATTTGTGGGATCACTTGCTTCTTTGCTGTTGGTGCAATCAATGACTACATAAACTACAATTGTAGTTTATGTAGTCATTGGTGTAATTTTCCCGAAAGTGGCACGAACAATCTATTTAATTTTAGAACTAACAGACTTCCGAGTGTCAAATGAATGTCAAGCTCCACCCACCAAATAAATATAGCTTTGTAAAATAATCTGGGCTTTTCAAAAATTGGGCGTGCTAAATCATAACGGAAGAAAAATAACAACTATTGAAAACATCCAGTGAGCTGTTAAAGTAATAATTATGTGTTAAAGTAATAATATGTGTTTTTAAAGGAGCTGTAACGTATATAGAAACTTCCCCTAGCAAATCTCGGTCCCCTGATTCAGAACACTTTATATATATATACACTTTTATTTTATAAGCGTTGTTATTAAATTAAGATTAAAGTTAAGCTGTGAAAGAGCAAGAGGCAGTACAAAGGACATTGTAATAGGACTCGTCACCACGCACATGTTATAAGGCACATGTGGGGACTAAATTTCCAATTTCTGTACTCACTTTGTATTTATTGATTTAAATGTAGGAAATAAATTTCTTGATTCTTAAATCATCTCAACTCATAAATTTATTTAAATGTTTAATTAAACTCCTTTTAATTTATGAAACTTAGGTACGCTCAATCTAACTCGCTAATTCTAAAATTCCATCATAAAATCTCCAAGCTTGATTACTCTTGACCTCAGGGTTTTCTGTCCAACGTTACAGATTATCTTATTTAGCTCCTCGCTTCTACCCCGAAGTAAAAAAACTGTTAACTGATAACTCTGATGGGATGAAAAAGAGAAGATACTGACTTCAGTTCCTAAACCATTGTTTCAAACTTCATTGAAATTACTACCTTTTAAACTCATTTTAAGTTAAGTTGGTATTAAAGAAAAACATAAAAACTGTCTCATCAGTTTGGGAACGGGTGTCCTTTAGAAAAGCTAGATAGACATTTTTTAAATCAGGTTTATCAGAACTCTCTATTTTATTTCATTTGTACCAACGGCCAATACCAATTTACGTTATTATATTATTATCATACGTACATATTATGTGGCCAATGATTGACAGCAATTAATATAACAACACAAAACATATTAGGAATAACAAGTAACAATGATAATACAACAGAATATGACTAGGCATACTAGTATTAGAAATAGTAAATTAACAAACAAAAACAAAATTTAGTAGAAGAAGATTTAGATACAAATACGACTCTGAAACAAACAATGTAAGTGATGCAAGTTAACAACAACATTAACGTAATGTTCATGTTGTCCAAGGGCATATGGTGCAGGATGATCGTCATGTCATGGTACGATCAAGCAGGAGTCCACCTCTGGGCCCCTGGTAGCTCCCAGGCTGTCAGCAAAGAAACCAACTGACTGACAAGTGTCGTTCCCAAATGAGAGCAGTCTAGGAATGGGACTGTGTTGAAGGTAGTTGTTACCAGCATGATCCAGTTCAAACAAGTGCTGCTACCTTGTTCGGGTGGTGATGCGACATTTGACCCTCTCAAGTAGACACGGGCTGTTATGTATGTGGTGTATACAGGGCTTAAACAGGAAGTTCAGATCCGCTACTCCTCTTCTATACCTCCAAACTCTGCAGACCGTATACAACCGACAGCTCATAACCGGGACATCCAAAAGGTTGAACCAACCACGGCAAACCAGGTACTTTATGAAAGGACACCATATGCCCTTGGACAACATGAACATTACGTTAATGTTGGTGTTAACTTACATCACTTATATTGCTTGTTTCGAAGTCGTATTTGTATCTAAATCTTGTTCTACTAAATTGTATTTTTGTTTGATAATTGACTACTTCTAATACTAGTATGCCTAGTCATGTTCTGTTGTATTATCATTATTATCTTACCGATAGAAGCAGTTAAATATGCCCAATTTGGTAGGATGACCAGACTACTAAAGCATACTCGAGTTTTTGACGAACGAGTGACTTGAATTGCAAAGCAGCAGTGTCAGAACTTAGTCCAAGTTTAATGGTTCGGATAAACAATCACATGTAGTGTCCGCAAAGCCTTAAACAGAAATGGCTGATAGCCAAACTCGAAAGACGAGTCCATTAACATACCTAAGTCCTTCACTGAGTCGCATCCCTCCACCTGTGTTCAGTCCAAAACGTAGTCAACCACCATCAGGATGTTCGCTTTACTGCTAAATGTTATCAGCTTAGTTTTGTCAGGATATATGACATTTCATTAGCAGAGCTCCAGCGAAGGACTCCATCAAGGGTTCTCTGAAAGGTCAGGCAGTCATCTACCCTCAACGAACAGCTTGAGTTCGTCAGCAAATACCAAAATTGGGACATTTATGACGTCCCCTATGTCGTTTATGAAACTGAAATCAGGAAAGGACCCAGGTAAGAACCTTGCGGCACTCCATAACCTGCAAAAAGTACGGTGACACTGGAGTAGTAAAACAAATGGATAACCTCCAAATCAGTGGGGTAGTTCTTGAACCATCGTATCATCATGCCATCAACCATATATCCCTCGAGGTTCGCAAAGACGTGACGGTGACTAATCTTGTCAAAGGCCTTGATAAAATTGATTTGAATTGTGTCAACTTGGCTTCTGTGCTGGCAGCGAGCATCCATTGAGTACCCCTAAAGTGAAACCAGATTATTCACCGTTTACCTGCCACAGAGAAGCCATGCTGTTCGTCAATGATGACTTGTTTAAAATAAGCGGGTCCATCATATCTAGAATTAGACCCTCAAACACATAGCTCAGGATTGACTGCATGATGATATGTTTGTAGTATGTGGCTTCATGGCTATCGCCGGACTAAAAGATAGCACTTACAAATCCGTCTTTCAGTGCTTCACGGAAGCTGACAGTGGACAAACTAATATTAAACAAAAACTGGAGCTAGGCATCCAGTTCAGAGTGACAATACTTCAGGCGTCCAGGAGTGACACCATCAGGACCTCTTCCCTTTGATGTGTCGAAAGTCACACTCTTCTTGTCAACGTGTCAACGTGAGGGAGATGGCGCATTCCCAAGGTAATGAAGGAGGAGTGAAATGCGGGCCAGTGTCACGATACTATAGAGTAAATAGATGCGAAGTATAGGGTGAAAAGCTCGTTCATCTTTTCAAGAAGACCTCAGTAGATCTAAATTTAAGGGAGCATGGAGAGGCATAATTATAATTGAGGTCCTTGTCAAAGCTCCAGAAAACCTTGACGATCGATGAAATAGTAGAGTTAATCTGGGAGTCCGTCACATCAAGAGAAATCCTAAAGTTTCTCTTAAGTGCCTTCTTTGGGGAAACCAGTTCCTTTCATTCCTTAGAAAACCATAAAAAATATATATAAAAAAAACAGAATGTTCAACAATCTTCCAGGGAGAGTGTAACTAAATGCAAGCTCTGAGCTGTTCGCAAAGGTTGAAGAACAACAGGTCAACATCTCCGCAGTCACAGTCAATTTGAATTATTCTAAGCTGAAGATCGGTTTCACCCCTTCCAGATTGTATCCCCCAATATTCCGAATGTAGAGAGGGTACTCAGGACGAGCATGAGATATATTCATTGAAATACGGAGGCACCCCGGACAGGTTGACAGAGTTCTAGGCAAGAAGTGGAGAAGTGGGGGAAAACTACCCCTAGAAAAGTACTCCTATGAAAAAACTCCTACATCATTTTGAAGTCCCAGGTTTAGGAATAGTTTTACGGCAGCGAACTACAATGACAGATAAATTATTATGTAATTTAATATTTCAACATTTCACGGTTGTTGTAGTTCAATTAAGAAGTGATAATTTAAAAATGTCAGTAAAGCTGGAATCGGAAAACGATATACAGGGTGTTCGAACACCCGGTAGATATCAATTTATAAAATTTAGCGATTCGTTTGAATTTATGTTATTTGTCAAGCGGGTCTCCTGCGGCGACGCATAATAAGTAAGTTTGGTTCTTGTTGCGGTTTAAAACACGGGCTAAAACATATATTATGATTTAGGCTAATAAAATATAATACAGACTGCTATAACCCATAGGTGGTGATCCTATTTAGTGTTAAAGAAACTTTATGTGCATAATCTTTTACCTACCGCGGGGAATTTAATTTGAGAGGGTAACTTTCTGGGGGTGGATTTCTGGGGTTGGATTTCTGGGGTTAGTTTATTGGGGGTAGTATTTTGGGGATAGTTTTCTGGGCGTGGATTTTTGGGAGTCAATCTGTTGATTTAATTATTCAAATATTAATGTGATTGCTATTTGAACAAATTACAATGTATCGGGGGTAGAATTCCAGTTGCGGGCCAACATTCATGCGGGTTCAGCCCTCCCCCCCTTTCGTGACGTCAAAATGACGTAGTCGTTTTTATAAGGGATACTTTTCTTTCACAAGTTAGAATATACAGCAATTAATGCCGTGTAGTGGTCATCGCAAACTGGAATTGCTTCAGTAAGAGACTCAGCAAAAAGAGATGTAGGCTTGAGGATGTGATTGCGGGGGTATGTACACAGCACATACCACGATCTTAATTGCGGGGCTAAGCTTGACAAGCGCACACAAGGCCGCGACCGTCAAATCAGGCTGCAACACTTCAGAAGAAGAAAACTTTGTACGAACAAACAACAATTAGAACACAACTTCCATCCTGCTTGTGGGTAGTATGTACTGTACTTTATTTGCAATATACGACCATGTCACTGAAGCTAGGTTCTGACATTAGGAATTGAGGAATGTGAAATTGAGAAATTGAGGTTAGTTTCAGTGAAAATAACAATATTATACAAACAAATAGCGAGAAAACAATTAACAGATCCAAGCTTAGAGCGAATATCACTGCAATTTTGAAAATGTAAATTAGGTGTGTTATGCCGTTGGAGTCTAAGAAATTTACCTTTTTCGACCCAATTGCTCTCAAAAATAGCCATAGTTTTTGATTGGATGACTCATGCTGGATAGAAATTGACATATCATATATATATTAAAAAAATTCACATAATAAATCGAATCAGTTAACGCAATAGTGTCACTGGTGACGAACAACGGTGAGCCTTCCTTAAACCAATCCATATTAAAGACACTGACAACGCAATCCTGGCCGACAACTTGCATACTTGCCTGTATATTACACCTGTAACTAGATCTTCATACTCTAAGCTAAAATATGAAAATCACACACAACAATTTAAAAATAATTCGTTTTTAAATTTTCACCCTGGGTGGTCATTATAGTTTTGTGCCCAAGGGGTTAATTCTTGAGATAATCCTATTCCTCGTCTACAAATGACATTAATTTCGTAATCTCGACTTTACACTTACACCAACAACAAAAAATACATTGCCAGATTTCAAATACAACCTAAAATTAAAATAAACTCACAAATACAATTTTAACGTTAAATTATCTTTCAACAAACGTTTTAAAAAAACTACATTTCCAGCTAAACTTAAAATAAGAATTATTATTTCCATTGGACCTCTTAAATTGTAAATAATATCTAACTTGTGAGCTGCACTGTCAGATGCCTAGGGGTCAACTATAAATTAACATTTCTATTACTGGGACTACACCGGGTTTTTGAAATCTTAACATACAAATTGGAAAGATTGTCAATATAATTTATTACACCCAATCAAATAATTTAAATTTAAGGGAATTTCAAGGTTTACTTAGAAAGTAATGTATATAACAAACAAACTAGCACATTTAATTATTTCTTTAGGTGTTGTTAATGAAACATTATTTATTTGTATAACATAAAGGTTTTACAAATTGTATATCCAAATGTTGTTTAGAGTTTTTAAATCACCAAGGTTGATTAAAAAAATATTTGTTAAAATTCTTATTTAAATTGTTCAATTTAAAAAAGCGGGAAAGTCGAACATGGGGTCTATGATCCTTAACAGGGAATCCTTTGTTATATCTTATGAATACTAAAAGTTGCCAAAAAATATCTCATTAATTGTTAAAAAATAACAATAAATGTCTATTCAATTATTGAACGCTCAGTTGATACAGATACGTCGAGACAGTCTTAAACAATGTCTGAACAACACGATAAAATCCAATAATAAATACAAACTTTTAAAAAAGGGGTAAAGTTTAGCCAAAATGTCTGAGAGTAACAAGTTTCAGGCGAGTGTATGTGCGCGGGAGGCCCCGCCCTCCGCTGCCATTGGCTGAGCGCGCGGTGCGCGGAGAGTTCCAATCGATCCGATCTGCCAACACTTGGCGCTAGGGGTCAATTCTCTTAATCTGTCAACAAATTGATTGCGCCTGGTCCTAGTACGCTCCGCTGACCTTTCGTTAAGTTGCTGGAATGTGAACTGTCAAGGGATTTAAACAGCAGACGCTGTATTCCAGAATTCGTCTGTCCTCTTTAGTTTTCTGACAAAATAATGTATTTAAGTTTCATAAATAGTGTTTGTTTATAATATTGTGGTAGGTTAACTGTGATAAGGAGGGTTACAAGAGATATGTAGATTATTCTAATTAAGGTGATATTCAAAGTCGATTTTTACAAAAAATCATATATATGTTGCAAGTTAAAAGTTCATGAATGCATAATATTACGGTCAAACGCAATAAAAATAATAATCTTTTCGTCATACTGCTTCTAAAACAACTGTTTTTGACAGATGCGTTGATATTCAAAAGTTCTTCTTTTTAGTCTTTGGATAATAACATATGTTTTGATGATCATTATCGTACTAGTACTAAAAAGATCATTGTTGATGATACTTTTGATTCGAGGTCGTCATAAATCGATTAAAATTCATTCGATTATAAATAATCGAAACATTCATTGTTGTATTTTTATTATTTTTTCGTTCGTTTCCCGTACACCACTGGTGAGTGACAACTGTGAGTGACACGATGGACGAAGTTTAGTAGCGTATAAATAAAGGTTATAAATAAAAGGAATTCAAGGTAAATTTAGGGTTATCATATTTCCATGACAACCGTGCCCAAATCGAATGTTTGTTTTGAAGAACAACCGATTGATTCCAACCACAATGATTGATTTGAAGTGATCGACTCGACAACCGATAGATATGAATGAACCGAAGTTATGCATGTGCAACAGCTGATTGTTTCAAGAGACAAGCTGAAAGAAACATTTGAGGTTATGAACACACTGTACGTAAATTTTACTTTTGTTTTTATTTAACCTTACGTTTTTTGGCAGTATGACGAAAAATATAGTTCGTCACTCGGATCAAAAGTGTCTTTTTAATACTCGCTCATTTCCCAGCCTCGGCTTCGCCTCGGCAGTTAAACTGGAGCTCGTATTAAAAAGATCCACTTTTGATCCTAGTGACGAAATATACTATTATGAATCTAAAATTGAAAATACATAATACAACATACTACATGTTGATTCGAGTATAAATCAAGTGCAATTAATAACAAAAGAGCATTCATCTAACGTATCTTTAACTAACATCTTAACGATTCAAAATTGTCCTTGGTCTTCAATATTTTTTTAATGAGAGAGAAGTTAGAAGTTAGGTCCATTACATAACACTCCGCAGTTAGTGTTTATCTGCCCCATTGCTGCACGCCAGCGAGACTCATCCCCCTTTCGTGCTATCGGACATAGAAAACACTGCTATTGGAATTCTTTAGATACAATCGCTTACACTGCATTTTTTAAACCAAGACATAAACAGACCATTTAAGATATTGTATATACTTACTTGATACTTGATTCTTCCGTTAATAGGCTCATGGAGCGTTGAACCGGTCAAAATGTTATGGTGGTATAGTTTTTATTATATTTTGCTCCATCGCAATATTGTTTTAGGCCTATACATCTGTAGCGAAAATCATTTATAAATGTAATTATTTTTTAAACATTTGGCTCATCGGCAAAAATATTAAACAGTGTCGATCGTAGGTATACGACTTAATTTTATCGAAATGTTTTTCGAGTATTTACAATTTGTCTTTTTGTGGTCTTAGGTAGGCTTCAATAGTACAACTACAGTAATTGGCATTTTGGCTGAATTAAAATTTACGTTATCTAATATTTTGCTTAAAGATACACAGAAAACCAAGATTACAATGCAGGATCATCAGAAAATCAACGACAAAACACATAATCAGTAATTCATAAATCCACCAAGTTGCAGTGTTGCAATATGCAGTATTGCAATAATATAATACATTATCACCCAATAGAATACTGTTCAAACCAGATGGGAAACCAGGAACATTCGAGTCCTACTTTCCATATCCTATACAGGCGGATAACTGAATGAGCAATCTTGCTAGCTGACCCTGATGACCTCGGCAACTTTATGACATTTATAGTCCCTAATATTCTCGACGATTCGGTAGTTCTTCAGGTAAGAGGAGGAATAGGGGCTTTTTAAATGGCCCTAAACATTGTTTTACAAATAAGAAAATCATGTAATAATTTATAATTTTGCAGAGTACAAAAACTTCATGCAAGTTTTCACACTTTAAAACGTCTTAATAAGAAATATGTTGAGTATAGAGTTGACCATTATTTATCTATTTTTACTTCCTCAAATGAAATCAGTTGTCAAACAAGCATAATCACAAGCAAAGAAAATATAAAAAAATAGTATTATAGTATTTAAATTTAATCAATTACTTATTCGAATCCGTTAGAGCAATTAACTACGTTAATTTATTCATCAATTAGATTAACTTCCTCGGAATTTACACTAAAATGATGAAAATGAGCTAGTAAACAGTCAGAAAGCTGTCAATTGTCATTTTTTCTTGTTACTTTCAAACAAGTTTCAGTAGGAATTCGACTATGTATTAAATTTGTTTTGCCAACTAAAAACACGTTTGCATTATGAAGTTGTTTTTTTCCAATTTCAGAACAACTTTTGTTTCTCTGAGAAAACTACGAAGTGTCTCTAATTGGGTGAATATATGAATATAAAAATAGCATTAGTGGTATAATATCTTTATGATAATGCTAAAGTTAGTGTTATGGTTTGATTCCATTCAACAAATATAATTTAATTTATATTTTACTAAAATAAATCTATAAATTAGTTTAAAATACACAACTTTAATACGTTTAAACAACTATTTGCATAAAAACATCATTCGTATTTACGTAGCATTGCTACATCTAACCGATAGCCAGTGCCCGATCAGAAACATATTATCTCAATACGATACAAATTAAAAATAATGTATACAGTATGTTGTGTGATTATGCATAAAATCGTACAGTATAAGACACTACCAGATATTTTACTAAATAAAAAACCTTTACAGTGACAACCGTCCGTAAATTCCCCTCAGAGTTGTTTTGGCTACTTACCAAAGTAGACACTGTATTCAGACGACCACGAAAATTGACACTTTGTCAGGTTGTTTCAACAAAGTTGAGCTGCCATAAAACAAAGCAATGCTAACCATTGGGTTCATCGAACTAACTGCAAACAATATTCTCCGATTGCAAATCTCCTAGTTCTAATTTTAACTTAGTCCTAAGAACTAACTAAGAACTCGTCTAGGCTTTTTTACGTTTGCATCATATATATTATAATGATAATTATGACAAAATTGTCAACTGAGTAGCTATGTGTTTAAAATTGTACTTTATATTTTAGATGTGCCCGCTAAATGTAAAACTACCAAGTTCAAGAACAGTTTAAAAGACTGTCTTATTAAAAACTAATATTATAGTGTACCTTTTTATTTAGTAGTAACGTATAGATTTTAGTTATAACGTTAAATAGCATATTTATTTTATTTTATTGTAATTTGTAAGTTGTACGTTTGTCGATTCAGATTTGTTTAATCAAAATAAACTAATCTATTTTAGCCTGATCGCTGTCCTAAACCATTATCCCACTAGGAGAAACAGTAATCCAGAAAGACAAAACCCTAAAAATTACAATCACAATCACCCTCACTTGAAAAAAGGTGAACATGTAACATATCATAAGAAATAGACAATCTGATGACTGGTAAGTTATCTGCGCTCACACGCCATTGTTCTATTAACTCAAAATGCCATTGGAATATCAGTGGTACTAAATACTATTAACCCCAGCTTACCTAGTTGTGCGGGATAAGTTTATTTTGGGAGGGTTTTGGTTTTATTCACATATATATATATATATAACTATAACTGGATAGAGATGGAAAGCTAACATATTAGGTCCACTGTTTATATTGGTCAAACGGTCATCTTTCAACGAAACACTTTAAAGCCTTAAAACATCTTACACTTCGAAAAAATAAATGTACAGCTGTCCATCGAATCACAAATCTAAAATACTTTGACAAGTAATGATTTATATCTGATCCATAACTCATGTCTTTAGTTGAATTAAACCCCTCAGGAACTCTTCATTCTAGTTTCAACAATACAAATTGTCAGCTAGAAATTTAGAATAAAAATCAGTTGTATAGTAAATATTATTTTATAGATTGTAATACATTTACTCTGAAGAGAATCAGCCCTACAAACAAAAATTTTTAAATCGAAATAAGAAGATAAAAACTCCATGTATTCTTTATTTGAACATTATATAGCCGATTTTGAGGTTATGTTACACAAACCGACTGTAGTAATCTCATTATTCATTCATTATTTAAGTTCCTTAGCTAAATCAACTATAACATTAAACAGTTATCCAAAAGACTGTGAAGAGGTTTCTTAAAAGTATAACTTTTCGCTAAACTCTCAGATTATTCAAACCGAGACGACCCGCTGGCCAAACAAGATGGAGGACAGATGGAAAGTGGTCGGCAAAGGAACAAGTGAGGTTAGGTTAGGTTTCACTAGATAATTGACTCCCGGGCTAATCATAACAATGAGTACTTACAGGAACATCCGATGGAGCCGGGTATATCCGGGCAAGACAGAACGTACAGTGACAGACTAAGGCTAGGAGCTCTGCGCGAATCCGGAACGGTGGATAATAATTTGACAGCGCGCCGTAAAAAGTTCGCAGTCCCCCCCTCCCCCTCCCCCCTGCACTGTCATGCTTTATTTCATTCACGTAAGCAACGCAAGCTCACCTTGCGTCCATGTTCTTCGGGGAATCGGCGAGGGAAGAATGATAATGCATCTAGGGAGGGCGGATATATTTTTATATCAACATTTTATGTTTACTTTTCGTCCCATCTACATCTTAATAATTCATAAAAGTGATCCAGTAAAAAATTGTGATGTATTCTAGAAGTAATTTTGATCAAATCCGTAAGATAATGTGCAAATTTACTCCTTGGTCTATTTACTCCTTTTTTATACCTATACAACATCTCAGTTCAAACTCACAGGGCATTGAACTAAGCAACGTATTTTTCAAATATAAATTACAATATTCCGTAGTTTTAAGCTGTTGCTATAAGCATGCATATTGTCGATGCATAAATATTACCAGTTGCAGACAAAAGGCTGATTTAAGGATCTATATTAAAATCATCGACGTTTTTATTTTTGTAATTGCAATCTCATAAGCTCTGGAGCAAATATCCGAACGACGACCATTAAAAAGTTCCTAAACCATACCGTTAGTTAAAAAAATAAACAAGATGAGAATCCAAAAATGGTTTTAAGACAAAAATATCCAACATTTTTTTCCGACTATAGCAAGACATCAAAAGAAAGTTTAAAGTCAGATCGAGAACCAGACCCTAGTTATCAAAAGAATGTAATAAACCCGATGATGTAGTAATGACGGTTCCGAATAGACTTGTCCTGTAAATAATCAAGACCAGAGGGGCTGGACAAGAACATAACGCAGGACCGCCAGGGCCGGCCTGGAGTGTTCGACAACGACAAGAATGTTCCAACTGCGATGGTGAACATGTCCGTAAATGACTACATTCCTCATACCCGAGCCACTCAAATCCGTCGCCCCACAAGCTGCAGTCATTTGTCCCGTCTTATCACCTACGGCTGATAATAAAGGTTAAAATATCGCCGTCCTCGGTCACCAGGCATAACGACCCGCCACGTTAGCCGCCATCTTGGCCCGTCCGCCAATCCGGCGTGGGACTTTTCAAAGAAATAATCTAGAATGTTCATATCGCCCGAATATTTCGAGATTGGAGTTATCTTAATGCCCCGCTTATCAAGGGCAACATCAGCCGGACGACTCAATTTTCAGACCGCCAATAAGTTATCCAAAAATATTATAAGTAGATAACAGCTAGAAACAGTTTTAGTTTTATACTAAACAAAATTTAATGTTATTCATTTCTGTCTGGACCGTTTATGTAAAAACGGTCATATTAATGTATTAAACGGTGATATTAATTTTGAGGGTGCAAGAAACTAATAGAACTGACCATGTACAATTTAAACTTTTACCCTAATTTTTGTAAGATGAAAAGTAATTTATGCTAAATAAATAAACACACTAATTGTATATATAGGATAAAAGCCAAGTAATTTACAGTATATTATAAAAACTAAATCCTGTTCAAACAAAGTACAAGGATCCTAATAAAGATATTTTGTTATGTCAACAGGGATCAATCTTTACAAAAGCAAACGTTTGCGTGCGGCAATGCAATATGCAATGCAAATAATGCCAACAATGTTAACAATATTGGTACCACTATACACCCTTGAAGCGCGCCAAACTCTTGTTCCTATTTAAACCATGCATAGCTAAGCTCGCCAGCCAAACCCGGAGTTGGTAGTTAGAGTTATTGCAGTCTCCTTGCTCTTATCACTCGTTATCTTTGTTTTCACTTCACGACGAACCCATTTCCAAGCCTCGAGCTCATTGTTCACAGTTCTTCGTAACGGTCACGTTTCTTTTATCACTGTCACATGCTTCTCGACTTAATCTATTTCTTTCAACTTGTCGTGCTTTTGTAACCACGAAACCACGTTGATACTGACCATTTATTGGATATTTATCGTCTTCATTCAATAAGTAGCTTTTAAAATTGTTCCTTTAATTATTAGTTTGTATTGGCGAGAAACAAGTTGTTAATTTTCCTCTTAAAACGGGTTTTTTCATTCAGAAAAATCCTTTATCCAAGTTGAAACGGCGTTTTCACATAACTCTACTATACTTGCAAACGTTGATTGGGAAGCCTCCCAACAAAGCCACTTTATGTCACAAAAATTATTGCAAATCTCAGAAGTTCTTCTAGATGCTCTCTGCTTTATAGCAAACATTTATTAGCAGTTACAGTTATTTCTTAAGGCTTTCAACTCTGCAGATCTTTAAACTGGTTTCCTCATATTGAACAATCTCTGAAAAAAATCTTGGCAACCCTTTTTTCACTCAGATAATTAAGATAACTAACAAAAAACATACATACAAATCATTGCTTATCATGCCCAATTTGCACCGCGAATATGATATAAAATTATAGCCTGGGGAATTGCATTACCCGAAAAATTATGATACTCCGAAAGAAGGCTATCAGAATAATTGAAGAACCACAATAGCAAGGCTACTGAAAACCACACTTTATCAGCAACAAAATCCTATCACTGATTTCTATCTACCTCTAGGAAACAATAAGCCCAATCCTAAAAAATATCAGACTGCCACCAATATAAACTAAGGCAACCAACTTATTGTCCACGACAACCATTAACAAACACAAGTAACGTATCCTCCACTATAGGGGTCAAACCCTACAACTGTGAACGGAAGGTAAAAAAATTATAAATATCAACAAAAAAAAAAGTTATAATCGTATATTTTGTTACTATAGTCTTAAATATTTGTTGTATAATCATAAAATATCATTTATACATCCCCTAGGAATAAGCTCACATACAACCCCCACTTTGCTGCACTAACCACGCATTGCAAAACAAACAAACTAAATGACTCATAAAATTATAAGAAGAAAATGAGGATTGGTGATTCCCAGGTTTCTACGATCACAGAGACGTATACGTGGTGAATGGCAAACTGTTATTTACTAGGCCTACATATATGCAGATAACAAAACTGCATTATGTCAGTTAAAAATACTAGTTATGGCATTAAGTTATATATCTTTCAAAAGAGAAAGGCAACAGAAATTATATTGTTGGCTTCTGATGAGGGTGGATTATATGAGACATGATATAGATAAAAAGTAAATTTAGGCAATCAATAACCCAACATTTCTCAAATTGAAAACATCAATCAATTATTCATTTAATTAGCGTCATTAAGGTACTTTAGATTGTATTTTTTATGAATATGTTTAAGAGTTTACCAATTGCTTTTAATTAACTCATCTCAAACACTTGTTTACTTTGGCAATTAATTTTATTTTTTTAAATCGTAATATAGCTTCTAATGTATGTAATTAGTTACTAAGATCCAAGAACAGCAGTAATACATGATGACTTTCAACTTACATTCAAGAATTATTTTACCAAAATAAATACACTCGACAGGATAATTTGCCAGATTGTTTTACTATTAAAACATAAATGTAATGAACTATGGACTATTTATTAGCTTTTAAAAATAATATAAAATACATGCACAATGGCAGCGAATGTTCTTGATATTGTAAACTAATTGTTTAAAAAGATTTTACGAAATTATTGTTTAAAATATTTATTTAAAGTGATTAATATACACATGTATTTTAGCTTGAAAAATTATATAAATTATAAAATTATATTCCTATTGCAGTGTGAGATGTCAATCAAGTAGTTTAATGCTTGTTAGATAAACACTAATGACTCTATTGTTTTCTGAATGTGAAAACGCACAAACTAAATGAATAGCATTGTATTAAACAAATCTAGAATGATTTTTCGAAATCTTTACAATTTTAATTTCGAGCTCTGTTAGTATAAGTTATAATGTATCGGGGGGCTAAAATAAGTTAACATTAGCTAGTTTGCTAGGAGGTCAACCTACTGTAGGTCAAAAACATTAATTTAACAATCCAAAATCCGAAATCAACATTTAGTGGGTATAATGTTGAAATGAGATATGATATTTTTATAAATATGTTATTTTTGTAAAATATTTTAATTTGACAAATTATTTTACGAACGCTCAATAATGTACATTCCTTTAATGTGAAAATCCATGTATAATATACCTTTGTAAATTTATAAATCCGTTTTACAAAGTATAAGAGGTGATTGTTATTTACACTTATTTAACCTTCCGGTGTCACGTTTAAAGCATGGAGATTATGATGTGTTATTTTGGAGTGAAACATGGAAAATATAATATGTGAATATGTGAAATAAGCATGGTTAATTCAATAAATTTTAATTTTTAAATGTAACACAATCAAAAGTTAGGATAATAAAAGCTTCATATAACTACACAAAAGGGGGTGCCTACCTAGGGTACTCCCAACAAATTTATATGCTATGAGTACAGCTGGAACATTCATAACTGGTTTATAAAATAAATAAAAACATACCAATTGTAATAAATCACAATCTTATCAGTGTTTAACTTTGTTATGATTTATTTATAATTAAAAACAACTTTCTAAAACGTTATGAAATACAGTATTGTGTTTTAACATTGGTTTTATATCCTAGTTACAAGGCTTTAAATACAGTTACTAATATTTTTTACAAGTGATACTATCTTTAACACATTACAATTAATTTTTGCAATAGAATGGTAATATTTACATTGACGGACTACTTTCGTTAGTTTGAGTGTATGTCCCGCGCAAGGGAGTTTTTGTTAAAATAGAAAGCCACCCCGCTCTTCAATATGTATGGAGAAATTGTCTGCTTTCTCCCCCATATTTAATAATGACTCAGCCCGTATATTAAAGGAGTGGCCTCGATTTTACTACACTTCAACTACAATTTGGTTCTCTTACAAACATTTTTACTGTTTTAATTGATATGTAACTTAATGTTTCCATTAAAATCACACGCAAACTTCATTTACCTTTTACTTATAAAAAATTTAAATTTTACATATACAAATCATTATATCACATTTTGAAATTCCTGTTTCATATTTTCTATCTTCTAAATGAAATGGACATGTATGTTTTGTGTAATAGAACATTAACTCATTGAAAATAAATAGGTGTTTTAAAGAGATTAAATAATTTGTTTTTGAGGTTATTTAGCTGGTGTCAGTGTTTCCTTCCGTGGTAAGTCGGGGAATAAAACTTGTGTCATAAGATATTTAATGACCGATGTCAAGATCTATAAAATAAAAACTCATCGTTTTAAACCTGAATTAAAAAGGCGATCATGTTTGAAAAGGCTCTTGAAACGTTTTTAGTTGTGCACAAGAAAATCTGTAAATGTTTTTAATGGGAAATTTTTCTAAACTTGAGGTATGCTTTTTGTTCTACAAGCTTATTAGCAAAATAATTCTCCTATGATAGTTTCCAAAAGGAACTAGAAATAACAATTCGTCTTAGGCTTAATCCTACTATCTTCTTTGATCTGGTCTCTATAAATCTTGTCCAAGTTCTAAGTGATCCGAAGGTCATACAAAGCACTCAAGACACTCATTTAGTTATATTTCAGGTAATTTATATTAAACTCCTAAGATGAGAATGAATTTAAGACTTGGGTATTGGTAAATTTGACTAAAAGGTCATTTTACCTAGACACGTCGATGGTGAGAATATCTGTTTTTGGAAAATGTTTTACACTTTGAATTTCCGATTGTTTTCTCTGGTTTTCTTGGATACATGGTCTGATTTGCACAGCAACACAACGTATTCGTGCATAACCCTTGAAACTGTAATAATAAATGTATGTTGAAACTCGAAAATAATAAAAAATTATTCAATCTCTGATTTAATTTAATCCTGTTAAACCTCTTGCAAGCAAATTTCTGAATATCGCACTCATAAAGCCCCATAATTCATATAATATAGTAAATTGCATGCATTGTAAATTATACAACTTTAACAATTCGTGCGTTACAGGTGTAGAGAGAAAAAAGAATGGCAAAAAAAATTAAACTTGGTGATAATTTAAACGGTGATATTTTACCTATTAAAAGTGTGTTAACGTAAGTGCATTTTACGTTAAGATTTTAATAGATGTATAGTAAAAGGGAATGAGATGTTATATTTCCTACCCAGCCTACTCCCAAAAAACACAAATTATTAATCATACACAGACTAAACTCCTTAGCAAATTTCCAACACAAAAACTGATCATAAAACAATTGTAAATACTGGACATTAACGCATAAATTGAGTGTATACAGCTTCATACGGCAAATTAAATTTATAGTCATTATTTACTTCATGGTGGTAGATAATTGCAAATCACATGTTATTATTAGTTACTCAAAACTAACGATTGTCATAAAAACGTTAGCAATTTAATTTGTTCACAGCACTTTAATTAAAATTAAAATAATGAATTGCAGAAAAACAACCACTATTAAAGACAGATTGTGTTTCAAAACATAACCTATAATTACACACTATAGTTCACACTTATTACAACACTATCTTCTCCCTTAACGTAACCTATAGTTAAACACTATTGGTAGACAAACCCCACAGCTTTTTAACAAGTTAGATCTAAAGTGAACAGGCTTTTTACCAGTGAATTAGCAGTTTGCTTGTGCGGAGGCGGGAGCGCGGATACAGACTGGCAAGGCGGCGGCCATGTTGGAAATGCAGTGCAGCCGCGCCTCTGGCAGATAAGCACTGCCGCGGTGTCGGTCAGATAAACTTGATGGCATGTCAACCTATAGTCAGGTTGTTGAGGTTATCTTTATGTCCCCTTTAATCGCGACATTTCCACATATGTCGCCCCTGTACCGATTGTTTCACCATTATTCTTGAGGAGTTTGTCAAGAAACTTTTAAGCGGGGCATTTTTTGTTCCCGATTACTATTTTTGGTATCATATATATTTTTGTTTTAAATATACTATGAAAAAGGAGAATTAATATATTTATCTCACCTTGCTCCCCTCCAGTCGTATAAGCTGCAGATTCCTTTCGTGTTCTGTTGTGCGCAGGGTTTATACAATTACAAAATGTTATAAACCTATTTCAAAAATAGGATCTTTATTCATTGTTTGTTTGCTCGTTTATAAATAACCATTTTACTGCATAATTTAAATCATATTTTGTTTTTATTTAGTGTGTATAAACGCCTTTAATAATAACATTTTTTAATTAAATTAAAAACATAGCTTATTCTTCAATATTTGATCGAGCAATGCTGAACTTGGTCTACAAATAAGTTCTAGTAATTAATTATTTAAAATGGAGTGAATTATCGTTAGAAAGAAAGACAATTAAAATGAAAAAAAAACTGTAACATGCATGGAATATATATCAAGAAAAACATTGCAGTAAGAATAAAGAATGAAACAGAGTATCACTTTTAAACCCAAAAACGTTTGTTAATTGAGTCGCAACTTGTCCGAATAAATTAAAACCTCAGAACGATGCCAGTTCCAAAAAACATCAGCAGACTGCAAATGTGGCAAGGTTCCTCGACAAAATTAACTTGTTTTTGGGTTCAGTTAATAAATTCCACATCTAATGTGGAACCTGGACCGCTTTATTGGTAGTTGAAGGCGTAATAGGCTGCTGCTTTGAATATTTTTTGATTCCGTGTCACGCGGTGAGAGCAAAGCTCCCACGGAATTTCCAAAGTACTCACACCTACAATTGAGATCAACTCGCGTTGTTCGATCCTACAAATTAAGTTAAATCAACTTTAACTGTCGAAAACACCCAATGACTTTCCTACTGAAAATGCAATGGAATGTATGAAATAGTGTTTTAATGCATCATAGTCAAAATTTGATAATAATGCAATCCGTATATGGATTTATATTTCAATAGTTTTACGTATTTAATTTTGTTATAGAATTGTTTATTATAAAAGTATATATGGAATACTTAATACATAATACAGGTTGATAAAGGTTGGATTCTGAATTTAAATGTAACGTTATTTCCCATACACTATATCCGACATTCTAAACAGTTAAAATGTTTTAGGGTTAAAAAGCTTTTTTAGATTACAATCAACGATTTAAACGTTGGCATTAAGTAATTTAGGGATGAGTTCAATAAATAAAGCGTTTGAAAGCTAAATGGATATTTTTAATAAAATACAAATGTAAGTTGTTGGTAATTGTCAGTACAGTGGGTGTTTTAAATATAGTTTCCGCCAACTATACCGCCTGTAACGTCATTGCTAATGTTTAATAAAGCAGCAAATTCAACTTCCCACTTTCATGAACAGTCAACTCCAAGGACAATTACTTGTATACGGACAACTTGAAGAGTAACTAAATTTCATCATACTGGATATGGGGCTGTGTATGAACATTGAAGTAGCATCATCTTAACAAATTTTACAAAGTTTACTATGACAATGTTGCATCATATTTTTCGTTGTGAAGTGTGTTTACTGCACAGTTGCAAGTAACAGTTTTAACGCTGCGAAGAATAATTGAAAAAAGGGTTTGCGTTATAGAATAACTGATAAAACGTTTTGTCAGTTGGCCTTAAGACAGTTTTTGACTACCCTTTTAAGTAGTAGTAATATTGTATTTTGATTATTAAATATTCTTTGAAATGCTGGTAAACATATCTTACTTTAAAATGTAATTGGTTTTAAGGGTACTTTCTAAAATAATACTTGTAAACAATGTATTTTCATCGCTTTCCTGTACTAGGTTATATCAGCCTACATGCTTCCGGTAACTTTTAGCGAATTTCCCCTATAGGGAAGAAGCTATCATGGTAAGACTTAAGCCCGATACATATGTGTCCGTTACCTCGATAACTTTTGAAAGAAACGCCCGATTTTGATGAAATTTGGCACAAATGTGAAGAGTAATATTTATGACTTAAAGTTCGAAAACCAGATCGCTCGGACTATGGTAAGGGGGTTTTATGGGGGTTTTAAATATTCCAAAAATCAGTTTTTGAATTTTTCCCCCTACAATTTTAAAAAGACTTAATTTTGGTTATAGCCATTTTGTAGAGCTTAAATAAACAAATAATTTGGTATATTGAATCATTAACCTAGGTTAAGTGGATGTAGGGAAAAGTAAAAAACGTGTCCATAAAATTTCCCATGTTAATCTTATGGGAAAAAGATTTTCCTAAGATAATTTTACTAAAAACTTCACATTTATTTTTGCCAATCAGTTTAGCTCTACAAAACAATCATTTTGGTGTTTTAATAATTGTTGTTCTACATCCAAACGTTGCAGATATATTGAAAGTGCTAAACACAGAACGTTGTCCAATGTTATCGTTATGGAGGATAAATAAAATTTGATATCTTGATTATTTATGAATGTATATTTATGAAACTTGGTATGTGGCTTCAGCTAGTTGTGGTATATTGATATTTGCACAAAATGGTTTTTTATTTTCCCCGTAGCAGCAAATCTGCATACTCTGCCCCCATCTTATTCATATGGAGAATAAGTAAAGTTGTATATCTCCCTTAGTTATGAACCGAAATTAATAAAACTTGATGTGTAGCTTCACCTGGTTGAGTTATATTGATAATTGCAAATATACACATTTTTTTCTTCCTCGTTGCAGCAAACCTGCGTACTAAGCCCTAATGTTATTCTTTTGGAGAATAAATTAAATACTATATATAATACTTATTAATGAATGTATTTTTGTGAAACTTGGTAAGTGGCTCTATGTCGTAGTGAGACACATTTATATGCATTGGAAATTCGCTGAGTACGCAGGGTTGCTACGACGGGGGTATTTTGACTGTGTTAGGCCTAATCACAGAAATAAAACAGATAATATTTTGTCCAGTATTGGTAGAATATATTGGTATATTATTATCATGGTACTATAATTATTTTAATTGGAACTATATACTATTAGTATTGGCAATATTATTAGTATTTTGTTTTGTAATATGCGGCATTTTAGTACAACTGATATATCGAAGTAAAATAAGTAATATATGTGCAATACACACCCTACAAAAAATTAATTTTTGTTCCAATTTACATGGCACACAATATTTTTATTCGTATAAATAAATACGTACATAAATTTACATGGTTTTAATACGTGGCTATACCAAAGGTCATACACATATTTATTAATTACTTGTCTTGGCAAGAAGCCTTAGGTAAGAGAGGGTGGCGTTATTTCAAGCCATAGCAGATTTCGACTAATTGTGATTAACCTCTTTAACAACTAAAGACGGATTGACATGCTTTCTTATACTTTATACTTGTCCTTCGATAAAATGCCCATAAAATAAATAGTTTCCAAAACACAAGCTTCAAAGTTTCACCTTGAAATATATGTTTCGCTTGGCAGTTTCCTTTAGAAGTAAATAGTTGCACGCTGCTTATCACTCCCAGAGGAGTGTCATTGGGATTGCAGAAAGTGCATTTAGCTGTTATGTTAACGAAACTGTAGGACTGTAAAATGTGAAATTTCAGTGTATATATCCGTATTTGGTTACTACACAATAATGTCACACAACTTACGTTGCTCATATGAAACGATGGTTCTGCCTTATTTGCGAATCGATCGTCTATTATAATAGTTTATTAATCGTTATACCGGCTATACTTATATCGTTAGAAGGTCACACTGTTAGATAACCTAACCGGTACTTAATCTAAATTAAAATATTACCTTCGTCAATCAGCTCATAAAGTTGTAACAAATGTTACGGCCGTTTCAAAATGTATGTGTTGTGTGTGACAATTTTATGTTTTAACGACGCCTTATGGATGAAATTCAATGTCTGAGGATGGCACAGTGATGCTGAAACGGCCGTAACATTTGTTACAACTTTATGAGCTGATTGACGAAGGTAATATTTTAATTTAGTCATAGGAGCAGCTCAGGGGCTAGAAAAATGGATTTTAACGGTACTTAATATTAAGGTATGCCTCAATTATTCTGTAACACGATTATCGCTGCCCCTCCTAGAACATGGGAATGTTCGGCCCCCGAAAGGTTACAATGCTAATGCCGACGTCGCGTCGGCCCCCATATTCAAGCCCAATCGGTCCCAGCTCGGCCGGTGGCTCGCCCCTGGGCATATATCAATATTCAAAGCCCCACTCGGACCGGTGTCGAGCAAGCCGGTTTTCCGCCATCTTGGATTCTGTTTCGACGCCCGAATCGATAGTCTGCGCGCGCCATTCTAAACCCCATGCTTCTTCTTAATTAACTCTAATTTTAATCTGGAGTTCTACACTGCTCCGGGTATATTCATTAAACCTCACCCCCACTTTGTATGCAACGCTGCTCCTCCTTTCCTCAGTGATTTTTTTGCGATTTTCTCCGCGATAAATGGAAAATGCTTGTTATTTTCACTGCGAATTTTAAGAAATTAGGATTGGGAGCGAATTATTAATTATTTTGTCAGGACATATTTATGGTAAACGAAATTCGTGCAAAAATATTGAAGCAGTGGTAACTTGTCATTGCTGTTTGTTATATGTGAAATACCGTCGGCTGTGACATATCGATGGAATTATTATAACTGATGCGGCTGATAACAATTTTGAAATAGTTGGAAACATAATATTCTTTAATTTGTGTTGTGGTTTTATCTATAACGACTTAAACACTTTCATTGCATTAATTTTCATTCGCACGTTTCTGCTTATTTACTCACTATATAAATACAACTAATTGTAAGTATTTTGTAACTATTTATGCTCTCCAAAAGTAAACAAAGCGTATATATTTATAAACAACTAAATTTGCATACAAGTATACCAAATATTTGAATTACAATGTACAGATGTATAAACTCTTAACAATCTCCAAGCCTAATCTACTCCGTGTTCCCGCGACTGCGATCACAACCGGAACATCCCAAAACATTCGAGTAACCGATTCGCGAGTAAATCATATTCAAATGCTACAAAACGTGAACAACCGAGATTCGTGTATTTTGTGGTAACAAGATGCAATAAATCTTCAGCAGCGATGGGTGGCGATAAGGTGGACGTCGCGTAGTGCAAGGCCCACAACACCGATTACATCTGATAATCAACATGCCACTGCCTAAATGTGATTTAACACTGAGGCGTACACGTGAGCAGCCGAACATAAACATTCTCCCAGTTTGGCTGTTTTGCATAAATACTAACAGTGAGGCGGGACGGGATAGTAATGCGGCACAATTCGGATTCGGTGTTAGGTTAATACTACCGCGCAGTGATATCGGATCGAGGGCACTCCAGTCCATCTCGGCGTTTGTTAGATGACGGTAGTTGCATTCGAGAAATTATAGTGTTCCATAAAACACGTTACATGACATTTAGAATTGAAATTTATAAAAGATTATTTGAAAGTTTACGCTACAAACAATTATTTTATTACAAATCAAACCAAACAACTTTCAAATTCTGTTAATATTGAATTCCAAAGAAAATTAAGTTAAATTAGTTAGCACAATTTTTGAATATTTTAAATGAGTAAGCAGCTCTTGTTAGTACCACCTTAATGAAAGGTAATTATTATTTATAAATTACTGTAAACAATAAACAAAAAAGCAATGTATTAAAAAAGTACCGCAAAAACAAGTTACATCAAACTTTTCCCTGCACCTTGACAATTTTGCAGGGACAGTTGTGAATGTGTAATGTTTATTATTATTATTCAGAAAACGAACTAACGAATGACGGACGGGCGTGCCAGGGTGGATGATAGGTTAGGCGGACGGGAGAAGCGGTTATCTAGGTATAAGCAGCTAGTTAGCAAGCAGAGACCGGACGTACCTGGATGGTCGGAGACGGGCAATTAGTAGCACAAGGGTAATTGGAGCTCGGTCCAGCCAGCGTAGTCGGCGGGCGTCAGAACTTGGTATAATCGGTCAGCAGTTCTTTCGCTACAGGGGATGGATGTAGGTAGACGGGGCCGGGCGCGAGGCGAGGGGAGGGGGAGGGGTCCTAAAAAGGGGGGAATTTTATAGAGCGGTACCGTATAGCGAGAGAGACGAAGACGACGGTCCCGGTTCTAGGGCCGACGGAGATAGAAAATAATAATAAAATTCGAGAAAATTCCCCGTTTCTCGGAGCGGAGGGTTGAGGGCGCGCGGAGGAGGGGAGGGTGCGCAGACGTAGGCTGTACGTCTTCCGCGGAGGTAATGTGATGGAACCCGTGCGAAAAAAGAAAAACTAGAACAGTATACTTGCCCCTTTTACAACCCGGCTCGGCGCCCGGGCTTCTCATAGGAGAGATCGCTCTTCACCCCCCTCCCCTCGGTGCGGGCTTACCTCTCAATCAATTACTCCTTGCCATTAGCCCATGTCACGCCGGCACCGATGCCGACACCCGCTCCGCAACCCGTTCTCGTTCCCGTTCCCGTTCAAATTCGACCGTTGCGGTTGGACCGAAACGACAAAAACTGTCGGCCGATTATAAAGCTCGTTAAGATCGCATATTATTAACTAATATTCATTATCATCCCCGCTTATCTCGATTCATAGGCGGTGCCTACCTCAGACAGAACCGGTATTTAAAATATACGGAATAAATTCGTCGGATTCCTCATTCCGTATGACGTGTAGCGTGCAGCGTTGCCTTCTAAATATGTATAAGCCTTCTACTCGGCCCCATTCAGTTACCGAACTTATGTTTCTAAGAAACTAGGTGTAGTCAGTCTAAGACACAAACATCAACTTCTGTTACAATTGTCATGAAAAATTAATGTGAATCGGTGTAAACCTTTGGAAGCAAATACATAAATCAACGAATAAATGTGTTTGAAGTGTATACCACCCTGACATACTACCTACTATGTAACTTCAATGGGGCGTGGTAGTAAGTTCTTATAACAAGACAAGACACATCATGAAACAAAATAAAATTAACAACGATTTCTACATGGGTACGAATTTTATTTGCATTGCTAATAAAAATCAATTCATTAATTCAACAATAAATTTATTTTTTTAGTCTATACAAATACAAGATACCAGAACTATCAATGTAATACCGATTCGTTTTATTGTAAGCCAAATATGTCAAAGACGGATACAGACATTTTAATACTGCCGAGTAATTTTAATTTTGTTATATTAGGTTAGGATTATTGGTGTTTTACGTTATTCAATTTGTGTTATATAGTTTATCATAAAATTATTTTATTATTAAACTTTCTGGTGCTGACCAAATGATAATATTCACATAATAAACGATCACTTGTTCAAAAACGTTTTTTACTAACGTAATCGTACGGCTTATCATATAGGAGTGAATTGCCGAAAAGAAACAGCGATCACTATCGTATACTTGTTTAATTTGTTTATTATTAACTATAAAGTTACGAGATGAACATTGAGTTACTCCTTTATTTATTTATTTAAAAACTGTGTTGAAGATTGAAAAAAAACGTTGGCTTTAAAACGTTAAAAAAATTACCACCCTCTAGTGACTACGGGAAGCGAATGGAAAATTAAGCTTGCATTTAATAATCTATAATATTTCACATACCGCAAGAAAATTTACATCAAAAACCGTAGTTTACATGCATTTAAAACTTGACTTGCCGCATCGCTCCAGTTTTCCCCTTATATGATGAGTTTATTTCAAATTCCATTTTACGCTTCATGCTCTTAATCGTTAAAGACATGCCCCTAAGAAATGTAAGGGAAATTCCTGTTAGTTAACAACACCGTGCTATTGTCACTTCAAGATTTACTTATTTTTAAATTACACTGGTTTAGAGTTAATCTCAACCTAAACCTTTTTAAAATAAAATTGAATTTCACTGCTGAATAGCCAAGACTAACTATTATTGGTTAATCCGCTTTCTTCTTAGCTCCTATATCCAAAACGTTCCGTTTTCATCCCAGTCCTGGTCTCAGTGCTGGCTCACGTTCTTGCCACTTCACCAGTCTAACTACCCTCAAGGAATATTCATATGTCCTCTTCTGCATTTTCTTTCTTCATTTCAGGCTTCCTTTTTTGCCCGAACGACTTTCTCTAGAGTTGCCTCCACCACGGGCGCATCGCCGACCTACTTTCCCGACCTCGGACCTAACTATTAATCCTTTGACAACTCTAGGATCATAAATTACAACCCGATAAATAAAAATCCATTCGAAAACTATCAAAATTCTATGATGCAAACATGATCAAAGTATATGGCAATGACAATTCCGTCTTAAATTGTTGTCATTAATCTGATTTATATTTCACTATTTTGCATGTGTGCAGTTTCAAAGTTTACCTCCCACATAAATTACCCTACCCAACATAGAATATCCTTAAGCAGTGTTAATTTCCCTCATTAAATAAACAAATGTTGCTTCGTTTGAGTACTTAAAAACGATTTGGACAAGTGAATATAAAGTAAAATTACTTCTTATTTACTTGCCAGTTATATTGTGAGAAACAAATTTGTATATACAATATGTACAAATCCTCTAGAGTTGGTAGTTTCCTAGTCCACATTTAGCGAGATGCCTGAAAATGCTCCTTTTTCGGAAAAATAGTCTTCCCATGTTAACCATCACTTCCGTTAAAGGTCTTAAAGGAAATAATCAATTAGTTTATTAGACGAGCTAGGATCATTTTAAGAAAATACACTTTTAGGTCAACTATTTATAACTAAGGAACGATTTGTAACCAATAAAATGTTCCATAATAATAACTGTTTTAAATAACAAAAAAGTTATATATATATATATATATATATATATATATATATATATATATTGCTATTTTATACAACAAATGCCATGATTTTACGTTGTTTTTATTTTTTTTTCGCTCTTGAAATGTTTTCAATAGTTTATAACCACTCTGTATATTTTAAATTATATTTAAGTTTAATTTTAAGCAACCCCAAGGAATGAAATTGGTGAAAAATGTACTACAAATATTTTATAATCATGTGATTTCACTTTTCGTCTTTGAATTGCCTCCAAATTCACCAGTTTCATAAATCTAGAACATTTTCCTAAATGAATGGACGGGTCCCATGCCAAATAGTCTGCGGGACGAACAAGGAAGGTAACAGGTAATATGTATTTGTTATTATCTACGTAGTTTAAACGAGAGTGATTTTTTACTGGAAATATTAGTATAAATTTAAATATTTTATTAAATGATTGGCGATTTTTCACCATTTCTTGAACCTAAGAACCCAAAAACTGTGATGACACATATTTTAGGGTATTTTGCATGTATTTTTTATGAATCTATGTCATTAGTTTTAAATTCAATTGACAATAGAAAAACTACCATTACTGGATTGAGTTTTTGTCTTGATTAAGATTTAAACCTGATCTCTAAAAACGATGGTAACACGTCGTTGATGTACTTAATGCATTGTTGCTGTAATAAGTCCAAAAAAATTCTACCTTTTTTATCAAGATTTTGAATTGAGGGTATAATGGTATGAACAAATGATAATATTGTTTAAAGAATATTTTCACGGTTCAGTTTAATGTGGGCTCACAATGAGTTAAACAACAAACCTTGGGTAGCATTGTCTTAAGTAAATAAATATAAAATATTTTTAATCATTGTTCATAGGAAACCCCAATGCATATTTAATTTAAAAAACTGATTTCTGTGATTGTAAATGTTCTTCATGTATAATTTAGATGCATGTATCATTCCAAATATATAATTATACTTAAAATTATCGATTTATTTTCTTGAATCCGATATTGTATACGCTAGATAAAACCTTACCTAACCTGTAATACCTATCAGTCCATCAGTCGATATGCTGTGCATTTTATCAGTAATAAATCAATGAATGTAAAACTTGTTTAGTCATAAGTAATCCTAAAAAAATATAACATGTTGCAAATATTCTTTAGCAATTAAATGATCGTTTTTATGGACTCACGCTCATATATTTATGAAATACGCCAATATAAAAACTGTTTATTTTCTCTGGATACTTGATATCATAGTGGTCCCAGGCCTAGGTCTTACTATCCCATCAACAGTAATGGCGCATTTTCACAAAGGGCTTTAAATCAGCAATCCGATGCCTAGCGTTTTCAGTTGCATTCTACACCAAATAGTTTGCAGAATATACCAAACATGAAATATGTAGTGGCATACTGGTGTATTATAATTTGACTCGCAGAGATAAGGCAAGGGCGGTCTTTTCTCACGTTCTTATCTCAATAGGGTCTGTTGCGTGTTTAGACCACACAGCAACAGCTTAGGTGGTCGGTTATTCTAATTTTTCTAAACCAACACATTCTTAAAAGCGATGCATTTATTTCATTGTATTAATTGGTTTTATTTGGCCTAAAATCCTTTATCAACATTGTATTAAACAATCTATAGTTGTATTTATCTTTATTAGTAAAACTCATGATTACTATTTTCAAAAAAATATAGTTAGATCGAGACTAAATATAGTATAGTCAAACCAAAAATTTTTAGGAATTTACATCTACATTGTGTGACCATATGTTCTTCTGAATTGAGGAGCTCGTGACCTCATAGTCATCGAAATGATCATAAGCACACGCTAAATACTGTTTACATAGCGCTAATGTCAACGAAAAATAGTATTCTAATGATTTTAGAACTTTCTCAAAGCGTTTATACTGAAATAATCGAAGTAGCTATCCTAAACATTACGTTCTGCGTGAGCGTAACCCCTGTTGGTATATTTGTGCCCTTTAGGTTAATTTTGAAGATTTACTTCATGGAACTTTTTTGGAGTATTACAGTATAACTAATCTCCCGTTGGATACATATAAGTATCCAGTTTCCCGGGAAAGATTTATGTGCTCACAGCAGGGACAAAAGAATGAATCCACATGTTTTTTTCCATCGCCACTTTTAAATAGCGTTCTTATATAGGTCTGGTTCACCGGTTGACACTCAATCAGTAAATGGTACGTTGTAAGTTTACTTCCGCCCTCATCAATAGTTTCTGGAAGTTTTAGATAATTTTACTCATCCCACTTGAAACGCCTGCAAAATACATTGCATGTCTATGTAGTTTCCCTTTTAGATCAATATGATATCCTTGTAAAACTGTAACGTTTTTAAAGGATTATGCTTGGTTTGCATCCACTTACATTTGATATATTTTAGTATTTTTGTGTGTATTAAATGTCATGAAATTTAAGGAAATATATTCACCGTTTATTAAACCCTACGCACGTATTTATTACCCCGTATTTATTTGGACGTATTTTATTAATCCTTTTTATCCTGTCAAATATATTCGTAAATATATCACATATATTCAACAAAGGTAATATTAGATGAATAAAAGTAATTTATTCGAAAAAAATAAATCCGAAATATTTCCAAAATGGTATATAGCTTTTATTTGAAATATTATGTAACTTTGTTATACTCTTTCACTGGATATACTTCCAAAAACTTTTCAAATGTCTTTTTAAACTGGATATATTCTAAAAGCACTACTAAAAACGTATACCAAAATTCTTACGAGTATTTTCTAATAGTCAGAACCATTATGTTTGCTGAATTCAAAGCATGAAAGGGAACAGTGTTTTTGAAACATTATACCAACCCCTTTGTTCAGCAATGTTGTTTAAAACAACTTATGGCACACAGAGCGCCTAAATTCAGACAGTTCTTATGAAATATGTTTTGGGGAAACAGAGGGTTCAGTTATTGAAACAATTCAATCATGGCCCGACAATTGGTACAGTGCCACCCCTTGCTCCATGCCATTGGTGGGGCACCCATACGCGTCCCGTAAAACGTTATTGCTCTCCGGGTGGGGGGTGGGGGCCCCTCCATCTCCCCCATCGACACCACCCTGCAACCCCAGCGGAGGGGTACATTAGGAACGAGTTCAGTAGGGGGCGAGTAAAGCAACATCAACTTACTTGTTTATTAAATGTTTCAACCCCTTCTTTCCCTTCTAGTTTTGTGTGTATTATAGATTATTATTTTTTATTTTATTTTGAAATAATTAACGAATAATGGTGGAGAATGTAATAGTGTTAGGTGGAATGCGTGCTGTAACATTATAAGTATTACTTAAAATACAGTGTTAAAATTGTTTTAAAAATGCGGTATGGTGATTGTTAATCTATGATTTTTCGGTTTTGCAAAACGAAGTAGAAAAATAATAAATACTTAAATCAAAAATATTCAAACAAAATACATGATTAAAATACCGTTGTATTTTTTAACAATACAATGTAACTGGAACTTTAAGCTGGAAATAAGGCGATTTAAGGGTGTTTAGCCTCACCGAAAAACTTTGTTTTTTCCAATAAAAGTAAAACTATCAATATCTGTTACGTTGTTTTCAAATACATAATTTGAATAACTTATTTATGATTTTATGTTTTTAATCTAATTAATATGAGAATTATGAGTATGATAAACATGGTTGTCAAAAAGTTAAAGATGACTTTTGAAATATTTACGCTCACTTGGGGGACTTAGGATATAAAAGTAGAATTTCTAATGCATTGCGTTAAGTTGTCCATTTTATGCGGAGTACGTGAATTGTATACTTAATAATGCGTTCAAAATATCAGAATGCAAGCTGGTACTTCGCAATAACCCTAATTTAATTTTATATTTATTGAACCTTGTTTACATATTTTACTGAAATTAAATATTGCAATTGCTTAGTTGCTTAATTACTTTATAATATGACAAAGTAATCTTAGTTCCTTATTTTAAGGCGAATGAATTATGAGTGTGTGAGTGAGAAAACCTACATTATGTTTGCAAACGACACGACAATCCTCTTTCCAAAGTGAAATATCATCACGATTAAATAGAAAAAAACATTGCAACAAGCCACATATATCTGTTCATATCTAAATCTACAAATAAACAGATATAAAACTGCCAACATAAACTTCTCAACATCAAGTCGACAAACTGAAGTTATTTCTGTCAACCTTACGTCAATCATAACAACACCAACAAAATTTGTAGGCATAACTCTGAATGAAAATTTAGAATTTTATTGTGTTTTTACTTTCTCCCCTTATACATCGTATATGGAGAAAGTATTGTTTTCGTAACAATTTTCGAATTTTAGTTGTTAGTGGAAATATTCGTTTTGGTGCTCCCTGAACCCAAAAAAGTGATTTTTACGTGATGTCTGTCTGTCTATCTGTCTGGATGTCTGGATGTGTACAGAGCTAGAGCCCACACCAATTGGCCGATTTTGATTAAATTTGGTATGTAGGTACTAAACCTCGATATCTCAAGGTGTTTTTTCAGTTTTTGGAAATTTTTATTTTTTTAAGTGTAATTATCCCCCAAAAACCGCTAAAAAACATGAAAAATCCGAATATCTCAAAATCGGCTCAAACGATTTTGATTAAACTTTGGTGGTTTGTCGAGCTTTATGATTCCAACAAAATTACACAACCCGCCTTCCTGGAAAAATTCGGGTTCAGAAATCGCAGGACTTAAAACATCCAAAATGCAGTTATTTCGATTTTTCATAAAAAACCATAAATGTTAAAAAATATTACTTATCACCATTAAAAAGAGTTCAAAAAACTAAATAATTTAGTATTTTAAATTATTATTCTGCAATTTCAGGTTGCGGAGAAAACTGAAATTTTAATTTTGCGGTAAACGCAGCACATTGTGCAATGTTATTCTTATGGGGAATATCAAACTTACCATTTCTCTCTTATTTACTGATCAATTTTGTTTAAACTTGATATGCAGGTAAAGTTAGCATTGATCAACAGAGGATATTCGAAATATGTTGCAACTTAACTGTGGGGGGGACAAGGGAGCATTTCCCCTCTCAAAACCACTATGTGTAGCAACGGATTCCGTAGTGCCTCCCAAAATGGGGTTTGGGTGAATATTTCTGAAAAAAAAACTATTTTAGACAGTTTTATGTACATTCATCTGTACTTTATATTCTATATTTAGTAAATAAAAAGTAATTTATTCATTGAAGTTGCGCTAAAAGGGAGAAAGTATGTGTCAGTTTCCTGATACCGTTTATTTAGCTTGGAAAAACCACATTGAAATATTAGAAAGCAAACTTTCATCAGCACGTTTAGCACTTAGAATAATCAGATCAATAACAGATAAGAAGGCTGCTCAAATAGTATACTTCGCACTTTTTGAAAGCCACCTAAGATTTGGCATTATCTTAGGGCGCAGCAATAGACCAGCTAATCAAAAACAAAAGTCATACTACAAAAGAGGGCTCTAAGAAAGATCGGACTACTCCATCCGTAAAGCCACTGCAAACCATTAAAAAAATATAAATCCAATATAATCCTTACTGTTCCATTTCTCTATATCCTTGAAACCATACAAATTTTACAATTAGGCCCACATAAAATGAGAAGTGATTGCAACAAATACAACATAAGAAACATACATTTAAATTACAATCTTCTACAGTATAGATTAACTAAAACCAGTAAATCATAGGGTAATTTTTGTATGTACTGCCAGACAATTTTGAATCAACAAAAAATTGCAAACTTTTAAACAAAACTTAAATAGTACCTCCTAAATAAGTCATACTAAATCTCAAATGAACACTTTGAATAACATCAAAAACAAACAGAAATAGGTATGTGACATAGAAATAAATGCTCAAAAGTACTATACACATATATACACAAGACGAAGATGACAAGTCCCTGGTTTCTCACGACTATGAAGAAAGAGTTGCCTTACTGACAAAGACCAGCTGATTCATTTGTCAGGAGCATTAATTAATAGACCAATGACCAAGGACAGCTGGATCTACCACAATTTTAGATATTGTCCACGATCGATCAGAACATCATATCATTTTAAATATCAACAAGCATTTATATTATTAACTAACATTAAATTAAACCAATTTTATGCAAATGCTGGTGCGAAAATATTTTTAATGACATTTTATTCTTAACCATCTGGTAGTTATTTGTAATATTGTATTTATTATTTGTGGTGAGAGTCTTGATTAAGTCGTAAGTCATAAGGCTCTTGGCTCTGCCTAAAAGGTCCATAATTTATTCCTTAACAACTAAAAGTTAACTATTATTACAATAAATGCTTGAAAATTGGTAGAGGTATTGCGAATTACAAGTATCACTTGTAAACTTGTATACTTGTAATATTATGTACGTATGTGTTTTTTTAATGTTTTATACCTGTCAGTAATGTAAATATATTTATATATTATTCTTTCAGGTTTATAAAAAATACTTGCAAGTATTTACCAATATGTATATAATTATAATTTGTAAATTAAAAGTTTGTGAGGAATAATTTTGTTTAATCAGCCCTTTTTCGATTAAATATAAGTTTAAATAAATGTTTCATAACTTTCAAAAGGATTAAAATTTGTTTAGAATGGAAATGGCTTTGCTTTTTAATTACATGACGTGTTATGTAAAATGGAAATATCATATTACCAGACTATTGTTTCTATTTCACTCCAAACACCAGTTTTAATTTTAACAACTAGACATGCAGTGCAAACTTATTTACAAGTTAGCTTGGACGTAAACTTTAAACGGATTAAAATGGTGCCATATGGCGGGGGGGTCTTATTCGTTACGTTTACGCTATATTAATTTTTCCTTTCGAACTATTTTACAGTAAATTTGAAAGCCAAAATTTAGGTCAATAATGAATTTTTTTGGTGTAATCATATACTCTTGTTTGTCAAAAGGCCCAGAGAATCTAACATATATACAGCCGCATGTGTAACTCACTGACTGACTGACTGACTGACTGACTGACTGACTGAGGTATACGAATTCTAGACCACTTCTAGAGGAGCTAGAAACCTGAAATTTTGCATGCAGGTAGCTTATAGCTTGTAACCCCCAGGAAAATTGCCAAAACCAACAATATTTTATTTTAACCCCCCTAAAAAAATATTTAAAACCCCCAAAAAAGGCTCATTTTAAAATTCCAGTTTTTGAGCTCTAGCGCGCGAACGGATGGTCCTATCAAAAAACGGACACCACCACGTGTCACGGGTTTTGCAAGATCTACAACTTTGGTCCTATGACGTTTTGTCGTATCTCGTCTCCTTCACCCTTAGATAGCTCTAGATTTTTAAAAATTTTGAGATTTTGTGGCGGTTTTTTATTTCATATCACGTTAATATACTTGATGAAGGCCTAATATTGGGCACGCAGTATGTCTACATCACACTTAGTTAATAAAAGCAGAAATATGACCAGTTTTTATTACTTAAACCTGTCGGAAAATAAAAAAACTGTTAAATTTTATAGATTTGGCCGTTTTCTAAGTATAAGTAGTAAGGAAATGCCGGTTCCGGAACAATTGTTATTAATTAGAATGCACTTATCACCATTTATACTTTAACTAGGATCGTGATATATGGCTTGCGTGTGCGTTGCTCCTTTTCTTCCCAAATCCTACTATTTTTTGTTTGGCCTATCTCAAAAAGAAAATTTTGGAATACAAAATCGAAATGTAGTATTTTTTATTTGAGCTCTAGCGGCCAAACGGGTTGTCCTATCGAAAAACGAAGAACACTATGTGCCACAGATTTTAGACGAACTACAACTTTAGTTCTGTGACATTTTACCGTATCTCACCCCTTTCACCATTAGTTAGCGCTAGATTTTTTAAACTTAAGCTTTTTCTAAGATTTTTTGTGGTTTTTAATGGTTTTTCGCCCTAATGTAGAACTTAGATGCCTAATAATTATCACACAGTATTCCTACATTACAAGTAGTACCAAGCAACACTCACACGCCCAGATTAAATATCTTATACACAAAAAAAATCAAAGTCTTTGAGCTTTTGTCGATTTGTTCGTGTATTTCGGGTATATTTTCTATATTGCGCTTTGTCGAAGGTAAAATCTCATATAAATCATGTCATATTTGCTACAGAAGGATTGTAGAAACCCAAAGTCATAGTATTTCAGATTGTTAACGGTGGTCGTATTCCTTATAAAGTTCAAAAGACGCCTCATAAAGGCTACGTTATACATCAGTTAAGGGTATTCATTTTTTTTTCGAGCACTTAGGTAATACATTGAGGCTTAAAATTTAACATACTACGTCTCCATGCCAAGTCGTACTCAGCAACAGGCACAGGACCGGATTTTATAGGTTAAACCCTTAAAATAATCAAAGCCTTGAAATAATTGTAGAATTTAGGTCTTAAATAGAATTTGGACCAGTTTACATTAAACTGTGGCCAAACAGTGACCTGGGGGCGAAGCCTCCCACAGGGGTCTGGGGGCGGAGCCCCCAGCGAGCGAAGCGAGTCTAAAATATATACAGCCGCATGTGTAACTCACTCACTCACTCACTCACTCACTCACTCACTCACTCACTCACTCACTCACTCACTGAGGTATACGAATTCTAGACCACTTCTAGACTAGCTAGAAACCTGAAATTTTGCATGCAGGTAGCTTATAGCTTGTAACCCCCAGAAAAATTGCCAAAACTGTCAATTTTTTATTTGAACCCCCCTAAAAAAATATTTAAAACCCCCCCCAAAAAGGCTTATTTTAAAATTACAGTTTTTGAACTCTAGCGGCTGAACGGATTGACTTATCGAAAAACGGACACCACCACGTGCCACGGATTTTACAAGATCTACAACTTTGTTCCTGTGACTTTTTGTCGTATCTTGCTCCCTTCCCCTTAGGTATGGCTAGATTTTTCAAATTTCAGGCAATTTCGACGGTTATTTTTGTGGTCTTTAATTTACTATCACTTTAATTTAGTATGTAAAGGCTTGATATTTGGCACTCAATATTTTTACACATTACCCTTCACGAAACACTCGATAAACTAACATATTTTAATAATTAAACATCCCAAAAAAATTAAAAACCCTAATTATTCTATAAATGACAAACTGCATTATCGACTTACTCAGGTAATTCTAGATAAGCTAGAAACATGGAATTAGGCCTATATGTAGCTTGTCTATTGAAACCCCCAGCAAAATTTCAAAAAGGTATAATTTTTTATTTTAACCTCCTCAAAAAAAATCAAAAGGGAGGAAATTTTGAACATCTCCAAAATTGTCTTTGTTTTTGTGCTGTAGCGGCCGAACGGTTGGTCCAATCGAGAAACGGGGACTACTATAACATACGGGCTTTAGACGATCTATAACTTTGGTCCTATGACTTTTTGTCGTATCTCGTCTCCTTCACCCTTAGATAGCGCTAGTTTTCTCAAATTTCGGCATATTTTCTATATTTTGTGGCCGTTTTTTATTTTCTATCACGTTAACACACTTGTCGGAGGCCTAATATTGGGCACGCAGTATGTCTACATCACACTTAGTAAATAGCAGCAGAAATATAACCATTTTTACTACTTAAACCTGCCGGAAAATCAAAAACTCTTAAAATCTATATATTTTACAGTTTTCTAAGTATAAGTAGTAAGGAAATGCCGGTTCTGGAACAATTGTTATTAAATAGAATGCACGTATCACCATTTATACTTTAACTAGGATCGTAAGATATGGCATGCGTGTGCGTTGCACCTTTTCTTCCCAAATCCTACTATTTTTTAGTTTGAACTATCTCAAAAGAAATAAATAATTGTGAATAAAAAAATCAAAATGCAATATTTTTTTATTTGGGCTCTAGTGCAGAACGGGCTGTCCTATCGAAAAACGAAGACCACCACGTGCCACGGATTTTAGACAAACTACAACTTTATTCATATGACATTTTGCCGTTCTCACCCCCTTCACCCTGGGTAGTGCTAGATTTCTTAAATCTTTAGCAATTTTCCACCAAAACTTAGTGGTTTTTATTTATTTGACATTAAAAAATAGTACTTAGAGTCCTAATATTTGGCACGGAATATCTCTACATTACAGGAAGTATGTGGCAGAAGTCGCATGACCAATTTGAATTGTTTGAACCCTAAACAATTTTGAAAATCCTCTAGTTTTTTAGATTTCCCGGTGTTTTCGTTGATATTTGGGCATGTTAGACTTACATAGTGGGTAAAAACCAGCACAAATTTGTTTTGATTAGTTGGACATGTCCTATAGACACCACATGTATTATTATTATTATGGTATGTTATGACGGTGTATCCATCCACAACATTTAAAAATCGTTATTTACAGGTCATACTAAAAAATGTTTCAAAGTTATTCAATTATTTGAATAACTTAAATTATACCCGGAGTCTGATTATACCACTAATATTATTATTTACCTGGTTTCGGTTTTATATCCACGTAGTATTATATTAATAGTAGTAGTATTTCGGCTACATTTCCTAAAGTTAGGAACTCCAGATTTGGCATTCATGTGCTTTGCACTTTCTAACCAAAGAGAAAATTCCTAAGCCTTACTTTTTCCAGTTTTACTACCTCAACAACTTAATAATGGCGGATAGAAACAATCGAAATCTCGTGTTGTTTAAACAGTTCCAACGGCCATTCAAATGCTCTCATATTTAAATTTCTGAAGATTGGTCTGTTTTCTTAGTATGAGTAGTAGTCTTATGGGGGTTCTTGGCCACTTGATTTGACGCCACTTCAAAATGAGGCCAAACAGCGACCTGGGGGCGAAGCCCCCCACAGGGGTCTGGGGGCGGAGCCCCCAGCGAGCGAAGCGAGTGTTAGTATATACGGCCCTCTACATGGCTAGCATATTTATCGATCTAATTCTCTCTTTTCTGCATGGTATTTCTAATTGTTCTACATTAACTTTCCTTCAGATGGTATTTCTGTCAATCCATAATGTAATTCTAAGCTTTAAGCGTGTTCTTAAGGATATATATTGTTATTTCAACACGTACAACAGACTGTATATAATAGCTATAAAATTTATTTTGTGTTTAATCTTGTTTTGCTGGGGCATTTATTTCGATTACGTTTCTTTGTTTATAATAAAAGTTTATCTATCGTGGTTATGCCAGCTCTTTATAATAACTAAACGGTTGCAGCCACTTTTCTCACGTAAATGACCGATTAATACCAAGAAATAACCTCGTGGGTGTTTCTTTGGCAGCTGACTGGTTGTTTTTAAACAGCTGGTATTATTTCGTTTTAGTTATTAACCTATAAAAATGTATTTTAATAATAATATGATTATAATTATATGTAAGCAACTTGCATGGATGCTGAATGCTATTAGGTAACTTAAATTGAATGATATACCATAATTGTGTAACTTACCATCAACTAAAATTATATATGAGGTAATCATATTATTATTTGACTTGTGTTCCTACAGCCAGTCAAATTTCCAAAAGGAAGTATCGATTTCTAGATTATTTATCTCATCATCTCTCTGTGTCAGTCTTCTTCTTGCATGTTTAAATGCCTATATACATATCTGTTTAACATAGCCATGTTATGTGCTATGGGGTAGTCGGAACTATAATATATTATATATGATCAGTTGCGGTCAGATTTTAACTCTAATTTAAATTTTACAATTCACTTTACTAAAATTTCCATGAAATGGAAGGGAACCAGACAAGACGATTTTTCTTTTAACACGTATCATAAAAATTCGCTATTTTTGACTATTGTGTGAAAAATGTAATTTTTCAGGTATAATTTAAAAATACTAACATCTAATCAACACTAAACTTGTACTGTGTGAGGTATTCTTAATATTTTTGTCTCAACATAACGACATCAGTTACTTCAGTCTGACCTGTATCTTGTAAACACGTTCTTTGGCCTCAGGCATGTTTTGTTTTTGTTATTGAATCCCTCTTAATTATTTACTTTTTACAGCGAGCGCCATCTTGTTACAATGATTTACAATTGATTCGATATAAACATGCAATGATTAGTGAACGTCCATAATGATGGTTTTGTGGACACTTTTAATGGTTCGATAGTGATGCAGAAGTTCAGAATGCAAATGAGACGATTAAATTTTACGTAAAAAAACTCATACAAGAACTACATCAAGATCAATAAGGATTCAGCACTAACCCCTGGATACAGTTAAGAACTTATTGCAATAACAATCGTACAAACTATCATTTACAGTAATGTAACTAGATTCTTTAGGTTATACTAACATTTGTTTTGATTAATAAAACAAACACTAGCTGAGGTGAATCTTTAAGAGGTGAATTTGAATTTCACATTCATTGAAAAATGGTTGAGCTACTTATAAAAAGGTGGAACATTGCAAGATGCATTATATTTAATTAACGGGCCAATTAGTCGTTAGGGGCATTTTTCCAACTCACTCTAAAGTTATTTAGTCTATATTAAGTCATGTATAAGATAAAATTGTTTAAAGTAGAAGTTCAGATCCTTGATTAGCTCCTACTGAACTTAATTAGGATGATGATGCATTGCTTGTTATTTGTACCAATATTGACGCTGTTCAGATGTTGTACTCTGTACTTCTTTATGAATAAAGATGATTGACTATTATTGGAGGTGTGTGATGGGCAGTGCTAAGGCGTAGAAGTTCAGAGAACTCTAAAGATCCTGGTCTTAAAAGGTTTCTTGGCTCTGTTGTGTGTGTCTTCTCAGCAAAGTTTCAAACAAGTTAACCTTTTTTGGTGAATGGTGAATCCTATTAAATATTATTGTAAGATTCCCTCATACTTAATAAAACCTACCTATATATAGAATTGAAAATTTAAATAAAAAAGGTTCTATGATGGAGTGATTTCAGAAAACAAGATATCCTACACTTATGTCAAAGTTCAAGTTAATTTACTTTAAAAGGATCTATGTTAAAGTGATTCTGGTATGTTTTAGTAAAGTTTATTGTACCAAGTGCCTTATTGTTGTAATGAAATATGCACATTTTCAGAATTGATGTAGCTAAATTCACCTGTTAAAAAACAATAATTTCTTTCTCCTTAAGCAGCTATATCATAAGTCCGCTTTAAAAAGTGAAAACCGTAATAATTATTTTTGTCTTGTATTATTTGTTTTTCATACAACAACTGCCTAGGTCTCATTTTCTGGTTTAAATTTTTATGAGTTACCTTGAACCTTCCCCTGCGTCGTTGACCAGATTTCAGGATAGACTGCACCAATATTTCAAAATTTGTTAAAACTTTAACTAAATAGTTAAACTAAATATGTACAGGCAAGAGGCAGCGGCGCTCATATAACATCTTGTAGTATCTTGTCTTCTTCAAAGAACTCTTTGATTGAATAAATTGGTTTCTCAAGCAGCCATTTCTCGGTCATCTCTTTGAACTTTGGCAGTTCCAAGTCCTTCACACCTGTGGGGAGTGAGTTAAACATCCTCATAGCTAAAATGGGAAAGCGGTCCTTTGTTGTGCTCAACCTGCAGTATGGGTACATGTTGTTTACTTCGAGTATTGTGTCCATGTATTTCAGCCCGGGTTGGGAATTTGGAAATATTTTGCCACACATACAAAAGACTGAGGAGAATATACTAACTGTATACAGTAATAATGTCCTGGCAAATTAAAATGGGCCTACAGTGCTCCCGTGGTGGACTAAAGGTCAAAATTCTTACTGCCTTCGTTTGAAACAGAAGTACGTCAGCCGATACTGCAGCATGACACCAGATTTACAGTCCATAGCTTAGTATATTATGGAATAGACCATGGTAGATCCATTTTAAATAATCTTCCGTGATCTCATTTCTGACTTTCCTGAGCAGGAAGGTCACCCTAGAACGTTTTTGCATACACTTGCAACATGCTGACTCCAGTTAACTTTGGGGTCAAGAGTCATTCTCAACCAAACGACACCTGCAGGGGAGATCACCTCATCATTGCTAAGAGAATAAACCAGATGTTGTGCCTTAGTTTCATTTAGTCGTATCCTATTTGATTGAAACCATGTTTTTGTACATAGCGTTCTCTCCGCATGCTCTTTGGATTCCTGCGCTGATTTTCCTGTAGAGAAAATACAGCTAGTCAAATTTCCAAAAGGAAGTATCGATTTCTAGATTATTTATCTCATCATCTCTCTGTGTCAGTCTTCTTCTTACATGTTTAAATGCCTATATACAAATCTGTTTAACATAGCCATGTTATGTGCTATGGGGTAGTCGGAACTATAATATATTATATATGATCAGTTGCGGTCAGATTTTAACTCTAATTTATATTTTACAATTCACTTTACTAAAATTTCCATGAAATGGAAGGGAACCAGACAAGACGATTTTTCTTTTAACACGTATGTCTGTATCATAAAAATTCTAACCATAAACAACATAACCTGCATATGCTGCTTTACACGTTTATACCAAATTTCGTTAAAATCGGTTTATTTTTACAAGAGTTATCGTGCTCACGGACACACACACTCACACACACACACACACACACACACACACACACACACACACACACACACACACACACACACACACATATATATATATATATATGGAGAGAGAGAGAGAGAGAAAGAGAGAGTTTTGAACGAATGGTGTTTTTGGCATCTGGAGACCTCAAAACAAAACGTTATAATGGTCCCGGGCCTTGGTATTACCATGCCAACTACGGTAATAGCTTCTTCCCTATAGGGGAAATTCGCTAAAACAATATTCGATAAAAATTTATATATATGTATACATGTGTCTGTGAATGCGATAACTTGAGTAAAATACCCCGTAGCAGCAAACCTGCGTACTCAGCGAATTTCCAATGCATATGTATGTATCTTAATACCACATAAAGCCACATACCAAGTTGCATCAATATACATTCATAAATAAACGATTTATGACATTTTAATTATTCTCCATAAGAATAACATGGCGACTGAGTATGCAGGTTGCTGAAACAAGGAACACAAAAAAATGTGTTTTTATACAAATACCAACATAACTCAACTAGGTAAAGCCACATACCAAGTTTTATGAATTTATGTTTTGAACGAATGGTGTTTTTGTCATCTGGGGACCTTAAAAAATTGATCATGGTCCCGCGTCTAGGTCTTACCATGCCGACTACGGTAATAGCTTCTTCCCTGTAGGGGAAATCGCTAGAACGTCCGATTTCGATTAAATTTGGCTTAAATGTGTAAAGTGACATTCATGACGTTAAGTTCGAAGACCAGAAAAATCGGGCCATGGGAAGGAGGGTTTATGGGGTTTCAACATTTTCCAAAATCAGTTTTTGGATTTTTTCACCCTAAAATAAAAAAAAAAACTATTTTTGTTCTGATAATTTTATAGAGCTTAAAAAACAAATAATGTAGTATTTTGAATCATTAACGTAAGTTAAGTGGTTGCGGAGAAAATCCAAAAAACGTTTTAAAATTTCCCATGTTAATCTTACGGGAAAAAGGTGTTTAGGTTTTCCTCAGTTAATTTTACTGCAAACTACACATTTGTTTTTACCAATAGGTTCAGCTCTACTAAACAATCATTTGGTGTTTAAGTTGTAATTCTACGCCCAACTGTTGCAGAGATATACCAAGTGCTAAACACAGTACGTTGTTCAATGTTATCCTTATAGACAGTAAATAAAATTTGATATCTTGATTATTTATGAATGTATATTGATGAAACTTGGTGTGTGGCTTCAACTAGTACTAATATATTGATATTTGCACAATACAAATTTTTTGTTGATAGTCCCCGTAGCAGCAAACCTGTATACTCAGCCCTAGTGTTATTCTTATGGACAATAAGTAAAGTTTTTTATCTCCCTTAATTATGAATATAAATTATTAAAAACTGGTATGTAGCTTCACCTGGTTGAGTTATATTGATAATTGCATAAAAACACATTTCTTATATTTCTTGTTGCAGCAAACCTGCGTAATCAGCCCTAATGTTATTCTTATGGAGAATAAATAAATTGCTATTTATCACTTATTTATAAATGTATTTTTATGAAACTTCCTATGTGGCTTTATGTGGTAGTGAGAAACATATACATGCATTGGAATCCGCTGAGTTTGCAGGTTTGCTGCGACGGGGGTTTTTAAAGATTGGTTCTGTGCGAGACACTTTCATGACTGGGAAAAAACACCATTTTGAAGACATTTGTTTATTACTTTTCCTAGGGGTTCAGCTCTATCATGTGTAATAAGCTTTAAAAATACTACTGACATGCCATATATATCCTTACTTTTAGAATCATTGAACTAATTGATTATATTTACAACTTGGACCGGACTATCAGGGTTCCATCCAAGATAGGGGAGATATATACTTATCCTCAGTGATCATTGCAGCTGGACAAGAGTCCACTCCAATGTCTGCTGATTCAATTATTCTGCATTCAATAGGTATGCATTGAAATCGTTAGGACTAGCTTCACATCTGCATGAAGGTATTGACAGTGCTGCCATTAACTATTTTTCATGAGGCCTTGCACTTATTTAGAGAATTTGCAATGGCTTTAACGTTGTGTTGTTTTTTTGCAAGGTCCATTTCTTAGCTATAGAGAGCTTATCTCTTAGATACAAAGCATACAGTCCGTTTTTCTCCTATCGTAGTTCGCAATTTTATACCTGTCATTCATGGCTAGCATGATATTTCCATACCTCTCCAGTTATTTGCCTGGTATACCAGTAATTTGCCTGTTTGAAACCCTTCTTATTTTTAACTTTTAAATAAGTGTCTAGAAAGCATTTCTCTCCCTCTGGAAAGTAATAGTTATAACTTTTGGAACGGTCGCAGTGAGGCACAGAATCCGTCAACTAGCAATAATCGGCTTAGGTTGCAATAACCCGGGCCCGGCTCCTATTGTTGGATCATCCGTACTGACCGGTGCGGAAGCAGGAGGCACTGACTCATAATATATTAGTCCAGTACAAATATGTAGCTTAGATAACTTTTAATAATTGACAAAAACAAATATAACTACGTTCTTTGCCATAAAATGCTGTGAATTTTGATATAAAATTTCAAACGAATCGGTTTGCTTTTGCTTTTACAGGCATACACAACAACTTAAAATTGTTACTAACAAAACCGAACGGTTATTATTAATTAATGTGAGATTAATGTTATAGGTTAAAAATAAAAATAAACAAATTAAATAAATGATATAACAAATTTTTACTTTAATCAATTAATTACTTTGACAAGTATTTACAACAATTCAGAATTAACCAGTATTTACAACACTGGTAAGATGTAAAGACATCACCGTTTCTATTATCTTAAAGCTGGATATTTAAAACATGCGTCACAAGTTTCCTGTCTCCCTCCGGCTGACCAGTGAAAAATAGTTACAAATACCACTGATTTGTGTAGACACCCTTACGGTGACTCATAAGGACCTTTGCCTCGTGAGTAACCATCCAAAGTAGGGAGTCGTCAAATAGCTATCATCTTCAGTCAGTGTTTTTCGTCTCATAGAGAAGTTCGGCTAGAATAACGTAAGAGTTGAAGTTAACGTTAAAGTTTAAGTGTTTAAGATTAACCTAGAAGATGGCAGAGGATGATCCGGGACCCCAGTCACCCGAGAACTCAACGTGCGTATACAAGTGGTGAGCGACGTATCATATTGAATGTGTATGCAGTTTTGCGAGGAGAAAATCCAGATATGTCAAAGAGAAATGTAGCAGAAAAAGTTGGAGTCTTGACAGGGTGTGGTAGAGCGACTGTAGAACGGCTACGAAAGGAGTTTGATGAAGGGCCTCCGGTAACCCCCGGGAAGAAGAGACCATATCAAGTAGGGAAAAGAACTAGGATGAAAAAAATTAACTGACTTTCAAAAGAACGGAATAAGAAAGATAGTCCACTCGTTGTATAGGGAGAACATTACACCAACTTCTGACAAGATAACAGCAATGATAAACGCTGATGCTGATCTTCCAAACGTAAGTGCTCGCACAACGAGAAAACTTATGAACGATTTAGGCTTTAAGTTCGTGAAAAGGCAACTCAAATCGATCCTTATTGAAAGGGAGGACATAGTGCAATGGAGAAGACAATACCTACTCAAAATAAAGGAGTATAGAGAGCAAAACAAAAATACTTTCTACTTGGATAAAACTTGGTGTAATGCCGGCCACACTGTCAAAAAAGCTTGGACACCAACATACAGCAAAACAAGCATACACAAGGTCAGCAAAACAAGCGTTTTTTTATGGAGAGACTAAGGACTGAAAGATATACCAGGAAAAGGTGGCCGGTATATAGTGGTTCACATTGGCAATGAGAACGGATTTTTAAAAGATCCCATAGACCCCACAAGTAACAAAGACGCTCGCTGTGTTTACAGAGCTAAAAAAACAGCAAACATGCAAAACGCTACTCATCACGATGAGATGAATGCTGCAGCATTCGAAAGTTGGGTTTCAGGTACTTTACACCTACTACCATCTGATAGTGTAATCGTAATGGAAAATGCTTCGTACTACAGCGAAACAGTAAAAAAACTACCCAACATGAGTTGGAAAAAAAAATAAATTCAGGATTGGTTACAGGAAAATGGTGTGAATTTCAACCACCAAGACGTAAAGGCAGAACTCCTTTTGTGAATCCCAGAGCATATTCGTCAGGCGGCGAAACAATACAAAATCGACAAGTTAGCTGAAGAATGTGGCCATTCCGTATTGCGTCTACCCCCGAATCACTGCGACTTAAACCCTATTGAATTAGTGATTATTTTCCGACAGTCTTATAGTATTTACACTCCTAATTTATTTGTCAACCAATGTTCACTCACACAAAGCATATGTGGACCAAAATTTCCACTAAATATTATACCAGATTATATTTTGTTCTTAAGCATTGTACTATTACAAAGGCAAGCTTTACCAGTTCAGTTTTTCGCTAGGCCAAGGCCTATTTGACAACTTTTTGAGATTGCTTGTGTCTCCGGGGTTGTAAAATACTGAATCGAATTTGCTGTTTCTTCCTTATCCTTGGGAATAAAAAACTCTTCACATTCTTGGAGTCTAGGAGTTCATCCTTGCAAGAGAAATCCACCCCAATCTTAAAACTTGCATTCCTTCCCTTAAAGTGAAATCTCTCTGACACTACACTCATTCCAGGAAAATAAGTTTTCACAAGTTGTCAACCTCTATAACAGTTGTATTTGATTTCAGTTTACCCAGATAGAACTAGGTTCGTTTTTCACCAATTATGAATCTCTTATTGTCACCGGTACCGACGATTTGCTCTTAGTTTTTCTTATCTTCACTCACAATATCACGTCCATTTTGTTCTACAGCGTCATTTCTGGCTCAAGTATATTTTCCACTGCCATCTGTATAATGTCTTCTCTCTTTTTCAGACATTGAGTTTTTCTCTGTAAAAGTACTTTGTCCGTTTTGTTTGTTTCTTCGGTTTGTAACTTGAATACAATAATCTGTTTTGGGTTTATCGCTTTATGGAGAGTCCCCTTTCACAGGAATTGATTTTTTACTATCTCCTGCCGTGTTTCGAGATATTCGAGATCGAATTCGATATTTTTACTTTCGGGTTCGTAATCAGCTTCCTAACCGTTATCAATTTAAACACCTACCCTTCCAACTTATGATGACAACGAGTCCAGTTTGTTATTTATCGCAATACTGTCTTTTACCACATCTTTCATTTCTCTAAACATATTTCCGACCATTGCATGTATTCTTCCGCACCCATTACTTACAGGCGCATCGTCTCCAGCTCGTCGTCGGTGCACTTCGCACAGATCCACTCGATTTTGTCACCAAGGCTCTCAATTTTCTTATATTTCACTTTGTCAACATTTAAACATTTAGTGTGGTGCCATCGGTCACAAAATCCTTCACATTGTATTGCCTCAATATTATCTTCTACACAAATTTTATACTCGCCAAAAACTGCCTTATCAGAGCTCGCCGCCATCTTTCCAGGTTGTCAGTTACCCCTTTCAACGGCAGTAGGGGATTTAATATTACCATCTAGTCTTTTCGTGATAGGTCCATTCTTCCTACCTATGTTTTAGGTTCGGGTACGAAATGGGACAATTTTAACTACGACTGTTTCACTAAGTATCCCAGCTCTACCTCAACACAGAGGGGTTTAGCCCTCACCTGAGAGGGTGGCCTTATCGGTGTTTCCTAGATTTTATTAAGTTTATCATGGATTTATGTCTGTGGTGCCAATCAGACTGGAGGTAAATGAAAGGTTCCCAAATCCACTCAATTGGTGCCTCCTTCCAATTAATCACTGGGGAGGGGCGATATTTTTCAATACTGGTAGCCAATGCAAGAATGTTGCTGTGAGAGTGATACACATTATGCATGTTACCACTTAATTATTCGCTGTTTGCAACTCTCAAAGATACAATATATTATATCGTTCATATTGTTACGCTTAGGTTATTTAGCTCGTAAGATTGTTGGTAGTAATTTATTGTGCATTGAATTTGGTCAATTTGTTTAGCATCCTGTTATCCATCAAACTATTTAAACAAACTGTAAAAATAGCGATTTCTGTAGACAAATAAATAAATTAATGTTGATTGGGCATAACAAGTGAAAGGTAATAATCCAACTCAGGCACCTCATAATTACATTTTATAATCCCTTTTTGTACAACTAAGAATTATATATTACTTTTTAAACCACTCATTTTAACTGTCGAAGTATTTTTTTTTTAAAGTGCTACATTGAATCTGGTGGTAAAATAGAGCCTACAAGAAGTACCGCATGGCCGTTAATAATCCCCACATGATACCTTTATACATAATGTATCTCGTCTTGTTACGGAGTGATAAAAGTTTCACTTCGCCCACAAACTGCCAAGTTACCAGGATGCCGCATTGGCTAAGGAGCTAGACTAAGTAAGTACCTTCCAATAGTAAAATATTCAATCTTCCTATCTACCAGTCCACTATCATTGCTGTCTTAGACACGCTATCTTCGCGTAAATCACGTTTACGCTGGTGTTTCTAAAATACAAATTTTGTTAAATCCCGATATTCAAACTTTAAGTTGTAAACCTTATATAGAAATCGTTAATTATGGTCTAATGTGCATTTATTTGTTTCGTGGAAACTTAACCACATTTTGAGAAGTAATCTCAACCAAAATCCTTTTTATTACGAGTATATTAGAAGGTGAGTTGCCATCCACGAACTCAAAAGTATTAAGAAGTATATAAAAGTATAAATATCTTACAAAGATTTTTTATTCGGATTCGATTACTTTGTCATAGATAAACCACTTTTACAAAGTTAAATACAATTTTACTCTCTATAAGACCAAAACCCTTTTTAAAATTAAGAATTTTCTGTATGACTTTTAATAACGCTTATTACCGGATGAACAAAATATCTTACAAAGATTTAAAATTAGCATATTTGTCTATAATTATAAGTATAGTAACCAACTACGCGGGTGATTTAAATGATAATTACGAATATCAGCTTATTAAAATATTTATTTTTTTAGTTTTGGCTAAATATTTATTTATTTGTATCCAAAGCCTAAGCTGAAGTAGTGTAAAAATAATATAACTATTTAAATATACGCAGTAATTTATTGGGGTTATAATTAACTACCCAAACTAATAAGTCTGTGGTGTAATATAAAACACTGTTGCAAAGAACAGTATACATATCATTGTACGTATACAAATCGCAATTTACAACGTAACAAAGGCATTCATCTTTGTCACGAATTTGAAGCCGAGGTAAATTAGTTTAATAATAGTGTATTTAATAAAGTCAGGGGATGAAAAGTAGCTAAAGCACTAAACTGTATATTGTTAGAGTGTCGGGGTCAAAATTTGAACTACATATTATTCTTATTGAGAAAAACCTGAAATTCTGACGTCAAATTGCAACCCCCTTCTGATATGGTTGTTCGTTTGATTTAAATTTCTTTGTCAATTCTAACATCAATTATGTCTTTGCACAAAATTGTAAAAATAACAACTTCTTACCTCTTATTTATTATATTAAGGTTTCCAAAAATATCAGTGCCAGTACGTTTCCGATGAGAATTTCAGCTACGATTAGTATTATAAGATTGTAATATTTCATATTACTTGTTTTCATAATTCTAATACTTTCAAGATAATGTTATAAATAACATTGAAAAATGTATATCAACAACATGAGTACAAAATTCTACTCTTATAACATTTTCAGATTTTCAATATTATAATATTACATAAATATATGTTAACTATTTAAATTTGTCATTTTATGTACAATTTTAATGACACTTTCATTTACCTCTTCGATGAAACTTTGGGAACTCGGTCCCCGTAGATAAATGGAAATTCTTCCTTAAAACTATCTCTTCTTAGACTTTGTATAAACTCTCGTTTGAGTAGACGTTAAAATTGCGTGTTAAAAAAGTAATCCAGGATTCTCTCACTACATACATGTTTTAAAACTACATTGAAATGTGGGGACTTACCATCACATCGTTCAAAACCTTACCAACAAAAAATAGCAAAAATAAAATTAGTATTAGAACAAACTGAATTTGGATTTAAATTAGATGGGCCCTATTACACCTTTTCCTTTAACAAGAGGCACCAGTCACGAAACTTTGGCGTTTCTACATCTGCTTCCCCCATAAGGCCAATGATACCTCCGTCTCTCTTCAACGTATCCAATATCGCTGATATACGGCTCATTTTAAAGAAGAAAAAAAACCACGTGATTTTAGTGAGCAAAATTCCGATACCACAAAAAATAATCATTCAAGATCCAAAATATTAAATCTATATGATTTGTTATGAGTAAATACCCCCGTAGCATCAAACCGGCGGGCGGCGTACTCAGAAAATTTCCAATGCATATATATGTCATAAAGCCACATACCAAGTTTCATCAATATACATTCATAAATAAACTATTTATGACATGTTAATTATTCTCCATAAGAATGACATGGCGGCTGAGTATGCAGGTTTGCTGAAGCAAGAACACAAAAAATGGGTTTTAAACAAATATCAATATAACTCAAATAGGTAAAGTTCAGCTACGATTAGTATTATAAGATTGTAATATTTCATATTACTTGTTTTCATAATTCTAATACTTTCAAGATAATCGTATAAATACCAAGATAATCTTACTTTGGTAAAAATACCAAGTTGTATTAGTTTATGTTCATAATTAAGGAAGATAATACGTTACTTATTCTCTATAAGAATAACATGGGGGCTGAGTACGCAGGTTTGCTGCTACGGGAACTATCGGAAAAAAATTTTTTTTTTGTGAAAATATCAATAGACCACAACGATATGAAGCAAGTATCCCAAATTTCATCAAAATAAGATGATACATAAGCGAGATATAAAATTTGTCTTATCCTCCATAAGAATAACATTGGACAACGTACGGTGTTTAGCACTTTCAATATCTCCGTAACCAATTGACTTAGAGCAATGATCAAAACACCAAATTATGCGTTGGTCATTGGTCTTATGGGAGAAGCAGGTAGGCACCGGACTGGAGTGCCTACCCATAGCACGCCTCTTGATTAAGAGTTTAAAAATACATTTTAATGAGAGTTTTTTTATCTTGGACTAAGATTTTTTTATCTGGACCTTTCAATTAACCCTATGGTTTTTTATGTTTGACTTGTAGTTTTCTCAAAGTTCCCAGTATGATTTTATATTAAATAAAAAATCAGTAAAAGTAGTTTACGAACTACCTCTCTTCAGGTTTTATATAGTATTGTTTTGATTTCTTAAACTCAAGTAAGACATTAATTGCAGTACACAGTAGCTCTCAAAAGCATGAAAGAGCCTAATTTTTTATGTTGGTATAAAAATGCATGAAACTCCAGAAAATAAATTCGAGTATGCTAAACGGCTCAGGGACAAATTGTTTCAAATAATTGCTTGATTAATGTTACCTTTATTCACAAGGGTGAACGAGGTACGTGACCGCTGCTGGCGTGGAAGGCACATGTTACCTAGTGTGTTGTACTGAGAACCTTCACCCGCAGCCCCCAGTCATGTGATGGGCGTTCACGTGGCGGCAACGCCTTGTCATGGACCATAGCACGCATTGTATTCAAATGAGATGTCACTTATGCCTCAATTGGTGCAGAAATGGAGCCAAGAGAATTTATGGAAGGGGTTTAACGACTATAATCGTTAATTGAAAATAATGTAAAACCCATTTCTATTAAGTAGGTTAAAAATATTTTAGATCTATTTTTGGTCTTTGTACACGTATTTTAAGGATGACCGTGGTAGTAATCTCCTTTATATCATTATAATTTTTATTTACAACTTAAAAGATCACTGAAAGAAGATGTAAAACTAATATTAAAATAAAAAAATTGTAAAATCTGGAAAATTAATATCAACCTCTTTTAAATTACTGAATTTAGTTCAAGGGGTAACTGTAAATCGGAGAAAAATTTGAATCGGAAGTATGTTGAAGAAACGGAGTTCCATACTACATCGAGGCTTTATAAAGGTAAACAATTTAATTTAGGGAGATTGGCAACTTAAAGAGGAGGTATTTTTTAGCAAACAAATAAAAAATACTAATGTTTGATTATTCAAATTTTTAACCCTGCCAATTTCTGAAAAAAAGTTATCCCAGGTCCGTTAAATTTAAATTTATTCTTCTTAAAACAGATATTTTAAACAAATGTTTAAGACAAACCAGTAACTCTAAACTCGTAAAGTTCTGCACACAGCATATAGTTTAAAATCTTCCATTGGACCCAACGTAAGAACACATGGTGGAATAGACAAGATATTTATTAAGACCACCTACATGCTTCCATTCGTACAGGAAGTTCAAAACATATTTAGGAGACACATTTCATTTTTTTACTGTCATATATTGGAACTCAAAAACCTTGGTAAAGACAAAATTGATTAATTATCTTTCAGTACAGTCTTTAGCCATTTGTTATATTCGTAGGTATTCTACAGCTAAAATCATGAATATTTTTAGTTTAAGAATCTATAAAATTTAGAGGTCATTGTTTTAATAAACACACTGCTGCAAACGCTACCTGAAACGGTCATCTGAGTCTTAAACCTATCCGGTCAAGTGTTAACTAAAATTATGGTTGAGGTACTTTGAAATTGTACAATTCCCGAAACAAATGTCCTTTAGAGGTCGAGGATTCAGCACTCAACCTAGTCATTTTGGATGGCAGTTTTCTCAACTTAATATTTTGGAGATTTCCTGTATAGAACGTCAAAAACAGGAAAAATATTGAAAAATAGTAAGCTAAGATCATATTCTACTTACTTTTAAGTGCCTCAGTTGATAGGGTCGAATGCTGCACAGTGAACTCCAAGTGTGTCATTTTAAAGTTTGCCTGACAGAATATTTTTTCACGAACATACCAGCGGCCATTTTCTGCTAAGTTGTCAGATTGAGTTTGGATTTGTGGCAATGGATTCATCTAATTAACACCTTTAAGGATGCCATTGGCTGAAAACTGAACCTTTCAATCGTAGAGTAGTTAGTAAATCAATTTTGAGTAAGGTTTACAAAGTTTTATGCTCCAGCCAGAGAGTTTGTTGCTAATCTAGCAGAGGTTTTTTTAGTAAAACTAAATAATATTAACCTTTAAAAAAATAATAGGTTTTTCGTAAACATACATAAAGTGTCCTCATACACTTTAAATAAAGAGTTAAATCTTAAATGACATTAACATTATTGGTTAAAACACATAATCAGTTGAAATTAGGTATATTAGTAAGATCCTCTTTTACTTTCCTAGAATCCCTCCCTTTTAACTTTAGTTGATAACCCGAATAACTATTAGGAATAATTCAATCCTCCCTAAATAAGGGAATATTCGTGAGATTTCAAGCGTAATCATGTATATATGTATGCAAAACTTGCTATAATGAATATGCCAGAGTTATGAAAAATGTACATTTTGCAACATGGGAACCACGATTTATCTTAATGGAAAATTTATTTAAATTTTTCAAACCTACGTAATTAGCAAGACATTTTTTCTGCGAGTACGTTTAGCTCAGTATATTTAGATGTTGGCAATCCTGGATATTAAACATACCGTGGTAAAACAGTCAGTTTTTTTACAATTATCTGTAACACAGAGGTTACATGCTCAAAGGGGAAAGAGGCAATAAAATAATTCTCAATAACAAGCCCAGGGGGCTACAATAGGTACTTTATTTTATTGTGGGGGCGCGGGACGCGCCGTGCCAGCGACTCGGTCCTAGCTCGCGTGTGTGGCACAAATCAATCACCATCCGCACGCACGACACGCGTGAGCACTGACATCTCGCGTGGTCCATTCCTGCAAAACAGTTCAAGCCAATGATTCATAGGAGGATAGAAATCGTATTGGAAAATTGTAAACCTTTCGAAGTTCAGCTGAGACTTCTTACCTAGCTGTAAATGACGTCTGTAATTAGTCTTATAGTGATTGACTATCAGGAAAAAACTCCAAGTTAATCCCGATGCAATGGATGAGGCCCAAGGCAGCCAGTACACATGGAAGTCATTTGTGTGATGGCTGTAAATGGTCATATGCCGTATAAATACGTTTTTATGAGTATTAACTTTGACTCCTCAATTTTGGATGACATTTATTTATTTCAAAAGAAAACCCATCATAATCAATTCATCATACAGTAATTATGATGTCATGCAGATGGTTTGAAAACCTACACATACTAGAATGAACAATACTTTGAAACAAACGGTACAGGAAAACCTCATTAATCGAATATTTGTTTGCTCAAGGCGTTCGGATTGTCAAAATGTTCTGACCACTGAGGAAGTTTCAAATAAAGACCTCAAACTCAGTAAAAACGATTGCGATTATAACAACATTGCTTTAAAGTGACAAATACAAAATACAAAAACTGTATGCAAAGAACTGTATGCAAATGATGTTACATACTAAACAAAAGTCACAAATAAAATACTTAACTTATAAAAGTCACTTAAAATAGTCTTGTGTTGTTAAACCATGACAATCTATAAATAGGCTAACTGACGGCGGCTGAAGGTCGTTCGGACTACCGTGTGTCCGGAGTATCGTGGTTCGCCTGTTGCAACACAGTAGTGCTATAATAAATAAATAAACAATGGCAAGTTAAATATGATCATGGTAAAAATAAATTAACAACAACAATGACAATAATGGTAAAAACATTCAATCATATGAGCTACATCATATACATACTGGATATTTTAATATGCAAGTTAGTTAACAACAATAAATATTGTTTAAAAACTAATAGCTAAACTTATAGCTAATACTAATAGCTAATAGCTAATTACTTATTCATGAGAATATGAAAATGTAAGTACATGCAATCACAATTTCTTTAGAAATACAGAAAAATACTGCATTTGTTTGAACAAATAGTACAGCTCTTCTTCGGAAACATATCGGGGTGTCGGGAAAAGAGTGTAAATGGGGTGACACCATGGATCTCAGCTCTGGATGCGGTGGACAGCACCGTTCACCCAACCTCTACATTGGCCTGTGGTATGATCACTTATCAGAATAAGGTACTTACATTAAGACATACAGATTGTTTAAGAGTTCAAAAATATAAGTATAGTAGCTCACAACAAAATTGGTTTTATAGTTCTACTTAATTTTAAAATTTATTGCCGACTGAAATTAAATCACTGCCTCATTCTAAATTTAAAGAAAAAATCAATAATATACTTATTAATGAATGTCTTTATAAAGTTGATTATTTTTTCAATATATATTGGGAATGTTATCACAAGCTTTAGCATTAGGACCTTTGTTATTAATTTAACATTGTTGCTTGGTATACATTTAAATTATTGTATTTTTATCTGTTAATTTCATTGTTCTAGTCATTTATACGTTTGAATTGCGTTATTTATTTGTGTCGTATTTATGTTATTTTGCATTTTGATACTTTTTAACGTAAGAATATTGCATTGTAATATTTTTTTAACTTAGACTATTTTTAAAGTCTGTTTATATGTATTTTAGGCTATATTTATAATTAGTATACAAATCTTGACGATTTTCCATGCACTTTTTTGTGTTTTATGACAGTAAAGGATTTTGAATCTTGAATCTTATTTTTACCTACAGTATTTTGCATTAACTTATCTCCCAATACTAAAGTTAAACTTTTGGATACAGTTTCATGTGTTTGGATAATGGCGCTGGCACTACAATGGTTCGATTCTTTTCTGAGAGGTTGAAAACATAATGTGAAGACCCAGGAGTTGATGACTTGGCATATCTGAGAACTTTCAGGTCGTCCCAGAGCGAGACGGTCCGTGGAGTTCCTCAGGGGTCAGTCCTCGGTCCGGTACTGTTCGTCATTTTCGTGTTTGGCTTGCCAACCGTTGTAGGTTGTAGAACCATTTGTTTCTTTCCTGATGACACGTCGCTCTCACAATCCTGTCCCAACCACAACGAACTACAGTAAGAGCGACTTTGCAAGCAATTTCCTTGATAAAGTGGTTTGTAATAATTTTCTTAAGTCAATTAAAAAGTAAACAGTGCTCACGCACCGCAACTCTATTCTGGATGATACTGAGCTAAAAACAACCAAGTGTTTTATAAGGACAAATGCTCGACAAAAACCTGCGCTTCAATACCCATATTGACTCCGTGTAAAGCAAACATGCTCGGGAATAATTTACCTCCTTTGTAAACTTTCCAAAAATGTGCAAAATGTGTTTTAACAATATTCTAACATGGCGTAGTTTATCACTTAATTACGTGGTTCCCATCTGGGTTTGTGAGATTGGGAGAACGGTTTTCTTTCTCCGATTCCAAAAAAAATGTTCAAAATCGGAGCACGAAACCCAACCTCACAGCGATGTTGTGTTTGCGGTGTGAGTTTTTTATGGGTTTAACAAGAGGGATGTAAAGAGAATGTATAAAAGAAACATTAAGTTTAATGCATGACAACCATCTTTCACGACTCCTTACCCGTTCAACACATCTTATCCTCTTCGCAACAGTTAACAAATTCAGATTCCATCTTATTTCACAAGTTTTGTTTTTCAAAAAAACACTTTCAATTCAATTCAACTTGCTCCCCCTTCCCTTCAATTGAAGTTTAATGAGAGCCCGCTTCAAAATAGAACTTAAAAACAAGTATTGTTATTTAAGTGCCGCTAAAATCTTCATTATTGAATCGCTGATGGGATTTTACATATGTTTTTCATTTAATATTTTACTATTAAAATTACTTTTTTTAATGTACAAAATTGTTTCCTTTTTTTATAAATGTATTGAGTCTGTTTATATCTATGTTTCTAGTTTCTATGTTTAGGTATTGTTTGCTTAAAACATTAATGTACTACCTTAAAAAATAAAACGATTACTGAGATCAAGATAATGCTTTCAAACAAGACTTTCCCATAAATTATGATGTTGCTAGAGAGGTTCAAGTTTCCCCAAATATGTTCAAAAACCTGTGCATTGCGAAATAAAGGTATTCGAATGAAATCATGAGAAAAGTTTAAAATTGACATTAACGTAAAGACTACTACCAAGAATCTAACATGTAGTTGTATTGGGCTGTGTTTTACGTCATGCGTGCAGTTTTTATTAATCTCGAGTCGTGAAACAAACATTTTTAGCTTATGAGATTCAATTGAGGTTCGCATTATTAATTAAATTTGAATAGAAAATGTTTTGTGAAATGTAAGAAACAAATTGTATTACTCGTCTTATTTCAAGCAAATCGTCTGAAGCAGAGTGACAATGAGTGCATCATGTAAGTGCAGAAGGTAGAAGAGGGTAGCGGCAAAGACGTCAGGCTGTTAATCCCATATCAATTGAATATTTTCCGATGGACAGAGACGACCAAGTCTGAAATTTGATTGATTTACCTTTTGCAGTCGTAATTATTTTTCCCAAAACAAATTACCGAAACAAACAAAAGTTGCAATAATTTACAAATTTAAAAAAAGAACTGTCATAATAAACTAGTTCGTACCAGGAAGTTCAAGAATAACCTTTTTGCTGTTATCATAATTAATTATGCCTGCTTTAACACGCGAATACATCAGCGTCACTAAGCCTATGATAAAGCAGATAAACTGGTTATTGGAAATAAAATGGTTAATTTCATTAAAGGATGAAAATCGCAGCCGATAACGCATAACCGTTGAACCACCGATCACGGGCGAACGTGCCACAGAAAACTTGAGTACATTTGAGTGGAACGAGGAGGCAGATAACAAAGATAAGCCAGCCTTCAGCTAAAAATTACAATATAATGTAGTATTTACACACTAAAATCAATAGTGACATAAGATCGTTGTTATAAATCCTACTACTGTTTTCTTCTCTGTCTACTAACTGTCATGCTTCATCATACAGTAACTTTACCGATTGAGCTGAAAATTTGTAGAATTGTAGTTTTTGCAGACAAAACCAAAATATATACCTATTTCCATTTGTTAAATACTTAGGTCCCCCATCGGCCTTTAAAATTATATTTTGATGTGATTGGGTTTTTGTGATCGGGTGATTACCTAATCGTGTGTTCATTGTTCGATGTAGTTGAATAAACTCACCACAGAATGCAGCACCCACAACTGTTTTAAAACTTGTTCGTTTTAAGACGAATAAGCAAAGTGAACTCGCCACCACAGAAAAACTAAAACTTACCCAATTAATTCGTAGTAATTGACAAATTTTCCGTTGATGAAGACGGTTACTGCAGTGAGTATAAAGCAAAGATCAAAATCCTTAAGTTTTATTTTATTTTTTTAAATTAAGTAGGAATTAGCCAATTGAATCTCCAAAATGAAGAATATAAATCGCATACTAGTGTATATACTGTATCAGTTAAGTACCTACACATACAGAACATTTTATGAACTCCCAAAAGTTATTGAGGCGATTGGAAAAACAATCTTTCTGAACACTGTTTGGCTAGGGCGCGTTGGACACATGGACACTTCATAAAGTTCCAATGCAGAGTTGGACAGACACCGGTACTTCCCGAAAAAGCTCACTGAAAAACCCAAAAGGTTATTCTTAACTGAGAAAAAGGTTTATATTTACTGAGTTTTAGGGTCAATATAGCACCGACCGAGTTGGTTGGTTACCAGTAACCCTGTGAAATGGGTCAGTGAATATGGGTTAGTAATAACCGACTAATTAGGTAAAATCATTGACAAAGTACTGTAGGTCATAGCTGACCGAGTATTGTAGTTGATTTAACTGATCAAGTTGATTGTTTTACCTAGCAGCTAGGTTACTTTGACTAATCTTCTGGGTTACTTTAACTGAGCTAACGGGTTACTCTAACCAAGTTATTGGGGTTACTCCAACCGAGCAGCAGGGTCACTCTAACCTAACAAGTAGGTAATTTTAAATGAGCACTGGGTTAAAGGTTAGAACACCTCACGCCTCGTGGTTTTAACTTTAACCCTGTTCGACACCCGATGATCATGAAGATATGTGGAATCTTCTGTCCAACTGGGACCTTGGCTCGTAATAATTTGAATTTACGTTGATAAAGGCTTTCTTAATTGTGGTGTCTCAGGTTAGGAATTCAACATTTTATGTTGGTCTTCCGATTATGGTTTCAATCTGGTTTCATCAATCCAACTTCATTGAAAATGTAGCTAAAAAACAGTTTAAAAAAATATCAATGTTTTTAAGAATGCCCCTAAATTTGGATATTCTAAGCTCTACCTTAACTCTACAGGGGAATTCGCCTACTTACCTAACCTAACCTAAGAAAAAACATTCTTAACAACTTCATTAATATTTTTGTAACAACTGCATTTTAGTTAATTTTCAAATAGAGCTGAATTAATACATCTAAACTGAAACCATATTCACTAGACCAACATTAAACTTTGAATTCCTAACCTAAACAACAGAATTAAGAAGGCTACGTACCTTCAAATGATGAAATATATAGAAAGATCCTCACATCTAGGAAGGATAAAACCACGAGACATGAGTCTTTTAACTTGTAACATATGACCTGCGTGTATTATACGACGCGATCGCCGCTCGCTTCTGCTCTGATCTGCTCTCTCTGCAGAGAAACAGTTTTGACAACATCGCAAAGTTAAATAAAACTAATTTAACTATGCTGCTAATTTAGCTAAGACGGTTATGAGCGACCAATCACACTACCATAGGTTAGTTTCCACCGATGCATTGGTTAAATTCTCACCGAGTACAGGGTCAAATATTAAAATTAATGTATTATTGGCAACTATTTTTACTCAGTAGAAATTAACCCAGAGGACACTCGGTTGGTGTTTATCATGCTGTAAGGTTATGTTTAACCGACATTAGTAGATCAAATGAACAGTTAGTTAACAGTAACAAACCACTCGGTTACAAATAACCGTATATAGTTGGACTGACTTCAGTTAATAATGACCATGCGGCACTGGTTGCTAGTAACCAAAAATTGGTTACTCAGACTCGGTTAAAATCTTGAGTTTTTCAGTGTTTATTTTCTATTTTAAGTCACGGGTGCCTGAGTGAACTACATTCTTAAACTAAAATAATAGATTTATTCTTAACGTGAGATACATTTAAAATTCGTTGTATCAAAGGTGTACAGGTGAATAGAGGTCGTATGTTCAGAACAACAATTTCTAGAAGTTAAATTTTCCTTAAATTAATAGGGATTGAGATAATAGGGTTTAAGTGTTCATTATTTGTAGAAATACTACCTGATGGACTACCTCTTTCAGGATTGACACCAACTTGAAGTAGATTTATTTGTTCAAAGAAGCTCGTTGTTACAGTGGCTGCATAAAAACAAACTTTATATCAACTACAGTAAGACAAAGGTCATTGACTTTAACTTAGAATCACGTGGTGGTAATGCAAATCTTTCTAACGTAGTCGTTGGTGATATATAATTAAGTCCTATTGTAGTTACGATTTCACTGGTCTGGTCATCAACCCTAAGTTGAATTTTCAAAGTCATATAGAAATAAAAAACTACTTACTTTGTTGAGTAAACTCACAATTAAATTTAGTAGCTGTATCTTTTTACTTAGAAGGTTGTCTGCATTAGTTGATAGGGATGTTATCAAGATGACATACTATGGATGTTTTCTCCCTCACACCACCTATGCTCTATGGGGACTTGATAGTTGTATGAGAATACCCCGTCGCAGCAAACCTGTGTACTCAGCGAATTTCCAATGCATATATATGTGTCTCACTACTACATAGAGCTACTTACTAAGATTCACAAAAAATCCATTTATAAATATCTGATATATAGCATTTTATTTATTCTCCATAATAATAACATTAGAGCTGAGTACGCAGGTTTGCTGCAACGAGGAAGATAAAAATGTGTATTTTTGCAATTATCAATATAACTCAACCAGGTGAAGCTACATACCAAGTTTTATCAATTTAGGTTCATAACTAAGGGAGATATAAAACTTGCCTTATTCTCCATATGAATAATATGGGGGCCGAGTATGCAGGTTTGCTGCAACGGGGATAATCAACAAAAATCCATTTAGTGTGCAAATATCAATATACAAATACTACGCGAAGCCACATACCAAGTTTCATCAATATGTATTAATAAATAATCGAGATATCAAATTTTATTTATTCTCCATAAGGATAACATTGGACAACGTACTGTGTTTAGCACTTTGAATATCTCTTTAACGGTTGAACGTAGAACAACACTTAAAAAACCAAAATTATTGTTTTGTAGAGCTGAACTGATGGTATCAGCAAATGTCAAGTTTTCAGTAATATTATCTGAGGAAAATCCAAAAACCTTTTTCCCATAAAATTAACGTGGACAATTTTATGAACGCGTTTTTTGACTTTTCTCTACAACCACTAAACTTAGGTTAATGATTCAGAATACTAAATAATTTATTTTTTTAAGCTATATAAAATGGCTATAACCAAAATTGAGTGTTTTTAAAATTTTAGGGAGAAAAATTCTAAAAACTGATTTTTGGAAAATTTAAAACGCCCATAAAACCCCCTTCCCATAGTTCGATCAATATGGTTTTCGAACTTAAAGTCATAAATGTTACTCTACAAATTTCAGCCAAATTTCATCAAAATCGGGCGTTTCTTTCAAAAGTTATCGAGGTAGCGGACATATATATATACATATATATATATATACATATATATATACATATATATATATATACATATATATATATATATATACATATATATTTATATACATATATATATATATTTCAACGAATAGTGTTTTTGGCATCTGGGGACCTCAAAACAAAAATTTATCATGGTCTCGGGCTTAAGTCGTACCATGCTTCTTCCCTATAGGAGAAATTCGCTAAAAGGAGAATCTTGCCGGGGTGTCTTTAAACAAATAACTTACTGACATTACCTAGTCTTTATATCTTGGAATCTTTGTTGTTAGTAAAAAATAACCCTATTTTCTTTCTAGAGCGGGCTCCTATGAAGTATAATATCAGGAACTCAACTTCTCTTGCACCTCCTCTCCACAAAACCACCTTCTTCCAAAAGCAGATGAAATATTATTGTATTAAGCTTCATAATAAACTAAAGCAGATTGACAGTACCAGTGCGTTTAAGGGATTTATCATAGAGAAAGAATTGTATAATGCTTTTTTTTCTTTACGTCTTTTTAGTTGTAAGTTAAATGAACGAAAATATTTGTTATTTTAGAATATAAGACTGGTTATTGTACTGGACGTTTCATAAACAAAGAAAATTGTGTTTTATGAAGAACAAGATTTTATTTTATTTGTAAAAAATAAACATTACCAATTTTAATGAAGTATCTTCCTATTTTTGTAAAAAAAATTGTTATAAGTCTTGCTAATTTAATATTACCAATGACCACACTCTTCTCTATTTAATTTTACATTTATAGAAAATTACACCTTGTTGATTTGATACCTGATGAAGGGTGATGTATATTATATATATTGTTTATCTTTATTTAAGATAGGAACAGGAAATACAAATTTACTAGGATGTTACTTGCAATTAAACTTTCATCCGAAGCTCACAATTGGGATACATGCTTTGCTTGATGACTGAATTATTCTGTGAATCAACCTTTTTAAAAATAATTGATGAATTGATTAGTAATGTGAAAAATGAAAAGATCAGCAGGCATACCTCGGTATATAAATGAGAGATTAACTGTCGTATGTCTAAAGTACCGGGGACTAGACCCCCCCCCCCCCGAAAATATTATGGGAATGGGTAGTATTAAAATAAACTAAGGAAAGTCTCAGAACTAATATATATTGTCTGATCAGTATTCATTGGCTGAGACTGGGAGCAGAACAAATTATACTCTGTTAGTTTTGGCATGGCACTTGAGGGATTATAAGACCCTTATCGGGTCCGGACCCGACGCCCTATAGATCCGCGCGGTGCAGGATACATCCAAGATACAGTAAAAACCTATGAAATGTGTTAATTTAATCAAGCCAATTATATTATAATTTTGGTGTCTTTAATTCTGGGAAAAAATAGTCCTTGCAAGACAAATTTAGGCCCCTACACAAAAATTAATAGAATTGAAGGAGTTTTGTTTACTAATTATCAAACTAAAATTAATTCAAATTCTACACTGTCGTATCCTAGTGTATTGTTATACACGTGACGTGTTTAATAATATTTTATCTTGAACAGAGGATTTCAATAACGTTATAGTAACTAAAATGTTGTGTTTTAAAGTAGTAACAGAGGCACTCTGGGCGTACCAGCGCATGAGTCATGCACCTGTTGGGCGGGGCGGCTGTTTTTGTGTGCGTTTGTGCAAGGGTCTACTAATTAAGGTACATTGCGAAAAGGAATGGAGTATAGGTTAGTTAAAATTGTGACCTTAAACGCTACGTCTTGGAGACCAAAATCCTATAAAACGATATAAAAGTTCGAGTTTCCTGTTCGAGCAATTAAGATGAGAATACTTAATTTAATTTTGTTTGCTTTATTTCAAATATTTAAGCTAAGCTTAGTTATTTTTATCGAGGCTTTTAAAGAAATTAATCAACAAAATAATAATCAAATAAATAACTGTATTTTCCCCCCTCCCCAAACTTTGAATAGTTTTTTTGTTATTTGAATCAAGTTGAATGTAATAAAATTAATGTTTAACGACTGTAACATTTACCAATATGAAACAGTTGTAAGCAGCATGAACAATAAACTTCGGTAATCCATAAACACTGTTCCCTAAATGTATGCTTATGAATTGTATGGAAAATGATATAATAAAGCTATTCTGCTGCACAGGTTCAGTCTAATGGTTTTAATATTATTCCAAATCAGGGACGGTTTCTAATTTTCAAGTTTGAGTAGGAACACACTGCTCACTCCATCTGTATAGTCTTTTCCATCAAAATTCACAGAATTAACTAGCTGATATTTTATTTGAAACCCACAATTTTGTAGCATCTATGGAAACAAGTTTTTAAAAATTTGTATATGGCTAAAAAAGTAATCTTATAACCTGTATACAAAGGGAGAGTTTGCTTCTGAATTAGCCAAAGGACTGTGTAACAACTATTGTACTGTTGCCATCGAAACAATTTAAACAAATTAGCTTTGTTTTTTAATTTTAAAAAATGCCTTGCCCTTAATACGTTTTCAAATGAAGCGTTACATTTTTCATATTTTACCTGATTTTATAAAGTACTTACCTTTATATCCAGTTGATAATTTCATGTGCCGTATTTTATTTACATGTTCGTTCAAAGCTCGTTTCCCTTAAAAAAATCACTTATCTCTGGTAAAAGAAAAAACAGAAAATTTGGTATTACGTGTGAAACCCTATTCTATACACTTTTTACCAGAAGTTGCTCAACGTTTTTTACAAAAAATGCACTTAAACCAGATAAGATGAATCACTGATTTTATAATCATTATAATTTACTATTATAATGATATGCGACCATTTGTTATCATTTTAGTAAAGTAGATTATACCGCTGGTTCGTAACAAACTGCAACTAAAAAAGCAAACTTATAAAAGGTAGTACAAATCCATTAGACAGGCTAGCTAAACAATCCATACATTAAACGGCGCGGATCTTTTGATTTATAAAACAATTTTGAGTCTTTTCATTTTCAGTTTATTGAGTTTTAAATTTAAAATAAATATAGGTTTTCATTTAATATCATTAAAGTAAAGAGTGTTTACTTAATGATATTAACGATTAGCATTTAAGTTAAGACGAAATAGAAGCATTCTCTTACATTTTCCTTGAAGTTTTAGACATTCTACGGTATTTTACCGGAAACTTAGGTTCTACTAATTGCAACTGAATGCTGTTTTTTTTATTCAGAATTAAACAAAATAAAAACATTATTACTTGTGCATGTAAAACTAGACATTAAGTTGTTTTAATTGGCATCCAAATACAAAATTCATCTTCTTGGAAAATATAATGAACTACAGTATTAGTTTTCAATTTTCAAATTCAGGAATATTAGGTTATATTTACAACCCATTAACTTTATGATCAATACACCTTTTCTCGTTTAAAACAAATAAAATATGAGTGATATGATCGTAATTTTAAGATACATGCATTTATCACCATTTATCTCATAGACTACTGAATCTATACAATCTGAGAAAGAGGAAATCAACACAACTCGCCAACTTAGAAGCATTTTCTTTTAATTAATACTAATACGACAAGTTATTTTATTTATTGATTCAATATTCAGTATATATTGAAAAAGGAATAATTATTATAATTATATACAATCGACACTTAGCGCCGTACTCTACAGAGAATTAATTGTTCTAAACGCGCGATAAACAAAACAGTGAAAAGTAAACATACAAAAACTTAAAGAACACACTTCAACAAAAAAGTGTAATATATTATAATCTTTGTGGAAAACGTAAAAACACATAGAACGCTAGGTCAACAGTTATTCTATACAATACAGTACACTAGGTCAACAAGTGTGTTCAATTGACAACAGACATACTGAGACATAGACACAGAGACGAGTAACACTACAAGTAACATGGTAACCTGAATCAAAAGTGATCAGACGCCAGACGCAGCTACACCTACCGGAACTAGTCTACAAAAAATACATATCCTTAAACAACGTTTATAAAAGTTGTCGGTTAACTACGGGACGATAATTTACAGTTCACGAGTTCGTGCCGTCTACGAGCTCAATTCGGTTTTAGTAGAGAAGGTTCCTTGAAGATTACAAAGTTTCATGTACACAAGATTTAATACAGCAAATACTGCGTATTTACAGCAAAATGTATTGCACTACGGGAGTAAAAATTTGCAAAATTTACATCGGGACGAAGGATGATTTATACAAAACTTTAAGTACAAAATATTAAAGACTTAGTGGGGACTTTAAAACGACTATTTGACTTCGGTTAGATTCTGTTAACTATAACATTTCACTCGTGTATATTTAATACAATGAGTAACTTAAAGGTTCTGTAAAATAAACTCGATACAATAAATAAGTGTAATACCTTAAGGAACAAATAAAAGCTAATATTATACAAATGAATAATTATCACAAATTAATCATAAACAAAATGTTCTTTGAGCAATCTGAAAAATAATTTTCAATGTCGTTTGAAAGTTTTACCGAAAATTACATATTTTGAGTAAACTAACTGTTAATTGTACTAACATATATTATAAAAACTACCATAATAAATAATTTATAAATTCCTTTTCATAATACTGGTGGGCATGTATGGGACAATTCATCATTACTGTTTCTCGATCAAAAAAGTATTTAAAAGGAGACGTGCCATTGCATTTAAAATTTAACTAATATTAAAAACCAAAAACGCTTGTAATAATATTTACTTCTCTCATTTAAACAGAAGACTTTATACTTGGCGTCATTTTATTTATTTGTTCTTAACAAAATTGATACAAGTTTCGTGTGAAAGCTACTACAGTCACGATTATTAAGACTAATGAGACCTTTTACTTAATCACTACTTATCTTATTTTAAATAGTGATTTAAACATTGTATGTGTACGAAGTGGAAAACCTAACATGGTTAAAAACAAAGATTTAAACTTTGTAAGTATTATTAAACTGACATTTGCACTATTATAGTAAAATAGCGAACTTTAAGGTCTTTCAGATAATCTGATGAAACTTATTTTCTCACACAGGACAATACTTTGTAATGATTTGTAACAAATAAATCAGAATACAGAAACGATTCGTATAAACGATATAGTTACATATCGTAACATTATTATAAAGTAGGGTACCTAAAGCGGTTTCGTAATTTTTCTCTTGTCATTTATAGTTTTCATAAATAGTCTGTTCACTTTGTGAAACTTTTAGCCGAGAATGTTACTTAAAATAATAAAGCACTTAAAAAAGGAACATCAAACTCACTTTCAGATGTTTAGAACACTGATGTAACACGTGAGATGGCCAAAATGCAATCATAACCAAGAGAATTTTAATATTTTACACTTTTGCAAACTAAATCAAATTTACAAGGCAAGTGACAAAATTTAGATTTTAGCACATAAGTTGCAGTTACTCTAATAATGTATCAATGATATCTTTTCAAGATCCTCGACGAAGTAAAATGGAAATGAGTACGCAGTCTCAACAAAAGATGATAAAAATACATCATTGGCACAAAACTTAAACACTAATTTATCGTTACAAATACTTACAATTACAAACAAAACATGATGTGTAACGGGCACAATATAAACAAAATATTTACATGAAAATTATACAAAAAATACAAAATTCGTTTTAGTCAATTAAAAGTTATATGGCGGATCTGACTGTAATACAGAACATTATAACACTGTCCGTCTAACATAGACACTCCAGTAATCTTATCAACAAAGCGTCACAGCACTAGGCTACGTTTGTACACATCTACAATGTGATGTCTTTGGCTCCTTCGAGTCCTGTATTGTTCTCTGGGGTTGTTTTTGTCGTCTTTGTAGGCCACACGACCGCGAGCACTTTTTCTCGAATACTTGTTATTTCGTACTGTCAAAGTAAACACCTACAGATCACAAAACATAAAAACAAACAAATGCGGATAACCACTGAGGTATAATTTAGCTCAAATACAATTATTAATTGGTTTTGATTCACATTCTTACAATATATGACACAAATTTAGATTGTAAAGATAGAAACTAAAACAATTGATAATTTTGTACGTGTGTTAAAAGTCAAAATATCTCACGGGCATTTTGTGGAAGATTGTGAATTTAAAATTGAATGATCATTGTTAAACTATTACAGTTAATATTATATATATATATATATATATATATATATATGTATATGTATACATATATTAAATTATAACCTTTAATAATCTTTTACTGAAAGAACTTTTCTTCCTCACAAGAAATAAGAGTAATAAGAGTAATTAAATAGACTTATTACTTTTTGTAACCCAGATTTATTAACCACCTTTGAAAAAAGGAAAACATCTTTCGTCCTCTCCTATTAAAGAAACGCAACATCCCCCAACTTATATTTATTATTATTCCTTTATGGTCTTGGATATATTTCCGAATTTTAAGTTGGAACAGTCAAACCTGAACTTGGCATTGTCTCTTCTGAGTCGAGGCTGGCCTTAGATAATGCGACCTTGGAGTCATTGCTGATAAGGCGAGTTATCATGGCTCACTGTTTGTTGGTAAATTTCAAATGAAACTGTAACAATTTCAAACATAGGTTGCAGAAATTATTTTTGAAATAAATTTTAGGATCACAATGGTCTAAAATGTTCTTCACTCAGTCGTTCAAAAACAAATTTGTGTACAACTATGTGTAAAAGTCGTGTATCAAACGGAATTGTTAAATTTTCAATATCCCTATTGCTCATTTATTTCTCTGATCTACATGGAATTCCACAAGAAAGGTTTCTTATACAATACGTTGATCATCCTGACAAAACATAAATTTACTATCTCGTGACCTTTAAAATAACAAGCTAAGAATGTCCTCTAACAAAATGGTCCTCAATTTGCAATTTTATAGACAAGCCATTAACGATGAGTATAAAGAGATTTATTTGATTTATTTTCAATATCTGTTAATCACCAGAATTACAGTAAATTTTTAATTATTTTAATCTACTATTTATGCGTAACTCTTTTCTTGATCGTACCACCGATAACGTGGTAGTCTCACTCTCCTCCTATATCCTGCTCTCAGGACACGCACCCAGGATGGCCATAACCCATGTAGGACAAGTCCGTACAAGAGCAACGCTGCAGATGTCACATCCTGGTCCTGCGACCAAGGACAGCAGAGGGCCGGCCAGGGGCCTAAATGACTTAATTACCGTGCCCAGGAAGTCTTGACTCATGGATCGTGGGTGCGATGCTCTTGGACCCTACTGCCTCGCATATTGATCTGTGGATAATTGGAGAAACGCCTGTTCAAATGAAGACTGGTGATTTTGTGTTCGGGAATTACAGTGGCCACGGGAATATAGATGAGCGTCGTTCGATGGATAAACAGAGTACATAGGTGTTGGGGTTTTCTTAAGGTAGTTGATTTTACCGAGAGTATTTAAAGTACTCTAAAGATTTTTACTTATTTTTTTAATTTGGTCAATCGTGTTGTGTTGTGTTGTGAATTGGTATTCGCCTTAATTTTGGTTTTAACTCCTAAAGTTCTTTCTTGATTTTGAATTTTATATTGCTAGTTTCAAATAATTAGGGCTTATCTCGCATAAGATATATCCCCTGAATACTGAAAAGGCTAAAAACTAGTCAGTGGTTATCTAAAATTACACTATAACCAAACTTCATCTAAGATAAACGAAAACAAAAACTACAACAAAAGTTCCAACAAAACAGACTACATCAACAATTGTTCATACAATCCCCAACAACATTCTCCAAAAACAGAGGGTTAACATCCTAACAAATAACTGGAACGAAAGTGCGATGCCGACAGAGCGCGGGCGGTTGTCGGAGTGCTCAGTTGCTCAGAGGGAGGGCGTTTAGGTAGTGAGACCGGCGCCGTGGTTGGCGTGGTGGTGGAGGTGGTGGTGGCCGAAGACAACCCCAGAGAAGGGCACGGGTCACTGATGATGTTTGATTGTTCCGTTGGGGGCGGTGGTGTGATGGTTGACCACGTGGTGGGGGTGGCCGTGCGCGTGGTGTGGTGGGTGGTGGTTGGCGTTGCTGTTGCTGTTGTTGTTGTTATTATTGTTCGCCTGTTGTGCCGCCTGTCTCTGACTGTTCTTTTTGTTTTTCATTCTCCTGTTCTGGAACCATATTTTCACCTGTCGCTCGGACAAGTTGAGGTTCCGCGCCAGCTCCCATCGCTTCTGCTTGGAGACATAGGCGTTGAAGAGGAACTCCTTCTCCAGCTCCAGGGTCTGGAACTTGCTGTATGGTTTGCGCTTCTTGCGCGCCACCACTTGTCCGGTCCACTCCAGGGAGTTGGAGCCTACCGCCATGCCCGTCATGCCCACGCCGGGCAGACCTCCTGCAACAGTCAGGGATATTCATTAGTACGGTGTAAAATTCTACATTAAAACTGGGTACTCTTTAACTGTAAAACCACTCATAAAATTGGTTTACGAGTAATTCCTAAGATTTCAAATTTAACACAGACTGAAGACTTTAAAATGGATAAACTAACATATGCAATAGATTATATGTTCAGTATTACCGAGATTTGTCTAGGGAATAAAATATCAAAAGGAAATAAAGAAATTAGTCAAAATTGAGAACTTTTATAAAGGCAACTATTGTAAATACTTTAGTATATTTGTGTCTGCTATCATTTCTTGTACAAGACATATTTTATAAATACCTACGTAAAAAGCGTATTCAGAATGTCCCACGAGAGTATGGCACACATGCAGGATTTGGTAGAACCATAAAAAAATCGCCTGTTTTATACCAGTCTGCCTGCTTGTGTTTATTTTTTATTTATTCATATACGGTTTACACCAATTTACAATTTCATCTCGTGATACAGTTTACAGATGTCTAAATATGTAAAGTTACAAAAATGAGTGATCTCTAATCAAGAGATCTAAGGAACGGCGTAAACTTGGCATGTGCGTTATAACTAGTTTAGAGATAATTTGGTATTAAATTTGGCGTTTATATCTTTAACCGTTTCTAAATGGCGGCCATTTTAATTATTCAAAGCTTAATGTCTAAAAAAATGGGAAATTATGGAGTGGCCGAAAAGGATGGTATACAATTTATTAAGATCACTCGATCTATAGCTGAGCATTTGCAGTTTTTATGAGTAAAATCATTGTAACTCTAGTGATTTTCATAGAATTTGCACGATTTTACACATACAAATTGTAATTTCTCAGCTATGAGTCGTGTGATCTTTGTAATCTTTATACCAACTTTTTGGCTTCAAATTTCAAATTTTTTTAATGTGCAGACCAAATACTTCACGATTTGCCGCTTTTAAAATACTAAGCTTTAGGCAATTAAAGTAGCCGCCATTTTGAAACGGTTAAAGATAGAAACAAAAACTGTATTACAAATTAGCACTAAACTAGTATAACACACATGCCAAGTTTCAATTTAGTACCTCTTGTGGTTCCTAAGATAGGCTGCATTGATTAAACATCACAAACAAGCAGACAGATGGAAAACTATAACTAATCCTAGCAATATAGTAAGGCAGATGGTAAAGCGATTCGGGAAAATGTTGATACGTAGTCGTTTGCTCCTTTTGATGAGAAATCCTGCATTTGAGCCTTTCTCTCGCGGGACACCCTGTATATACTAATAAACTTATTATAATTAGATAAAGTGTTACTGGAATCACAACCCTGAAACATATATTTCGATTACATAAAACACCATTTTAAATATATACATACTTAACATCAAGATTATAGAAATATTCGTGAATAAATAACATTTTGAGCAATGACAGCAGGTAATAATGTAAAATGAAGAAGAAATAATGGAATTTATTTGTATACGTTTTGCAGAGAGCTTGTTATACAGCAAAATCTGCAATATAGTCTATATACGTGCCACACTTGTACCTTAAATTGTTATTTTGAGATTTTACCATGAAAATATGGTAGAAACGTGCAAACATGGATGAAAACAAAGTGTCATCTCGTAGGGAGCATCCATATGGGCAGCGGTGGCTCACAGACACACAGCGAAACGATTTGCATTTCCTGCCCTCACACCTCAGTGTGACCTCATCACTGATCCGCTCTCTCTCTCACTCTCCCCCCTCTCTCTCTTTCTCTCTCCCATCTTCCCACTTTCATAGAAACGTTTTGGGATTTAATAACTAAACAAATAACGATTTTTCATGTAAGATAATAATAACATGCAACACATTCTCAAAGCAATGAAACGGGCAATTTTTAAACTTGTGGACCAATACAAAGGGGGATAAACACAAAAATGTCTAGGACACTCGAATCAAATATATTATTCTGAGAATGTTTAAACTTTTTAACTCTTTGCCTATGCCTATTAGTTGACGCTGAGCCTAAGGAAGGTATACTTCAACTGGAGTATACATTATTAATCAATATTCATTTTTATATACGTTATAATCTTGAAATTATTGAATAATATTGCGTGAACAATTTTATTATATGATTAGACCGAAAATTCTTATTACAGTAAAATGTATTAAATTTATTTGCTTTATCAACACAGCTAGATGTATTTTTACAGGAAATGTCTATGCTTGAAGCATTATATATGATTAATGGTAAAATAATAATAAAAATGTAGGAAAGGCCTATTTGTATTAGTTTACAATTTAAAACACTTGACCTGAGAACATATGTTTGTATAACGGGTAGTAGCAGTGTCGGTCGATGCTCACAAGACGGTTAGTAGCCCCGTTTAACGGGTACCGCGTTTTCGGTAGCGTTTGACCACTCAGCCGTAAAGAAGCTATATCTTTTATTTGACGCAATTAAACCCGTACTATAAGGACCATAACGTGACGTAGAGCCCCATTCACTGGTTTTTACAATTTGTTTATACTCTAGTAGCGGTAGGTCAGTTATCTCTCGAATTATAATTTATTGTTAGTACGGTTTATGGTCAATTAAGATTTTATAGAGCTCTCGTCGGTGTGCGTGCGCATGCGCGTGTTTGTATTGGTTTGCCTTTGAACTTGGTGTTATAATCTTTTAATAGGCCGATTCGTTTGTGGTTATGTTTATTGTTCCAGTTACAAGTGCGCGTATTTTGTTTCTTGGACGGAAATTTGTTCAACTCAAAATGTATATAACAACCATTTTCGTGCAATTTAAATATACAGCACTCATATAAACTTACATTTATATACTTAACATTTCATAATTAAGACTTTTAATGCTAAAGATGTTCACAATAATATTCATATTTGTTAAAAGGAGATAAACTAATAACGATAAATGCTTTGCTCTTAGAAATATTTTTCTTTATGTTATGTATATTTATTGGCATTCCTAAAAGAGGGGATCAAATTGATTTAAAGCGATTTATTCATATGTAAATATTTTATATGGCCTAGAGAGTACCGACCAACAAATATTGTTATGTTTATTTTGTGTCCTAGTAACTCTTACAGTTGAGTTAACCGGTCATTATATAAATTTTAAAATTAAAATAATTGAAAACCACTTCATAATAAATTAAAATCAGCATTATCCATTTCAAGTTGAATAAGTTCAATACATATAATTAATTCAATCATAATCAATTTGTAGTCTCACATATATTTTAAAACAAGCTACATTATACAACTCACATGGATGAATTATTAATGGTTTATTTCAAGGATAAAATCATTGTTTGGTTATATTAGCCAAACACGTTCACTCTACGCGTTTTGCAATATTATAATATTTATATTTATTTATTTATAGTTATCATTGTTTGGTTATATTGGCCAAACACGTTCACTCTCAGCGTTTTGCGATATTATAATATTTATTTTTATAGGCATGCAAATAAATGGAAAACTGGATGAATATAGTTGCAAATATAATGTAAAATATATAGGCATATTTGGGAACAGTATTTAGTATATTGAGGTATTTTTACAATATTTAGGATTAATTTCTACTGCGCCATGCAACTGTCAATTACAATACGCACACGGGTGTAAGTACCTCTGGAATGTGTGTGTGAAATAAACAATTGGATAGTAAATCCAATCCAACGCTATTACGGTATCAACTATGTTTTTAAAACACTAATTCATAACGTAACCAGGAGTTTTCATGCTAATCATTACTTACAATTAAAATGCGTGTGACAAATTTATTCATTGCGTTGTGTGACGCTAAATACGACCACTAGATGTCAGTCACAGGCCACTTCCTGGGGCGGGTCACCCCTATTCAGAATCATCCACCGAGAGATCCGGCCATGTTGCCAGCTGTTTGCTCGGCCATAATGGTTGGGTGACGGTTCTTTTATTGAATTTTTTGCCTTCGAAAATAGTTAAAAATGACTTTTTGTGAATAGACTAGTGTGTCGAATAAAATGTATGCAACAAATATATTTATTTCGAATTTCCTTATCCAAAATGAATTATTATTTTTCCGTATGTAATAACTGGTATAGTAGCTAGGAAAATTAGGGAATGAGAAATATGTAGATTTAATTGATTGACAGAAAATATCTAATAATGTTGACCTATCAACAACATATTGGGAAAAATGCGTATGTAAAAAACGCATTGTATATGACGGTTTGGAATTTTAACTACCGCCAACAACTTACTCTTAACTAGGCGCTAACGACTGATATAAGATATCGGATATCGTTTATTTATATTTTTTACGGGATGTTAAAAGTTATTTATATTTTATAACAAAAGCATCATGCAAGTGAGTACAAAGTAAGTGTAAATATATTTTTAAATAATGTAAGACTTGTTTAATTACATCCCGTAATTTTAAGAACACGTACAATGCTGATAAAATGTTGTATTTTTATAAAATAAAGATAAATATACAGAGTGTTTGACTAATCCGGTTTAAAAATATATTAAAAATTATGTATGATAAAAAAGTAGAGAGACGGAAAACAAACTAATATATTCTTTTTCAATATTCCATGTTGTTTCTAAACTTAACCTAGCTTATTTGTTGCTGGGCTGATAAAATATAAAAGATAGTCTGAAAAAAAGTGCGAAGGACACTTAAAAACTATAAAAATCTGATGCGATATTTTCACAAGAAATCAGGGGGGAAATGCGCGAACAATAAACAATTTAACATATTAAACTGTATTAAGATAAGTATAGTTACGTTTTAACGTTAATACATTTTTGAAGAGAATGTTTAACCACCAATTAGTGGAGGATGCGAATTCTCGCAAGAATGTAATTATTGCAGAAGCAATGAGAAACACAGCCCGGATGTCCGGTGTCTGCATGAACCCGGCACCAGGCACTCGGCACCCGGTTTTTGTTGAGGGAAACGTTACCGACCGGCAAAACTTGCATCAGATCTTGCACAGGAATAAGCGAGGTCAAACAGAAATCTGTTGTAAGTTTGCAAAGTAGCTGCCCTTATTCGAGGTAAAAATTCGCAAAAAGGCTGGAGGCAAAATACATACACATATATATATATATATGTATATATATATATATATATACAGTATACAGAAACTTGTTTCGTGTTCTTTCCACGGTATACAAACAATCCAAATGTGTTCAAGCGAAGGAATAGTGTGATGTTACAATGATACGTCAATTCCTTGCTGGTTATTGTTGATATGTATACCTAACCAATAAATGTGAAATGTAAATGGATAGCGCCTTGCAATGCTAATAAGAGCCGAAAACCGTGCCGTCATTAATGCCACTGGGTGGCTAAGAGTCTATATCCGCGAGACCCCGATGTCAGCCGACAAAACAGCGCTACATTCAAACTGACATTTATACTATAAAAAACTGAGATAATTATTATATCTTTACATGGCATTTTACAGCTTTAAATGGTGAATCGAACAACATACATTAAAATTGTAAAAAAGTAATTGAACTAATTTGAATAATCAACTAAACAAAGAATGTTTTTAATTCGAATATAGAATGAGGTAAAAAAAGTAGTAAGGGAGGAACTATTTTATTTTTTCGTCAGGTAAAAACTGTTAGCGGGAAAGTTGTAGATAACATTCTAAAGATTATTTTTTATTTGTACAATATTTTTGTAAGACTAGCCGTTATCTGTACAATATTTTTTTAAGAGCAGATTTCGTGGAAGAGCGCGACGAATTGAATTCAAGGAGTGATAGAATACACGGAAAGACAGAACGATCTAGATTATGGAATTACATTAGTGATCGAAATAAATTGTTGCTCAATTAATGCAGTGCTATTTGTTCTGGCTTGATTTAGTTCCCTCCATTCATATAAATGCCTAATTTGTAGTATAATAAACCAGGTAAATCATAACATAAGCATCAAGTCTCAAAACTGTAACGACAAGGTTTATAATATTGTTAACGCTTATTTCTTTATTTAATCTTAATTCTTCTTAATTTAATTGTTTTCTAAATTATCAAGTAGGCAAGTGGTTAGAAACAACGCAAGCCAATATCCATAAACAAATTAAACCAATTTCAATAATACAAATAAATAACTACCGGTACTAGTGTTTACTTTTTAAGTTTAGTTAAATCGTCAAATATTTTTAAGACAAAATTTTTCAATATATTTTCAAATTTCAAGTAAAGAAAAGAAAAATGGTTGTATTTGTATACGTTTTAATCAATCATAATGTTAGCAGCTGGTTACAGGTAGTCGTAATAGAAGTCACGTTGCGGTCTAAATTAATTGCGGAGCGCAAACTCAAACTTCTTTCAAAGATAAAAAATTGGTTTTATCTTATTCTAGTAATCAGATTTACATGATTAGATTCTTTAGAACATAATATTTCCATTAACCTAAGTTTCAACCAATTTAAAGAGTAACAATCGTTCTCATTGGGACATAATTAAAGTTATGTTACGCCGCGTGAAGCCTAATTTCTTTTAAATAAAAAACAATATTATCGATTAGTTTCAGCAATAATACTTATACCATAAGATTCTGTAATATGTAATCTTTCCATTTATATAGATTTTAAAATATTAGAGTGTTAGTAGACGTACACAGCGAGACATAACTAAAGTTATTTTAACACGGCGCAGCGGCCAGCTCGGGCCTTTTTGCCACCCAGCGGCCTCGGGGACCGGCACGGTTTTTGTCCATTGAGAGCGCTATCAATTTATAATTCATCCGAGGTATTGCAGCGGTCAGCTAGTCCATGCTAAAGTCTCTTATATGCAATATCGATCATTTGAATTTGAGTTCTCCCTGTGTTAGGTGGGGAAACCCAGCACAACAGAGAGGGGGATAGGTGGAGGGGATTTGGCTCTTCTCTATTCTAGCACCTAAAAGCAAGTTGTTTATTTATTTATTTTTTTGTATACAGACATATATGTTTCTAAACAGAATCGTATAAAGATAAATTTATTCTTATAAATTCATTCGATTTAGGGCATACTCAGTTAATTTAGCTCAGTTGTTTAACTAAGCTAAGTTTAATATTTCTATTAACATTTATTTTGAGAAATACGTTGCGGAGTTAATGTTATATAGCTAAACAGTCACTGAATAACGGGGTCTCGATAGATGAAAACAGTTGGGAGGGGGGGGGAATATTAACAAATACTTTAATGACCATAATTTTAACAGCTTTATAGATATGGTGACGAAAATTATAACATAAACAAACTTGGAATTTTAAGAAAGTTTAAGTCATGGATAAGGTGTAGAGAGAGTCAATTCCAAAAATTGCATTGGTTTACCGGTGTACCTATTTTCAAAAATGAGAGTAAATTGCAGGTGGGTGGAACTCTGTGTAATGGACGCATTTCCTGGGCAGGATGGGCGGGATGGGCGACGGGTGATGGGCAACGGGTGATGGGCGCAGGATGGGTAACTGACCATGACACTTTCCATCTGGTCTCTTCCAGGAACCTCCCCCCGGCCCTCCTCGCGCACACGCACACACACGCATGTAGTAGTGAGAGGCGGGGGCCGTCTACCAGCTTGGGGGGCCGTCTACCAGCTTGTAGTCATTATGTACTACACGTGTCGGGCTGTGCAGTATCTACTTACTACTTACATGAAGAAGCGACTATGGGTCATGTTGAGTGGTCGGTTTCCCCCGGGTAAATCACTCCCCCCCAACCATGAGTCACTCATGAGCGATCGAACAGTATGATGTGCCCTCACTATTACTTAACTTACTTTTTGCTGATAAATATACAGTAGGCTAATACAATAAGTGCCTTACGAACATGAATGAAAACGAAGTATGTTTCATATCTATAATTTCAGTGTAGTCGCTTATTAAGACCTTTTATTCCTCTTACATATAATGATAGTCCTTTTATAGGAAATACAGGGTGTCCCTGTAATTTCCTTGTATGAATACAAATAGTGGGGAATAACTAAATGGTGGGAATTTATATTGTTCGATTACACAAAATTCCCTTTATTTTTACGTTTTAACGAGTTATACTTAGGTGTTAAATAATGTTTTAGGGAAACCCGTAAAACAACCTATTAAAATAAACAAAAATCGTTTAAAATTCTGACACCATCATGATTTTTATTGTAAAAAAACAAAACGGGTTGTCAATCAAAATGCCAAGAAAAGACGGGGTCTCGGATTCCGAATTATTGAATAACCGTGAGTTGACGAGACGCGGAGGGAAGCGGCATTTCTCTGGGGAAGGATTTCAACTCTGTAGCTGAAGTGAATGATATCTAGCGCGTCACATTTGGAACTTTTCCAAATCCACGAGATAAAATCTCTCGAAACAAGCCCGGACCACACGGGGCAGCCGCATTTTGAGTAGAGAGCATCAGTCGGGCGATGAAAATCCTGTACATCCACACTGTGTACCCCGGGTGATGTTTACCGACTTGTATCGTTACAGAGCGACTTCAGGGTACACACTGTAATGTTAACGGAACTTATGGGATCGCAAAAGTTTGTGTACGTTTCGCTTTGCAAATTAGCATCGCAAACATTTCACAATTGTTATTATTTTACAAACTTTAATTTAGATAATTTAAATTTACGTATAACTTCCATCGTTGTATTAACATTTTGATTGTTTACCGTATATAGTCTAGTCTTATAATTTTACAGGTAATAGAAACTGTGTAGTACACTTGGTGTACAGGGTGCGTACAATTTATAAAGTCGAATATAAATTAGTTTAAAAAATCCGGAAAAGTCACTGAACGTTTTTGAAACGAGATCCTTATGTATTTTAGTACCTAGACTGTCCTCACATAGATTTTATGTCTTAAAAACACCTATTGGGTACTGGCGTGAAGTTCTTCTTAAAACTATCATACCTGAAATGATCATATTTTGCAAATGTTGTAACTTTTAAGTTATGCAATTATTCGATACTTTAATATTGTACATGTCTTATTTAAGGCAAACTTCGGTCCGATAGTATATTTAAGAATATTTAATATCTGAATTTATTTGTCCTTTCTTTTTTTACAGAATAAGGGCTTCCTCTAATAAATTTAATCCCAAAAATACTCCGACTTTAATTCAAATTAACCTAATCCCGACAGAACAGATCTAATTCCAACAAATTGGTCTTTCAAGCCACCTCAGTATTACAAACGGACGCCTTAAACGGACAGCTGTATCCCGAAAAAAGTCTAAAGACAAATTAAAAGTCAAAAGAGGAAACGGTCGGACCGTATCAGATATACAGTATATGATATGGCTCTAGTTTTTATGCAAATAGATCCAAATAGGGCATAACCGAGGATCGTGCCTGGAAAGGTGATGCTCGGCGTTAAAACCGCTGCCAACCTAACAGCAAACACACCAGTCAGGCTTCCAACGTGACAGAACAAACATCCCTGCTTGCGTTGCAAATTACCACTCGCTGGGATGGTGTGTGCGTTGTTTACATGTTTACATGAGAAGGTTTACATTTTATCATGTAAAACCGCGAGTTGTTCGCTCAACCGGGGCGGGCGATAACTCGTTTTGAACCCCCCCCCAACCGCACACGTGCGATGCCGACATCAAATTTATTTGCTGACGAGAAAACCCGTGGCGGGAATGTGTATGAGATTGGCGAAAAGTTGGATGATTTAATTTTTAACTATGTTACTACATTTTAGCCATTCACATCTAATGGTTTACTGAGTTTTTACGGGATGAAAAATTGTTTGCAAACATCTAATTGTAACTTTTTCCGGGTAAATACCTTGACAAATAGATCGAGATTAAATGTATACTAATCCAAAATAGACATTAAAGAATAATTTAAAATTTTTGATTAACTTTAGATTTAATTTAATTTCATAATCTAAGCAATTATTACACAGTTAATTCCAATGAACGTGGAAGCAGAATTGACCTCATCATTACTCTTAATAACATAAAATGGATTGTTTAATTTCACAGATATAAAAGCAGAAGCAAAATATTTTCAAACATCCATTGTTCCTTTACTTCTTACGGAAAAACATGTCTCTATTGTGACCGGCTAGCCTCTCCTTTACCCATACCGCTCGCCTAGGAACTTTCTACCTTTTGAATTAGTTGGGCAACTTTCTAGTCCGTTGCGTCTCGCTTGTGCAAAGAAAGGGTGACCCGTGTAAATTGGCCTTTTTCTTCTCTAGGAGGGAAAGTCTCTCGACGTAACCCACATTCCTGGATAGAGGACCTTTGCCTTCAAAGGACAAAAAACTATTTCAAAAGAAATAGTAGGTTATTCAAAATGCTGCTTCCAGTCACTTATTTTATCTTGTTTTATCTTTATCCTATTTTAGATTGCCACCCCGCTAAATTTCAATAAACTGTTATGGAATTATAAAAATAAAAAATGTGTATGCATGCGTGCATGGTATGTGTATTTAAAAAGGATCTGCATGCACTCTGCTGAAAAATTGTGACTGCTAAACTTTTCAAATATTTGGTAAATAGTTATATTTTAAAAAATGGTCCCATAAACTCTATTTAAAACTACACCAAAGAAATTAATAAATTTTGTAAAGTACATTATTGTTGAGAAAACATATGCAGTAGGGTGGGCCGAAAAAAGTCAACTTCATCCGATCAAAAACATGTATGTTTTAAAAGTTGTGTAGTAGGTCTAAAATAAACACAGTAAAATATTAGGACAGACAAATAATATCTTTAGACTGCGCAAACGGCTTAAAAATTCATGTTTTTAGTGAAAAATTAAAGTTTTAGAGATTACAAAAAAAATTAATTCTGTCCGATCAAAAACTCGAAGGTCTTAAAAGTTACACTATATGTCTCTATATTGGATAGCGTAAAATATTAGGCCTGAGGGATAGTATTTTTAGACTGCGCAATCGGTATAAAAACTGAAGTTTTTGCAAAAAAAATAGTTTTCCCCTAATTACATTAATAAACGTGTTAAAGCTAAACCAAGACAGGGAAGAGGTTAAAGTTATGTTAAATGTTCGACAACCCCTAGAAAATACTGAGGTTGTAAAATAACACTTTTGGAAGGCGCAAAAACCGTAAATGTCTACTATGTTTATTAATTCTGAATTCGTTGTGGCACTCTAGGTTTTACAGTTATCTCTGTGCTCTGGCTTTTGGTCGCTATACAACTCTTCACTAGTTCATTAGCAACTACCTATGACTCGCCACAGAGAGAAGGTTGCATGTGGAGTACTATTAGTGCCCTCCAACAAACCACCCAACCCTAAGAGGACCATGGGTACATCTAGTCTTTCTATTATGCCTTAAAATCTTTCTTAGATTCGAATTTGGTCTCTTATCACGCTATCTCGTTTTTATTCAAAAAGAAGTTGTTGAGGTGGTTTTGTCACTTCTTTGACTGCCCTTTCTAAAGCTTGTGCATGAATTCCGTTGCCAACTTAAAAAGAACTCCTTCTGAATTAGTTTTAGAGCACCATTCTCCATCTCCAGGATTTGGTTTGGGTTTGCTTATGGTAAATGCATTGCAATCGTTGGTTCTATTATATTTACAGTCTGCCACACTATTAAATCTGTATAGACTGTTGCAGTAAAATTCATTTTGGGAATTTCCAAACTTCCTACAGCACAAAAACGAATGGTTGCTGCTTTACTTGACTTATTTCGAGCTGCAATAACTCACCTAATTGCATTCTGGCTGATGTGCTTTATGCTGTCAGTTAACATTCCAACTAAAACTTTTTTTGGGTGGGCAAAATAGCCATTGTTCTGTAGGAATCACCTCCTTGGGTTCCTTCGTGTAACTTGAGAACTGTACATTTTCCTCTAATAGGTTGCTCTATCTTTCAGTTTTGGGTTGTATTTGATTCTGAACCAACTTGGTGTGTACTCGTTCACAGCATATTTGGCCACTTTTGTTATATATCAGATGAAGAATCAGAGGCAATATACAGTTGGAAAATGCGGTTGGCAGTAATAACCTATCTTTCCAAGTCTCTCTTCTAGAACGTGTATCACGCCTTTGTGTTTGCCTGTATCTTTTGAGCATCCATCACATCCTACACAAACAAATTCAGACAAACTGAGATTTTTTCATATATGAACTCTATAATTGAGTTAGCTATATCTACAGTCTTTCTTGATAAAGGTGTTACATGGCCTATATATTTAGAACCAGACTCTAGTATAAGTGATATTGTTTTCGTTCTCACCGGTGTGTTTGCCTTCTTGACCAACAACTTCATGTATCTTCATGTATGGTTGATCCAACATCATCCAACATCCAACATGTGTAAAGGATTCTTGTCCTTTAACTAAGCTGCCCTTTACAACCTCATTATGTCTGGAGGCTATTGGACCTTTTAACATAACTTCAACCTCGTCCCTGGCTTAGTTTAGCTTTAACATGTTTATACAAATAGCTAGGAAACAATTTGATTCTTTTCCAAAAACTTAAATTTTTAAACCAAATGTGCAGTCTAAAACTATCATCCATGGGGCCTAATATTTTATGAAGTTCATTACAGACGTATGATAAAGCTTTTAAGCCATACATTATTTTAATCGGACAAAATTAAACATAAAAAAATGTAAAAACTAAATTTTGTATTAAAAACATGAATCTTTAAGCCATTTGCGCAGCCTAAATATATTATCCGACTGACCTAATATTTTACGGTGTTTATTCTATACCTACTAAACAACTAACTTTTGAGACATACATGATTTTGACCGGACAAAAGTAAATATTTTTTGGAAAATATCTAAAAATTCAGTTGTTCACTAAAAACGTGAAACTTTAAGCAGTTTGCGCAGTTTAAAGATCTTATTTGTCTGACCTAACATGTTATTGTGTTTATTCTAGACCTCCTACACAACTTTTAAGACATACATGTTTTTGATGGGTTAAAGTTGACTTTTTCCGGCCCACCCTAATATGCCGTAGTATTCAGTGTGGGTTAAGACACGAATGTTCATTTGATAAGTTGGTTTTTATGTGCCACAAGGAATGTGTTTGCTTACGGAACACTCTAGATCCAATTTTTTGACATATATTACATACATTATAATTTCACTATCAAAAAATTGACTGATTTCTCGAAAAACAAAAACAAATGTAACTAATAGGATTTAAACCACGTCCTTCTAAGAGACCGGATATGAATATAAAACCGTGCTGAAAAGAACGCAAAATATATCTTATCTTTGTTACTATAATATATGGAATTTTAACACTTAATGATATTTAAGTATAGTAAACCCCCAATGAAAAGAATCTCTCGACTACAAACGTTTACTTTGTAAGTTATGTAAGCTCAAAATAAATACATCTGATTTTGTAAATACATTTTTTGACTAAATGATGCTATTTTCTACCTCCATCTCATTGACAGAATAGTTTTTGATTTAGTATTATTGCAAAGAAGAATGTGCTGTAATGTTTTTTAGATGGAACTTTTAGAACCAACCTAGAGGCAAATTAGATATGTCTATTAAGATGCTTCTTCTTATATAATTTAATATTGGATATTTTTATTCATATTGGGCCTTGTCTAAAGTACTGACTAAAAAATAAAATCTTGTCATCTCTTTATTCGATTGTCCCTCTGGTTGTAGTGATGAGAAAATGTCGTCCTTAACTGAAATGAAGATGTAAAACAAACGGAATAATAATAAATCCAAAATAGACGTAGTAACCCGATTAGGAAAAATTTCAAATCTCTGAAATCCGGACGATTATTTTACAAAGGTAGAATCCGATCCCGTAATATGGTAAACCTAAACTTCATTTGGCTCAAATTAATAAATAAGTCAATCAAAATTTGGTCAATCTAATCTAACGTGTTCGAGAGATCAAGAAACACGCCTCGGGTCAGATTTTTGCTCTCTAAGCCTCACAGAGCTTAGAACATAGCGTGGAAGTAACGTCTACACTTTTGAGGGAAGAATATGTTAAATTAATCGCATTATTTTTCGTCAAATGACATGTGCCTACGTTTCACGCCAATTCCATCTTATAAATCAGTCCGGAGTTCGTCGAACTGGGAACATTGCCGAGACGCTCGTGTCTACAAAGGCAGGTGAAGGGATAGGTGAGGAATTCCTCCGTCAATCAGTAATCAGTAATCGCCGCGATTTCCGCTCGCGGGTCACCTGTCTCTCGCTTCAACCGTCTCGATCAAATTAACATTCGAATTAGTCAACACCGCGTTAGGCGCGGGATATGTCTCCTAAATTAGAAACAATTAGGACGTTAGCTTCTTCCTGCGTTTCCAAAGAACAGATTTCTAAGTCAGTTTAATCAAAATTCCTCAAAGAATTGAACAAATTTGAGATTGTGGCATTTTAATTTGACTAACTGTTATTCCACTCGTTTAATTATTCACGTCAAACCGCAAGTTTTTGCAATTTATCTCTCAATGTATATTAAATGAATAACATTATTACTCCTAAAATAAATATTGAATCTATGACATCGAACGTAATAGATAAAATATTACATTTAATAAATATTATGATTGAATCTATGAACAGTAAAGCAGACAATGCCTTTAAGGGATATTGTTTACATTCTACGCAACAGTCTGGTTCAATTTATTAAACAATTTAAAATGAAAAGAATGTGGATATTTTCTACCAGACCGAGACACGTAAATAACTTATTATTTTTAAAACCTTTGATAGTTTGTTATTTTAGGTTAATACGTGCGGTTTATACTATTCCAACCAGTTGGAATTCCACATGTGTAGTCGGGAATTGAGAGGAACAGGTTGCGATCCCTGCGAAACGCCGCACCACTCCGCTCCGCCCCCGCCCACCGCGACAAACCAGTTCCGTACCAGTTCCGACTTATCAGCGGTTACGATTAAGATATAAATCAATAACCCCGTGCCGTACCGTGTCCGTAGCCGAGTAACAAACAAACAGCTACTATTTATTCCCCACGGCTACCGTCATGGAGGAAATAAAACTGGGCGTACATTTGCCTCGGAATGGCCTTTTTAAAAAGGACCCCCAGTGCCCGCTCAAAGACTTCACTGTTTCGGCTGTTTTGAATAATCTGACGCCAGAGAAGATTTATTTGTCGCTGATGACACGGGTGACCGCCCGCCTTGTGAGGCGGACCCGACAACTAGAAAACGTGTCTCGGGGAAACGCCGACTTGGTGTCAAATTCGTAATTTTACAATATAAAAATGTTATATCTTAAATTTCGTGGATGTTTTTTACAGTTGTTGTTATTAAATGTTGTATTAACTCATCAATGGCGCAATATACATTATTTTAACTGCAACCGACTTATCAAGATGTCTTCAATATCTAATTTGTACTTGGTTTAATTAATAATTAATTTAGATATATGCTCCAGTTTGTGCTGCATTGATTTAGAATGTCTTATGTTTTAAATGTTTTAGCTGTATTGAAATATGAAATACAATCAACTTTACAATTTAACCGTTATAACATTGTTGGAGTGGTAGCGATGTGTGTGTGTACGCAGTGTGGGCTATATACAGTCCACACGCGGTTAGTTTTCGTGTTACTAAACGTTATCAAAATTGTATTTTATGTCGCGTTATATTTGTTACATAGTATTTCTGCACAAATCATTCATTATTAGGCACAATTAAATAGCCTGTGGCGATTAACAGTCAAATTTGATAAATGGTAAAATTTGTTAACCTAATAGTAAAATGCCTTTAGGTACTATCTATAACGGGGTTTTCAGTATATTCAACACAACCGTTGTCAGTTTCAGTTTCAGAACAATATTGACACATAAAAGAAGTCTGCCTCTCACTAAACGTTAAGGGCCTTGTGCCGCTTGGCTAGTGGGCTAAGACAGTTAAGAACCTCCAAATAAGCGGGGAACGGGTAGTAAAATTACTGGTTGGTTCGGTTTCCAATAAAATCATTAATAACTAATTTATGCTGGTAGTATAAATAAGATAAGATGTAGAGAGCGATCATTCTGGTTGACAAAATGATCTTTTCACTAGCCACCCTGAGCCATCCTGGGCCAATAAATAAATATGCGCCATTGTTGAGCTAATATATAATTTAATTAAACTCATATTCAACAGAAATTAAACTGTAGTTAACACTGTGTATTACAACTGTAGAAAACATCCACGAAATTTAACCTCTTGCAGGACAAATTTATTTAACGTTTCAAAAATTGTTAAAACTTTTTTATTTGGCAGATATATGTATATATAAACCATGTTTAGCAGTCTTTTAACATTTTTTATATTTTTTATATTATTTAAAGTGGTTTATCTTAACGTACACATGCGTGCCATTGCCCATATGTAGAAACTTGTTAGTGTTTATCAAGTAATTTTGTTACCTATGGAATATTCAAAGTATTAATAATTTTATGGAACCAATAATTGATATGATGTAGGCCTATTATTAATATAGTATATTTTATAAAAACTGCAATTTTTTGTGATATTTATCAATACAAAATTAAAAAAATTTGCAGTACTCACATTGCGCTCCAATGAGTGTTGGAGTAAGACATATATACAGTAACTGAACACTATAAAACAGTTGATTGGAAATGGAATTAATTTCTATAAGCACATTACACACATACACACCAAATTAAAAATACTATATACAATATCTAACATGAAGTGTTTAACAGTTTCATGAGTGGAAGTTTTTCATACACTCCGGGCACAACGGGACTTCACATTTTTCACAAAAGTACCTGGTTCTCTTGGCACAATGCTTGTATCGGCATCTTACGGCATTGGTAAGGTCTCTTTTTTCAGGGAAGTGGCCACTACCATCCATCCTCAAGTCATCGCTGCAGCCTGGACGAGCTCTACGCTTCACAACAGGTTCGTCTTTGTCCAGCGAGGGGCGCCCTCTCTTCTTTCGAAGTTTACTAGTTTCAAAAATTGCCCTACAAATGTCCAGCTTGAAGTCGATCAGGTGCATTTTACTTCCTTCAATATTCCTAAATACTACCCAGGCATTGACAATGGTGACATTTAGGAGATGGAAAAAAATCCTGAGGTAGAATTTCTTATTCTTCAACGCATGCGGATAGTGAGCCACCATTCTATCCGTCATGTCTACCCCTCCCATAAATTTATTGTATTCTGAAATGCTGTATGGTCGAGGAATACGAACGATTTGCTTTGTATTATGGTCGAAGCGCTCAGCAGTATCCACTGGGTCCTTTCCAGCATAAGTGGAAATCATATGAACCGCCTTATTGTCAATCCACCTTGTTACTGTTATGTTATCAGGTGAAGTTGTTACACAGGAAGATCCCCTGCCTCTTTCCGTAAGCTCTTCTACACTTGATAGATGGTTCTGTGCTCCTTTCATGCGGTTAGACCTCAAAGTTCCAAGTACGTAGATTCCTTTTGTCTGAAGCTCTTTTAGTAAGTCATATGTAGTAAATAAGTTGTCCAAGAACAACTTGTGATTTACATTCTCTAGCCCTTGACAAAGTCTTACAATTGTGTCTGCTGTAGTACCAAGACTGGAGGGCTGATTATCATTTGTAGCACCTTGGTACATTTCAAATTTTGAAACATAGCCATCGGCATTTGCGATCACCCACACCTTGAAACCCCACTTTTTGGGTTTATTTTTCAGATACTGTTTAGCCCTACTGCGGCCTTTGAATGGTATGATCATTTCATCAAACGCAATGTTTTCGGTTGGAGTGGCTACTTCGGAAAATACTTTGTTTAGAGTTGTGATAACGGGACGTATTTTTATAAATATGTCTCTGTTGTTTTCGGGTATAGTTTCATTGTCTATAAAATGGATGTACTTTTTTAACTTCTCAAATCTCTTGAGCGGCATGGCGTCTGCAATTATTGGCAACCTTTCAAGATCATTTCCAGTCCAATACATTCTATAGCTAGGGAAGCGAAAAATGGTCATTAGCATATTGATCGACAAAAACAACAACATTTCCTGTCCAGAGGTTGTGAATAAATGGTCACCACTTTGTATCGCATACCTGGTCGTTTCCCTAGCGATTGTGTCCAGTAGTGTGTCAGGAAAAAGATTTTGAAAATAATAGAGTGGTGTTTTAGTTGTCGCTTCTGTCAGGTTATAGGTAAGTTCTCCCTTGAATTGGGGAATGTTAAAAGTCAATTCATTATCTTTATTTGCAACCCATGCTATTGGTGGTGGCTTTGTAGTTGTCTTAGTAGGCCTCACACTCAAAGAAGTAGGGATTTTACCCTTAGGCCTACCTTTTGGTTTAGTTTTAGTAGGCCTCACAATCACAGCAGTAGGCATATTACCTTTAGGACTACATTTTGGTTTTGTTTTTTTAGAGGCAACAGAAGTAGGGTTACTGGTACTTGCTTGATTTACATCATATGTAGAAGGCCTATTTACACAGGTTTGCGTCTGTTTTTTTCTTATAGGCCTGGTAGTTTTCTTTGGTTCTTTTGTTGATTCACTTTCCGTAGGCCGAGTAATAGGCCTACTGGTTTTTGTTTCCCAGACTTCGATGTTTGGATGACATTCTTGGCCTAGGCATTTACTAGATCCTGACGTACTAGCTTCCTCACACTCATTACTGCCTGTACTAGGTTTTGGCACGTCTATTTCAGTAACAGTTGTTACTTCATCGCTATCAAAAAATAAGGTTGCTTGTAGATTCGGCTCTAGGCCTAGTCCTAAATCTAAGTCATTTTGATCAACATTTTCTGTGGGCTCTTCAGTTACGTCTACACCCTCCAAACTGTCTGGTAAGTTCTTTTTTATTAGTTGCAAATCATATTTACCTACCTCATTTAGAAAATCATAATTACTACCATCTTCTTCACCGACATAACCACAATCCACACCACCTTCTTCAGAATCACTTTCATCCGTAATGATATCAATGTCCGATGTATTTGGATCCGTCAAATCATTGAGAATGCTAATAATAATGTCAGGTTCAGAACGTAAATTGTCTTCAGCCATATCAATTTAGATGAACAACCATAAACATACACATTCACAACATCATAACACTTCTAAAACGAAACACTGACAGTCTGCAAAACAATCCACACAGACCACTTTCATTGGTTATACATCTGTGCAGTGGCACAAGTGTGCCATAGAGTAGTAACACCTTATTAGCTACATATGGATAATGGCACATGTGTGTACGTTTGAAAAATGCTTTTTATTGTGTTTTGGTGCTTATTTGTGGAATGTATTTTATTTGTAAACAAACTAAAGACCATAACGAATACTAAAAAAAAATCCCATAAAAATAAACCTAAAAATAGCCACTGTGAGAAATGTCAAACTTCAAGGTTATCAGCTGTAGGCCAACATATGGTAGGTTGGGAAAAAGGTTGTGCAAGCTGTTTATAACGCTAAAAATCAATCTAGGAACCCTGTTTACCAACGTTGGAGATATTATTGTACACAAATGTGCCAGTGTACAACTATGATACCAATTTTAAATATTTTTAGAATTACAAAAACTTAATGTCCACAAGTGTGCCAATGTCCTGCAAGAGGTTAAAGGAGTGGGGGCCTGGTAGTCCAGTTTACGAAATTAGCCAAGAGTAGCCACCGAAATCACCCATCTTAGAATTGTGTTGGGTTTGATCTCAGTCCAGGTGAAGCGTATACTTTCATCAGCTTTTCCCCACAGAGATATTGATTTTTGCCGGTTCCTGTTATAATAATAATTCACATATTTGAAATTTAAAAAATCTATTGTTTCGCATTGTTGTTAAAAACTTTCTATCATTTTACAGTATATGAATTGTCTTCATTTCCAACTTTATCGCTTACTATAAGAAGTACTAAAGCGTTTTTGTTGTTTTTCAGTTCCATAAGCTGTTTCCAGTTTAATTATCGGTAGGCCTAAACAAATATAATAAAGCAAATACTTAACTATTAAATAATCCTTTTTCCAAAATTGTTTTTAATCGTGTGCATAGTTTAATAATGAATAAAAATATTCCGACATAGAACAGTTGAATTTTACAAACGCTTTAAATTTTTACGAACTTTCAACTTAAATTCGCGATGAATATATTATATTTGAAAAAATTTCTAGTTAGGTTTAGTAACAAAAAACTAGTAACATAATATTTATAGACCATACACTTTTACAACGACGAGGTACATTCTTCATTGGGAGTAAACTTAAGTTAATCTTAAGGCATTTAGAATGAAAGCAGTCCAAAATAATATTTCCACAATCATTCTTTGCCAAACAGCAAAACTCGAAGCTCACGTTAAACTAAATTTATTTACTGTTATTAAAAAAAAATTATATTTGATTTACTTATAATATTGTGGAATTCTCATCTACTTATGAGATGAGGCGACTATGTGTTCACGATGAGACGCTTGTGAGTACAATAAAGACAAATGTTTTTGTTTTATTTTTCTACGGCATATAATCAAGGGGTTTTACAAGTATCTGTCAATTCTGCAAACAAATAAACTAACAAACTATGATTTACTTTTCTGGCCAAAACTTAAATGACAAAAATAAGCGACTAGAGAGGAGAGCGAGGATTGCGACCCTCAGCAAATGCTAAATTCAGAATTTAACCGGTACAGTAGAAAGTACGAGTAAGAGTAGAGTTTTCGCGCCCGAATCGGAGGAGGCCGGTTACGTTACGTGGTGTCCCGCGCGATCGCAGAAGATGACTGACTCCGCGAAATGTTGGGAATGAGGGGGCCCGTAAATAACGATAGTAAACCCTGACAGTAAAAAGGCAATAAAACCGTTGACCTTGGAGTCAGCTGGCTCAACAATTAGTACAACAGCGCATAAACCGACAAGTATCAATAAAACCGGGGCTATGACCTATATACACTGATAAAAATAGCAGCGCGGTTATTTTGGGTCGACAACCTACGGATATTATAGACTCCCGATATTTTTATTCTGCTTTGATAACTATGATTAATATAGTTTCGAATTTTGAGCAGGTGTCAGTATTACAAGTTTTAGACCAGGATAGTTTAGGATAGTTTAATTTAGGGGAGACAGTAGTAATAGGAAAGAGTTCTAGTTATTCTGTCCTATTGATCAATTAGTTTATCAATTGTAGATTATCACACGATAATATTAATTATTAACGTAATTCCAATAAATAGGTTCATTAAGGTTTTTTAGAGACAAAAACGACCTAAGAGTGACGATTTAATTGAGATAAATTAATTGACTGAATGCGATCCTGAATTTATATTGAGCAGTATTTACAACTTATATTTTGTGTCAAATTTAGGTTTAAACTATTGCTATATTTTCATGTGATGTCGCTAAATTATTTTTTCCTGACTCAAAACGTGTTTTTTTATATGTTTTAGTTGTTTATGTATTTGTTTGCTAAGCCTTTAGTAACGCTGCATGCAATTAACTCCTTGTTTGTCTTTCTCATTGTTAGTAACATGGAGGATTATCTAATGCCGGAATAGAACTATGGCACGTGTCAAATCCATCACCTTAGGCAGGACAAACATAAAACGTTGGCAATATGTTCACTCCAGCTACCGGATTGTCGGTTGAGTAAAGTCATTTCGCCAATGGTGTAGCCGGGAAGTTTGCAGCGCCGATTCGCAACTGAGTTCTCGCGTTGGCTCGATTCATTATGGTTCTTTTGTGTTGTTTTTATGATTCCGCTTCCTGCGCATTTGAATATCTCGAGAAAATCTGCTGTTTATTTTAATGAGGTTGATGTTTAAGTTAGCACTGCTGTTTTCGTCTACATTCAAAATATCTCAGAAATATAACAATAGCAATGAGAATCTTAAATGGCGGGTTTCAGCCGCGTATTATATAACGTAGACCTAACAAAATGTAAGAATTTGTTTTCTGTAAAAAAATTACTTTTTAATCTAACTAATACCTCTCTGGTGAGTACATTTTTAATCACCATAGAGATACATTTTATTAAAGTTAGAATAAGTATTACTCGCATTACCCTGCAATATTACTGATTTCCCTGAATTTCATTTACTTATTTCTTCCCATTTATGGTATTTATTTTGATTACAACAGAAAAAGAATGACCATTATTAACAAACCGTGGATAAACAATCATATACTATTCTTTTCAAAACGTCATTACCAGGTAATATTAAATATTGAGTTATTTGTATGGCTTTTCCTCAGGAGAGAGACCTTGACTGTCTTCCTTTTACGGTCACAACTTCTATTGTACACTTACTTTCTTGAACCGACGTACTAAAGAATAGTACTTGATACTGCCGCATTATATTTTGATTAATAATATCTTGATGAAATTATCATAAGAATTGGCATATGCAAGGTTACGTCAAATTGTTATTTAATAACATAGGCTAATTAATTTCCAACCAAACGTGAAATTATTACTAAGTTAATCAATGTGAGAGGTGAAGGTAGGATGAAGAAACTTAATGATTTCAAAGATCGAGTAATTAGGCCTATTAGGCAGGTCAGACTTTCTCATCGTGGTTGCCTACGTTGAAAGTGAAGTCGGTTATGTTTCATGTTTACGACCACCGCTGACATGCTGTAAATCCTCAATGTTTAACTGGATTCGAATAGATTTGATTTGTATACAGTTTACAGTGTAGATTGTTTACTAACACACATCTCCTGCAGAGCATACTGCGATCGTTTAAATGTTTTTCACAATCATATGATATTCTATTGTATTACATTCACGGTACTTACACTTTGTTTGGGTAAACAATCTTGAATTTCAATTGGCAAGTAATATATTTGAATTCGTTTTGTTTAGGAAGGCATACATTGTCCTCCGACCAAAATAGCAACTAAGATATTCTACTCATGTATCTGACTCAAAGCAATGTATAGGCCAAACAATATTTTCCTATACTAATTGCCATGGGTAGAATAAATTACCGGAGGATATTTTATCCACGTTTATGATAAGAAGTAAACAGATCACCAAACGTCATAGAATTACAACGTTATCAAACTTTAATTTACCACGAGGCATTATTATTAATTGGCATACTAATACATAATTTCCAAACGATAAATTTAAAAAAAACCTTGTAATATGTTTTAATCCTTTATTAAAAGAAAGATCGAAGTAATATTTAAAGCAAATTATCAAAACAATTAAAGAATTTAACTGGAGACTGAATATGTTATTGACGTATAACACATATGTATAAAACAAGATATATTGAGGTTATTTAAGTTCGTTTTGTACTGCGCAAAGTATTGATTTTAGTTTGTCCTAAATTCATATGAATGAATTTTAGAAAACAATTCAAATTACATTGTTTTATCTTGCATTGAAGAGGGGAGAGAATAGGAGACGGAGTTAAATATTCAGAAACAATATAAGTGAAGTCACTGTGAGGTGTTACAAGTTTTTACCGCCTTCTTTCTAGCGACAATGTTGGTTCATTCACCAGCATTGCCAAGGTGTCCATTTGTTGATGAACACTATGGCACCTAATTGAAAACAACAATTTTCAAAATGGATGCACTTCATGTTTAGTATGAGTGATTGTAAAGTTGTAGTTTCAGTTCAGCCTTAAGCTGTGACATGCGGGTAACCACAATGGATGTTCTTTGCGCCTTGTTAGTAAGTGACATAAATGTGATGTTACTGCAAAGAAGAATCATTACTCAAGGATGTTTTGTTTAGTTAAAATTGATTTAGGTCTATATCATGCTGTGAGAGACATACCTGTTGGAGGGTACGGCGTGGAAGGAACATCGGAGGGGATGGCGTTGTATGACCTGATGTAGGAGTCAGCGTGTGTGAACCCAGCGGCAGACTCCGCGACCATGGCGGCGGCCACTCGTCGGTCATCGGAGGGGCTCAGGTACTGGTGGTGGTGAGGGTCCACGTGGTGCCTGGACACCGACGAGTAAGGGGCGTAGTTCGCCCACGTCTGAGAGTACGACTGGTGGCAGGAGACCGCGGGGTCCGAGGATGTTCCGGGTGTTCCGGAGGAGGTAGAGTACTTCCCGTACTCCGGGGTGGTTCCGGAGGCGGCAGCGGGTGACCAGAAGTTGATGGCGGCGGTCTTACGGTCCCTGGACGCGGCGGGGTCGGCAAGGTTGTAGTAGGTGGGGGCGGCGCCGAACTGGTCGAACGAGGAGGGTGGAGGATGGTGTCCTTCTACTGTGGGACTGTAGTTCCAGGGCTGCGCCCCATGATGCGAGTGGCGGATGACCCCTCCGGCGGGCTGGTCCAGGTCGTTGTAACTGACCAGTCGCTTGGCGGGGATGTGCAGGGGCCCGGAGTTGGAGGTTACCGAGGACGGAGAGGTCGAGGATGTGGTTGTGGTGATGGGTGTGGAGGAGGGTGATGTTTTGATCGGTGTCGCCGTCGGTGGAGGCGGCGGCGGCTGTGGTGGTGGAGATTCCTCGTAGAGACTCCCGTTCATCATGCTCCACCACGTCACCCCGGCGGCAGACCCGTTCGTCGATCCCGCGGCGCACGCTGAGCCCACGGGTCCGACACCGCCATTTTGGATGTCGTACAGGGCGGCCGCCGAGTTGTCGACCCCGAGATCGCCGATGATGAGAGTCGTCGTAGAGGCGGGGTGGGAAAATCGGAGGGAAAATCGGCGGAAGAGGGAATTTCGTAGGTTTACGAAATAGAGGTACGGAGTGACCGTGAAGTGGAAGAAAGGGAATAGAAAAACATACAAACAGATTAGTGATCGAAATGGAAAGACGGTTCAAAATTGTATCAAATATTTGCAAAAAACGTGTAGATTGAATTCATTTGTGTGTTCAGCCGACGAAGGAGAGAGAGGGAGAGATGTCATGCGCGTTGGAGATCACTCGGATCGAGAACCGCTCAGTTCACAAGTCTTTACGCTCCGATAGCTACGTCTGTCTCCCGAAAGATTTACAATAGAGATTCTGTAAATTGAACCTCTGGACTAAAATCCTGTCTTCTCACTGAATCAATAAATGACTCTACCTTCCAAACATTACACCTCCTCAGCATTTAATGTATCGAATTAAAATGTAACAACAGTAATTATTTGTAAATAAAAAGTAGAATAAAGTATTATAAAAAGTAGAATTTAATTCAAAAATCGTAGGACGATTTAAGCAGAGTACCTGTTAGAAGACAGCATTACGATTTACGACTTTGATATTTGACAAAAATCAGTAGATTCAAATTGCCAGAAAATGAGTTATAGACTGTCAACATACAATACAGTGTTTTTGTGAAGTGTCACCACATCCATGAAACGAGGCGGCAAAAACTCACAGTCAGGGTCGAAGAGGAGAAAGTCAGTGACCACTCGCGCACAAAAACCAAACAATTCACAGAAACCGAGCGATCGGCCTATGCGTAAAAACAACACTCCGACTAGGTCCCATTCAGATTTATGTAAAGGGGTACCTATTGTCGAATTCCACTACCGAGGGTAGTTTAGTTTTTGTTCCGAAATCGCCGCTAGAAATTTACAACGGGCTTTCGAGACGGTACACTATCACTAAAACTGAGGTTTCGAACACTTTTAGAATATTTTTCCGAATTATAAAATTCGCGTGTCGCGAGGGATGAGCGGTGGGAGCGATGCCGATCCGGTGTTCATCAGATTGCGGTCAAATGTTGACTGACGGGCCCACGACTAACCCGCCACAACGCTGCGACTCGCGCGCCTTCTCTCGGCGACTCAAGGAAACATCTGATCCTCCGCCTCGCCCCCTCTAGCGGCCGACACACGCACTATCTCCCGCCGTGCCGCACTCACACATATGCACACGCACACACTCCTCCTTACTAGTCGGTACCATTGTCTCATACATCTGTCAGACATGAATGGAAATGAGTCGGTTCAGTTGGGAAATAACGCAAATGAAATCAAGCTACAAATTATAACATGGGTGTATTATTATCTCAGACACACTTGATTTAAGTATTAAACAACTTTATCAATTTGTCATGGGAGATTTTAAGGGTATTTTTGCATAAATATTGAAATTTAAAATAAAAGACTAATTGATGTATCTCTAATCTGAAATATAAATGCTACGAACATAGCTGATACGAGCCAGTTATAAACAAACTATTTTAAATCGTGTTTAATTTTGTAGTAAATATTATTATACAGTGGTCGTTGTAAACGAGGGTCAAATTCTTTTGGAATATTGTAGCAAACGTGATGGAACCCGAAGCACCACCAATTACCTACTAGTTCATGAACTGGAAGCTTCAGCCGCCAATTATGGGTGCAGTGCAGTCCTAGTCAGATGGCTATTTATAAACTCCACAATGATTTTTAATTGTACCATTAAATTAATTTGAATCACTTACAACTATAAAAGTAATGCTTACAATATTAGTAATATAAATAATATTCATGTTGCCAAACCCACTTGCCTCATCTCTAAATGAATTAATGTACTGCTTAGTTTATGTGATAGTCAACAAACATTCGTAATAACATGTGTGGCCTTATTTTAGATTGTTATATTAATATATTTATTAGTATTATAATTATAATGATATCCAGAAATATTTGTTTATTTTAAATTTGAATCCTTTTACAAACTTCAGAAGGTAAACAAGTACAAAGCTAGGACCACGGTGCTAGATTATTTTAGTTATAAAGAACAAGACCCCTCAGAAACGAACTAAGCACTGAGGTTCGCATCAACTCTAATCTGCCACTCATACGACGTATGATGTAACTGAAGGTCTTGGCATGTATCAAATAAAAGAAGCTGGTGAAACTCTGAATTAATTTAAACAACATTTACACGAAATAATTTAGTATATAAAATTACCTACACGCAATACAACTTTTTAAAATTTACATTGTAATACATGGTATATGTGCAATGATAGTGTCATCCATTTGCAATTTCACTCCTTCAGCTGTGGTCCCAATCATGGCAGAACGATAACTTCAATCAAAGCTCCTTATAATCAAAATTGAAATATAAAGTATAAAATATTAATGTGAAAGAGCTTATTTCTTGCATTTAGTCAGATGTTAGAAATTGAACTGGCTTAATACTGTCCACTTTTAATACTGGAGCCAAAGTGCTAAGAAGAACTTTTTACTTGGTGAAAGTTTATTGTATTTCTAGAATATTATATGTGAACTAAGTGCCTTAGCCAATGCATTTACCACTTAGTTTTATTTATCATTTTACATTCAATGGCCTAATAGTTGATTTACTGATGAGCTACTTATTTATCACGCAAAATAGCACAGTATTTAAAGATTTTTATATGAAACCAATTAATTTGTGTAGAATGAAAAATGGAAATGCATAATTCAACCCGAACCAAGCACCTTACAAATATGAAAAAGTGAGGGAAGTATACAAACTCGTAATATTTATGCACAATAACGAGAGAAACAAATACCGGTGGATGACTTGCCTTTGTGATTTTTCAACATTGTAACTGATTTTATCGTATTGATTCCGGTAAGGCTTGGAAATTCCAAGTAATTTTATAATGCAGTAACTAACTTTGTCATTAAACCTGTTTCTAGCGAATTTCCCCTATAGGGAAGAAGCTATTACCGTAGTCGGCATGGTAAGACCTAGGCCCGGGACCATGATAACTTTTCGTTTTGAGCTCCCCAGACCCCAAAACACCATTCGTTTGAAACTGTATATATATTTTTTTTTGTCCGTGGGCGCGATAACTCTCATAAAAAAAATGTCCGATTTTGATAAAATTTGGTACAAACGTGTAAAGCAACATTTATGACTTTAAGTTCGAAAACCAGTCAGATTAACCCATCTCAAGTGGTATTTTTTGGGGGGGGGGTTTTGGACCAAAATTGTTTTTTAAGTTTTTACATGTAATATTATTAAAAGTCAAATTTTAGTTTCCACCATTGGATTCAGCTTTAAAAAACACACAATTTGGGGTTTTGATCATTTCTCTATGTCAGTTGGTTACAGAGATATTGAAAGTTCTAAACACAGTACGTTGTCCAATGCTATTCTTATGGAGAATAAGAACAAAATTATATCTCGTTTATTTATGAACGTATACTAACGAAAATATTCGGCTTCATCTGGTTGTGATCTATTGTTATTTGCAAAAAAAAACAATTTTTACCGATAATTCCCGTAGCAGCAAACCTGCGTTCTCAGCCCCCATATTATTCTTATGGAGAATAAGTAAAATGTAATGTCTCCCTTAATTATGAACATAAATTGATAAAACTTGGTTTGTGGCTTTACCTTGTTGAGTTATATTGATATTTGCATACAAACCAGTTTTTTTTGTTACATGTTGTAGCAAGCCTGCGTACTCATCCCCAATGTTATTCTTGTGGAGAGCAATTCAAATTGTATATATCGCTTATTTGTGAATATATTTTTATAAAACTTGGTATGCGGCTTTATGTGGTTTTAAGACATATATTATGCATTGGAAATTCGCTGAGTACACTGGTTTGCTGCGACGGGGGTATTAATATTTGTCCTTAATGTATTGATAGTCTCGTTGTATTGGACGATTAAAATGTTCCTAAGGATTAAAAATCTACACAACGACGTACTTTGTGAAATTGTATATACGAGAGTTTGTATGGAAAATATTCTGAATTAATGGTGTAAACGTGAGTTGATATATTTATTTATATCGTTAAATGTAATTGTTAAAAATAAACCGAATCTTGAACTAAGATCAGTATAATATTTTCGCTCACATAAATTGTTTAAAGCTTTACTCAATTAGGCTATTAATATGCTTTAATAACTGTTATTTCAAGGTTCTGGTACACAGCAGGAATATATCATATTTTTGCTTTAGTTTAATAAACATAAAATAATCTTAAAACCACAAAACAATTATATCACTACCTAAACGTATTGTTTACTTTGTGATGTGGCTAGTGCAAATCATGTTTGTCGCTCTTGACTAAATCGGAAGGTTATTTTGTTGAAAGTATAATCTCGTTTAGGCTGGTAAAAAAACGATTGTGACTAAGGATTTGTTTTGTTAGGGATAGTAATATTAGTCTTTCTCTACTTCTGACCGAAGGTATGTGATATTATATTACTATCGTTATAGAATAACATAAGGCATAATGTTTAATGAAAGTGTAAAACAAATAAATACATAAAAAACTCGAGAAAATTAACTAAAAACAAAAGCAACCCCTCAGAGGCAGACAAAAACCTCCACGGATCAACGGCTACACCACAACCCTTTGGGCTTCCCAAACAAATCTCCCTCCTTTTGAAATTCCTTATTTAGTGCACCCCATGATCCATGAAATCAAGGGACAGCAGAAAAAGTCACCCTCCGGCCTTCTTGACATGGATTAGCTGGCTGTTGCTCACAAACAACCCCCCCCCCCAATCACCCCTAGCGCGCGCCACCCGTCATCCAATCCACCCATTTGTCCTGTTTCCATCTTGTCCTGTTTTTGACATGGAGGTTGATAGCCTCATTTCTCAATATGGTTTGGCTGTTCTTCATTTCCTTTTAGACTTTTCGCAAATTTGTTACACCGAAAATATTTCTTGTTAATATTTTGTATTACTTATCAGAATCAAGCTTATAGAACATTTAATATATATATGTCAAATATTTACAAATTGTTTATATCTACCTGGGTTTTTAGTTTTACTAGATAATTAATAGCTCGAGCATTTTTTATCATACAATTTAGAATGAAATCCAATCACAAATAAAATTCTGACCTTGGAAATAAAATTATTTTAATCCATAATTTTTAAATTAATTAATATGAAATTAAACTATGATTAATGCTCTATCATTATTTTGTTTGACTCGCCATAGTTTTTCTTTTTTTCAATTGAATGAGAAAAACTAAAAACTTGTATAGGAAGAAACTGTCAAACATATTTCACGAGCATTAATTAAAAACTGTAATGCTCTGAAACTGTACTAAAAACAGTTTTATTTTTAAAACTATTTATGTATGGATTTAAATCGTAAAATTATGAAACACATAACATGAAATACTGTCGTTAATTTTAGTTTTTCGTTTAAATAATTGCATATAAAAACTGTTGTAATATTACAACTGGAAGAAGTTGAATGATAAATTAATAAATTTCAATTTCAACCCGTTTAATGAGTATATTGAGATTCTGGTATATCCTGCCATTTTCAATGACTTGTCTTTGTCTGTCTGGTTGTCAGTTTTTTTTTTTCATTAGTACTTTTCAAGAGTAAGGTTAACCACTACGGATATCTGATACATAACATGTTGTGTACCAACGGATTGTAAGGTATGTGTTAAGATTAGTTTTGTTTGATTTTTCAACTCCCAACATCGTAGCTGTTTCGGGTGAAATTGTTTAAGACCGAGGTTGCTAGCACGAGCTCATTTAATCGTGATCTAAAAAATACGATGGTAGGGATTTTATTTTCTGTGACCAAACTTGTTATACGTAACATTTTACGATACTGCCTCAACAAAATATGGTTGTTTCGAAATTTACTTGTACTTTTTTCTGAGAAATCAGTTTCGTAACAAAGTGCATATCTACTGCCGCCAGGGAATCATGTATAAAGGTTGTAATTTATTTACTAGACGCTGATGTTGTGGACTGCTTCGTGGGTGGCAATAATTATGTGGGATCAGAAATAGCTCCTCTCGGCTCGCTTCGCTGGAGCTCGGCTGTTTCCGTATATCCCATCAACGGGTTTTGGTTTTAAAACCTCTTTTGAAGTTTTCGAAGTAAAAAATGTCTCTTCAGTAATATAAAAACACTAAAATAACTCACATTATTATTCAATACAAATGTTTCTAACTACTTTCTCTGTTATTCAGTAAGTGTTGATCAATGTAATGTTATAAGGGAACCGTTTTGTTATAATGAACCATTATAGGATGCAGAACACTATAGGGACCTGGTGTTCTTGTTATAAGGGAACCGTTTTGTTATAATGAACCATTATAGGATGCAGAGCACTATAGGGACCTGGTGTTCTTGTTATAAGGGAACCGTTTTGTTATAATGCACCATTATAGGATGCAGAGCACTATAGGGACCTGGTGTTCTTGTTATAAGGGAACCGTTTTGTTATAATGCACCATTATAGGATGCAGAGCACTATAGGGACCTGGTGTTCTTGTTATAAGGGAACCGTTTTGTTATAATGAACCATTATAGGATGCAGAGCACTATAGGGACCTGGTGTTCTTGTTATAAGGGAAGCATTTTGTTTTAATGAACCATTATAGGATGCGGAGGACTGTAGGGACCTGGTGTTCTTGTTATAAGGGAACCGTTTTGTTATAATGAACCATTATAGGATGCAGAGCACTATAGGGACCTGGTGTTCTTGTTATCAGGGAAGGATTTTGTTTTAATGAACCATTATAGGATGCAGAGGACTGTAGGGACCTGGTGTTCTTGTTATAAGGGAACCGTTTTGTTTTAATGAACCATTATAGGATGCAGAGGACTGTAGGGACCTGGTGTTCTTGTTATAAGGGAACCGTTTTGTTATAATGAACCATTATAGGATGCAGAGCACTATAGGGACCTGGTGTTCTTGTTATAAGGGAAGCATTTTGTTTTAATGAACCATTATAGGATGCAGAGGACTGTAGGGACCTGGTGTTCTTGTTATAAGGGAACCGTTTTGTTATAATGAACCATTATAGGATGCAGAGCACTATAGGGACCTGGTGTTCTTGTTATAAGGGAAGCATTTTGTTTTAATGAACCATTATAGGATGCAGAGGACTGTAGGGACCTGGTGTTCTTGTTATAAGGGAACCGTTTTGTTATAATGAACCATTATAGGATGCAGAGCACTATAGGGACCTGGTGTTCTTGTTATAAGGGAAGCATTTTGTTTTAATGAACCATTATAGGATGCAGAGGACTGTAGGGACCTGGTGTTCTTGTTATAAGGGAACCGTTTTGTTATAATGAACCATTATAGGATGCAGAGCACTATAGGGACCTGGTGTTCTTGTTATAAGGGAAGCATTTTGTTTTAATGAACCATTATAGGATGTAGAGGACTATAGGGACCTGGTGTTCTTGTTATAAGGAAAGCGTTTTGTTATAATGAACCATTATAGGATGCAGAGGACTATAGGGACCTGGTGTTCTTGTTATAAGGAAAGCATTTTGTTATAATGAGCCATTATAGGATGCAGAGGACTGTAGGGACCTGGTGTTCTTGTTATAAGGGAACCGTTTTGTTATAATGAACCATTATAGGATGCAGAGCACTATAGGGACCTGGTGTTCTTGTTATAAGGGAAGCATTTTGTTTTAATGAACCATTAAAGGATGCAGAGCACTATAGGGACCTGGTGTTCTTGTTATAAGGGAAGCATTTTGTTTTAATGAACCATTATAGGATGCAGAGGACTGTAGGGACCTGGTGTTCTTGTTATAAGGAAAGCGTTTTGTTATAATGAACCATTATAGGATGCAGAGCACTATAGGGACCTGGTGTTCTTGTTATAAGGGAAGGATTTTGTTTTAATGAACCATTATAGGATGCAGAGGACTATAGGGACCTGGTGTTCTTGTTATAAGGAAAGCGTTTTGTTATAATGAACCATTATAGGATGCAGAGGACTATAGGGACCTGGTGTTCTTGTTATAAGGAAAGAATTTTGTTATAATGAACCATTATAGGATGCTGAGCACTATAATACCCGAAACAAGATCCCCCCAACAACTGAGTGATTTGATTATTATTTGGGTGATGTGAGTGATTTGTTTGTTAACTGCTAACTCAAAGCTTTTGCTTGTTAGGGGTTTTATTTATTAGGGGTGTTAATTTGTTAGTGTTTTATTAACACTATATATTGTTGGTGTGTTATATATGATTATATAGGATGCAGAGCACTATAGGGACCTGGTGTTCTGAGATTTTGTAAATGTCAAATCCGAGTTGCAAGTATTTCCAATGAGTCGATCTGAGGTAAGAAGGAGTTTTCGTATTATACGTGCAACATAACAACGGTTCATTGTATCAGTGGGGTTTATTGGATTTGATATATAAAATAAATGTACTTCGGAGGTTTATCTGTATATAGGCCAAACCGAGTAGAAAGTAAGGTACAGTAAGATGGTAACGCACGGAAATGTCGTTTGCACGACATTAACGCCGGGAATCCAATAATCTGTATATTAATTGCCAATAAACGCTGTTTTACTTACCAGCCTCTCATTATATGGTTATTTGCAGGGATCTCCAGTTACACAGTAATTTGCATGTAAATCGCAAGTAATTGCGTGGAAATGCTCCGACACGTGTAATTTAGAAGCGAGCTTGGACTTCATGTTTAATTAATTTTTATGAACACGGAGGGGCCGGAAGGCACATCTTCCGACTATTCAGAGCTTCCTGCTTGTTATATTGTCATTCCATTGCTTGGGTTACGGACCACCCTGTGTGAGAGAAAAATGGAATCTTACATACAAAATGGCCACCAATGCTTGGATTTTGGAGGGATTCGGGGAATGATGACAATCTTTAGTTATATATTCTGAATTTATCTGTTGGTAGTTTTATGAGTTTCATAATAAAACTGAAATGTTATTTCAATCTCATTTTCCGTTAATCTGTAGCGAATATGTTACAAAAATTACTCCAACCGAAACTTATTTTGTATTTATCTCCCTATAATATCGAGACAGTTTTAGGTTACACAATCACATAATAATATATAGATATCGACCATTTTGTTATAATAATTTACATTGTTGAGCTTGATTACAACCAGTGTTTAAACTTGAGTCACGGTATTTCCTGTAAAAGGAATTTTGTCCAAAAATTGTTTCACCAATACCCTCCAGATATTTTACCTTAAAATGCATATATGTGTAAATTTGTATTAAATTGTGGTTCAAATACAAATAGTAGAATTGTAGGTGCGGTGACCTACAGGTCCTGTTACTGTTGTAGGACTGTCGCAGAAAACGCGGATATTGCTTTGCATATGCAAATTAAATAATTTTCGATTTCTACCTGAATCCCCTTCAAAATTTCGTGTTTATATATTTCTTGCATACAGTGTTTTAAATAGTTATTACTTAATTAATCATTAAGTAATAACATTTATCTAACTAACTATAAGGTAAAATCACAAGTAATGTAACTTACTACATATACAATAAATATTCAGTACTTATTAAGAAACTAAGAACACCCTGTAATACTGGATTATTATTAAACGTGTTTTTTACAAAGGTCCCGTGTATTAACCTTAAGGTGTAAGTAAAATATTTACGTTGTACGTATGTTTATTTCCTAAGTAAACAAATATTTATTTATACCCCAAATTGCCAAACACGTCAAGGACTTATCTATAGATAATTTATGGTTGTCTAGAAATGAACATAAATATATAGTTGTTAACATGATTATATATTACCGCGTTTGGTTTTACTCTGTTGGTAAATTTACTTTTAGGGTATTCGCTCTCTTTGGCTTAATTAATTGCATAGTTACATTTATGGATGAATGTTTATATTTATTATGATATTATATTTTGATTATATATTTATTTGTGTTGTTATGTTAGCGTTAGTATGAACATATTATTATAATTACTTTATGAAAAGTACCTTAGTACCAAGTAACCTTAGTGGATCATATTGTATTCACTATATAGTGACAATATATATATATATATATATTCACTATAGTGTCTATACTGTATTAATTACTTTGTGAAAACGTTGTGAAACATTGTATGGCTAAACCGTTAGGAAATAAATCAGTTGTGCAACTGCAAAGGGATACAAGGAAGCAAGGCTACGAGGATGCGGCTTCTCAAGTGTTATTTTACAAGCAATGTCCGAGAGAATGGAGATTATTTTAATCCCACGATAACATTAATAAAATATTGACCCATAAAAGTAAAACGTAAAATGAAAATCGAAATGAGACAAGTTAGATGAGGCAACTTTGAAGGTAAATCATTCTGAAGGTTAAGGTTCCCTACGTTTTCGTAACTTACCGTCAACGCTTGCCAGCGTGATCGAAGGGTAGAAGCAGTGCAACCTGTGACAACAAACAGTACTTGGTATTAAACAAAGACATGACACAGCAATGTATCTCAACAACGACTTGTTTTAATTTGTTTTGCGTTTTCTTCGGGTCTTTAAATTATAATTTTCTTAACAATACAACCTCTTACTTTTTATATTTTAACTGCTAACTATTTTTAGCCGAACCTTAACGTTTTTAAATTGTTAAATAAATAGTATATAAAATGATACAGATATTTTATAATAGTTCGTTTCATCCTGTGTGCCACATTGATAACTCCTAAATAAATTTGATTTGTATCACCCGCAAGAGAAATAAAATCTCAATCAAAAAACACGTAAAGATTTATCTTGCTTTTTGTGTTGTAAACAGTTAACAATTTATTACTGTCTACATTGTAGACAATGAGTACTGAACCATTATTTTCGACTAATTGCTTATTATAGTTGTTCTAAATTAATTATTATAGACAGTTAATTTCCTTTTGACTGTCGCTCTTTGCAAAATTAATACGATTATGGCTTCTTTGAAAGGTAATAAAACAAGAAATGCAATTACGAACATGTTTGTGAGACCCATATTTAGCAATTTCTGTGGTTGATTTTAACACCATTTTAAAGTCAAAAACTTATAGAAAACTTGGTTTTTATACACACAAATATTTGTCGAATTGGTAAGACCATCATACTGTTTTTTCTCCATAAATGAATAAAGAAATTAAATATAACCAATAAACAACATTTACTTTTATACTACATCAAAAATCCTTCTCTCAATTATTTTTAGTAAACCAATAGTAGAAGTATCAACTAGTGTGGGAGTTTTCTAGTTATGTTTTGCAAATTTTATCGGTGATGAGTTAATATTGCTTTAGAAATTAGTTCATTCAATCGTCATGTGTGGTTAGAGAAATCGAGTTTAACGACATTTCATGATCTGCCTCTGATTCCATCTTCAGGTGCAAAGAACACAGGAAATTACTAACTTTCTTGTTTGCCAACTTAGATAACTCAAAGCTTTTCTTGTTTGCTTGTTTTCATTTGTTTCCTGAATTTTGTGAGATGTATTATTTATTAGGGGTTTATAATTTACAAATTGAAGTACAGATGGCTAGATATATAAAACACATATAGATATGGCTATATGAATCATTACAATAAAATTAGCCTGACCCAGAATAAATAGTAATACAATTAAGTTTGTTATAATAATAAATACATGGATCACTATTAACAAATCTTATATGATATAACTGTAAAAATATGTCAGTTAATAAATAATAACATTTCAATTGTATGACAATAATATGTATCATAAGCATTGCTCTACAAAAACAACGAATACAAATAATATGACAAACAGGCTAGTAAATAATACTAATCAATTATTATAATCTTTGCACCTAATGAAAGGATCAAATCCTTTTATTCTATAACGTCGAAAAACTATTTAGTCTCTAAACAGCAATGTCAAATTACCACATACATTCCTTAAACAACAGTTTATAATCTTTTCACCTGTTAGTGAAGTGACAGTGATGCAGTGCGGACTCCACGGCTAGGCTGGGCCAAACGTCTCATAGCAGGAAACAGAGGACGGTTGCTAACGCAGGTCCTCCCTACAACAAGCAAATACTCAGTTTAAAGAAGTTGTTTATAATTAGGCCTAAAACTTTATCGTGCCAACAGCAATGCTGAATCAGTAAATGCAATCTATTTGGAATATATGTTTTTTTCAAGTTTACTATCTCAAAATAAGTTATTTAACTCGCAATGAAATATTAGGTGATAGTCTAGCCTCTAAAACCAGTAGGCGATTCGGGTGATAGTCTAACCCCCTAAAACCAGTAGGCGATTCGGGTGATAGTCTAACCCCTTAAAACCAGCAGGCGATTCGGTTGATAGTCTAACCCCCTAAAACCAGTAAGCGATTCGGGTGATAGTCTAACCCCCTAAAACCAGTAGGCGATTCTTGTGTTATACAGAATCGAGTCTTTCTAAGATTACATCAATTTAGTTTAATATTTTAGTGCATGAATTAGTTCGTAAATAAGCAAACTACAATTATTACCTTTATGAACCAGAAAAGCCCAGAGAGAACACTTTTAAAACTACTTAAAATACCATAAACACACAATAAATTGTTACATGTGTATCCAGTAAACTACGGGTTCCCAAAATGTAAATTCGTTCCGAGGTGTTCATTCAGAAAACTCGTTCAATCTCACTGATGACGGGGACGTTCACAAAAGAAACCCCAAAAGAGACACATCAATAAGAAGACGATACAATCACAAACCACCCGTGGCAAAATGATAAAGGGGAAGAATCATTCAAAACTGTGGAAAAACCACAAATAAAATCATTCCACAACACAAATCAGTCCGAGGAAGGGTAAGGGACGTCCCCTAGCATTTACATGGAGATGGACGATCTAGGGGTTGTGTTGGGGATGGGGTTCTCTCAGTGATGAGCGGGCCTAACGGACACCGTCTGTTGCCTAAACACTTATCTGGGGAAGGGGGCCTCATCAGGGGCGGAAATTAACAAAGGGGTGGGGAGAGAAAGGCTCATGGTCTTCGACTTTGAATAATGAAGGGTTATTTTCCCGCGACTAATTTGATGTTTATATTATCAACCCATGCTAATGTAAAGAGGTAATGTCCAAATTTATATAAGTAACTCCTTATTTCTGGGTTTGAAATACCTTACAATATGTTACAAAGATTGTTTGACTCATCGGTTTCAAAAACTATTCTAGAATGACGTATAACGTAACAATCATAACATAATACAAAAATGTTAAAAAAGTAAACTCGATTTTAATGGTACCATCCAAACAGGCAAACCGAAGAAAAAAAAATACAACAATAAAAATACGAAGACTGGAACATACTACTTATTCGGATCCATCCATACATGAAAATGATTCTTCGAAAATTCGGTCCTAGAGCGTTTTTCGAAAGAAACAGACGACCGCGACGGCGAAAACAAAAACGCCAACAACGTTGCAATTCCAGCAGCCAGGGCTTCAGGCTGACAACCTCCCAACATAAAATCAATCAACAATCCGCATCATGACCACCACTGCGCCGAAGCTAAGAAAATAAAATAAAACTCGCGGTGCGGCTACGCGAAAATCCCGACTAATAAGCGGACAGGCAACATTTTAGCGGCCATGCCGAGGAATATATAAATGCAAATGAAGAAGTTGGAAGCGAACAGTGAAGAATTGAATAGCCGATAATAACCATCGCGGCGATAGCGTCCAAGGCTGACTAAGGCCGAGTCTTTCAATTACCCGGTCCAAGGTCGAGGGATGGGGAAACCGAACACCGGGAGAAGGCGCTCGGCGACGCCGTCGATGGACAGAATTCGGTCTTTAGAAACCAGGAATAGGTCATTTATTATTTTGCTTACTTAGCTGGGTTGTTATTTAGTGTTCCAAAAAATCAGTAAAGAGTATAATCAAATAAAAGTCAACGTCGGGTAAATTTTGTGATGGTACTTCTGATGCCATTACGTTTGAAACTATAAGTATTAACACGCAATTTAGGTTTGTAGTTTTTATGATGTTGAGCGCTATAGTACTCGCATTTAAACAATTTTCAGTACTTTTTCAATTGTTTGCATAGGGTAATAATAAAATTCCGTAAGTAATACGTATAGGGCCTCATCATATTTACGACTATACAAATAAAGGATTTAGTTCGATGAAAGTTGTATGTATCATTATGAACACAATCTCGGTAGATTTTTTACAGTTAAAGTTATTCGAGAGTTATTTGTAAATATTTACAACGATCCATAAGTCGTTTGATACAAAATAGTTAGATCTTTTTTGTGAATCATTGAATTAAAACCCGTTTACATAAAACTTGAAGAACGAAGTCAAACGCCTAGAAAATAATTCGTAGTTTGTTATCGGTGTCAAGAAATAAGGTGCTGGCAATAATCGTTGTTGTGCATAGATTTCATTGGTGCGAGATATTTTTGAGATGGAATAACACAATTCCTTAGCCAAAAGTATATTTGCATTGGCACACGCGGCTATGCCCCTACCTAGACGCTATTCTGGGAGAGGCGGGTAGCGCGACGTTAGCGCCAACGCGTCGCCGCCACGCTCGATAACGCGCCTGAGGCACTCACCCAATCTTATTTCGGGCCGGGAAAATCCCCCAAGTCGGCTTAAGCGCTGAAACGTTTTCGCTGTTGTGTCTGAGAGATTTCTACTCGAGAAAAGGGGCTGTGGAATGAAATTAATTAATTTTTTAAGAGGGGAAAGAGAAGAAATAACGCATGCTCTTTAAATTTACGTTTCAGTCTCGAGGATTTTTTCATGGGTTCTGTACGTACTTCGACCATGTAACTACAATAAATAGAGTTACTCATCTGTAATCACATGTACCAAGATTGCCTCAAGATGTAATGATATAATGCTGTACAGATATTTTGTTAGCTATACATACAAATACATAGTCATATCCGTGATTAATCAAATAAAAACACATTCATAACGGCTAATGTACTCACAAGGAAGGTGAATTATGTTTATTAATTTCTTGGTTCGATGTACTTAAAATATTTTAGCAGAATTAGGAATATTATATTATTTTGTAGTGTACTATGTACACTATAAATTGAAATAAAGTTTAAATGACTCAAAATACATAATGTGGAGTGCTACATTCTTAATCCGTTTTCAGTTAATTCGAGTTTTATTGGGTGATAAATGTAAAACCATTTAGGCTAATAGGTATATTGTTACATGTTAAATTGTTTAAGGTAATTGAAATGAGTCAGAAGTGGAAATTAATATTTTATTTCAGAAAGAGCCAAAGTAGCTTTTGTTGAAACAATCGTACATTACATTACATTGTAGTTTTAGCCCCCTATAGGGAAGAAGCTATTACCGTAGGTCTCATGGTAAGACTTAAGCCCGAGACCATGATAACTTTTTGTTTTGAGGTCCCCAGATGTAAAAAACACTATTCGTTCAAATTAATATAATATATTATATGATATTAATATTAATATTATATTATAATATATTATAATATAATATAAATATAATATATATATACATATATATATATATATATATATATATATATATGTTTGTGTGTGTGTGTGTGTGTGTGTGTGTGTGTGTGTGTGTGTGTGTGTGTGTGTGTGTGTGTGTGTGTGTGTTTAAGTTCGAAAACAAGAAAAATCGGACCATGAGAGGAGGGGTTTATGGGGTTTAAAAATTTTCCAAAAATCAGTTTTTGGCATTTTCACCCTAAAATAAAAAAATCAAATTTTTTATTGAACATTTTATAGAGCTTAAAAACATATAATATAGTATTTTGAATCATTAACCTAGGTTAAGTGGTTGCGGAGAAAATACAAAAACGTGTTCATAAAATCTCCCATGTTAATCTTATGGGAAAATGGTTATTAGCTTTTCTCTCAGTTACTTTTACTGCAAAGTTCACATTTGCTTTCACCAATCAGTTTAGCTCTACAAAAAAATAATTTTGATGTTTAAATTGTGATTCTTCGTCCAACCGTCGTCGAGATATTCCAAGTGATAAACACAGTACGTTGTCCAATGTTATCCTTATGGAAAATAAATTAAATTTGATATCTCGGTTATTTATGAATGCATATTGATGAAACTTGGTATGCGGCTACCTAGTACTGGTATATTGATATTTGCACAACAAATTGAATTTTTGTTGATTATCCTCGTAGCAGCAAACCTGCATACTCAGCCAAAATGTTATTCTTATGGAGAATAAGTAAAGTTTTATATCTCCCTTAATTATGAACATAGATTAATAAAACTTGGTATGTAGCTTCACCTGGTTGAGTTTTATTGATAATTGCTTAAAAACACATTTATTATTTTTTTTGTTGCAGCAAACCTGCGTACTCAGCCCTAATTTTTTTCTTAGGGAGAATAAATAAAATGCTATGAATCACTTATTTATAAATGTATTTTTATGACACTTGGTAAGTGGCTTTATGTGGTAGTGAGAAACATATACATGCATTAGAAATTCGCTGAGTACGCATGTTTGCTGCGACGGGGGTATTTTAAAAGTTCGACCCTCAAGTAAAACATAAACTCTTGAATTGCTTTATCCGCACATATTTTCAATCGGATCTATACCCCAAATACAAAAAATACTTCATTTTGTATTACTCGAATACAGACTAAACTGACTTAGTTTAACTACAAAATATATTATTGCTACACAGACAAATACAGGCTTGAATAAAACAGAAGCGAGCACAAAGTTTCTCTCCGAGATGCAAATTCACCCGCTTTTCCCATTAAGTATTCACCGTGGACGCCTTATCTGATGTCGAACGTGGAAAAATCGTTTAACTCGTCTACCGGGGCGTCAGAACGGTGGGGTGTGGGGGTTGAGACAATATTATTCAATTTCCGAGTCAGAATCAGATTGGGGGGGGGGGCGGGATCCAATTTGAGCGAGCCGGGCTGTGTGTGGCCCATGGGAACGAATGCATCGCTGCAATACAGTGAAATATGGAGGCGTGAATATCCACCCTGACCCTCCAAACTGTTGAAACTGTCGACATTTTATATTGTTTTATGATTTGTAAGTTGCAGATATATATCTCTATAAAGGCTAAATTGTGGTAGACATACACTTCAGAACTAAAATAAAAATCCTTGGCCACTTTACGCAGGTTATGATTATAGATATTTATTTACCAAGACATAAAATTCTGATTACAAACTAAGTAGAATATGATGTGATAACATGCAGACATAAATGTGGATGTGTTATTGTGTTAAATATTTAGATAATGACGCTTAGTCTCCATAAAAATACAAAACATCGACTAATTCCTTTATAAACACAAGACTTATTTGTTTTCAAAAATGAAGGTGAACAAATCATTTTGATTTTATAAAGATTCCAAAGATGACCACCATTAGTTTAAGTATCATAGTTTAAATAAGAGCAAATACAGTTGTAAATACCAGTATAAAACTCAGATACAGTATAGTCATAGTGTCATACGGGGGGTCTTACTATAAACACAATACCATAAACCATAACTGCCAAATTACTTTCACAAATACATACAAATAACAATAAATATTTTCGCAAATCCAAATTCCTAAAATTATTGTAACACGTTTTTTATTATGGTATTTATTTGTATTCTTCTTGGTCGTTTAGACGCCTGTTATTGAGGAACACTAATAAATTTAAGTGTGATTTCTTTATTTTTGCTAAGCTGTGATTGTCATTATAGTTTTATCGATTGCATATATTGGAAAAGTGCACATTAGACAAATTCATCAATGAGCTGTGCTGGCGGGCCGTATACTCGTACTACGCTGTGCTGGCGTGGTGTTGTACGCGTCAACGCCTCTACGCTAGTACGCTCACATGCAGTTGCCGCCGCGCAGACGACAAGAGTCCCAGACAGCCTGGAGCTCAATTAGCCTCAATTTCTGTTTATACTTCCAGGAAATCTGCAATTGCCATCCAGACACACACACTAGCCAATTATTAACCTTTTTTGGCTCCACACCAAAATATGTTTGTATCCTGCTACCTATATTAATAAATTAAAACATTATTTTATTTTACGGCATATTGTGTTAAGGTTCCAAGCTTAAACCAGCTCTCACTTTTCACCGTGCTGTAATAACTTTATATAAATTAGACAACCGAACATCAACTTAGTGTGATGATTTCTATACAGATTGCTATCATAAACAGTTCGGGGTTTGGTGCAATCCCTATTAAAAAGTTTAAAATGCCATAAGATTTTATACGTTTACATACAAAAATCTAATTATTTATTCATTAATAATGCAATCCTCATCGATAGCGTGTTTACATAATTGGGGAAATCCGCACATCAAAAAACGTGTTTGGGACAGAAACCAAAACACAAAAACATACAGGCTTGTAATGTCCAAAGTGTTAAAATGATTATAATTTGTTACAAGGGTAATGCTAGGATTAGGTTTAACGTCGTAACAGGAAACCCTTGAAGTACAGTTTTATGTACTTTTATACGATATAAGTAAACACCATTGTATAATTTTGCGAGTAAAGTAATGTATTATAGTGAAGATTTATCATTTTATTTATTAATTTTACTTATAGTACGGTTTGATAGCAGTAACCCAAAATGTATTTCTAGTACTTACTATTCAGTACAATTCGTACTTTCACAAATGGATAAAAAGGTTTATTGTTCATTAATACCCCCGTCGCAGCAAACCTGCATACTCAGCGAATTTCCATTGAGTATATAACATAACACATTAAAAAACTTAACAGGATTCATAAGAAATGTATTCACAAACAAACGATATTTAAAATATTAATTATTCTCCATAAGAATAAAATTGGGGATGAGTACGCAGGTTTGCTGCAACAAGGCACACAAAATAATGGGTTTTTATGCAAATATCAATAGAACTTATCTTAGTGAAGTCACATACCAAGTTTCATCCATATACATTCATAAATAAGCCATATATAACATTTTAAGTATTTTCCATAAGAATAACATGGGGCCCAAGTACCTAGGTTTGCTGCTACAGGAGCCATAAGCGAAAAATTGTGTTTTTGTGCAAACAACAATAACCCACAACCAGATCAAGCCATATACCAAGTTTCGCCAGTTTATGTTCATAAATAAGCGAGATATACAATTTTTCTTTTTCTCCATAAGAATAACATTAGACAACGTACTGTGTTAAGCACTTTCAATATCTCGGTAATAAATTGACGTAGAGCAATGATCAAAATACCAAATTGTTTGTTTTTTTAAGCTGAATTCAATGGTCTAAATTAAAATTTGATTTAAATTAAAATTACATGTGAAAACCCCAAAAAACACATTTTTGGGGTACAAAACCCCCCAAAACCCCCCTTCGGATGGTGCGATTCATCTGGTTTTCGAACTCGTTCAAATAAATGGTTCTTTAAACATTTTTACCAAATTTCATTAAGATCGGACCTTTTTTACGAGAGTTATCGTGCTTACGGACACACACACACACACACACACATATATATATATATCACATATATATATATATATATATATATATATATATATATATATATATATATATATATATATATATATATATATATATATATAAATTTGAACGAATAGTGTTTTTGACATCTGGGGACCTCAAAATGAAAAGTTATCATGGTCTCGGGCTTAAGTCTTACCATGAGACCTACGGTAATAGCTTCTTCCCTATAGGGGAAATTCGCTAAAAACCACATAATCATAAAATATTTCCCATTTATAGAGCCAAAGCGAACTTTTTCAATAAACAGCGACTCTATTAGAGCTACCAAACCCCCAAAACCACGCAAGGAGCAATTGTATACTATTTGTTTCATAGTCTGGTACTCCTCGGTTAGAGAGTATTCGAAAACTTTTATTTTAATTCACTAGGCCACTAGGGTATATTTACCGTAAATTTCAGCATTTATTTATGTACTTCCATGTATTGCTTTACTGTAGGTTATAGAAAATATAGATAATTGTATTAATGTGGTTTAATGATTACGGTTACAAATCAAGTCCTCGGCAAATACTGTTATTTTTTTTATTTACATTTTCATTTACTGTTAAACTATAAACTATTTTAATATGCTATAAACTTTTGTTAACAATGATTATAGAAATTGTTGTTAGCTATTTAGTTAATAAGTGTTCAAACTGACCAAGAAGTTACTCACTGAGTAATTCTTGGTTATTTAATTTGTTGTTTTTAACTTTTTCTATAATCTAGTCAGAAATTTTGGAAACCCATATAGTAATTTAAGTGGTTTTCAATTTTAAATAAAACCAGTTTTTGGTGTTATCAAACACAGTTGTAATGAACACGAAACCAAAATATTTTATAGAGTAGAATAATAAATTATTGGGCATTTAACCACTATATTATGATAACGATAGTTCAATGTTAAATAATTTATACTTCGGCAGTAAATTGAAATAATGTATTCGAATAGACATATGTTTCAATGTATTCGAATGTTTGAATTATTCAGGTGTTTTCGAATACGTATTTGATTTTTTATTAGAAACTCCATCTAATCATCTAATTTTTGTTATAGTAAATGAAAAATCAAATCAGCGTTCTTTTATTATTGGCCTATTCATTTATAGAACGCTAATTTTAAGTGTGATATATGTTAATGCATTACCACGATGTAACGATAGAATAAATGGGGTGCAAGAGACAAAGTAGTTGTACATCATGCTCATTTGTTCGGATTCTCGACGGTTGGAATTAATAAAAAGTATTACACGGAGCATTCATTGAATTACACCAAAACCTCTGGTCTAAAGTTAATTCACAACAGTCCCGAGCGAAAACACCAAAAGAAGGAGTATCTATAGCGCTTCTAAACTAAAATTAATCATAATTATGTACCATCTCGACAACCGAGTAATTACAGATTCTTTCCGGTCGAAACATCGAAGCTGTAAATACTAAGTTCAGCTTATGTAGATATTATTTTAATTAAATGAACAAGTCGAGTGAATCAAGACTGGGAGTTTGAAATCCCATTTTACTTCGAAATGCCAACAGCAGCGAAGCGACGGGCAGCGATCCGTGGGTGATGCTCGGTTAGCCAATGAGCAGTCGAGGCAAGATGGCCGACGCGCCCGCGACGCAGCGCTCCTAGCGGCGGTTCCTGCCACTACGTCGACTGGCGACAACGTTCTCTTACTTCTTTTATTTACCGCGTTATCAGGAGTCGTCTTATCGCGTTTAAAGCGAACAATGCAATGTGGCGGTTACATCTCTACGTTTGCCTAGGGACTGTCAGTTTGTTTATTTGTCTCTCGGTTTGTTCTCATTGTTATTCCTCGCCTTGCAGATTACATTTGCCTTTGTTATTGCTGTAATCTGAGCAAAGATGTAAATACAGTACCTATTAATGAATTATTCGAACTACAGGTGATATCTTAAAAATTAAGAACATTGGAGACAACCTACAAGAATAACTATTAGAAAACCGTTCTAAAAAATTAAACAATAAATGGGAGTATAGTAATGTGAGTTTATAGACGCGTAGATAATGTTTACGATTATGTACCTTATCTATCATAAATGTATTGATGGCACTCCTACGATGAACAAATTTGATAGCGTGTGTGTGGTTGTGTGAAGGGTTACATCGGATGACGTTGTTAAAATGTACATCTCGGCTACTTATGAAGTATTAAAATTAATTGTTGTAGCCCCTGAACTGTACGTATTAGACTAAAATAGGTACATACATTGTCGTCAACAGTTCAAATTGTAGTGATTTAATCCACTACATGTTTCACCGTAAATACGGCATTTTCAAGTGGTACATATACAAAGAACGTATTATCCAAATAGGATAGGTCAAAATTTAAAATTGGCACAGTTACAAACACAATCACAAACACATTTACGAATAAATACCGGTAGGCCTACTACACGCATGTTTTCAATCACGCCACGGCCCCGGTCCCGTGCCACTTGAAAATGCCGTATTTACGGTGAAACATGTAGTGGATTAAATCACTACAATTTGAACTGTTGACGACAAGGTATGTACCTGTTTTAGTTATGTAGTATTGTATATTTACCTATCATGAGGCATAATAGTCAAGCTAAGCATTGGCTTACGTCCAAAAATTTTAAACATGAAAATACAAGAACTATTCTTAGGCCAAGCTTAACTTGACTATTCTTAATGTAGCAGTCTACAGACAAAAACGAACTGGAAAGTATTTTGGTTCTGATTAAGGAAAATTATTGTCTAAAATATTAAAATACCAGAAAAATTGACAGGTTAAAATATTTTCAATATTATAAGAGTGCAAACCTCCATAGCCTTACTGCATTTATCGACAGTTGAAACTGACTTGTCGTCTACAAACAAATACAAAATTGGTACTTGTAACACAACTCTTGAGATCAATTATACATAAGATGAACAACAGTGGCCCGAGAAAAAATGCCCTAGGCTACACCCGCCTTAACGATCAGAAAAGTAACGTGTCAGAATTTTGATATCTATGAAATAGAGCCTGCCTAAGTCCTCTTAAATAAAATTAAAACCATTGATTTCCTTCACCGCGTACACCAATACTATAGATTTCTTTGACAAAACATTATGGGAAACCGTGCCGAGAGCCATCAGTCGATAAACTAATACTCCAGAAGCGGATTTGCCCACTATCTAGATCATTAACGATCTTATCTAAGAGTGTAAATATAGAATTAACAATAGGTCCCCTTTAACAAACCCAAACTGATTGTCGAACAAAACATCGCAATTTATCAAATATCATAATTTATCATATAATTTACCAAATTATAATTAAAACCTTTCAAACATCTTTGAAAACATCAATGTCATTGAGATAAGTCTAAAATTGGTGAGATCATCAACTTTACCTTTTTTGTGCAAGGGCTTTGATAATTTTTAATATTTTGGGAACACTCCACTTTCAAATGAATAGTTGATTAGGTGAACAAGTGGCTTGGAAAATAATTTGAGTTGGCTTTCCTTTTTAATATTTTAAAGTCTCATTTACCATATAATATAAATCAAAACCACCTCATTAAAATCAACAAATTGTGGATGTAATGGGAACAGTGTACAAACTGCCTCACACATTTCAAGAAACTTAGGAGCTTTTAACCGTAATAAATTTAAAAGTACGTTTTTCCTTTTTCTGCAAATAACCCATAAGAAATATCCACTGGATGTTTTAATATTGTAACCCCACACATACCCTACAATTAAACCCACCCGCGCCGCACACACCTGTATCCGAATCTCTAACGGATCGCCTCGGGTGTAATTCCTCCTTGACGAATTTATCTGACAGCGAGCCTAAATATTTTATCCTGCTGCGTTCTTCTCCCAAATATTTATTCGATCCACGCTGTCGGTTGTGTTTTACGTCCCCACATATGTCTCGCATATGTAAAGTGTTAATTGTGAGGAACCGGAAGAGAGGTTTGGGGCTCCGCCGCTGGCCGCGCTGTCGCTAGTGTCGTAAATCGGCAACGTGATGTGACTGCAATCACACCACGTCTGGCATCGATCCTTCATGGACCTCGTGGAATGCGATTTTAAAATAATATTTATGATAAATAAAAAATCTTAGAACACCTATTATTTCATGTCATAATATCATTGTCGGGTAAAATAAGATACTACTTGCATTTAAAAGTTCCGATTTGTTATTAATTAAGTATTGTTTTGTTAAATGATAAAAAATTCTTATTTCGTACTTTTTAGGAATTTATCGCAAATAATTAAATCACGAATTTTATATGGTATGTAAATGTTTACCTTGACCCTCTGATTCAACGGTAAATGCTCCAAACTATTGAATACTTTATACGTTTATCTTTTTTATTAAATTTCCAGTATAATTATTGGACTTTTAAGTCGGTTTAATTTATTCACACTATTGATTTGAAATAAACTGCTAGTTATGTTAGATAAGAAATTTATCCAAGTATCAAACGATAAAATAGGTTATGTATTTGGGGTTTTACATTTTCAAAGAGGTTAAGTGGTCCTGGACTGTATTAGGGAAATCGTTCGCACTTTATAAAAAACCGCAACAACATCTTCAGGAGTATTGTATTGTTTTAAATTTTATACATAGATGTAAATTATTTTGAATAAATGGAATGATTTATAATACAGCGACAATAACAATTAGTTTATATTCCTCTTCGACCCCTTGAAGAACTAACAACGATTCCATTAGTGGTTGGTGTGTCATTCCAAAAATGTTTTTGTATTTTCATAATCATCCCGCAGTAAAGTAGTAATAGTAACGATAAAAATAATTTTTTAAACTAGCAAGGAATCACTCACTAATTATAAGATCGTAACAAATCTTAATCGTCGAACAAAACCTCAGCTTCCGCAAGCCTTCCCCGAAATCGCACTGGCCAGGTAGATCGGCAACCCTTTGACTTCTAATGGCTATTAAAAACACCATTAGCCCCCACTGGATATTTACATTAATGTCCATGTCTTGATTTACTGTCAGGTTCATTGTTACCGCTAACGTCCAGCGGCGACAACTTTGTTTCGCTCCTTGATTTATCGTTCTCGCTCACTTTTAGGTTTCTACCTTAATCATTATTTTTATGATTTATATTTTGCGTATATTCCACTCGAAGTAATTATATCGTTCTGGATGTATTACTTCAACTGTAGTTAAAGTTGGTTACTTACTTTAAGGTAAAATTACGTCGAATTCAGTTACAAGAAACAAACCAAGTAAATCGTGGTTGTTCGAGTCTGTTTATGTTATGAAGTTTGCAAGTTATTTTCTATTTATAAAACTTGTTCATACATCCTAATATAAGATTTATATCAGAATAGGTATTACAATAATTCTGAGCTTATTTTGGGGAATTTTCGAACTAAACTTATGTTACTCTCTTTGCCCTTTGGTTTATATTCATACTTAAAGATCATTATACCGTTGTGAATCAATATGGTATATTTTTTACAGTATGTACCATTTTTTTAGTTTTATGAAATACAATTTATCGAACAAGATTTGTTTAAACTTAGGCTACGTATCTTTAAATGTAGTTTAGTTGCATTTCTTCTATCATTTGTTTAGTCTAGCCTACCTGTTTTATTTTGTAGTCTGCAGTATTAAGTTATTTGTTTAATCGTACAACGTGCGAGTTCTGGTTGCCTGTGGGTGCTATATTTGTAATAAATCTTTACTATAACGGGATGACAATCCAGCACTGCTTGCAGGCTTGATTGATTCGGATATTTTCTTATTTAAAAATCAAAACGCAAAATGATCAAATATACAGAATGTAAAGTGTGTCTTAAGAAAAGATAGAATAATATGAGTGCTGTTGTATGAACTTAGAATAGTACTTAATATATATATCGTATATTAACTAACTAAAGCCAGAACCTAATACCGTCTTTGTATCCTTATCCCTCTGTAATCCTTATTTCAAACTCTGTATTTAAAATCATCCGAAAGGAAAGGGAACGCTGATATATGCGAGGGATTCCCGATCCTCCCCCTTTAATAAACTTTGCATAATTATTTCGCCGCTCCTCCGCCTCTGGCGGGATTTATTTTACGAGTTTTCCAGCTTCCTGTACTTTTCCGGGTCAATATGCGACGGCCCTATAGCACCAGACTTGTTATTGACCCTAACTGAAATCATGGCTACTTTCTGACAGTTTTATAGAGTAAATTATTCTATTGAACAAAGCAATCTTCTAGAAGGGAAGGGAAGACAAGACACGCCTTCGCATCCGAATACTTTCAGCCCCCATACTCTACACCGATGGTGAATGCTGTTTGAAAGAATGTAAAAGAAAATCGTTGTTTAGAATAAAAACAATATATATTTCACATAAAATGGTTTCTAGTATTTTACTCCAATATTTTGCAATTTTTTTACATGTTAACAAGTTAACACTTAAAGACCTCAACTTATTTGTTTATTTATTCGGATGTACGATATTTTACTTCGTCATATTAATTAGAATTAATTTATTGATCTAAATTATGATTATGTCTGGCCAAATTGTTCTTCTAATCTGTACTTAACACATGTTATTAAAATATACATTACATGTTTAATAATTTGGAAATACGATTTTTTAAGTGAAAAGCAGCACGATACGACTTACCACGTGGTTCTACCCAAGTTAAACAAACAAGTTGGTGGCTATGAATAAATAATTATTTATATTATAAATAATTTGCGCTCTCAACATTGGAGCAGTTGTATTTTATTTTGTCTGGTAGTTGTAGTCTATATGACGAGGCATTTCATTACTTCAGTAAAATTGTAATAAACACTATGGCCCAACAAAATTTATTTAATTTTCTCGACGCTTTTGAAAATAATAAGAAAAAAATTAGTACATTATTTAAAAGTTATGCATTTGTTTAATATGTGTCAAGGACAAGTTTATTTTTCGAATCAGAACAAGATTTTGAAATAAAATGTGTTTTTGTCATTATTTGTTATCTCATCGAACAAACGTCAACTTGTACACATAGCGTGCTATCTCTGCGCCACACGGCACGATGTTATTAAAGCTTTCCCACTCATGTACAGTATTTACTGACACCCTTCCTCCCTCAACTCATAACGTTTGCCCGTTGATTGTATCCGTGTACCGCAATTTGTTAACATCCCCCCCCCTCACTTGGCACCCACTAGGGATTCTTGATAACAAAACTCATCGGGTTTATGGCTCAACAGATTGGGCTGTTCACGCCAAAAACTAACACTCTAAGGCCCTTAAGAGGCTTTAGCGAGTATAACCTATTGTTCTATTGTTTAATCCTCTTGTGGACGTAATTTGCGCTTTTAGTTAGCCTAATCCAAATCCGAGATTGGGAGAGATGTATATAATAGTATATAGAGTAGAAATATGTTATTGAAAAAACTCAACTTTAAATGTGATATTCACTCTGTTCTTTAAAGCGGCAATTTTTATTACTAACACGTATTCAATCAAATGTAACTGAACTGACAGTAAACAATAATGATTCTGTGTGATTTTAAAGTTAGCGTTTCGTTAGATATACGGTATTTCAAAATTAATAAATGTAACAGATATGAATATATTGTTTCAGTTAGAACAAACCGTCCAATATTTGCGTGGTCTGGTCAATACTCAAGACTAACATAAATATTCATTTAAAAGGTAGATTAATAAACTACCGTTAGCTATTTACCAAGAATGTTTAGAATGTGAATATGTTTGAAAACACGTAGAAATATTTGAATACATTAACATGTAACTGATACGTTTTAGTTATTTTCTGGTAACTATAGAGATAGGTTATTACTTAAAATTTTCCGAGGAAAAGGGACTATTAAATAATGATGTGAGCATCCAGAATAACTATCACTAATAAATCTATTGTAAACTCCCTTTGCGACAAATTGTTTCAAAATTACCAATGAGTCTTCGCTAAACATACACTGTAAAACCGTTAGAAAGTTATATGACATGACTTCGTCCAGCATTCGCATAGCTTTTATATCCCTCACAGAACAGAAATATATCAAAATACCAACCAGAAATATTGTTTTTGGAGTTTAATCTGGTGAGAGCACGCAGCCTCATGGCCGCTCGTCAACCCCCAGCTGAGATAAGGATTTGAGTAAGCAACGGTCAAGACGTGGTCCTGCATAAAAGCCCAACATCATAGCCGAGTGCCTGACAGCCAATAGGAGTGCAGAATCACGCTTGCTGGCCAATTAGAAGCGAGATGTTAAATAAACCTTAACGGGGCTGGTGTCAGTGTAATCAACGAAATTGATGTGACAGAAAAACAAAAAATATGTTGCAACAATATTATCTTATAGTCTAAATCAGACTAGATAATTTATGTTGAGTAACAATTTTCTGAACTGATGTTATGTGTTCACTATATCATTTAACTGCATGCCATTAAACTATTGCCAGCTATGTCTAATAGTTATTGAAACAATGTCGCAAATAGATAGCTTTGATTCGTAATTTAGACTGTGTGCAAAAATCGATTTACAGAGTATAAATTACCGAATAAAAGCACAAATTACTGAATAAATATTTTTGGGAATAAAAACATTCTGGAATCATTGATGTTTTTTTTATGAAAACGACACCTAAATATTTCTTCTAGATCTACCGCTTATAATTTTCGATCACGAAATGAACTGCTCGTTCAAAAGCAAAGAACTACATTTTTAGAAGAAAAAATACATACGCCTGTCTCAAGTTGTATTACATCGCCAGATTGGCTTAAAAGTGAAACAACCTCTGAAATAATTCATAAATCACCCGAAAGCGTACCATGTGGAAAAAGCCTTCTATAATATTAAGGAATAAGGCCATGTAGGCAAACATAAACCATTCCACTTAAAGGGTTTTAAATATATAATTGTTTATATTGTATATTGCATATTAACGCTTGCCAAAGATCTTGTAAGTCGTAAGTCCCATAGCAGTAAAAATCTTTTGGTCTAATTTGATTTAATTTTGATCTTTTTACTTATTTCAGTGACTTATTTTGAGTTCCTAGAACTAACCACTTAGAGAATTTAACTACTTTATGGAAACCCCAGTTTAAAAAATGGTTGACATTCGATCCATAAACTAATGTAAGTTATATGCGGAAAATACAAATGTGAATTACAAGTTGTTGCTAAGTTTGTTTTCGTGAAACGTTCGTGTAAAGAGCGACAGAGGTGGCAGAATGCATGTGCATCGAGTGCAGTGGAAGTGCAAGTTGCAGTGGAGATGACGCGCATGCGCGCGCGCGCTCACTATACTAGCGGCGTAACTAGCCTTCCCCACACCGACTCTAGTCGCCTGTTCCTGTGCACTTGCACCTAGATCATGCTCAGTACTCTATCCTAGACCAGCGAGGTCTAAGAACATGACGTAATGTCCAATAGTGCAACTGCAGCGAGCTGCATTTGTGATGCAATTATTCGCCTTGGGTCTGTCTCGCCGACTGCGACTGCCGTTCTCAAGTTTTCCTCTCCTTAATTTATAAGGACGTAGCTTTTACCATTTTAAGCTTTACGATTTGTATTTTCTTACTAGCTTTATAATACAGCTTATTTAATTTCGTTATGCGTCTCAAACGCGTGATCGTTTGATTTGCATCGTTAAAGAGAATTAATTATCACGAATATAGCAATAGATTTTTCAACTACAACTTTTACTATCACAAATTACAATGAAATGCAAATGATCAAACGAGAAGATAGGTTTGAATAACTTGTACCGTTAGAATATATACAAGTGTCGTTTAATCGGTGTCCGTTTAATTTTATTACCGTTTAAAAAATTAATCAACAACAATAAAGACGCTTCAAGGCAAATTACGTTTGAAACACACTTGTTTTCGATAACAAAATATTGTTTAATATTAAGCTTATAAGCACGATGTACAATACTGCGACGGACGGTAGAGTGGGGCCATCGTGAAGTGGGCTCAGCCGAAATATCGGTTCAGTGTGCGGCTTACTGGCTTACACCAATGACACACTGACAAAAATCGCGAGGCGGGGCTCTAGTCCCACTCCCAAATATCTCGCGAGGAAAACATTGTAAGGTCGGAAAACTGGTAAACTCGATAAACTATCAAGTGATAGTACAGCAGAGGGCAGCTCAGGCAGCGGAAAAATGCCCATTTAAATTAATTTTTCCAGCGATTTTTTTAAATATATTGCATTCTGAATATGAAAAGTACCAGGCGCTCAGGTTGCTGGAGCGGGTCGTTGGTAGTCGATACAAGTCCTCCCACCTCCCCCTCCACCACTCCCTCGCCCTCCTACCTCTCCCTCGCCCTCCCACCCGTGTTCTCCAACTCCTCTCTTTCACTCGCTCTCTCTCTCTCTCTCTCTCTCTCTCTCTCTCTCTCTCTCTCTCTCTCTCTCTCTCTCTCTCTCTCTCTCTCTCTCTCTCTCTCTCTCTCTCTCTCTCTCTCTCTCGTGGCGACCACAGCACTACAATGGATCGTCGCTCTTGTCACACTTCCCCTCTCACTCTGGCTGTTGGTTCAGAAATTGAGGAACTAACTATTTTATTAGAGTAGGATTATTGTTTGTTGTTGATAAATATTTTGTTCGTATTGTATATTGTGTAGCTACAATTTAGATCCTCTCGTTATTCAACCGCTTTATTATTTTTTTAAGTAGTTCTAGATACGATTAATTGCTTATCAGCGATACTTATTATGGGCAAAAATGCAATAATTTTTCCAAGAGGGAGAAAGATTATGTATAAGAGGGAGAAAGTTAAAATGAATGACTAAGTCTCGTCACTTCTCAATAGACTATTCAAACTCGTTGATTTATGTGTAATTTCTAAACCAGAAAACCTACCTAGCGATTAACGGTGAGCAGAATCTTTATATCATAAATATTTTGTTCCTCAAAAATTGCAAGTATTAACTGTTTGGATTATTATTGTTATTTTATTATCGTTAGAATAATATAATCGTTATATAACTACTGTTATTATTCCTGCGTTTCTTTTTTTTTTGGGGGGGGGGGGAACAAGTAAAAACGCAAAATCTTTCATGACTGGAGTCCCCTCTTTAGGTGTAGCCAGTACGGGATGTAATAACAAAATTTCAAAAAATTTCAAAAAATGAAAAAAACACCTGGAGATATCGTGGATTAGTACCTACATACCAAATTTCATGAAAATCGGACCATTGGTTAGGGCTCTAGCTCTGTACACATCCATACAGACCGACAGACAGACACACAGACATCACGTAAAAATCAGTTTTTTGGGTTCAGGGAGCACCAAAACGAATATTTCCACTAACAACTCAAATTCGAAAATTTTGACGAAAACAATACTTTCTCCATATACCATGTATAAGGGGTGGAAAGTAAAAATATTCAATAAATGAGTTTAATTTGAGGTAAATCGTGTTGACATTATAAATGCGAAGGATTTAATTGTTTGCAGTGATCTGGTACTCAGAGACTGCGTCGGCTATAGGCAGGACATTGGCATGTCATTTGGATTGGGCATGTAAATTAAACGTGTTACATTATTTTTCTTATCCTCGGGTTTTTTGTTTGAAAAAATCTCTCAGAATTTACAAACAGTAAGTTGTATTATCAGCATAGACTACTCAGGTATTATTTTCCTTTCCTATCTTATGCAATTTACATCTGAGGTAATGAATCAGTAAGAAAACTGCAGACGCAGGTAATAAGAACGGGTTTTTTATCACAAACTTTCTTGTAAAACCCTTTTCAAAAATAACATTTTCACATTTCCATCAATCTACATCCTAAATACCTAACATTTTAAATTAGTAACTCCACGGCCATCACAGCCATCACAACCCTCGTTACAATGTTACGAGGAAAATCATGTGAACATTCCTTGCCATAAGACGTCTCTTTTTTAAACCACACGCTAATACCACGGAATAAAACTTTGCAATCTCTACCTGACCTTATTAAGAGTAAATTTATTAATAGAAATAGCTTCGGAAAGGTCGTCAAACACATCCTAATTGAGAAATTGTTTTTAGAGTTAACGATTTGTATTGACAGTTTCAAAGATGATTTAGTTTAATAAGTTCTTCCTATATTAATTTATGACGCTACTATACAGTGTATTAACTGTCACAATAAATCTGATTGATTCATACAAATTAATTGAGGCTACATAATGATCCTGAAAAACCATTTAGATTATATAAACCAATTTACATTCATTAAGATTACGTAAAATTGTGAATTACTACATGTGGCCTAATGACAAAAGCGAGTTGTCTATGTATTCCAAGTTGATTTTCATTATCACTTCATTGCAATGATAAAGTCTACAGGTAATAGTGTTGTCGCTTTGCTTTTAGACATTAGTTACGTAGTCATGATAACTTTGGTATAAATGTCCGATCTTGATGAAATTTGGTCTAAACGTGTAAGGCAGCATCTATTTTCATGAGTTCGCGAACCAGACAGGTCGCTCTACTCTAAGGGGGGTTTTGTACCCCACAATTTTTTTTAATTTTTACATATAATTATTTTTAAACCCAAATTTTGGTTTACACCATTAAATTCAGCTTAAAAAAAACAATTTGGTATTTTGATCATCGCTCTACGTCAATTTATTACCGAGATATTGAGAGTGCGAAACACAGTACGTTGTCCAATGTTAATCTTATGGAGAATAAGTAAAATTGTATATCTCGCTTATTAATGAACATATATTATTGAAACTTGATATGTGACTTTATATGGTTGGGTTTTAATGCTATTTGCATACAAAACTCATTTGTTGTGGTCCCCATGGCAGGAAACCTGCGTACTCAGCAGCTATAATGTTATTCTTATGGAGATTAATAAACATGCGATAACTTGCTTGTTTATGAACATAAATTGATAAAACTTGGTATGTTGCTTCACCTGGAGGTGATCCATTGGTATTTGCATGAAAACCAGATTTTGTGGTCCTTGATGCAGCAAACCTGCATACTCAGTCCTAATGTTTATCTTATGGAGAATAAATAAAATGTCATATCTCGTATTTATTAATATGCTTTGATTAAAGTTGGTAAGTGGCTTCATAACTTAGTGAAGTACCATTTGAAATTCGCTGAGTATGCAGGTTTGCTGCAACGGGCGTATTTTGTATAATACCAAAATCACAAACTAAAAAATAATTGTTGGTAGTTGTTAACTTAGTACTTGCCTGAATAGTCCCTTAACAGAATGCGTCTCGAACTGATACGACAAAGAGCTGAACGCGTCGCCAACCGACCGATAAATGCTTCTTCCCCAAAACCCTCTATGGATAATTCATAGGGTTGGTATGTTTTATGTATTTATTCCTCTGTTTATAGATACCGTTCTGTTACCACGATATGCGTGCATCAGAAAATATCGGCAGATTTTATATTCAGTGAGCCAAACAAGTTTTGTTTCCCTACACCGAAATTATTTACGAAGGAATAAAGTATCCCCTTCTCAAATCGTTTTCGTCTCACAGTTGTAAGCATTATAAGTATTGATGTACGATTGAATTTAATGTATACATAACCGATTAGGTTGAAGTTAATTTAGGCATTGTAGCCAGTGAGCAAATCGTTTTCTTCCGAAGACCAAGCCAGCTTTATATTTACATGTAATCGATCCCGACTTGATACATTTATTTATTTATTTTAAAAAGTAAGATATGCTTATGACCTGTATACGTTAGTATCTTATGTATATACCTCAATTATATATGTCGCAATATGTACATTTCGACTTACAAAGTCACCTTCAGTCCGGCACAGAGAACAACATAACAACATGAACAAAACGTTTATTCCAACAAAGTTACAGCTTGTAAATTTCCATTATATAATACAACTAGGTTAGAGTAACCCATTAGACCAGTCAAAGTAATCTAGCTGCTAGGTTAAAACAACCAACTTGATTAGTTAAATCAACTAAAAATCTACTAGATCATTCATGATGTAACAGTACTTGGTCAATGGTTTAACCTACTTATTCGGTCATTATTGACTCATATTCACTGACCCATTTCACAGGGTTACTGGTAACCAACCAACTCGGTCGGTGCTATATTGAGCCTACAACTCAGTAAATATCAATATTTTTCTCAGTTAAGACTAAAATTTTGGTTTTTCATTGTTAATTTTTTTTGACACGTTTTATAACGAAATTATTCCAAATTTAATAAATTACTAATTTAAAAAATAAGAAGGTCAATAAGTTACTATTTAACAGAAACGCACTAGACGCACAGGCCTTTTTGCCCTATGTCTGCTGATTCCCATGACCATTTTTTATATATATTTCTATTACGACAGCTTATTGTAAATTTTATATTATTTTTCCTACGGTAGTATAAATTTTAGTAATATTTGTATTATATAAGTGAAATTGTACAAGCTGTAACTTTGTTGGAATAAACGTTTTGTTCATACATTCATTCAATTATTACTAAAATCTATACTACTGTAGAAAAAATAATATAAAATTTACAATAAGCTGTCGTAATAGAAATATATAAAAAAATGGTTATGGGAATCAGCAGAAGTAGGCAACAAAGGCCTGTGCGTCTGCTGCGTTGCTGTGAAATAGTAATTATTGACCGTCTTATTGTTTAAATTAGTCAGAAGAAGGATCAGAGGTAAGATCATAGGATGCGCAGTCTCTGCCAGGTTATTTATTGTTATTCAATGGCACAAATAATGTTTGTCCACATTTAAAATATATAATATAATATATATCACACATAAAAAACACTTAAAACATATGGTATATCTTGAAACACAAGATTCACCTAGACCTAGGTTTCATAATTATTACGTATACCGGCCAGTGATTGACGTCTATATGGAGCTTAAGAACATATTATTTTCTGAAATGAATTTGCATAGAATTTTGAGTCATGGGGAAGGGTTATATGTTTATTTCAATAAGCTTGTAATAGGCTACACAATATCTTTGCCTTGTTACAATTTCTTCGTGAGCCAATTTTCGATTCTTGACCACTGTTATGACATTTCACTAGTTATTTTCTTATAGAAAAAAAAAACTGCCACAGACAACTTATGAATACCAAACCAATGTTTTCTTTATAATGGATTTATTGTACCGAGAAATCTCGGAATGTTAATTGCGACAAACCGTTTCCCGGTTTTCGAAGGTCCCGCCTATTTTGTCAGTGTTAGGGCACTAGTTGGGCGTGAGAGCTCGCGCTTTTCAAAAGCCGTCACGAAGAAACAATGGGAAATTCCCACGCCTGTCAAAATATTGGTTGGTACTTATAGTTGGGCCGGTGACCCAATTAGTTTTTGCGCCACAAGAGAGAGCGGGTAGAGCAAAAAGGCGCCTAGAACTCGGCCCTGAGGTTACTAAATACCAGTAACGGCAGGCGCGCTCCGGGCCAAGGACGGTGGAGAGCGGGACTGCGACCAACGCATGGCAAGTAATTACACTAGCTGCTTGTCATTGTGATATTGCACCTTAATGTTTGTTATAAGCTACATTGCTTCATCTCCTCAACGTTCGTATTCGAGTTGGATTAGAAAACGTGAGGGTTAAAAGCGATATATCGGTGTTTTAGCGTATCTCCCTAGAGAGAAGAAGCTATTACCATAGACAGGCATGGTGATTGGCCCGGGACTGTGATAAGGGCCATACACTTATTCCGTAAACGCACCATAACGCTTGACTATACCCCCCCCCCCTCAAAGTGTTACGTAACTCAATCGTAGTAGGCTTTAAAACAGCTTAAATATTTCAAACATCGTTTTATTAGCTATTTGAAACATGGATTTCAATGAATAATTAAACTTTAAATGACTTCATTTTAACTAAATATTAGAATAACTTATTTTAAAGGAAAATTTATACAAACAAACAAGACTGTTACTAATAATATAAACAACAAGTCATTATTTTACCCTCTAAACCCACACAAAACATAGGTGTAAAGCAATACAGAAATTACTTAAAACACGTTCTGTATTTATTTTTAGATTAGATTTACAAATTTCATTACTTCCTTCCCTTATCAAAATACCGTTTCAAATTGGTGGCGTGGCGGTTTAAAGTTTTCAATTTTTAATATCTAAAAACCGAAAGATATATGACAAATAATACGAAACTAATTAGCCAATCATAAGCCAATTCCTACGATAAGTCATATTTAAAGATTATGTATAACGGAGACAATTTAAATTTAGTTCTCAAAAGTAGGGAGGTTACCGCACAGCACCAAAAAGGTTCAAATTCTGAGCAGTAAATTTTTTCCTTATCCATCATTCGTTATTATTATTTTTTAATGATTATTTCTCAACGGTAGTGCCATTACATTCATACATAACTAAAATAGGGTTGCTACAACTATTGAAAATACTACAAACAATTTTAACATTGGATTGGCAATACGAGTAGTCTAGGAAATATTGCAGTGTTATTAAATATGGTACTTAAAAACTAGTGTAAAATTTCTTACATTTATGAATAAATAGAAATATCATAATTGTTTATCTTATTTAAATATGAGATATCGTTGGACTTAATATTTGGTCTATATTAGACCAAAGTTTTCTAGAAATTTAACATTGAACATTATAAGTCACCACCACTATGAAAAGGAATCTTTGACAGGAATGAAATTTCAGCGAAATTTGTACACCTTTTAGAAACATTCTTTCCAACTTTCATTATTGTATCTTTATTCGTTTCTAAGCAATCATGATTTCTGTAAACAAATACAAATTAACTCACAGACAGAAAACGAATCGAGGTAGAATATTTGTTGTAATCGATTAATTGTTTGTTTTGATCTGCCGAATAGCCCTGTTTGGTGCAGTCGAAGCGGGACTTTCATAAAAATGGTTCGATCTTTTGAAATTTTGTACAAACATTCAAAACACCTTTTACGAATTAAAGTTCGTAAACCAGAAAATTCGACCCAATAAAAACATTTTTTTGGTACGATACCACCCCCAAAACCCTTTTTTTTGGGGTGGGTTCGTAGCCAAAAATGTTTTTTTTGATTCATTACACATATTTTTTAACCAATATTTTAGTTGCACCATTGGATTCACATTAAAAAATAAATAATTTAGTATTGAACTACTGGTCTACGTCAACCGGTTACTGGGAGAGCTAACCACAGTGCGTTGTCAAATTGTTATTTTAAGGAGAATAAGTAAACCATTGAATGATTAAACTTTGTTTGTAGCTTTATATGATTGGAGCCTATTGATATTTGAATGCTAAACCCATTTGTTGTGGTCCCCGTGGCAGCAAACCTTCGTACTCAGCTCTTATGTTATTCTTGTGATAAGAAATTGTTTTTATCTATTGATTATTATCTATGATGTGTTTGTGGAGTAGAATAAGTTTCTTACTAACTGGAAAAACTCTCTGAATTTGTGTGATTTGTTAATCTACGCTAACATTTTTTAAACTTACATCTACTACCCAATGCAACTTAAATGTAAATGTTTGCTCTAGGATATATTTTGTTTTCAAACCCTGCAAAATCCCAGAAAATAAATTAAATATCTCGAGTATGACCTACAGTCACTTGCCTTAAATTATAAATAATATATTTATTTTATTTGTTTTAACCATTCGTTCAAAAAGAGCACAATTGAAGGCCTTAGTTGATCATGCAGGCGGTAAATAAGAAATAAAAGGTACCTTAGGAGAAAAAAAATGTGATTTACCATACAGAACAAGTGCGGATACAGAACCGTACAGAACTATGTATTTAATTAATACATAGTTTAGAACTAGAAACGGATGTTATAAACTTGATGTTATGCCATACAAACTGTAAATCGTTACTGACTGAAACTAAAATTACTAAACGTTTAAAATTGTAATCTTCTGAAAATATTTTTTAAGTAAGCTGACTTATTCCTGCAGTTTTGGCATTATAATAAATTAATAATACTCGTATATACTTTGCAATCTTTCACTTAGCCTCTTAATATTACGTCTCATCTTCCGTATAGTTTTATTCTCTCCGTTATTGTGTAAGGACACGTTTTTATATTTTGCACATTTTTCAGTATTAACCTGTAATACAATAAGGTGCCATTCATGTTTATTTCACTCAGTTCAATTCAATTCTAAATAATCTTTATTCAGATATACATATAACAAATGTACATGAATGCGTCAGAACTTTTCAATTTCCTATTACTAAAAAACTAACCAAAACAAAAAACAACAAAACATAATTCACATTGCTAATTTAAAATATATTATTTGGTTCTAATCCAATTTATTTGACATAAATTGATCAAGGCTATAATATTATTTTTCAATCAAAAATAATTTCAGTTTTCTTTTAAACATGTTGTAGTTTTTTTTTCATTCCTGATGCTGCTTGGGATGTATTACATGAATTTAATCCCAATGAAGGAAGGGTTTTCCTTCATTTTTTTAACTATACAATTTTGTTTGTGTCTTGTGTTGTAGTTATGTATGTATTTTTGTCTTTTTAGTTTTGACTCATTATTTTGAATGTATAAAATTGTTTTAAAAATCTAAAGGCTATAAACAGTCATCAACTCTTAATTCTCGAAGGGAAGTTTTGCAAGATTCATTTTTTTCTAGATTTAGAATGCATCGTATGGCCTCTTTCTGTAAATGAAAAATTATATTTAAATTAAACTTACTTGTGCCACCATAAATTTCTATTCCATATGAAATATGTGAATGGATATTGGCAAAATAAACTGTTCTTAAAATTTGTTTATTACAAAATGGAGATAGCCACCTAATTGCAAAGATCCCAGAGCTAATTTCTTTACATATAAGATCAGCATGTGTAGTCCAATTAAGAGTATTATCAACTACAAGACCTAGAAAATTTTGTTTTGTTTGCAATTTTTTCTGTTGAACCAATATTGTTTGCTTGGTTGCATGAAAACTGTATTAGAATAATTTTATTTTTACCAAGTAAAAGATTTTTATCATTCAAATATGTTTTTAATATTGAAATTGAGTTATTTGTTTTTGTTTCCAAAAGATCAATATATTTTCCAAGAACAGCCACACTTATGTCATCAGCATACAAATAAAGTTTATTATTAACAACCTTATCTGTAAAATAACTTGGCATTCCTCCCATGTAGCACAAGAACAGGAAGGGGCCCAGGACGGATCCCGGTGGCACTGAATATTTAACGAATTTAGTTTTTGATTGAACATCATTCATATTCTTTCCTACTATGTGTCTCACATTAACATACTGTTAGCGGTTCCTTAAGTAAGACTTCTCAGTTTGCAACCGAAATCCATCAGCTGCTGTTTAAACCAGTCAATCGTAATTTTTGCGCCGCTGACTTTGTCATTTCTATCTTTAATGGTGATTTTCGTTATAATGGAAACGAACTTCTACTGCAGCTTTCGTATCTCCGCACCTGTGCATCTTATGTATGAATTTAACTAGCAACAGCAACTTAGGATCATCAGCTACTCTAAAAGTCACCCGGTGTAAAATATCAGCTGGGCTACAAGGTTTAGCACGAGATTAGCATGATACTCTTTCAGTCCTCCCGACCGGCATGAGGCAGCTGTGGCCGCCGCCGCGCCGGATTGACTACTTTGTAGAAAACCCAATCATGGAAATAGTCCCGTCAACAGATAAACCATGGGATTTACGCCAGTAACGGCTATAAGTCATACATTTTATGAAATTATAAAAATCCCAACTTTAGCTATGGTTGTATTCTGCGTTGGTTAAATTATGACTCTTTGTAACTCTATGGCTGGAAGCCAAGTGGAAAAGTCATCGGTTAGGTATTTGACGACTCCGGCCATATTGAGCGTATGGAGTCAAGCAGTGAAGGCACCTCTTACAACGAATGTCTGTGCAAAACTCAGTACATACCTCAGAATGAAAATTATTAACTTAATTTTACTAGCGGCTGCTAAAGTACAAGTATTTATAGTAAATACGTTGTCTGCGTTTTCATAGCGGTAGCTAGTTCCTCCCTGAGTTGAATTTATGATCCTGGATGATGGTATACGGGATAATGTAAGAAATTTTCACAATTTTTATGAAAATTTTGTTTTAGTATTTCATAGTGGACAAAAACTATAGGGAATAAATAATATGTTAACGGGTTTGGACGGTAGGAGACGCGCAAAACAGTATAATGAAAATATTTTTGAACAAGTAAAATTTATCATTTATTCACTCAATCAATTGCTTGGATATGAAATTTATAGCGTTTATACTTAATTAATGTATAATGTACTTACATTTAATATATTACTAACTAATATTACTTATTTACCGGTTCACTAGTCTTATTGTTCACCTGGCTTCGTTAAAACTACACGCTTTAATAGTTTTGGCATATAACTTTCAGAAATCTCCACATAAGTACAATTTCATTAGAACCATGATAGTTTTGGGTAGCACACTGCCGAAAACCTTTTGAAAAAGGGCGACTGATGTAATTACTGTATTAAGTTTGCATGCTTGAAAGGAAGTAGGAGACATTTTGATATCGGTGTAGTAGGGTTTTTATAAAAATATCTTTAGGTGCTTAAAACTATGAGTCCGCAACTGGCTGAAATATGCTAGTAATTGGAGGAAAGAGAAATCTTCTCCAGGGGATATCAAAGCCTAACTCTAAGTGAAATAATGCACACTTAGCATTGGTAGGTTTGTGAGACGGTCAGTTAGTCATATATCTTTTCCAGCATTGGCTATTCTGATTTTTTATCTGTATTCTTTGAAAATATAAAAAACTGAATCAAAATCTGTTGGTTACATTAAAATATGAAATGGTTGTTGTATATAATCAAACTGGGTTAGGATAAGCTTAAAACGAACATTAGAAAACTGCAATGTAGTTTTCCTTTTTTAAATATTTTTATTTATCAACGGCAGCAGCGAATTCATAATGAAACAAAGATGGCTAGATCAGTAGGACAATAATGGCAATGCAATTAAGATGAGTAAAATAATAGATAAAGCAGGAGATAACAAATATAAACCAACACTAAAACAGCGTAAGTAATAAGTACAACTAGTAAGTCACAATACAAAGTTATACAAGGGTCTAGGTTAAGGGTTTACAAGCATAATAATACAACAATAATTTATTGTATTGTTGGTCTTCAGCCTTGGTAACCGGTGATGAGCTTAATAGTAGCTGATATTTTGGGATCAGTGGGTTAGCACAGACTTCGGTCTAAACCAAGATGCTTTTATACCATATTCATAATTCAACAGGCGGGATAGAAACTTTCTTCAGAAAGAACGACAAGAATCAGATTGTTGTGGTAACACATCTTAATAAAAACTATATTCCTCTTTGTTAAATAACCCATAAGATAGTTCACTGAGTAAGAAAGTAGTAAATATAATAAACACAAACATAAATACAGGCCTGATACACACTTAAGACATAATCTATATATTCTTAACTAATGTCCAAATTGTCCTAATGTATGAATGCAAATAAACTAGAACATGCGTTTTCACCTTTTAAATATTATATATGAGATAACCCCTACGAATCACAGAAACCATGTTTCATCCAAAAAACACTCAAACTGTACTTCAATTATAATAATGCAGTTGTTTAGCAAAATTACGTGTTTTTTCCTGTGAACAAAAGCTAAGCATTTTATTTTTTAAACCGATATTTTTTTATTCATTTTCGTGGAAAGTATCATATTTGTTTTTTTTTGAAAAATTCAAAAATTAGTACAATAAATACATGCCTAATGCAAACATAAGATAACAAAATAAACGCGAGCATTCAAGCTAAACCTTTGAAATAACTCCTCTAAAAGAAATATACATCTAAAAGTTAAAAAATATACTGCTATAAAAGTTAAAAAATATACATTTATTGAATTATCATATAAAACCTGAAATGCCACTTTAATTTTAAACCATTACAATATTACTCGAAAGTGTAGTATTGTCGCATGGAATTTAACATTCAAAATCAACCAAGCGATATCAGAGCAATTACTCAATCCGCTTATATTAGTAAGGTATAGTAACTAACATTCACAAAGTTTAAAATCAAATAAGTAGCTGTGGTGTAAGTTTAAAAATGATTGTCTTTTATATAGTTGTAAATATGATGTAAAACACAAATTTCAAATCGAACAATGAACAATATTCCATATCATATCATTGAGTCATATTAAGGGAATTTCGATGTTGAACTATAGCACAAAACACGAAAATAATAACAGATAATAATAATCTAACAAAAAAATGAAAAAATCATCACGTATCTAACAGGCTAGTATTTTCACTGAACATATTGTCAATGACAGCATAATTCATTACAGTAATTAAGAATAAACAAATATTAAAAATACAATTTTCAAACTTGATTATTTATTCAATGTCTTTAGTCGCAAAGCATGATTAACTCATAGGTTTTTTTTTAATAAAACGTAAAACTCTGATTTGAGTCCCGTAGTGCAACGTTTGAGAGTAGGGGAAGGGAGAAATTCAAGATGTCGGATCTCAAGTTAGTCTCTCGCAGATTCAAGGAAATTATCGTGAGTAGGTGTATTTCTTGTTCAACATAAATATATAATTTACTATAAGTTTCAAGTATTTGAAAACCTACATAATGAAATTTAGGTTATAACAAGTTGTTACGATAATTAAACAAGGAAAATAACGGATTAACCTTGGACGCTTTGGCTACTTAAAATAGTTCTGACAAAATGCCGTCGAAACTGAAATTGTATCTCGATAGTTGCACATTGTGTTTTGGTGTAAAATAACCAATTTTCCAACGAATTAATCGACTTAAAATAGTTTTATGTTTGTGCATACGTAATATTGTTTCGTCGTTATAATAAAACAAGATGGAGGGAACAGATGTATAATAATATTAATTTATTTACTTTTAGATTTTACTAATAGAAATGTAAGTAAAACTACGTGAAGGGTTCTTTTTTATGTTTGTAAATTCCATAAAAGAATTCGGAATGAAAATAATATAACTGTTTAGTTCATGTACACTATATTATAACCACCACTGTTGCTTTCTTTAAGGTAAATATACATTCTTTCATAATTACCAAACACCTGAATTGTATACTGTACACTATTGAGGAAGTCCTGTGATAGAACAAAGAAAAAACTTAAGAACAATCCAAAGAAAATATTAATTTCAAGTGCTCTGTGGCTCATTCCATCATCATGCTATGAACAACAACATTAATTTAACTACGGAAAATGTTATTATTTGTTGATTTGCCAAACAAGACATACAAGGTATAGGTAAAAATTAGAAAATCATAATACATTTTTAATAATATACTATTTGACATATGTTACTTTTAGGCTTATGGGTATATTTTAATGGTTTAGTTTTTATAAAACAACCTTGGATGTGACGTAGATAACTAACTAAATTATTTATTTTTTCAATGATTTGGGCATGTTCTTTGATTTTGCCGGTTTCTTTTGAGTTTTGAAGTGATGATTTTGTTTCGTCCCTTGGCCAATTTTCCATATTGTATTGCATGACCAAATACACACTTATTGACTTAACTATAAATTTGTCACGTAAACAGCTAAAATTGAGATAATTGAATACAGAAATAGTTTATTAAGATAACAACATTGATTTTTAATTCATAAGAAAATACGAATTAATTCTGTAAACATCAATTCTACCCCCAATGGTGACTGTCATTTTTAAACGTATAAAGGTGCATTTTTTCACCGTTATACCTATTACACATTTACACATTTTTTCTTCCGTAGAGCTTTAAGATAATGGATTACACGACATAATTACACGACATGTTTACATTTGAAAACTTTGATGGTATTCTCACAGATTACACTCAGTTGTTAGAACACACAGTATATAAAAAAGGTTAAGCTCTGTTTAGGTTTTGGGTCTGTTTAGTGGGTCTATATAAGTGGAAATGCTACTCTAGTAGGCTATTCTAATCTTTGGTCATACGTGGGACGCCTTATATCCTATATAAAACACTTGCCCATTACAGAATTGAAAAACTTGGGTTTAAATCAATAATTTAACTCCCAATTTAAATTATTTAAACACTGAGTCAAGCGACAGGGTCAAAAAGAGGGCACATAACGGATTTTGACTGGGAACAGTAATGATTTTTTCTAAATTAATTTAATCATTTATTTGAAAACGTATCAATAAACATGTTATTCTGTATTCGTCAAAACTTACCTTTTATTGAACAAAACCGGTTTAGTTTTAAAAGATGTCAAACCGTAACTGATAAAGTAATCGATTATTTCTCAGAAATGTAAAAACAGTATTAAAAGTCACAAAAATGAACGCATCACCGTAAATTAGTCGATAAGATTGATTCATATTGTCTGACTAACCAAAGTGTTTAAAACTATAAATGGGCTATATATAGCAACATACTTGCGTAGTGAACGAATTTTTAGAAAAAATATAAAATAAAACTAACAAAATATTGGATTTATAAATCACCCTGCGAATGTGTTAATTTTTCCTTATCATTTAAATGTATAATAAATGTAAAAAGAGCCACCAAAACGTTGATCATTGAAATGCTTAGAACAATGCAAAGGCATTTAGCAGCCATTAACAAAATCTTACAAAATGACACTGCCCCATACCCGACTACAAACGGAGTTAGTTTTAGTTTTAACTTCGCGATCTAATCAAAAATTAAAACATATTTTAATGAATTAAACCTGTTTAATATCACAATGGTTCATAATACACTCTTCAAACAATCGGTGCAATCATTTTCCTAATATTTGACCTGGGATAAAGATGAAAAATAATCAGCGCGGCAATTTATTTTATTTGTACTCCTGTAACTGAAATGATATAACTTATTATTATTAAATAGATCATTGCGCAAATAGTTGGCAATATTTGTTCTGTAAGATATTCATAAACAATAAAAAAGTATCTAGATTTTTTATTCATAAACTGTTATTGTTTATATTCCTTTAAAAGGTTACTCTAAAGATTATAAAAGGGATAATAATAAAAGTGTTATAGTAAGATGACATTTAAAAAGTTTAATTAAAATCACTTCTAGCCATATAGTTAAACAATATTATAGATCTAGATATAGCAGGATATATTTTAGGTTTACGAATTGAATACATTACGTACGGGTACGATTCCTATTGTTTTGGCAAATTCGTAAGAGATAAAAAATGGTTTTCGTAATGATTTTAGCGAATTTCCCCTATAGGGAAGAAGCTATTACCGTAGTCGGCGTGGTAAGACCTAGGCCTGGGACCATGATAACTTTTCGTTTTGAGGTCCCCAGACCCTATAAACACCATTCGTTCCAACTATATATGTGTATGTGTGTGTGTGTGTGTGTGTGTGTGTGTGTGTGTGTGTGTGTGTGTGTGTGTGTGTGTGTGTGTGTGTGTGTGTGTGTGTGTGTGTGTGTGTGTGTGTGTGTGTGTGTGTGTGTGTGTGTGTGTGTGTGTGTGTGGGTGTGTGTGTGTGTGTGTGTGTGTTGTGTGTGGGTGTGTCCGTGGGTGCGATAACTCTCTTAAAAATGGTCCGATTTTGATGAAATTTGGTACAAACGTGTAAAGCAACATTTAAGTTCGAAAACCAGCCAAACGATCCATTTTGGGGGGGTTTTGTACCCAAAAAATGTTTTTTTTAAGTTTTTACATATAGTATTTTAAAAAGTCAAATTTTAGTTCTCACCATTCGATTCATTTTTAAAAACACACAATTTGGTGTTTTGATAAATTATTTACGTCAATTGGTTACAGAGATATTGAAAGTGCTAAACACAGTACGTTTTCCAATGCTATTCTTATGGAGAATAAGACAAAAATTATACCTCGCTTATTAATGAACGTATACTATCGAAACTTGGGATACGGCTTCATCTGGTTGTGATCTATTGTTATTTACACAAAAAAATCAATTTTTACCGATAATTCCCGTGCAGCAAACCTGCGTACTCAGCCCCCATGTTATTCTTATGGAGAATAAGTAAAATTTAATGTCTCCTTTAATTATGAACATAAAGTAATACAACTTGGTATGTGGCTTCACCTTGTTGAGTTATATTTATATTTGCATAAAAACTCATATATTCTGTTCCTTGTTGCAGCAAACCTGCATACTCATTCCCCATGTTATTCTTATGGAAAATACTCAAAAGGATATATATTGCTTATTTATGAATGTATATTGATGAAACTTGGCATGTGGCTTCACCTAGTTGAGTTATATTGATATTTGCATGAAAACCCATATGTTATGTTCCCTGTTGCAGCAAACCTGCTTACTCATGCCCCGTGTAATTCTTATGTAGAATAATTAAAATATTATGTGTTGCTTATTTATTAATGAATATTGATGAAACATGGTATGTGGCTTCATCTAGTTGAATTCTATTTATATTTGCATAAAAACCAATTTGTTGTGTTCCTTGTTTCAGCAAACCTACGTACTCATTTCCAATTTTATTGTTATAGAGAATAATTAAAATTTTATATATCGCTTTTTTGTGAATTTATTTTTATGAAACTTGGTATTCGGTTCAATTTGGTATTAAGACGTATCTTAAGCATTGGAAATTCGCTGAGTACGCAGGTTTGCTGTGACGGGGGCATTTTAATTGTAATCGTTACAATAAAATCAATTGGATTCTGCAACTCTTTAGTTACTATTTCTTATACCTTCCTTATTCACCCTATTATTTTTTAGCTAAAATCCATTTGATTTCTCATGAGTTATCACCCGATAATAGTTAACCGATGCTGTTAACACGTCAAACATAAAGAGCAAATGGCAGACAACCTATTAAATAAGCATTAACAATAACGATCAAATAAATCATGAGACGATCGTGGCGATTATTGCACTGTAATAATTACCAGGTCATGATTTAGTATAAGAAGCACCGCCACCGCCACCACCGCTGATACAAGATAAGTCGGTACATTTAACCGTTTACGAGCCGCTTATTTTTGTGTTCTCGTAATTTGATGGGTCATAAAGTCGCGTTTAAACGTTACTTGTCTATTGAAGAGCGGTACTCTCTATTCGCGTGCCGTTCGCAATAACGGGCACAATTTTCGGCTGTTACTTTTATTTTTTTACTTTGACAACTTTTTTTAACATTGTCAGGTATTTTTGATTTTCTAAAACAATTTTATGCGTTTAATAATAATCCTGTAAGTGTAGTAAATAGTTTAGCAGCCTGCTGATTTAAGATACTCTGTTAAAGAATAAGACTGATATTTAATTAGGAAAGGTTTGGGATTGTACTCGCCTGAACTTGTTTATATGATTAGTCGTGTTAAGTATTGAATTATTAATGCCACACTTTCTTCGAGTTTGGCCATTAAAGGGTCTCCGATTACAATGTAAACTTGTGGAACTCGTAGGGGTTATACAAATGTAGAGTATACCTTCCATTTCCTTAAGTTTATGTGTTTTAATAATGTCTAATAACTGTCAATCCCTATATGAATTTATGAGTAATTTTCAGTACATTGGAAACAAACTGAACTAGTATTTCCGCATCGGATATGGATTTTAATTGGTTTATATGTGTTTAGTGGATCCTATATTCATCCGATATAGCTTCGAGACAGTAAATAGTCACCAAGAGATTTGCTAAATCCTTCGCTAAAACGTTACTATTGCCTTAGAGCGTTTATTGTATTCTTACATATTCTAAAACAATACCGGTTAGCTGGAAACCTGGGCGATTTGTAATAAATTAGTAATAATTAATACGTATTTATAGCTTTATGGAGAAAACTCAAGCTATAAAATCAGCATTGTAAAATATATCTTTTAATACTATGTTAAACGACCGTAAACCGATTATAAGAAGTGAAATAAAAATAATCGCAGAAAAACTTGTCTGGATGAAGTTGTTTATTGCCAATACTAATGGTTTATTTTCCGTTTCTATGCGAGTGGTCACCAGACACAGATAAAACAACGCTAATTAATTGGATAATCAGCCAAGTCAATGGCGAAATAAATAATGATTTATAGTTCTGCGGAAACCGATCGAGTTATCTTTTAAAGTCGATGAACGAATCTACGAACTCTGAACTCGGTATGAAACAAGTGTTCGTTATTAGTGGCTTAATATCTGCGGTCACACTGAATCATTCGGTTTAAATCTGTAAATTGTTTTATTCGAATCCAATTCCATAAGTTGCACCTGGTTTTTCTTATAATAATGCGAAGGTTAAGAATCCCCTTCAAAAAATATCATTAGCAACGTAATATAAAAAGGGAAAACACAAAGTCCTCATGTTAGTGTTATTGGTTAAGCTTTTAAGTATATAAATAATTTATTAAGTAGCATTATAACTTGTTACAACTAAAAGGGATAAAATAAACTGCGTCTCACAACACTACAAAATATATTTACACTTATACCGTAATTACATGCAAGACGGTAAATATACAACAAAATTGTACAAGGCTATTGATTGGGTTTCATGATGACCGGTGTGACTGGTTTAAATTTTGTTTCTATATTTACGTCTTGTATGTATAAGTAATTATAAGTATAAGTGTAAATTTATTTTGTAGTGTTTTGAGACGTAGTTTATTTTATCCTGTTAAAGTATATATAAATTTGAGTCCTTCTTATGGTGTGAAAACTCACATAGGCGATGACAGTAATTTACTAAAATCACATTTGAAAATTTTTAGATTACTTTAGAACCAGCAAACAATTAGTTTTCAAATGTAACGGACGTTCATTGTTATTTTAGTAGCTCTTAGTCGGTAAACGTAAACTGTTTAAAACATTAATTTGATTCAGAAAGATGCCGTGCAGTATAAACTAAGTAATAGTCATAATTTATAATGACAAACTTACATTTCCCATATAAGATTAATTGAACATTTGAATAACGCGTTCAGTTATTGTTTTTTAGGAAACTGTAGCGTTGTTATATGGCGGAAAAAAGGTATTAGCGGATTAGCGATCAGTCGAAAGGAGTTTTTATCTATAGTCGCTCTTTAAACTAAAATTAAATAAAATATAGCCTAAAATCGAAAAAAATACTAAACAGTTTAAGCGACTACTTTAGAGGAGATTAACGTTAATTTGTGAGCCAAACGATCAATTTGGAATAAAAAGACATTTATTTGAATTATAACTCGACCGAGAAAAACTATGAAACCTCACAGGCGTGAAGGAATTTCTCCGCGACAAAGCGAATCAACTGCAGCCCCACGGGGTTTCAGCGGCCCCGACACGGCTCACAAGGTCAAGAGGCTCGAGAGCCGTTAATTCTTTGACATATTTTGTCCACAAACTTCGTGAAGTGATGAATACACGCGCGTGTTTCTCGTCTTTCAACACGCACGCACGTCGCCCAACCACAACGCGCGTCGACGCCCCGGGCCCAGCTTCGCCGTTGACATGTCGGATATTTCTGTTGTCCACTCGAGTTGGTGATGTGAGAGAATGCAGGATAAGCTCACGTCCGCCGTATTTATCACCTCAGCTGTTGCTGCGTCTCACTCACTCCACGTTCCGGACATCGACCAATCAGCCTCCGCCAGAGTTGGCCGGCCCACGGGGAACATGTCTGCTCGATGCGACGCGCGACGTTCTCACATATGACGTTCGTTATCTAAAGCAATATTCCACTTTTTCCTGCATGTGAGGTCTTCATTTCTGATTTCACATACAAAAAAGAAGCTTAGTTCAATCCCAGTTACAATATGTAAATGATAAACAGCAAACGAGTCCAGTTACTCGAATTCAAGCAACTATTTTCCCCTTTGGGATTACCCAGCTCATATGGGGTTATATTAGATTATAATTAAATTGTATTTTGTTATTATCAACAGTTCCTATTAAATGTTCAGTAAAATTGATTTCTATTCTTCTATAACATTGAAATAAAATTTTTATGAAAACCCCAAGGCTTTCAAACAACACATAAACCATGGCAGTAGAGGTAAAACCACATAATGATAAACCACATAATAATATCACTTTCGGCACGTTTTTCCCATGTTGTTCTTATGGGTTCAGTTTTTGAAAAGGTTGCGAACCCAACAGCACATTTAGCTGTGTCCGACCCTTGCCTATATTAAATACATTTTTCCAATCCCAACCCATCCCCTATATTTTTTAATTAATTGTCAAAATCAAGCTAAAAATCAAACTTTGGTGTTTATGGTCCGATTTGTTTAAAATTTTTATATGTTATTGTTGTAGGCTAGTGATATGTACACACCATCCACATTTGACAAATTCAATATTTCGGTCAAAAATATTTGGAAAAATACTGCCAATTGCCAACTTCTTTATTTACTGTCCGATTTGTTTAAAATGTATATATATATATATATATGTTATTGTTGTAGGCTAGTGTATAGGAACACACCATCCATTTTCCATTTGATTTGTTATTCAAATGATTTTGTCTATTGTAATTAGTTGTTCTTGACCAAATCTAGTGCATAGCAGGACAGCCTATAATCATTTCCAATTATTTGCTGCGACATGGCTCTTATTTACAATCCTAATGTTGTTGATTCTGTCCAAACATTCTGGTATATTTATTAATTCTACATCTATAACATGTAATAATAAACTGTCTTGGATATATTATTTTGACAGATTATTAGACGTAGTGTATATTGTTTATTACGTTTTCTGCCCCATATGTGTGCAAATGTTTTATATAATAACGAAATGCCACTCTAAACTATTACTATGATTCAAAATTCGACTAAATAAGTCTACTGATATATATTCTCCCAATATAATTAACATTTGATATTATAAACTAATGGTGCAATCCTACATTTGTACCTAAAACCACAATCCAAATTCTATAATATTTTACTGTCAAAACTATTCTTAGTCCTTTTATAGTATTGGGTTTTGTACTAATAATTAAACTCTGCCTTCTTATATGTATCCTGTGAAATAATAATCTATGCATGTATTATAATATACACTGTTATAAATAGGGCTAACTTCTAGTTTTATTGTTCTACAGGTAAGTCCATGGTATTCTATAATACACATAATATATAATAGCTGTTGTATAAGTACCAGAGTTGGCAGAACGTGTAATTGTTATGTTAAAAGTGTTATAAAGTTGTGACCAATACTACGTCTTATAACACACACCTTTATGTTGTTAAATACAGATACACATATTCTTCAAGACTAGAACCCTAACGCATATATGTTGTATAATCACTAGAATAGGCGTCTCAATTGGCGTGTTGTCTGTTTAATGTGTGCTGTAAAGTAAAACATAAATGACAAATCTCCAATTGACAGTCATATGTGTTATTGGATATAGCTGTAACATAATTTAAATATTTATGGTACAATATAGATGGCTAGATATTACATAGTCAAATAACAGTAAGAAATGTGTTGGAAGCGTAGTGTAAACGAAATACCAAGACTGGAAGATTGGTCTTAAACACCACATAATGCAGCACGATCTAAATCATATGCATTACTATATTAACATAGCCTTGTACCTTGTACCATACACTTGGAAAGTATATTTTATTTTTCTAATAAGTCTATTATCAATTAATTAAGTTAAAATAATAGTATATGGACACAGTATTGGTACAACCATCCGATATATTAACCATTAAGGGACATTAAGATGTACAATTAGTATATATCCCAGAATTTTCGGACAGAATCAACTACATTAGGATTGTAAATAAGAGACTAAAATAATTGGCAGCAAATAATTGAAATTGATTAACGACTATCCTCCTATGCACTACACTTGGTCAAGAACAGCTATTTACAATTAAAGACAGAATCAGTTGGATAACAAATAAAATATGTGTTTTATACTAGCCAAGTTCTATAACATATACAGCAATCAAGCTAATAAAACTTACAATTTCTAAGGTATTGGAAGAGGTGTAAGAATTTAAATTGGAGAATCCAATAAACCTTTTAATTTGGTATTTTTACATATACTAATAGTGGGTCATAACCATCAAAAGAATTTAACAATTAACGTAAGATGACGGACAATAACACCCGTTTGGACTTGTAAATAAAGAAGTTACCAGAATATCACAAAGTAAGAGGTGTTTAAATGTGGTCTTAGGCAATAACAAAGTTTGATGATGGTGATAGTACGTGTCTTTGGGTAATATAACATATCAGTAATACACCAAGCAGTTTACTGTTAAACAATTGTATATAATACGTTTTAACTCTGCAAAGTATATAATTTGTTAACATATTATCCTAAAAGTCAAAATTTACAACATATCAGGATCTGGTAATCTGCACTATAATTTATTGTTGTATTTATGCATAAAATAGTATACTAAAACATGATATCGATCAATAAACACCAACGTCGGTATTTTAGGAATATATGTTAATTATACAATAGTTGTGGGTTATAACACATATGACAATCAAAATCAAGAAGCTGGTCCATTTAAATTTAAGGTAACGGATATGGGAGATAATTATATGTGTTTTAGCCTAGGACAACAACATATGCAACAATAAATTAAATCGTCCAAAGTTAACAGTATTTTGCAAAAATACAGTTACATAGTATCGAAAACATGGTATATAACATATCCGATAATCGGACTGCACTATACTAATTTACAAAATATTGTTTGAATTGAATTTTGGTGATTTTCGGTGGAATTTAATTATGCATGTGCTTAAGAAAGTAACATATCCTAATATCTATTGATTCGGACCATAAACTCCAAAGTTAGTATTTTATGGACATGTTATATACAAAGTTGGAATTTGAGATATGATGTGGCAATTATACTATAACATATCCAAAAATCAAATCAGATGGTAAATAAGCTTGCATGTGGCACTAAAGTAATTTAAAATATGTGTATAAATATGTAAATTATATGGGGTACACTGGCCTAAGACAGAAACCAAATTAAAAACAAATTGGACCAAAAACACCGGTATTTATACATCATACAGAGTATTGAATTTTGTAGTTTTACATGGATGGGGATATTTCCAACAATCAAATCGGACATAAAGAAGGTGGCAATAATAACTATTATAATTTACAAATATTGTTTAAATTTGGAGATTATAGTTCGAATTTACTAATGCATTAGGACAATAACCAAATTAATTGTAGACAAATCGGAACATAAACACTAAAGTTAGTGGATATATTATATATTGTATTTAATTTGGGAAAATATATGTTAATTTTACATGGTTGGGGACATATCCAAAAGTCAAATCAGGCAGTAAGTAAGTTGGCATTACCAGTAATTTCAAAAAATTTTGTTTAAATTTGGAAATTAAAGGTGGAATTAACTAATGCATTAACTTAGGACAGTAACCAAGTTACAAACAAATCCATAAACACCAAAGTTAGATTGTGTGGATATATTGCATATAGATTATACAAAGTATTGGAAATGATATATGGTAAATTTTACATAGTTGGGGCCATAACCGAGGATAAGTTGAATGGTAAATTAAGAAGTCTGCAATTGCAACTATAATTTACAACATTATGTTTAAATAAAATTTGGGGATTGTGTTTACTTATGCATTAGCTTAGGGCAATAACCAAATTGTAGGCAAATCCATAAACACAAAAGTTGGATTTTACAGCAAAATAAACAAAATATTAACTGTATTAAAGGGGGTAGCCAAAAGTATAGTAGTGTGGTTGTGTTACCGATGTGAGAGCTATAACATAACCGAAAATCAATTAAATCGGACAGTAAATAAAGAAGTTGGCAATTGACAGTATTTTTTTAATATTTATTATTTGACCGTTATAGTGAATTTGGGAAATGTCGATGGCCGACATATATACTAATTAGGAATTTAAATGTACTAATTTAGAGGTCCAATTCCACTAGCCAAAAATAACAACATATCCAAATTTTAAACAAATCGAACAGTAAATAAAGAAGTTGGCAATTGGCAGTATTCTTCCAAATTGTTTAATTTCACCGTAATATTGAAGTTGTCAAATGTGGATGGTGTGTACATATAAACTAGCCTATAACAATAGCATATATACATTTTAAACAAATCGGACAGTAAATAAAGAAGTTGGCAATTGGCAGTATTTTCCCAAATATTTTTGACCGTAATATTGAATTTGTCAAATGTGGATGTCAAGTGTACATACACTAGCCTACAAGAATAACATATCCAAATTTTAAACAATTCGGTTTAAAATTTATAACCGAACATAAACACCAAAGTTAGATTTTTAGCCTGATTTTGACAATTAATTTTAAAAAATACAGGGGATAGGTTAGGATTGGAAAAATCTATTTAATATAGGCAAGGGTCGAATTTAGTATAGGCTAAATGTGCTGTTGGGTTCGGAACCTTTTCAAAAACTGAACCCATAAGAATAACATGGGAAAAACGTGCCGGAAGTGATGTCATTATTTGGATTTACCTCTACTCATGGCTAAAGACATAATAGTTTCGACAGTATCCTTGAAAACAATTGAGTATACACGGATAAAGTGAACGTTTTCGAGGTAACCCAATCGCAGGATAAAATGGACCCAATCGCAGGCGAAATAATTTGCTTTTCCCTGGAAGCATTGATAATTTTCATGTACATTTTTTAAGTAAATCGGTTTATATTTCTACGGCAATCACTATTTTACAGTTAATTTACATTATGTTAATGGTACATATTTAATGATGGAGTATACTAGTTAAACTGCTTACATACAAGTCCTTGATTTTATCTTAAAATATATCACGCGAAGACAGTTACAGTGGTCAATATTCTACAATACTCAAAACATTGTACAGGTAACTTGCAAATATATTTCAGCAGTGTTTGTTTACTTTTTTATGTGTTGCTTGAAAGACCTGAATTTAATGTTACAACTATCGAAGGTCTTCAGTATACAGTAACCTCCGAATTTGAAAAAAAATTAAAAAGGAGCATTTTATAGAGTATTGTTAAGTATAGATCTGCTTATATTTATTGTGCAAGTATAGTCAATTTCAACCTACTAATATAGTATTTGTATGCTCGTATACTAATAAAGACAAATATTTTTAGGGGTTTTGTCGCACAATTATTAGCACACTTGATAATAACGGTGACAATTATACCAGGAAAAAATTATGAAAGTAGTCTAAAATATTATGAATTATTTTTATTCGGTAGAGTGGAAACTGTTATACAAAAGTTATTTATTTGTTTATTCATGGCAAACGCTAATTTACACAAACACAATACTTATGGCTGATGAATGAAAATATCTGATTTTTATAACAAATACAAATAATAGCATTAGCTAATTATACTATTGACAATAAAATAAAAAAGATGAAAAAAATAAAAAAAATAAGTGAGCTACAGACGATAAGAAACAAATGCGCTAAGTAACACACACAAATTGGATGACAACAATATTTACCTAACTTACGTAATTAATAGGATCTATTAAAATTCAAAAATATATAATTAATTTAAAAAAATGGTACGTTGCAAAAAATAACAACAACTATAAAAACGGTGGTATAAAATCAATGAAACATGAATGGATTTACAAAAACTTGATAGCAACAACAACAATGCTCATCACAGAATCATGTGGGAACTTCTCTAAAATAGATAACATGTTATAATTAAAAGTGGAATAAATTTCGGTTGTTAACGGGATTTCCCATACCTAAAGTTAGTAAAGAACATGTCCTGTTCATGTAGTACAACTCAATGGATTCTAATACATCTGGTGCTTTCAAGAAAACTTGAGACATATATATTTTATTTTGGTTATTTAATGAAAGCCACATATACAATGTCAAATGATTTCATTAGATGATAGTACTATTTACATTTTCTTTAAATCTCGTGAGAGATTTTAGGGTAACCGCATCATCGACTGACGACGCTATTTGTAGAGACAGTGCGAATGAGGAACCACCGCCTACTCAGAATTTTAACATGTTTATCGCAGGCAGATGGCAGCTCCCTTAGCAGCCAATCATAGTGACGCACCAACAGCTGATTCACTGGCCGCCAACAAATGCGACGTTTATGAAAACATAAATTGGCAACAACGTAAGAGGCTTGTGTCATACCATTCTTCTTCAACAGTTTTATTTGAGAGAAACACGCAACTATGTCGAGGTAAAACTAGCGATTGCAAAGAAATAAGGTGTTTGGAAAAGGTATAAAATGATAATAGAATAAAATGATATCAATATACACTTTTTTTAGTCATGTATTACCTTCTACAAATTCGAATCCACTTTCCGTAACATAAAAGTAGCAAATATAAAGTGAAACGAAATACATTTTTATTTGTATTTATTTTAATGAAGTAATACTGTGTAATATTACTTATCCAATCCAATTTTGTCCTATAATTAACTGGAACAAAATACGAGCCTTAAGTGAGAGGAAACATTTCAGAAACGTTCAACTCTAAAAGAAGGTTTTAAATGTAATGAAAGGGTATATGCTTGAGGTCATATAATTGGATTTGAATAGTAGACAAATCTCAATCAAGTGGATGGATCATCCATCAGTAACCCAGGATATAATTTCTCAGGTCAAGGGGGATTTACATGCACACATATATACATACACACTGAGCTAGATGAAAAACAATATCTGTATGGGAATTTTCAAGAAGCAATAACAAAAGGGTGGTTTTTACCTTTCTGTAACTACTTTTGTTGGTATGTGATATACTGAAGGCCTATAAGTTGAATATAAATTTAACCATTTAATAAATTTAGCACCATGCAACTACTGTTCTCTTATTGTGTGTACACTGTAAAATTCTGTTCTAGGTGATAAAATACGCTTGCGTTATTTTTTTATACTGCAATGCACTCTTATTTTTTACTGAGATATTTAGTGAAGACGTTGGACTTTGGAATAATAATAACAATCGTCATATATATTGCTTAATGATAAATTCTGCTCTTGTAATTGGGTATATATTAGATGTATTTGACGACTGTCCGTGTATTTATTCAAAGGAAATAAAGAATGTTCGATTCTATATTGTTATTTTACAGCATGGAAACAAAGAAATATAAAATTGATCGCAGTTTTCACTTGGTTTCTGAAGTTTAAAACAGTCCCAACTCAAATATTAACTCTTCTTACTTTATGCCACCTGCACCATTAAACTTCCTGCTACTTGCAGACGCTCCAGGCTTAAATTAAGGTGAAGTTATAGCTGAAGACTGAAGGTCTCAAAATGGTATTGAGCATAGAAAAACACAGAGAATCTTTGACAAATAAACTAGAACTGTATGCAAATAACTATTGCAGGTATTACATTTTAAATGTATGTTCTTTTACAAACAGGCCTCAAGATATAGCAGAACTTCAAAGTAGCCAAACTCCAGTATGGACTGGTATTCCATCAATGAATAAGTCATCGCCTGGCAGTCAAGTGAGGGTAAGCATTTCACAGATGCAATTTGGCGTATTACAGAAATTTACTAATCCGTGTGAATTTTAGGGGATATTTTAAAACCACAAGAAATTATATAGCTTTACATACCAAGAGCTTAGCCCAACAATTGTAGTAGCCCCTGAAATTGAACCCGAATACCTCTAACCAGTGTCGCAATCCGTTATAATAGAGAGAAACCATATTTTTTTATTATTTTAACGCCAATGGCATTTTTGTTATAAGATCACACAAACGATTTTAGGGAAAGTGATCCAAACCCCTCAAATGTTTGCAGACATCCCGGGATTTGAACTCGTGACCCCTTGAACCGAAGTCCAAGACGCTAACCGTTAGGCTAGCGAGACGCCCAAATTACAGAAACTAACAATCTTTTCACTCCGCCACTTTCGTTGCCGCTTTTCTTTGTTAATGTCATTGTAGGTGCTGCATACTATGCTATGCAAATTAGCTTCCACAATTGACATTCAAATTGAATTTAAATATGTTATCTGTTAGTAAAAGAATTAAGGAGTAATAATATTAAGGTAAGTAAGCTATTTTCTTCATTCAAATCTATGCTAAAAATTATCACAAGCTTTGAGAAAAGGTTATATTACGACATATATGCTGTACGACATAATAATATAAGAACTTTCCGATGTCAGGACATAAGAGTAAACAGTTTTGAGTGATACAGTCAGTTGTTCAAAGGGATAGTAGTTGTTATATAAACTTGGCTACAAGAACATGCATAGATCTTAGAATTGTCCCAACACTGTGTCTATTAGTAGTCGGCCAGCTCTGAGCTCTGAGCTCTGAGCATTCAAAGTGTTCGAAGCTCTCCAATGAGGCTACGATTGCGTTGTTCTGACCTGTTAAGCTCGTATCAAGGGTAGGTTAATGGATTGGTGACTCAACCACCGCCATTTTGTAACAGTCCTGTCGTGCGGAACTAAACGAAGAAAGGCGTGAAGCATTGCATTCTATCCCCATTGGCGGAACGCGACCTTTCAAGCCCCTACTTTCTACATCATTGACCTGACCTTCTTCTCTCTCATACTATTTCCTTCGATGTATTAAAGACATTACAACTGCTTTTTATAACCAACAAAATGACAAAGGTTGGTATTTTTATCCGATTTTAGTGATGTGTGGCAGATTAGATTTACCAATCTTAAAATATACTTCCTCCTTCCTGAACTCGCTACTGTCTCGGAATGAAGGAGCTAAGAGAGAAGGTCCTAAATATGCATAAGAGCGCAGATAATTGAAATATTGTATGCGAATTCAAACCAATTTGGCCGGAACTTAGTGACAATTCTACGAATTTTTAAGTAAAGATTTAATTTAGGAGCCAAAGTCTGAAACTAGGGAATGATGTTATTGGTTATTAGCTACAACAAACCTATCTTTTCCGACCTGTTTGTCTCTTTAAGGTTGAACTAATGTTAATCTGCATCCTTAATCACACCTTCCATTATACTTTGATATTATGTTTCATGGTTATTTTGATATTTTCAAGATTCCAGTGAAGTAATGACCAGAATATTGCCCGGAATATTGTTACGGTATTCATATAACATATCATAATAAGGTCGTTACAAATCAAATCAAATCAAAATAATTGTATTGTCATTAGACTATATACATAGCACTGAAAACAAGTCACAATTTGTTACATCGTGTAACAGCTTGAAATAAAATCAATAACCAAACAGAAATAATAACTAAAACTTTTTAAATTAAATTACAAAATTGTCATTGAAAAAATCATGGACAATGTAATATGCCTTATTTATGAGAAAAATTTTTGTCTGACGTCTAAATTTGGTAACATCTGATTCCTATTTTAGGTGTATGGGCAAAGAGTTGAACAGTTTTATAGATGAGAAGCATGTTTGTTTTTCAAAATGAGCTGTGTTATGGCGTGGAATGGAAAGGGAAAGATTGGTTCTGAAGCTATAACGTGTATTTTGATTACGAGACTGAAATAACTCCTTGTATTTTACAAAAAGTTTTAAAGTTCCAAGATATAAAATGTCAGCATACCTGCTTGATTCAGACCTTTTCATTCCAAAAATCAACCGAAGCGCCTTCTTTTGACAACGAAACACTTGCTTATGATTCTCCGTTTCGAATCCCCAAATAGCCACCCCGTAGGTCATATGGGGGAAAAACAACCATGATAAAGTGACAACAGAACTTCTCTATTTAAAAAAGGCCAAACGACGGAGGATAAACAAACAACTGCTCAGCTTACTACAAACCTTAGCAATGTGAAAAGAAAAATTATGACGGGAGTCAGTAACAAGCCCCAACAAGTTTGTTTGCTGACTAGATTCAATTTCAGTAACACCAATCGTCACAGTGGATTTAGTAAATATTCCATGAAGGTCTTTCAATTCAAAATCAATAAACTGTGTTTTATCAGTATTTACAAGAAGGTTATTTTCGCTGAATCACTGAAACAGATGACTACACTTAATGAAATAATCTACCTCAAGAAAGCTTATACATTTGTTAGAAATACTCATCAGTTACAACTCTAGAGACAGACAGCTTAAAACAGCATCTTGACCTTAATAAATTTAAATTCAAACTATTAGAGAGGGTTAGGAAGGATAAACTCTCAATATACGAAGTAACCACACCGCCACTTCCGGCCAGTCAGGTATTTGGAGCCAAGAAACTACAGATCTGGGAAAACAGGAATACTTGGGTCCGTTAGTTGCCGAGTCTAGTCTAGCGAATTAAAAAGGTGATGGCTTCACACCAATATCAGAAGCAGTTCTAACGGAAAGAGTTATTTGTCCACCTCCTGCAATGATAAATTGACTGAATTAAGTCTTTACACTAATTGTAATTTGCTGACCTCAGGAAAAAAGGTTTTCAATTTAAAGGCTTAACTTTTTTTGCGATATTCTTTTTCAGGTAAATAGTTACATTGGCATACTGCAATATTTGCAATGCAATAAAAATATATTTATCTAGCAAATAATGATCAAATTTCCGATGGTATTTAATGAATTTGTATGCATACCACTGTATCACACAAATCTGTACGTATTATGCGCTATGATAAAAACTATTTCCCACACGTATATTTTTTGGTTCGTGATTAATTTACACTTTTCGGACAAATTTGTACCAAAGGGCCAACAATGAATGTGTAGACATATAACAGAGGGATGGTTGGGAATACAAAATCCGATTTTCCCTTTTCTTTGGCGGCTACTTGGTGCTTGGGTTGGTTTTGATGTATTTTCTAATCTAGTGAGTTGACTCTACCTAATCCTCCCTAATGAGGGTGGTGACAATTTGGAAATTCCCGCCCTATAAGGTAGATTATTTTAAGTTTAACTAGCTAAAATTTGGTAATACATAATTTGTTTCTAATTTTATATCTATAATATTATAAAGAAGTGGTGGTTTCTGTCTGTCTGTCTGTCTGTCGGTTTGTTTGTCTGATGTTCCGGGTGAACGCAAAAACTACTGAACCGACTGGGCTGAAACTTTACACAAAGGTAGATCTTGAACCCATGCAACACATAGGCTTATTCACTTTCTTAAAATCCCCTCGGGCTACGCCCCGTGAACGTCCTAAGACTCAATGTTTACATTTCAGAAGAAAGTAAATATTCAGAAAGTGTAATGCGAACAGCTGAGTACACTTCCATTTGACAGCTTAAAGAGCAGAAGCAAGAACAGCTGTTTCAAACTAACTTACCTTTCTAACCCGTGCGAAGAACGGGTACATTCTACTAGTTAGCTATAAAACACAGATTATGTGACTTAATATTTATTTTGTAGTTTACTTTGGTTTTAGTTATGACTATTGCTCATGTATCTTTTGGCACAATAAATAATCCGAATCTGAAACAATAAGGTCAGAAAATATAATATTTTAAAGAGTAGCTAGTTGCTCTTTGAGGGGCTGTAGTTTCTGAACGGGTCACTTTGAGAGAAGGTTGAAATTGAAAAGAGAATTCATTGAAAATACTGTTAAAAGAAAGTTGGAGCAACTCGACTTTAGCATGGATTTGAAAATGGTAAACTTCCAATGTGGAGTCTCACATCAACAACAAGCAAAATAGGTCACACAGTATTGGTTTTAGGACAAATGTTTTCTTATGCTTAATAGATATAGACTACCGACTTGTAACGCTGTACAGACGTTGTAGCTGTACGTAATATGATTGATGTAGGTATACATTTTTTTTAAATACGAGCCTTAAACGAGATGTAGTTAATGCGTAATACCATTAAGGTCTTACATTCCACTTGCCAATATAATTACTAAGTTATATTGAAATAATTAACATACGTATGCAATTAATAATCATAATAAAATAACAAATTCTAAGAACTAAATTAAGGTGGAAATCCTTACTTTAAGTTATATTATTTAACCTCATACACTCAATTTAGCTTCTAGTGGATATTCGATAGCTATAATATTTAAGTATACGCTGTATAAGGAATTAGATAACGGATGAAACAGTTATAGTTGGCAGCTAAAAGTTTTTCTAAAGTTACTATAGTTTACTGTAGTCACTAAATTGCATTAGTAATCAGTCCATTTTATTGCTTTTATCTTTCTTATTTATTACGCTTAACACTTTTTAGCTTTTTTTCTTGTTCTCTGCAGTTTGCCCATTTTTACAATGGTCACTCATAAACTAAAACGTTTTCTACCTGTATTTACGCATTGTAATATGTTTGCATTGCTAACTATTAATCCAGTTATTTCACTTGTTTAGCATATTTAGCTATGTTCTTTGTACTTCTTGTTAGTGTGTATTGGCTTCGGCCGTTGGTAAATAAATAAATAACAAAAGATCCATTTACTCAAGTAGGCAGTCGCTGCAATATACATGCCAGTACGCCGAACGTCTCCAATCCAATAAAACTCAATTAACGTCTTCATGAATAAACCAATTGAAATTTAACGACGTTTATTTAACCCTAAAGCTCGGATAGTAACAGCCAACAACGCTTTAGAACATTTAACCTTCCCGCAGCGTCTTAATTCGTGGCATTAAATTAACGTTTTCATCTTCCGCTCCACGGGGATATCGATCAAAATATTTAAATTTAACCCGTTCGTTTTCCTACCGTCGGCCATGTTTAATAAGCGTGATCCGGCCGCTGCCCCCAGTAAAGGGTTGGGACCAGGGGGCTTTTAATTAAACCGTGTAATCACATCTGGGGTGAACTTTGCTGATAAGGCTTTACACTCAGAGTACATTCCGTCAGAATGAAATATAACATTGCTCTCTCGCTTGGGTTTTATCTCCAGGAGGGTATTAGAGACGGTTTTAGCGGGACAATGTAGATGGAATAATGAGATAGCAGTTTGAGGAAATAATTAAATTGTATTGTTTCAGAATATAACCACCTCGTCCTCTACAAAATAATAAACATTATTTTTAAAATCTTAAAGTAAGTCAATTTTGGTGTTAAACCGTTATGATTTCAATACAGTTATCAAACTGCATTCGAATCAGTTTACATGTGAATTTTACACATTTCATGGTAAAAGTGCAATTTCACGATTATTAAGCATAGAATAAGTTTTGTTTTGCTTTCTTTTTGACCTCTTTAAAATTGTGGTACTTATCGAGTATCTAATTCAACACTGTTAGAATAGTAATAATGGATAATAAATCATGTATTTTGGCTTAACAAAGTGTGGATCTTCCTAGTTGTACCGGAGTAATTAATTACAAAGAGTTTCAAATAACATTTTTAGGGAACATTCCTAAGGTAATCTAGTTGTAACTCTCAGTTTGTTATATTCCTTTTGGGTTTCCGGCTTATTGGCTTTATAGTCCCTAATTTACATGTTCAAGTTCACTATTTTATATCAGTGATGCATAACAATAGTTGTTAAGAGACTCACAAGTTCGTTTTCAAAATAATGTACTAATTATTATGTATTGCCTTACAGTCAAGACTAAATAAATCAATGTAATTATTGCAGGAATGTAACAATTAAGGTAATTGTTAATGTAGTCAGACTCATTTAGAATTTAATTTTATAACAATTAAATTATTACAGTTTTCCTTGCTTACCAATTTTAAAATGTTATATTATATTTATAAGTTTCAAAATATGCTACGTTTGTATAGTTAGTACAAACTTCGATACCTAATATAGCCAAACTTATAGTTAGTTAACCTAATATACCTAATATAGTTAGTTACCTTCGATACCTAATATAGCCAAACTTATAGTTAGTTAACCTAATATACCTAATATAGTTAGTTACCTTCGATACCTAATATAGCCAAACTTATAGTTAGTTAACCTAATATACCTAATATAGTTAGTTACCTTCGATACCTAATATAGCCAAACTTATAGTTAGTTAACCTAATATACCTAATATAGTTAGTTACCTTCGATACCTAATATAGCCAAACTTATAGTTAGTTAACCTAATATACCTAATATAGTTAGTTACCTTCGATACCTAATATAGCCAAACTTATAGTTAGTTAACCTAATATACCTAATATAGTTAGTTACCTTCGATACCTAATATAGCCAAACTTATAGTTAGTTAACCTAATATACCTAATATAGTTAGTTACCTTCGATACCTAATATAGCCAAACTTATAGTTAGTTAACCTAATATACCTAATATAGTTAGTTACCTTCGATACCTAATATAGCCAAACTTATAGTTAGTTAACCTAATATACCTAATATAGTTAGTTACCTTCGATACCTAATATAGCCAAACTTATAGTTAGTTAACCTAATATACCTAATATAGTTAGTTACCTTCGATACCTAATATAGCCAAACTTATAGTTAGTTAACCTAATATACCTAATATAGTTAGTTACCTTCGATACCTAATATAGCCAAACTTATAGTTAGTTAACCTAATATACCTAATATAGTTAGTTACCTTCGATACCTAATATAGCCAAACTTATAGTTAGTTAACCTAATATACCTAATATAGTTAGTTACCTTCGATACCTAATATAGCCAAACTTATAGTTAGTTAACCTAATATACCTAATATAGTTAGTTACCTTCGATACCTAATATAGCCAAACTTATAGTTAGTTAACCTAATATACCTAATATAGTTAGTTACCTTCGATACCTAATATAGCCAAACATATAGTTAGTTAACCTAATATACCTAATATAGTTAGTTACCTTCGATACCTAATATAGCCAAACATATAGTTAGTTAACCTAATATACCTAATATAGTTAGTTACCTTCGATACCTAATATAGCCAAACTTATAGTTAGTTAACCTAATATACCTAATATAGTTAGTTACCTTCGATACCTAATATAGCCAAACTTATAGTTAGTTAACCTAATATACCTAATATAGTTAGTTACCTTCGATACCTAATATAGCCAAACTTATAGTTAGTTAACCTAATATACCTAATATAGTTAGTTACCTTCGATACCTAATATAGCCAAACTTATAGTTAGTTAACCTAATATACCTAATATAGTTAGTTACCTTCGATACCTAATATAGCCAAACTTATAGTTAGTTAACCTAATATACCTAATATAGTTAGTTACCTTCGATACCTAATATAGCCAAACATATAGTTAGTTAACCTAATATACCTAATATAGTTAGTTACCTTCGATACCTAATATAGCCAAACATATAGTTAGTTAACCTAATATACCTAATATAGTTAGTTACCTTCGATACCTAATATAGCCAAACTTATAGTTAGTTAACCTAATATACCTAATATAGTTAGTTACCTTCGATACCTAATATAGCCAAACTTATAGTTAGTTAACCTAATATACCTAATATAGTTAGTTACCTTCGATACCTAATATAGCCAAACTTATAGTTAGTTAACCTAATATACCTAATATAGTTAGTTACCTTCGATACCTAATATAGCCAAACTTATAGTTAGTTAACCTAATATACCTAATATAGTTAGTTACCTTCGATACCTAATATAGCCAAACTTATAGTTAGTTAACCTAATATACCTAATATAGTTAGTTACCTTCGATACCTAATATAGCCAAACTTATAGTTAGTTAACCTAATATACCTAATATAGTTAGTTACCTTCGATACCTAATATAGCCAAACATATAGTTAGTTAACCTAATATACCTAATATAGTTAGTTACCTTCGATACCTAATATAGCCAAACTTATAGTTAGTTAACCTAATATACCTAATATAGTTAGTTACCTTCGATACCTAATATAGCCAAACTTATAGTTAGTTAACCTAATATACCTAATATAGTTAGTTACCTTCGATACCTAATATAGCCAAACTTATAGTTAGTTAACCTAATATACCTAATATAGTTAGTTACCTTCGATACCTAATATAGCCAAACTTATAGTTAGTTAACCTAATATACCTAATATAGTTAGTTACCTTCGATACCTAATATAGCCAAACTTATAGTTAGTTAACCTAATATACCTAATATAGTTAGTTACCTTCGATACCTAATATAGCCAAACTTATAGTTAGTTAACCTAATATACCTAATATAGTTAGTTACCTTCGATACCTAATATAGCCAAACTTATAGTTAGTTAACCTAATATACCTAATATAGTTAGTTACCTTCGATACCTAATATAGCCAAACATATAGTTAGTTAACCTAATATACCTAATATAGTTAGTTACCTTCGATACCTAATATAGCCAAACTTATAGTTAGTTAACCTAATATACCTAATATAGTTAGTTACCTTCGATACCTAATATAGCCAAACTTATAGTTAGTTAACCTAATATACCTAATATAGTTAGTTACCTTCGATACCTAATATAGCCAAACTTATAGTTAGTTAACCTAATATACCTAATATAGTTAGTTACCTTCGATACCTAATATAGCCAAACTTATAGTTAGTTAACCTAATATACCTAATATAGTTAGTTACCTTCGATACCTAATATAGCCAAACATATAGTTAGTTAACCTAATATACCTAATATAGTTAGTTACCTTCGATACCTAATATAGCCAAACTTATAGTTAGTTAACCTAATATACCTAATATAGTTAGTTACCTTCGATACCTAATATAGCCAAACTTATAGTTAGTTAACCTAATATACCTAATATAGTTAGTTACCTTCGATACCTAATATAGCCAAACTTATAGTTAGTTAACCTAATATACGTAATATAGTTACCTTCGATACCTAATATAGCCAAACTTATAGTCAGTTAACCTAATATACCTAATATAGTTAGTTACCTTCGATACCTAATATAGCCAAACGTTTTGTACTAGTTTGCCTGCAATTCCATGGCATGATCCTAGCCCCGCCATGTTCCGGAAGTGAATGGGGACTCGCAGATGGAACCATTACCAGACCGGAAGTCAGCCGGTGATCGGTCCAGTCCGGATACGGAAGTCACTCGCTCCGCTCTTCATCCCCGCACTCACTCAACCATCGTATGTTAATGGAGTTACCCGTCAGGTGAGGATAAGATAAACCTATAATACCTACGTTGGTAGGTGAAGAAGTTATAAGAAACAATTTAACGTACGTACATCATACTCGAATAAACATTTATAATGGATCTTTACATCCGTATTGTTGGCAGATTTAAGGGATAGCGTTACTGTCAGTTGTTTTTACAAAACAAAAACTATACCTGTTTAGCTTTTCTTCAGAGGGATTTTGTATAAACGAGAAAGTAATCCAGTACACTTCAAAATGTAATTGAAATTACAGCAAAATTAAATTAAGTATACATTAACACAGTTGTTAGAACACATGATCACAGTTTCAAGTTGTATGGCAATTTTAAACATTCAATTTAGTCAGGAAAGTTGTGTCCAACATTTTAATAACTGGCAAGTTGTATAACTCGTTAGAGCGCTTCATGTACAGCTTCAATTTAGTTGGTTATATTGTTTAATACTTCCCCGTATTAGTTTTCCCTCGAGATTACCTCCACAATAAATCTGCACGCTCCCGATCCATGCAATTCTGCTTGGAACGACGCTTTCCAATTTTCACATTTCATTTACCACGGTTTATATTCAGTATGGAGGGTGGAGGTTTTGGGTGATGTAAATGTAAAAAGAGTATCGATCGGATTATTTTACGCTTTGAAATTGGGATTTTTAAAATTTCGTTACCCTGTTTTTCGTGAAATACTTTTGTATAGTAAAATACGAACTTAACTATGTTACACGAAATAATTAATCACTGCATTATTATTGAAAACTCTTCAGTAAAATGTATTATGTGTTCAATTCACATTCCAGATACAATGCAAAACACTTAAAACACTCCCTGTTTTAGTGTGAAACAGGGAGCGTCCTAATTTAGTGGCAGAGAGTTGTTTGACCAAACAAGCCGGGTTCGATCTTCACCAATCACCAGTGTCATCCAGTTATGAGATATTACCGCGTCCTCGTGGTTCGGGACCCACCTTAAGCCATAACAAAATAACTGGCCCGTAAGGAGATTTACTTTTACTATGAACAAGGAATTGCTCGCGCATAATCTTGACATAATTACGAAACTATAACGTGAAACCTACAAGCAATATTATTTGGATACCTCAATCACAATCAGGTGCAAAATATAAAAAGCAAGACCTTCCAAATTATAGCCTTATTAATAATTATCGTCGAAGTATGGGTATGATATATAGATGCTCCATATGTATTATATTGAGGTGATATATATATATATATATATATATATATATATATATATATATATATATATATATATGTACGTATTATGTATATGTGCTGTGTTATCTGATATATATATATAATTGTGTTGCTGATGAATCTAGTATGCATATTTGCATTAGTATTGTTGGAAATATAACTAATAAAGTCATCTCAGATGTTTAAGGATTTATTACTAGACCAAAGATCTAGGGTTCTTTCTCAACAAATCTATTCTCAAACTAATGGTTAGGTTTTATTTTTTGATTTACTTGGACTTTACCTATCGCATCTAGTGTTTAAAACTACACTACGTTTCGGGAGGTAAGGAAACACCTCCCGTTATCAAGTGAACCCTACTTACATCTAAATATCAACTTCTTACACCTAACTAACCTACATTTTTTTGGATTTTCTTATCTTTTTCTTTTACATTTTAATTTACACTAACATACAAATAACAAATACATATACAAAAAATCAAATACAATACACTAACACAACATTTATATACACGAACAAATGGAAAACTGACTGACAATACATTATCTGGGTGAATATATAGGAGAAACTAAAAGGTCGCTAAAAGTTCGTATAAACGAGCATGAAAGAAGCACAACAAATGGCGAAACACGCCTGGCAAAATTTTGGGAAAAATTGGGAAGAGGAAAAAATTATACATCATGAGTCTCACTATTATAAAAGAAAGTTTGTTGAAGAGGTATTAATTAAATTATATGAAAATCCCATAAGTCAGAGTAGTATTGATGTCAGGCCAATATGGATTCCCTTAATTAAAAACCATTTCAGTAAAAAATCACCTCACAAACACACGCCAGTTCCTTGTGTGCTAGTTGCTCCCGCGTATAGAGTCCATCCAATCCGGCTACGACACATGCGTCCATGATCGCCCTTGGAGGAAACACGGCCATCTGATTGCATGACTAGTTCCCAATTCTCACCTTGGAGGCATGCGGTAATCTCTATGAGGATATCGTACGGGTGCCCGTGTAGCATTCTAGGAGGAATCGTGCAATTTTTGGTTTCCGTGTCATGTTCCCGTCGACACAGACGGGTGGGTAGCCACAGCTGTGTCGTCACGTGCCCCTGGCGGTAGGTGGGGGTAACGGCTCTCCTCCCTCCACTACCGCTAGCCACTAGTCGAGTGCGCAGTCCGGTAGTGAGTAGATGTGAGAGTCAAGTTTCCCGTTTTTGCCGTCAGCTTGGAGGTAACGAAGCAGAACAGGAAATGTATTGTCAGTTTTCCATTTGTTCGTATACGTAAATGTTGTGTTAGTGTATTGCATTTGATTTTTTGTATATGTATTTGTTATTTTTGTGTTAGTGTAAATTAAAATGTAAATGAAAAAGATAAGAAAATCCAAAAATATGTAGGTTAATTAGGTGTAAGAACTTGATATTTAGATGTAAGTAGGGTTAAATTGATAACGGGAGGAGTTTCCTTACCTCCCGAAACGTAGTGTAGTTTTAAACACTAGAAGTGATAGGTAAAGTCCAAATAAATAAAAAAATAAATTAAAATCCATCGCTATTATGGGTTTCAAAAATATAATGATTAGGGGTCGGTCTGTAACAAACAACCGATTCATTTATGTGCCCATTATTCTTTCTCCCAGTAGGTAATTTTAAAAATAATCCTCATTTCAGGCGATCGTCAACTGGTTGTTTATCGATTAGCTATTCACCATAATCCATCAGGAGCGTATGTAAAAATATATAAAGTTATTTGCCATAACCGTTGTTTTAACATGTTCAATAAAATGTAGTCAAACTTTGAAATATAATCTTAGAAAAATACTGAACATTCTTCTTACCGTGCTGAAGGTCGAAGTAAATGTTTACGGTACGATCTTTACCTTAAAATAATAAATACCAGATTTTACTCACTAACATTATGAACTCTGACATTAATAAGTGATAGATGTGTATAACTACAAGGTACTTACTTTTTACTGTTTAAAAGTCACACCTTGGATACAATTAACAATGATTCACAAAGCAATCACGAGACACCTTCAGCGACCCTTTACCGCGGAAGGAGAGAACTGTCGCTGTGTGCCGAACAGATTACCCTATAAAATCTAAGTACGTAAGTATACAGCTATTATATGGATCATTAAATTATACCGATAGGAAAGGTTAGGCATACCTGCTAACCACAAAGATTTAGCGCGCGATTTCCCACGCGTTATCAATGGGTCGTAGATTTTCTTTTGACGGATTGGAATTTTCTGTAGTATTTATGCATGCAGATTTGGTGTCACGTACACAATTATTATAAGGACAGTATAGAATATTTTGTATTATTTTCTGTCAGAATTAATGATTACAAATATACGTCGTATATGACTGTTTATAAGTTACTGCTTCTTCAGAGTTATATATATGATCTTTCAGGTATTACATATTTTATTTTAGCGAATTTCCCCTATAGGGAAGAAGCTATTACCGTAGGTCTCATGGTAAGACTTAAGCCCGAGACCATGATAACTTTTTGTTTTGAGGTCCCCAGATGCCAAAAACACTATTCGTTCAAATTTATATATATGTATATATATCTATATATATATATATATATATATATATATATATATATATATATATATCTATATATGTGTCCGTTAACACGATAACTTGAGTAAAAAACGTCCGATTTTGAAGAAATTTGGCTCAAATGTGTAAAATGACATTCATGACTTTAAGTTCGAAAACCAGAAAAATCGGACCATGGGAAGGGGGGTTTATGGGGGTTTTAAATTTTCCAAAAATCAGTTTTTTGCATTTTTCAACCTACAATTTTTAAAAAACTTAATTTTGGTTTTGACCATGTTATAGAGCTTAAAAAAACAAATAATTTAGTATCTTGAATTATTAACCTAGGTTAAGTGGTTGCGGAGAAAATCCAAAAAACCTGCTCATAAAATCTCCCATGTTAATCTTATGGGAAAAAGGTTTTTGGCTTTTCCTCAGTTTATTTTAATGTAAACTTCACATTTGCTTTTACCAATCTGTTCAGTTCCACAAAACAATAATTTTGGTGTTTAAATTGTGATTCGACGCCCAACCGTTGCAGAGATATTCAAAGTGCTAAACACAGTACGTTGTCCAATGTTATCCTTATGGAGAATAAATAAAATTTGATATCTCGATTATTTATGAATGTATGTTGATGAAACTTGGTATGTGGCTTCACGTAGTACTGGTATATTGATATTTGCACAAAAAATTGATTTTTTGTTGATTATTCCCGTAGCAGCAAACCTGCGTACTCAGCCCCCCTGTTATTCTTATGGAGAATAAGTAAAATGTAATGACTCCCTTAATTATGAACATAAATTAATAAAACTTAGTATGTAGCTTCACTTGGTTGAGTTATATTTGATAATTATATAAAAACCCATTTTTCTGTTCCTTGTTGCAGCAAACCTGCATTCTCAGCCCCCATGTTATTCTTATGGAGAATAACTAGAATGTTATATAGCACTTATTTATGATTGAATATTGATGAAACTTAGTATATGGCTTCACCTAGTTAAATTTTATTTATATTTGCATAAAACCAATTGTTTCTGTTCCTTGTTTCAGCAAACCTACGTACTCATTACCAATGTTATTCTTATAGAGAATAATTAAAATCGCTTATATGTGAATATATATTTTTATGAAACTTGGTTTGCGGCTTTATGTGGTATTAAGACATATATTATGCATTGGAAATTCGCTGAGTACGCAGGTTTGCTGCGATGGGGGTATTTATTTCGAGGGATAGCAACTAGCAAGCCATTTTTACAAAGTTTACAATTTTGATGGTGGTTGTGGTTGTGAAAATTATACTTAATAATAATAACATTGCCCATACATATTATTTAAATATATTCAAATATCTTTAACAGTAATTTCTTTCTGATTTCCTTTACAGATTAAACATTTTTCAAATTCAACTCCATGCAGTATGATTTCTAGTTCTTGTTTACATCTAACAGCGAAAATAAATAATAAAATTGGAATCTTCAGATTAGCATGGAGCGTAGTGGTATAATCTTTATTTGCAGATTATATATTATTTAAGTCCTTTAAAATAAAGTTTTCCGTTGAAGATTGTTTTTGAAAAATATTTGCTATGCTATCTGTATAACACATAGAACGTCTTATAACAGGCATATAAATGTTACAAATTATAATTCTTATGGAATTTTAATTCAACAATTGCCACAAATTTTACATGTAATACTACTATTACATTTAAACAATGAACATGTATTACATGTATTACAATGAACATGGATTTTGGTATTTGGAAATTTATAACATAAATTGATGCTTTGCTTTGTCATAATAGACTGGAATTAGTATGTAAGTTATGATGCGTTTTTGAGTCTCGTATAATTGGAAAAACACTTGTTGCTCAAAGCTAGAGCACCTAAAATCAACCACAACTATAACATTATGGTGTAAATTAAAGTCTATAATGATCTCTTTATTGAAAACCAAACTAACATCGGCCATAATGATTTTGTTAACGACAAGTGAAATAATTAGAGTAGTTTCAATCGGAATTAATATCCTAAAGCCAAACTATTGGAAATACGTTTGTAATTCACGTTGAATATTATTAGTTTTCTGAAAATATTTAGAAAGGAAACGTTATTAAAAATATAATCTAATTTAATGTAGCTACAATGGTTCTTTATTTACTTCTATGTGATAACGCTAAAAATTAAAAACAATCTTTGTTTCATGTTTCAGGATTCCAGATTGGAAGGAGGCGAATCTTCATTCCTGCCAAGCTAGACTGAGAGAAATCATCACTTCCAACTTATGGCGGTATGGAGTTTGTAAAATTTGTTTTACAGTATTATATTTTGTCTCTGTATTATTTAAATTAATTACAGTTGCATTTTCCCTACCGGCAAATTAAAGGATGTTAAATAGTTTGTGGTAACGCCTTTTTAATATATACTGATACAAACAAATCGATCACTGGGCGCAAGCTTTTGTCCTGCACAAGTTATGTCCTAATTAATACAGTAGTTTTGTGATAATCACCGTTATATAATCAATTATGATTTGTTATATTTTCTCTTGCATAGCAAATTCTAGTAAACGGTATCAGAAAGCTTTCTAGAAAACGGTACATACTTTCTCCCTTTCAACCTTCATTTAGTAATTAAATTCCTTTATTTTACTACATATAAAGTATAATAGTCTATATAGAAAATCGTCTTGTAAAAATAATGTTTATAAATGTCCACCCAAACACTTTATTGAGTCATAGTATCATTTTCTACCCACTGTGGTTTAAATTAGGGGGAGGCTCTCCTGTCCTCACCCCAGGGTTAGGTGGAAAAATATTCCGAATATCCTCTAGCAGTTAATGAAGGGTTAATATATATTCCAAGTTTTAATTCAATTTATTTCTGAGTAAGAGATAAATTATTATTGATTGATTATGGATAAGAATAACATTGTATAATGTACTGCGTTTACTGCTAATTTAACGTTTAAATTTTTCTACGACTATTTATCCTAAAATATTAATTAAAGTTACTAGTTTGTTAATATACACTATATATAAGTGCATTTCATTAACATTTTATGTTTTCGAGGAAAATAAAGAAAACTTAATTCATTACACAGCGCTATAATTTCTGAAAACCTAATTTTCCCAGAACTGCGGGTAGTGACACTTTGTTAGCGTCTTGAAGCACCGTAAAAGACCAATCTTTAATCAAAATTGGTAGATCTGCATATATCAATTATTATTTTATCATTTTTTTAGGATACTGGCTCTTAAAGATAAAAAATCGAAAGTTATGGAAGAAGGTCCGGAGATACAATGGATATACTAAATGTCACTAAAATTGCGTCATTGGTTTGGTCTATCTAACCGAGATAGGTCAAAAAGAATATTTCCACATACAGCTCAAATTCGAATATGATGACGAAAATATTTTCCATATAGAAAATATGTATCTTGAGATAGTAAAATGAGAAGTAACTATATCAGTAAAGATGAATTTACGAGTCAACATTTATTTTTAGAATACTGTACAAACAAATGTTGATTACTTGTCAAATTATACTTCGAAATTTCTGGATACCTTGACTTCAACTTCATAGGTTTAGTTGACAACACACCATACAACAACCCACGCAACTGTTGTGGTTGTGTTGAACTAATACATCATTTTAGTAGTGTATTAAAAATTAATTAGTCCTCTAAAAAATACACTAAAATACAAATGACACATTATAAACTACGGTTGATGGATATTTAAAGACAAATTTCACAGTGACAATAGGATGTTAGTAAGTTATTAATTTATTTCCATAACTAGCATAATTACGCACCCTTATACAAAATGGTTTTCTTAAAATTTAAAGTGATACGTTGTGGTGTTAAAGTTGACCACGAAGAAACAAGAAACTTTAATGTAATTTAAACCCTTAATAGCTTGAAAGGATTTCAATAATTAATATAGTTTTAAAGAAAGTCTAACGTTTGAAGATTTATTTACCAATTAATAAGATTAAATTTTCAAAATGCATCCTTACCTATACAATAAAAATGTAATCAAAGTAATTTTAACTTCCAAGGCCAACAGAATGAAAAATACAATATTTATTCGTGAGCAACTATTAAAGAAAATAAATACAACATAAATCGATCCACGATCAAACAAACATCAAAATAAAAAATAAATAGCCCATGACAATATGGCAAGCACGCGAACATACAGTACAGAGATGGGCAGAATGTAAACAACCCATTCATCCGGGCACGCGCAACATAACCTAACCCAACGAAACCAAAGCACAGTGAAGCACCGGTTGTAAAAACAAACAAAAGATGAAAGTAAGTGCGAATGCCTGAATAACGGCCACTAGGAGCGGTAGTGTAAACTATCAATAGTCTCGGGTGATTTATAAGAAGTTTATAGCATTGTAAAGGTTTAGTGGCGATAAAGTGGTATTTTGGCGGACAAAAGTATTCCAATAGACGCGAAGAGGGGGGGGGGGGTACGAGCTGTAAACGTGTTATGGGCTACTAATGGGCTAAGGGCAGTTACATTTTAATGTGGTGCTTACGCTCTCCTACAGGTGTCGCTTGAGTCAATCAATTATTGCTTACCCTCTTACCGCTTCATTGGGCCCGACTAGGGGTTTTATCTTCCGATGCTCGTTGTCGACCGATTTGATACTGAGTAAAAAGTAAATGTTGTTATCGGTATTTATATTTGTAAAATGAATACGTGTACATATTTCTTGCCAAATCAACGCTGGAATGTTATTTGTTTAATACTGAGCAGTTTAAAGCTTTCTTGTCGCGTTAAATGTAAACAAATCGTACTCGTGTCATTATTATATTAAAAATCATGAAATAAAATATTACAGTTCATCTTAGCCTCTGGCTTGCTTAAATTTATATATTTTACTGTCGTACTGCAATCCGTTTTCTTTTTATTCTAATATCGATTTCGGATCCGAAGATCCATCCTCAGTTAGAAATTCAGGAGACCAAGTTTATCTGAAGTATTCATCCAGAGGGGATTTCGTCGATACATAAAATTGGCGTTCCTGACACTTGAAACACTTAACACAGACTTAAAACATACATTTAAAACATAAACCATGGTTTGAGATTAAGCACACTTTTACAGGTGCACGTTGTTAACCTTTACTATTACTCTTTTGGTGAACCGAATGAACAGTTTATTAATTTTGCTGCATAGATCCTTGCATTTATATGTTTTGGACAGAAATACTCCCTTTCATAAGTTAGGTTATACCGTTTCACTTTGAATGAACGATTTCTCATTAAAACATATCATTGTTTTGGGTTTTATTTTTCAAAAATATCACAGTCAAGTATTGAGATATTTGAGTGAAAGCTGTCAAATACCATTCCAAGTAATATTTTTACTTTTTAAAGTGGTTAATTATTTATTTATACCAGCGATGAAAAAGCTACTTAAAGAGTAAGTGATATCGTTGAAATGCTCCCTCCGTCAGAGAAATTTAGATTATCTAATCCGGGATTCCCCATACTGACCTGGAAACTTAAATATACTTAATCTAGGCCGAATTAAAAACTTATTTCATATATGAAACTTATTTTTAACTCACTGTGGGGCCAATTCAAACATTACCTAATTTATAATTTATTTTATACTATATTCACTTCTAAATGGTATTCCAAATATTGGCATATATTAAATGTATAATAATTTGTCTTACAATTTTACATTAGTATATAATATCGATAAACAATGATTTAGGTTAAAATTTTGAAACTAAAGATATAAAATATTCATTAATGTATTAACAAGACATCAATGAACATAATAACAACATAATGTGCTTAAAATAGTACCCAATCTTGGTTATCAATATACCATTAGTTAAGTTATTTAGTATACTATTATTACTAATGCACCTATTTACATATAATTATACTTGGACCATAATTCTTGTTTCTTAGATTAAATCAATTATTGTAACAAGTTACAAGACCTTTTTTACTTAGACATATTCGATTGAATCATTAAATGTAATGCAATATTGCATTAAAGTATAAAAACTGCAAGGAAATTTAAATATTTAAAATAACATGTAGCAGATTTTTAAAATGTCCTAATTATTGTCATGTGGAAGGAAAATAGTTCTTTTCAAAGATTAAAATGTGCTCCACGTGAATAAAAATCATGGCCAAATCATACAAAAATACAAAGTTGAATAGTATTGTAAAAAATAAAAACATGGAAAGGAACCTTAAACATTTTCCATCAAAATTGTTTATTGTAAACAATTTCAATGCAAGTTTAAAGTTATTCAATGGTCTATTGATTTTAGGCATGAAGCAGTCAGCGCTGCATCGGATACTAGCGGAACTACAACTAGAGAGAGAGGAAGGGAGAGAGCCGCCTAGCAGACAGTTCTACAACTATCCCACGGCGAGCAATATGAGGCGCTCAGAGACAACTAGGCACCGAGATAGTTTCCCCACTATTTCACTATCGCCTCAGTGGAAAATCGAGAATGGAATAGTAGAAAGCTGAGTTTCCGTTCCGCAGATAAAAAGTAGCGGTCGCTACGTTACAAGATAATTAATATACTTCATAGTTAAGAGAAACGTAAACTTAAATTTATATATATATATATATATATATATATATATTAATTTAATTAGCATTCGTTGTCTGATCGTTTTATAATTTCCTTTAATATGTATCACAAAATTATAAATACATAACCTAAAAATATTACTGTAGTTGTTTGTAAATGAAAATCTATTGACAGTACAAGAACTTGAAATTGTCAGTTACATCAAAATACAAACCTATAGGTAATGTTAATAGCATTTTGAAATTGATTACATTAACTACAATTTATGCGTGCAAGTTCGTGTATCAACAAGAAAAAGAATCAACGTTTGTCACATCCCATCACATGTTTTGTTAACTTTTGTTTAATTTTGTTCTGAATATTGTAAATATGGTTACGAAATTAAAACGAATAAAATAAAATAAAATATTTGTATGATTACAAAATTGGTTGAATGTATTATTAAGCATTTTAATTACATAACAGAAATTATAATTAAATAAAAACTACTAAGCTAAATAAGTATGTATTTGTTATAGATTTACAGCATTATTGTTACAAAAGTAACTCGATTCAGGAATAGGTTTATGGTATTATATTTGTATCCACAGACTCGCAGGTGGTTTGACTAATTAAACTGTCAACCAAAGCAGCTAAGTCTAGCCGCTTTAACGTTAATCATGTTTAGCGTCAAATGACTATTGAGCTTTATAATTATTCCCCAACTTAAACAGGTAGTGTTCTTAGATGATGTAACTTGACATTATTCATTTTATTATTATTATAAATCATGGGCTTGGCTAAAACTAAGCGATATTATATCGAAAATGTAATTTATTCACGTTAGAAAAGCTAACTGGAATCTAATGCTCGTGTATATATAGACGTAGAAACAAAGTTCAAAATACACATGATACAAAGAGGACTTATGTCATACAAAGGAGGGCTGAATGTAAAATATCCCATGGTTCTGTGACAGATGTGCCTCACGAACACTGTTGCTTTACAGACAATCGCAATAAAATAGTTTAGGCAAATACTCAGTCAACGACATGAACTCTGTTTTTTTTCAAATAAAGATTTTAACTTTTACCTGGATATTTTTTCTAAAGAAATATCTTCTTACTTAATACATAATATGAATTAAAGCATAACAATTTGTCACAGTCTGTACAATCTAAAATACAGCGAATGATCTTTTGATAAAATAATAAATTGGTCCGGTTTCCAGAATTATTGAATAATTATTGAGACCACCTTTGATTGCCAAAAGTAAAAAAAAATATGTTATATTTATAGTTATACTTTAAAATTTATTATTTAAAGTAGTTTCCCCTGTAGTGCGCATTGCCTAATCATTATTGTAACCTACTCTTGGCGATTATTTGTTTTAAATTCTGTTTTACATTTTCTGGTATGGCAGGTATGCGTCGTTGTCCAGTGTTATATTGTAGTTTATAAACAGTTATCCATGGTATATTTTCACTGCAATTAGCCAATATGCACACATATGAAAAAATTGTCGGTACCAAAGCATTTGTAAAGAACTGTACTTTATCAACACATGACTGCGCATTTAATTATGCTGCTTTCGAAGATGTATGCGAAAGAAATTATAATTTAATTTAAAACAACTCTAGTCAGTTATGCTGACTACTTAAAAAGGTGTCTTATTGTTGATAAGTAATTAAACAGGATCAATAAACTAAGTCTCACAACACGACAAAGTATATTTACACTTACACTGTACTTACATTCAAAACGGTAAACATACACAAAAGTTGGTACAACAAAATATGATTTTCTGATTGGGCCTGATGATGATTAGTGAAACTGGTTGAAATCGATCGCCTTGTACCATCTTTTTTGTATGTTTACCTTCTTGTGCGTAAGTACAGTATAAGTGTAAATATACTTCGTAGTGCTGTGCCACGTAGTTTATTTATCCTGTTTAATAGTAACAACACGTATCATGCTACTAAAGACATTATTTATAAGTAATTAAAAATATATATGATTGCCTTTATTTATACATCATCGTTGTATAAAAGAAATCCCGTACAATGTCAGTCATGAAGTTAAACAAAGCATTTCAAAACAGAATACTAACATTTAATTCCAGCTGGCTAATAATTGACTATTTTATATTCTCAATTGTTAATATTTACTTGCAGCGCAACATCTGTTATTTTACTTATTTATAATATGTGAAATCATGTTTTTGATCAGAAATAAGTAAATCAGTAAAATTAACAACTATTTAATGCACAATAAAACTGGTTAGATTAAGAACCCTAGCATTACAGTCTATTGCTGTTTCCAAAAATGTTAAACTAAAAAATAACTAGAACTGTATATATTACTCACTAACCCCAAACATTTTAAGAGAAAATGTTTCTACTCAGATAAAATGCGTTGTAGCGTGAAAAATGCTGATAAAGTGATTGTGACGGCGCTGATTGGCAATACGTCGCCCTCGCCGTACCTGAATCACGTCCCGCCTCTAGCAAGTGTACAAAATACAGTGTAAGGCTTTACTGGAATCAAAGATACTCAAATACACTTCAATGTTGCGAACAATTTAGTTAACTAAAGAACTTGTTCTTACAAACCTTTAGTACTGGTATGATTCTTTCTGTGTTGTCCTTGTATTGTTAGCAGTAAATTATTCATTGTCTAAAAATGCATTCTGGTGATGGTGAATTTATGTTATTTAAAAGATTATGACGGACATTTGCCATTACTGAGTGAGAAAAAACAAGCTTCGTGGCGTTTCGGGATCTAGAGTCTGATCCCGTCTTTAGGTGAGAAAATTCCTACGACATAACGAAATGAGACAACAAATTAGTGGCGCAATCCAGGCAATTTGTTGTTTTAATTATGTTATGTTTTAGGTATTTTCTTACCTGGTTACCTTATCAGATTCCAGATCAAAAACGTCGTGAAACTTTTCTCACTTAGTGATGGAAAATGTCCGCAATAATTTCTTAAATAACACTATATTTTTGTTTTCTCCTTGATAAGACACTGGTCAAAACTTGTTATTGTTATTATATGTTTCATTGTTTTATATGGATTGCTAAACTACTTGTTTGCTTGCATTATTTATAGTTATTTAGCTGCGTTTTATTGTATGTAGCTGGACAATATCCTTGACCAAAATGAATACATAATTTGTTATGGCAACTTACTTAGGTTATTGTTTACTTATTGTTCATACAATGTTATATCATTGTTAAGTATTGTATTTGTACGGTTACATCATAGTTAATGTATTATACATTCTTTTTCGCAATAGGTATAGTTGTTACGGTATAAAGCACACCTAATCATAACCCAATAGTTACCAAGTTTCTGACACTAATTACCACTATTGTTATCACTGTTTTCTATGTAGTAAGAGTATTGTCAAACAAATTATCGTTATACGTATTATTAAATAATTTAAAGGCTCTGCCGTTAGTAAATGATTTAAATAAAATTATACATTCGGGGACTGTTACTTTTATGGTACTATTATTTATCTTTTACTGTTGAACATTAAAAAATACGGGTTTGGCAACTTAGTGAGCACAACTATGTACAACTAATATACAGCAAAAGCTTACGTCATAAAATAAATAACCACCACATAATTTTAGTAAATGTAAATGTAAACGCGAAGTATTTATAATTTTGTTAAGATTAAAAAGTTGTTGTTATATATGTTCTGTTCTATGTGTGTGTCTTGTTGTTTTAGTTAACACACTTTCGGATATTCACAGTTGATGAGCTCTACTAAAAATATAACAATTTCAGTTTCTATTCTCCTTCTGATTGTGACAAATAATGTAATACTATGTAAAATGTACATAAACGGTAAATGCTACCCTATGAAAAACGTAAAGATCAGAAACGCCAACAAATTTTGGGTTATTTCACAAATATCAGTTTTAAAAATTCAGATAATTTGAAAAATACTTTTCTAACTTTACTACAAAAGTAAAGTTTGAGTTTATTAACTTGCAAATTGGAGTTTAAACAAAATTATAATGTGATTAAAAGTTTCTAAAATCTAGAATTGTCTACGTTCCATTGTAATTTGCATCGATAGAAAGTAAGGTGCAAATATTATTTTGGTGAAAATATGTTTGAACCAAACCTTTAGATCAATTGATTTACATAACTTTTATTAAGTTTCTATATGTTAATGCGTGCAAGTTTAAGAGTTGAAGGTACATTTTCACTATCACAGTAATGCCAATAAATTTATATAATATGCTATAATATTATAGCACATTTTTACATATCAGTTTTAGTAATAGTTTTGTATTATGTAGAATCTTATCAAATTACAGTTAAGATTTACTTGAAACTAAGTATCAAGTGCCAAAGAAAACCTTTGCCAACTATTTTAATTGTATATATTCGTTCTACCATTAAGGTTCCTCCTTTAATTAATATTTTCATTACTTGAAATGTATTGTGTGTGACCTTAAGACGGGTTGTAATGAGATACTCCAAAGAGAATAATGAGATGTTTTGATGCAAAGGTAAAGTTGTATGTGTGTTTTAAGTAATATCCCATAAGAGATTATAACATTAGCCTTTTTGTATCTAAATCCCGTTTAGCAAAGTATCTTGCAGTATTTAATAACTGATGTACATATATATTGTATGTCCTCTAGGTTTTATTCTGAATTAATTAGTTTAAGCTTAATTTGTTCCCAAGTTGTTATCTCAAAAAAAATTGAATACGTGTTTGTGTCAGTAAATCAGTGATTTAGCATTACTCACTGACACTTTTAAGGATAGTTGGGCTCAAATTATCACACATTTCCAATTTAAAAGTCTAATTTCAACAAATAAGCACTGCTAACTTTCAAACATTTGATAGTGTAATAAGTTGGGCTTAGATTTTGGGTTTGATTACATTTGTATTTTGTTAAAAACATAATTTTGGTTCAACTAAATAGAAACTCTATACCGCTTATTTCTGATTTAGTGTACTAAAATTTCCAAAGCAGTAAGTTATGAAGAACCAATAATGATACTTTACTAATTAATAAATTAAATTGGTGCAACCTTTGAAAAATATATTTGTTATTAATGAACTGATTTACGAATAGGTTTGTAAGAAAAAGTATTTATTGTTTAGTTAATGTTTTGGTGAAGTATTATTATAAAAAAATGTTACTGTAAAAAATCTTAAAAGAATAACACACTTATAGTTTTAGTTAATTATTTAAATTATCTAGTTAATTTATGATTGTTTAATGTCAAAAATGTAGTACTACATTGCACATCTTCTTCATTTAATAACCCAAAACAGGGTGTCACCCCCTTGGGTTGAACTATCTTGGGTTGAGTATGATAGTAATATACAATAACAGATATCTAGGATATTTGAAGTCTTAAATAAATATTTAATGTTGCCTACTGAAAATATTTATCAGAAAGGCTTCGATATTGCGTAGTGAATCAACTAAGAGTGCTCGTACTTACGTAATCTAGCACTTTTACAATTTATAAACACAGTGAATCAGGAGTTTTATCCCTATTAAGGTAATGTAAAAATCCTTATTACTTACACACCGAATGTATTTCCTAGACCCTCTTTAAATATCAGCTTTTGTACGTTTTGGAAATTTACAAGATAGACTTATAAGCTATAGTTTTTTTAACTCTCAGTTTCTGTACTAATATTTCTTATGGAAAAGAGAACCAATTATGTTAACACAACAGTAAATAACTGGTTTGAGTGCATTAGGTATTCTAAAGTGACTCCCTATTAATATTACCATGATCTGTAAATGAGATGTTTCAACTATGTGGACTCCTTATTTATTCCAGCACGGTTTTCACAGTTGCTGTTTGGATCTTCAGGTTTTCAGGAAAAAACTACATGAAACAAAAATTGTAATAACCTAAAAGTAAATTGCTCTAAAATTTACCTTTAGTGCAATGTTTACCTTTAGTTTACATGTTACCACCTTTCCTGAACACGAATTTGTCTTTATTTTCTCTAAGATTGATTTGTGTATAGTTTATTTGTAAAAAGTCAATAAAGGATCAGATATAAAACAATTATTCATCAACTTGGAAAAATCGTACAATGTTGCACAATATAGGGAACTTTTCTTGATCTTGACTTATTATTCAAAGCTTGTTTCAAACCGATTAAGTGTATACGTTAAGAGTTCTGCCGATATTAGTTGTCAGTTTCATCTATACTTACATTTCACCTCGGATACGTGATGCAGCTGATTTATAATGCCTTAAAACTCACACAGGAGAGGGGCTATGATAAAGTTAAGGATGTCTAAACATGTAAGATTTTTTTTATATTCTTTCCCAAAAGAGGTGTATTCCAATTTCATCTTAAGCCGTCTTTGATAATAATATGTGGATGTTTTCAACAGGTTATGCAAACTATTTTTCTTACACCATTAATACAAATGGTAATAAATTATTTGTATTCTCTAAATTAAAGTAATAATATATCTAACAGGAGTATATTGTATTTTGCTAATCAAGAAACGATTTAATAATACAGGGTGTCTCACGTAAGGGGTCTCAACGAACCACTTGACCTACAAGGATGAAATAAAATTATCTCCCACTAAATAAACCTCAAGGAGTAACGGAAAAATAATGTTAACTCGTTTAAAATACAGGGCGTACCAAAAACTGAGGGTCACCAGTTCGAATCTTGGAATTTTGTAATGTAAACATACGTCATGCTATACACTATCTTAAAGCCCTTTGACAGACAAACATTTTGGTGAAAACAGAACTCACTTATCTCTGTCCGTTTTTGCCATTTCGCAAAAACGTGCTTTGTTTTCGCCATTTTTGCGAAAAATATTAGCATTTACGGAATACTCTGTATCTGCTAAACCACAAGACATATTTTATTCTGATTAAAATGTCTTACTTGTATTGAACTCAGCTTTACCCTGATATGCTACATGCCAGTATTTAAAACATAGTAAAATATTCAAACAATTTTTTTTATTTGTTCATGCCCAAAATTTAAAAAAGTCAAATAGTAACGTATTTCAAAAAGTGTATCATTTTAAAGGTCTTAGAAATACTAACAACTTTATAATTTACATCAACCTCGTATCTCTCTTTGTTTTTTAGCAATCAACAAAAAGCTTCATTTCCCCATATAAAATATATGTTATTTCTAGATAACTAATTTATAAAAGAGGTCTCAGAGTTATTTGGAAGTGTTATGTAGAAATAACATGTATTTTGTATGGGGGAATGAAAATTTTTGTTGATTGATAAAGAACAAAAAGAGATACGAGGTTGATGTAAATTAGAAAGTTTTTAGGATTCCTAAGACCTTTAAAATGATATACTTTTTGATATACGTTACTATTTGACTTTTTTGAATTTTGGGCAGGTAAGAGTTTTCAAATAACGTATTTTTTGTAATTTTGTACTATGTTTTAAATACTGGCATGTAGCATATCAGGGTAAAACTGAGTTAATTACGAGTAATAAATTTGAATCAGAATAAAAATATGTCATGTGGTTTAGCAGATACAGGGTATTCCGTAAATGTTAATATTTTTCCCAAAAATGGCCGCCATTTTGAAACGGACAGAGATAAGTGAGTTCTGTTTTCACCAAAATGTTTATCTGTCAAAGTGCTTTAAAATGGTGTATAACATGACGTATGGTTACATTTGAAAATTCCGATATCCGAACTAGTGACCCTCAGTTTTTGGTACACTCTGTATTTTAAACGAGTTAAAATATTGTCACGTTACTCCTCGGGGTTGATTTTTGGGAGATAATTTTATTTCATCCTTCTAGGTCAATTGGTTCGTCTGCAATCGGTTTGAGACACCTTACGTGAGACACCCTGTATATGTAAATAACAAGGTAATAACGGTGAAAGCTAAGGAAGGTTCTTTTATAAAACCAAGTTTAAATATTTGAATTTTCCCGTCACACTCGGCGCAGAGTGGTGGGGCGCTTCCCAGCGATCAATACGAGGTTGTTGGCTTTTGGAACCTACAAGCCAGCAACGGAGCACTTAGTAGACTCATCACTATATCCAGTGATAGGAGTTTAATTGATTGGGATACACGGTGGTAAGTGTATATTTATATGTCATTATTACTCTGCAAGACATCTTTAGTTATTAAATACTAACTTCGATTTCTGAAGGTAAATATGAGTTAAACCAGTAAAATCGCGTCAGTATTTTTAAACTTCATACAGTATTTCTTTTTATTCTCTTTTTCAGGGCTGATTATTTTTTAATGGATACATTATAAACAATTTATTTTTATTGTTAGGTGACAATTACTATTGATCGTTAGGGGCCATAAAATCAGTCAGCTGAAATTAAACAAATCAATGAAACTAAATAAGTTCGTGGTACTTTTTTCAATTCAAACACTTAAACCGATGATGTCAGATGAATGAATGAGGATTTGGACCTTTGTTAGTATAACTTACAGGTTAACTAAAGATTAACCAATGACTGCTCAAGAGATTGAACAAATATGGCCAAATTTTGATGGGTTTGAGGCGCTGCATATAGACGGCGTTGGTGTAGTGATACAATATAATATTATTTGTATGTATATCTACCAAAGAAATATCCAAAGCAATCGGATATTGAATCCACAAACACAAACAAGCAATGCCGTAATGTATCAGCTGAGAATTCATATTAAGCAATACACAATGCGTGTCTACGAAACCACGACAATTGCGCTGCCTAGCGGATTCTCTTGACCACCTGGAACCCAAATACCTGTCCACATGTTTATGTGATGACCAGTCTGTAGTATTTTCTTGTAAATTAATTTAACCTTCGACATTTTTATGTCAACAAATCATAAGAGTACTGTCTCTTTAACATGTTTACTTTCCACGTTAAAAAAATAATATAGACTTACCTTATGGCTTGAAGAACAACACAAATTTCTAATTCGTCAATTTCAAAATAATTGATTTTTATAACAATATTTAGATTTCCATAAATTACTCAAAAATAAATAATCAATGATAAAACTGGCATTTACTTATAATCAGGATTGTAAGACACTACATTGCGTTGAATATTTATTATCATTGCAATCAACACGTGTATCCGTGTAAAGGTGCAAGGAGCATGTTGTATTGGTCTGAGATTTAAGGAGCATGTTGTATTGGTACGGTAAAGTACGTTGGCTCCAAGTCGGCTCTATATACGAGTTACGAAACAACGCAGCATCAGACAGTTGCTAGCGCTTGGCATCTGGTGTGATTCAACCTTCTAAACGCACCACAGCCTAATAAATCACACTTACACAAGCCGCAGGTACGATTTGGCTTGTGGTCGAGGGATAAGAGTGGCCAGTATATTGCAGCACTATAACAAACGTCAGACGGCGCGCGGCGCGCTGTCTCTCCCAGGCCACAAGACTATCGTTTTAACTGTCGACAGTTAAAGGTTTTAGCAGCTGGTAAGTTTGAATTATGAATAGTTGTTTGCGAGAGGAATATTGAATTATGTATACACTGGCTACACAACAACTTTTTGATCAGCATATTACGTGTTTTTTATTACTTACAGGATGTAATAAGAGACGTCTTACAACACTTAAAAATATATTTATACTTATACTGTATTCACATAAGACGGTAAACATATATAACAGATGGTACAAGGCTATCGATTTCGACCAGTCACACCGGTCATCATCAGGCCAATGAGAGAAACGACCTAATGATGGCCAATGATTGTCATTTCTCTCATTGACCTGATGATGGCCGGTGTGACTGGTCAAAATCGATAGCCTTGTACCATCTGTTATAATATATGTTTACCGTCTGTTGTGTGAATATAGTATAAGTGTAAATTTATTCTTAAGTGTTGTAAGACGTCTTTTATTACATCCCGTACTGGCTACACCTAAAGAGGGGACTCCAGTCATGAAATATTTCGCGTTTTTACTTGTTTCCCCCCTCCCCAAAAAAAGGAAAGGCAGGAATAATAATAGTAGTAATATAACGATTATATTATTCTAACAATAATAAAATAACAATAATAATCCAAACAGTTAATATTTGCAATTTTTGAGGAACAAAATATTTATGATATAAAGATTCTGCTCACCGTTAATCGCTTGGTAGGTTTTCTGGTTTAGAAATTACACATAAATCAATGAGTTGGAATAGTCTATTGAGAAGTGACGAGACTTAGTCATTCATTTTAACTTTCTCCCTCTTATACATAGTATATGGAGAAAGTATTGATTTCGTCAACATTTTCTAATTTCAGTTGTTAGTGGAAATATTCTTTTTGGTGCTCCCTGAATCTAAAAAAGTGATTTTTACGTGATGTCTGTGTGTCTGTCTGTCTATCTGTATGTATGGATGTGTACAGAGCTAGAGCCCTAACCAATGGTCCGATTTTTATGAAATTTGGTATGTCCACGATAATCCACGATATCTCAAGGCATTTTTTCATTTTTTGAATTTTTGATTTTTAAGGGTAATAATCCCCCAAAAACCGCCAAAAAACATCAAAAATCAAAATTTCTTAAAAACGGCTCTAACGATTTTAATTAAAAGTCATTTATAGAAATTTAGTCTTCCAACAAAATTACACCACCCGTATTTACGTAAAAATTCGGGTTCAGAAATTACAGGACTCAATACATCCAAAATTAGGTTTTTATATTTTTTATAAAAAAACATAAATTTAAAAATATTACTATTCACCATCAAAAAGAGCTTAAAAAACTAAATAATTTTGTATTTTGAATTACTATCCTACGATTGCTGGTTGCGGAGAAAATTTAAATTTTCATTTTTCGGCAAACGCAGTACGTTGTCCAATGTTATTCTTATGGGGAATACAAAAAATCACTATTTCTCTCTTATTTACTGGTCAATTCCATTCAAACTTGATATGCTTGTCAAGTTAGCATTGACCAACTGAGGAAATACGAAATATGTTGCCCCTTAATAACCCTGGGAGGTAGGGGGCATTTCCCCTCTTAAAACCACGTGTGTAGCAATGGATTCTGTAGTGCCTCCAAAACAGGGATTTGGGTTGATATTTTTGAAAAAACTTGTTTACACGATTTTCTGTGCATTCGACCGTGCTTTGTATTCTATATTTAGTAAATAAGAAGTAATTTATTCAGTTGGGCTAAAAGGGAGAAAGTATGTGTCAGCTTCCTGATACCGTTTATTTCTTATGGAAGAAGCATGTAGAAATATGAACTATTCCGTGATTGAGCACCCTCTTAAAATAACTTAAGTCTCTGTGTCACAAATCGAGGCAGGCTAGTCGCTTGGCCTCAACTAGCGGAACTATGCTCTCTGGCAACCTGCTCGTTGAGGGGCCACATTGTGTGACAATTCATTGCGAACACCGTTTATTTTTAATAAATCGCTACACGCTGAACAGTTCATAGTGTGTAGTTGTTTAGTTCTTCTTCGTAATATAATAATTACTTTTGTAAATGTTATTTACAAATACAGATGAACATACTAGTCCCTAAATCCGATTTTAACTCTTTAAATATTAAATTCAGTAGTCACTTATATAACTAATTCTTGTACCAATAAAACGACAATCTATAAATTCTTTGTATTCTCTAAATTAAAGTAATAATATATCTAACAGGAGTATATTGTATTTTGCTAATCAAGAAACGATTTAATAATACAGGGTGTCACACACCACTTGACCTACAAGGATGAAATAAAATTATCTCCCACTAAACTCAAGGAGTAACGGAAAAATAATGTTAACTCGTTTAAAATACAGGTCGTGACAAAAACTGAGGGTCACCAGTTCGAATCTCGGAATTTTGTAATGTAAACATGCGTTATGCTATACAGCAAGGTTATCATGCTACAGCAAGGTTTTAAATGCAAGTACACATAGGTTCGTTATAGGGCGAAAGCTCACTTTGCTATGTATTTAAATCTTGATATTTTAAACAGGATCTTGGAGCAAATTTTCAAACAAAACATTTCTGCTTAAAATTGTCGAATTTATTTGCCATTCATAGTCATAATTTACATGGCCTATTTATAAAGTTAAAACATAGTCAAAAATATAATTAATAGTTAAAAAATAGTTAAAAAAGTCCTACAAAATAAAATGTAAATGAATTGCAGATTCTGCTACCTTTGAGACGCAAAACAGATTTGATAGTTATGCCGATTAATGACACGAGTTCGGAGGAGTCCTCATTCAAGACCCCTCTACACGATCTTTGATAATCCCCAGATAAAGGTACTACAAAACCTAAATTACTCAAACCCTATGTCCTAGAGTTCCCAAGGTCATTTATGCAATGAAGGGCAAAGCTTTCCCCTCATACATTAAGGGTCCTAAATGAAATATAGGGTATGGAAGTATTACTTTTCGTCTAGCTTCTAACAAACCTTATGGCCCAAGTTTATAATGTCTATAGAGCAGGTAGTAAAAAAAGTTGTTCCCTTACTTACTCAACTGCATAACTTGTAGGTATATATATTTATTTTAAAACCGTAGTGGATCCAAGAAAGTTATTAAAGGTGTAACAGTAAAAACAAAACCTCACAAGAAATATTTTAAAGGGTTTAAAAAATGTATCAAAAAGTTTAGAGTCATAACTAGAACCATCTACCACAGTAGAAATGGGTATTGGCGCTTTGTAGAAATGGAAAACTTATTACTAAAAAGAGGCCCATCTTATGTCAGTACCAATTTATCTAAAAATTCTAAAAGTCTATTTGTTTGTTGCTCTGTTACTGTTACGGTTAAGAACCGATCAAGTTAAATTTATTTATTTGGTAGGAAGTAATGCCAATTCCCATTAGAACAATTTTGAGGGCCTCGCCCCATCGGACTTTAAAGTTCCAATGTATATGTTTACTCCGAGTAATAACTGATCAAATCAATATATAAATATGTTCGTTATTCGCCTAGTCTAAATGAGCGCCACGGAATTCAGCTCACACAACTAATGCAAAATTCCTCAGTGAAGTCGAATACTAGTTTATACAAAATTTCAAATTCCCGTGGTCATAGTATTTGGATTTCTATTTCGGGGGTTGCGAATGTGGTCCTCGTCAATAAGGTTCGATCTATTTTGAGTCCGATGTTTTGTGACTGGAACATATTGGTTAATCTAACATATTTTGTGGGGAAAATTAGTAATAACAGTTACTTTTGTAGTCTAAATTTTATCTTTTCCTTTTGTTATTTTTCCGGAAAAAACATTTAGGAGCTCTGGTATATACAAAATTTGTGGCAGGAAATTAAGAGAATTATCAGAATGGAGCATGACAAAAGGAAGTACTCGTACTACGAGTAAAATCGTTGAATGGTATGCACATAAAGCTTCATATATTTTACGAATTTAAAATAAGAAAGTTAAAATTCGCTATTTTAAGGTATGTAGGCAAAGATAGTATATTTTATCAATAATCAAAAGTGACGCTTTTCCATACGAGCTCAAGTTTAACGGCCGAGGCGGAGCCGAGGCTGGAAAATGACCGAGGATCGAAAAGTACTTTTGGTCCTAGTGATGAACTATATTTTTCGTTATACTGCAAACAATATTAATATAACTATTTCACGAAAACTAAATGTTGTTTACTTTTTATTATTCAAAGTTTGCATCCATATTGATCTCTCTACTCTAAACAAACAGCTGTTACGCAAGTTTTCATTGTTTACAAGTTGAATAATTCGTTCAATTCATACTAAACAGCTGATAACCTCATTCCAAAAGTGTCATTAAATGATAATTTTTTTTGTCCTAGGTTGAAAAATATAATCGAAACAATACTTTTTTATCCAAGGAATAAAAATAACAACTTTAGCGCCTCAACGCATATGTTGAAAACATCGGTTTTTGAAGCAGTATGACGGAAATAGATAATTAGGGTTAAGTCAACTGCTGCGTATCAGGAGGCTGGTTGCCGTTTAGAAATTTCATAACTTACTTTTGAGTAAGACGGAAAGATTATTCAAGGTTGTATATTATTATACTCGGCAGCGTTCTATGTTTTTCTCGTAAACATTTTGAGAAAAGTAAATTTAAAATAGTAGTCCCCAGTAGTAAGAGATAAAAGCTATACTTCTCTCTTTCCAGAAGACTGTGTCTAAACACCGTAAATTAGAGACAGTTTTCACAGATATCTCCCACTGTTTTTCCTCACACTAAAAAGTAGAAAAGGGCAGCTAGACATCTAGCTTCCTTCCCTTAGTTATGTTTGTTTCTGCTATCTCGTATCTCGTTCCACCTCTCATAGTGAAGTAGGTCATCCCGAACCCACAGTCGCGCCGGCCGACCGACGAACGTTCTTGCTGGTTCCGAGGGAATGCGGCGGTAATTGCCTGTTCTGCCCGTCTGTTCACAAGCATGCGGCTCTCTCTAGTAAATACCGGGGTGTACAATGCAACTGGCGTTCCTAGCCGAGCGTTAAACAGGCGGGATGCACTTATGCTCGCAATTCCAGAATTATGATTCACCCAGTTAATGGTGCAATTAAAATTCTACTTACTGCAGCTCTAGACCCAGACAGACTACATTGTGGAAATTATTTCTAGCATTTACCAACCCCAGTTGACGGTAAAGTGAAAAATATTCGATACAACTTTAATTACTGTTACTGATAGTGACGAGTAGCAATTCCAGTTTCATTAGCGTGTGATATTCAATCAGATAAACGCAGACAACTATTTTCTTATATCATACTATACCCCACCTAGAACGCTTGAAAAGACATAAGTTATTTGTGCCAGTTATCTTTCACAAAACATCATGAAATTGTTTGATCGATAATCTGCTAAGTCTTAACTAAGACAATACAAAACTAATAACGTTACTATTACGTGATTATGTTTACGTTCTAAACGTGAGTTTTTGTTCTAAATTGAGTACATTGATATTTTAGTTAAATGACAAAGGAACTTGGACATAATAAGTCCCCAGATTCCCCAATTCTACTATCCCCATATAATCCCCAGTTCGTAATTATAATTATTTATAAGCCACGCCTATCTTCACCATTTGTAATAAAAACCGTGGCTATTCAAAACCAAACTCGCTTTAAATTTCCAAACTAGTTCACCAAATTACAGTTTGCTGGTAGGGCCTAAATGCATTTCTCTTGATTGGTTTCGTGGTTATTTAGAAGAACGGTTTCAAGTTGTATCAATCGATGGAATTGAAAGCGATCATACAAAATAGCATCGATAGTGCCGGGAACCAGGGAACTGAATAGGTCCATTTCGTTTTTACATTAACATTTTATAAGATTTAAAAAGTGAAAACTAGGAGCAAATTGTTTCTTTTTGCAGATGACACGGCCGTTTCACGGGCTGCACGTAGGAGGAGTATACGAGCAGGCTTCATCAGACTCGGTCAAAATTGGTGAACTATGGTTGGATCATAGGTCGTTGGCATTAAATATCTCTGAAACGAAAAGCTTGCCCCTATGTTTACAAAAGTGAGAATGACCCTAGTCCCAGATGTCTACATTTTTATTCCTGTAGTGTTCCGCTGTCACATACCTGTGGCTGTGGCGTTACCGAGCGTGTCGAGCAATATACAGAACTTGGGTTTAATGATGGATCAGAAACATTGCTGGGCTCCACACGTTTGGCACGTTTAGAGGGGCTTAGGAAGTTCGTCTCTTCCTTCACTTCGTCGACCGGGTGGATCATTGCAGGACGGCGTACTATAAGGTTTTTGTAGTCGGTGTAGCAGCATGGCATACTGGCGTGAGGCTCAATAAAAAAGAATTAAACAATCAAGCAATCGGCTGTATTCAATTCGCTGTCAGTAATACAGAAGTCCTTAGTAAAATAAATGTTAATAAACATTCATATTCAACATATTAGTTGATCCCTGGCTATGACAAATCACATTTTTTTAAATTACAGCACAACTACCGAACCCTAATTTTGGTTAATACTGTTGTTAGCTCTAATAATAACAGTGCCTATTAGTTAGCACATATTTGATACGGCAATCTCCCACCAGGAATCGAACTCGGGATTGGTGCTGAGGAAACGTTGTCGCTGGACACAGGTGAAGGGTAGGTTAGTGGTTTCCACGCATCAGGCTGAGATTGATTAATTTATTATTCTTTTTCACGATGAAGAAGTTGCTACGATGTTGTACATTTATGTCGTTTCATAATAAATAGTTGTAACTTCTGATTTGCGGTCATGTACCGCAAATACATCATTTCTGTTTTATTACGTATGGCTGTTTTATGTTTTCAGTAAAGACTATTTTATGTATAAAATTTATAATATGATTTGTAAGAAAATTACACGATAGTTCAAGAAGACCGCGGGTATGGCCTCTTTCCCGGTACACAGATCTACAATTTATTCGGGAAATAATTTAATTTCCTTTGAATTGTATTTTTGTCATATTTTGGAATAAATTAATTTGAATTATAATTAATTGAAGAATAAATCAAATTCATTTTTCGCAAATTTACTTTTTCCAACTTTTTTAACTATATTTTATTCGGTTATCATACTTGATACAGTGTATGACTGTGTACCCTATGCTAAAACCTCCCATAGAACCTACTTTTAGTGAAATGGTCAAGTGTTATTGGGTTGTTGTTGTTTTATCAAAATATTGAAATTATTACTAAATTTACTGCAAATATGTAAAATATACGCAATTCGTTGGTGACATTTTAAAGTTATTATATTTGCGAGATATAATTTGTTTTGTTATTTCTGACTTAGATGTTATGGTTTGGTTAACCTAAAACTTGGTCATAAGTTTAAGGTCTACAGATTTAAAAAAAATTAAAGCACCGACATTTAGTACTTAGTAATGTTATTCTTTAAATCTATAATTTATTAATTCGTCAGTTATTTGTATCGCTTATGGTAGACTTGAACTGACATTCTATGTACTTTTATTTAAAAAGTTTACTGTATAATTAGAGCCTGTTATCTTGCCCACTACCCTTCCGGTTAGAGCTTGGACTGTTAAGTTTTTACAAGACCCTGTGTCTCCTAATACAGGGTCCTAATATATAGGATTCTGCACTTCCATATTTATTGGGTATTAAACCCAAAGGCTCTGATTACGTTTTACAAAGAGTTGAGAAAAATATTATAAATTCCACACCCGTTAAACAACACTAATCCCAAAAATAAGAAATGTTTAGAAATAAAGAAAGGAAAAGGTATTTTTATGGAAAGACCAGGAGCATTTTATTTCAATTTGATGGTGGTGATTAGACATTTTGATAAGCACAATATTTAATCTGATAAGCTGGATTTCGGGCTTCGTCTTCTCTGTGCCACCCAAAGTCGAGATCGATTTGATCTGAGACATCACGAGGTTCTTACGTTAGTAGAAAAATTACGATTTTATAAAGAAAGTTCAACGAATAGTCTTAACAACCATAACAGAGAAAGTCTCAAGCAAAGAAATTGTATTGGAAATTGGAAGTGAGTATAAAACGGAACATTTGTATTACTCCAACAAAGTGCTATGATGTTGTGTATTACTTGTTTTTTATTATTTTTTTAATTATAGGGTTTATACTTAAAACATTACGATCTAACATGCGAAGGGCTGAATGGTTGCCAATAAACTATGGGAATAATACTTTAACACTTGTTAATCTAAATGAAGATACTCGTAGTAGCGAACGAAATTATACTTACGTTTAGTATAATAAACGAATAGTATAATTATACTTATACTTTATGAATCCTGTGTTTTATATTATATAATTATTGTACTTTCTATGACAAATTTATGTATACAGGAATCTAAATCTTTTTAAAACTATTATTTTAAGCTCGTCGTTATTGGAATTAAACTCATTTTTAAAAGGCTTAATATTTAAGTTGTATGGATTTTGGTATTTTACTTAGACGATTTAAAAATTAGCTGTGTAGCTTACTTTCCCTAGAAAAATATTCCTAGGATTTTTATTTGGTTAACGTATTATGATATACAAGAGTGAGAATTGCTTGGACTAAGCTCTGCACATTTCAACCCAATTTTCAGACTGGTATTACAAATCTAAAATAAAATAAATAATTCTACACCCTTCAATGCATTAATGGCTATGATCGAATAGTATAATACAGGGTTCTCATAAAAATAATGGTGCGGTTTTGACTGTTTATAAAAATACAAGGAAAATGATAAAATCAAGAAAGTTGTAACACAAGATTCTACAGCTAAAATAGATTTGTTTCCATTACCAGTAAAAACAGCTGTTTCATTGTTAACATTGTATTTTGTAATAATTGTGTGTTAAAGTTTCGATTGTCTATCTTTTCAACTTATATTTAAAGGTAGATAGGTAAAGGTGGTCCGATATTAAGGACTCCTTGGAGCCAAGGCTTGGCTCCGTATGACATTTTTGTGGTGATAACGACATTATTTACTCACACAAATCACAATTTTTGATACTTATTTAATAGAAAGATTACATGAGGCAGCATCTTTAGTAATAAGGAACATGTTGCACTGTGTGTGGGTTGAATTAAACCATCGTTTAGACGTCTGCAGAGCTGCAAGTGGCGGACCATACAAATTTACAAGTCATCTACGTTGAACTATTTATTACGAGGGGTTCAATAAAATAAATATATTTTCATTGGTCTGTTTGCTCTTTAATGTCAAAACAGCGCCATTATTTTATAAAGCCGTGTATATTCAAGACTCGAACTCTGGAGTTTGTATGTTTGAACAGTCCGGAAGAACATCACCAACGTCCGTCAGACTGTTTTAATACAGACAGAAGAGAAGGCAGTGTTTTAGCTAAAACACTTTGCGGTGGCTGCGCGCCTAAGCTCGCCATAAAGCGCTCGGCCCGCAGTTTATGGCAGTTTACGGTCATGTTAAGAGCGAACAAAACTACTGGACTACACGGCCGTTAACATCTCTTAACTGAAACTACAATCACTTCATCTCCTCTTTCTCGACAACTGTTGACAATTGTAAAGACACTTGTTTATGGAGGGGATATCAAAATAATTGGAAACAGTAGTTTTTATATAATTGAACCACATTTTTGTAAAAAAAGGATCAACTTTTGCCTCAATTTTTACTTTTGCCTAAGAATATTATTGACATTTCAAAATTTTACTTCTTTATTCATTTTCCAGCAAGTAATATTTTCACGGAAACCTACTTCGTCGTAGTCAAAGCCTAGAATTATAATATACTTGCTGCGCATTGGCTTATCACGTTTTACGTGCCTGATAGTGCCTTTCATGCCTTGAGAACAGGTATACTTGCTACGCATTGGCTTATCACGTTTTACATGCCTGATAGTGCCTTTCATGCCTTGAGAACAGGTGTACTTGCTACGCATTGGCTTATCACGTTTTACATGCCTGATAGTGCCTTTCATGCCTTGAGAACAGCCCGAAAGCAACGCTATTTTCTCCACCAAAACGTGTTGTCTATCGGTTTTAACTCAAAATTTATCATAATTTCTGATATTTATCCTCCGTTACATTCATATTAACTGATGTATATAAATGATACAACATATCACTCCTGTATAAATATTCTCATTGGGTCTGATGATAGGTGTAACCGATCGAAAAATATTGCCTTGTACTGTATTTTATGTATATTTACCGTCTGTGTGTGAGTACAACGTAGGTCTAAATTATTCTTTACTATTAAGTGTTTCAACACGTTTTTGATTACGTTCTGTAGTTACAAAAATATCATGCTAACAAAAGATGTATCTACAAAAACTGCATATTAGTTGAGTCTACTGCAGTAGTAGCTGCATCAGTTGGATTTTCTCAACAGTACTCAATTCGTATAACTTCATATTTTAAACCTTCCAAAATGAAATTAAACAATCTAGTCATCAAAATTTAAGTCTAAAAGCACGATTCCTTATTCCCGGCGTAAACTAAGTCTCAAGAAAATAACTGGACGAAATTTATTTGCCAATTTGCTTGAGAGAATACATCAAAAACGAATTTGCCCCGTGTAATATTTTTATGATTTAATACTGCATATAATTTGCATAAGATTTAAGAGATTGTATTTTCGCTGACATATAAGTGATGACAAAATTTTGAAAAGTTGGTTTCTTAGGTGAAGAGGAGGATTTGGCAAACCCATGACTTGGCAACATCACAAAGAGCGAGACTAAAATACTATACTTCTATATCTAGCCTAATGCAAAATAGCATCTGGAACCTCCCTTCTTAAAAATGTGCCCTGTGCCCTATCGATGATTAGTGTGGTAGATCGAAGTGTGATGTTCGAGCTTCTACCATCGCTTGAGCACAGAGAAGCGGTATATACTCCGTAGAGTATGAGCACAACACAAGGGGCAGTATATTTTGAAGTGCTGTTGAAACATGCTTTGTAATTGAATTGGTAAACATAACAAAACGCGAACCATAAAACGTGATCACAAACTAAGCTAAAAATGGGTTTTAAGCCGTCCTTACTCGAGTTTATTTTTGATGTAATGTGGGGCTTTGCTTGCTTAAAATGTAATTCCATTCAGTTATTTACCATATATTGTACCTATATCCGTGTAGAACACCAAACCACGTAAAACTCTTACCATGATTGCCAGATTATTTAAAGTGATTTTATCAGGAAAAGCACTTAAATATACAAAATATTACTATTTTTTATTTTTTAGCGAATTTCCTCTATAGGGAAGAAGCTATTACCGAAGATGACATGGTAAGACCTAGGCCCGGGACCATGATAACTTTTCGTTTTGAGGTCCTCAGATGCAAAAACACCATTCACACCATTCGTGTGTGTGTGTGTGTGTGTGTGTGTGTGTGTGTGTGTGCGTGTGTGTGTGTGTGCGTGTGTGTGTGTGTGCGTGTGTGTGTGTGTGTGTGTGTGTGTGTGTGTGTGTGTGTGTGTGTGTGTGTGTGTGTGTGTGTGTGTGTGTGTGTGTGTGTGTGTGTGTGTGTGTGTGTGTGTGTGTGTGTGTGTGTGTGTGTGTGTGTGTGTGTGTGTGTGTGTGTGTGTGTGTGTGTGTGTGTGTGTGTGTGTGTGTGTGTGTGTGTGTGTGTGTGTGTGTAAGCACGATAACTCTCGTAAAAATAATTCGATTTTGACGAAATTTGGTATAAACGTGTAAAGCAGCATTTATGACTTTAAGTTCGAAACCCAGCCAGATCGACCTATCCAAAGGGGTTATTTTGGGGGGTTTTGTACCCCAAAAATGTTTTTTTTTTAGTTTTTACATATAGTTTTTGAACAATTCCAATTTTAGTTTTTCCATTGGAATCAACTTAAAAGACGCACAATGTGGTGTTTTGATCATTGCTCTACGTTAAATGGTTACACAGATATTGAAAGTGCTAAACACAGTACGTTGTCCAATGTTATTCTTATGGAAAATAAGAAAAATTGTATATCTTGCTTATTTATCAACTTATCCTGATGAAACTTGGTATATTGCTTCATATCGTTGTGGTCTATTGATATTTGCACTAAAATATATTTTTTGGCCGATAGTTCCCGTAGCAGCAAACCTGCGTACTCAGCCCCCATGTTATTATTATGGAGAATAAGTAACGTGTTATCTCCCTTAATTATGAACATAAATTAATACAATTTGGTATGTGGCTTTACCTACTAGAGTTATATTGGTATAAAACCTGATTTTTTTATTCCTTGCTTCAGCAAACCTGCATACTCAGCCGCCATGTTATTCTTTTGGAGAATAATTAAAATGTCATAAATCGTTTATTTATGAATGTATATTGATGAAACTTGGTTTGTGGCTTTATGTGGTATTAAAATACATAAATATGCATTGTAAATTTGCTGAGTACGCAGGTTTGCCGCTACGGGGTATTATTATATAATTATGTAGTGTATGCGATTTATACAGGGTGGAATGCAGATACTGTTGGAATAAAGAATTTTTGAGGATAAAGTAGAACCTACATGTAATACAAATGTTTACTTAATAAATTTATTGAAAACTATATATAGTAAAACCACTTTTCCTGTTTTTAGAAATGTAGCACTTTTTACGATAAAACTTAATTTTCTCAGCTTATATGAGCTCGTATTGATATCAGTAATCCAATTTTGAATTATCCATCACATTTACAACCAGAATAAGAAGATATTAAAATAATAATAACTAACAAATAATTATTTTAACACAATATTTATCTGAGATTACAGTTGTAAGTTTTCACAAACACTATTTGTAAAATATATAATCTTGTATAGTATAATAATACTTTATTGAAATAATTAAAACTGATGACAAATGTTATCAAGAACCTGGTCATTAACTACGCTTTAAAACGATGTACTATATACTTTGGGTTTTGAGTAATATATTTGATAAGCATTTAAAGAACATAAAGCACGTGCCAAGGATTGCCTTAAATTCTCCAAGAAGTTGAAGCAGTCCGAAGGCAAGCAATCATTTCACAACACGATGGAGCCCCATCACTTTCCAAATGGTGTGCGTGATTGACTAAATACCGCCTATAAAACGTGGATAGATCGTAGTGGATGGATGTTGTTGCCTAGCCTGCCAGGTCACCCAACCTATGTCCTACCCAGATTTCCTTTTGTATGGGGTTATATGAAAGGTGTGGTGTATTTAGCTCCAGTGAGGAATGAGAAGGAAATTCTGAACGGAATGATGGATGCAGCTTCTAAATTAAGAGAGCGATTTGAGTTTAATGTCGGAGTTATGCGATACAAGCTGGAATGTTTAAGTAGCCAAAATTTAGGACATTAAAAAATTAAGTCAGTTTGATATCTTGTCAATTCCTACAAATGCTGGTAAATGTAATTGTTTTGTGGAGTTTGTAAATATTGTCAATTTAGTAAAATATGCTTTTTATTTTTAATAAAACGCAATTAAATAAATCATATGGTATAGTAGCTGAATCAGTTAACACTGTTTTCATTATTTATATGTGTATTATTTCGATAGCTAATAATCTCAGGTATATTTCAGTAATCAATATTATTTCATCTACAATTTCGTCAAACTGTAAAGTATAGTATATCGTTTTAAAGCTTATTTAATGGGCAATCTTTCCTAACCCATTTGTCAATTTTTCTTTTGTTTTCATTTGTGATGTTGTGCCGACACACGACCGGCGCGCCTCTCATCCGTCCTGTTCGTTAAATGTTAAAAGTAGGCCTACAGTTCGTTATGTCCGTAACTTCGTTTCGTGTACCGTGTATGTGTTTTGTTTTTTAAACTTTCAACGCACCTGTTAAAGGCAAGATAAGTTTTATACAGTGGATCTGATGATGGCAATGTTATTGTCGAAACGTGCGTAATCCTGCAAGGATAACCCTTGGATCAGACGGCGGACTATCAGGTACGTTAACCTTTTTTAAAATGTATAACACTTGTCACAATTTTAAAAGTATTTTGTGCTATATATATTCATGTTAATTGCATAGTAAAGCAGTTTTTTTTCATAAAATACATTCTAGTACTGTCACTATGATGTGACAAAAACCCTTATTAAATGTGTGTTCCAAATCCTACAGTTGATTAAAAATTGATGATAAGTACATTATTATTCTAATTTTTTGTAAAACAGATTTTACATGGATGAAAGCGTAACTTCTGCCCGTGGGCCTCGGATAGGGGTCGCGACCTTGGAAAAGGAAAGTAAACGTTTTTGCCCAACCCTTGCATATCAATTGGGGCCCAACGCATTTCCATAAAATCGCCTTTCGGTGTAAAAGTAAAAGACCACCGAAGGCAACGGCTACAAAAACTTACCCGCAGTTTGGTAACATTCGTTCCAACCCGTTCCTGAACATCAGTTTCTCTTTTGTGGCAGAGGTAACTTGAATAACAACAGTATTTTTACCCAAACAATACTTTAACAATAAACTTACGTTAGATACTCAAATTTTGTTGAATATATTAGATTTTTTACTGTAAATAAGTAACACTATGCGGTGTTTATTATGTGTATTTATTTTCGCGTTGATTCCTAAGTTTTTCGCACGTATTTATCTAAGTAATTTTTCCCTAATGCCGGTTCATTTCTACTTACATATTGGTTTCGCTGTTTAAACCTTGATTGGTAAGCAGTTTTTCATGTTTTGTTTTAGCATTTTAGTTACCACCTCCAAATCCTGTTAAAATTATCCTGTTAAGATTAGTGTTGTCTGTATATCAGGGATAACTTTTACTTAATTTGACTCAATTATAGTTATACCAATTAAACAGTTTTTACAGTGTACATCCATATAATCTATATCCTTTGTTTTTTATTCTACAAATTTTCTCTACTATTTTCCTAATTGTTCACTGAATACCTTTTATAAGTCAGTCATCACACAGATAAGGCAATTTAACGTGTCCTTCTTTGGCTCTAAATTACTGGTCAATTGTCGTAACAGCTTTAGACCCGCTACGAAAGGTTTTATAGAAATATTACCAATGGGTCTTTGAAATCATAAAACTGTGTATCCTCAAAGGAAATTCTTCTAACACCATGGGGAAAATATTTTGTTTATATAATACCCAGAAACGCGTTAAATTGCAAATGAAATAAAATAGAACAAATAGTTATACAGTAGCTAGTTATACAATTATGAGTTCCAAATGGCTTAGTTCCTGTAAGTCTGAAATTGTTTTATGATCATAGTCTTGTTAATGTGATACTTTATTTGTACCTTAGTGTACTTTTGTACTTTTGAAGTTCCGATAGTTACCAAAAGAAATAAAATCTCTTGACAATACCATAAATCCGACTGTAATGATCATAAATAGTGGGACGTTTAAATTGAAAACCCACGAAGGAAGATACGTGGACATTTTATAGTAAGACATAATTTAAATTGTTAAATAAATCATACAAAAACAATAGTATGATTCTATATTCATGCTTAGACTATGTATAGACAGATTTGTATACACATAGATTATATATTATTTTGCCAAACGAACATTGATATTGTAACGCTTACTGACTATTGAATATGTTTATATAATCCCAATTAAATAAAATCAAAATCTTTTTATTTCCATTATACTAAATACATGTATAGACAACAATTCACAATTTATTACATTATGTTAAAGCTTAAAATAAAATCAATATCCAAACAGAAATAATAACTAAGATCATTTGATAATAAATTACATACTTGTCATTGAAACAATCATGGACATACAGTAACATTCCTTATTTATGAGAAAAATCTTTGCCTGACGTCTGAATTTGGTAACATCTAATTTCTGTTTTAGTTGTATGGGCAGAGAGTTGAACAGTTTTATAGATGAGAAGTATGTTTTTTTTCAAAATGAGCTGTGTTATGGCGTGGAATGGAAAGGGAAAGATTGTTTCTAAACCTATAACATGTATCTTAATTATGAGACTGAAATAGCTCCTTGTTTTTACCAAAAAATGTATACATTCCCAAGATATACAAACAAATAATTGTCAGCATATTGTTACAAGAAAAAACTCCCCTGCATGATTCAGAACTTTTTATTCAAAAAATCAACCGAAGCGCCTTCTTTTGACAACGAAACACTTGCTTATGTTTTACCGTTTCGAATCCCCAAAGAGCCACCCCGTAGGCCATATGGGAAAAAACCATAATAAAGTGACAAAAAACCATAGTAAAGTGACAACTGAACTTCTCTACTTTGAAAAAGGCCAAACGACGGAGGATAAAAAACAACCGCTCAGGTTACAACTATTAGTAATGTGAACAGAAAAATTAAGACGGGAGTAAATAACAAGCCCAAAAAGATTTGTTTGCTGACTAGATTCAGTGTTAATACCACCAATCATAACAATGGATTTATTAATTATTCCATGAAGGTCTTTCAATTTAAAATCGATAAAATGTGTTTTTTAACCTACAAGAAGGTTATTTTCGCTGAACCCACTGTAACAGATGACTACACTTAATGAAAGAATCTACCTCAAGAAAGCATCTACACTTGTTAGAAATACTAAGGGAAGTGTCGCTACCAAACAAACATAAATCAATGCCAGGGACACTGAGACATAAAAATAGACACTGAAACATAAATCAATGAAACATAAAAATACGATTGGTCCAAGGACTGCTCCTTGCGGAACCCCGGAGCTAATGAAAATTTCATCTTGGACTGATGTTTACTAAGACAACTACCCTTTTCGATGTAAGAGATCTTCACCGTCTGTGATCTTCTAATGAGAAACGAAGACACCCAATCAATTGCTCTTCTGCTAATGCCAAGATGGTTAAGTTTCTTCTATTAGTTTGCTAAACAAATATGTGGATTTATTGAGTTGGATTCTATCAATATTTTCCGAAAATACACTGGAATCTTATTGCTGAGAGTCTATGTTTATTTATAACTACAGTATATAAAAGTTTAAAATAAATATTAATGTTTTTTAAAGTTTACAATAATTGTTTAACAAGCTATTATAGCTATGAAATCCAAGAAATAGTCAAGTTTTCACAAATTACATAATCTTAACGTTTATAGATCATAGAGTGATGAGACTTTCTGCAATTTTCCCAGCACTCTTCGATTGTAAAGCTTTAAACAGATATTACGTTGGGATGTCAACTAACATAAGATTGTGTTCATTCTTTTCGTCATATTGATATGATAATAAAATGATGACACCTCCTTTGAAAGTAATTAAATAAAGTCAAACAATTAAGCTACTTATGTTAGTAATTATGTTCACCACACAAATAATACATGAAATATGCATTTTAAGCCGAGGTTTTAGCTTAAAAAGTACGATTTTGCTTTATGTTGAACAAAAATAAACAACTCAAGACACACACTATATTTTTCCTGTATCATAGCTAGCATTAAGGATTTTGTTTACTTTCGAAACTTGAAATTTTTCAGCACACGGGACTTTTTTTCAAAACGCCCTTAACGCTGTATGTTCTCTATATGGTAACATGAAGGAGATATCGTTTTTATTTTAATTTATACTAAACAACTGGCGATGCAGTTAAAAAAAGTTTAGCTGTGGGTACATATATAAATTACTTAAATAGCACCACAATCTGCATAAACAAACTATATAAGCTTGTATTGAACGACATTGCTATGACGAAGGTCAAGGTAGTCAACGAATGAAGTGAGATTGTTTTGTCTATTCTACATGTTAAAATACAAAGAGTGAAAACCCTGTTTATTTTTCAGAGTGAATTAGGTGTTCACTCTGAAAGAATGAATATCCACACAAAATATTTGAATGATAAATGGAAAATTATAATCTTTTACACAAGAGTGAAAACTTCGTTCGTTAACAAAACATTTTTTCACCGTACGAGTATCTAAAAGATTTTTTTTAAATAGTGACATGTACACTCATTCGTTTGAGTGACTTTGGCGTGAGAGAGGGTATTTCTGAACGCTAACAACAACATGAGTACCACTCACTCCTTGTTGGTTTTGTGCTGTTGGGTCTTGGTGAAGGACAACAGAATCCAAGGCAAGTTAATGAAAATTGCTTTTAATCAACAGTGTTGTTGATTTCAATAGCTAGTAATTTAACTGATTTATTTAACAACGCTGTATTCTAATACAGTATCGCTTATAGAACAGTGTTGAATTCTTTTCAGATCCAGAATGAGGACTAACTTGAGGTTGGTTAGCACTTTAGGTTAGGAAGTAAAATTAAAATGTATCTCAGATTAACATAAATCTAAGTTATGATTACATTATGATAAGCGTTATATAGGTTATTGAGTCCGGAAGCTTGCAAACATTGAGTAGAAATTTTGACTTACCAGTAGTTTAAGTTTAACAGCATATACTACATATACACTGAATTATAATACGGCATCATTAAATATATCATTTAAACTAATAGCTAGTGAAAAAAAACTTTAAAATAATTTATTTTAACTAGCTGAATATTCGATTCCTCACCAAACAAACCCAACCTAAAAAGTATCTTTTTGATTAACTAATAGCTATGTCCACTTATTCTAATGACTGAGTTGTATGAAACTCACTGCCTTTAAAAACAATGTAAACGTATTTAAAGGATTATTTTAATTCCAAGATAGTTGGTTTTCAAAATTTTAATAAATCGTGACTTTAACTCATTCATAAGATATCAATACGAGATTTTTACTCTTTTAATTAATGAATTTCACTCTTAAATTAACGAGTTCTGCTATATTATTACGTGGGAATCTTACACTCTTTTACAGGATGACAAATGATCATTTGTCTAAAGAGTGAGCGTTCACTTACAGAAAAGTAATATATTACTTATCTGCGGTTCACTCTAAAAGGATGGCTGGATTTTCTCTACCCAAAGAGAGAAAATATTAGTATGAAAGAGTGAATAGTCGTTCTTTTTCTTTTAGGGAGTTGAAAAATCTAAGCCAGAGACCGAGTTTAAACACTACACAAGGCCGTAGGCTGTCTCACTTAGGATAATGGCTATAATAGTTTCCTTTTTTGATGTGTCACGAAATTGTGTGCATGAAACTTACAATCTTGTTCAACCTATCATTCTTGCATGGGCTCCAGCAAACAGTGCCCCTATCTGCGATATTATTACAGCAAGTTTAGCTTTTTAACAATCCATCATTCCAGCAGAGATACGTTTTCACTTCTTCAAAAAAACTTTATTGCACTACCTTTTCTTATAATAATGTCAATGTAATTCAAAGTTTTATATTTTAACTATAACTGAAACAGGAACATTTCAGAGTCGATTTTTTGTACTAGGTCTGGTTTCTAAATTTTTTAAGGTCTTCTAGAATTTTAAATGTAGATTATTAGTTGTATCAAGGCGTAGAAAACATGATTCGGTCATTCGTAACACGTATTATTTGCATTTTTGTGGTTATAAAAAGTAATAAACAAATTTCGTAATGAACTAATTCAGACCGGTTGAATTAGTTTTTTTTACACAGTTAGAATATTTTGAGTGGGCGCCTTGAAGGCTAAGTAGGCCTAGATAAGCTGGCTACAGGGTTATCAAGAACCGGCCGTCAGACTGACAGATCGACAGATGGTCAACAGATGGAAGCCATGTGCTCCTTATATCAGCTGCTACATGCTTCGAAAAAAATCCAATTGAATTTTACCTCCCGCTTGCCACCATCTTGTCGGCTCCTTTGACTTAAAACGAGCGATTTACAAATTCCTTTTTTACTGCTGTGCATACTAATGAGAGATGCGGCCCAATTAGAGTTACGTTGTTTAATTAAACAGGCAACTGACAAACCGCCACTGCTGAGCTTACATAACATATAAATCCACCATTATATTCTTGTGATGGTGGAATTATGTTTTCTGGGAAGTAAGCCGTTAAGGGTTTTATATAACATCTCATTATAAATGAGTCCTTTTGGTACTATGTTTGTCATTTTGTATATTTGTAAATCATTTTTGTAATGTACAAATTGTAATTAATTTGTATAGAACTCATTTAGGAATTAACTTGATTCTTCGCAGTGCTAATGGTTAGAATTAATTTGTTGTTCTGATGCTATTATTTTAAAAAAATGTTTGCTTGTCTGTATTAGGCTTTAATGTACTTTTAATATGCATATAAATTAAAATGTACGATTGTTGGACCACGTTGAGCAATTCCTTAATGAAGAATGAACTTGATTTACTGAACATTTTATGAAATAGTTTTAATGATTAATGTACAAATAGTTTGCAGTTAATTTTGAAACATCTTTAGATCTGATCTTATACTTATTTATTTTATATAGTAAAATAATTGATATTCAATTTTGATTAATAAAAATTAAATAAGGTTTCATTACCTGCACCACTGTGACACTTTCAACTTGTTTAGTGAAAGGAAAGCGATCTAAACTTCTAAATATCACAAGAGGTGAACTAAGAAATGTCAAAACTATTTGTGCGAGAAATCATGAGAGAAAGTTTACAATGACGCTCTATCCCAGAAAATATAATGAGGGAGTGTAGGCTTAAGGTCATCAGTTTTCTTGATAGAAAGTATAAATTTACAAAAACCCCTCTTGGCCTCTGTTGAACGGATTCCGGATGGAGGTGAAGAGCGTGAGTGAGTGTTCCGAGTTCCAGAAACTGTTAAAAAAAATGGCGCTCTCAGTTCGTACCGCGCTTCTGCAATCGATGAGTTTACAATATCATCTGACGCTTTATAACACCCGGTTTTACATTTAAAGATTAAAAGGTATTTCTTTGAAGGTATTTTTTTTTCTTTGAAGGTACACAGTTACTAGTTGTTTACAATATGAAACCCCTGAGTTTCTGACTTAAAACTATTTTATGGTCACTACTAGTAGGTCCTTTTAAACTTGTGTTTGTATGGCTTGAATTTTAAATTTCTCTTACACCTGTTACCCTTAGTAAATTCACTATATGAGAATAGAGAGGCTATTGGTTGAGAAACTTGCCTGCTAACGCCACCAACTATTAGCAATGGGAATAAACTCGAAAGAAAATCAAATGCCCTCTACCGATGGTAAAATGAATAAACTCAAATTGAGTGTGGGAATACATTTATCATCGAATGTTATTTGGAAATTCTCGGAGTAAATACTGATTAATGCTGAGTATTCATTCTTTAAGATTTTACATCATGCTGGAAAAGAAAGGTTTCCATAACTAAGCTACTCGTATTTAGCTATTTGTTAACCAAGTTAACTCAAAAAATGTTTGGACACCTAAATTTTCTAACTTAAATTCCTCTTTCGTTACTGTTAGTGGTTTAACTGTATATAGTTGGACGTGTTTATGAATATTTAAAAGGGGAACATCCACTTAAAGTCGTACACTAAAAATCATAATGTAAGTAATTAAAGGTAAGTTTTAAAACAGTCTAGTGGAAAATTGTGAAGATTTACAAGCATTTTAATATTTAACAAAATAGTATAATAAAATCGGTTAGTATGGTACATCTATTACCAAAATGTACTGTAAGGGCCTTCATTCCCTGATCCTAGAAATATGGGGAGGGTCAATCGCTGCGGTACGGCCCTTTCGCTATTGCCCATCATCCACTGGAGGTCATCAACAACTATTGCCACGTACTGACGCCTTTCAGTACGAACAGAGTCGCGGAGATGGGGGGTCAATCGCTGCGGTACGGCCCTTTCGCTATTGCCCATCATCCACTGGAGGTCATCAACAACTATTGCCACGTACTGACGCCTTTCAGTACGAACAGAGTCGCGGAGATGGGGGGTCAATCGCTGCAGTACGGCCCTTTCGCTATTGCCCATCATCCACTGGAGGTCATCAACAACTATTGCCACGTACTGACGCCTTTCAGTACGAACAGAGTCGCGGAGATGGGGGGTCAATCGCTGCGGTACGGCCCTTTCGCTATTGCCCATCATCCACTGGAGGTCATCAACAACTATTGCCACGTACTGACGCCTTTCAGTACGAACAGAGTCGCGGAGATGGGGGGTCAATCGCTGCGGTACGGCCCTTTCGCTATTGCCCATCATCCACTGGAGGTCATCAACAACTATTGCCACGTACTGACGCCTTTCAGTACGAACAGAGTCGCGGAGATGGGGGGTCAATCGCTGCGGTACGGCCCTTTCGCTATTGCCCATCATCCACTGGAGGTCATCAACAACTATTGCCACGTACTGACGCCTTTTAGTACGAACAGAGTCGCGGAGATGGGGGGTCAATCGCTGCGGTACGGCCCTTTCGCTATTGCCCATCATCCACTGGAGGTCATCAACAACTATTGCCACGTACTGACGCCTTTCAGTACGAACAGAGTCGCGGAGATCGTAAAACTGTCATCCTCTCAGCTTAGGTATTTGTAGGGTCTCATCTTGAGCGCAGCTTTGTCCGCCTTTTGCATTTGGTTAGACGAAGGTTTGCCAAGGGACCATAATATCGAATAAGAGACATCATCGCACCCCCGTATCTTCCCGGCTGATGCGTTTTGCAAACGAGCTCCCAAATCATACTGACCTTTTCATAATGTCTGAAAATGTATTCAAGAAGGAAGTTTTGAACTGGCTTCTATCAAAATCTACTGCCCAATAATTGGTTATTCTTGTATTTTTATTATAACTTATTTTCAATGTTATAACTACAGGTTTTATACACATTTCTGTACTACTATTTGTGCCGTATTCTGCCATGAGGATTTTTGTTGTACTGCATTGTATTGTTACCATTGTTTGTTATTGTCATATAACTTTGTTGTTGTATATTATTAATTGTTGTTATCGGTCATATCTAAGAATATTATTTATTTATATTGATCCTTATTACTATATCATTATTTATTGTTATATTGTTATTTATTGAAATACTTATTTATAGCTATTTATAATATTGTAAGTAGTTTGAACCACTATTGTAATTCTTTTTGCCATGCACTTTAATATTGATCACAAATTGTATGGCTTTAGCCGTTGAGAGAGAGAGAATAAAATAAAATATAACTAACTCACGAAATAGTTGTATTTGGTCAATAAGGTCAGTTTGGGAGGTTTCTCTCCCCCCCCCCGAAAGATTTTGTTTAACGTGCACCCATGTCCTAGATCGGTCGTCGCCACGCGAGTGAAATCTTGGGTCCAGTGATTATTTATGGTTACATTTTTATGAAACTGGTGGCCAAACGCCGGTCCCCACAGTGAGTTACAGGTGCTGATAAGAATGCTTAGGTGTCATGGTTCAGAAAACCTCAGGAAGATATACTATGCTCAATTTCAGTGCCACAAACATTCGTTAAACTAAACTTCGATTCATCTCGCTCACGAATTTAGATAATTCTATAGTTAAACATTGATTCACACAATTCTTAATTAACTTACAATATCGTAATCCATACACTCACCAGTTGAGTTTTTGTGATGGCAATGTGTTTTATACCATCTTGATCCTGAAACATACAACGTTAGTGTTAATATGTATTGCGAAGTATAACTGAAGCATAACATTTGCAGTCCATATCATATATTGAAACGAATCTATAAAAAATGATTATAAAATTGATTCCTTTGGTGTTGAGGAACATCATCTCGAGTCTATCAGGTGTTTTAGAATGGTGGAGGGTCTTTGTTGGCTGAAGCGTATCGGAGCGAACGAAGCGAGTCGGTGCGAACGCAGTGAGAATTTATCGTCTTGTCAAAACTGAAATATCCCACGCCGGCCCCCCAGTTTCGAATTCCACTTCTTGAGACGGCCGAGGTGTAAGCCATCTTGCCACACTGTATGGCCGACAGGTTAATAATACTTGATATATGTAAGGTCGGACCTCAGCCTTCGGCCTTCGGAATTGATCTGACAACCTTGAGAGGCAAGACTCTGTAATGTTACCTTTGTTGTTTGTTTACCTTTGTATATAATTTTTTATACACCTTTTTCACATCCTGAAATTCTATTTTACACTCCAGAATTGAAACCGACTGGTCATTACTGAAAACATACAAAATATTAAACACTTTCATTTGGAAATTGGAAGGAATCATTAGCGAGTTTTAAATAATAAACCGTCTAGTGAATATCGGATGAAGTTTCTTTGCCTAAATGAAACATCAATATGGCAATAATCACTAAATACCCCCGTCGCAGCAAACCTGCATACTCAGCGAATTTCCAATGCAAAATATATGTCTCAATACCACATAAAGCTGCATACCAAGATTCATAAAAATATATTCACAAATAAGCGATACATCAAATTTTAATTATCCTCCATAAGAATAACATTGGGAATGAGTACGCAGGTTTGCTGCAACAAGGAACACAAAAAATGGGTTTTTATGCTAATATCAATATAACTCAACTAGGTAAAGTCGCATACCAGTTTTTATTCATTTATGTTCATAATTAAGGGAGACAGAGCATTTAATTATTCTCCATAAGAATAACATGGGGGCTGAGTACGCAGGTTTGCTGCTACGGGAGCCTTTGGCAAAATTTTTTTGAGCAAATATCAATAGACCACAACGAGATGAAGCTGTATACCAAGTTTCGTCAGTATACGTTCACAATTAAGCGAGATATAAAAATTTTCTTTTCCTCCATAAGAATAACATTAGACAACGTACTGTGTTAAGCACTTTCAATATCTCGGTAACCAATTGACGTAGAGGAATTATCAAAATACCAAATTGTTTGTTGTTTTAAGCTGAATCCAATGATGAAAACTGAAATTTGACTATTTCAAAAATTGTATGTAAACAATTCAAAAAACCCATTTTTGGGGTACAAAACCCCCGAAAAATACCCCTTAAGGTAGAGCGATATGGCTGGTTTTCGAACTTAAAGTCATAAATGTTCCTTTACACGTTTATACCAAATTTCATCAAAATCGGACCTTTTTTACGAGAGTTATCGCACCCACGGACACACACATATATATATATATATATATACAGTTTCGAACGAATGGTGTTTTTGGGGTCTGGGGACCTCAAAACGAAAAGTTATCATGGTCCCAGGCCTAGGTCTTACCATGCCGACTACGGTAATAGCTTCTTCCCTATAGGGGAAATTCGCTAAAACTACCATAAATACTCAAATTGTATACTGATAAATCATAAATATTGACTCATACAATAAAATACACTTTGCTTTAATTAGTATGGTTTGTTTTAAGTTTTATTTTTATTTTTATTCATTCCAACAGCAGATTCGATTTACATAATTTACAATCAAGTATACTTACATGCAACAAGTAAAATCAAACAACAATATAGCAATATGCAATACATAATATTAATGATACATTAAAATGCTATAAATTCTAGCAACTCATTAGGAACACGAATACTATGGTGGTACTAGATAACAAGTTAATTAATGACAATAATAAACTAACTAAAGTAAAAACAATGTTGGGATTACAATCCTTGCTCTACAGATTTAAGTGTGTTTCGTTCCGTGAATAACATAACATAAACATAAACATAAACATAAATTTCTACATTACAGGGTTACCAGAGTTATTAAGAGGGGGTTCTAGCCACGAAAGATTTTCCACGTTTCTACCTGATTCTCCCGTTAAGCCGAACAAGTTAACGTATAATCTCCGTTACGTCCTCAACGGATTATCGGTCAGTGGTTTATGACTAATTTATCAGAGATTCGTTTAAAAAGTTAAACAAAGACCTAGCAGTCTCAGTGGCTAGACTAATCTCAAACATATTGTCTTACTTGTTTTTGTCAGATATCACTCACAGAATAATTTAGTGATCCCTGTATCTCAAATAACAACAATCCGTAGTCACTTAAATTTGTCATGGTGGTTCCCCTAAGGCTGTGAATTTACTTTAAGGCTGTATTTTACGAAATTACCTCAGGGCTATACCCCGCCAGCTATCAAAATTTCAATGTTAAACCAAAAAATATGTATGTGTTGTATGTAGGACATAAAATCTGTATTGGATATTGATTGGTTAACAATGTTAATTCCATAAAAAGCATTTGTAGTGCATATTTGAAGTATTTAGTTAAGATTGGTAGTAAATAACAGAAGCTCATGGAGTTATGTATATTTACAAAATACGACTCAGTCACCGACTGACTTACTGATCACTGCGTATCTCAGTAACAACGTCTATGAAGCTGACACTTTGCAATGTGGTTCCCCTTATGCTGCAGATGTGTATAAGGGTGGGTTAAAACGAAGTCTTATAGGCCTCCGCCCCATTGGACTTTGATGACAACCTTATGAGCATTAGTATTTTCTGGCCCTCTTCAGATGAGATTTGGTAGCAACATACCAGGGTAAAACATAAGCCTTTTCCCGTTCCGTGCAGTTATTTTAGGCCCAAGCCCCCCAGACCTTAAAAATACTTTTATTTTGGCAACAACTTTGTGAAGGAGCTATTAACTATGCACCAATTAGGACCTTATCTCCGGGTCAAGCAAGCTTTTATTTGAGGAAAAAAAATATTGTATACATACTTTTATTAAGGCCATAATATTTGTTGGCCATTAGCAGATTAAAAAACCAAATCATAATTTCGGAAAGGATTTTAAGCAGAACAGTTAATTAAAAACGTATTTTCATTTTAGAACAATATTTATTAAAAAAATATAAAAAAACAGCATCATACGTGGGGGAATATTGGTTTAGTCAATTAACTTGTTTAGCGTCATTAACTTTTAAGCCATTTAATGACCTGCTAAAAAACCTAAATAATACTTATACTATCTTTAACTTATTAGTGTCAAACACGTTGTGTACCGTACCGAAAACTGCAACTAAAACAGAATACTCCACAGCGTTTGCCGGCCGTAAAATAAGCCCGTATATTACTCGAGCAAATAACAATTACATTTATTGAGCTCTTATTTGTCACTATAAACTCAAAAGCGTTTTAAATTATAGCAGGGGCAATTGGAACATTAACGCTGCGAGTACGCCGCCTTGCGGACGACCATTCATTGTCGGGTAAACATAACATAAACGCGATTATACATAGAGCTCTGCGTCCTGCGCAGTAAATCAGTCATAAGTCATTAATGTCTATGGCTCCATATCACCATGATCGTTTATGAGCCATCAATGACTAATGACATGGCCGGACGTGTTATCAGCAGCTACTGCGAGGTCTTGGCTTATCACATTACGGTATTGTTCGCGACACGCCTCGGTTGCAAAATTTTAATGCGATTAAATAATTGGGTCGATAAATGTGATGAGATTAAAGAACTGTAAAATGTATCGGTTGAATAGCACATTAACAATTCAATAAACATATATACCGAGCAGGAAATAATAGTTTTTTATTGAATGAATTTCAGCATTAAAACTCATTTCTCACCTGTTGTAGTTACGAGCATTTTAAGTAATGAAAGTAATTGTCCCATGACATGAGTTTTTCCATTGATGAAGTATGAGTGGAAGAGCAAAGAAAAATGCACTCAGCAAAATTAAATAAAGAAACTTTAAAATTGGCATGTATTAACGATTACTACAGTTGATTATTTGCCATTTCGGTTGAGATTTTATGATAGCCCACCTTATACAGTACCTTATACAGCCATATATGTGCAGTATTTAGATTATACTGCATTCGATTAAATTTTACATACAATTTGTTTTAAAATATCATCACTTTACATTTTTCTTAGTTATCATTGAACCTTGTGATTAGCTGTCGCAGCGAGAGCATAAATGAACGTTGGTATGTATGTGTTTTCGTTTTGAAGTTTTTGTTTTTATATTTGTATTATGAAAGTTGTAAATTGACACAACTAGTACCAATTATGATCTGTAAATTCTGGTTAATTCATGATTTATGACTTTAAATCTTTGCAGATTTTCTTAGACCAACCACGCCTTAAAAATCGATACTGGATATTGGAAACGTGTTATATTGTTACATGAGACCAATATATTTTTGAAAGTGCAATGTTTGAGTTAGATTCTATGCTCCTGAATATTTAACAGTTGCCAATGGAACATTGTTCACAGTTACGCACTTTTATAGCCCAATCCAATAAGTACATTCAACCTTCTTTATGTAATCTTTCTGAAAAGTAAGTTTTCCAGTCTAATTTCCCTTAAGTTTTCATCAAATTGTTGTATCGTTCATCTCAGGCATGAAGCCAGGAATTATTTTACAATTCCTGTAGGTAATATATGCCGTACTCAAATTAATAATCACTAAAGCTCTTTGCAGCCTTACGTTCCGTTGTTTTACAATGACATTCTCCACACTCGGCGGCACCGTTTCCCTAAACTGTTCTGTAATATATGCAGGCACACAACAGACCCGAAGCTAAACATTGACGCCTCTTCTCCACCCTCGCAACTAATTTACATTCAGTGAAAGTTGCGCAACCAAGGTCATCACCCTGAAGGGTCCAAAGGGTTGTTTGAGACAGTCGTGCTGCTTCCCTCACCGCGGTAAGTCTTAGTCTTTACTAAATTATACCGGGTGTCCACAAATTATTAGTACAACTTTGTTCAGTAATAACACAAACGATTGTATAAATTAGGTTTATATTGTTTTATTTACATAAAGGACTAACAAATAAGTTGTCTTCTGTCTACCTATACGCAAGACAACTTATAGGTGTTAGTACCTCCATTATATATTTTTGGCCCCCCCGATTTTATATTTTTGCTCCCCCCAATTTTTATTTTTGTTGTTTATTTTTTGAACTTTGCCCTCCATTAGTGGCACGGACAATGTCAAGGTGGTGTTCGGGTTCCATCCAAGTGTTCTCCAACGTTTGTGGTGAAACATGAAGAAGGCTGTCGTAATTCTTTCTCTAAGCTCATCTACTGTATCTACCTGTGTTCTGATAATAATATCCTTTATGATGTCCCATACGAATAAATCACAAGGTGTGATATCAGGAACACGAGGTCTTTTGGCTTTTGGCTATCCAATGTGACAAATTCCCTTCCTTGGTTCCTCCTTATCTCTTCTGGGGGCTTGACTCCCAGTTGAGCCTGAGTATCCAGGCCCGGGGTGTTTTACCGGGTTGACATCTGGTTGTGTCTCAGTAAGTCTTGGTTCTTCGAACAGGTTTACTATTACTAGTATGTTGCATATAAATTTGTATGTATTTATATTAATATAAATATATATATAAAGTAAATATAAGTAATAATATAAATATCAATCCTAATATTTCTATTTATAAAGACATTTTTTTTCAGTGGCTTTAAAACTAATTTTAATCTGGTCTTGCATTTATTACATTACCACTTAGACTGAACCAGATATGATAACTAATAATTTAACCGTAATATTTTTATGGTTATGATCTGTTTGCAAAATGTGTTCTGCAAATGACGATTTTTGTGACGTCATGTTTTTAGATCGTATGGCCTGTAATGTATGTGTTCTTTGTATCTGGATTTGAAACTTCTCCCTGTTTTGCCGATATAGTAACTGCTACAATCACTAAAAGTTGATTAATTTTAAAATACCTGGTTTTTCAAATTCATTCTTTTGAAGATTTCTTTTGCTGGTTGATTTGTTGATTAGATGGAATGAGTTATTTATTGTTTTGTAACTTACTTTATATTTTGAGTGATCGAATGTTTCCCTGATTAATTTGTTTATTGTGGAACTATAAGGTACACACATAAACTTAGTTTTAGATTCATCATTTTTAATTTTTATTTTTTATTTTTATTTTCAATCATTTTTTCAAAGATTTCGGCCTTTCATTCAATGATCACCAGATTACTTAACATTCCAATGTCACAAGAAAATTATAAAGAAGAGAAAAACATATTTAAATACTTAGAAAAAATCAATGGTTATAAATCAGACTTAATCGAAAAAATGATTCAAACAGGTAGAAGTTTAAAATGAAGATACAATGAACAAATACAGGCCATACGATCTAACAAGACGTCACAAAAATCGTCATTTGCAGAACACATTTTTCAAACAGATCATAACTATAAAAATATAAATGAGAACCTACAAATTTTGGAATACGAAAAGAAAGGACAAACAATAAATACTAAAGAAGAACTCCACAATTATACAAACTTCCAAAATGACAAAGTAAATTTACTCAACATAGTGCAAACAAATGCGCGAAACCCACTATTTGACAAAATTAATGAAATTAGACGATCAAAGAAACAACTTCACCAACGGTTATAAGCTAAGAAAATATAGCATATGAAAGTTACACCATTTTGATTTAATCTGATTGTCTTTGTTTATTTTTACATTAGGTTAATGTACTTACACTGTGAAGATGACATAAAAGTCGAAACACGTGTCGTGTAAAATAAAAATGACAAAAGGGTACTAAAGGTTTATTCCTTTAATTCTTATTAATATTATATTGGTAGCCCTAATTTGTGAATCAAACATCTATAATATTATAAAGAAGAGGTGGTTTCTGTCTGTCTGTCTGTCTGTCTGATGTTCCGGGTGAACGCAAAAACTACTGAACCGAGTGGGCTGAAACTTTACACATAGGTAGATCTTGAACCCATGCAACACATAGGCCTATTCATTTCCTTAAAATCCCCTCGGGCTACGCCCCGTGAACATCCTACGTTTCAATGTTTACATTTCAGAAGAAAGTAAACATTCAGAAACTGTAATGCGAACAGCTGTTGGTACTTCAATTTGACAGCTTAAAGAGCAGAAGCAAGAACAGCTGTTTCAAGCTAACTAAAATGGAAATTGCATTGACTAAAGAGCGGGTAGAGAGAACCCCTGTGCGAAGAACGGGTACCTTAGCTAGCTATTAATTAATATTAATGAACAAAAATATTAATGTGGCTTCATCTGGTTGTTGGTCTATTCTTATTTGCACAAAAAACCATTGTTACCGATACTTCCTGTACCCCCCCACGATTTTATATTTTTGCTCCTCCCCCGATTTTTATTTTTGCCCCACCTCCGATTTTATATTTTGCTCCCCACCTCTTCGATTTTATATTTTTATTTTATGTCCCCCCCTATTTTATATTCCCCCCCGATTTGATATATTTGCAACCCCCCTATTTTTATTTTTGCCCCACCCCCGATTTTATAATATGTTCCCCTCTTTTCGATTTTATATTTTTATTTCATGCCCACCACATTTTATACTTTTGCCCTCCTGATTTTATATTTTTGCTCACTCCGATTTTAATTTTTGCTCCCCCCAACGATTTTTATTTTTGCCCCACCCCCGATTTTATATTCCCCCCTCTGCAATTTTATATTTTTAATTTAGTCCCCCTTTTTATATTTTTGGCCCCCCCCGGTTTTATATTTTTTGCCCCCCCTGATTTTATAATTTTGCACCCCCCCGATTTTTACAAGAACAGCTGTTTCAAGCTAACTAAAACTGAAATTGCATTGACTAAAGAACGGGTAGAGGAAACCCCTGTGTGAAGAACGGGTACGTCAGCTAGCTATTAGTTAATAATAATGAACAAAATCTGGTTGTGGTCTATTCTTATTTGCACAAAACACAATTTTTCCCCCCCGATTTTTATTTTTGCCCCAAACCCGATTTTATATACTGCTCCCCCCCTCTTCGATTTTATAATTTTATTTTATGTCCACCCATTTTATATTTCCCCCTCATTTTATATTTTTGTCCCCATTTTATATTTTCGCCCCCCCATTCTATATTTTTTGTCCCCCCCGATTTCATATTTTTTGCTTCCCCCCAATTTTATATTTTTGCTCCCCCCAATTTTTTATTTGTATTTTTTTCCCCCACTTTATATTTTTACCCCCCATTTTTTGTTGCCCCCCACCGATTTTATATTTTTCATCTCCCCATTTTCATTTTTGCACCACTCCCCCCCTCTTCTATTTTATATTTTTACTTTATGTTGTCCTCCCTCTATTTTATATTTTTTGCCCCCCTCCCCGATTTATATTTTTTGCCTCCCCCAATTTTATATTTTCGCTCCCCCCAATTTTGTATTTGTATTTTATTTCCCCCATTTTATATTTTTGCCCCCCATTTTTTGTTGCCCCCGATTTTATATTTTTGCTCCCCCAATTTTTATTTTTGCCTCACCCCGATTTTATATTTTTATGTTATGTCCCCCTCCATTTTATATTTTCCCCCTCCCCAATTTTATGCTTTGCTCCACCCCACCTATTTTATATTATGCCCCCCTCCTGCCCTCCCCGATATTTTTTTTATTTTTTTTTACTAGAGTTCTTTTATTTCTAAAAGCGAATCCAAAGTGTTGCGTGTACCGATTTGGAGTCGCAAACCACACGCCGTTTACTACCCGACAGAGTTCCTCGACTTAGCAACAGGACCCGATCTAACTGCCAGTATATTTCGTTGACTTTGATTTAATTGTATATTAAACGTGTAAAATGCCATTTTAATATTGTAAAATAATGTGGATAGTTATTTGCTTTAGTTAATCTACCATTTATATACAACCCGTACGAAGGACGGGTACACAGCTAGTATGTATATATAGTAGTGCAAACTATATCTAAAGAATAAATTAGATATATATATATATATATATATATATATATATATATATATATATATATATATATATACATATATTTATTTATTTATAAATACAGTTTTGAACGAATGGTGTTTTTGGCTTCTGGGGAACTCAAAATGAAAAGTTATTATGGTTCCGGGCCTAGGTATTACCATACTGACTACGGTAATAACTTCTTCCCTATAGGGGAAATTTGCTAAAAATGCTGAAACATTTTTAAATAATTGTTGTTAACAAAAAGTGCAGGTTTTTGTTAATATTTGTATGCTACATATCACGACTGATAAACGAATAACCAAGGTGTACCATGTAGCTAGGCCCTTGACGGCTCTCTGACTGGTCTATACTAGTACAGAGGTCAAAATTGGGTACAGAAAAATGAAGCTGTCTCAGTAAGTCTTTTGGCTATCCAATGTGACAAATTCCCTTCCTTGGTTCCTCCTTATCTCTTCTGGGGGCTTGACTCCCAGTTGAGCCTGAATACCCAGTCTAGCCAAGTCCTTGGAGGGAGTAGTGGATCTTCCTTGCAGCCTGGGACGGGTGCTTGGGAGGAAGGGCCCTTACCCGACGACGGTCTTCGGTATACCGGGCTGGGGGACGAACCGACCTGGGGCCACCCGACCCCTGAGAGGTTGGAGGCTCTGTGCGATGGCGGTCCTGTCTGGTGGACTTAGGGGGACGTCGGGTTAGAGGGTGAATCGTCCTGGGGTGTTGTCACCCACAGAGCCCGGGAACTAGGTAAGGCTCTCTTTCCCTTTCTGGAGCGAGGTAGACTGACCCCATCCTACCACCTTTCCCATCCCTCTTTTCCCTTTTCCGGTGGCTGTACAATATCCCAAGGGAGACGTGCCTAGCCGGCTATGCTGGGGCCTCCTAATCACCCCAAAAACAAATAAACAATCTACCTAAAATATCAATACATAAATAACAGGTGTGTAAAAAAAATGTTTCATACAAAAATCTAAGATTATTTTATTTTATTATTAACCATAACATATTTAATTCAAGTATTTAAAATTCAAACAAATACAAATACTGTATATGGCTGTGTATCGTTTAAAATATGTATTAACACGTTATTTTATGTTTATTGGTATACATAATTAAATACCAAAATGTTTTACAGATATTTTGATTAATTAAATTTTCCGAAGGATAGGATCGATATTTTAATGTTATATTCGTGGATGTTTAAGTAAGAACATAATACTTATTCAATCGCAATAATTGGAAATGAGTTTTTTGTGTGTTTTGTTACTTAACATATATAAAAGTCAACTAATCCTGTAATCTCGTATCTATCACGCGGAAATAATTAAAACAATTTTCGTCTATTTCGTCACGCCGGCGCCGCGCCGTTCCCGATTCAGTTTGGAGCAGCAAAATGCTCCGGGCCCCGGCGCTTTGGACCGAACCATTACCAGAAGCCCTATTATGAGCACAAATTTCCACAACATTTCGCAGGTGGAATTAAGCCGTGGTAGGTTATCTGTCCATTAAATGCAACAATCAGTGTCGGCCATCTTGGAGAGGCGCGCGCCGCCGATGTATCGACCTAGCTAGGTCACTGCCTCCCCCCCGCCCCCTCACTTTACGTTTTGACCCCTGGAATTACAACCCCGGAATAACACGCCCGAACCAACAACCACAGAGAGTGCACCGACAAATTTGCTCGCATAAAATACAACTAGTACCGACCCTAATGGGGGGTTTCGTGGTTGAAATGCATGAGGCGGCAAATTTCTCCTTATAAATAGGTATCTGTAAAAATTTGTTTAAAGAAAATTATTTTGGACTTCAGTGTGAAGGTAAATGTAAAATGTGGTTTCATACTAGATGCGTTCATATCCCGAAAGGCAAGTATGAACAGATAGTAAGCCTAGGGGATCTAATTGCGTGTTCTGCTCTCAATGCAAGGAAGACAAGGCGGAGGGATATGAAACTGAGGACGCCGACATTGAGGCTCAATGTATGGGCAAATCGTGCACAATGATTAATCTCATGAAAGATAAAATATCTAATCTGGAAGAGAGTCGTGCTAAACTCTACAAGATCATCGAAGACCTGGTCAGTGAATTTAAGCAAGATAAATCCGACTGCACTTTGACAACTTCAACTTGTTTGCTACGCCGGGAAAATAGTTCCCCGACTTCTTTCACTGAAGTCCTAAAAACCGTGGCTGTCAAGGAAAAGGACATCTTTCCTTCAAATAAGTGCTTCGATAACAGTTCTAGATCTGGTAAACTACCGCACTCAATGGAAAAATCAATTCCTACACCCCCCCCCCCCCAACAACTCTGCCAGACTAGGGCCCATCTCGTGTAATGGTTCCAGTTCTACGTCTGAGCAACGGGATAGTGACAATGAGGGTTTTACTCCAGTATTTGACTATTTAAAAACAGCCTACTTTGCCCTATTTCAATCCACTCTTGACTACGTGATTATTTTCTGGGGCAATGGCCCGTATATCGACATGTTCTGAAAATACAGAAGAAGGTAATTAGGATCATGGCAAAAGCTAAACCAATAACCCAATAAATTGTAGACCAATTTTTAGGAATCTTAGAATTTTAACTGTTGTCAATTTATATATTTTTAACATTCTGTTAACTAGTTTTAAGAATATTAACTCCCTCACTGTCAGGAGAGACCTGCATAATTTTAACACTAGACATAAAAATATGATTGATGTGCCTTTTGTTAGGTTAGAGAAAACAAGGTCAAGCCACAGAATCTTGGGATTGAAATGCTTAAATAAACTGCCTAAGGAATTTTTGCAGCTCCCGTTCAAAACTTTCAAACTTAAGATCCTGAATTGGTTAATAGATAATTCTTTCTATAATGTCAAAGAATTTCTCGAAATCCTATCCTCCGAGATTATCATATAGAAAGCATGAAATTTAGCCTATTTATTTATTTTGTATTTTAAATGATACTTTGCACCGTACTCTTTGACCCCTCCTGTTGTATTTGTTTCAGTGTCAGTATTAAGTCACTGTTTTGTGTGACTTGTTTGTGTCTGTTTCTGACTAGTGTTGTAACAAACATATATACAACCTTGACTATACCAAATCATGTAACTTGTCAACTGGTAATAAAGCATTGATTCTTGATTCTTGATTCTTGTATGCAATGCAGTTGTCTGCTTGCAATATTGAGCGGAGCAAGTATTTTTTTAATCAATACAAGATTGGCGCCTCCTCTGCGTAAACGTGGAATTTACGTAAGAACAAACACATACATTTGTTATAATTAATTATTTAAGGTAAACAAACCACTGACTTAAACAAAAAACAATTGCACAGACAACTACTGTATTTACAAACAGCTGATAGTAACAGTCTGCAGTTATTAGATATGATCCTTATATAACAGCTGTATAATCAACAAATAGTAAATAAACCAAATAAAATATTTCTTCTATTAAAATAGCATTGTAACTTTAAAGGGTCGTAAGGCAGAACCCTGATGTCAGATTTGGACCATTTAAAATGTATACCTTCCCATAGTTGGTTGCTATGCCGTGCCAAATTCCGTGCGGATCACTGCAACCGTTCAGAAGGAGTACGTGGAAATAAAAAGCCAGTGTAGTATAAGAGCTACGCTCAAAAATACCAAATCATAAACGTCTCCTGAGGTCTTAAGCTGGGATTTTATTTGATTGATATAGTAGTGGATTCGTGCAACGCTCTTTGGGATTAGTTAAACAGCTTTAATATTTTTATGCAATTCATATTTATTTAAAATGTGATATTATTACTCGTTTAGCAATTTACAAAGAATTTGTTTGATTTAGAACACATGCAGATCTACTTCAGTTGTTAAGCTTAAGTAGTATAAAAATACATTCGTAACTTGCGATTATTGATAACATTCGGCCATAGTGTTCATAAGCCCAGAAGGAAAGTAAACCGATGTATTGGGTTTTTTATAATTTAAAAAATCTTAACGACCCTAAAATAGTAGAAAATATTAAATGATTAAGCATAAGTAGATCGTAATAAGATGTGGGCAGGACGTTTTCTTACTAAAACTATTTAATTTGTATGCACGTTTTAATAACTTATGGTTCCCAAGTTAGTAGTCAAAACTAGGCACGGTTAAAATGACAAAGTAATTCAATGGAAAGTTATAAGGCAAGTCAAATGTCAGAGGCATATTGCAATATTTGTTTAGATGCCATCGCTCCTCTCAAAGATACAATCTGTAGCTGATAATTTAAAATGTCTCGCGGCGGGCTTAAAAATTATCAAGAGAATAATTTCAGACTTACTCTTACCCTAGGCAAATTGTTGAAATAAACTAAATTATTCGTTCCTGAGCTATGCGGAAAATGCTCTAAAACAAAATGTTTATATCCAAAATATTCGTGGGAAAAATCCAGAAAATGTAATAATTGTTTACCCATTAACATTTGAATAATCATATACGCAACATAATTTGATGATGGTTGAGGACATAAGGCCATTCAAAAAACGGTTGGTGTCATTTTGTTTTCAATAGTTTAAAATATTTTGTCCTGGTAATTTAAAAACATTTAGGTAACAAATAAAACTCTTTGGTGGTACAAATTTAATTTTGCAATTTACAAACTACGAGGTCGTTTGCTAATTAATCAGTTCTGAAAACTAGTTTCAACCGGTAATATAAACAAAACTTTGGACCTAGGTGCTCTGTGCTCGATGATATACTATAACCAAGAAGGAACGGAATGAGAGGGTGCGGGGGCCGCACGCCCTGCTAACCGAGCACCGCGCGGGACTCCATTTTGTTCAATCCTTTACGACCTCTTGTTTCTTTTGTTTTGTATTCAAGAATGCAAGAGCGCGATGCGATACGGGCTTGTCACATAAACTAGTAGAGAAACGACTTGAGCGTCCGCCAGGATCGCGGAGTCTCGTAAACCCCGTTCAGACGACGTTTATGCGGCGGCCGCTGGCCCCTGTCCGACACCGACCGCCATTAATTAAATATTTAATTATTCATCGGTAACTTTATGTAGCTTTTGATGAAGGCATGAAATAAATGGATTAGTTTTCCACTGATTCCGTTCAGTAATGGAGTCCGACAGAATTTGTCCACTCGTCCATTTGATTACTCAGTAACTGTTATCATTAAATGAGACATGAGATTACCATTAGAGCGGGATAGTGTGAGTATTAAAAACTAGCTAATCTTAAACATTCATTCATCATTACTTCCGCGATATAGTTCTAAATGGGTTATCTTACTAATATTTAATAAGCTGTTTTTGGTTCTATGGTCACTTTATAGGTATCCATAGAACGTATGAATAAATTAACGTATGAGTCTTAAGCACTCCTTAAATCCAGATATAAGTAAAAAGGCAACTTACAGCTTGCCGATGATCTAATAGGTAGTAGACAAAAACTAAATTCTTAACATTTATATTGATAACACAAATTAAAATATCTTAGTAATAGTTGTTAGTAAGATTAATAATAGTTAGGTAACAGACATTAAACAAATGATATTTCACAATAATTGTAGGTCTGTATCTATATATATTTAAAGAAAAAGCCGACTTCTGTGGCCAGGCTACTGGCAAAAATAATACGTTTAATACTATTGTTTATGTTTTATTTAAAAACCTTCGACGTCTATAGTTAATGGTAAAACATAGTACAGAAGCAAGACCAGTTGTTTTAAACTAACTTCTACAATTACTTCAAAATATAAACTAATAGAACTTAATATAAGCTGGTTAATCAGGAAAGAAAAATATTTTCTAGAATTCGAGCAACTGGACTCAAAAATTGTGAATATCATTGCAATTTGCAATAATTTTATGATTACTACAAACACATTTTTGATAAACCGTCAAGTACGATTTTTTTAACTTTCATAAAATTGAATTTCTATGTAAAGTTGGTCAGTGTTCGGGCCTCGTATATCATTTACAATTATTACTCTTCCAACCAACCCAATCTGGAGATTACATTCATTCGGGCGTAGAGAAAGTCTTCGTTAATTAAAATAACTTTTGAAAAGAATCCGTGGCCATAATGGCTGCGGCCACCTGCGGTCAAAACCAGTTCCAGTGGCGGCCATATTGGAGCACAGCGCCTGCGCGTTGGCGCGCGGGAATCACTGCGCAGGCGATCCGCAAATCCCCATGCCGCGCCGCGCCACACACTGTGGTTCCACTGGCTGTTTTCCCCGTGGTAATTACTATGTGCAGATTATCATAGTTTGCTTTATGGGCTGTCACTTTCCTCAACTTAGAGGACCTTGCATATTAGTGAATTTCCTATGGAAAGTGAACTATTAGCATGACCCGCACGATGAAACTTGCCCGGGACCACCACAGAAGTTCCTAACATGACCCCCTGAACACGTTTTGGGGGTCGTTCAAAATGATGTGTGTGTGTGTGTGTGTGTGTGTGTGTGTGTGTGTGTGTGTGTGTGTGTGTGTGTGTGTGTGTGTGTGTGTGTGTGTGTGTGTTTGCACTCTATCAGTTGCACTTTTTGTCCGATTTACTTCAAATTTGGTAGGGACATTCCTTACTATAATCAGTTGGATAAGTTTGTTGGGCAAAACAATCGGAAAACTGTAAACCCCTTTTTGGGAATTATCTTTCAAATTTTTGTGTTTTTGGGCCCAAAAAGGATCAAAAAATCCCCGGATGTAAAATTAATGCATGTGAAAAGATTGGAATTAGTAAAGCGAAAGTTGTATGCCCTCTCTTGTCATTCTAGCATAAATATTTACCGAGTTATTAAAGAAAATATGTATCGCCTAAACACAGTGTTCGTTATCTTATGAGGGTTTTACATTAGAAAAGTCTGTTATTCATTTGTTGGTGCACTTTTATCATCCCCAGCAACCTCACGCCTACTTTCAAGCCCGTCTGGACTTTCTCCTAACCTTATAATGGCGCAAAATTGTATTCCCAGCATTGCAAGTAAATGAAACCAGGAGCATCAGAACAGCCAAAAATCAGTGTTTTCAGATATCAATAAAATTTAGAAAAATGTGTGTTTTTACATTGATTATGAGTTTTAAAAGTTTTTGATGTGGAAATTCACTTCCCTCACGGCAGCGTACTACGTGCGAACTCGTTTAGTAAATGACGTGATTAAGTAATAAACTAGCAGTACAAAAACTTTTAAGAAGATAAAAAGCCCTACCTATTAATTATTAGTTCTATTAGAGGAAGAGCAATAGATTGGGTGTCTTCGTTTCTCATTGTAAGATCACAAACTGTGGAGATCTATTACATTGGTAAGGGTGGTTGTCTTAATAAACATCAGTCCAAGAGGAAATTATCGTCAGCTCCGGGGTTCCGTAAGGATCGGTCCTTGGACAAATCCTTTTTTTATGTTTCGTTAATGATATTGCCAGCAGTGACCCTGGCGTTTATTTGAGTTTGTTCGCCGACGACAGTTCCCTTAGTATTTCTAACAAATGTAGATGCTTTCTTGAGGTAGATTATTTCATTAAGTGTAGTCATCTGTTTCAGTGGTTCAGCGAAAATCACCTTCTTGTAAATACTGATAAAACACAGTTTATCGATTTTAAATTGAAAGACCTTCATGGCATGTTTACTAAATCCACTGTGACGATTGGTGATACTGAAATTGAATCTAGTCAGCAAACAAACTTTTTGGAGCTTGTCATTGACTCCCGTCTTAATTTTTCTTTTCACATTGCTGAGGTTTGTATTAACCTGAGCAGTTGTTTGTTTATCCTCCGTCGTTTGGCCTTTTCCAAGTAGAGAAGTTCTGTTGTCACTTTATTATGGATGTTTTTTCCCCATATGGTCTTCGGAGTGGCTATTTGGCGATTCGAAACGGTGAAGCATAAGCAAGTGTTTCGTTGCCGAAAGAAGGCGCTTCGGTTGATTTTTGGAATGAAAAGGTCTGAATCATGCAGGGGAGTTTTTTCTTTAAAAAATATGCTGACATTACCTTGCTTGTATATCTTGGAATTTTTAACATTTTTGGTCAAAAACAAGGAGTTATTTCAGTCTCGTAATCAAAATACACGTTATAGCTTCAGAAACAATCTTTCCATTCCACGCCATAACACAGCTCATTTTGAAAAACAAACATACTTCTCATCTATAAAACTGTTTAACTCTTTGCCCATACAACTAAAACAGGAATTATATGTTACTAAATTAAGACGTCAGACAAAGATTTTTCACATAAACAAGGAATATTACAGGGTCCATAATTTTTTCAATGACAATTTGTATTTTAATTTCAAATGTTTTTAGTTATTATTTTTGTTTGGTTATTGATTTTATTTTAAGCTGTTACACAATGCAAAAAAATGTGACTTGTTTTCTATGCTATGTATATAGTCTGATGGCAATAAAATTATTTTGATTTGATTTATTTTATCTGTGCAAAATATCGATAGAAAGTGTCTGAGGTAGCCACTTTTAGTCTTTTGTGTTTAATGGTCACAGTACATAAGTTCTAGCCTAGTAACACTTTATTCATTTTAATAAAATTTAGTCATCATCCTGACGTTTTCACGAATACAATAAATGTATGTTTATTTTCAGGGACGTGTAAAAATTACAGTTGTCAGGGTAAAATAAAAATAAAATGGCCGTCAGGCTTAAAATAAAAATTATATTAATGAAGATATTCTTCTTTTTGATTATTTTGTTTATTTTATAAGAGATCCATTTGCCCGCACAAATGATAAACGTTCGCCCGGCGCCGGCGCCACAGCATCACAGACAGCCATCGCCGCTGTTAAAAATTCACCCCAAAAAGGCTTAGTTGAAGACTCTCTTAACTCCGGCATAAAATTGCGAGGCTATCTCCTCCGTCTACCTGGAAGAGAGCAGTCTGATAAAATAAACAAAGTACCATTATGGCGGCAATAAAACAGATAAAACAATAAAGTCGTAAGCGCGCGGAGCAGCGGGACTCGAGCGACTATATAAAATGCATAAGAAGCTGGCGGAGACGCTTACACGTTAATGTCGCTATAAACCCGTTATTGTGACAAGTGTTTGAATATTGTATCGGCAGCTACGTTTAATAACGTGTTCTAAACGTGGTGTCGTTTTGTCTCCATCTCCGCGCCGTAAAGTCCGCCTTTAATGCGTCAATTAAACGTTACAAGACGTTAAAATTAATGGACTATTTCGATGGTCGCGTCACCACTGCTCACGTATGAATGACTCGAGGGTCTTGAGGGTTAAGTATATGTGTTTATAGCCTAACAGGTGGCTTCTCCAAAAATGTTCTGGACCTTGTAAGCACGAATTGTTCGACCTCGCTATTCCGTTTATTGCACTTCTGGATCCAACCACATTTAAATTGATTATTATTTATAACAGTTTTTAACGCGTGCGATTGGTTCGGATGAATATTAAAAGCAGATTTAAGAACACAATTAAGGTGCGCACCAACTAGATCGGCATTTATCTTATAAAACAAGTTAAGTACAACACTGCGTGGTATACCGGGCGGGGAAAGACAATTATCAACACAAGGCTAAGTATGACTAAGTCAAATTAAACAACTCCGTTAGGTTAACATTTAAACCTTGAAGCCTATTGGTCGAGGCCATAATAATTTGTGTATGTTTTAAATAAAAAATAAAAATATCACAATGATAAATCTAGAGGAATGAATCTTTACGTTGAGACAAAGTGCTTCTATCAAATTAAGATTGCAGAAAATAAAAATCGCTAGATACAAATACTTGTGATGATAATAACGATAAGAAATTATAACATGTAAAGTTTTATGTTTATTTTTAAACGGGGCTTTTTACAAACAATGCCGTCATATAGAATGGTTATAGTAAGAATGCAAACTAACAATCGTAAGCGTTCTGATTAACGATAGTGACCTTGTAGTTCAACGATGGTTGACTTTTGATTAATGCCAATTACATTCAGTTAGCATTCAATTCGAGTTAAGTAATAATTTTGAAGCGTGCTATGATCAAGGATTTTGAATTGTTATAGTTTCTAAAGGATTATCATAACCAGTTTGGCGCTCTGACGTTATTATGTTTATGTAGGATTGAGTCGTGACTAACCCACCACTATGTCACGCCTCTCTAAGTATAGTATTAATTTTGTCATTTTGTTCACCGCGGGAGGGGCGAACCAACTGCCAACTGCCTTTCCGGTTGGTCAGCTGTTTGTCGGAAACGTCAACGCTAAGCCTCGTTCCCTCATAAGGACAGTGGCTGTGGTTGGTTTTGTTTATGGAATTCGTATCGTTTAATTTTGCCAACATCTTTTGTTTGCTCTGGCTATTCATTATCAAAATGAGGAACTAAGCTTCAGCCCACTCGTCTGAGGGGTCCAAGTGAGGGGTTTTCCTACCCATCAACACGTAACATACTGCTGTACAGATGCCCCCAGTCATCACGCACCTTTGGACCGGGGAAGGCATCAACATGACGGAATAAGCACGAAGGTTTGACTTCGCATATGCACCTGTGATACCTGGGAACTGTGCCTATGAATTGTTGTGTTATTATTGTTCCAGAGGATTTATTTATGACTGTTGATTAGTTTTAAGTTGTTGCTTGGTTTTAAGTTTTTTTGTTCAGGTTTCCAATTTGGGGCCGGCCCTTGGCCGAAGGTTTTCCGGGTGTCATTTGGCTGAATTGTTCTAAATTACGGTAATCCAAATTTAATTTTGAAATTAGCTTTGCCTCTTTATATTTGGGTGTCTGTGTATATTTGTATTCAGGAGAAATCGGATAACAGGATTTATTTATTACCGGATATAACAACATTGTTATTGCCAATGTTTGTTATCTTCTGCCAGAGTTTATTTCTTGTTGTATTTGTGCCAAGCTTGGGGTATAGCCCAACCATTGCATTCCTTGTTATTTTTTTTTGTTCTCAATTAAACTTATCTTTGGCAGTCTCCACGGTAATTGTTTAGCATTGCTCGTAGCGTAGGTCTGTGAGCCCTCTTCCCGTCCCGTGCTCATGGTAGCACGTTTCCAGGTTAGGTTCTGGGCCGCGGGCGGGCAGAGGGGTCTCAGGATATCCTAGATAAATATTAAATATTTATTTTAAGATTCGAAAATTCTTTGAAGCCATAATGCTCACAGCCTCGTTATAAAGTTTTATAGGCAGATACGATGTTATTCAGTCCTTAATTTAAAAAAATGCCTAGACTATTTCATTAATTAGTTAATCCAAATACTGTATTATATGAAAAGTTATCTATCTCGTCTGGTAAATACCCGTTTGAGTATACATTTCAAATTGAAGTTTAAAAGGTTCCATGTAGAGCGTGAACGTTTATTTTACTGAAATATATCATGTTCTCCTTCTTCATCAAAGAAAAGGTAGGGATTTAACTACAATAACATTTGATAGATTCACTTTAGTTTTTAAGATTTATAAATAGAAAGATTGTACAGTAAAGTTCATCCAATCACGAGTGGCATATTACAAATTTCCACGGATTGAACACAAAGCGCCAGAGCGCCATCAGAACCGATCCCTGAGATGTCCATCTCATTTTCCGACTTGCTGCGGTGGTCAGACGCTTGAGGGATTTTCAACCAATTTTAGGGATACTTCAACGTCCCGTGGGATGAAACGGGATTGTGGAATTATGTGGGATATTTTGGACGGCCCCCATTTTCACAATAACCCCCTCAGATATGTACATTGTTTGTTGTTTACTGAAATTTGTATTTGTCCATTGCTAAACATTATTAAATTTGTAATTTTTCCAATATAAATCCATTATGGTTGTCAGCCATCAAATCAAACATTGATCAAAATCATACTAAGAAAACATGTTTCATGTGGTGGGTAGGGTAGGGAAGGGTTTACAAAATGTTAACTAGAACTAAAGAACTAAGATATCAGCGGTTTTCAAAATATTGATGTATTTGAATTATTCGTGTAAATACTTTTGTTAATCAATCTTTAGGAAAAGGTATGATTAAAAATAAACACGAAAATATACGGTGTACTCCAAGGAACAAATCTTGCTATACATTTATTTACTGTTATTTAAAACCAATGAATACAAAGAGAGTTAACAATTATGTTTGATTATAAAACCGTCTAAAATTAGACACAACATAATTTTAGAATTAGAGTAAATTAGGTATATTTTACAACAGATCGAGCGGTAAAATGGGATTTTTTTACACATTATAAAATAGGGTAATTTTTAATGAGGAGTAGAAACACTGGTCTAACGGTTTCATTCTGTACAACCACCTCAATAATGCAAGTACAGTATTTGTACAGAGCAAGACATTTTACCAGTTCTATATTATTTGCTTTCTATCACTATTTAAAATATATAACGAAAAATTGTATTCGGAAACAATTTTAATTTTATTTGTAAATAGTTAATTTTATCCTTACTAATAATCATATTTAATTGTATATAAAATTAGTTTACTTATTACTTATTTTATTGAGAGCGTATCAGAGTTTTTTTTTAACTTGAAGTTTGACCGTCCAAACACTTCCCTTTATTAGACAGTTAAAATTCGGATATCGTGTACATGAGTTTAGCTAATTTCCTACTCTTTTTCACTTTACTGTAGTTTAAAACGTCCTTCAATACTACAACCTGCTATAAGTCAATGCATTCCGGGTAACGAATAAACGTTAGTGGAATTTCCAACGATTCTACAACCGTTAAGACAGTACCCTTATAAGTAAGTCAATACTTATTCAATTAATTGTAGAACAAATAAATGTATGACACAAGTAATACAAATTTCCAAGAGACTAAATCCAAATATTCAAGGAATTTTAACTTATTCGTGATATATGATTTTCATTATTGATTATTAATTCGAAATTAAAAGAGTATACAACAACTAAATATTAAAATAATTTTTCATGTATTATTTGGACAAGGACTCCGAACATAAAATGATTAATACTTTAAGTAAAGCAAAGAGCTCTCGCTAAAACTTCTTCAACAGTTGTAAATCTCGTTTAACAAACCCCACGTAAAGATATTTCAACTTGCGGGAAGTTGAGGAAAGTCGGTGAGTTATCGGTGAGGGCAATATTTAAAGAAGAAAGAAAACAGAAGACAGTGGTGGTTGTAAATCAGAGGAGTGGTATTTTAGCAACGAGCTTGTAAACCCCACGGACGTGTAAAGAGCAATAATATTTAACAGCAATAATAAAAGTGAACCGTGGTAATTTAATGATAGCACAATAAACTTAATGAGATTAGTGCTTCGTTTACAGCGCCATTTAAGGTATGCCTACCTGACGTGTCACACACAATTATAAATCGGATGTTACTGGAATCGTTAACTAATGAGGCGCGAACTATCGGCTCCCTGGCAATCTTTTAACGCCTTCAGTTTCGTTTACAACCCCCCGCCTCCATACTATAGGATGTTTAACCTGTAAATCGGTATTTACAAACTACTCGATTGTTTATTTATTTAGCGATCGGAACGGCGTGAAAAATAGATCATTAAAAATTAGATGATTTATGTTCTTACTTCGTTTATTATTTATTGTTTTTTGACGTTTATTGTCGGTAGTAAAATTATTTAAATCGAGTATTTTATTGTGGCGTGTAATAACGTGTGGTATCGCTCGTATTTCTGTTTAATCGATGTAACTGTAATAAGTGTACTCGGATATCATTATACAACTGACAACATGAGTGTTATTGAGCAACTGTAAAACCATACGAAAACAATCAATATGTCAATGAAATCACCAACATACGTTGGCGTTTTAATGTTAGCCGATTCGACCATGTCTGTTCCATTGATTAGTTGTCAATAATATAAAATAGTCTCTTCAAATAGCATTTAAAACATATTATCAATAGATACCAATTAGTTCTAGTACACTAGTTCGAATATTAGGTACTCTTTTATGAGACATAACAAATACAAGAAAGAATTTCATAGATCAATGATATATTCCAGCATTTAAGGCATTGTCAGGCAGATTTTGGAGTTTTTATTACCCAGCATCTTTCTATTTTGCTCTCGAGTTAAAAATGATCTCTAGGGTACATTAAACATGACAAAATATGCTTGTTGCTGAAACAGATTGAACACAGATGAAACAGATTGAAACAGATGAAACAAATTGAAACAGATGAAACAGATTGAACACAGATGAAACAGATTGAAACAGATTGAAACAGATTTAACACAGATGAAACAGATTGAAACAGATGAAACAGATTAAAACAGATTGAAACAGATGAAACCGATTGAAACAGATGAAACAGGTTTGATTTACACCCTGCAAAGGACTGTATATCATTTGTCTGTAGTTGACTTATTTACGAACGTTTGTTATTGACTTTTTGTACTGAGGAATAATCTATCTTCTTTGAGTTCGCAATGAAACCAAACAATCACGCTTTAGAATAATTCCAAGACTGTTAGATCTTCAGAGGAATCATGGTAAATTCCACATGGAATCTTAGCAATAAGTTATCTTCTAATCTGATCTTACTAAATTATTTACCTCAAATCGAGTTATTTGTTTTATTTAACAGATTATAGGGAACATGGAGAACGTTGAGTACCTGGCGTATTTAGTTCAAAGATTCTGGGAAACATAGAGAACATTGAGTACCTAGCGTATGTAGTTTAAAGATTCTGGGGAACATAGAGAACAGTGAGTACCTAGCGTATGAAGTTCAAAGATTCTGGGGACCATAGAGAACATTGAGTACCTAGCGTATGTAGTACATAGATTCTGGCGAACGTAGAGAACATTGAGTACCTAGCGTATGTAGTTCAGTAATCCTGGGGAACATAGAGAACATTGAGTACCTATCGTATGCAGTTCATAGATTCTGGGGAACATAAAGAACATCGAGTACCTAGCGGATGTAGTTCAAAGATTCTGGGGAGCATAGAGAACATTGAGTAACTAGCGTATGTAGTTCAAAGATTCTGGGGAACATAGAGAACATCGAGTACCTAGCGTATGTAGTTCATAGATTCTGGGGAGCATAGAAAACATTGAGTACCTAGCGTATGTAGCGCAAAGATTCTGGGAAACGTAGAGAACATTGAGTACCTAGCGTATGTAGTTCAAAGATTCTGGGGACCATAGAGAAAATTGAGTACCTAGCGTATGTAGTACATAGATTCTGGCGAACGTAGAGAACATTGAGTACCTAGCGTATGTAGTTCAGTAATCCTGGGGAACATAGAGAACATTAAGTACCTATCGTATGCAGTTCAAAGATTCTGGGGAACATAAAGAACATTCAGTACCTAGCGGATGTAGTTCAAAGATTCTGGGGACCATAGAGAACATTGAGTACCTAGCGTATGTAGTACATAGATTCTGGCGAACGTAGAGAACATTGAGTACCTAGCGTATGTAGTTCAGTAATCCTGGGGAACATAGAGAACATTGAGTACCTATCGTATGCAGTTCAAAGATTCTGGGGAACATAAAGAAAATTGAGTACCTAGCGGATGTAGTTCAAAGATCCTGGGGAGCATAGAGAACATTGAGAAACTAGCGTATGTAGTTCAAACATTCTGGGGAACATATAGAGCATTGAGTACCTAGCGTATGTAGTTCAAAGATTCTAGGGAACATGGAGAACATTGAGTATCTAGCGTATGTAGTTCAAAGATTCTGGGGAACATAGAGAACATCGAGTACCTAGCGTATGTAGTTCATAGATTCTGGGGAGCATAGAGAACATTGAGTACCTAGCGTATGTAGCGCAAAGATTCTGGGAAACAGAGAGAACATTGAGTACCTAGCGTATGTAGTTCATAGATTCCGGCGAGCGTAGAGAACATTGAGTACCTATCGTAAGTAGTTCAAAGATTCTAGGGGAACATTGAAAACATAAATTTCCTAGCGTATATAGTTCAAAGATTCTGGGGAACATAGAGAACATTGAGTACCTATCGTATGTAGTTCAGTGATTCTGGGGATCATAGAGAAAATTGAGTACCTACCGTATGCAGTTCAAAGATTCTGGGGAACATGTAGAACATTGAGTACCTATCGTATGTAGTTCAGTGATTCTGGGGAACATAGAGAACATTGATTAACTAGCATATATAGTTCAAAGATTCTGGGGGACATAGAGAACATTGAGTACCTAGCGTATGTAGTTCAAAGATTCTCGGGAACATACAGAACATTGAGTACTTAGAGGATGTAGTTGAAAGATTCTGGGGAGCATAGAGAACATTGATTAACTAGCGTATATAGTTCAAAGATTCTGGGGAACATAGAGAACATTGAGTACCTAGCGTATGTAGTTCAAAGATTCTAGGGAACATGGAGAACGTTGAGTACCTATCGTATGTAGTTCAAAGATTCTGGGGAACATAGAGGACATTGAGTACCTAGCGTATGTAGTTCATAGATTCTGGAGAGCATAGAGAACATTGATTAACTAGCGTATATAGTTCAAAGATTCTGGGGAACATAGAGAACATTGAGTACCTAGCGTATGTAGTTCAAAGATTCTAGGGAACATGGAGAACGTTGAGTACCTAGCGTATGTAGCGCAAAGATTCTGGGAAACATAGAGATCATTGAGTACCTAGCGTATGTAGTTCATAGATTCTGGCGAACGTAGAAAATATTGAGTACCTATCGTAAGTAGTTCAAAGATTCTGGGGAACATAGAGAACATTGATTTCCTATCGTATGTAGTTCAAAAATTCTGGCGAGCATAGAGAACATTGAGTACCTAGCGTATGTAGTTCATATATTCTGGGGAACATAGAGAACATTGAGTACCTATCGTAAGTAGTTCAGTGATTCTGGGGATCATAGAGAAAATTGAGTACCTACCGTATGCAGTTCAAAGATTCTGGGGAACATAGAGAACATTGAGTACCTAGCGTATGTAATTCAAGGATTCTGGGGTACATAGAGAACATTGAGTACCTAGCGTATGTAGTTCAAAGATTCTGGGAACATAGAGAACATTGAGTACCTAGCGGATGTAACTCAAAGATTCTGGGGAGCATAGAGAACATTGAGTACCTAGCGTATGTAGTTCATAGATTTTGGGGAACATAGAGAACATTGAGTACCTAGTGTATGTAGTTCAAAGATTCTGGGGAACACAGAGAACATTGAGTACCTAGCATATGTAGTTCAAAGATTCTAGGGAACATGGAGAACATTGAGTACCTAGCGTATGTAATTCAAATATTCTGGGAGCATAGAGAACATTGAGTACCTAGCGTATGTAGTTCAAAGATTCTGGGAACATAGAGAACATTTGAGTACCTAGCGTATGTAGCTCAAAGATTCTGGGGAACATATAGAACATTGAGTACCTGGCGTATTTAGTTCAAAGATTCTGGGAAACATAGAGAACATTGAGTACCTAGCGTATGTAGTTCACAGATTCTTGGGAACATGGAGAACATTGAATACCTAGCGTATGTAGTTCAAAGATTCTGGGGAACATAGAGAACATTGAGTACCTAGCGTATGTAGTTCAAAGATTCTGGGGACCATAGAGAACATTGAGTACCTAGCGTATGTAGTACATAGATTCTGGCGAACGTAGAGAACATTGAGTACCTAGCGTATGTAGTTCAGTAATCCTGGGGAACATAGACAACATTGAGTACCTAGCGTATGTAGTTAAATGATTCTAGGGAACATAGACAACATTGAGTACCTAGCGTATGTACTTAAAAGATTCTAGGGAACAAAGACAACATTGAGTACCTAGCGTATGTAGTTAAAAGATTCTAGGGAACATAGACAACATTGAGTACCTAGCGTATGTACTTAAAAGATTCTAGGGAACATAGACAACATTGAGTACCTATTGTATGTAGTTAAAAGATTCTAGGGAACATAGACAACATTGAGTATCTAGCGTATGTACTTAAAAGATTCTAGGGAACATAGAAAACATTGAGTACCTAGCGTATGTAGGTCAAAAATTCTAGGGAACATACAGATCTATCTTGTGTATTTAAATGTAGTCAGTTTAAGCATGAACATAAAAGAGCTTGACACTCCCCAATCTACCATTAGAAAACTGACCAGAAAACGTTTTTCTGAATGATTATTTATTTTTTATACTAGAGTCGTGCAAATTATTAACATATAATATGAACTAATTCTTATTCCTATAATTTTGACGTAATAATATGTTAAATGTTTGGTTGATGTTTAAGGCAAAAGCTTTATTTTTTAGTAAAACAGTTTTCATTTCAAATTTGTTTAGAGAGGCATTAAATTTGCAATTTGATACATGGCTGGAATAAAAAATAAAATATGTTTTAAGTGCAAAACTATTGTCTAATTACACCTTTTCTGTTCAAACATGATTTTTGGTGTTGGTGAGTTAATGTTAATTATGAGTGTTAATTTTATTCTGTTCTGGGTATTATTCCCACCAGAAGACGGATCAGATTCTGGGCTCCAAAAGATCGTAAAACTTGTGCTCTAGAATAAGTGATGGGCAATGTCCGCAATTTTGTCTTAAACACACTTTAATATAATGTCGAAAATAATTAATAACGAAGTAAAATGCGAGATTTTGTTATGTTTTGGGAATATGTGACAATAGTTGATTTGTTCAAAGAATTTACCAGCTATAGGGTTTAGGGTTTCCTTAAGTTAAATCATTCCTAAACATTAAGCAAAAAATATTGCATTTTGTATTTACCTAAGACGTTAGTTATTTGTCCAAATATAATTTAGAAGCTACACAAATAAATTACTACAGAATAATAGTTCAGTGTGACTTACCTTTGCACCCTTAATCAGTATTCTGAAAATATGTGTGCCTTATCGTCTTCTATGGTAGAACGCCTCCCCTGTAAACATAGTTCATACTAAATAATCAGTTAACTAGACTTAAAGTATTAGATGAAATATAGTGGAAAATAATATATTTAAAACGTCATGGGTGTTCTTGATGATAATTATTATTATTATTATATTACCCCAGTACCCTCAGAATACCTTCTTATTACCTCGGTATTACCTTAGTATTTACCTCAGTATTACCTTTTGTCCTCACCACACAAAGCTCGTTAAAGTAATGCGAAGGTGAACAAATTTTGATTGTCCTGAAATCACGCATACATTTATTTAGAGGCGTTTTCTCCAAGTATTCATCATCCACCGGTGTGAAGTATGGGCACAACATAGGTGTCAGGGATGTTTTTAAGGGCGTTACATTTGCAGAGCTATACAAACATGGATTCCGTTGAAATCTTTTCAGAGCGCTATTAAGATTTAAAATGTTACTTTTTAATTGCTTTATCTTTCCCAAAAACTATTCGGTATACTCGTTCTTTATAAATCTAAGTGCAGATAAATTTCAAAAGGAATCTATTGCTATCAGATGGTTTAAAGGATTTTCTAATCATCGAATTAGTCAATTTCTTTAATTAAATTTGGCTAATTTATAAACAAATTCCAAATAATTTACCTCTGTCGTTTACTTATACTGTACTTGAAGGAGTGACGTTTTAAATGCCGTGCCGTAACTGAAAAGGATTTTTAACATAATAAAATACGTCCTTAGCAGCAAACCTGCGTACTCAAAGAATTCCCAATGCAAAAATATGTATCTTAATGTCACATAAAGCCACATACCAAATTTCATCAATATACATTCATAAATAAACTATTTATGACATTTAAATTAGTCTCCTTAAGAATAACACGGCGGCTGAGTATGCAGGTTTGCTGAAACAAGGAACACAAAAAATGGGTTTTTATACAAATTTCAATATAACTCAACTAGATAAAGCCACATACCAAGTTTTATTAATTTGTGTTCATAATTAAAGGAGATAATATTTTTCTTATTTTCCATAAGAATAACATTGGACAACGTACTGTGTTTAGCACTTTGAATATCTCTGTAACAAATTGACGTACAGAAATGATAAAAACTCCAAACTGTTCGTATTTTTTAATTCAAATCCAATGGTGAAAAGTAAAATTTGATTTACTAAAATATTATATGTAAAAAACTCAAAAAAACGCATTTTTAGGGTACAAAACCCCCCAAAAGACTCCTTTGGATAGAGCGATCTGGCTGGTTTTCAAACTTAAAGTCATAAATGTTGCTTTTCTACCAAATTTCATAAAAATTGGATCACTTTTACGAGAGTTATCGCATCCACGGACACACACACACACACACACACACACACACACACACACACACACACACACACACACACACACACACACACACACACACATATATATATATATATATATATATATATCTATAGTTTTGATCGAATGGTGTTTTTGGCATCTGGGGACCTCAAAACGAAAAGTTATCATGGTCTTGGGCCTAGGTTTTACCATGCCGACTACGGTAATAGCTTCTTTCCTATAGAGGAAATTTGCTAAAAGATAAACAAATAAAATTATTTCTGTCATCGTTCTCTCTGAGAAACAACTATTATATCTGTACCGTGACTTCAGATAAAGGCTAGAGCGGCGAGCGAACCCGTGTGCAAGAGGTACGGCAAGATCACGTGGGCGGGGGCGTGTGTATGTATTTACAAGTAGGCATATGTCCGGGCAACCCCCGCAAGCCTATGTTATTACCGAGAGAACCAAACGCCGCTCATTTATGAGCCCTTTGATTTATAAGTAATTTCAAGAGAGGAGAGATGAGAAAAACTAAATGGAAATCGTTAGCGCCCGCACGTATAGCCACACCGCCACTCCCCAGAAGCTTCGATAATTATTTCCTCGCTTCGGCGCAAAACGGTGAGAATTTAATTTTCCAGACATGACTTTGTAACCGGCACCGCGGCCGGCATGGCGTGGTGACTGCGTAGGAAGGACCGAAATACATTTTATGTTGAAGTCGACCTGATGACAAAAGCAGGGACATTGTACTGATTTTGCATAGTTACAGTTATACAGCTTAAATAAGCTGTTTTCAGTTTGTCTTGATGGTTTTCAAATTAAATGTTCTTGTTGTCATTTACATATACAAACCAATATATAATTTGATTTCACTTTCATTTAGTTAACTGTCGAATCCGTTTTCCCTGTATTTTACTGAGTGGAAAACTAATTAACATTTGATTTGATGTTTTCAGTAAAAATACTACAAATACAACTTTACATTTTTTAGGTTTAACTACACTATATTACGCAAAGCGGTATTAGCAAATTTAAAAATTACGAACTGCCCCTGACTAAAAATCCCGGCTGTGATATATCACTAACCTACATAAGTATAGCGCACTTATACTGGTTTAAATATAAACCATGGTTGGGGCTTTATTTTTGGTATTGGAAGAACTATTTATGGTTTGTTAACTTTCTTAGATGTTGGTCAGAATAACGGACAATTGTTTTACTAATAATGCAGTCATTAAAAATAAATATAAACACTCTACCATCAAATTGTTCTTAAAACCTTTTTGTTGGTTCAGGGCGTTTCCCCATTAGAACAATTTCGAATCAATTACAAATGACGGAACAAATCTTAGAATGAATCATGTACATTTAAAGTATTAGATTGTTTTGCTACTTTAAAGTATTACCATTGACTATACATACTGAAGAAGACATCCCATCTATATGGCCCAGCTGTCCCACTTTTAGTGTTTGCTAGAATTTCAAGTGGACGGAGTTTGATTAGGTCACCGACAGATTGTGCTACTGTCAACTATTTATTTGAGTTATTTACGTTTTTAAAATATCTCCACCCCGCCAATCAAGTGATAATCAAGTAATGTTTGCTTCCTGACACACAAACTGTTGTACTATCCCCTCCTTCAGAGGATAAGTAATAGTTGACAGCAGTATACTCTGTTGGTGATTAGTGTACTCTTTGTGCTCTACGTACTCTTTGAATCCTGGCACACACAAACCAAGGGACAGATGTTACAATGGCAATGAGAAGTCTACTTCAGTATTTATAGTCAATGGTATTACTATTATAAACTATTAACTTTACGATCATAATTAGTGGTGTGTTTTTTTCAAAAGCCTTCATGTGAAGCTGTGTTTAAAGAACGGGACAATGCACGGGACAACAGCTATCGAAAGTGAGGGATGCGGATCTAACAAGAAACCAACGAAATGGATATTCATACCCTCTTTCAAAATGGCCAAACGCAACGAAGAAGGACTATCTTATCATTCCGCACCCTCTGACATTCTTTCCCCTACCCCCAACCCCATCTTCCCCATCTCCCACCCCTGACAGCCGACGGCGGCCGTCGGCGATATGCCTCACTGTTTCAGGAAACCCCCCTCATAAATCCGGTAGAGAAGACTCCCCGTGGAAGGGTGGACGACAGGCCAAGGTTACGCCCACAAGAGGGGCTTCTTGAGTTCGGCCATTGGCCTCTAACAAGGGTGAAATAACAATGGGAAGCATCCTTTAGGAATTATCAGTTCAAAAGTTTTTTCACTATTTAAAATATTTTTTTATTTGATAAGAAATTTCAATAAGGACTTTATTTCTTAAATGTTTTTATCTCAAGTTTGTGTTTTTTAAAGGTATATATTAGTCTTAAATATAGAAATATTCAATTTGTCTGACTAATCAATATCCAACATAGTACTTTAATGTTTTACCCCAGTGATAAAAACCTCAGTAGAGAGAAATAAAATCTCAGTAGTATTTACTGTTTTTATATAAATCAATACAAAATAGTTTTAAGTAGCTGAATTAGGCCTATATTACTTTCCAATTATAAAACACAGTTAAATTAACTTAAAAAACTAAACGGCGAGAATAACAACTGAAACAATACGGACCAAAGATAAAAATGGTACTTATTTCCAGTATATTCAAGGCTCAGTAAGTTTTGACACTTATTACTATGTATTTAATAAACGAGTTCGTCACTCGCATCCTGTAAAGGAAAATTTTGTTTTTATTTTACGCCTGTTCTGTCATTTTTAGAGGATCCATCTGAGTATCAGGGTAATTTGGATATATTATCCACATTAGGTTTAAGTATAATAAATAAATAAATAATGTATTTTATTTACAGGTGAATTAAGTGAATCTAGTAAAGGAATTACAAACATTAAAACTATGAACTCACGATTATTAAAACAAATTTCAAAATTATTTTCAAGATGTATTTAATAATGTAACGAATTAAATTCCACAGTTTTGCCTTGCCTTTATCCGTATTTTTCATGATCTCCAATCGTACTTCTAGATATTGACAATTGATTCACGAACGCCCATCTTTGTTTGTCTCACATGTTTTATCAGTGGAACACAGTACGCGCGCGATACAAAAAGGCTATTTATAATACCATAAAATGTAATTTTATTATGCATAAAAACGTTAAAATTATCAGTTGATAATAGATCAGTTTCTTTACGAGCCAATCTATGAAGCCAACCAGCATCATATGAACATATATCCATTAAAAATAAAATAAATAAATAAATAAATTAGTTTAACGTACTTAACACGCGTCTAAAGACGGATGGGAAACGTAAGCCGACTGACCAGCTGTAGACAACTACTGTACTGGTACCCGTATATTCATAAACGACCGATTGACTTTGAGGTTAGGTGTTGACAAGAGGGTACCCCGCAATAACTTCGCTTTATGACTGGCAATACGATGTGTGAACATAGCTCAAGTTATTGTCCTTTGTGTTTTCTGAATGATTCAATTCCTCTTCATGAGACTTGACTAATGCTTGTTCAGTTTAATTGAAAGATAAATGTTTAAATATTCTTCGAAAATGATATAAGGTCACGTTATGGACGTTAGATATATATATATTATGGGTCATGCACGTGAATTATTTTATTTGAAAGCGGTTTTGTTTAATACATGCTCTGTCTAATAATATATTATCGTAATATATTTAAAAAGTGTAAACTTGTTCATTTGTGATTTTAGTTGTGAAATTCGATGATTTAGAAAGTTAAAAAACTTCAATTTGTAACTGACGGGAATAGTTCAAAGACTTTATTTAGAGAGTTGTTTTTATTATAGAGGGAAATTTTATTTTAGCGTTTTACCACATACTTAAGGAAGTCGAAGATATTGGAGTTGAAGAAATTAAAATTTGTCTGAAATGTTAAAATAAACCATCAAATCAATATTAATGTATTTTTTTATTATTTGGGGGGTTATTAAGGCATTTTTAACAAAGTAAACATCGTCAGGTCCTATATTTCTATAAAAATGTTATATTTATGTACGTGTAAACATTTCTATAGCGTGACATGTGGGACCCAAACGATGTTTACTTTGTAAACGAAAGGCCTTATACAAATTATAAATTACATTAATAATTTTATGTTTTAAATTTATATATCAGTAAGAAGAGTGTCTTCAATAAATACAATTTACCTGCTTATTGTTTTCCATAATGTAAAATATTTCAAATTATTGTTTTAATAATTATAAGCTATTGTTTTACTAATTATACACAAACCAGACGTATTTGTCTTGGGAGCCATGGTAAAAATTAAATTATAATAATTACCAGTTGCTGTTTTTACGTTTTTTTGTATATATTCTTTTCAACTAATTTTAAAGATTACATTACAGGATAGTATCCTGTAGTGTAGTGTAGTTGTGTACTTTTTGATAAATCTTGCTCTTTAGCATATGTACGGTGTTTTATATCAGTTTGGCAAACAATATTAAGGTCCAAGTCTCATACCTCTTCAGTGGATAATCCGAATTAAGTCACTGATGCATGACTAATTTTAAAATACAACAAAAACTGAGAGGTTTGGACCGCTTTCCCTAAAAGCTTTTGTGTGATCTATTAACGATGTCACTGGTGTTGAAATAAAAAATAATAGTAATAGTGACTCCAGAGTAGAACTATGATGTCACAAATAATCACTGAATAAAATGTCAAAATATTGATAGTTGCATTTGAAATAAGATAGCTATTTGTGATATAGAAATTATACTCACTGTAATTAGTAAGTATGTTTATTCTTTAATACGAATTATATAGGCCATTAAAATCGGATAAATCCAGAGTAACGGGATTCAACTTGACGATTGATCGGATAAGCAGGTATAAACTGTTGCATGTGACTTCCTTATGTTATATCATAGTCGATGAATGTACAATAAACCCCAAAACCCCTTTGACAGTTAGTGGAGGCTATGCGTGCTGTGGTGTTTAAAACTAATAACAATCTAAATAACGAGCTATTGTTTAAGCATGACGTGCGAGCTGTTTGATTAATTTTGGTTGTTAGATGACTCGCATACAGTACAATACCCTAAGAATGCAGTTGCTGGTCACATTTCTCCTTTATCAGTTATGAAGCTATTGTTTCATAGAACGACTTTCAATCTACAAAGCTTTCTGTACTATTTTCGGGTAATTAAGTTGGTTTGATCAAAATTTAGAAAATTAAATAAATCCTTTCTTACGTCATTTCCATATCAAAAAGCTCTTGTATGATATTTTTTTTACTATTCCAACGCCAACGGAGGAATTGAACCCGTGATCCCCTTTAGCCAAAATTCAAAGACGTTACCATTACGCTAGCGAAATACGCAATGGTATCGCATTTGAATTGTAAGTTAGTCTTATCGAAATGTAGGGTAAATGAAACCAACATTGAAAATACTGATTGTGATTTTCCGTTTTTGTTGCTATTCAGAGATTTTGAAACGCCTATTTCAAATATAGAATTTCCAGAAATGTAGCTTTAGCTTTATAGTTATTGCCAAGTATCTCTGCGTCTCGTGTTTTGCTGTGGTTTCCACCAAAGAGTTGAAAGATAAACCCAGTAAAAGTGTACTGTTCCCAAAAAAAGCATTTGGTTTTTTTTCAAAACAGGCATATCGAATTTGTATGAAGGATCAAATGGAACAATATCAGTATAGTAGATATTTGTTCATCGCTAACATTTATCAGCAGAGGTAGAGATCTTTGGCTATAGGTAAGCATTATTTTACATCTCTTACAACTAATCTAAACGTGTAAAATGACCACATGTTATACTGATGTTAAGCAAGTGATGGTTTCTGTGACGAAAACCTTAATACAAATTTATTTTGATTAGTTAGACAGTTATTTTAAGGTTTATAAGTAAATCGTATAAATTATCATATCAACAAATTTAAAAACTGTTGCATAACTCCTTCCTCGTATTTAAAATAAATTAAAATGTTCTATGAGGTTATCGTTCTCGATTTGAATAAATTATTGTTTTATGAAACAATTATGAACTGGGGAAATAAGTGTATCTCAATCGAGGGAATACTGAATTAATCATAGTAGAACTTCACTTGTTCTTAAATTATTCGGATTATGCTAATACTAACCTGGGGACCAATACTAATTTGCATAAACTTAATTTAATTGCTGCGGGTTCACTTGTTACTAAAGTAAATTGTGTTGACATTTAGTTTAAATTGTTTAGCGGGTTGTCTTTACCTCAATAGTTATTATGGTCTTACAGCCAATAGCTAAAAAGTGAATGCCATTTACATACTTCTGTAAAATTATATGATTATGTACTCCTAAAACTATTGATACAAAAACTAGTCTTCCTACAGTTTAGAATATGTTAAATATAGAATAAATAATCTATGTAAATATTGTACTTTAAAATAACTATAAGTACACTTTATTGAACATCTAATCCTCTAAAATTCGTAAGAATTAAAATTTGTTTCATTTAACAAACAACAGATTGCTAATAAACAACTGTTGCATTTAAATACATGCATATCAATTGTTCCATTTATTTTAATTATTTAATTTGAATTTTATTTCTACTTTTAATAATTTTTTTAATAATTGATGACATACATAATTTATTTTTCATTATTAACAAATCAGGGCAATTTTTTTTATTTGCTACAAAGGGATGACATTTTGGTCATTGGCTCTTAGCCTACTGTTCATTCACATATATTTTGCGTGCCGTTCACCAGTATTTACTGGGAGGGTATAATGTATTCATGGCCCGTCGTCCCTGCACCCTTGCAGACGTCCGCTTTATTGTTATATTAGCCTTGAGCTGTAAAACTTTTGTGAACAACCCTCCACTGAAAGCCTTTCCTCCATGCAGTGACAACCGATAAAAATGCAAATGGGGCGTTACACAAATTGTGGGAATGATCTTGATAAAACTATTTTTTTTCAAAATCAGGTATTAAGAGATACAAGAGCTGCTACTAGTTCTGTATATATACCTTTTCAAGTAATTGTCTCTAAGACAAGAAATCAGCGTGGGTAATTGAAATAGTTTAAAACCATAACAAGCAATCGTCAATTGGAGATCTTCAATTATTTCAATATAATTTTCCTTTTATTGATCTCAAAATATTGTTCTAACGCTTTGATCCCAAAGTATTAAAAGTTAGTACTTAATAGCTTAGCTACTTTCGAGTGCATTGTATTGAATTTACAAAATTCTTTTTAGGATTTATATTTACCGTGGATTATAATTTCATAAGATCTACTGTTTTTTTGAATATTATGGCCTGAAATACAAACGAGCCCTTGGCTTTAGCTTGAATATTGCAATACAAAATAACGGTTTTTCTTGCTTCCAGTGAAATTTGTTTATGTGTATTCTATTTTAATGATTCGGGCTTAAAATCGAAAATCAGGTTCAATAGTTGCAAATTAAGATACATAACCTAATAATGTACTTTTTTGAGATATTACACCTACTCTACAAAGGCAGTTTTTTTTCAATTTTATTTACTCATTCCAGATTCTAAACCTTTTGACAGGCTACCTTACGCTCAAATTTATATGTGAATCAGAATCTAAAGTAATGGAAAGAGTAAAATACCTTAAGTGATGTTTACATTAACCATAACTTAAAAATAAACCCCATTTAATTTAATTTATATATATATATATACATTTAAAAGCCAGATCAACTATTAAAAGCTCTAAAGCATCCTACTTTAAATCTTTACTTAAATGACACAAGTGAATTAAACTGAAATGCAAAATTAAAAAGTTGGAGTGACCTCAAATTTATGTTATACAATTCCAAAATTATAATTCTATTATAAATAGCCTACATATTACTAGCCGTATTTGAATAAACAGATACAAGAATTGTGTAGAGTTTAACGATTTACAAAGGTTTCAAATCTTACACACAACCATAGTCCTATAACTAAAACTCTACATCTTATCAGTGGTGATGGAGTTTGTAATTGAGTTACCAACCGGCCATTCGATAAAATATTTACATCAAAATAGATTCATAGATAAAAGTTTATGGTAAGCAATATTCAAACAGCAGTTAAATTAAGCTGTAGATAATACTGTAAATGAATACTAAATGCATACAAAGAGAAAAAATGTTATATAGACTGTTTGACCAAAGCATAAAAAAAACACTTAATTTGTAACAAATCTAGAATTGGCGAAAGGGTTCCTTAAAATAAATTAGCTAGTTCAGATTTATGGTAATAGTAAAGCAGGAAATCTCTATTACCATATACTCTGACAAAAAACTGAAGATTTTAAATGCAAGAGGAAAACGTAACTGTATTACTTTTGAAATTATAAATCAACCATAAAGCCATAATGGTTTTATAAATTGAGTAGTTCTATAAATTACGAACATCAGTTTCTTGCTTAAATGTTCTGCAATACAAACAGTATAAAATGTTATACTAAGGTTAAAATAAATATGTAAATGTACTGTACTTTACTGTGTAATATATTAATTCTGTTAGCATATTGTTTAACACCACGTTTCAGGACTATTGTACTAATTACCAATCTTTGTTTAGTTATATTTTTTTCAAAAATGCAATACTGGTCATTTACATACGCAAATAACCTAAGCCAAGTTTAATAACCAGTTTAATTCAGTACTTCAAATGAAGCCAACAAAAAACTGATCCACGACAGCTTTTAGAAAAACAGTATGATTAGGAATATATAACTATTTTTATTCACAACTATTTGTAAAACCCTCGGAAACTCGCTTTTAGACAACGGAACCGCGCTGGGGTAAAAAAGCGAGTCACTCACACAGGAAATCAAGCTCTAATTAAATTAATTACATTGAAATTTTTAGCGAGACTAAATAAATGCATGAGACCACTGTTCACACTTCGTGTTTAATTATTTAAATAGATTCTCAAGGATACACTCACCCGTTCCCAAGGCTATAATTAATTAATGGAACACCGGTAGTGCCCTCATGCCTTCATGTACTACTCGATACTTCCGCTATCGAAAGGTAATTATTCCAAAACATAAATACTATGACTTTGTTACAACTGGCTCACCTGGAAGCAGAGGTCGGGAAACACACCACACTAGAGAAACCTCTCGGCCGTTCTCCCGAATAATAATAACTATGTCAAACACTGAGGACCTCGTGTACGCGAATAAGATCGCGCGAATTTAATTAAGACGAATTTTAAATGTTTGTCGGTACGAGTTGTGTGTTTAGGTTTGATAAAACTAATGAAGAGATTTGGTGCTAAGCCATGTTTCTACGTCACAGCGCCGGGGTGGGGAGGTTGCCAGGGCAACGGTGGACCAATCCGCGCCCACCAGCTCTCGTGGCTAAACAAAAAACGACGCTGGCAAAAACAAATGAATTACAAACAGACAGACGGACGACCCAACTTTGTAGCAGTTTATGAATTTAATGACAAAATAAAGACATTTTCCCAGAACCACACGCCCCCTGGTAGCTGGCATTGAAAACATCTATTTCACGAGTTTACACCATGTTAGAACCGGAGCAAATTTTATACTGTGGGTCTACATTAGATATGCAAATGTTTGAAATTAGGAATCAGTATATATTACTGGGAATTACAAAAAAAGAAAGAAAGAAAGAAAATTGCCCTTGTTAACTTAATTACTTGGGTTGCATTTTGTTTTTACATTTATGAATTAAAACGTAGAATATTAATTTTGAGATTAACTCCAAACCCATCGTAATATTATTGATGTTTCAAATCAAGTTTTGAAACGTAGGACTTTTATATATATGTATAATAAAAACAGTATAAAAAAGTTCTAATATATTCATCCCACAATTCACCAAAGCAAAAGTCATTATGTAATCCGTTGATTTTAAAGAATAGTTTTTCCTATTTTTACACAATCGTGAAAGATAAAACCATACGTGAGTCACAATAACATAAACTAATTTAGAGCGTATCACACTAACAATGCAAAACGTAATCAAAATACGTGAGTCACAATAACATAACCTAATTTAGAGCGTATCGCACTAACAATGCAAAACGTAATCAAAATACGTGAGTCACAATAACATAACCTAATTTAGAGCGTATCACACTAACAATGCAAAACGTAATCAAAATACGTGAGTCACAATAACATAACCTAATTTAGAGCGTATCACACTAACAATGCAAAACGTAATCAAAATACGTGAGTCACAATAACATAACCTAATTTTAGAGCGTTTCACACTAACAACGCAAAACGTAATCAAAATAGATTTCTGTCGGAGACTATTTACAGAGATAAATGCCAATATATTTTTCTGTATTTATGACAATATTAGAATGTTTTATACGACGTTTTAGTTCAACCCTGTTTGAAGTGGCGTGAATAAATAAGATCGGAGTGTTCAGTATATCAGGCCTTTCCGCCTTGATGTATTAATAGTAGGCCTACTCGAGTCTCCAAATAGAACCAAGACGGAGATCCCACTTATCTTAAAACAACTCTGCAGGCGTCGCGGAGGAACAGAGGTATTGGAGGCAGTTGCTTGTGGTAAGACACTGAACTAACAATACTCCAACAGGCTGTGTATTATTGTCAAGATACAGCAATCGGTAAATACCTCTTGGTTTCTGAGCATACCTTGAAGGCTTTTTATACACTGGCAACTTTTTTTGTGTTTTTTGAATGATTTCGTTGTAAGGGACTCTACTTTACTTTAAAAAAATCACATAACGTTACATAACGTTAAAATTTCACATAACGTTTTGCAATTTTACACATAGACTTACCTATACTGCACTGCTAAATATATCGTTTAAAGGAAACACTAGTGTGGAATTTAAGAATTGTTTCTATTGCCAAGAGCTTTTGTCTTCTCGCAAACCTAGATTACATCAAAACATATATTTAGCAGATTACTAATTTGCGTAAAGGTGTTCTATTGTACGGTAAGGTGCTCTGCCTTATGCAAGTATAACTTAAGCTATAACCTATAGGTAAAAAATTAATAAGTTCTTTAGTTAAAAGATGGATGTCGTACATGATTTTAACACGTCTAGTGTTAGTGTTTAGTGTGAAAAGGGAAGATTTAATTGACAAATTATTAAAATATGACATTGTGTTTAATGATAAATTCAGTAGAAAATATATGACAAAGAGTAACACCTAAGCCAGAACTCTCTCTGACATACTACTATTATTCATGCTGATCATGCACTGTAATTGGCGACCAAACTCTTACCTGCAGTGTTTGTCGTTGTTTTGCATACCCTAGTTCCGAAATTACACCTGAATTTAATATGAAAAATACAATTCTACTTAACTGTTCTCAATTTATAAAAACTCTACTTCAGATTTCCAAAAACGTTTCCGAACCGTACGATGCCAAGGTCCGAATGTCGGAAATGAACCAAAAACTGCGCTTACGGTTCTCATGGCGCAACCGAGGGAGACTGAGGGTAAGCCCGGCCTGGGGTGCAGGGCACTATTGACTACTGGCAATAGAACTATATCGGCCCGGGCATCAATAAAATCGTATTGGAACCAATAGCGGCCGACCATAAAGCTCCCGATGTATTTATTTTAATTAAATGGACTTTCTTCTCTTTATGACTTGTCTTTTATTGGGCCAGACATTTATTTTGTATCGGAGACTGTTTCTCTAAGCCCAGCAATTTTGAGTGAACCCGGCTGCTGAACTTTATGCCGATTGGGCGATAAAAACAGCGAATTTACTTAAGTCCGCTGTAAACGTCGTCTCGTAATTATGGGGCTGACGTCTTTATTGTGAGCTTCTTTTCGCTTTAAACTCGATGTTAAAAACTGGGGTACTGTTTAGTGTGAAATATTTTAAATATATTTATTCCTTATTTGAAAAGTTGGATTTGCTTTTGATAGATTACTTTTGATAAATTACTTTTAGTAATTTAGTCAACTTCTTGGTTAATGAGTTAGCACATAAAGTGATTTTTCAGTATGAGCATCGAACTGACCGCACTTCTATATTCTAAAGTTGTTTAGGAATAAAGATAATTAATGTAAAACTGGATATATCGATTTTAAAGTTATGTAGCATATATAATTATCTAATTATGGTAAAATTTAGTTTGTACTACTTTCTTTTTTTGGGCCTTAGTGTTTCTTTTAATATATATCACATAAGCTACTTGTATGAATTGCACTAAGTTTTATATTTTTTTAATATGTCTTAATATATACCTACTAACTGGATTACTGATTCATTTACTGGGTAATTCAATAACCCATTCAGAACTTACTTACCCTCCCTATCTGACAGCTTGAATGTCCCAGGTCATTAGTCTGTATTTGCAACAAGCAAACTATGTACACTATTTTAATTCATTTCACTATTTTCTTAATTAGCCTATGAACTATAGATACTATGAACACCTAGAAAATATAAAAAATAAACTTAATGATTTGAATATTTTATAGGGGTTTAAAATATAAAATAAACATTTCTGTCCTTAGCTATTACTCCGTTTGGAGATCATTTGCACTGAATTTAAGGCTATGAAAAAAAAATCATACAAGTATGTCAACAAAGAAAAATCCCAGAAAACGGATTGAATAAACCAAAAAAGTCAAACGATTGATTTCTTTGGTGGAGGGAGTTAATTATTATTCAACTGATAAGGAATTGGATGGGGCACGGAAATGTAATTTAACCAAATTAAATATGACTGTCGGTATAGTAATACCAGGCTATATAAGTAGTGTGTAGATGCCTATGTAAAACCCTTCCTATATCATATAAATAAGCATAATAGTAAAACAACAATTAAAAGTATGAGTCAGGGTGTAGGAGCGAGATACGGCAAAATTCATTGGCCAGCAGCATAGACCTTCTAAGATCAGTAGGCACAGTCAGTCCAATTAAAAATAAAATTGGATCATAAATTTCCCCGCTGAAGTTATTACACACAACAGTTAACCCCCACGATTGGTATTTTTCTTGCTCAAAGTTTAAAATACTCAGTTTCAACAATTCACGGTTCTTGTTATGTAGATACATAATTGATGACGAAACGAGGTGAAGGAATCTATGTATTAGCAGAGACAACGATTCGTTGTCCGTCAGTGGTTGTGTGGTTATGTTCGAAACGCAATAACTTGAAAACGGTTGAACGGAATTCTTTCAAATTTTACACAAATAGTTTTCCATTGCATTTTACGCTTGCAGTTCAAAAACTGAATACATTCATTCAACCGTCTTTTAATTAATAACGTTTATAAATTGGAAAATTTCCAAAAGGCAAAGCATTGGGAAAAATGTATATTAGTAAAGTACGAGAAACTATTAAAATATTGTTAGAATATTGACATGAAAATATTTAAACATATTTTATATTTACATGTTTCATAGTTAAATAATTAAAGTAGTGCCCGTTTGATAATAATTATTTCAGTTTTATAAAGGTTTTTGAAATTTATTTAAAAAAACCTAAATTCAAGTTTTACAAATAAAGATAACGTTCTTCTCTGATCTGAGAAGGTTATTATTTGTTCCGGTAGAGTGCAGCATCAATTGATTTAATATTTATATTTTCCAGCTGTACATTTTTGTCAATTTATGTTATTACCCTGTCACAGAAACCTTAGTACTTACTGAATTTAAACTATTATATATAACGAACTGCTCCTCCGCAAGATGTTGCGATTACAAACGCTAAATAAGGAAGAGAGTAGAACAATTTAAACAAAACAATGACTGTCTGTATTTAGATATAATCCTTTAACAGCTGTCTGTTTTAGTTAATTTAATTAACGAAAACATGGAATAAACCAAATTAAACTCTCTTTTATATGAATACCATGGGAATTTGGAAGTCCCGTGGGGCAGAGCCCTGAGGCCTAAATCGAAATTCTGGCTTTGTTACGACTTTCTACGTAAAATTACCTTCATATTGAAGAAAGAATCGTCGAAATCCGTCAAGTGGTTCTCTCGAAATCTCCGTGAAATAAATAACTCGATTATTTTAAAATATATACGATTCTGTAAACGACATGTAAGTCAAAATTGTGGGAGTTTGGCAAAACGCAGGATGATAGGAGACGGCTCAAATTAAAGGAATTGATCCCAGGGACGCGGGAAAAATATCAGTATTTCTAAAAAGTTAACAGCAATCGAGCAATAACGTAAAACATCCCCCGTAAGAAAGGAATGGGGATTTAATCACGTCTGCGCTGTTTACATTAAACACATGTGATTACGTATCTACATTGTTTACGAACTGACATGTGTTCCTACTCAGCATGAAAAGAGTATAATATCAGATGGGGTAGAGTACTTGAGCAAGGTAAGGGGCTATGGCCTCTTCAAGCTATTAGTAAAATATATTTTAAGATGTTAAGTGGCCATACGTGTGTGTTTGCGTGTTAAAAACTTAAAAACTATAATTCATTTTGTAATTACATTATCATGAGTTGTTTTTAACATCCAAAAGGTGTTTAGTTACAACATTAGTATTTTATTTTGCATTTTTAATAAATAAACAAATGTTTACCTTAACGTAAGTTGGATTTGTTTTGTCAAAACCACATCTCTTGAAAAATGTCCTCACGTTGGATAGGCCCCGCGCGCCGCCCCCTCAACCGTAGACCTCCTCCCCATCGGTAAATTTTGTCTGTTATTCTTTACGTTTTTTTTTCGTGATTTTAGTCAATTTTCAATTATACAAAAATGTGGGTACTTTTTGCAACCTCAACCAGTAGGGCTCCACCCTACTGGCTTTAAAACCATATTATCTTTATGGAGGAAAGATGTTCCTTGGAGTGACAAAATAAGTTCGGTTTACGTACTATAATTAAAATCATTTGATAATATATCCCTAACACGACGATAATTCACACTAGGCAGCAATCCGGTTTTTTTTTAATTTTAACTTTTAGTGATTACACAGCGCCATCTGTAGGATCTGATATAAGCATAGGCTATATAGTCACGTAAAAAAAGGTCGCCAACCGGCATCGGCCTGGCCGGTAAGGGCCCGCACTCGGTAGGGGGTAGCCTAGGGGCCTGCAGATCTAAATCTAGCCCTGGCTATCTGTATGCAAACTTCAAACTTTCAAAAGTCCAGAATCATAACCCTTGTCTCGTGTCCACACCATGTGTCTAAGAATAAGAATATGTTACAGTCAATGAACACATGTAAATACGTGATATATGTGTGCTCTTGCGCAGGTTTAGTGACGTCATCTTTGGGGGAAATCAGCTGTTAGTCGTCCAAAAAAACACTATCTGTCATTTTATTCTTTTTGACTTCTTGTTTGTTTAATTTTTAATGTTTACATCAGAACGGAAAGCTTTATGGCTAAACAAAAAAACATATGTTTAAAATCAAAACAAATAATGTAAACTTCTTGGGATGCGCAGAACGTTACCGAATTTGGGTGGCGTTGGAGCACACCTATGTCTGGTATTTACATCATGAATACATATGGAGCGACATTAAACATGCTGGAAATAAGAAAATTAGCTAAGTAAATCTGCTCGTCAGTAGGGGGACGTGGTAAAAAATTACTCCAAATCATCTAAACAAACTTACTGACCTTCCCCGACCAAAGCTCGGTCTCCCAGGTGCCAGTAGGTTTATAATAGTACAAACCTAACTATACTGTCCAAAGATATGTCTCCCAGGTACCAGTACTGGTTTATAGTACTATAAACACAACAGTACTGTAAAACTACTATGTCTGACCGATTGATTTAATTCAACCGATTTAATTCAACCCTCATTATTCTTCAATTTAAATATTTTTTCATAGATAACCATTCTTAATACGTAGATCAAACGTTAAAGGTAAAGAAATTATATAAGTAATATGCGAAAGAATAAACCTAAACATGTTGATAAGCCTAATTGTTTTTAACAGTAGCCTATTTTCTATTTGTTCAAGTTAATAGAACAATGGGGGCATAGTAAGTGGTATAACCATAACCCCTTTAGTGGACTAAAGTTCAAATAACTACTGTACTCTAAAATCCATCTGTTCTGACTGACCGATTTTGGACACCATTGTTCTCCATTTTATTCTGTATTTTCTTTGAAATGTATCCAAGAGTAACTATCCTTTCATACTCCACTTAAAGAACGTGAACGTAGAGTTTTTAAAATTTGGGCGTTCAAAACTCATAGACCGATTTTAAAACATATTTTTCTATTCATATATATATTAATTACAATACCAAGCTACAATAACAATGGAGGCAAATATTCCTCCAGGAATACCAAATAGATCAAATAATTAATTTGAAATATCTTGCTTTAAGTGATTGCAGACTTATTTTTTATACAACTTGAATTCATTTGTATTTTATCAAAATTTAGGAGGCACCACAAAAATGCCGGGCCTGGAAGGCATTATCCCCACTGACACCATTTTAATCCTTATTTTTCTTTAGGTTCTGTATTTATAAATATGTGAGCAACTAATTTACGTTGCAGTACCAATGGGGGCCCTGGGCAGCATAGCGTCCCAGTCTGACAAAAGTAAAAATAACTACTTTAAAACTTTTTGGTTTTATTAGTTGACTGATTCTGGATCTCGTTTTCCTAGAAATTATGTCTATTTTTGTAATTTAACAACACTTTAAGGGTATTACTGGACAAAAATCCGGGCCTGGGGAATGTAGCCCCAGTGTGGAACTGTAAGTCGAGTAACTTACACCATGAACTAGAAACGCAATACTGTGCGTGTGTGTACGCCTCAAGCAAGATTAATTCATGTTTAGGACTCTAAACCCGATAGACTGTTCTGTATTTATACACACATTAACAATAATACTAAGATAAAATAATAGCAAAGGAGGGGGGTGATTGGGGGGTGAAGCCCCCTTTGAGATAAAAGTGGAAATAATTACTTTGGTGGTTATTGATCTGACTGGTTGACTTATTCTTACCTCATGTAGTCCAAATGGCGTCTCTGTTTGTAGGGTGTACAGCCCCCCATCTTAAGACTAAGGGCTTGAAAAACTGTTATAAATCTGCTTGATAAGACTGGCCAATTCAAGATTGTTTTACTCCATGTTTTGTATTTCTATACGTTTTAACAATAATATCAAGGTAAAATAATAGCAAAGCGGGAGGGGGGTTAGGAGGTTGAGGGGCCCAGCTCCCCATTAAGATAAAAGTGGAAATAATTGATGATGGTACGAAGTGAAGGAATCTAGGTATTAGCAGAGACTACGATTCGTTATCCGTCAGTGTGTAGGCGTGTGGGTGTGTGTGTTCGTAATGCAATAACGTGAAAACGGCTGCACGGATCGTTTTTAATTTTACACAATTGTTTTCCAGTACAGTTCACGCTTCCAGTTTAAAAATGGAACACATTTGTTAAACAATCTTCAATTAATTAACATTTTAAAGTTATAAAATTTCCATAAGGTAAAGCATTGGATAAGAATTTACTGCTTGTAAAGTACGAGATACTAATACAATATTGTTTCGTAATCATAAGAAACTATTATAAAAAGGTCCTATATATATATATATATATATATATATATATATATATATATCATGATTAAATTAATAAAGTACTGTCCGCTTAATATGACATTATTCAATTTATTAAAAGTTTTTGATATGTTTAGATTTAAATGCTAATACCGGTTTTAATAAATAAAGATAACGTTCTCCTATAATGTGAGTAAGTTAATAGTTTATCCGCTAGATTGCATCAGTCATTTATTTCATATTTACTTCAGCCAGCTGTGTTTTTTTGTCAGTTTATGATATTTCAATATCCCGTCATAGCAAACCTGCGTACTTAGCAAAGTTCAAATGTAGCTACCTCACTAAATAGGCAACTTACTGTGTTATATTTTATTGAAGAATTTGCACCTCTAATATAATTTAATATAATTAAGACCGATTTATCCTATTACTTAAAATTAACCAAAAAAAGTAGATATTTTCCTACAGAGTCCCCAGGACTATTATTTAATACTTTGTGATCAAATTTCGGTTAGAACTTACGTAACAGCAGTAACTTTTATCTACCATTTCTGAATTCGGTCATCCCATTACGCGAATATTTGAGCGCACTCCTAGTATTACTTTATGATTTTTTTTAAATGCACGTGTTTCAGTATTTTTATCGTTTTGACGACCTCGATATGAGTGAAGTTTGATGTTCTGTAGGATCTGAAGAAGGGAACTTGTTCCCGAAACGATCGTTATCCGATAACTGGATTACAATGAACAACTCGACAACCAGGTAATTTAACCAAATTAGTCGTAAGAAAAGTGTTCAGATTCTATAATGAAAAATAAAAATAAATGTTTGTTTTGGGGGGATTATGAGGCTCCGGCATAGCCGGCTAGACACATCTCCCTTGGGCTATTGTACAGCCACCGGAGAGAGGGAAAAGAGGGATGGGAAAGGTGGTAGGACAGGGTCAGTCTGCCTCGCTCCAGAAAGGGCTGGAGCCCTAAGCCTCCTAGCTCCCGGGCTCTGTGGGTGACATAACCCCAGGACGATTCGCTCTCTAACCCGACGTCCCCGAAGTCCACCAGACAGGGACCGCAATCGCACAGAGCCTCCAACCTCTCAGGGGTCGGGTGGCCCCAGGACGGTTCGTCCACCAGCCCGGCAGAAGGGACACCGTCGGGTAAGGGCCCTTCTTCCCAAGCACCCGTCCCAGGCTGCAAGGAAGATCCACTACTCCCTCCAAGGACTTAGATTAGACTGGGTATCCAGGCTCAACTGGGAGTCAAGCCCCCAGAAGAGGCAAGGAGGAACCAAGGAAGCCACTGGATAGCCAAAAGACTTACCAATACTGTGACAGCTTCATTTTTCAGTACCCAATGTTGACCTCTGTACTAGTATAGACCAGTCAGAGAGCCGTTGAGGGCATCTCTCTATCTCATCTATGCCTTTTAGTAGGTTAAGTAGGTTAGAAGACGTGTAAATGAGCAAACTAAACACGAGCCTGTTTTAATTTTTTTAATTTTTATTATTTTTTTATATTGTTAAAAACTTGTATGTTATAATAACACCACAATTACTACATATGCTCTCCAAATACCAACATTCAAACTCAACTAGCATGCAAATTAATAAATAAACCAGATTTTGATTCCAGACAAATGTACACTTTCCTCTATGATTTTAAACTACTTACTAAACAAATTGCATTGTTAGAATAGTTTTTAAATTATGAAATCGTCACCAACTAGACTAAATTGGAATTGGACCTTTTTGAAAATAAAAAAGATAGCTTATTAAGTGTCTTAAAATATATGTTTAAATAAATTTAATTAAACAAGAAAATAAAGCAACATTATGTATGATAAGTATGAAGTAACAGCTTAACCTTACACTATCTTTCAGGTCATAGGTTAGTAAATATTTATCGAGTTGAAATCTCAGTAGTTTGATTTATTAGTAAAATACGTTTTGTAACGAATATTCCATATTCCATTACATAGTAGCAACTGTGACTCGCATTTAGCCAGGTAAATATAAAACATACTTTGAGAAACTGGCAGTTTTAAATTTAATAGTTATAAGGGTGAAGCGAATGCTATACTATATCTATATAAAGTTTAATAGACTATTTCCATCTTCGATAGTTATCTAATTTTTACCGATTGAGCGTACGAACAATCAAGTATTGTTAGCTATTGTTTTTAAGATCCAAGGAGTTTTACGCTAACATTTCTTTCAACATTGGTATTTTTTGGGGTATATTAACCTTAAACATTAGGTTTTATACTTCTTTGCTATATCTTTTCTCGTTGTAACCTTTAATATTACCAGTGAAAACAGCTTTAAGAAACCATAAGTAGTAAATAGTGTTCGTGTTTTCCAATGCCTTCCTCATTGAACAAACAAAAAATGGTATATACAGATTATTTGTCCTCCGATTAATAAACCCCATTACTAAGGTTAATAAGCTGAATAGCTGGGTGAAGGGGCTTAACCCCACAAAAACGGGGTATCAGATATTATCCAAGGTTTTTATTTGTTTAATTTTTATTTCCCTATTAGCACTACTATTAAAATAATAATGTATCATTTAATTGTTGTTCAGTGTTACGTGGCTGCGGAGAAAATTAAAACTGTATCAGAACTATATCGTGCAGAGCTATTATTATGGGGAAAAATTGTTTTTCAAGATGTAGACTACATTTATCTTGCGTAAGTTTTGGGTGTTGTAACAATTACTCTTACTCAGACATTTTAGTTAGATTACACGCAAGGCTACTTCAAAATCCTCACCCATGATTCGGTACTCTCTGGCTATTTATACGAATTTGGAACTGAAAAATTGCATGTGTACAATAGTAACATTTTAAATCGTTTATATATGTAAGATTAAAACATTAACAAGACGTAAAAAGGCCTTGTGGACTATGTAAATAGTTATATATATCTAGTACATCAATTGCTATGTTTTCCAAGCCAATATTTCCACAATTTATTTGGTTAATCCGTTTTCTTCTTGCAGAGACAGGCAGCACACCTGGTGAGGATTAATACAAGGTCCTAATACGAACACATCTGGTAGCAAACGACGCAGCTTTATAGCAAATAAACCGGCAAATGGATTCTTTCCTCTTTATGCCGCTTGTTTATTTCCGACCCTATTAGTCTGTTTACATATTGCCATGTTGTCACAGTTCTTAACTGTTCTTCAATTGCTGACTGCTCGCGAACACCACCATTCGTAATGCGGGTCACCGGATCGAGTTTTCATTTTTGTGTAATTCGTTCACCATATTTAGGACCGTTAGGAATAAGTAAAAAACACAACCAATCTCTTTTAAGGTATTTTAAATATATTTAAGATTTAGGTAAGTTTAGGATATTGGTAAAATGCAAATTTGTAAAAACTCGTTTTCAATTTTTATATCTACAAGAACAGTTTTTTTAGCTTTAAGAACAAAGAAAAGACTGATAGACTCACTTCCACACGTAGGCCAACCGTTTTTTAGGGAATAAATTCCTTTTACAAGAATTGTCATTTTCTGTTATGTTTTTTGTGTGAAATAAATCTTATTTGAATTTGAGGTTAAGTCTTTCGTAGATTTGCTGATATAAATTTAAACCTCTCCTCTTTAAGTGAACGACTGTTCTTTATTTCACAGGGTTTTTTGTTTGATTTGTCATGAAAGTGTAGTAACTGTAAAAAAATACCAAAAAATCATATTAGGCAAGAACTAGAGAAATTAATAATATGAACTATGTATGATTAAACATTTGTGTCGAAATGCGTGCAATATAATTAATATAATCTATAATCTAATCTGAGATAAAGCCATCCTAAATTGAACATACTCTTTAAATACTGGGCACTGAATTAGTGTGAAAGCAACCACGAATGTAATAATTAGATAATCTAATCAAATATGATCTAAATCAGATCATATTATATTAATGGCTTTTCTGTTACTTTTGTTTTGGTTATAACATAGTTATGACAATTGTCCTTAATCCAAATTATTTGTTAAAAATCAGCAGATCATAGTAATTTGGTGCTAAGTAATTATTTAAATTGTTTACTATGAAAAATCACTTGAAATAATAAAACTTCACACTTACATTTAAGTAAAACAATACAATTAGGTTGGCAAAAACACTATTCTATTATCCAATATATCACTGTATTTTCTTACTCGCTACTCTGTCACATATTAGTGATTTTAGTTGTCTATGAACAATGAATAGTTGTAAACTAACTGCCCCCTAAGTTTTATCCACAAATTGAAGCCAATAAAAAATCATTTTCTACCTAAAATCGGTCTGTTGTGATGTATATCCAACATATTCCAGTGTATCAATGTTGAGATATTTATAAAGTTCTAAAATAATGAGTAACTAAGAGGGAATAATAGTTTAGTATTTTTATGAGAATAACATTGAATAATGTATTGCATTTACAAACAAATCAAAATTAAATGTGTCTACAATCATCAATGTAGAACATTTCAAAGTACTTTTTTCGGTTTTAGTGTTTGCATTTGATTAAAACTAGATACATAGGTATGAAACTAGTTGTTGTAAGTTTTTGTGATTACGATTTCCTGCCGCGAGTTTACATACATTCGGGTGGTAACACTTTGATAGGGGTCTAAGGCACTCTAATCCTCATATTTTAATTGAAATCAATAGAATTCGTTAAAGAAAATTCAAATGATTCTGGCTCCTGAGCACTTTTCGGGATAGAGGGGGTTGACCCTTTAACAAACCTTTAGAAAATTTAAAGCATAAGCATTTAAGCCTGAAGATCTCGTGCAATTGTAATTGCATACTACAGGCTATCAGAATCTTGTTTATTTAGAGTTGCCTAGATCTATTAGGGCAGAAATACCTCATTGCGTTAATAATTTTTTTGGTTAATCGTGGAGAATAAACATGGACTTCCACTAAAATATTATTATACAAAATTTCGTCATATACTTTGTATTCGGGGGAAAAGTAAAAAGTAGTGAACGGGTTGAATCTATACGTAGCCAATCCAAAGTTATCCGAATTACTATAGTACAAAGTGTTCCGCTAATCCTCAAATTTCGTTAAAAAAAATGCAAAATGTTTCACATGTAGAAAACATACAGATTCAATTGCTAGTATTAAACAAACGAACTCATTGTATAATAGAAACATAACACTGATTATTTTCAAAATATAATGCTTTATTTTCGTTCAGATCTCTAAGCCAAAACTGGTTTAGATACTCATACATTCAGAATGCATACATTCTTAAGTCAGATTTTTACTGTTTACCATTATCAGTTGCATTTCATTTAGGATAAGGCTCCACCGAAGTATTACAATTTTTATCCAGGTCTTGACCTCGCATGGTATATGTCATGCTGAATTAATCAGTTAAATAATATATATTCACTCGTATATTCTCGAAGATCCTAAATTGTGTAAAGTATTAAATTTATTTCAAAGAAGATTTCTCCGATTGCGTGAACGGTAGTAATGGTTTAACAACTCCACATACGTTACATTACTAGTTATTTATTATAAATATACTTGTCTACCGACCGCACATAATGTATGGCTACGTAGGTGTAGCACATAGACGTATTTCCACAGCAAACGCTGTAAACTTTTTACGGCTCGGCTTTACATAGAATCCGCGCGCCATTTTCAATCTCCGGCCGACACATAACCCTTTAACTCTGCACGTGTTTATAGCACCTCACCTTGCCTTGCCAGCCTCTCCCATAACCGAGAAAAACTCGCTAACACGAACTTTGTAAATAGTTTGCCATGTCGGTGAATAATTATTAGGAAAACAATATTAAAATGCACTTATTATTATGCGTTGTTTCCAGTAGTTCTTAAAAATATATAAATTTGTTTTTAAATTCACCAAGTTTCCTTTTAAGTACTAATGTTATAGAATGATTTTTTTCTATTTTTCCTTAATTTGAATACGGTTAAAAATATAATCGAATTTGCTGCCGTTAAAATAGAAATGCATACTATTATTTAAGTTTTTTTTGTAAAATAAAACATAACTCACGATGTATGATTTCACGGTATGTAAATTTATTTGTATATTTGTAGATTTTACAGAATTAATTGTTTAATTTGTTAGGAATAAAATATTTTAGTGGTTACTTTAAAATCACATAAAATCTTCCACTGAATAAAACGGTTCACTGATGGGTTGCGGAAAAATATGCCCTTAACATTAGACATAATACAACAATAACATTTATTTTAATTCATTCTGAATTTAAAATTTGGTAAATTTTAACAAATAGTAATGTGAAACATAAAAGCTACGTTATATTTTGTGAATAATGTTGCAGAATACGAAAACTTTGAACAAACAAAAGATTATAATTAGGTTAAGTTATAGGAAAATGTATTTCTATGGAATAACTTAGTGAAACAAAATCAAGTGAGGATCATAAACTAAAACGGTTCGTAAAATATACTTTGCAATGCACCTGTGCCTTAACACAATTGTATCTGGATAGTAGATTTACATTTATAAATAAACGAGAGAAATACTTGTAAGGTTCCCCCGTTCTAAGGTGAAATTAAGTTACAAAATCGTTGTAAACTTTAGGTTGCTAAGATTTGATTTATTTTTTAATAATTTTTTTAAAATATTCATTATTCGTTTCCCATTTCCAAAATACAATAATTAAATGGTAGGTATTTTACTGAAGATTTTAAGCCCAACAAACATATAGAAGGCAATTATAAATTTTGGGTTACTGCTAGTTGATGGATCGAGGTGAACCATAAATTTGTTGTCCGACGCTAGGCTACTTACCACCTATATAAATTAGAAGAGTGGTTCTCAACTTGTGTGGTCGCCAATTAAAAACCCCTCCCGCCCCCTCCCAACCCGACCAGACAATTAGAAGGTATTTATTCCACTAAGTGAACAGACCGGTCGCAACACGACCCATTGCGATAAATTTGATCCGAACTCGAAGCAAATTGGAATTTTTACTTGGGCATTTATGCAATAATGCCACAATATACGTAAATAATCTTGTTCTATCGGTTCTGACTACTGAGCTCTATGTTATATCTGGAGTCACCACTCTATGTTAGAAAAGCGTGCCGCTGTGGTTTTGGTCGTTATGTTGGCAAATATGTTTTACTGATGCATTGTGGGAGTTTTTGACAGTTTGGTGGTATAGTCATTTTATTCCCCATTTAAATCAATGTAAATTTAGTGATTTTTCAAAACCGTTATCATTGTTTTAAGGTACATTACAAGTTGAAATCTATTGTTAAACTGAACTTTGGAATCTTGCAAAATGTTTTAGATAAAAAGTAACCAATCATCTTGAAGCTAAGTAATGATTTAGGTAACATGAAAATAGTCTTGTTTATATGTTTGGGGTAGTTAGTGAATGACATTGAAAAACAGGCACTTGGGTGGTTAATTTAATTATTTATTCTACTTCCATATCAACATAATAACATTAATAAATAATGGATGATTCAAATATTAAAGTCAAATCCAATGTCAATGTAAACAGTTGACAGTAAACACTACAGTAGATAGTTCGGCGACTTTTAATTTTGACAGCGTCCACCCAACGAATTCTGATTGGTCCAGCTAACTCCATGGTGACAACATAACAAAGTAAAAAGCTGAACTAGACGGCACGCTTTTGAGAAATATTTAGTCAAAGAGTAGTGACTCCAGATATAACATAGAGCTCAGAGGTTCTGACTTGTGTTTCGGTTGGAAATATTTTAGATGTTGGATCTTGAAAACTTGCTTAGTTTCTAAACGCCTCTTTAACATGTGTAAGTTATATGTATAGCTTACAAAAAACTTAATTTCATACGGATTAACAAGGGACTCAACGGAGTAAGACCTTAATGGCAAATTTCTGTTGTTAATTACAGTTTATAAGTGTTATTAACGAAAATGTTTAAAGACATTATAGAAAGAAAAGCCAGTCTATTTTATCAAATAAATAATCAAACAAGAATAAATACGCTGTCCAGCAATTGCTTGTGTCCCTAATGAAAGTAAACTTATGACAATTGCACTGAGAAAAATAACAGCCCTAGATTGCATGTAATTACTGATATAGCAGGATTATTGTTGTTACCACATGCCAAATGCGGTAAACACTAGTATTCTAGGGGTATATGCAGCACAAGACATGCTGGCTTGGCCCTCTAGTGGTATAATGTAAAAACTGTTAAAGCTATATCCCGGTCGTTATCCACACTGGACATGTTGGCACCACAAGCCAAGCTAGTGTTTGTAGATCAATGACGTAATAGTTAACTCCAGATCATATTAGTAATGGTTGAATACTATTACTAATATGAGGTACTATTATTATAATGAGGTAAAGAAATCTGGAATTTTTCCCTTCACCCGTTTTTCATGTGTCAACCCCACTGGATATAGCATGGCGCGGACTAGCTGGGAATCCTCAACATCTAGCCAAGGCAAGTGTATGCAATGAAGCCCAGCCAAACTCGTGGTTGGCTCAAAATTCCTGCGTTTGACAAATGCCCGCGCTTGTGCAGTAGTATAATTTTTTGCTAGGTGCTTTTGATCTTCGTCACTCGGCCATCAGTGTCTTGTTTCTCGACCTGGAGTGCACAAGCCGTTCGTGTGGTTCTTATTTAAGTTTTAAGTTGCCTTGTTGTTTGAGGATATCGACAAAGAAACGTGCCGCCATCTGGACGAGTGGGGATTATCCTGTTTACAGGTGAACTAGAAAGTTTTGGACTAAATTAAAACAAAATCTGTGTGCTATAAAGTGGGTAAAGTTGACAGGTTATAAAATAGGAATCTCGTCTATTCTCACAATAGCCTAACTGACAGAGATTTATCATATTATCAACTCTTTGGGAAAGTCTTGAAAATGTATGTCATTGAAAACAAGATTTTTTTATGTTTCTTTATTTAGGACAGTAGGGTTGAATACATATTTTGTTACTTGAAAATTAAACACTGGTGTTAAGTTCAAGTTCACAAGTTCAAACTCTCTCCTCTCTGTTGTTCCTGACAAATTCGCTTTAATCCCTGACTGGCTGGAGGCAACTTTTTCCACTAGCTACAATGAAATGACTGGTCCTTTGTCCTGTGAAGAGAGTCCGCGGGACGACTACATATGTACGAGGTTCACATTAACCATAACGAGAGATTCGAATCTTTGCATCAATAGATCTTTGAATTCCAATAGATCAAGCTATTTGTATTAGCTACTTGACATATATATTAATATTAGAGTTTTATATTAATGAATACAGTAGCTAAAACTGTCAGTAATAGCTAATGATAACATAACTTAAACAAGATAAAATTAAGTAAAGTCTTGTTTATGTCAACTTTACAAGTCACCATGTAAAAATAAATGACGTATAACCACAATATAATGAATATACATACAGGGTGTTTAAAAAAACCTTTCAGGACTTTGGTATATGATTTCTCATACAAAAAGAAATAAAAAAGTTCATAAGAAGGTATGTCCTAAAACGCTTAGTTTTCTGTCTATCTGTATGTGTTCTACTGAATACGGTATATCTTAGGAATCTTTAAAGATATCAAGTTCAAACTTAGTAATTGTGTTACATCTAAAAAGACCCATCATGGTATGGTATATCATGTTTCTAGTTTGTACCATTTCAAAATGGTGACCATTTTTGTTTTTCAAAGCTAAATATCTTAAAAACTGTAATATTTAGGAAAGAACAATATGGATCATAAACGTTGTGTCGTTTTGTCCTAAAAATAATGTTATAAAGATATTATCTATATACAACTTATAAATAACTGAGTAGTTGTGATTTTTATAAGTTGAAACTTGCTTTTTGACCATTTCTGGACTGAAAAATCATGTTTCAACTTATACAACTCACAATTTTTCAGTTATTTACAATGTTGCAGTTATCATATTCATACCAATGTTTTTAAGACAAAATTATGCAATTTTTATGATTCTTGCAATTTTTTCCTTAATATTACGGTTTTAAGATATTTAGTTTTGAAAAACAAAAATGGCCGCCATATTCCATACCAAGATGGGTATTATTAGATGTAAAACATGTACAATGTTTGAAGTTGATATCTTTAGAGATATCCTGCTAAGATATATAGTATTAATTAGAAAACACATACAGACAGATAGTCGGAAAACTAAGCGTTTTGGGACATACCTTCATATGAACTTTTTTCTTTATTTTTGTATGACGAATCATATCCCAAAGTCCTGAAAGGTTTTATAAACACCATTTATATAGTGAATAGAATGTTTCCAAAATATTGTGTAATGAAATCAACAGTTTTACGATGAATTAAGAAGTAACATATTTTACTCAAAATATTTTTGAAAATTTGTCATGACATAGTCGGGATGATTGTGCTCAGTTGCTAATATGGAGTTAAAAATATCTTCTTTTTTTACTAAAGCTTGCAAAACAATTCATTTTAGTTTTTACATTTTAAATTAAGTGATTTTAACCATATTTTATTGCTTCTCTCATTTAAACGTGAACTGTATTGTTCGAATAAAATATCAAACGTCTAATTTCTTATGGTACTTTTAAGTGAATTTAAAGATAAATGTATTTTTTACTTTAGTATAGTTGTCAAACAATGAATAGTGTTTATTATTAAAAAATGTTATAATTTACTTTAATTGTGTATAGATGTTGTTTGATATTTGTAGCTTTTTAATGACCCATTATTATCACATGTGTATAACTATAAATAATAAGAAATTTTTAACTGTATAACCTTTTAATAAGAAAATGTACATGTTCTGTTTTTTAATGTGTACCATATAAGTTATTTTATTTGATTATATAAACATATATGATTGTAAACCTATTCATTTTCTTTTTAATGAAATCGTGTATTTAAAATGTAATGTTTTAAACCAAGGTCTATTGCTTATTGCTTCTCTCAATAAAAGGTAAGCTGTATTATTTTAAATCATCAAATATAATTCGTCCCTAAGATGCTTTGGCGTGAGTTGGAAGGCAAATGTATTTGTTTAGTATAGTTGCCAAACAATAAATGAAGTGTATTATTAATGTAATAACTTTAGTCAATTGTTTGTAGTAGTTGTTTTATTCTTGTAGTTTTCTTAATGACTCATTGCAATCACATAAATTGTTTTTGTAAACAATACCTTTCTAATGAAAAAAACCAACCCATGATCTGTTTTTCACTTTGTATAACCTAACTTATTTAGTTTGATTACAAACAATATGTAGTTTACATGTTTGTCGTTATTAAATATGTTACAATTAGTGTCTTGTGTATTTTATTTACATCCACATTAACAAGTATTAATTTATTAATGTATTAATTTTGACTTTTGAAATTTGATGAACAATTTACAGTTTTGTTATTAACGTTTTCATTGTTTAAAAAGAGTCTTTTAATGCTCTTGTATATTGGGTTATGTAGGACCATTTACTGGGAGAAAATCCCTCACAAGAAAAGGTGTTTTAGTTTGAAATAATAATGCTCGTCATTTAGAACATTGTCCCCATATTTTCCGAAAATGTAAGTTTTCAACTTTTTTATCTTACAGTATATATTTTCAGTATTTTGTTGAGTAGTTTAACAAAATTGACTCTTTGCATATGTTGACATGCACTTCACCTTAGCAAAATAAATACAAATCAGTTTGATAAAAATAGAGCCAGATATAGAACCATAGGACTCAAACCTTCAAATAAATTACCAGATTAAATCATTCTGTTTTTATTTTTTTATTTGTTTATATAATTTTGTTGGCCATGTTGCAGTCACAGTACTGCCTAAAGTTCCAGACCCCATCAGCTAAGGCCACTTTTCTCCGCACCTATAGGTTGTGTCCAGAATAATTGATTCAGCCCACAAATGGCCGCAAATATAAGTCTTCTGATCGCGTTCCCACCTGAGGCCCCGTTATTCACCCTTCCGTGAACGCCAGAGTTCTACTTTATATTTTATCATTAAACCTCAAAGTTATTTCCAATCATAGACTATATTTTATGTATTTTTAGTAAAACTTAACTTACGACTTTGTAGTTTGATGATACAAAATAAGATATAACTTTAGCGTACACTGAAGTTTAAATAACAGAGCCATGGGAGGGACGCGATCCACAGACTTGTATTTGCGGTCCTTTTGTGGACTGAATCAATCTTATTTGAAACAACCTACTGGCACGGAGAGAGGTATCCGCTAGCTGGCTGGGGTCTGGCACCAGACAGTAATGTGGTTGCAACTATCCAGGGTGGAACACGCACCAGGCGCAGAGAGAGGTGGTCGCTAGCTGGCTAGGGTCTGGCACTACGGCGCTAGACAGTACTGTGGTTGCAACTAGCCAGGGTGGAACACGCACTAGGCGCAGAGAGAGGTGGCCACTAGCTGGCTGGGGTCTGGCACTAGACAGTACTGTGGTTGTAACTAGCCAGGGTGGAACACGCACCAGGCACAGAGAGGTGGCCGCTAGCTGGCTGGGGTCTGGCACCAGACAGTAATGTGGTTGCAACTAGCCAGGGTGGAACACGCACCAGGCGCAGAAAGAGGTGGTCGCTAGCTGGCTGGGGTCTGGCACTACGGCACTAGACAGTACTGTGGTTGCAACTAGCCAGGGTGGAACACGCACCAGGCGCAGAGAGAGGTGGCCGCTAGCTGGCTGGGATCTGGCACTAGACATTACTGTGGTTGTAACTAGCCAGGGTGGAACACGCACCAGGCGCAGAGAGAGGTGGTCGCTAGCTGCCTGGGGTCTGGCACTACGGCACTAGACAGTACTGTGGTTGCAACTAGCCAGGGTGGAACACGCACCAGGCGCAGAGAGAGGTGGTCGCTAGCTGGCTGGGGTCTGGCACTACGGCGCTAGACAGTACTGTGGTTGCAACTAGCCAGGGTGGAACACGCACCAGGCGCAGAGAGAGGTGGTCGCTAGCTGCCTGGGGTCTGGCACTACGGCACTAGATAGTACTGTGGTTGCAACTAGCCAGGGTGGAACACGCACCAGGCGCAGAGAGAGGTGGTCGCTAGCTGGCTGGGGTCTGGCACTACGGCACTAGACAGTACTGTGGTTGCAACTAGCCAGGGTGGAACACGCACCAGGCGCAGAGAGAGGTGGCCACTAGTTGGCTGGGGTCTGGCACCAGACAGTAATGTGGTTGCAACTAGCCAGGGTGGAACACGCACCAGGCGCAGAGAGAGGTGGTCGCTAGCTGGCTGGGGTCTGGCACTAGACAGTACTGTGGTTGTAACTAGCCAGGGTGGAACACGCACCAGGCGCAGAGAGAGGTGGCCGCTAGCTGGCTGGGGTCTGGCACTAGACAGTACTGTGGTTGTAAGTAGCCAGGGTGGAACACGCACCAGGCGCAGAGAGAGGTGGTCGCTAGCTGGCTGGGGTCTGGCACTAGACAGTACTGTGGTTGTAACTAGCCAGGGTGGAACACGCACCAGGCGCAGAGAGAGGTGGTCGCTAGCTGGCTGGGGTCTGGCACTAGACAGTACTGTGGTTGTAACTAGCCAGGGTGGAACACGCACCAGGCGCAGAGAGAGGTGGTCGCTAGCTGGCTGGGGTCTGACACTAGACAGTACTGTGGTTGTAACTAGCCAGGGTGGAACACGCACCAGGCGCAGAGAGAGGTGGTCGCTAGCTGGCTGGGGTCTGGCACTAGACAGTACTGTGGTTGTAACTAGCCAGGGTGGAACACGCACCAGGCGCAGAGAGAGGTGGTCGCTAGCTGGCTGGGGTCTGACACTAGACAGTACTGTGGTTGCAACTAGCCAGGGTGGAGCGCGCACCAATCCTGTATGCCTATTACCTCAAGAATTAAAGCGATAGTAGTGACGTAATAAAGTTTTGACGTCACACTTATAACCACATTTATCTTTGGGGATCACTCTAGCCGTGGCTGGAGTCATGACACTATACCTGACTAGGGGTAGCCTCAAGATTTTCCAACGGCCTGCCAATAACATTATTTAATGTGCCTCCCTCATTATTTTTATAGACTACCACAAGACATTTTTCTCAGTGTGCACACCAAAAATGCAATGGTTCTAAGTCTTACATCGTTCATAACGGAAATTCCCATTAAAGACAAATTGTTTGTGAGAAATGTTATGCGATAAGTTGAAACATGGAGACAAAAGCAAACTCTTGTAGGTAACACTCTCTTGGTGTAATCCTAAAAGTCTTAATTTACAAATTACTAAAACAATGACGCAATTTAAGCGTTGTTATTTAGGAAACGCCCTTAACCTTTTATTTAGCATCCTTTAAATAACTAACACATATATTATTTCGTCGTTTTTTTCTTCTTGTTTTTCGTGAGATTTTAATCCGGCTCGGAAAACATTTATCTTATGTTGACTTGAGGCCGGGTTTTGAGCGTAGGAGCTTGACAGGGTATAAACCCCGGTGAAATACAGCAACCCAGGACTTATCAGATAAAACGCTCGGCAGAACGGGGGAGGTTTTTCTATTTCTCTAACGGATTTCCTATGGAAATAAATCATATTTGATGTTATTATATTTCCTCTTAATGATTTTTTTGTGAACCGTGCAAGACATTAGTATCCATTACCTAAGATTGATAGTTAAATTAATCAAGAATGCATACTTCTTATTTGTGTTTCACCATGGGTTTAATTACTTAAAAAGACACATAAGTACACGGTGTCATATATTTACTTAAAAAGAGTTTTAACATGATATTTGAAACTAATTTGAAAATTCAAATATACCATCAATAGGTTTTAAGAATCTAAACTATTTACAATCCATACAAAATACTTTAACAATTTAATAAATCACTATATATTAACATGTATTTGTTGTATATGTATCTTTTATGTATGATAAGGAACTTAATTATTTACAGAATAGCAGTAATAAAGGGAAAAATACTTGATTTTTCAAAATACCGAGTACTTTAAAAAAATCCTCCTTACCTTGTCAGGAGATTAAATTTATGAATGTATTAAAGGATGAATTTCAAAGTTCTGAAAAGTTTAGCTTTTCTTCGCTATTAACGTTAATGCAACTCCAACGTTTTTATGGCAAAGAGCGAAAAATCCTCTGTAATCAAGCTTTCTTAAATGGAAACTGCAAGACAAGCATTAAACTTCAAGATTAAGAAACAACAATTATTCATATCTAAATGAGATTTTTAAACAAAAAGCTCACTTTTATCCTGAGGAATAATCCGAGGTGATATAATCCGGGACTTTCATTTCACCCGGTTTACACACAATCTGCGAACAAAGCATTTTTCCGTGCACCATAAAATCCTTCCTTCGTCCCAGCTTGAACCTTTTTCCTTCCCTCATTTTTGATAACCCCAAGATGATAAGACGTCGGTACAATGTTCGTTTATTATCCATTATACCAGTTAGAGCCTTAGGTATGCGGATAAGGCTCCCTTTCATCGGGGCGCATAAAACAGATGAATAAGGCTTTATGGCTGGTGACATACTTTTAAACCGATACCATGCACATATTTAGTAATAAGAAGGATAGAAAGGTGCGTTAAAATGCTATGGAATGTCGAGGTTTTGACAATGTGAAATCCAGATTTTTGTAATTTATTCAAATATTTAAAAACTAGTTTGAGCAAAATTTAAAAAGTAATTATATACATATCTTTCTGAACTCTTTCCTTACAGACACACACAAAATAAAAATATCGATACATGTATTTAATAAAAATGCACATGAAAACTGTTTTAATCGTGAAAAGCTCCAATCTGACCGAAACTACGACATACAAAAGGCTAAGACCATTAAATCAAGGAAAATCCTTTCAAGGTATGGCGGTCCCATCAATACCTGAAGTTCAATTTCCCGCATTCCCTCCATTCGCAGTTATGATTCCCATTTAGGCTCGGTAATAAAAATATAAACTGCATCACATCAAAACACGCGGCCGCTGCCCCGCTCCGAGCTTCACTGCCCGTTACGGCTTTTCGCAAACAAACAATTTTATCGCCAGTTACTTTATTGTCGGGCCTTTTATTGGTTCGAATTGCGCCGATCATAAAAAGCCGACTGTTATGTGCCTACTGCAACAAGCCCCGATAATTAGTTACAATTTGTATTATTTCGAGGGCGGGGAGAGTTTTTAGGTACTAAACGTTTGATTCCTTTGCTTAAGTGTGGAGGATTTAGTTTATAGCATTGCCGGGATGCCTCTTTGTCTCCTCCAGCAATACTGTGTTTTATGGCCGTGACAGTGTGTAATGCGTATAAACATGGGTCTTCATTTCATCGGTTATTGCAAGTAAGACAAAAATCATCCACTATAAAACTCTGTATAGCGAGTAAGTTATTGCCAAAGTATATCCCAGATCGAAAATGAGCAAACTCACGTAACATATTTGTGAAGGTCTGAAACTGAGCATATAGCTGACTTGTATGGATTTGAAATTAAGCCTATAGTTCCTTGTAACGGTTTGAAACTGGGCATTGCTACCTTTTGTCACTGGAAAAGTAATCCATTGTGAAAATCCTAACCAATCATAAATGCTAACAAGGCCAGGGTTAAGATATATTTTTATATTATTTACTGATGTTGAAAAACACAAAAAAATTTGCTTAATTAATTTAGAGACGAAAAATTTGAATAAATCTTATATTTTTCATCTAACTAAATTTAATTTGAAAAGAAAACTATTACATATAATCAATATTCAACAAATAACAAAATAAGTGAAATAATATATGAAATTTACTTAATTTACTTTACAATTTATTTTTAAAAACTAATGAGCTCAATGCCGAATGATTTACATGTGTAAGTGAAATGTCAGATTTGACCACATAAAGGGCATTACGAGTTGTGATTGTTTTACAGTCAAGAGTTATTTACGTATCACAACAATGTTAGAAAAGAAGATTGCTCTTTCTGAGTTTAAGAAATTAACAAAGACATGTCATATTGTTATTCAAACAGCCACTTGTCAAATAAATTGTATAACTAGTTAATACATTTTTTATAAAGCCCACAAAGGTTCCAATCACGGTGGCGCCAGGTTAACAGATATTTTTCTATAACGTTATCACATAGTCGATCAAAACAATGACAAATACCATATTTTAAATTGCTACAACTAAAACAATTGTTTTCATAAAAAGAGTTGAGAAATCAAATAAATGTTTGATAATTCTAAATAAATTTTTAATTATTGTAATTTGTATGTCTTAATATTAGTGAAAAAAGGGCTAAAGGCCTTCTGTTTTATCTTATCTTGGATTTTCGCTAATACCTTTATGCGTACTTGCAATTCAAGTCCCGGACTCGAGCTTGTGGCCTGAAGATTCGAGATTTTTGGAAAGTCAAATGAAGGCCTATCGCTGCTGTTCGTACTAGCAATACGACTCGATTCGACTGGTAAGTTTTGACCAGCTTTAAAAGGAGGAATGTCCCCTATAGCAGTTGTAAAGCAGTGTAAATCCAATTCTCAATATGATACTATTCTCACCGCTACTACAGTTTATACACTCCTGTAATCTATATAACTTAAATCCTAGGAAGTAAGGACAACGTTAGCTAAAACGAAGTATAGGCTGACAAAGATTCGGCGAGAGCAATATCCTAGTGTGACGAAAATATGTCTTCGAGAACCTTTAGGAAAATGAACGCTAATGAGGCGTTGCTCGGAAAAACTCTTCCATTAGAAAACAAATAATACATCCTATATGCACAATTTAGAACTAGTAAAGCAATTTGTTAAAATAATGGAACATATATTTAATTAATGTTTGGTAATTTTGTATTTCCATTTTCAAATTATAATAAGGAGGTAATAATTAAGAAAATAACTAAAACAATCCTAAACATTGTATTACAGGTAAACAAGTAGTAAATCATTTTGGGAATATAAAGTTGTTCTCTATATCCTTTAAAAAAACACCACTCCCTATCAATACAAATGCGCCAATTTTTTTCCTGAAATCAAATCAAATTGTCTTTATTGCCATCAAACAGTGCAAACAGCATTGGCATGAGTCAGTGTTACAAACATGTACTACAATTAAAAGTGCAATATCCTTATGACAAGACATAGTACAAATTAAACAAAATATATTTTACTGGTTAAGGAAATTATAGATACTATAATATGTTTTATCAGTAAAAAACACCTTTAGACGTCTCCCAAATTGTTTCAGGGGGAGGTCAATTTTAAGGCCTGCAGGCAAAGAATTCAAAACCTTAATACAGTTAAAAGAGATATTAGTTGAAAAAAGGTTGTCCTGTGCTTTGGAATTGGAATGTTTAACTGTGGGCGGAGTGCGTATTTGGAAGAAAAACTATTGAAGAAAATTGTAGAAGAATGTTTTTTGTAAAACATTGTGGTTTCAAATATATAGCCTACAAACAAGGGAAAGTAAGAATCTTATCCTGCCGAAAAAATAGTTTTGCAGAATTCATTTCTTTTGAGTCCAAAAATTATCCGAAGGGCTTTTTTCTGTAGGCGAAAAATCGATTTTGTCCTTGAATTCTCAAAACCCCAAATAGGAACAACATATCTAAGATGTGGGTAAAAACAGCCATAATAAAGCGTAAGCAAAACATCAGTGTTGGCAATTTGAGCAAGCTTTCGGAGAGAAAACAGACACGAACTAAGTTTTCCAGTTACCTTATTAATATTATGATCATCAAATTTTAAGTGAGCATCAAGCTTGAGTCCAAGAAAGTTTATAGTATCTGCGGAAATTACTTCTGATTCATCCACAAGAATCTGAATAACATCAGTATTGTCATTTCTGATAGAAAAGTTAAGAAGATGGGTTTTCTCCGTGTTCACGACAAGGCCATTTGCTTTGAACCATTGAAAAAGATAATTTGATTCAATAAAACTATTCATCTCCATGTCAACCGCATTTGGTTCCCGAAAAAGAAGTGATGAAATGATGTAAACCCTATATAGTCCTGGATCTGACTAGGGTTCTGTGTGCATGTCGCGTTTAGAGAATTTTGCTTTTGCAATTCAATATAGGTGTCTTAAGAAGAGTTCTCCACTCGGGTGTCAAGTCCGCACCGGATACGTTTTCCAGCTATGACGTCATCAAGATAGCGGCTAGGGTATTATTTTAAATTCGTATATTTCACATACCATTTAATGGATCAGGATGATTCTTTTTTTGTTTGAAAGAAATTTTTACAGGCTATCTTTTTTGTATTTACACACTATTGTAAACTTAATATTTATTCTATAATATTTAAAAATGTATTTTTGTATTATTATTTATTTTAATATTTTGCTTATAACGTCATAACCGTTCATGTAATGAAAAGGCTACTTCTTACAAATGTTGTAGATCGTTTTATATCCTTTCCAATGATACCAAATAATGTGTGTTTATAACCAAGAGTAAAGCAAAAATTATAAATAAACCTTAAAAACACTGAATATGGTATAACGCCCAGGAGAGATTGTGTACGGTTTCATTATTGTAACAATTTATCCAGTTAATTATACTAATGTAGAATTGATTATATTTATCAATGTAGATATGAAACAAGTTTAAAAGTTATTTACATACATACAATTATCATCTAGACATTGCTAATGCCTGTACTTTTTCTTTATTTGCACCACAAATTAACATTTACCTACGTTAAAAATTGACATCTGATGCAAAAGCCATGGTATATTTACATTACTTCGTTTTATTTATTATATTTTTGAAGGCGTCTATTGAGGTAGAAATTTTCATTACCTATTTATTATATAGGAAGAACAGGTAAGCAACCTATAATAGCGTTTTATTAATAAGATTTTAAAATTTGTATAATCTATTGGATTAATTGAATAACGGGTAAAAATTATCAACTAAAACAATATTCTTAGATTATTATTTTTATTTGTTAATGTTACTTCAACACTCTGTTTTAGATATTGTTTTATGAATCCCAGGAACTTTATAGTCACATTGCTATTGGTATGTATTACAGAACACTTCCAGAAACTATTAATAATTAATACCTGGTGTTAACAAAAATTTATTTTTTAAACAATGCTAATAAAACATTAAATATTGACTTAACCTTTATCCAACCTACGTTCACACAAAGTTCAAATTTATTCCAACACCTAAAATCGTATTAACACTGATCTGAAAAAAAACTATCCACGGTTTGAAACGTGTTAGTCAGCCACGTAACTAATGTCAGCCAGTATCAATCAAATGTATATTTAACTTTTCAATATTTTACAAATTTCCCCTATAGGGACGAAGATTTTACCGTAGTCGGCATGGTAAGACCTAGGCCCAGGACCATGATAACTTTTCGTTTTGAGGTCCCCAGACCATATAAACACCATTTGTTCGAAACTGTGTGTGTATATATATATATATATATATATATATATATATATATGTGTGTGTGTATGTGTGTCCGTGGGTGCGATTACTCTCGTAAAAAGGTCCATTTTAATAAAATTTAGTTTTTTTTTATATAAAAAGAAGTAATGTAAAAATGCCCTGGCTTTGGCATCAGATGTTAACTTTTAACGTAGGTAAATGTTAATTTGTGATGCAAATAAAGAAAAAGTACACGCATTAGCAATGTCTAGATGATAATTGTATGTATGTAAATAACTTTTAAACTTGTTTTACATCTACATTGATAGATATAATCAATTCTACATTAGTATGATTAACTGGAGAAATTGTTACAATAATGAAACCGTACACAATCTCTCCTGGGCGTTATACCATATTCAGTGTTTTTTTAGGATTATTTACCATTTTTGCTTTACTCTTGGTTATAAACACACATTATTTGATATCATTGGAAAGAGTATAATACTATCTACAACATTTGTAAAAAGTAGCTTTTTCATTACATGAATGGTTATGAAGTTATAAGCAAAATATTAACATAAATAATAATACAAAATTACATTTTTGAATAATGTAGAATAAATATTAAGTTTACAAAAATAGTGTGAATACAAAAAAGATAGCCTGTAAAAAAATATTTCAAGCAAAAAAAGAATCATCCCGATCCGTTAAATGGTATGTAAAATATACGCATTTAAAATAATACCCTAGCCGCCATCTTGATGACGTCATAGCTGGAAAACGTACCAGGTGCAGGCTTGACACCCGTGTGGAAAACACTTCTTAAAACACTTATATTTAATTGCAAAAGCAAAATTCTCCATACGCGACATGCACACAGGACCCGAGTCAGATGCTGGACTTATATGAGTAGGACTCAAATACAAAAGTATAAAGTTGTTACTGGATATCTTAAACTGTGGGGTTTCAATGCAATTTGTAGAAAACTACTTCCACATTTGTATATTGTTCTAGGCAGAGGCTCGTAAATCCTTCCTTCGCCAGAGAATACGACTTCCAAAAATGGCCGGAGGATTTTCGCCGTGAAGTCCCCGGATAACAAGCCCCGGAAGCAGAAATAGAAATGGAGAATCCAAATTGGCCTTGATGGAACACGAGAGGTTTAATCATGCGAGTGTAAGAAAAACTTTGATACTCCAGGGAGATATAATATTGTTTAAAAGACATTTATAGTATTTAAGAGACATAAATTATTTTTATCCGTCAATCTAAGGGAAACGATAACAAGACATGTGGGGGTTCTTACTTTTGAGTATCCATTTCGGAATTTCTTTTAATGAAATAAAATACCCCCGTCACAGCAAATTTGCTTACTCAGCGAATTTCCCGTGCATAATATATGTCTTAATTCCACATAAAGCCGCATACCAAGTTTCATAAAAATATATTCACATATAAAATATATATATACACAAATAATATGTGTTTATGATATATACAATTTTAGTTATTCTCCATAAGAATAACATTGGTGATGAGTACGTAGGTTTGCTGAAACAAGGAACACAATTGGTTTTATGCAAATATAAATAGAACTTAACTAGGTGAAGCCACATACCAAGTTTCATCAATATTCAATCATAAAAAAACGCTATATAACATTTTAATTATTCTCCGTAAGAATAACATGGGGGCTGAGTAAGCAGAATTACTGCAACAAGGAACAAAAAAATTGGTTTTTATGCAAATATCAATATAACTCAACAAGGTGAAGCCACATACCAAGTTTTATTAATTTATGTTCTTAATTAAGGGAGTCATTACTTTTTACTTATTCTCCATAAGAATAACATGGGGGCTGAGTACGCAGGTTTGCTGCTACGAGGATAATCAACAAAAAAATCAATTGTTTGTGCAAATATCAATATACCAATAATACGTGAAGCCACATAAGTTTCATAAATATACATTCATAAATAATCAAGATATAAAATTTAATTTATTCTCCTTAAGGATAACATTGCACAACATACTGTGTTTAGCACTTTGAATATCTCTGCAACGGTTGGGTGTAGAATCACAATTTAAACACTAAAATAATTTTTTTGTGGAGCTGAACTGATTGGTAAAAGCAATGTGAAGTTTACATTAAAATGAACTGAGGAAAAGCTAAAACCCTTTTTCCCATAAGATGTACAAGGGAGATTTTATGAGTAGGTTTTTTGGTTTTTATCCGCAACCACATAACCTAGGTTAATAATTCAAAAAACTAAATTATTTGTTTTTAAGCTCTATAACATGGTCAAAACTAAAATTAAGTTTTTTTTAATTTTAGGGTAAAAAATGCAAAAAACTGATTTTTGGAAAACTTAAAACGCCCATAAACCCCCCTTCCCATGGTCCGATTTTTCTGGTTTTCAAACTTAAAGTCATGAATGTCACTTTACACATTTGAGCCAAATTTAATCGAAATCGGACGTTTTTTACTCAAGTTATCGCATTCACATTTGTAAAAAGTAGCTTTTTCATTACATGAATGGATATGAAACCGTTTACAACATTCACCAAACTCTGAGTTTGTGTAATTCATTCAGTAATTTAAATTAAAACCGTTGAAAGAAATGTTGCTTTATGTTTAAAAACATCTCGGAGTGTTGTTTAGTCGGAACCTCGGAGGGGTTGCCTGTACACCATCACTATGTACTGCGGGGTGTTTACCCCGATTTAGGCTTTGGATTATTTGATGTACGGATGATGTACATATATAAATTTGAACGAATAGTGTTTTTGGCATCTAGGGACCTCAGAACAAAAAGTTATCATAGTCTCGGGCTTAAGTCTTACCATGAGACTTACGGTAATAGCTTCTTCCCTATAGGGGAAATTCGCTAAAATTGCGGAATCGCAATTTAACATGGCCCAAACCGAAATTAAAATTTTTAGAATTTTTCTCTCTAACCATCTTTTAAGACCTGATAAACCTAATTACTAAGCCGTTAAACAAACAAGCAAACCGGAGAAAACTATCTAACGAGAAACAGCTTACCAGTACCAGAACTGCATGTATATTTACATCAGTTATTTATCGTACTGTTTGTGTAGGTTTATTTCTACAAATGGTTAGCCCTTTTTTCGGCTTTATTTGATTTTTTAAATAAAACTTGGATGTTCAAACCCAATCTAATTAATTATAGTAAGTCAAATACACGCACACTCTTAAAAACCGCTGGGTTTATTCAGAATATTGATTAGTTTTTAATTATTTACGTGTAGTTTTCTAACTTACATTATTTAAATATTGAGGCCTAAATGTTCTGTAAGCTGGAATAAATACTATTTGACCTGAGCTGGACATAAAATATTTATCCTTATGTTTATGTAGAATATCGATTAGAGTTTGTAGGGTCAAAGCTATGGCGCAAGAGAACGTTCTATTTTAAGAACAACAAACGAAACACTCGAAAAAACTTCTGACAATAGTCCTATTACATGTAGGTCGATGATGAACTCCCATGAACGCGATCTGCCCATCTCTGGGATTTGGAATTCCACCGGGGACTTGCGCCAAAAAGCTTCACGTGAAATATGTGACAGTGGATACATTCTGAGGATGGAAATATTACATGCGAGGGCGGTAAATCTCGATCCCAGGAGTGACAGACGAACTTATGGCGTCCGCGATGAAGACACCAGCCCTGTCGTAAACCAGCTGGTGGGGGGTGGGGTGCATAAACATGTCATCATCCCTCCCCCACCCCCCACGGCTTAATTATGTCCTTAATGAGGTTACCGAAGGATGGCTGGAAGGAAATATCCGTAGCGGTCGTTTGTTAATACCGCCACGAAGTTGATAATTGTGAGCATGTGGCTTACATGTAAAATGATTTAGGAAATTACCCTAAAAAGCAATAATTGTACATATGTAAGTGGTTAAGTAAGTTTTGTCGCAGATTTTTTACATTCAACTTTGATATCGGAGACCAGTAAAAGTTTGAAGAAACGTCTAATGATAAACGATAAAAATCATATTGACCTTCAATAGTTTTCTATTGTTTAAGGTTTATAGTACTAAAGCCCTACACAAATATGATCTTGCTGAAATAAGATACTAATTCAAGTTGCATTTGATATGTTTAATTAACATCAAACTTCTAAAGAAATATACAGCATGATGTATATTAGTGTTGTACGATAAGTTTATATGAGCTACGCTAACTTTAAAGTTACCTTAAAGAAACGTTTTTATCTTAAACTAGAATTGCATATTTTGCATGGAGTAAAAATAAACAACTGGTTTATTCCCATTATTTATTTTTATTAATCAAAGCCCCAATTAAAAATACATTTTGTTCTAAATGGCTTTGGCTTTATTTTCCGGTCGACAGAAAATTCAAGTAAACACAGTTCTAATACAAAATCCATTTAGTTTGTAAAATACATTCCATTTAAAAAAAATAACTTAGTTTAGTTTAAAATGTATTTTTGAGTATTTAATCTTTTAATGCATATTGTATTTTCATTAATATTTCTTGTATTCGATCATTGTTTCAATTTTAAACGTTAACGTTTATTTGACATTGTTAAAAGCTGAGTTTACAAATTTGTTGGTTCTTCTGGAATAGGAATAAGTTTTAAATTAATCACTTTCACCTGAATATTTCCAGGGTTTACTCAAATTTCCCTCTTTGGATAATATTTATTTTAGTAGAAAACAACGATTTTCTTGTATTTACAACTAGTATTATTTCGTTTAACCTAATTATCAGCGTGAACGATTGAAATATATTGCGTTGTCCCACTTTTAATGGATATTTACCGTATTTTGAATCGAAACTCAAAATATATCTCGGGAGCGAATTCAATTTCATACAGTAATTTAAATTGAAACCGTTGCAAGAAATGTTGCTTTATGCTTAAAATCATCTCGGAGTATTGTTTAGTCGGAACCTCGGAGGGGTTGCCTGTACACCATCACTCTGTACTGCGGGGTGTTTACCCCGATGTTTAGGCTGGCCCGTTATAGGGCCTATCGCGTCTGTCGCAGCCGCCTCTCAAATATTTACTAGCCCGGGAAAATAGAGTTGGACGAGCGGATGTTCAAGTCAATAGGGGGTAAATATAGCTGATGGCAGGGGGGCGAGAGTGGCACCTGGAGCTCTTTTTAACTCCTCGCGAAAGTCAAAACAACAATAAAAAGTTAGTTGTACTGTCACTATTACCAAATGCATCGGCTAAGGCTTAAGGCTTGTCTCCTTTAAGGGTGCGCCGTACCTCCCTTCCGCACGCTCAAGTAAGGGGTTTGCATCTCCCTCATTGTAGGCTAAATTGTTAACTAATTAAAAATAATTTGATGTTATTTCATTCAATAAATGTTCATCTAGAGATCATACAATTTAAAAATCGTGATTTTAATTCAAAATAAGTGGTAGGCCATTAGTAATGTTCTCAAATTAAGCGTTTTTAAAAAGATTCCTAACGCATGGAGAAAAATTATTTTGGAGAAAAGGAACCGTATGATCCCTAGATTGGAATCTGAAAAGTGTGAAACTGCAAATAGTTTGGTAGAAATCTGTAAAATAACAGTGCGATCGAGGAGAACAAAATGGTCTTCAAGCGTAAATATGCATGGCCCTGCTTGTTGGCGGCGCCGGCGCGGCGCTAAACAACAATGAATTCAATCTGGGTAGGGCGCACCCTTAAACTGCCGGCAGGTGTGTAGACCAAAATCACTATTTCATTGAAATAGACATAGTGTATTAAGACATATAGAAATTTTGAATTATAAAAAGCTGTAATATTTTTATTTATTTTATTTATTGACCAGAAAACCTCATATTTATTTTACAAGCTAGGATTGTTAAAAATGTGGGATTTTTAAAACGTGGCGCAAAAAGAGGCTGCAACATTTGTTTATATATTTTAATCTGTACGCTTTACATATAAATTTAATTTGTGTAACTTTCCTGCAAATATATGTCGCTGCTTAGCTCTCAAATCACAATGGTTCTAGTAAAATATTGCAATATGTGTTATAGTATGTAAGTGTCTACAAATTAATAAAACTTAACATTTAGTCACTCATTTGAATATCGTGTTAATCAAAAATATTGTAAATAGCAATCAATCATTCCGGTAATTTTCGTAACGATAAAGATGGTGACAATTTTGAAACAGCATCGGTTTTTACAGTTTTTATTTTTTTACTACAGTATCTAAATGTATATATCAAATAATTTAACGTACCAAGTAAATATTGTTCACAGCAAATCCACTTCCCTAGATAATTTTAGTCGTAAAAACTATTAGGAAAACTGATAGACAATTACTTTTTAAGGATTTTTACTTCGAGATTGTAGCCAAATTCTTCCGTTATGCAAGTTTTGGAAGAGCAGACTTTTATTTGCAATTGGTCTTTAATATAATTGGTCTTTAATATTGATCATAAGTTAAAATATTTTAAAATTTGTATACAAAATTGTTATCTTACGGGGATAAAATTATCGGAAATCAGAAATCAGTTCTTTATTGTCATCCGACTCATACAAGCATTGACAAACGTCATATACAAAAATGTCACATAGAAAATATAACTAATTAACAGTACAATGCATAGTACAATACTACATACGTCAACGGTAAAAAAGTAATTACTTCTTGTCAATAAAATACTCAAACACACAGTAGTATTCCTAAGCAATTAAAAAGGATCTTAGCCTCCTCCTGAACTTGCCCACATCAGTTATTGCCATGAGGTCGGATGGGAGGGAATTGTATAATTTAGTGCCTGCATACAAAGTCTGATTTTCGAAAAAGGTGGTGTTGTGGCGGGGAATTGCCAGAGATCCAGCATTACGAAAATTAAACCTAGAAAAGTGACCCATCTGAAAAAAGTGTCTGCTTTTAACCAGAAATGAAAGAGCTTCAAAAATATAGATGTCCTCTTGTTCTTACTGTAAACGCAGAATTGAAACGGACAATATCGCACAACCTGTGCGTTATGAATACGGCAAGTAAACCTAATTATGTTCGCTGTGCTGCATATGCACCTGGAGTACCACCTTACAGTCTCCCAAGGTCGTTATGACGTCTAACAATTATTCAGGTGCAGTTTGGGACAATGCCAAATTGGAGAGAGGCTCAAACCGTTTGAAACTTGATACGGCTAATGCATATTCATGGACACAATCACGCCGTTTCCCACCTCGCTTAGCGCGGGAAACGATAGGGAAGACATTTGATATTTTATTTCCAAAATGGGGGGATGCAAGGACCATTGAACAACGAGCGCCATTTTTTACTGTTCTCAATTCAAGGATGAAATAATAACCGGTGGTTTAACTTGAATAGTATAGAGCTTACTTAAAACTACGGTCGTTCTGAGAGTAAAAAGTACAAGTTTCTTATTAAAATATCGATTAATTTAGGGACTTAGATGTCTGTAGTAAGTGGGTAAACTGATTATCTAAACTGGTTTTGCATCACCAGTGCCACAACACAAGGTGGCTTTGAGAATAACTCTGTGGAAGTGAAAAAAAAACTTTCTTATGCCCGGTCAGTAACACGAAATGTTACACTTCGATTGGTCTCGCGTGCGATAATTTATACTAACAAACGTGAAGTTTTTTCCTTTCCAGCCAATCAGACATTACTTGTAAACGACAGTTAGCTCATAAATTAGTTAAAAGTGCAACTGCAGTTACTCTTTTAAGTGACCCAAAGTAACCCAATAGCCCAAAGTAACCCCAAAATAGCCCAATAGTAACCCAAAGTAACCCAGTAATCATAAGTAACCCGGATTTAAGTTAAAACTCTTACTTTTCCAGTCGTGCTTAACTATATCAACATTTATCCAAACTATCTTATAACTAAATCCAAACTACTCCAAAAATATGATTTTCATTTTATCACATTTTATTTTATCCTTTGGTACGGCTTACCATTCAATATAACGTCTTTTTTTCTTTTTTTTGTATTTCAACACCAATGGCATTTTTTTATGACATCACACAAACGCTTTTAGGGAAAGCGGTCCAAACCCCTCAAATTGTTGAGGGGTTTGGACCTCTTGGTAGTTATCCGTCTTATTAATAGACCGTCTAATAATTGTCTACGTGTCTGTCTTAAGGGTTATTACTATTATTATCATTTAAATTTCTGTGGGCAACTCCTCACGAATCAAACCGCCCCAGCGCGATACTCCTCGCCATACAGTCTCATGTTTTATTGATCGGTCTCCAGTTTCCCAAAGTCCCAGAGCTTCTTCAGCTCATTAGCTCTGCTTGTTAACATTTCAAGTGTCCCCTCCCCCTCACCAAGACATCGCGCCCCTAAGGGTGACCTTTTGTTTTTCATGGCCCCCTAGGGAGGGTGAACGCTGACTTTTCCACCCTCGCTAAGTTCTGGGAAAGAACACTTATCTGAATTGCGATACTTACTTTTTTTTCTTAAATAATTTACAAATCGGAGTGTGACTGATACTTTCTCTAGATCCTGTTTAATTTCATTTTCACTTATTTCCAAGGGCAAAAACACCAATTACAAAGATGTACTTAGATGACTGTAGCAAGTGCTAAGCAAAAGAATGATAACACATAAATACTTATAAGGGGTAATCAAACAGGATGAGAGCTTGGATAATATTTATGTAAATAAATTAACAAAGAAACAATGCAATATGAAAAGTTTCAGAGATGTTGAAACGTTTGTCAGAAGTTTATACCGAATCGTGTCTGGATAAGTTTATAAGAAATTCCGATATTTCCTGTCAACCTTAAGGTAAAATAAACATCTGAGAATATATGAAATATTTAAGGTACGAAGAAGTAAAGCAGTATGAACGATGTTTTACTTATGAAGCAAGTGTACGATGTTAAGGATGTACTTCCAATTCGATTTGTTGTGCATAAAACAATGTAGTTAACAGATAATTTACAACAAACTATAAACACAATAATAAAGTATTCACTAAATATATAACAATGCATAGTTACAGAATGAGACGAACTGGTACGTTTACATTTTACAGACATTCAAATGGAGTGTTCCATAAAATACGTTTACTACCAATCATTTTCACATTAAACGGTTGTAGTACTAAAACATGACGGTAAATCTTCACTGATAAGACGGCTTTATCAAACAGGTCACTTAATGAAAATCAATAAATATTAATTTTCTACTATACCTAGTAAACCGTTAAAACGTAAATACTTATTTTACTACGTAAGGTTTGATGTTTACCTTCGCGTTAAGATGCAAATTGTTTTAACATTTATAATTCAATAGGAAAATTCAATATAATCATTATCTGTATGCTCCTTTAATATTCCTGCCATGAACTGAACAGTATTATTGTAACGAATAGTTATTAATGTTTTGGAGAATAACTATTGATTTTAAAAATCACATATTTTTAGGCCTTATAGACTGACGCTACTGCAAACTTATGTTATATACTATTAAAAGGCTTAATAAACGCTTCATTAATGCTTCACTAAGACAAATCAATTAGTTAATTCTAATCAGGAGAACCTTCTCAGAAACATGCTAAGAAAAAACGAACATATAAATAGTTATCTTACGTCAAAACATCAAGTATAATGGTTTATATTGGTTAGTTTCATGATTTTGCTATGAGTTTTAAAAATTGCAGAGCCATAAAATCAATAACAAAGGCATTTAATTTGATATTTACTACAGTTTTTAAAGCTTTTTAGTGTTTAAATTTGACTGACGCAGTATACGTCTTTCTCCAAGACTACTCAAGTCAAGTGCATGTCAAGAGGCATATATATGAGGGCAGGACTATAAAACTGTCAATAATATTTATTACGTACTCTATTCGCTGCCGTATTGCATTTCCTCTCAGTGATTCATATCAATTGAATTATGTCATATTAAAATCAATAATATTTCCTTTTGCATCATTACGTTTCAATGTACGGCATTTAAAAAATAGTCTTAGTAAATACCAAATCACATAAAAACAATATTGTACTTGTATTGATGTATTCTCTTATGATAGCAATCAATTATCATTATTTGAACATAATTTCAGTCCAAGCTAGTTAATTACATGGCTCTAAAAACTTTATAAATTCATAATTTTAATCTCTTACCAAGTTGAATAAAACATAAACTGACAGCTAACCAAACAATGTCTGATACAGCAGAACGTATTCTAGTATGTTCAATACCTAGTGTTAGCTACCGACGTATTTAAGTGAGCCACAAAGTATTTTGTACTTCTCTTTGCAATCCAATAGCTTATTGTAATTACTTGTATGTAGAGAGAGGCTTAGTTTGGGGTGGGTAAACTGGGTGAGTGTCACCCTTCCCCTTTAAATTTTAGGAGGTCTAATCAAATCTGTCCCTTTTAACGCAATTACAGGTTACTGCATTACTGAAAGTTGGATGAACTACTTAACACCACCTTAATAAAACCACTATAAAACCTATGAAACGACCAAGTTTTATAAAACCTTGTATAAATTCCAAAAGAAATGAAACATTTCGTTTGTATAATCTGTTTTACAATTTGATTTTCAGGGGTCTATAAAGCTTCATAAAAGAGCCTACATAGACTTGATGATTAAAAATAAAATCTCACGAGCTCTCGGTTTGAAAAGGAAAGATTCCTGGAGCCGTAGCAGAACCTGCTGTTTCAATGTACGAGGGTCATCCAGAAAGTAAAGAACGTTTGCTTGCTGCGTCTAGCACAGCTCCCCCATCGTCGCCATTGCGTGTGCGGCAGTCTACTCACCTCTCCACCAAAGTCTGAGCCGAGTCTCGTTGCTGTGCGGTCACACGTCTTATTTCTACAGCGATTCAAAATGGCGGTGGCAATCGAAAATCCCACCAAATATAGGATAAGCAGTTTTATTCGGTTTCTGAGTTAAAAAATGTCTAGACCATCAAATTTTTTAGAAAAACACCAAATAGAATTGGTGGTGAAAGTGCAAACAAGTCTTCAAGTCGAGTTTTCAGGGGAAAAAATGGTGCAACAGGTTTAATGAAATAAAATCCATTATGCACGACGAGGATCGGAGTGGCAGGTCATTGCTCGCAAAAGACGATTTGAAAGAAAGACTTGAGGGAAGATTGGAGGAAAACAGCTGCTTAAATCTTAGCACATTACATCAATTTTAAGATTTGTTTTTTTGCACTTTCATCATTAACTTTCTTTGGGGTTTTTCTAAAAATTTCATCGGTATGGACATTTTTTTACTCAGAGACCGATTGACACTGCTTATCTTAGATTTGGCGAGATTTTTGATTGCCGCCGCCATTTTGAATCGCTGTAGAAATAAGACGTGTGACCGCACAGCAACGAGACTCGGCTCAGACTTTGGTGGAGAGGTTAGTGGACTGCCGCACACGTAATGGCGGTGATGGGGGAGCTGTGCTAGACGCAGCAAGCAAACGTTCTTTACTTTCTGGATGACCCTCGTACCTGACGCCGCGCCATTTACTTTCCAAAAGGTTTCATTTTCCGATTGACTAGGAGGAGAGCTGGAAGGAGGAATGGGGGAGTGAAATATTCATTTAATGACAAAATAATAAGAACGTTTTCGGAAAATCTGGTTAATGATTGTAAATTCCAGGGAATATGAATTTTTTATCCTTTTTGTGGAGAGTCCAAGTAAACCCTCTGGGTAACAAAAATATATAAAAAAACACCTATTCTCCATAATATTAATAAGGAAATTTGAAGCCCAATAGGCATGAGCACTTATGAAACATTACAGTTGCGAAGCCTGATGACATATTAGAAATCTGGGCGTAAACATTTACCATTGAAAATCGAACCAAGCAAACGCTCTGAGTAGAACGACCAGTTAAATTTCACAACTTGTTTTATATTTGGAGTTGGAAAAAAATTACTACTGAGATGACGTTAGTAATGTACTCATTTTCAGAATCTCTTCTGCGTAAATATAACCTCAGGTATGATGAATAGAATTGGTGGCAAATACAATGTAATTATTCGACTCTATGTATAGTTGATTAACTTTAATGAATTAACAATAAACGTCACTGAAATAAAAGAGCTTCAAAACTATTCTACATATTTTTGACTGTCTTTCGGCCTAATCATTAAATGTTGTGTTAATGTTGTGTTAAATGTTGTGTATATATACTGAAACTACCATAGTCATAATCAGAAATCAGATCTTTATTGTCACCCGATTTTTACAAGCATTGACATACGTCATATACAAAACTTTGACACGGAGAATAAAACTAATTAATACCACAATGTACAATCAAGTTATTAAATATGTCAACTGTAAAAAAAGTAATTACTTCTTGTAAATAAAATACCCAAACACACTGTGATAGTCCTTAGCTAAAAAGGATCTCAGCCTCCTCCTGAACTTGCCCACATCAGTTACTGCCATGAGGTTGGATGGGAGGGAATTATATAATTTAATACCTGCATACAAAGTCTGGTTTTCGAAAAAGGTAGTGTTTAGACGGGGATCAAGTATTACGAAAATGAAACATAGAAATGTGGCCCATCTTAAAAAGTGTCTTTTTTAACCAGCAATGAAAGAGTTAATAAAATGTAGATACAGGCGAAAGTCAGTAATTTATTTTCAGAAAAAACGCATCTGCACGATTCAAGCCTTGCCATACCAGAAATCAGTCGTATTGCTTTCTTTTGTAACCGAAACAATTTCTTTGTCCGAGTGTATTCGACTCCCCAAATTGGAATGCTATACCTGATGTGTGAATACAAACAAACAAAATAAGCAGTTAGAAGAACCGTAGTATTGATAAACTGAGCAAGTCTTCGAAGAGTAAAAATACCACTATTCATTCTACTGGAGACCTTTCCAAAGTGTTTGGAATAGTCAAGTCGAGAATCCATGGTAATGACTAAAAAATCCATTTTTTGCACGCTTCTATTTCAAAATCTCCTACAATAATATTTGAGCCATCAGAAATGCCATCGGAATTCCTTAGTTTAAAGTCAATAAACTTAGTTTTATCGGAATTTACAGAAAGGTTGTTTACAGCCAACAACTGAAGAGGAAGACTATACTCTGCATGAATGTATTGATTTCAAGATTTTCTCATATGTCAACGTATTTAGAATACTAATTTTTCAAAAATGACCACGAGATAGCCCTCATCTCCTAAGGCACTCCCATACCCTTCAGAAGCGCAAAGATCCCCGCTAAAAACACAAACATTATAAGCAATTATTACGGATTTCCACCAACCAAATTTAAATATGTTTATAATTTGTGCCTGGTATCAACATAACCTCGAAAACTTTAAAGAAATAATAGATTAAAGTAATAAATCATAATGGTCGGATAATTTATAACATACACCCCAAAACATATAAGTCTTAAAAATATGAGAGCATTAGTCATGATGCTCTATATAAACAACTAATAGATGATTTTTTCTTATTTGAGTTGTTTAAAATACCGTTATGGAACTTGTTTCTAAAAGGTATCTCAAATCAAAATAGTTCGCACAAAAGAATACTAGTTCCAATCAATTTACTCATTTATTAAATTCATTTTTGATTAGCAGCCGTTATATAAAGAAAGTCTTAATAACACACCTCCAAAAATTATTTGTCATAAAGAATTCTTGGAGAAATAAAGTCGCGTTTATCCCCTCAAGACGATATTATACAATGGCAAGGAAGAGATGCTGCAAAAAATATTATGAATTTAATTTAAGACGGGAGGTACCGGGCATCGAGATGGTCATAAACGGATTTTATACCGGGGACGTTTGGGCAGTAAAAACTACAGTGATAAACGGAAGTGAAGAGCGCTATGAATACAGCACATCTAATAACAGGGTGATTATTGCGCCCTACCTGCAACGCCGCCGGGGAGGAATCAGCTCTTCGCCTTTCTTTTATATTACAACTTCCATCAGCTTTTGCTATAGGGACTTTCTCACTATAAATAAGGTTTTAATTTTTTTACAAAATTAAGTAGATATCTACCCTTTACATCGTGTAATGTACATCAGTGGACGGTATTTTTTCCAAATTCTACTCCTAAATTGTTGTTTCTAAGATTCAAATAAAAGTATTTTCAACGTACAAATTTATTAATTGGTACAGATTAATATTTTCTTAAATAACAGTTATGGCTGATTATAATCGTTTATTTAAAAGAGCTATGCAATAACACAGTAGTCTAATAAATTAAGAATTACACTTGTTTATTACACTGTTGAGAATTTAACTAATTGAATTGAACCTTAAACTTAATTAATACTAAGTTTTATTAGTTGAACGACTATTCATTGGCAAGCGGATTTTCAAAGTGGTGGTGGTGCAAATGCTGCAGGTTTCCCTTATCATCAAGCCGTAACATTTACTATACTTAACTTAGGAAATGGACTCGCCATGCGCCAGTGTAACAGTGACGATAGTCATATAATGTTTAGAAGAATGTTCCTATCGCGTTTTAAATCATTGTAATACCACTTCGTCGTATTGATATCTCGAGCTTTAATCATGTCACCGGTTGGTCCAATAAATATCACTGTAAATTACATGTGCTTATTTGGGATTCTTTTGTGAGGACCTTGGCAATCCTGAGTTCATTATCTGAAAAAAACGCAGCTCGTCAGGTCTACCATTTCAGTTTTCGCAGGGAAAGAAATAAAATAAGGGTTAATTTTTTGCAGATATATATTATACATTTCAGTGCCAAACTTGGAACTTGGTGAATTCTTAAGTCCTAACAAAATTATAACTAACTCCACCCGGATTCAAAAATAGAGAGGACAAATTGTTTAAATTACAGTTTACGTTGTAGCCTTATTTTGCAAAATGCAGAGTATTTCCCAAAACTTCTATTTACATTAGCTCTAGCTCTCGAAACCTTTAGCTTAAGCATATTTTTAAACTCTTTAAAAACCAAGGCTAAAGTTTCAAATGCGAATTTTAATCAATTGTTCTGTTCTCTGCGGTTTTAATGGAAAAGTGTCATATCAAAATGTTCGAAGACATTTTGGAATAACTCATAAGAAGACTATATTGAATTTTTTATTTGTGGATATACCTATTTTTTTCTAAATAACAGTTGTTACTAAGCAACTGTATACAAATTATTTGCCAGCGGTTAAAACGTCTCTAAACTCAAATACTCGTACCACATCCAGTAAGCAATCGCCCATATCTCTACTTCCTACTCTGAGCTGAAAGTTCAAACACTATCCCCTTCAATTTTACAATATCTCAAAATTCTTTCAAAAAACCATTCCCACGGAAGATGTAGTTGAAATTCCTCCGTCGCCGCCAGGCTGCGGCACGATCCGCTATATAATAATATTTACTGCCGATGGCGATAACCGCCTCGTCGGGGATCAATCTGCGATCGTGTTTTCGCGCCTCGCCGGCAATAATTCCCCTCCCCCATCCCCCGGAACGTGTCAGGGGATGTTTTCCTAGAGAGGGTTTACGACGGGGTCGCGGGGATGCGCGTCCGGGTGCGGGAACAAGGGATTAAAACGTCATCATCAGGGGTTCCGCCCCCTCGGCCCTGCCTGAGACATTAATGGCTGCTTCTATTTTACAAGTGTGGAATATTTATGATTGGGGTATGGTTTTGAAGGTTAAAGTTAAACAATTTTAAAATTTATTTTGAGAAAATTTAAACTTTATAAAATCGTTACGTTATCACAATTTAATTTAATATTATGAGTAATATTGTGAGTTTTAAATTGGTGGTAAAGAAGATAAGCGTCTTCACTATTGCATTCCTATTTTCTCTTTCATGTATGTGATGCTGTGGCGGCGTCATATTCTTTTAGAAAGATACAAGACCAAACTATAAAAAGTGCGCCTATTCTTCCTCTCAAGCCCGAATTTAAATACACGAAACAGGTAGATTCGATATTAAAATGTTAACCGTAGAACTACGTACTTATTCGTGATCTGGAAACGAACGGAAGTGCGATAACCCGACTAATACTGACTACGAGGGCAGTTTATATCAACAACATCATAATTCAACATACGGCCTCCGAGGCTCGACGGAAACACTACTGCGGTTCAAAGCGAGATTCCCAAGTTGGCCCACGGGCGCCGCCGCGCCGGTTGAAACGTCCACGGACCACGGACCTAACGTCGGTCACGGCCGTGTGTCGTATATCACCCACAGTCGCATGAGTGGCGTATTTCATTCGCAACCACACGGGTGGTCCCTCACTCTCCTTACTCCTTCTTTTTTCCAATTATAAACGAGTATTTAAATAGAAACTACGCCAAAGGGATCTCGAGTGCATCCGAGCTTGTCAAACATGAAACACTCGCTTTCTGGAAAATTTTGTTGCGGAATGAATAAATAAGGAGTAACTTTTTGTATAAGTTGGAAAGATAAATTATTGTTCGAATTATTTTTCAGTTTAAAGATAGTGTTAAAAGTCTTGATGTTCATTCGAATAGTTTTATAAGTCCCAAAATGTTGTACGATTAATATTAAATAATAAGGTAAATAATCATTAGCTCAGATGACTACGTTTAGTCACTGATGAGTACATTAACCACCTCAAATACATCCCCATTTATTAGTTATAAATAAATTTCCTCGTAGTTCGTTTTTTGCCCATAATATTGACATGGGGAGAAATTTTATCTGAATTGCAGCTGCTGTTGAATTAAGGACAGCTGTAACATATTTTACAAGAAAGGAAATTTCCTTTATATATAAATAAAATAACAGTTGTTATTGTATATCACTCAAACATTGAAAGTTGAAATGTTAAAGATAAATTTAAATTGCTGTTGCAATCCTTTCTCTCTATTTTAATTACGAGCCAAATTTTTCCCCGTTTCACAAAGATGAAAATAATATAAAAACAAGTGTACTGAATTTGGTAAAACTTTTTTCCCATGGTCGCGTAGAGCTGTCTACATTGAATTTATTGAAAATAATATCACGTCATTAGGGCTATTCCCCTTACTCCATTAATGCTCCAACGTTGATATTATTTTCATATGTCACACATTATTTCACCTTAGTGTGAACCATGTTTTGCTCGAATGAGCATTTAGTCAACTGATTAGCTTTCACCATAGAGGACACGCATTTGTTGTACTACTCTACAACGGTATATCAATCCATATATAGTAATGGAGTTGTAGTGAAACATTGGACAAGGTACACTTGCACCACTGAAAAATGGTATATTAAGTTCAATTTGTTTAGTTAGTCACTGTAACTAAATCAAATGTAGTCCTCCTCCTGATTAGAAAGTCCTCTTGGACTCCACCCCACTGGCCTTAGTGTTAAACGTCACGCTCCAATTACTGGACCGGTTGAGCTAAATTTCGGTAGGAAGATTTGATATGTGGCATAATCAAACTTATTCTTACTCCTGATCAAAAAATCCATTGGTGCTCGCTGCTCCAATGGACTGAAACTTTTATCTTTTATTCATCACGCACAAACTAATGCCCAATATACAACTGAACCTTGGGAAGGAGAAGATATTCGGACACTGCAGCTTACATGGACCTCCTTCTAATGCTTTGGGGCTCTGCCTCACTGACCATGGTAATTCTATAACAATATTATTGACAGTAAGTATTTACTGGACCGATTAAGCTGAAATATGTTAGAAGCATACGTCATAAACCATAATAAAACATTTGAACTGACCATTGTATGGAACATTCGTTTAATATATAATACTAATGTATTTACACTATTTATGAAACAAAACAATATACTGTAATTGCGAGCGCGGCCGCGACGGGCCTACCCTAATAATCTATCTTAATGGTTTAGCTATGGCATTTTTCATATTTAATTTAAGAATCAGTTTTTAAATCTTGAAATGTGTATGGTCATTTTCTTTCTGGTCTAAACTTGATCAGATCACGGCTTACTTTTAGCAAAAAAGGATGAAAACTTCTACAAAGAATAATACAACATCAATAATTATAAAAGCGAGCCGTAATATTATACAGAGGTGGAACCACGGGAGCACTTCGGTAGGGGCTGTTCTCGCTAATCGTGTAGTAAAACTTACTGTCGATGACACAGGCTTATTACACAAGCCACATATACCAGTCTGGCCTCCGCACATGGCTCGTATTATTGCATAAACCGCAGGAGCATGGGAATTGGCTGATTTGGACTAACAGCTGATATAACGTTGGACATGTCAGCTTTTACGACTATGGGTAGGGATGCCGAGCCGTATAGCTTACATGGGTTGGGCATATGTCACCCCGCCTCTGGTGACTTAGTGATATGGCATAGTGCATTTGAAAAATCAACCATAATATTATGTTTGTTTTGTTTTTATACTATGCACATAATTGTATTGGCCTAATCATAATTTGAGTAAGTGAAATAGTAATTATAATCCGAGTTTTAATTTCTTATCCCAATACTTCCCAATTTTGTACGATAGTTTAGGAGTAAGAAAGATAACCAATCTGTGGGCCTCATTTATATAATGTGATTTTGGGATTTTTATAAGTGATGTCCCGGCAAAATAAATGCAATAGCAATTGTACGCATTCGTAACAATCCCACAGAGGCCACAAAGAGATAAATGGTTTTCTTCTCTGTGGGTATTTCTTATAGTCATCATGGCGGAGCATATAAAGGATGAAAAATAAATTAATGACAATGGAAAATCTCTGTATCTAACTAAACTATAGCCGAATGATTTCGTAGCAAAATGCTGTATTTAGTTTAAATAAGAAACAACTAAGTATGTGTTCAAATGTATGTCTTATTTATGTTTACGCACTTTTTTATTTCCAATATAACCCTTCCTATACAATAATAGTTTATTCCTAACTATAATTATTACCCCACTCAACATCGCACGTCCCAATTCCATCTTAAAACATCTTTAAGCTTATTAAAACCCTCGATTAATTAAAGCCGCAAGAAAAACAAGATGGCCGAGTAAACAAGGGCTCGTAAAGCAACGTGATCGTAAATCGACGGTGGGGAGAGGGGTGGGGAGGGAGAGTCAACCAAGTGCCAATTAATGGAGTTTTGGAGGATCCGCCGCCAATTGGGCGTAATTGGGTTTTGAGCCGCAGCCACATGGCCCCAGGCCCGGGGCAGACCCGATGCCAGATGCGACCAACCCTTCCCTCTCTGAACCCCTCGGGATACAATGGTACACATACACGCCGCCCCGAGCTGCGCCGCGCCCGTTAAACTTTTACAACCCGCATAGTTAAGTTGGCAATTGTTTAGTGGTTTTGTGGTTATTTTTTCTAAAGTCTATGCTAGACTTGGATTTATTGCGTTAACATGCGAATTAGTAAAACTGAGGAATGGTATATAGAAAAAAGCCAGATGTCGTCTGTACATTATATAACAATATACATAAATAAACTATGACTGATTATTTTAAATACAACCTACTAATTCAGTAAACATCTTACTTACTGGAGACGGTAAAGAACAAAACGTTACGGCGAAAATCTGAAAAAATTAACACATCAGAAAGCGAATGTTAACCATCCATACAGAGCAAAGGAATTCAAAGGAATTTATTTAAAAGCAAAAAAAGGCTTAAAAGATTTAAAAGAATTTTATGATAATAATCAATACGATTAATTATTTGAACAGCACTTAAACAGTTGTGCGATGAGTGAAATAAAAAAAACACATTCACATTGCTAAAACATTTTACTAAATTATAATAGGGTGAAAACCTCAATTAAAACAGTGTTGTCAACATTTTAGAAATGTGTTTTATAAAAAAATCTCTCTAAAGATGATGCATTTGCAACAATCGCTAAAAGCCTAAGGAAGAGATTTATTTAAAAAAAAGATTCTTAGACAAAAAACTTACTTACCGATTTAGTTAATGTAAGATGTAATATACTTGTGTATAGCAGTAGAATTTCCATTTGCTGTATTATAATTTGAATAACCAAAGAAAATTATAAAAATTACAGCAAATTATTTTTTTATACTATAAATAGCTATATTTACCGAACATGTATATAAATATGTATTAAAAAATGTACATAAACAGTTTAGTTTACTATATAAACTTGACTTCATCGCTTCACCTACTATTTTAGGGTATTAAAACCTTTTTCCTAAAATAAGTTCTAGATGCAGCTTAAACAGTATTCCTAAATAGTACTAAGAATCGAGTTAAGAAATAGTTTAACCCTTTTATCATAAATTCGTTTAAGCAAGGCAACAAACATATTCTAAGAGAAAGAATAAACACATTGAAGTTTGTTTTAACGCAACACCCAAATAAATAGAATATGTCCGGAATGTAGTATGGGGGAATGAACCAAGCATCCAGTAACCCAGGCCCTATTTTTTCGTGCTTTTTTACTTTGTTACTTTGTAACATTTTGGACCTTTGCTAATGCTACATGTTTGTAATATTGTGCCTAGTACTGTTAGGTACAATACATGCCTGGTATTCATTTCTGATTTCCCTTGAACCTTCACCATGCATCGTTGTGGTCACCACTTTGGTAGAACTTCGAAGATCGCTCTTTGTATTTATTTTATCCATGGAAGGATTGCCTGTATGATTAAAATCTCCTCTGCCATCTTTATTGTATTTTCAAGTTTATTATGACGTGCATAATGTTAACCATTACAATCTATACATATTCATTCATCGTGAGCAAAATGATACTTTTGTTACAAAATAAAATAGTTTGTACGTGGGGATGTGTGTATAAGGAATTGTATGTATGTGATTACCGTGCATTTATTCTCTACCCTACTACGCAAGGCGTACTTACCGAGATTAGTCATATGGATTCAAAGTAATCATAAACTTAAATAAAATTGTATTTAGTTTAGATGGTTGAAACATCTTTACATTCCAATATTTTAAGATACATTTTAAACACGACAAGCAACGGTACAATAGCTATAATTCAAGGACAAGTAAGAAACAATAAATCACTTGACTTGAGCCCAGCCGAGATTTGCATAATTATCTACAGTAAGGTCGGGTGGATGTCACGCAGGGGTTGCCGGATCCAAGATGGCGGCGGGGTGGATCGATGACGTCACAGGTCACGTGATAGGGTGTGGCGGCGTCGATACGTGGGTGCTGCCATCTAGCGGTAACTACAGCAAATATTTGCACCCGCCACCCCCTCTTATCTACCTTCACTCGTCTATAGTCTTGTGTATTCATTGTAATTTATCTGCGATAATTTATGTTCTCATTATTTTTCATTATCCCTTGTTAACTGACGTTAACAGTGTGTTTATTCCTTGTTTTGCTGCTTTTATTGCGCGTTTAAACGTCGCTCACGGTGCGTGCGATGGGAAATTTTCAACTGTATTATGACCTACATAAGGCTGACTGTGCCAAAATATAAACAACGAGTTGGCAAAGTCAAAATGGGGAATTTCCCTGAAACAGATGAGATATGAATAGTTATTAATAATTACAATACGTAGTGTATATCTATAGACCATCAGGGTTAAGGTCGATCCATATATATATATATATATATATATGTGTATATATATATACATATGTATATATATATATGTATATATATATATATACACATATATATATATAATATAAAGAATAAATCGGAGTCCATCAGCTCATATCACGCAGTGCAATTGGTAAACTCCCCTCCCCTCCTCTCCATACACTCACAGTTAATGTACAATAATACGATAATCTGTAAGATACCAATTACCTCCTGTTACCTGTTACCTCCTAAGTCCGTCCCGAGGACCACAATGGCATGGGACCCGTCAAACAGTAAAAAAAAACTTCAGCGGCCGTAGACCTTGTCCAGTTAGGTTGGGGTAATGCCAGGATTGGGAAAAGAGAGATCCAGGATGGGACAGAGAAGAAATTTGGAAAAATGTGCAATTGAGGTCAGAAATGTGCCAAACTGTAGAAACACTGTTCTAAAAGATGAATTTTCAGTTCTTTCTTTAATTTGTTAATGTCCATAATTTCTTGAAAGCGTGAAGGAAGCTGTGAGAAAAATATTTAAGGCCTGCGTAGCTCGGTTTTGTTTCAAACAGCTTTATGTTGAACAGATGGATTTACTCTATGATTACTGGTGAAATAATGATGTTGATGGTGCTGTATCAGATTATTCGCTTAATTAAGGGATTTGGGAACTTAATTCAAAGGAATGTCAAAAACAAAACTTTCTCTAAATTTGTATTAGATTATTGCTATACCCTGTTATTTTAACACCCCTCCCTCCTTTCAAAGCCTATAAGTAAAAATTGTATACTTTTTTATGTGTACTGACTTTAAAGCTACTTACTTTTATTTCAGTAGATAACTTCTCTCGAAATAATAGATATTTGTGTAGCATATCTATTTTGGCATTACTTGAGGCTAATAAGATACATTATACTTAAAATAGCTGTTTTACTCTAAACCGCGAAAGAGTATTTTTTGGATCACTATTAATCGACAAATAGTGCATGATCGATTGATTAGTGATTTTAGATTATTGATCAGGGCAATTTTGGCTTGTATTCTTGCAGATTGTAATCCATTCAATTAAGTATTCACGATAAGTATTTTGAATTATACGTTTTCATACGAAATTAAATTGGTCCTGAAGTCGTGTAATGGAAATCCTTAGATGAAGACGCCTTTTACGCTCATTTTACTTCGCTCAGTGACAAGTCCTCTGAACGGAATTCGTAGAGATTTGTGGTTAGTCAAACAATAGTATAATTTAAATTGTAAATTTGTCACGGTGGTGCGGCACGGTGGGTAAAACAGGGTGATACGGACCGAAGCGGATGGAGTTTCGTCATAAGTTCATATATGACATCATAAACACATTGCGAGCCGGTCTAATTGAATGGCTGGTTTATGTATGGCATTACAACCCTACATACATACAATGTGCATCAGCACATGGCTGGTCGACGCAGCTCCATCTCCCATAAACCGTGAGTATCCAGATATTATGCGTTTTAGGAGGGACAAATACGCAGCAATAATGCTAGAAAAGTATTAGTTGTTAAAACAAATTACATTCGCAATAAATCAGATACATGTTTTGAAAAAAATGGCATCTCTTTAGTTTTTGAATACCATTACTTCGTGAATTGATATGCATCGCAGACAATTTTAATCATCGTGGATCATCGGACTATCTTGATTCAAGCAGTTGGCCTGATGATAAAAGCATAGACTGTCGAAATGTTATGAACATTGTAAATAGTAAGGAAGTTTGCATCATAATAAAGTGTTGCTTTTGACATAAAATGTGTTTTTACTGCATTTAAAATCAAAATTGGCTTTGAAAGAATGTAGCTCGGGTTTTAAATCAACCCCAATGCAAAGCATAAGACTGTAATAATCGAACTGTAGTTCATTTATTTTTTAGTTTTATTTTAAAAAATACATATTTTTTCATAATTATAAATTTTTACAAAAATTAATTGTAAAATTAACTTTACATGTAATATTTTATTTTAACGTTTAGTTAGAGTTGTATTCACTCTAGTAAGCTATGTTTTTAAACAATCACTCGATATTTGTATTATATTCTATATATAATTTTGATTATTTGACTCATTCTATAAAAACAATGTGAATTAATATGGATCTACCATTTATTATATGTTCAACGTTTTCACCGGCGCCGGCGTAATGGTTTAAATGTGATACTGCATATTTTTCCAAAAAATGAGTTGTATGTTTTAGAAAGGCTAAACCAAACGCCACTCATATCCTTAAACCACTGAATCAAGAAGATTAAAGATGTTAAGTGGATTTTGGATCGGTTGAGATGGAAATCTTCAAATGTTATTTAAACGACTAGGTTTATACCTAAAAAACCCATACGGTCAATCGCTCGATATTTTTGCCCAAACCCTTTTGTTTGGATGATATAAGGTTATTACAAGACACAGGGGAAAAGGGTTTATCGTCAATATAAATTCTCTTTGAGGTAAAACGGGTTCAAAATAGTTAAACTCGAAATCCTGTCAGTCATTACCTTAATTGACAAATCAATTTAATCTGTCGAAAAGAGCTATTTGCCAGCGGATAATGTTCTGCGCTTGCGCCGTAATCACGCGCCTCGACGCGACGACAACGACGACGAGGGCGGTGCGGTGGTCCGTTGGCCAGTTTGGGTTACGGCCTATATTCCGAGTTTACGGTTCATTTATGTTCGGCGTTCGCTGTGTTTTGCCCGGTACAGTTAGACCTGGACGAAACCAGCGTGAGGTCTCCGCTTCGCTGTGGCGGTAGTGCTTATGAGAAATTAGGCCTACCATTTTCTTACAATTCGGTTTGAAAATGAATTTGCGCGATAGGTTTACTTTCATCACGTCCCGTGAGTCACCTAGTAAATGTGTTCACTATTATTAGTGAATTTCCTTTGGAAAGTGAACTATTAGCATGACCTGCACGGTGAAACTTAAGCCCGGGACCACCATAGAAGTTCCTAACGTGACCCCCTGAACACGTTTTGGGGGGTCGTTCAAAATTTTATATATATATATATATATGTATATATATATATATATATATATATAGACATATATATATATGTGTTTGCACTCTAGCGGTCGCATTTTTTGTCCGATTTACTTAAAATTTGGTAGGGACGTTCCTTTCTGTAATCAGTTGGACAAGTTCGTTGGGCAAAACAATCGGAAAACTCTAAACCCCTTTTTTGGGGATTAATCTTTCAAATTTCGAGTTTTTGGGCCCAAAAAGGGTCATAAAAGCCCCAGATGCAAAATAAATGCATGTAAAAAGATGGGAATTAGTGAGGCAAAAGTTTTAAGCCCTCTCTCGTCATTCTAGCATAAATATTTACCGAGTTATTAAAGAAAATGTGTATCGACTAAAGACAGTACGTTGTCTTATGGGGGTTTTACATTAGAAAAGCCTGTTATTCCTTTGTTAGAGTACTTTTATCATCCCCAGCAACCTCACGCCTACTTTCAAGCCTGTCTGGACCTTCTCCTAACCTTATAATGCGCAAATTTGTATTCCCAGCTTTGCAAGTAAATGAAACCAGGAGTATCAGAACAGCCAAAAAAATCAATATTTTCAGATTTCAATAAAAATTGGAAAAATTTATGTTTTTACACTTATTTTGAGTTTTACAAGTTTTTATGTGGAAATTCACTTCCCTCACGTCAGCGTGCTGCGTGCGAACTCGTTTCTGAATGACATGATTTGCCGGGTGAGGTAATTTTCAATTGCTGTTTTAATTTCTTAACTTATAGGTGAGTGTTGCCCTAAGAAGTTAAACCAGCAACTGTGTTCACGCCATAGGAGGGGTGTACGTGCCAGCTAGCACAAAGTTTTCTGGAACAGTTTTGTTCAAATCTATAGGTTCAAAGAAACACTAGTTTAAATAACGGCCGATAATAATTCGTTATATTACGATAATAGTCGTTCTGTATATCATGTAACGTAAACCACTGAGAAATATTTGTTGTAAACCGACTTTTCAAAAAGTAAGAACCCTTAGTCGTAAAATAAGGTCCCCAGTGATACCTATACACTGCACTGATATATGGTTCGTAACAATTGGCGGAAAACACAAAAAATAAAAGAAATAACTTAATGACTTATCGTAGCTAAAATACTTTTAATGTAATTGCATCTGAGCGTTTGTCAAGGACAGCATAACCGCATTTATAAATATATGTGAGCAAACACGATGAGATAATGTAAAGTGAAATATGAAAATGATAACAGAGTTATATGCGTCGCGTCGGCACAATGCCCGTCGGCAATAGGGTACTTCTTAAGTTGGTGTGTAATAACCCTTATTTTCGGTTTCTAAGCGGCAAACTTATTACCATTCTACCTCCAGGCCTACCACTCGAGACGAGAGGCCTCGGGCTCACTTTCATTTTGTATGCTGATCTATAAAGAGATAAACTCGAGCGAAGGAAGACTGCATCTCAAAGCAACGCCATGTCGGGCCGGGTCGGCGTAGCTGCGCGGGCTGGAAAATAACAGACCGGAGAAAAAAAACTACCGAGGAGGACGGCCATATCAGGACGGACTATAATTTAGAGAGAATAAGTCCAGTCCGTTGGAATCGGACAATCCCACTTTATATCTGACTTCAGAATTTATATTAGGAAATTATGTAAAACCGGGGCGGATTTCGAGTAGTTGTCGAGAATTTGACTCGTTATCCGCCATGCTCCGCATACGAATGACTCTAAACTAACCCGCTCGAATATTAAATTGTTGCTACGTCTAATAAGTTAGACAAATTAATGTATCCTTTCCCCTCCCTGTTCCTAACACCCCTCCTAAAACCGCATTCGATGTTCCCCCACTTTTGCTTTCTTTCCCTCTTTGCCCACATCCTGTCTAAAACACCTTGTGGACTCTGAGTTGGAAAATCTTCAGGCTCGAGTAATCGATGTTACGCGAATGAGTGGATAATAATTACTGTAAAAAATAAAACTTGATAAAGTACAATATCAGATTTTATTCTATCTAAATAGTACACTAATAATAAGCAGGCTAAATTATAAATTATTTGTATAGAATCAAATCTTGTTCAGGAATAGATTGTTTTATATTTTTATGTTAAATAAATAAACAAAAACATTTTAGCGGCCCCTGGACTATATAACCACGGCTAAAAATACACTGTATCTACGTCAACAGTCCAATGAACAAGACGACTCCCTACATCCATCCGTAAGCCACGTAACCATCCGTCTTCATCATTGGCCTATTGTTAGTCGCGGGAATAAAAACTGCCGCTATTTCAAAATTATAAATTTAACGACAAATATTATATTACCGAGAGGGTGTACTGATTACAAGAACTGACCAAAATTAAGTTTGGTTGTGTTCAGTAGTATACCGGGTGTCCCATGAAGAGGTTGCTATTTTAAATTAATATGCCAGACGTTTCGAATACGCTACAAACTGGAAACTCTACAGTTGTAATAAATGGTAATGTAAAAAAGTACCCTCGAGTTTCATTTGCAAAATAATGGTGCGTTTTCGTTAAAATAATTTTATTTGCATAACCATTTCAAATTGGTGATCTGTTACATAAGTAATAAAATTAAAGAAATGAAAGAGCTATGAAAGTGATAAATTATAAATCAACACAATTTGTTTCATTAACCTTTATTCGAACTGACGTCCATCGATAGCTATAAAATCCTATAAAAACCAATAGCTAAAAATTGCGATTTCATGGACTGGCCTCCAAGATCGCCAGACTTGACCGTTTGCGATTTTTTTCCTATGGGGCATTTTGAAGGAAAAAGTTTATTCTCACAACATTGCGGCAGACGATGAATTAATTAGGTTGACTGAAGAGGAACTGTTATTGATACTCAGCAATTTTTTAAAAACTCTTATGAATCATTTTTGTTTCGTTGCCATCAGTGCAACATCAGTTCAACAATAATTATAGCTATTGATGGACGTTAGTTCGAATACAGATTAATGAAACAAATTGTGTTCATTTATAATTTATAACTTTCATATCTCTTTCATTTCTTTAACTTTATTACTTAAGTATCATTGTAGATCACCAATTTGAAATGAAATAAAATTACTTTAACGAAAATGCACCATTATTTTGTTATTCCGCTATTTTGATATCATTAATCATAAGCAAATTAAATTCTAGGTTACTTTTTTAGATATCTATTATAACTGTAGAGTTTCCAGTGTAGAGGCGTGTTCGAAACGTCTGGCATATTAATTTAAAAACAGCAACTTCTTCGTGGGACACCCGGTAAAAGAATGTATTTGTAAAAATCAGTCAGACGGAAAAAGAAGCAATCTATAAAAATGTTTATACGAAGATTTTTTACCCTCCAATATCTATCACATCCCGAAATTGTGCTAAACTCTCGTGGGACACCCTCTATAATATACTTATATGTGTAATATATAAACATATTTAAAATAATTAGGGTGTTTTATATTTTGTTCGTGTTACTTATATCTGTATAAGTAAAGGAACAGTAAAAGTGCTGTACAAAATTTAGACTTCATTAGATTATAACTTCTTTTGAATTTAGTTTACAGTTCTGATAAAATACCTGACTTTCTTGGTAGTAAGTTTTAGAAAACATGTTTAAGAGTTCTTCTTCTTAAATATTAAACTTCAAAGTTAAAGCAACAATATTTTGTTATAAATATATAGTCTTGTTACCTTTATATTATACTTTATTATTTTTATATTACGTTTGACTATAAATATAATTGTATAGTTTATAAATATATACTATGCAGTTTTATCCTGCGAGAGTGCTTAATTTTTTTACTACAACTATAAAATAATCACATAAAAAAATATATACTTTATTGAAGAAGTTTTAAAATGGTGCTCTAAGTTACAAACTGTTTAGTAGGTAGTGGAATTTGCGTTGGCAACAAGCAGAACACATCCGTTAAAACAATTAAGCTGCTGACTGCGTTATATCGTAGGCCCAAAATTTTACGATTCCTGAAAGTTTATTCGCACCTTCGCTCCCTATCGTACACAACCTTTACTCAACTCCCTACACGATGTTTCTTATTCGCACCTTCGCTCCCAATCGTACCCAACCTTTACTCAACCGCCCACATGATGTTTCTTATTCGCACCTTCGCTCCCCAACGTACCCATCCTTTACTCAACTCCCTACATGATGTTTCTTATTCGCACCTTCGCTCCCAATCGTACCCAACCTTTACTCAACCGCCCACATGATGTTTCTTATTCGCACCTTCGCTCCCCAACGTACCCATCCTTTACTCAACTCCCTACATGATGTTTCTTATTCGCACCTTCGCTCCCAATCGTACCCAACCTTTACTCAACCGCCCACATGATGTTTCTTATTCGCACCTTCGCTCCCCAACGTACCCATCCTTTACTCAACTCCCTACATGATGTTTCTTATTCGCACCTTCGCTCCCAATCGTACCCAACCTTTACTCAACCGCCCACATGATGTTTCTTATTCGCACCTTCGCTCCCAATCGTACCCAACCTTTACTCAACCGCCCACATGATGTTTCTTATTCGCACCTTCGCTCCCAATCGTACCCAACCTTTTACTCAACTCCCCACATGATATTTCTTTCCTTGAGTCCTCCTATGGTATTCGTGGCTGCGGCTTTTGTCTGCAACAGGCATTTCATTGGGATTTTTTGTACGTTTTAACATTCAAGTACTTCACATTTTTTAAACTGCAGCAACGGATAGAAGTCGTTTGTAATTAATTTGATAACGTGTTTGTATATATTTTTGCAAGTTTTTGGTCTAGTACCTGCATTTTCTGAAAATGGTTTCAAAGTCAATATGAAGGAACGCTAGAAGAAATACGTACCAATAACAGGCAGGCCTTGTATGAACGTTCAAGGTTTATTATGTGCCTTCATAAAAAATTTCACCTCAATCGGTTTCATAGTTTATGTGTGACACCGGAACATACTATACTTGTGTGGTAAATGTTAAAAGAACACGAGCTTTCACAAGCAAACTGTCCTTGTCATAGATGACATAGTCTTTTTTTACTTTTTTGTTTAACGTTTAATGTAACGATTAATGTTTGTTAATTCATTAATTAACGCCACTAAAAATGTATAATAAATTTAAGTATGAGAATGGAAAAGACCATAAATGTTGCAGGGTTAAAATTGTCATTCCTATGCCGGCTCAGACACTGGTAAGCAGAAGAGATAACTCAGTATTTTACAAATACATATTTTTAATCATTTTTTAAAACTACTCCAATAACTACTTCAATGTCCCTTCCTAGTGTAAAATGTGTCCGCCATACCTTCTATACCCATTGAAACGATGCAACAATGGTTATCGAGTATTATACAAATAGTACTCTACATAATTTTATATATGATAAATCCTCCATAAAACATAAAACATGAGTTTCTAGCACAACTAGGTAATCAACATAAGATTATCTCAAAGTATATTTTTACTTTCTCCCCTTATACATAGTATATGGAGAAAGTATTGTTTTCATAAAAATTTTCGAATTTGAGTTGTTAGTGGAAATATTCGTTTTGGTGCTCCCTGAACCCAAAAAAGTGGTTTTTACGTGATGTCTGTCTGTGTGTGTGTGTGTGTGTGTGTGTGTGTGTGTGTGTGTGTGTGTGTGTGTGTGTGTGTGTGTGTGTGTGTGTGTGTGTGTGTGTGTGTGTGTGTGTGTGTGTGTGTGTGTGTGTGTGTGTCTGTGTGGATGTGTACAGAGCTACAGCCTTAACCAATGGGCCGATTTTTATGAAATTTGGCATGTAGGTACTAATCCACGATATCTCCAGGCGTTTTTTTCATTTTTTTGAATTTTTGACTTTTAAGGGTAATTATCCCCCCAAAACCGCCAAAAACATGAAAAATCCAAATTTCTCAAAAACGGCTCTAACGATTTTCATTAAACTTTAGTCGTTTGTAGGACTTTAGTTTTACAATAAAATGGCACCACCCGCATTCCTGTAAAAATTCGGGTTCAGAAATTACAGGACTTAAAACGCCCAAAATTCAGTTTTTTGGATTTTTCATAAAAAGACATAAATGTAAACAAATATTAATACTCACCATTAAAAAGATCTCAAAAAACTAAAGGATTTAGTATTTTGAATTACTATTCTACGATAGCTGGTTTCGGAGAAAATTGAAATTTTCATTTTGCGGTAAACGCAGTACGTTGTCCGATGTTATTCTTATGGGGAATAAAAAAATACTATTTCTTTCTTATGTACTGTTCAATTTAATTGAAACTTTATATGCTTGTCAAGTTAGCATTGACCAACAGAGGAAATTCGAAACATGTTGCCCTTAATAACCCTGGGGGGGAATAGGGGGCATTTCCCCTCTTAAAACCACGAGTGTAGCAATGGATTCTGTAGTGCCTCCAAAGCAGGGATTTGGGTGGATGTTTTTTTTAAACAACTTGTTTACAAGATTTTCTGTACATTCGACCGTGCTTTGTATTCTATATTTAGTAAATAAAAAGTAATTTGTTCATTAAAGTTGGGCTAAAAGGGAGAAAGTATGTGTCAGTTTCCTGATACCGTTTATTTAAATTTAGGATGTTATTGTTTTATATTTAATTGTTTTTCTCGTGTGTTTCTAATTTACAAGCAGGAAGGGCCCCAGGGAAGACCCCCCTCCTTGCACAAAAAATGTTAAATGAATTATTCGAGGTTATGCATTTATTATTGTTGTGAACTTTATTGATAAAAAAACTCCATTAAAAAAACTATAATAAAACTATAGCGTTTCTTTTACCGCCTAACTAGTTTTGGGACTGAACATAATTTAGTATAATTCTACTACTTTTGATTAGTGGGTTTTCAAAAAGCCCCCTTCCCCCGCCAAGATACTGCTGCCTCAAGTAGCGGCCTTTGAGTACCAAGATTTTAAAAAGATAGAAAGGCACAGCTAATAATCGGGAAATGTATTACATATCAAATTTAATCAAAAGCGAATCGGGAAATGTATCACATATTAAATTTAATCAAAAGCGAAAAAATAATTAAAATTGTCTTGAGGTTTTGACACAGGCATAAAATAACTAATTCGTTTGATTTAAGGAGCGTTATATCATAGTATATATATTTAAAAATTAAATATATATATTTATAAATATATATATTTTAAATATATATATTTATAAACATAGTATACAAAAGTGACCCAATAGAAATGTTTTATTTAATACTTCATACAATATGTAAAACGAAAAACACACTGAATTAACAATTTTTCAAGTTTCACTAACTTTATTTGCTGGTTATTGTGACGTATTGTCATTTGAATTTTTTGAATTTTAGTAGAATTTTGTAAATGTTTGGTTGTAAACGACTGATTGCGACCTGGAATCAATGGGGGGCAATAATTATATTTCTGACAGCACGACACAACGGACGTTGCCGAGCGCTCAGTCGCACGGTCGTAGTTGGGACCTCCCCTCCTCGTATACATGTGAGGCTATTTTTATTTAGACTATTCTCAGTTTCAGAAAATTTGCTCCATTCTGTAATTGAATACATACGAACGTACATTCAAAGAAATATACTGCTAAGTAGTATAGTTCTTTGCGTACATTTCAAGGCGTTCAAAAGAAAATACTCTAGTTTCGTGAGTTGGAGTGAATGGGACAACTGCAAATATTTCGATGGAGGATAGAGTTCCCGTATGAGTTAGAAAATAGTTCCCGTGTAAAATTACCTCACATAATTCTTAATATATCAATAAATTACTCTTGAATGTTCAACGAAAATACATTCTATTTCATTAAGTTCGTTTGTGAACAAAGTATACAAATATAATTATGTTTACAACCAAAGGTAAGCATATTTTGTATAAAATAAGATAATATACGTATTTTATGGTTTATTTAACTGTTTATAACTAACAATGGGTTTAATTGAAAATAAGAAAACCACTTTCTGTCGAGTAATGAAACAAGTTACAGTTATTTACTGCAATAGTTACTGTCAAACTAGATTACCAATTTTTGTAGTCAAGTGTATTTGAAATAATAAAATTACTTTTGATGACATCAACTACAGTTCAATGAAAATTGTTGAATTTCAAACGTTGTTGCTTTGTAATTGTTTACATCGTAAATGGACCGTGTATTATTATCACCAAACAATGTGAGATCAGCTGAAAAAATTCTTCTCGCAGATTTTTAAATTTCATAGGGAATCGGGATTACCATATGAATTGTGGAAAACTTCGTGAGTGTTCGGCCTCCCGATTACTAAATAAAACTCGCCCTTCACCCGCAGCCCAATTATAACCTCGTCCGCAGTTCCAACCGAAATGCTTTTTTCACGTTGATGTTATCCAACGTTTATCCATTATTTTAGGATGGAGTATAACAATGAGTTCACGCATCTTTTCCCTTTCCACAGAAGATTCAAAGTGCCCGTTTATCTGGAGTGGTATTGGTATGAAATACATAGGGAGCTCAAGAAATACATATTATATTCTGTATTTCATTTATTGTGCATGCTATGTTCATTACTTCTAAATGTGGGCTAATTTTTAAAATACTGGCTGTCAAGCCCTCATCAAGCCTTTACGACTGCGACTGTACGACTGAGCCCACTCTCAGTCGCACCACCGTCGACATGTAGTCGTATCCGCAACCGCGTAACCTTGAGCCCCAGACAGTTTTGCTGCACCGTCGTATTGTCGCTTATGGTACCGTAATTTACTACAGATAAATTATTCTATCTTTAACTGAATCCTACTGGTTGGCTCGCAGGCACCTAGTAAACATTTCCTCTACAAACTAGTCAGCGGATCAGTGACGTCCAACACCTATTTCGAATACTTTCATTAAAAAACAACTGACTTGTGCTTGTACTATCCAAACAAATTCAATGACTAACATTGTTCAAGGACTTTCATCTATTTATTCCATTTGTTTTTATGTAATTAGTGAAGGAAATTAGGGTCGAATGTATAGTTGTGCTGCAATTTAAGGGGCTGCGTGTAGGGATAAATAAACGGTTTAATTTTATCCTTTTGCTCTATTTAAAGAAAAAGTGTTTCTCCTTGATGAAACGCTGAAATAAATGTATTTTAAAGTTCATTTATTTAATAACTACGCTGTAAAAATTGGAGTTTTATAATAATAAAATCTGGGAAAACGAAGAATAAAAACAAACTTTCAAGCAACCCTTGGATTTCAGTATATACGATTTTTCAGAATGTAAACTTACTTGTGTATATAGATTATTGTACAGGGTTATTTACAAACCTCTATATACAAACTCCAAGATATTGTTCCTCGTACCGTATTAAGTAAAAAAATCATGAAAATACATGGTACGTCTCGAATCATTCAAATGGCTTGGCACATGTATTATTGTTAGTGTATCGTTTAGACAAAACCCGTATTGAATTCTGTGTTTCCAGCTTTAGCCGTTTCAAAATGGTGCCATTATAATTTCTCAAAGCCTAATATCTTAAAAATTATAAGTATATAAAGTGTTTGAAAATAATATCAAACATTTCAAATTATATCAAAAAAAGTCATACCAAGATGATGGTGATTGGACGACAAATAACTGAGTAATTACAATATCTGTAAATCAAAGCATGTTCAATTTTGAACATTTGCTTAAGATTTACAAGATTTTATTGTGTAAAAAAGCAAATAACGATTATAGCTTGAGAGCATGTTATTTAAAATATGTATCCATGTTTATTGTACAAAATAGTGCATCTGTTGTGTACCGCAGCAATAGTTTAAAAAATTTGCCGTGTTTAAGATATTTAACCTTACAAATTGAAATTGCCACCATTTTACAATAGTAAAACCTGGAAAAAATTAAGTACCAAAGATAGCATTAAAAAAGGATAACACAAAAGCCAGGTTACAAGTAAAAATCTTAAGGGGTTCTTAAGGTATAATGTATTCATAAAACATATTCAGACACATATATGTAAACTGAGCTATATATACCATATTTTGTTTCTTTTAACCCAAAGAAAATATCTTGAAGTTTGTGTAGACATTTTGAAACGCCCTATTTAAATGCAATAAATTCACGCCATATATTTTGTGTATACTGTAGCGTGCCACTCACTAGGTATAGACCCGGTTATATGTTTTAATAAACTAGTGGCTTCTGGACAGTAAAAGGCGTTAACTAAGTCTGGGCAGTGTTCTGAATCCAATAAAAGTGAATTTTCATAAAGCTCTCCTCAAATAAGTCAAATTATTGTACCAAAAACAATTATTTAGTTTAAAGTGTATTTAATTTATAGATTAACTCATATGAGTCTTTGCACAAATTAATTTTATTCATGATGAAATCATTTTGTTTGTTTTGTTTTAGGTACTGATTGTAGGAAGCTATACCAACAAACCAGATATCCATATTGCAGCATCGTGTCTTCTGTTACCGGTTGTCACAAGAAACCAAAATTGTGTTTAAAATATTGGTAAAAAACGACAAAAACAATAATGCAATCAATCAGTTGTATGAGATTGTCTCCCTGCTTACTTTTTACACAACGACATTACACAATACCGAGTTAGCTAATTAATATTTACATACGAGTGATGTTCGTATAGAATAAATTTAAAATCGTATGAACTAAACTCGTTTGATATGGAAGCAGTTAAATATACTTTTTTATATTAAAACGAATATCTGTAAATTTGTTTATAATTATAAATTCATCAAATCAAAATTATTCGGTAGATTGTTACATAATTAGAAATTACTTCTAAATCTTGAATCACAATGCAATTTTTTCTCTTAAAATAAGGTTAATTTGGTTTGTAGCCTTCACATATGTACAAATAATGTCAAATCAAAAAGCTAAGGCCCTATCGTTTCGGAAAAGTTTCAAACTTCCCGCCTTTTAGTATTCTTGTAAAGAAGTGAGGAGCGCGCACTCTCTGTCGGGATAACGGTGAACCATCAGGGCGCTACGGCGCCGGCGCGGCGCGGTGCGGCGGTCAATAGATTCACTAGCGCTCCACGCAGCCACGCTTGAAACTACTTGGACATGCGACAAACACCGCACCCAACCGTTTTATAATGGTTTTATCCTTTCAAACTTGTCAACTTTATACATTACTAGCTGCTCCCGCAGGCTTCGCCCCACAAATAATTTATAAAAATTATGACAGTTGTGTGTGCTGCATTCTGTGGTTAGCCCGTGGAACTACTACGAATCAAGATCAGCGGTTTGTATTTTCATTAGCTCAAACAAAAGTGAATGTCCGTAAGAAATACATGAGAACTTTGTCGGGATATCTGACGGAGCCCTAAGGTCAGATCAGAATGAAAACCATTTAGTTTTCCTATTTTATGCCTAAAGAATCAGTGTACAAAATTTCAGCTCTCTACCTAAATGGGAAGGTGGAGAATTAGTGATAAGTGAGTCAGACAGTCAGTGAGTCAGTCAGCCAGGGCTTTGCCTTTTATACTGTAGATGTAGATTACTTTAAATGTACTGGAATTCTTCTTATAATTTGTTTAAAAGTTGCATCTGACAAATACCAGTCTCTAGTGTGGCTCGTAGGATGCCTATCGCGGGTTTACCATTAACCATGAACCACGTAAAACCCCAAACAACGACTGTAAATATTTCTTTGACTTCTTTTGAACTCCTTTGACATTTTTGAAATTAAAGTTTTAAATGTCAACTGAACTATCATTTTTTATAAGAGGTGTTTATTAGAAACTTTGAAGTTGTAACTTAAATTGTAATTTTGTTTCTGTATAATTTTTCTTTGAATTTGTAAGACTTTTAGGGGGATAGAAACTAGTTTATCCAGGTAGCAGCTTCGTTATTCGTACTCAAAGTCTCTATTATAAATTGATACTACGTGTAGTAAAACATCAACAAAGGCGGTTTAGACCAAATATTTTTGTTGTAATAAAAAGGACGGGGTTTTAGCGAGTTTATCCTATAGCTAAGAAGCTATTATTGTAGGTGGCACGATAAGACTTAAGCCAGGGAACATAATACATTTTTATTTTGAGAACCTTAGGAGCCTAAAACACAATTCGTTCAAATTTATATAGGGGGATATATGTGTGTCCGTTAGCGCGATCATCTTTAAAAGAAACCAGACTTTTATGGAATTGGTACACTGTGTACACTAAATAAATGTATTTACGAATTGAAGTTCAACCAGCAACATCAGACTATCAGAAAGGGGTTTATGGTTTTTTTATTTATAAAGAAACGGGGTTTTACCCTAAAATTTTTAAACCTCACAACTTTGGTTTCCACTATTTTATATTTTGAATATTTGACTTAGGGCCTAGACTAAGTAGTTGCGGAGAAAAAAATTCATAAAATGTCCCAAGACAATCATAGGAAAAGGGTTTTTGCCTTTTCACTATTAGGGTTGTTAAAACCTCGCTTTTTTCCTTTATAATAAATTCAGCCATAATAAGAAATAGTTTTGGTGTTTTACTTTTTGGTCTACGTAATTCTATAGTAAATAATACTTACCTATTACAGGCTGAACAAACAAGAACTGTATCATCAGCGTAGGCAAACGAATACAATTTAAAGATTTATTAAAAATTTAACATATTGTTTATATAAACTGTCATCTGAAGGACCTAGAATTCTGCCTCGTGTTTATTTATTTATTTCAATGGGAAACCCATTACATTCAATTTATAATGCAGTGATTCATACGGATGTATTAAAAATCGAACAAATTAATGTAATACTAGAATATTCCATTTTCTGAGGCCCTTGTTGCAGCAGACCTGAGAACTCAGTCCTAATGTTATTCTTATGCTATTGTATAATAGAATAATGGGTATTCTTGTATTACACTAATGTGTCGGGTTTATAATACACCTGCATGTGATATAATCATTGTATGAAAAATTAAATATAATGGGTTTCCCGTGGAAATAAATAAATAAACACAAGGTTGGATTCTAGGCCCTTCAGATCATATAGTTTATATAAACAATACGTTAAATTGTAAACACATTTTAAAATTGTATTTATCTGTGTATGCTGATGATACAATTCTTGTTTGTTCAGCCCGTACTAAGGAAGCATTATTTTATTTGATTCGAAAATATTTAGAAATACGTACCGAGTGGTTGGTACAAAACAGGCTTCTTGTTAAATTTTCATCAAAATCTATAACTTGTTTGACTGTGACAAACCTAAATATGAGTAATTTAATGTATATTTAAGTAAATATGCAATTAACACTAATGCATATATAAATTTTAGTGTTCTAGTATTGGAAGTGTAGAGTCAGTTCCATAGCTTGGTGGTTGGCCATCATCTTAAACTTAATCATCATATACATTATATTGTTAAAATATTCAGGGGCATAAATTATTCACTATATTACATGAGAAGTTTTGTAAATAAATAGCATATGTTAAAAATGTATTCATCATTGCTCGAACGCACAGTGAAGTTTGTTATAAACCACTTTGGTGCTATAAAGGCAGTCTTTAAAAATATTAAACAATTAGATAAAATGAAATAGATATGACTACACGTTCTCTCTGCTGGATATCCCCTTAAGCAATGAATATGTCTTAGAAGAAAATATTTTGCATCAATTATGTTATCTTGCACCCAAACTTTATAATCTGCTAATCCCAGTAATTCGATAATGAGGTTTGATTCGAAAGGTAACCATAATTAAAAATTAGGGCTTTGCAATTTCTCTTAGTTTTTGGAGCATGGACATTTATTGTTTATCAAATTTTATTATATCGCATGTGGTCCTGGACCTGCACTAGGGTCCTGAGGGAAAGTTTGAGTAGGGAGAATTTTTCTTCAGGAATGTTTAGCAGGTGTCCTAGTAAGTGTTTTAGACTTGGGCGGACATCCCCACCTCGTACAGTTTCCATCTTTGACGTCATCAAATATGGCGGCCGCTCGAACACAGAACTTCTCATATTTCAGGCAATACTTGACCGATTTGCATGAAACTTAGGTCAATTTGTTGTAAATACCATTTGTAAGGTGAATAGCAATGTGTTTTCACTGCCACTATAAATAAATAAACAACTATTTTGTTAACTGTCTCATATTTTAGCGAATTTCCCCTTATGGAAAATGTTGCATATTTCACAGTTGATTTTGTTAAAACATCATGTTTGATGCTGCCAACACAATTGGCTTGAAAAAACAATAGTTATAGTAATTTGAAATTTTATTTTACAGCAAGTGGTTGGAGAGATATCGAAAGTGCTAAAAACATTACGTTATCTTAGGTTATTCTTATGGAGAATAGGAAAAATGGTATATCTCGTTTATTTATGAACGTATCCTGTCGAAACTTGGTATATTGCTTTATCTCGTTGTGGTCTATTGATACTTGCAAAAAACAATTATTTTGCTGATAGTTCCCCTAACAGCAAACCTGCGAACTCAGCCCCCATGTTATTCTTATGGATAATAAGTAAAATGTTATTTCCCTTAATTATAAACACAAATTAATACAATTTAGTATGTGGCTTTACCAAGTTGAGGTATATGGATATTAGTATAAAAAGACATTTTTGTGTTCCTTGTTTCAGCAAACCTGCGAACTCATCCCCTATGTTATTCTCATGGAGAATAATCGAAATGGTATATATCGATTATTTATCAATGTATATTGATGGAACTTGGTATAAGGCTTCCCCTAGTTGAATTATATTTATATTTGTACAAACACCAATTGATTGTGTTCCTTGTTCCAGCAAACCTACGTAGTCATCCCCAATATTATTCTTATGGAGAATAATTAAAATTGTATACGGCCTACATCGCTTATTTGTGAATATATTTTTATGAAACTTGGTATGCGGCTTTATGTGGTATTAAGACATATATTATGCATTGTAAATTCGCTGAGTACGCAGGTTTGCTGTGACGGGGGTATTTTATTTTATTTTAAGAGTAAATAAATGAAAAAAACTGTGTTTTGGAAAGCGTAAACCGCCATAAAACCTCCTTCCTGCAGGATTTGATATTTCTGGTTTCAAACTTAAAGTCATAAATGTCACTTTATACATTTGTGCTAAATTTCATCAAAATCGAGCGTTTTCTTCAAAAATGATTGCGTTTACGGACACATATATAAATATATATAGGATTCAATACCCATATAAAACCCCTTCAGATAATATGATCCGTATGGTTTTCAAACTAGTTAAAATAAATGCTACTTTACATATCGTGCAAAATTTCATAAAAAACGGATCATTTTTACAGAAGTAATCGCACCCACAAACACAAAAGAAATTTAAATTTATGTTTCCCATATAAACACATGTAAAAGATTGGAACAAATGTTTTTTTGTTCAGGGAAATATGAGTTTCAAAAAAAATTGTTTAAAAGGTAACAAGGGGAATCTAGAGATACAAATATAGCTGTTACAATCAAACTATTATATGTTTGCCAACGGTACCCTAAAACTCATTTTTACCCTTCCACGATTCAACCACGATGAAAATACCCCCGTCGCAGCAAACCTGTGTAGTCAGCGAATTTCCAATGGATATATATGTGTCTTGATTCAAAATAAAGTCACATACAAAATTTCAAAAATATCATTTATAAACAAGCAATTTATAATATTTTATAATTATAAAACATAAGAATAACATGGCGTCTGAGTACGCAGGTTTGCTAAAACAAGGAACACACAATTTGTTTAATACTAATATACACATACCTCTTGGTAAAGCCACATACTAAATTGTATTAATTTGTGTTCATAATTAAAGGAGATAACATTTTACTTATTATCCATAGGAATAACATGGGGGCTGAGTACGCAGGTTTGCTGCTACGGGAACTATCAGCAAAATAATTTTTTGTTGCAAGTATCAATAGACCACAACGAGATAAAGCAATATACCAAGTTTCGACAGGATACGTTCATAAATAAACGAGATATACCATTTTTTCTATTCTCCATAAGAATAACATAAGATAACGTACTGTTTTTAGCACTTTCGATATCTCTCCAACCACTTGCTGGAGAACAAAATTTCAAATTACTATAACTATTTTTTTTTCAAGCCAATTGTGTTGGTAGTATCAAACATGATGTTTTAACAAAACTCAACTGTGAAATATGCAACATTTTCCATAAGAATAGCAGGGGAAATTAGCTAAAATATGAGACAATTAACAAAACTGTTGTTTATTTATTTATAGTGGCAGTGAAAACACATTGCTATTCACCTTACAAATGGTATTTACAACAAATTGACCTAATTTTCATGCATATCGGTCAAGTATTCCCTGAAATATGAGAAGTTCTGTGTTCGAGCGGCCGCCATATTTGATGACGTCATAGATGGAAACTGTACGAGGTGGGGATGTCCGCCCAAGTCCAAAACACTTACTAGGACACCTGCTAAACATTCCTGAAGTAAAATTCTCCCTGCTCAAAGTTTCCCACAGGACCCTAGTGCAGGTCATCCTGGACTAATGTGGAATGGTAGATTATTACATGGTGTGTGTTATTGGTTGGAATGTTCTCGGGTACAGCAACGTAATTAGGTAGTCTATAGTGGATATATGGCATAAATGAATGACATGATTTCTGATTATAATCAATTGTTTACTCTTATGTTAACTTTTGATCAGTTGCACTGTTTAATGATTGAATTAATTATATTTATATATTTCTTGTATAGCTGGATTTCCAATCGCTTTGTGCATTTGTGAATTGTTATATGATTTGTAACTAGTTCTTCTGATTGTACGGCTGCAAATTGAATTTGATGTTTGTAAATATTAGGATAAAATACCATCGTTGTATTTGAAAGACTTTTAAAACCTAGCTATTTATTTATAATATAACTTATACTTTAAACTTATGTTTTAATTCAATTATCTTTATTTGGCATTTGGACAATATCACATTGTATATGCTACTTTTATCTTGTTTTTACTAATCAGTGATGGTGAATGTCCGCAATAACTTCTTAAATAACATAAACTCACCTTCTCCAACAACGAGTTTTAAACAAAGAACCCATATTTTAGTTTGAACCATTGGATACAGCTTTGAAGCACACATAATTTAGTATTCTGAAGTACTCCACGTCAACCGGCTACTGAGATACTGAAATTGCTAAACACTGTACGTTGTTAATGTTATTTCTCGCTTGTTTGTTTATTTATTGACAATCTATTGGCAATCAATAATGCAAGTTTACAATATGACAATAATAAACACGCCTGCGTTTGTTATGTTTAAACATGAAAATCTCATATATTTCAATGTTGAGCGATGTCCCGATTTCGGGGTACCCGCAGCGAATGCGTTAATGAACATATATCCATGAAACTTGGTATTTGAATTCATATTGTACTATTCATCTTTGTATACAAACCTATTTTTTGCCGTCCCCGTGTCAGAAAACCTGTGTACTCAGGACTACTGCTTTTCTTACGGAGGCAAAGAAAAAGTGTATGTCTCACTTGTTCAAAAACATATACTGATCAAAGTTGGTATGGTACTTCTCCTGGTTGTGACCTATCAATATTTGCATAAAACCAATAATACCCCGATTTAAGAAGAATAAATAAAATGTCATATGTCACCTATGAATTTGTTTTATGAAACTTGGTGAATTGCTTCATGTGATAGTGAGGTACAATTTGAAATGCGACGGAGCATTTTATAGTTTAAACTGCATGCCATCTGTATATTGTAGTAATCTTTGAACCATCAACTGTAAAACTGATTGTCCGTCAATAAATAAATAACTGTCGTGTTAGTTACGAATGTTTGGCGAAGTGTGGAGACTTCACGTATACATAATATAGGGTTTATTTGATTGTTCGGGGCTCTACTATTCAATATGGTAGGCCTAAATATAAAAGATTGAGGAATATTGCGGAAATAATTTTAAAAACATTCAAAGTTCTGTTGGTGAACATCGCACGTCACATCACATTCGTCAACGTCAAGGCTCTGGTTTCACCATAATGTTTGTCTGAATGTCCAAGGCTTGTATTTGCGAGTAGTATGGGAGGTACCACGAAGTTGAATTATTGTTTAAAATCAATACCACCAAACAAAGTGACAAATTTTCAGTAATACGGACGAATATTCGGATTCGCAAATGGAGTGAGTGGGACTTGAGTTATACTACTCAAAATTCCCTCCACATTCCTCCCGCGTTGCTGCTAGCGCACCCACAGCGCGCGGCAGCGAGGTGAACCCTTGGTCGCGCCTGCGCCGTGAAGCGGTCTCCCATCTTGGCTCACCACTCACCGGTCGATACGAGGGCATGGCCGCCACGCCGCCGTCACCTAGGCGACCCTGGACGCGCCGCGCGCTCGTAAATTACGAGGGCCCGAGCCTAGACATGGCCGCTCCTCCAGTTTTCTTGGGATCTAGAGGCTGGAGATAAAATAATTACGTAAGATTCATCTGTGTATGATTCTATGTGTCAAATAAATCAATCAAATCTTGTTTATTGTTATTAAGTACGATAATGTTTGGTATCACAGGCTAGCACAGGCTATTAAGTGCAATTAATTGCAGTCAATTTAATAATTTGATGCAGTGTATGCCCATTTTAGTTGGTATGCATCTTTAAATCAATTTGTTGCATTTCCATTTTTTGTTTGACATTACCAGTGCATGTACATATGTATTTTGATTTAAATATATGAGTTACAGTATTGAGTTGGAGCGATATTAATCCAATAATAACTGTCTACTATTTATCGTAAATATTGTTAACCTTGGAAAATAAAGAATTTGATTTGATTCGATCTGAAGTTAAAAAATTAAAATCCAACAGTTAAATGTCAATTACAGTAGGGACTGGTTGCAAACAGCGGCAAAATCAGCTTAAGACAAATTAACCAAAACGAGAGCTAGATAATTGCTTATCAATACGACAAAATAAATAATGACGAAAACTATTGGGACCAGAAAATAATAGACTTTGGAATGTCAACAATGTACATTGACGTTTACCTATGTGTTGAATGATGACAAAACCATGTTATATGGGTTCTAATGATTGTAATATTAATAATATTTCTAATTGCATCCGTGTTGTTATATTTCTCTCGGCTCTCTCCTACAAAAAGCCGTAGCTGGTTTTCGGTTATGGATAAGTTTATATGGATAATATGGTTTAGTTTTTATGGATAATAATCAATGAATAAATATACATAATTTTCAGACAATAATTATTTTGTTTACAGGATCAAAATTAGATAGAATTCCTCACGATAACGGTATAGCGTCCATTTCCAACGTTAGCGTCCATTTCCATATAGCTCACTTATGGCAAATTATTCAGAAAGCGGCCACTGCTAGGGTCACGAATATTTTACAGCTGATCAATTTTAACTCCGGCCAGCGAAGGGAGCCGCAGTGACGGCTGGGTGAGATTTACAGAATGTGTCACGGAAAAGACGGCGTACTAAATCTTTGGAGCGGGCGATAGGGAGCGCTTGCGGCCATTAAACGCGGACCAATGAGCTGCCGGCTGCTATAGCAACGACCTGCGATCTCATTGGTCCGTTGGTTCCCGCCATGCTGTGACATCACTAATTGCCTCGGCGCGGGCGCGGCAACACTAACGCTTCCTGCGTCGATTCCGCGAACGAAGCCACGTGGCGGACTCGGCACTTTCAGCGTCTTTACATCGATTTTGACCATTTGGAAAAGCAGTTTTACAAACTGGAGGTTAATTTAAAAACTGTAAATTTATATTCTGAAGGAAACTTTTGTCAGACGAATAGTCAACAGAAACAAATACTACATACTACAAGTACTACTAAAGTAATAATTGATTTAGTTACTTCATTTGTTGATAATGAGCATGTATCGATTTGGCCAAATTGAACGTTGTAATATGGCGTTTGCCTTTTACAAACATTATATTTTACAATCGGTTGCGACAAATGTTGTTCCGTTAGTTACAAAATAAGAAAGGAAAATCAAGTACACGATTTAACATAAACCAGAATGATTGTATCAAGATAACACCTGAGGTGGCTAATGTGCAATAACAAGAATAGAGATATTATATTTTCCAATTACAGGAATCAGATGTTTTGAAGGTGTTGATATGTTTTACTATACCAATTAAAAGCCTTTTGGAAATATTTGTTTTCTGAATCGTAATTTTATATTTATTAGAGTATTTTTATATCATGTGTATCATTTTCCACCTTGTAGTCCTACACCAATGGTTAACCCATTAATTACATATTTTGTGTAGTTAAACATTCGCACGAGTATATTACAGTAACTACATTTGTGACGTGTCTGTTTGATACATTTGCAGTTTTAATTATAAAATTATAAAAATTTGTCTCATAGGTAAGATTAATGACACTGTAATTGTTTTTTTTTAGGTAAATCAATATATGCATAGTTAGAACTGTTATTGCTGTATATATTTCAGGTCTTAAGAATGCATATTTCGTGTCTTGTTAGCCATAAAAAAATAATAAATAAAGGTCACATTTAGATTGATATACCACTAATTCTAGTTAAGTTACCTATACTCATTAATTCCCTTGACTTTTGACTACTTGTAGTGTATTTATATATTTACCTAGAAACACTGATAGTAAGGTTACACCCAGGCAGGAAGGTGACAGAAAAGCTATTTACTTTAACCAATTTTTTATTATTGTTGGATTTACTCCAACTTGTGATTTACAATTCAAGAAATAACAAATACTGTAAGTTGAATTTAGTATTTTTCCATAAATATAACGAGTTTTTATATGTATGTTTTTTATATCTCCAAGTTTTCCATTGCATTTGGGCATTTTTTTAATGCCCTTAGTTAAAATAACGATTCGTGAAACAGAGTTTTCCCACAACATACAAACATATATTTTCCCCTTCTAAAAGCCAAAGTCGGAAATCAACAATCGTTATTACCGAAAACATTACAAATATCTATAGACTATCGTTAGGTACATTTCCCTTCTATACTGTGATTCGATATCACGGTAATTACCAATTAACATACCAAACAACTAAAGGGTACATTATTTTAGTAACATATCTGAATTGAAAATATATGTATACATTCCCTAGGGTTGTTTAAAAACAATTTAGATTCAGTTTTCTGCAACGACACTAAAATTTAACAATATGTTAGGCCTACTAGCCTACATTAAAATCATGACAGTAAAACGTAAATGTAAAAACTCAGCATTATCGTACATAAAGAACTCTGACACAATCAAGCAATACACTTAAGCCTACATTAAAATTGTTGTCACCTCAGGATCTTCAACTTAACCGTATAACTTTGTACTTGTACTGTTTCTTCTTTCCCGTTGGCTCTAATATAGTTTAGGGCTCAGTATTTCCTAGGACTGAGTTGGGTGTAAATTGTTTCGTGTAGTTGGTGGTGTATGGCAACAAATCAAGCTGATTTGTTCTCATTTTAAAACTATAGAAACATTTCTAAAACAAATATTCTCTTCTTTAGGAGTATATATTAGGGGACTAATGTGATACACGAAATTGAATCAAGACGTTACAGCGGTTCTTAGGACTATGAGGACAAATTATTCTTAGGTAGAACGTATTTAACAGCCACCGCAAATGCCCTAGAGTAGCAAAGGGTCTCACAAACGAGGGCATTCACAACTCTTAAACACTTCTACTAAACAATTATTCTTAGGTAGAACGTATTTAACAGCCACCGCAAATGCCCTAGAGTAGCAAAGGGTCTCACAAACGAGGGCATTCACAACTCTTAAACACTTCTACTAAACAATTATTCTTAGGTAGAACGTATTTAACAGCCACCGCAAATGCCCTAGAGTAGCAAAGGGTCTCACAAACGAGGGCATTCACAACTCTTAAACACTTCTACTAAACAATTATTCTTAGGTAGAACGTATTTAACAGCCACCGCAAACGCCCTAGAGTAGCAAAGGGTCTCACAAACGAGGGCATTCACAACTCTTAAACACTTCTACTAAACAATTATTCTTAGGTAGAACGTATTTAACAGCCACCGCAAATGCCCTAGAGTAGCAAAGGGTCTCACAAACGAGGGCATTCACAACTCTTAAACACTTCTACTAAACACTTCAATCAATTACGTTTCACAACACTACAACATTCTATTTACACTTGTACAACTACGCTTCTACTATTATACTGCCCTACTAAGCACAGATGTGGTAACTGCTTGAGACTAACTACTAACTCAAACTCAAGAAAATCGCAGTCAAAAATTTATATCTTTGCAGTAGCCAAGTTTTTTAACTCAAAAAAATAAAACATGTTAAATAAAAAAAACAGATTTTGTTTAGTTTATTTTAGGATATCTGATAGTTTTAAATCAGTTACTTTGCCCAGTAATATGGTTTCTTTAGTCAATTGCTAAGCTATTATTTATTTAACTAAACACTTAAAACAAAACTGACCAATATGTTTCAATCGCCTTTTTCTAAACCATTTTTGTGGTGTCAGAGAAATTTGCAGAAACTAGTTCGTGGTAACTGTTGTATATACGATAACAATACCTTAACAACCAGCAGTTACAACACTTAAGCTTAGTAATTGGAAAGAAAGGTGTAGATACGAATGTTTAACTATCATTGTTTGTTTGGTAAAATATTTATTAAAATTTGTTGGTAGGTTTTAATGTCATCAGCAATTTACACAGAGTCTAGAAATATAAAAGGTCAGTAACCCCAAAAATGTCAGTTACCACATCTGTGCTTGGCAGGGCAGTATACTATAAAATATACTATACTGAAATTACATACAAGAAGGTGAGTTTACATATTTGTAAATTGGCTGCTTGCCGTTGATGAGTAAATAAATAAATAAAAGAGTAATTAGAGGCAATCGACTTCACGTTCTATGATTCCTATGATGACCATTTACCATTTACCATGGTAAATGTTTTAAGTTTTAGTTTGATTGGAGGGGCAAACGTGGTCGTGATCGTGATTCAATCAATCAATAATTTCTTTATCTCCTTATAATCTTGTACAAGCATTGGCATGAGTCATTTACAAAATGTATATACAATTTCAAAGAAAAAACAGTCAACACTCCTAAATTATAAATTCCTTAGGTAGTTATGGACACTTTAAAACGCCCCTCTCAACAAATAGGTATATACTATGGAACTCTCCTTATACTTATATTCTCCTATTTTTTATGTAGGCTAGTAACTTATTGTAAATATATATGCAAATTTGACCAGCCCTTTTTATAGAATAACCGTGTACATGGTATTCAATTGTTATAAGTTATACAAATTATGTTCGTCTTGTGTTTAAGGTCTATGTGGTAGGTCAAGGATGCTTCGGCAGATCGTAGTAGCACTTACCAACGAGGTATTGTCTTAATTTGCTCTTAAAGCTATTTAAATTAACTATATCTTTAATTAAAATCCATATTTGTAGACCCTGAGCAGCGGTTAAAATGTAATCTTACAATATATCTTTAACATCTGTGGAAGTTGAGAAAAATATTGTATACCAGCAGAACAAGGTTTGGTTTCAAAAAGCCTTAAACTATGTTGAGAAGACGGATTAATGTTACGATTTCTAGTGAAATATTTATGTATAGTATGTGTTTCATCCTCATCTACTACTCATATAGTTTTATTTTATACAATAATACCCAAGGAATGTATTTAATAGCTCGCAAATTGTTAAGGGAAGCGGTGTACATTTGGAATTGAGCCAGTTTATATTCAGGAAAAGATTTGTATTGCTATTTTTAGAATGCCAAAAATATATCATTTGTGAATTTCAGAAAACAAAAATCTCCTGATCAATATTTAAGCTTAGTAAGCCAGGCTAGAGGTTGTTACGGGATGCTTTTAACTTTTGTGAACAATTTAAATTGCAATTTTGAAATTGCTTAATTTGACCGTTCAGATCGAACGTAATGACTTGCGTATTAAATACTGTAGACAAATAATCATACACTCATTACGAATGGAACTTTAGTGCAGTAGAAAGCCTATGGCCTCTAATTGAAAATAAATTAGAAGAATAATGTATCCAATATTTGCTGATTTTATAAATAACTTATTTCGAATAATAATTTTATTTTATGAGTTTTAAAGTAACTGGGTGGGTTCACGCAACAGCCTTCTGCACCGCAATTGTTCTGTCGAAAATATTGTAAGCTAATTATGTAATAACAAAAGTAGTTTATATTTATAATTATTTTTTAAATTTATTTTCGGTTACGATCGTTTTTGGTTACGGTACATTTGTTGTATACTTTACCATTCTATGAACAAATTGACGATCCTTAAATACTCACAGAAAACATGACACATTTTTCCTCCATTTAGAGCATATGTAAAATATGTTGTTATATGTATATCTATTCTTAATGCGTACAAATAAACTACTAATGAAACAATAATTTTAATGTGTTAATGCGTTTCACCTCAACTGCGTGTATAATACCTAGTCGCAACTACCGCACATAAAATGTGGAGTGAACCATAAATTTGGCTCAGAAACGTTGAACATGCAGATTATTGCCAATAAATTTGTTCGAACGAGCGCTGTTTTTATTCTCTAGCTGAATGAATGAAAGTTGTTGGCAGTGGCAACGTCTACGTTGGCGTCATTGTTCCTTCACGTTTGTTGGCGCTCTTACTTGGCAATCAATCAGTTTTACTGCCAGTTCTTACTTTCATGTTCTTCTGTGTTTATTTTCCTCTTTTGACTACATATTAGTCCCCTCGAACGTATTTCAAGATTCGAGATATTTATTCCCAAAATACAACATACATTTTCGATACATTTAAACATAAATAAATAGAAATATTTCTCACAAGACTATGGTCTGAGAGCGAGGAAGAGTCCTTTAAATCTGTGACTCGAAAATTAATTTCAAAGTTCAAAGAAATAAAAACAAAATAATTTTAAAAAATAAATAGATTTTACATATAAACAAGTGAAAAAAAGAATATAAGTTATAAAATACACAGACATAACGATTCACCAGAACACTTGGAACCAACATATTGGAGTATACTAAGGCGTACGGCGATTGGATAAGTGCAACAGCAGCTGACTATCTGATTTACCTTTGGGGCAAACAACGTAGAAATCTGTATATCACTTCTCAGACGCCTGTAACGGAGGCACCCTAGTGCAGCACCAGATCTGACCATTATTACAATCTAATCAAGCGTTATTCATTCCACACTTGAGTACGGCACCAGGGCAGTTTACAGGTAAGGTAGAGAGTCCCCCCCTTCACAACCTAATGTATATATACATACTCCCCTCACACACACACACACATATATATATATATATATATATATATATATATATATATATATATATATATATACTCCCCTCATTCTCTCTTTTCCCTCCCACGAACTCTTTCAGTCTCGCATATATTCCATTGTTAATTTTTATTTATAATAGTAGTTTATTTTATTTTAAATCTTTTGTTACTGGGTAACAATGTTGACGACTGTCCATGCAATACATGCAGTTTAATGACAATGAACGATCTTGATTCTTGATTCATCTCCCCCTCAGGTTTAATAGTAAAAATTATAGTGCCTATATTTAAAAAAAGTAATTTTGTATTACATGTAATTAAACACGAAATCAGCCGTTCCAAAATTGAATGTGATATCGTGACAAATCTCTAGCATATTGCGTATCGAAATGTTCGTTATAATTCCTACACGTGCAAAATTCAGAAAGTATTTGACAATTCTTTAGAACTTCACCCAAAGAATTGTCAATTTGTATCTATGACAGACGATGATTGTATATCATCGTCAAGTGTGTTAAGTAAAGTTAATGTATATTTTGTATATGCTAGTCATAAAAGTTCATCAGTTCCTCCACAGAATGCAGCACAAACAAATGTTTCTCGCTTTACATGAATTTTCAAGGTTAACTGGAAGCGTCAGGCCTCGTTCTAATACAATTAATGGTTTGGGTTATTGTAATCATCTTATATGTATCAGATAAGTGTCTTGATTTTTAATAAACAAGGAAGTTTGTTAGAAGTGTGAGAACTTCAGAGCTCCAGCCAATCTTTGTGCTTTTATGTGTTAAAAGAGCCCGAGATGGTGATTCGACAGAATCTCCTATAACTTGCTATATCTCTTCTAGGGACCGCCCTACCGGCCTTCAAAGCTTTGTTGAGCCTTTTCTCGGGTAGCGTCCTCAAGTAGTTTATGAGAGAAGATCCCCACGTAAATAAGAGAGCAGTTTAAGAGGACAATTTGGGTTTCGTGACTGGAGCAATATCGTTACCGAAATGGAAGGTGGTTGAAAGAGTAGTTAGTGCGATAAGAAGGGGTGTGAAAGAAGTGGGGTGGCTTGTGCCGAGCTCCAGAGTGTCATGGCGGCCGCTGAAGGGTCCAGTGCCGTGCTCAAGTGTTTCTTTATATTACCATTTAAAGGGTCGGTACCGTATTCGACAACCCCGCCTGTAACAAAACACTGACTTTTTTGGTTCTATCAGTAGACAGAAGTCGGATACAACTATATGTATATAAATTACATGTTCATGGAAATCATGGAAAATAAAAACATGTTCAAATCACATATTCCTTTAACATTCTAATAACTTGTTATTTATATTAAAAGTTATTGTTATTTATTTATTTGAACAAAAAAATCAGGTCAGCAATAAGTGTTTAATTTGATTATTACTCTTGACATAATTACTGTGCAACCTGAATCTACAAAACTATAAAAAAAACTCAGTTATATGTGTTTCAACTGTCATTAAATCCAAACTAAACTAAACAATTTGTTTAAATGTTGTCAACGACTTCTCCACAACCACAAACCAAAAAGCAACTAACATTTTCCTTAGAAGCATTCAAGGTTAGAAAAATGCATTTGAAATCGGTTTCTCAGAGCTTTCTTTCCATTCTAGAAGCCTGATGGTAGAAGTGGAATAAGATTTCAAAAAACAATTTATTATCAACGCAATTACACTTCTAATTTCCTGAGAGAAGCATTGCGAATTGTGAGTTCGCATGCTAGAAATGACGGAAAAAAGTACAGGAACTGCAGAACCGTAATTGCAGAGTGCAACGACCGGCGAGATATCCCGCCTGCATCTCGGTGCATCTTGCGCAGCAAAGCGGAACTGCACTGCGCAGTCGAAGTGGCAGCAGCGGGGAATGCACTTCAAGGGGTCTGAGCAGTTCAACGTTACCCTTGAGAAGCATCTCTTGAAATTCCAAAAATGATGCATCGAATATTGACAAACTGTGTTGGCTTAAATGTTGTGTAATTGTGCAATTTATCAAACTACATTGTAATTGACCAGAAACAAATACTTAATTTTTTCTGGAGCTCGAATATCAATTAATGGAAACCAGAACTTTAGACTTACAAGGTTGTATATGATTTGTTTTAAATAATCAATAGGAAAATAAACAAGAAAGAAAATCCTTTCTGTATTATTATTGATATCTTTGGGCTAAATTATAGAATAAGGCCTACTCCTGGTAAACGTATTCTATCGCGTATTAACATACACATGTATAAATATACTCAATATATTTCTAAGGGGTTATCGGTTAAAATGTTACCCTACTACCTTCATAAACCGTAGATTCTTTTGTTTAATTATGAAGCGGAGGCTCCCGCTCATCTTTACATTTTTCCGATCCAACAACTGGCAATTGTTAAATGTAAAAAGTCAAAAGGTTCAAAAATATTGGGCCAAAATGCGATCCAACAGTTACACTAACAGTAGCATGTAACGGTGTTCAGACAAAACGTTGCACATAAAATATGCGGACAAATCGTTATACTGTTAAGGGTGGCCATCTGGATTGGGTCTAATTCTTATACTGTATTTTAATATTTCTTGCGCACATAATGTTACACTTTTCAAAGATGGTGTATTTTAAGATATCTTAAGGACTGATGCATATGACTGTGTCGTAGTAAATTTTGTTAACATTACTACGATAAATGTTAAATTGTCATAGAGGTACTCTTAGTACTTATCTACCAAAAATAATATAACAACAATTTAACATTTAGGTTTATTTTTTGTATTAAATATCAAAAGTTCTCATCAGGAACCATTTGATTGTGGCTTGATATTATTTAGAGCGGTAATGGAGTTTCAATAGTTATGATGTGTTAAGTAAACAAACTGAAAATACATTCCCTGTTTTGTACGAATAGGTTACCTTCATTCTAAGGCGAAACCCCTGTGACGTTCCTGTAAAGCCCATAGAAATATTCACCTCGATGTAATAATGTCACTTTGCCTTATAGTTTAAGCCATCTGGAGCTAAACTGTCGTGATTTTAGGCACCTACAAAAAAGCGCAAGCCAAGTAATAGCCTTACTCTTTGCATATCGTATTTTTGTATATGCGTACTCCTAAAATAAATAAACACACCTTTTTTCGTACGAACAAATTACAATTCCATGTTTACAAAATATTCACACCTAAAGACAAGGCGAGACAATTTTTCCGATTTCCCTACGTTGGAATCTTGGATGAAAAACTTGCATAGGCAATTTAAACTAAACGTATCAATACAAGCACATTTCCATTGTAAGAGACTTTAAATTTTCCTAAAATCATTTCCCTTACAATTTCTATCCAAACTAAATCTTTCCTTCCTCGGAAATTAAACCTTTCTAAGAACAAATTCCTTTCTCAGACAATAGAGCCAGTAAACCTATCCCTTTTGACCCTGAACCCTATCATCATGAGATCCATAGTATCCGTGAGAAATGCTGATCCACTACTCATTTCTATATTGAACCAACTTGAACAGCTTCAACTTGAACCAAGTTGATATTGAACCAATATCCTTCTTCCTCTCCATGAAAAATTATACTTAGACAGCCAATGACAACAAATCCCAGACTTGATGTAGAAAGCGATTGAAGAAAGATGAAGAAAATTAAATTTAGTCTGCCAAGATCATACAACAACAATGAATTAAAAAATGTCAGTGACTAGTATTGCGGGAGAGATGGCCTTGTGCCTAAAATGGGCAATTAGAATTTAAGTGAGGTGTCTGTGTAGTAAAAACATCTGGATAAACCCAAAAATACAAGTAACTCTTTTAAATTTATTTAAACGCCTTATATAACAATGAACTGGTGAATTTAGTAATCACATTATGTTTTCAACCTTTTAAATTAATTAAATAATTTAGCTCAATGCAGAAAATATGAAACAATTCTATTAGATTTGCATTTAATTTTAAATAGTTAGTTCAAGTAATATTAAAATCACAGAAGTGTAATACAATTTAGAATTATGGGAATAATGTTTGAAATGTGAACTTTCATTAATTTGTTTTTATTTTGACGGTTTACTATAAAAATAAATTAAACCTTTATTTATATTTATATACAATTATTGTCATAGTTTATTCATTCTTAAAGAAAATATATATTTAAAATCCTAATACCAATTTAATTACCTCTGAAAAAATTCACAAGAGTTCATGATTATCAAATTTTTGTAACTGTAGATTTTGATTTATATTATACTTGTTATTGATCAGAAACGTAGCATTAAATTATTTCTGATCCTAAACTCTCCAATCAAGTGATTAGTAGTAAACCTCTCACTATTGCCAAGTGCTTTCAATTCTGTTTTTACTTTAATTATTAATTTTGTACAACCAAGCGAAATATCTTACATGGTGGACAGGCGCAAAACAAAAATTACTTGGAGAGTCTAGCTGAAGAATATGTTATGAAACTAATATTTCAGGCAAGGTCTGGCGGAAGATATTAAGAAATAGGTTGTTGGGACATTAATTATTCATATTTACAAATGATTCTAGAATACAGTTCAGCTTAAAGTTGCTAATTTATACTTTAATCAAATTAAATCTTATTAATTTGCACTGAATATACTTTAAATAAATATATATCACACAATAATAATAATAAGCAGCCTCAAACTCAGTTTTCCTCAATATGAAACCCCGGACCAACTCGACACAGAAGAAACCCTTACAAATATATTACCTATACAAATAAAGAACTTCAAGACACCTACAGAAGATAATTAACTCCTCATCCCATCTCTGCATAATTAGGGCAGCACAAAAAAGCTAATAAAAAGTTAAAGTTAATTTTTTAACTACAGTCAAAAGCACATTACCCATATCCATTACCCATTAACCCATTTATCCATTACCCATTTAACTCAATAAGGCTTAGCACCATTAATTAAACGTAGCCATTACTGGTGATAGATAATCATAAAATGAGCATACAATAAAGTACTTTAAGGCACTGAGAAATATTACAAAGGTATTAAATAATCGATATCATATATAAATAAAACTAATATCGCCTTGATAATTATAAATAGTCAAACTCATAGATAAGTTACAATGGCAGAAAAGCAGAAAAGCAATGGCAAAATGGCTTTAAAAGCAGGACATTTTAAAGACACCAATCAGAGGACCCCCTTGACTTCATTGAAAAATATGAGACAGCAGCTAAAGCAAACCAATGGACAAATGAAACTAAACTAAGATTGCTCCCAGCACATTTATCTAACACGTAAATTTTATGGTATAACTATTATAAAACCAAAATTCAACAAGAAGACTTAAATTTTGAAACTATAGCTCAAGACTTAATCAAATGTTTCACACCCGTAAACAAAATTGTTAAACTACAATCTCTCTTAGAACAAAAGATCCAAAAGGAAGACGAACCATCACTTTATTTCTTCATAGAAGTATTAACTCTTTGTAAAAGAAACGACCCTAACATGCAAGATTCCCTTATAATCAAACACACTATACAGGGACTTAAACCACACATTTGTGACCAAGTAATACCAATGGATAACAGTAACTTGGAACAGTTCTAAGAGAATCACACTTATTGTTGCAAAGTCAAAATCGGCTAAAACGTGAGCGGGACACTTTACTAAGGCAAGGCAAATCCCCTCAAGACGAGACCGTGATAAATGAAATAACAAGTGAGCTTAAATATGTAACAAAAGCCTTACACAAATTTGAATCATCCCCACTATCTAGTTTTAAAACAAAAAGTACTCTTGAACCTACTGAACATTATAACAGAGAATACAATAAGTCCAATAAGGAAACCTCAACTTCATTCAGTCCCAGAAATCATTACACAAAGTATTACTTTTTTTATTGTAACAAAACAAATCACAGAGCTGCACGGTGTTAGTACAAAAGCTCATACTTCCCTAAAGTTAAAAAAATCAGGAAATTCCCACAAAGTGACCTCTAAACCGTATTGCAATATATGCAACAAAAATAGTCAAAAACTATTGTTGGTATAAACATAAAGATTACCTAATTCAGGAAAAGTTAGTAGTTATAGGAGATTTCAAAATAAAAAAACAACTTCCAAGCATACATTTATCTATAATTACGATTATGACTTCCGACCATTAGGAGAATCAGGAAACTATAAACAAAAACCTACTTACTTCCACAACAAAAGCCCAGAACCAGTATTCTACTGTCAGACAGTTTCCCCAGGTGGCACAGAAAGTGATGTCACACTCGCATCAGTATCTTAGCAATAACCCCCGCACACAACCACACTTTTCACACATCAGCAAGGCACGTACACACAATGACGTCAGAGTCTCACATTCCTCCTCAGCATCCAGTCCATGTGACCGCAACAATCAGCTGTTGACACGGAGTGACCTTCCTACTCCCCCTGCTGAACTCAAGCATGAGTCAGTAAACACTAACAGTACTGTTCCAGTTCCCACATTACAAAATGAAACCACAACTCGAACTCGCATTGTTTATGGCACTACACTTAAAGGCAATGACTCGAATTCGCTTATCCAAGAAATAAATTCAGATTTAAAGTCGCATCACATAAACTCCATGAAGTTAGATAATATAACTCCAGAAATAATTCATCAACCAAGAAAATTTAAAAATATGCTGTTGACAAACATTTATGACTTATTATTTGAGGAGAAACCCATAAAACGAAATCTCCCTTCACTATCAATAAATGTTAACTTAGAATCAGACCCTGAACAAACTGCACCTCTACTCATTGACACTGGCTGTAAAATTGCATTAATAAGATCTGATCTAGCAAAACATTTGCCTATAAACTTTGAAGATAAACCCGTTGTTCTAGCAGCAAACGATGCACCCCTAGACATTTTGGGAAGCAGCAACGTCACTCTACAAATAGGAGCGCTAACTTTTACAGATAAATTCTTCGTTTCAGGTGACATGAATACTCCACTAGGAAACAAATGGCTGTTCAGAAATAATTTAATTTAAAACTTCAAAACAAATAATATCATCTTCACTCAGCAAAACAAGGAATATAAAATTCCAATAAATGAAAATTAAATGCTTAACCATAAACTCTATCTCCCAAACAGAAAGCCTAGATCCAACAGAAATAAAACTTGCCTCCAAAACAATTGTAGCACCTCGGCAGCATCTAAAAATAAAATCCCTACCAAATTCAAACTCACATTTAACCTTTGAAACTAAGTACAATGTAAGCAACCAAAAGAAATGTCATGTTTACTTAGCAGAAAATAAGGAAATAAATGGCAACGATCTAGTTTTATACAATGCTTCAAACTCACACTGTCGACTAAAAATGGAACCTTACTAGGACATATAAAACAACCAGATAAACAAAAAGATTTGAGTAACCTAAGGAACCCCACCGCCAGTGAAAGTGAAAGACCCAATCCCCCTGATAAAACAACGTTATGTGTCTATAATGAAGTTCCCTTTGACATTTAAAACAGTTCTGTTTAAAAAAAAAACACCTAACTGTTACAGAACACAATGAGCTAGTTAAGGTCCTTCAAAAATACTTAACAATATTTACAAGAAAAATTGAAGACCTAGATGCAGCTAATATCCCTCCTGTAAAATTACAACAAGTGCAAGATGCAAAACCAGTTAATCTTCCTCCTTATAAGCAATCTCTAAAAGAACGACAGGAACTAAACCACCTAATCGATGAACTTATTAAAGCAAAAATATTAGAGGAATCTCCCGACTTCACAGAAAATTTACAATGAAGCCTTTGCTTCATTGTAAAATCAAAACCAACCCAAGAAAAAAATCAAGGTAATCAAAGATTACTGAGTTAACTAAGATTAATTAGTAACTGATTTCAGACTCATTAACAAGACACTAAAGAATAAAATTTCGGTAATACCGCCTATCAATCTTATACTATCATGCCTAAACGACTGCACTCTATTCACTGAACTAGACGCAAAAATGGCTTTTCATCAACTCACAGTCGCAGAGGAATCTCGTAACCTGTTAACAATTCGGACACAAGATAAATTAGTTCGATATTCACGTCTACCTATGGGTTTAAGTTTAAGCTCAAACATATGGCAAAAAAGACTGTCACAAGCATTAAGCAAACATTTATATTCAAAAGCATTAGTTTATCTTGATAATATAGTTCTACCAGGCAATAAAACACAACAAGCTATATACGACATCGATAATGTGTTACAAGAACTCCATAAAGCTAACATAAATTTAAACAAAACCAAATGTAAATTTTTGTACGAGAAAGTTGACATACTAGGATTTACAGTCTCAAAATCAGGAACGACACCTCAGAGAAAAACTGTAGAAGCGATTTTGGATTTCCAAGCTCAAAAACAATCCGACAAGTTCGCCAATTTTTGGGACTCTCATCGTTTTATAGAAAATATAAAATCGTACTTTAAAATAACTTATCCCTTAACAGAGTTAATCAAAGCAAGTAACAATGGAACAAGATTTACGTGGGATGAAAATTGTGAAACAGCTTTCAACAAAATCAAAGAGGCATTAACAAATCCCCCCCATATTAGTACATTTTAAAGAAGACCTGGAAACATTCATTCATACTGATAGCAGCCTTTATGGTATTGGCGGTTATTTGGGACAAATAGATCCAACAGATAACAGGGAATACATCGTAGCATATGTATCTCGCAAACTTAAAGACTATGAAACACGATATGAAAACACAGAGAGAGAAACTTCTAGCCTTATCGTACTGTGTTAATTATTGGAGATAATTTACGCTTAACAGGCAAGTCACTGTTTTCACAGACTGTTCTAGCCTTCAATATTACAAACAATTTAAAAATGCTTCAGCTCGCCTGAACCATTTAGCACTTCCATTGGTAGATTATGATCTAATTATAAAATATAAACAAGGCAAACATAACACTTTAGCGGATGCATTAAGTCGAAATCCGATTGATTACGACATAGAACCAGGAGTGATTAAAAATGAAGAAACGATTAATGTAATAAGAGATGTAAATCTGCCACTGCTTCAAGCGAATGATCCATACCTTAAACAAATCAGATTAGCGTTAATAGAAACAAACAAATCGCTCGTGAATCAAGAAATTATCAATTGATTTATGATGTTTTGTAGTATAAAACATTTAGCAACAACGAAGAAAAAAATTTTATTGATGCATTGCCCACTTCTCTGAAACCAGAAATATTAAAATCATTTCGCAATTACTTTAAAACAGGTGCTCACAGTTCTTATTTCCTCACCCTTTCAAAAATTAAGCCAAGATTTTACTGGAAAAATATGTCTACAGAAGTTTATGGCTATTGCAAAAATTGTGTGTCATGTGCAGAACACAATCCTAAAACTTACAAAAATTATGGCCTTTTGCAACCTCTAGTTTCTTTAGAAAGACGAAATTTAAGTTCATGAAGGCTATTATCATTCATGCATCTGGAGATTGTTTTATTATAATTTAATCCGTTGATTTTAAAATTGGTCTGGATTACAATAGTGACATGAAATAAAAGTATGCAAACAATGTTGAACCAAGGTGTTTGTTCAATAACAGTAAATTTGATAGTGCATGTGAAAATGAGAGAATAATCAACGAAGAAAACAAACCTGTGTTTTATTACTCTATAACCTGTAACTAAGAGTAGAACAAATTATTTGTTAAGATAGGGTTTGTAAAAGTTTATCTTATACTCTAATATAAGTAAGATTTATCAGTTGGTTGGTTGTTTGCTTGCTAGCTTGCAATTCTGATCTTATAAACGGCTACAAAAATTGTCTTCAAATGTTGGAAATAACTTATTTCTGGGATAAAAATATGTTCTAGACAGGTCTCATCCCCAGGAAAAATCAAATACGGTAATTAAAAAAACTAATTTGAAAAGTTAAAAATATTAACATTGGGCTTATAGAGTTTAAAATCAAAACAAAGGAATATTAACAGCAGTTTATAATCAGTAAGTGTATGTTCATATTCTTGTTGTTTAAGTAGTACACGGAGGCCGAGCTTTGTTCGGGGAAGGTCTGTCAGTTTGTTTAGATGACTTGAAGTAATATTTCATCACATCCCGCAACTTATGAGTAGATTTTCTTAGCTCATTTGTCTCTTTTCTGGAGATGTTTAAGGTCACTGCAGTTGATATTATAGCTCAATGTCCCTTTGATTAATTTTGGATATGACATTGCCATTCTAATGTAATCTTCATTCTATTATTTTAGTTTATTTTAGTCACTGCTCTCAGGAAATCACATGTTAATACTTATACTACAATAATAGTACACTATATACTTTGACATTTCACTTATTTATCATAAACAGCTGTTATGATTTTTTTATTTGAAACTTCATAAAACCTATTTTATTTTTTAAATTTTCAAATTCGTAAATTAAAATTCCCCCTATAGGGAAAAAGCTATTACCAAAGACGGCATGGTAAGAAATAGGCCCGGGAACATGATAACTTTTTGTTTTGAGGTCCCTGGACCCCAAAAATACCATTCGTTCAAAACTGTATATATACGTGTCCCTGAGCACGATAACTCAGGGTTTGCGTTTATTCATTTGACATATTTTCTGTAACAGTCATTTGAAATTGCTAAAAGAATATTACTCCTGAAAATTTTAATTCTGATCAAACATTGGATTCCTCGGTATCCTTATGCCACTCCCTGAAGAAGCTTGAATAATAATCTGAAATTGTAGAATAATAATCTGAAATTGTAGTTTTTTTACATTATTTTTAAGGCCATGTTTATTAATTCTTTACAAAATAATTTGACTAACAATTTTGATGTATTCCTGCTTATCATGTTTATCTTCCATATAAAGTCGTTGGGGTTTTTTGGCAGTGTGATTATAAGATGCAATACCATAGCAGTTGATACTCTGAACATGTTTCAACATATTGTAAATATTGTGATAAATATATTACAATTTTTTATCACTTTTAAATGGTACATTGCAAGTAAAATATGTATTGCAGGATATAATCGTAAAATAAAATCTTCGTTCATCCTCTTACGGGAATTTTGAGCGTACACCTAGTATTTACTTTCGACTTTATAATGTACAGTATATCCATCTGTTATAAATGACTCTTATATTATATGTTTAAGTTCCTAAGATATCATAAAAACCTTCACTCAAAAGTGTAACGTTATGTCCGCCAGAAATATTTATAGAAATCAGACCCAATTCTGGTAGCCAATACGTTTTTTCCGCATATTTCATGTGTAACATTTGTCATTATAATTGTTGTCCGGGATACGCAATTAATTAACAGTTACATTTTAATCCACAAAGTTAGTACATGTTACTTTGTAATATTTCCTATCGACTTTATAGTGTACAATATATCCGTCTGTTATGATTGATTTTTATTAAGTTTTACATTATTCTTTTATTTTCTCCACACCTTCCAAATTTAAATATTTTCGGATATTACAATACACGAGTAGTGTAAAGCTTGGATAAGACAACAATCACTATGTGCATAATTTAAACCACTTTCCAACATAAAAAAATTCAAATGATACATCAGTACATTGAAAATGAGATAAAACTACTCAAAAAATATTAAAAAATGAAGAGGTTGATGGATATAATTGCAGTGGCAGTGGAACTACCATCAGCTGCTGTGGGATAGCCACGCGTCAACTAGAGGCGAGATGCATTGATTACTTGGGCTCCGCTGTTACATGGTGAATGTTTATGGTAGAGAGGTAAGTACAATAAACAACTTTATGGTAAGTAAACAAGCGTTATAGACCCTAACCTAACTAACTACCTCGTACGCTAGTGCTACCTGATAAACGGTTAACTAGGGGTTTAAGGTTCGTTTAGGATCGACTAGTGTGAAGATGTCGATGACACGCGCCTTCGACAGTATTTTGACTCTTATTTATGATATTGTATAATTTAGACAATATTGGACATTTTTCTATTCACCCATATATTATGAGTTATATGGATACATTTACGTTGCTGTTTCGCTTATTTAACCCGAATCATGCTCCTTAGACAGACGGTCATCTCTAATTATATTGACTTGTTTTATTTGCAAAGGAAACCCATTACTTTCTTGACAAAAACAATGTTTAATGACATTTAGTTGCCTAGTGATTTATGCAGTATTTGTTTTTTTTAATCACCCCTATAAGTCCAAAGTCATTTTTGTATGGGTAAACGTTTTTCTAAAATATTTTTGGTCTTTTACTCTAAAATGCTTAAAACAAATAATTTTGTTTTGACCAATTATCATTAACCTAGCTAAGCGGTTGCGGAGAAAATCCAAAATACGTATTCATAAAATGTCTTATGTTAATCTTATGACAAAAAGGGGTTTTAGATTTGTCACAGTTAACATGATTGAAAACCTCAGTTTTGTTTTTAACAAAAAATTTCAGCTCTAGAAACATATAGATTTCGTTTTTAAATTGTTGTTCTACATCCAACCGTTGCAGAGATATTCAAAGTGCTAAATAAAGTACGTTTCCAGTGTTATTATTATGGAGAATAAATACAATTGTATATCTCAATTATTTATGGAGAAACTTGGATTACCAAGTTGGTAAAACTTTGTATGTGGCTTCCACTGGTTGTGGTCCATTGATGTTTGTAAAAACAATTGTTTTTTGTTGATGGGCTCTATAGCAGCATACCTGCGTACGTAATGTTATTTTTATGGAGAATAAGTAAAGATTGATATCTTCCTTAGATATGAACTAATAATAAACGAGTCCTGTATGATCATGACGGGATTCATGTCTCCTTGGTCGACGGGACAAACAACGGAGATGTAAGATGATGAACATAAATTAATAAAGTCTTGGTTTGTAACTTCACCTAATTGAGTTATATTGATATTAGCATAATTACAAATTGTTCGTCTACCTTATTGCAGCAAACCTGCAAAGTCAGCCCTATTTTATTCTTATGGAGAATAAAATAAGTTGTAAATTGGTTTTACGTTGTAGTGAGACACGTATGTATGCATTGAAAGTTCGTTGATTTTGCAGATTTGCTGCATCTGGGGTTTTAGATAAATACAACAAATGGTAAAACGGTTGTATTATATATATATACTTTATTTATCCTCTTAAAATGTTTTAACCAACATTTGAGATAGGAAACAAATAAAAAACCTCCTTGTAAATAATGGCATATTCAAAAAGACTGATTGATATCTCTAGGAATATAGTAATTGTATTCGAAACTTTCTTAGCCAATATAAAACCTTTCTCGTCAGTAACAAAACATAAATGAGACGCATACGCATGACTTCAATTCCGATGGGTTGAATGACTGGCATTTCTTTGCACGCCAGACAAATATATTGGCACGATGTGCAATGCCCGACACTCCCCACACACTAGAGATTCAGTTTAGTTCGAGAACATTGGATGATATGTCATATTTTAAGTTTTTAGTAGCTTATAAAGTTATTACTTTAGTGCAGAAACAGGCACTGTCACATATATAAGTGCAATACACGAAGAGAGGAAGAAAAACCTGAAGAGGAGGCTATTGTGGAGTAAAGATTGGTTTAAGCAGAGAGAAAGGTATTCTGACATAAGGTTACTGCACGAGTTGCGAGAAAACAATCGAAACTATTATAGAAATTACCTAAGTATATTGTCGAAACATTTACTTAATTATTGGAGAAGGTTCGACCCCGTATTGAAATAGAAGATATTAAGCCGTTGAAAAAAGGTTAGTAGTTATCCTGAGGTATCTGGCCACTAGACGCACATTATAAGACATGAAATTGTCTACCATAATTTCTCCTCAAGCACTTGACCGCATTTTCCCAGAAAATGTCCATGTTACCTACGATGTTTTGAGGGCCGAGTACATAAAGGTAAGCACGTGGCGCGGGATAGGTCCACACACTTGCATTTAGCATGGCGCGGCGCGCGGTGGGCCAAAAATCAAATCCCGTCTGGTCACCACCGTGCCATGCAACGCACGCCGTGCATGACACGTTGTTCTCCATACACTATGTTCTCTTATTTATTATACACTAGCTAATTCCGTCAATTTTTGGATTCAATTTTTGCAATGCTAAACTAGTATATACTTTTTAAAATACAATGGACTTAACTCTGTAAAATAAAACATGGATTTTAATATTGTCGGTCTTGATATGTTCCTTAAAGAATTGGTACTTTTTTTGTTAATGAGTGCTCGAAAATTTACCTCAACCTCTATTTACCTCTACAACCCATGATAATGGGTTTTCCAATTATCTTGGAATATTGTTTTTTTCTCATTAGTGTTTAATTTTCAATTACAACGTTTATAATGCACTTCCAACTCGCGCTATATGATTTACTTTCCTTTATAATTCAATATTTACAGATATAACAATTGAATCATCATATATCACAGTGTTTTATCTTGGTAATCCCGCAGACATGGTTCGCGCGAACCTCTATAGTTGGGCGCTCCTTTGCAACTAAAGACTTTTTACGAACTTTACAGGATTAAAATAAACATTCTTTTGTTACTGAGTTATTAATGATATCTCTTAAGTTCCACTAACATCTAAATTCTATTTTAAAGGAATATATACATAACTAAATTGCTCGTCCAATTTTAAGTCCTTGTAATTTAAAATGTATAAACTAGTATTAATCTATGTTTTGGCATTGGGATAAACGAAAAGGTCTGTTTACCCCATAGTTATGTTTACCAAGAACTATGACACTAATCAAACATTATCTTAAAGTACCTGCAAACATATTTTTATCTTATACTGTACAACCGTTGGAACCAGCCGACCGCAGCCCAGTATAGATATCGTACCCAGCTGTCAATAGACAAGTTTTTAAGGCTCTCCTGCCTAACCCTCGCATCTTCAACCGATCTTGTACCCGAATGTTGGACGTACCCAAATATCAGCGTACCCGATTGTCGCGAACCATTTGAACAAGTGCTATTTTGAAGATTACTCATTGTGGTTGTACATTGTTTAAATTGAACTATCATTTTTGAATGAGCGAACCATAAGCATGCTGTTCCCTAAAAATATAATCCTACTTTCTAATACAGTATCAAAATTAGTTAAAATTGAAAATATGAAATCAATTGCACTGGCCATGGTGCTGCAATCAAATAACTTCAGTCAATTTTGGTGTTGAAAGTATTTTAGTGAAAGAGCGTAACAACAAAAGCCAGATTTTTAGTTTAGTGGTTTTCCTAAATTTGTTTCCTAAATTTGTATTCCTAAATTTCCTAAATTTGTTTTTCACTAAATTTTGTTAGTGGTCTATGAGAAAATTTGTGTTCCTTTTAGTGAATAGAACTCACTGACGCAGTTAATGTTGTGAGTAGAAACTCACCCTGTAGTCATCATTTTTAGATTTTTCTTGGAAAAATTAAAATTCAGACGTACGCCATACTGATGAAACACTTCAAATGCAATTCTTAAATGAGAACCCGTACACTAGTAAATAACCTTAACACTAAACACTTCAGTAAATATGACTCAAGCAAACACGACTCGAGAACCCGTACACTAGTAAATAACCTTAACACTAAACACTTCAGTAAATATGACTTAAGCAAACACGACTCTAAAATCCGGCTCTAAAGAGGCTATTTTTTTATTTGTAGTTAATAAACCATCGACTAAAATACAAAAAGCTGATTTATTTCAAATTAAAAAACAGAATTATTACTTAATTATATTTACACTTTTTAACGAATAAATTATTTAAAATTTGATATAAGATTATATAAGTAATAACACTATTTATTGTTTGAAGTACTGACATTGGGAGGGTAAATTTATTTCCAACACTATGGGGACAATACAAACAATTGCTTTTTCATCACACTATACTGAAATAAGCTATTAGTAATAATAGTGATGGATTCGAAATCAGCTGCTCTTACTAATTTGGTTAGCAGATAAACGTAAAAAATGTAAACACTATTTTCGTCATTATGTTGTGAGAAATATTAGTAAGCAAACCTGATAAAATGTCTATGAAAAAGATGATTCTTTATTATTATTTACAGTGTGATGAAAAAGTGTCGTTCATTACTCGAATCTAGAGTGTTATTCCGGTACTTGATAGAATTTCCGCGCTCGGAAAATACTACTTTCGGTACTAATGATGAAATATGCTTTTCCTCAACTCCAGGGATAAATGTAAAAACCAAACAATGCATCGGTAACAGAAAGTGCACACACCACTTTTGTTCTGTCACAATCAGCTATCACCTGGGTTGGTTATACTACGTACACCGTCATTATTACCTGCGCCTTCGTGGAAAATTACAGGAAACACTTTCAATGCTCCTTAGGACTTATCATTTCACTGCAGAACAAGCAGTAGCTTCACATTGTAAGCTTATATATTCGGGACCGAAGGTGTTTTGGTATTTTTTTATATCATTCAAAGTCCTTATATTTTTGACACATCCTATTGGGAGAAATTACCTAAGCAATTCTAAAACTTATTAGACAATCCAAACAGCAATGCAAATACCCCTAATTGCAATGAAACAATTTGATTGAATTCTTGTTGTTGTCTTGTTTAGTCAATTATTTTGTACTGCAACAAAAGCTTTAATTTCATTTTCTTTTTTTTTGGTCATGTGCAGGTTTTTGTGTGCTATTACTATAATAGCACACAAAATAATAATAGGTTTTTTTGTTTTTTTGGTTTATGTGATACATTACTATTACTGAATATAATTTTGATAACTGCGACGTGCACAGTTGATAAACTATTACAGTTAATACAGCCATACGTATTGTATACCAGGAAGTTGCCTCACTGACCCATAAGCTGGAGCAGGAAAAGACACAAAGAAGGAAGGATATAGGCCAGTCCTTCTAAAAAATATATATGATTTTATTTATTCTCCAAAAGACAAACGTTAGGACTGAGTACGCAGGTTTGCTGCATCAAGGACCAAAACAAATTGGGTTTTGATACAAACACCAATAGATCACCACCAGATGAAGCATCATACCAAGTTTTACTGATATATGTTAATAAGCAAACGAGGTATCACATGTTTCTTATTCTTCAAAACAATAATATCACAGCTACGGAGTACGCAGTTTAGCTGCCATACGGACCACAAAAATGAGTTTAGTATGCAAATATCAATAAACCCTCCATATTCTTACTAAAACATACTCTTACTAACTTTGGCTATATGAAGTTATTTAACCCCCCACATATAGCATGTTTCGGTGATATGTGTTCATTAATAAGCGAGATATAAAATTGTACTTATTCCCCATAAGATTAACATTGGACAACGTACTCTGTTTAGCACTTTCAATATCTCAGTAACCGATTTACATAGAGTAATAATTCAAATTACTAAATGGTTTTTTAAGCTGAATTCAATGGTGCAAACAAATTCTGGGTTTAAACGCTTGGTATCATGAGCTTTAGCATATTAGCAGTCTACAGACCTTCAAAAAATTCTTTGATAAACTTAATGTTTTTATGGAAAATCTAAATACGGAGAGAATTTTTAGCCCTAAAACAATGGTATTTGTAACTGGTGATTTTAATGTTGACTTTTTAAGCGATGATGAAAACTCAAATAATTTGATGAATCAGACGCAGTCTTTTGGATTTCGCACCACACTTGTCCCAGTTTGTCAACAATTTGCTCTCACCCAACAAAGACCTACTTGACGTTCTTAATACATAAATAACTATTTCGTCATACTGCTTCAAAACAGCTGTTTAAAAACATGCTTTGAGATGCTTAAGTTGTTATTTTTATTTACCTGATGAAAAAGTGTCGTTTTGATGATATTTTTTGTCCTAAGACAAAAAAAACATAATTTTATGACACTTTTTGGTCGAGGTCATGAACTGTCACTTTCAAGCAAATTATTTAAAATATCAAGAATATAAAGTATAATGTTACTATGTTATTGGTTGGTATGGTTACTAGACATATCGATAATATTTGTTATATTTGCCTAAGTTGTACCACTGGCCAAATAAGTATTTTCACATGTATTACAGTATCTGTATTTTCCAACCTTCACCAACGTGTATCATTGGTGTCAACCATAAATAAATTATATAAAAGGAAATGGCCAAGAAACCAAAGGGCCCGGCCTGGCGGATGTAAAGAACAACCTATATGTCCAGCTCGACCGTTGGATGGTTGGTCATGGCCAATAAACCGTAGGGACCGTCTCGGGCAGATCTAAAGGAGCACTCTACATATACAGCTCGGCCAATGGTTGGTTGGTCATGGAAAATAAACCGTAGGGACCGCCCCCGGCGGACCAAAAGGGACGCTCTAAATGTACAACTCTTCCAATGGTGGTTGGTCATGGAAAAGAAAGAAACCGTAGGGACCGCCTCCGGCGGACCAAAATGAACACTATATGTACAGCTCGGCCAATGGTTGGTTAGTCATGGCCAAGAAACCGTAGGGACCGCCTTCGACGGACCTAAAGGAACACTCTATATGTACAGTTCGGCCATTGGTTGGTTGGTCATGGCCAAGAAACCGTAGGGACCGCCTCCGGCGGACCAAAATGAACACTATATGTACAGCTCGGCCAATGGTTGGTTAGTCATGGCCAAGAAACCGTAGGGACCGCCTTCGACGGACCTAAAGGAACACTCTATATGTACAGTTCGGCCATTGGTTGGTTGGTCATGGCCAAGAAACCGTAGGGACCGCCTCCGACGGACCTAAAGGAACACTCTATATGTACAGCTCGGCCATTGGTTGGTTGGTCATGGCCAAGAAACCGTAGGGACCGCCTCCGACGGACCTAAAGGAACACTCTATATGTACAGCTCGGCCATTGGTTGGTTGGTAATGGCCAAGAAACCGTAGGGACCGGCCCTAGCGGAAGTCAAGTAATTAAAAGTTTTATGACTCATTATGATTGTTAGACGCAGCTTTGAAATATTCCTCGTTAACTCTCACTTGTCAACTAATTAAAACTCTTAATTATAATTTTCTGTTCGGTTATTTTACTGCAATTAGGAGTTATTATAAGATTGCCATGCTGGCTAATACAGTACGTCTATAATTAGTTATATAAATATTTATTTCGTTCATCTACTTATATAAAGCTAGACGGGTTCACTCAATCATTCACTGACATAAACTATGAGGCACTTCCCGTAATCTAACTACCCTCAATCCCATACTTGAATTAAAGCTCTTGACGAGAAACTACCAGAAAAATTGCCAAAAGGTAAAATTTTTGAGTTTTTAAGGCATTTTTGGGGCGGGGAAAATTTAACTTTTTCAATTTTTCCACTTTGAGCGCGTTTTGTACGGAAACGGTAAGAGATGGCAAAAAATGTTAATGACAAAAGTTGTAGAAAATTTAATTTCCAACTAACGGTTTCTCGTCAGATTTAAGATGCGATCATCCGTTTAGCCGCTATTCATTGGAGAAGGAGTAATTTTTATTATTTTGGCCCATTTAAATGTGTAGGCACATTTTTGGAAAGCCATTAAAATGAAAGCACACTATCTTTGGCTAATACCACATGTTTCTATCAGCTCATTCAAATAAACAATAGCTGATTTATTTAGTAGTGTAGGCGATACTAATTTGCTCACATGAGGTGTATATAAGTCAGCTGTTACAAAACAAGGTGAGCATATTATCGCCTACACGGGAGGTTCAGTATCGCGAATATCGTTTGTTACGAGATTGGAAAATGTAATCAAACCGATTGTTTGTTCTATCGAATTAATTTAGCCCAGTAGCCCAGTGGATATATTGGCAGATGATTCAAGATCATGTGGTCACGGGTTTTAATCCTACTTTTGATGCATACTTTTTTAGGTCTGAAATTTATGTTTAATTTGACTTTATTTTGTTTTTGCAAATTAAATTATTTGTAATTATGTTGCTCAACGAACAGCCACCATACAGCGCTCTGCGGAGTTAGGTTAGGTTAGGTTACTATAATTTTTTCGTGAACTGAAGTCTAATTTGTTTTTATTTTTTACACGTAAATACATTTGTCCAATTTAACATTGCAACCACAACTTTTTTTTTATATCTGATTGACTTTGATTGAGTGAACACTTTATTTTTTGCTTTTATACACCTCGAAACAACCATCGTAGTTGATAAAACGAACAAGCAGCCAGTTGGTAAAATGTTTCGATAGCGAACCGATATGGGCCCGCCTGTGTAGGTGTTAATGTGCTCACCAAAGGTCATTGTTGTGTAGTTTTTCTTTGGTTAATGAACTACGAGTTTGATTTAAACTTGAGTTGACTGAGGAATGCAAGTGAACGAAGTGAACTCCGAAAGGGGTTTGGGAGCGAAGTCTCCAACGGCGATAAGACTAGTTTTTGTATAAAAAGGGTTCAACCTGGAGGCGGTTTAATGTTTTTTCCTCTAGTTGTATAAAATCGCCACTCTAAATTGCTTCCTATTACATTATAAAAATAAATTTATCGAAATTGGGCCATACCTTTTTTAATATACATTAAAAAACAAATTGCTTCCGTATCGACATGATTTTACGTGGTTTTCATTATGCCAGGAAGGACTATGATGAATTTATTTTTATTTAAGGTATTTTAGCGAATTTCCCCTATAGGGAAGAAGCTATTACCGTAGGTCTCATGGAAAGACTTAAGCCCGAAACCATGATAACTATTCATTTTGAGGTCCCCAGATGCCAAAAACACCATTCGTTCAAATTTTTATATATGTATATATATATATATATATATATATATATATATATATATTTATATATATATATATGTGTCCGTAAGCACGATAACTCTCGTAAAAAAGGTCCGATCTTAATGAAATTTGGTACAAATGTGTAAAGTACCATTTATTTGAACGAGTTCGAAAACCAGATGAATCGCACCATCCGAAGGGGGGTTTTTGGGGGGTTTTGTACCCCAAAAATGTGTTTTTTAGGGTTTTCACATGTAATTTTAACTTAAATCAAATTTTAATTTATACCATTGAATTCAGCTTAAAAAAACAAACAATTTGGTATTTTGATCATTGCTCTACGTCAATTGGTTACCGAGATATTGAAAGTGCTAAACACAGTACGTTGTCTAATGTTATTCTTATGGAGAAAAAGAAAAATTGTATATCTCGCTTATTTATGAACATAAACTGGCGAAATTTGGTATATGGCTTGATCTGGTTGTGGTTTATTGTTGTTTGCACAAAAAAACAATTTTTTGCCTATGGTTCCTGTAGCAGCAAACCTAGGTACTTGTTCCCCATGTTATTCTTATGGAAAATACTTAAAATGTTATATATCGCTTATTTATGAATGTATATGGATGAAACTTGGTATGTGACTTCACTAAGATGAGTTCTATTGATATTTGCATAAAAACCCAATATTTTGTGTTCCTTGTTGCAGCAAACCTGCGTACTCATCCCCAATGTTATTCTTATGGAGAATAATTAATATTTTAAATATCGCTTTTTTGTGAATACATTTCTTATGAATCCTGTTAAGTGTTTTAATGTGTTATGTTATATATTCATAGGAAATTCGCTTAGTACGCAGGTTTGCTGCGACGGGGGTATTTGTAATTTTAAAGCGATTGTACAACGATGAGTAACATTGCAACTGGACTAAGTAAAACAAAAAATAATAATAGTGTGGATGAAATCATAAGAAATAATATGAAGGTTTATGTCCTCGAAAGACTACGTGGTTTTATTATGCCAGAAAGGACTATGATGAATTTATTTTTATTTAAGGTATTTTTGTAATTTTAAAGCGATTGTCCAAAGATGAGTAACATTGCAACTGGACTAAGTAAAACAAAAAATAATAATAGTGTGGATGAAATCATAAGAAATAATATGATGGTTTATGTCCTCGAAAGACTTGCGTAAATTCAGAACAGGTCAGCAAAATAAATATTCGCACATTTTTCGTTACTTTAACGATAAACACAATTATTGTTTGGTTTAATTGTTCCTCTATTTTCTATGTATTTTCTATACTTATGTTTGCAATTCGATTATTATAATAATCATAAAAATACACCCAATCTGTAACAAATGCACAAGGATATGAAAAAACCTGATGTATATTGTTAAAAAAACACATATATAATTTAAAATTTGGTATCACTGCGAATCCGAATTCATGTAAGAATAATAGCCTATAATGAGGTGCTTACAGTAGTTAACAAAAACCTGAGATATTTATTAATTTCAATGCGTGCTGTTACGAATCCTGCGAATTATGGTTGTAGATGTTTTATACATGACTAACTCAATTTACACTTTTCAAACCACCCTTCAAGTTAATGTGAGTAAAATCTCCGTGTCTCAAATATCCGATTCCAGAAGAAACTCTGATCATCCTTGCTTGCTACCTATCAACGAGTCTCAACATATTCGACGCCCTAACGTGCACTAACGAGTGTCCGGGCACTAGAACCGCGCAGTAAGTACACAGCACAATACAGCTATAAAATACTTAAGTTAAATCAAAATCATAAATAAATTAAAATAATTTTAAATTGTATTAAATCATTAGAAAAACTCCACATTTATTTACAACAAAAAAGAGGATTTAGGGATTTTTATTTAAGATGGTAATACACCATGAGTTAGAAAATAACAAATTGAAATTTAAAAAATGACACAATTTAATGTGAAATTGGTATATTTTGAGCATTATTGAAGAAATCGTTTTAAGAATATACAAAATAAGATAATCTGAGGAAAATTTGTAAATTGCAAAAAGGTCTATTGATAGCACTAGTCAGGATCGCGATCCCTATTATAAATTATACTAATGACGAGGTAGGCCTATTGTACAGTCTTGCATAAACAAATATTGAAACAGGGTGTCAGTAACTACGGACGCCTTGAAATACATGAACCATTCGGTAAACTTCAAACGACCAAAATAAAGTCTCCTTTGTTTTCATAGGCCTATAGACTAATTATATACTAGGTGTTTAGTGAAACCCTTCAATAATTTGGGGTATGATTAAGCATGCAAAAACTATGAAAAAGGTTTCCATGAAGATAATAAGGAACGTTATCAGCCTAAACGATGTGAGTATCGGTCAAGTTAGAAACGTCTCAGAGGTAAATTCCAACCACGCCCTCATATCAGCCGTTTTGATGCGACTGGTTGATTATGTTGGAGATTGATCAATACATTCTAGAGCGGTCCTAGCATAAACTGCAGGAAACAGGTATGCTAGCCCAAATAAATTGGGTAATGTAAGTAACTGAAATATTAGCGTGGGGGTCTCAATTGATATGAGAAATTACTTGTAAATTAAAGTTGACTTTACAATTAGAGTAACCTAACCTAACCACAACATCACGCTGTGTAAGTTGTAATTCTGGTATAAAACTGTAATTAATTACTTTTAATATAAATTTAAATATTTTATTCAACTCTCGCTTTTCTCCCCTGATTAGTATAAAAATACATCTGATTAATTGAGTTATTAAATTAGTATGCAAATAAGTTTATCTTTACATGAATGTTTAAATATTTAGTTAAACAAGATTAAATACCATAAAACAAATTATTAAAAAAAATATCAAATGATCTCAATCCTAGTCCCATTACTGAAATGGTATAATGGGTACGTGTAATTGCTGGTGGGTCAAGGATTATTTTTCGGCCAGGTTATAGTAGACAGATGTTGCGGTACAAGAAATTACTGTACATCCCCGGGAATCTACGGGTATTTCTAAGATACTTCTAGGAAGAGGCGATGCTTCTAGAGAAAACTCACGCGTCTGTGGATAAGATCTTGGTCTTTATTATCAAGTTGAAGGATTTGAATTTCCAAGTCTTTGAATTACCAAATTGAAGGTCTCCTTCCTATAGGCACCCGAGAGAAGCACTATACTGCATGGAACACCCCAAAATAAGTTGCACTGGTTGCCAACATTAGGCAAATGTGCTTCACGAGACTGAGCGTCAGTATTTTGTGACGATTATCAGAAAAGATCAATGGTTTGGCGAGCAACATACATCTACTATAACAATTTCGCAAAACATCAATTTAGCAACCTGCCTTATTGTACAGGTTATATTATCAAGGAGTACTCATCAAAATCAAGTGCCTTCGAACATCTCGTACTGATAACATTGACGTGGTGAACGGCGGCGCAAGGATAGTGGAAACACAGACGCGAAGCTTACGGGACAAGCCAGAAGTCACACTTGCAAGAGTGACGGATTGGTGCATGCAATATTGTACATAATCATAGACAAAGGGAATCGACCCTTTCGTTAACATTATGACAAAATGTTGTACTTCCGCACTCAATTAATATAGTCACAACCATCTGGATATTGAAAAGATTTTTTTAATTGTATAATTTTTGTAATCTTGCCGGTTTATTAGTACTACCTCTATAGTAATCGCCTGGTTCGTAAAACGTAATATGTAGACGAGACAGCCTAATGTATTAGTTCCTGACATATCTTAAAACCCCCTTCACTCAAACGTATATATATATATATATAAACGTGCAGCTCATGCAGCTGCCCTTCTATTTTGGGGTTTACAACAAATAAAAAACTTCGTTATGACCTACCTGCGTTAATTAAGTTCAGACAAATTTAAAAAAGGATCTCTCATGACAGATCTAAATCCAGGTTGCGAAGCCATTGAGTCCAGCCTGACTTGTTCCACGCAGGCCGGCCAACCCTTCAGGGAAAGCGCTCAGGTCATTAAATGTGGTCCATAGTTTGACACTCCGCCCCACAGTCAAGACTGATCATGTGCCATACCCCATTTAAATTTCCAATAATTTACGCGAAAGCGATTGAGTAAAGCCCACTGCTTCCGAGGAGGGTTCATTCCAACAACCGTTGAAATTGGGTCAGCTATCAGTAAGCTATTCCGACCGTTGAATGATTCCCAGGAGGAAATCCAGTCAGCTTGTGAACAAAGGTTTGTTGTAACTGGAGGCTGTTTGTAGGAGTGGTTTTCGGGACTTCAATTAGCTTACTTCTTGAGGGTAAGAATGGGTAGCTGTGGGTCGGATAAAATTTTATTGTATTCGCTCAGCAGGGCATCCTTCCGTCTGATCTCAGGTGGAGCGATAATGCACAAGTCTAGGAGCCAGGGGAAAGGGGTTGCCATAAGTGTACCACTGATTGCCTTCATGCGTATTTAGTTGGACGTCGATCTCTCGAACACGCTCGCTGTTCAGCCACACGAGAGTGCACTATTTAGCCGTTGAGTAGACCAGGGACAAAGCTGAAGTGCGCAGAACGTGTGCGCTGTCTCTTAATGTAGACCCAGCAAGGTGATGTATAATATTAGCCACGGTTCTTTCCTTATCTGCAGTCTTTTTAAGTGTCTTTTATAGGTGAGATATCGATCTAGAGTAACACCCAGGTACTTCCGTTGGTTATTGTGCTTGAGCTCTACACCGTTGAATAAATTTTAAGTTTTAGGTTGGCCAACCTGTTACTTAAGTGACAGCATGAGACTTCAGTTTTTGTTGGGTTTGTATATAGCTTCCAGGTTCTAAAATATTCTTCGAGGGTTGCAAGGTCGTTTATTAGTGCCGTCTCAGCCTACTGTATTTCCTTGTGCTGATATGCCAAGGTAATATCATCGGCATAGATGAACTTCCTGCAACGAGTAAGTGGAATGTCGGCAGAGTACACATTGAATAGAAGAGGGGCAAGCACTGATCTCTGTGGCAGTCCATCCTTGACTTTTCTAAAAGTAATTTACCTGCTCCCTAGATATACTTTGACTAACCTACTAGATAGCATGTAGTTGAGGAGACGCAATAGGAAAGGCCATGTGATTAGACTATAAACATTAACCAGAAGGACAGTGTCATAAGCTGCGGTCAGCTCTATGAAAACAAAAGAGGTCTTTAGTCTCCTCTCAAAGCCATCCTCAATGAATGATGTTAGGGCAACTACCTGGTCGCAGCAGTTGTGACCAGGCCTAAATCAGCTTGTTCTACAGGGATGCTGGCATTAAGGAATTAAGGACAGGGAGCACTATATTTTAGATTAGCCTCTCGAGCAACTTATAACCGGCACTTAGAAGGGCTATAGTGCGATAACTCTCAGGCTGTTGTGGTTCTTTTCCGGGCTTCAAGGCAGCTACTATTTTTTATTTCTTTAACATAACAGGCATTTCACTGGTATATAATATAGAGTAGAAAACTGCAAGAAGCAACTGCAGTGCGCAGTGGCTCTCTGGACGTTCCAAAATGTTTTACAAATTCTGGACCTTTCCGACTGGTAATACTAGCTCATCGTAAGTAAATGGTCTGGAGACCTCCAATGGTGCATACCGACTTTCCTTTATCTGATTAAGCTTGTATGTAATTCTCGCAAAAGTGTAACGTTATGTCCGCCAGTAATATGTAAAAATCATCATCAGACCCGAATTAGGTAGCCGCTTCTAAAAGTATAACGTTTTGTTCCTAGATTTTATAACGTGTAACGTTCCTCCCGGTATTCAAATTTATTAGTATTCGGGATTTAAATAAAGTCGCATGCCTCCAACATATTTCACCAAAGGTTTGTAAAACAGCGAGATATTAGGGCGGTCTCTTAATAAACGCAACAGCCCGTGGGGCGAGATGAAATATAAACTGTATAAAAACGTCCCCAGCTGCGAGCTGTCGGCGGCAAACTACAGAAATGAGCGCCGAAAACAGACTCAAACAAAGTTTTGGGTTCTGGGAACTGCACGGCGCAGTCTGCGTACACGCGTCTTGCTAAGCTAGGACGGAGTTGGGTTATTTAGGCATCAACTCATCTTTAGCCCTAGTGTTACTTTTTCAATTGAATTTTATTTGGTTTCAATCGTATCCATAAAACAACTTATTATTCTCAACATTATTTTTCATTTTTGGCGATTCTTATTGAGCATACTCTCTTGTCATTCTCTCATTAGGCTTGATGATAATCGATGTGACCACTTGAAAATAATTCCGATACCAACGTGCTCGTCTCGTAATCCGAGGTTCGCCAGACCGATCCCGAACAAAATCTGAAAATTGTGTGAAGGTTCGAAATTGCCATTTGTAATTGGGAAATTAAATAATGAAGCATTCTGAGAACAGATTGACATTAGATAGTAACCAGACTAGGGATTGTACAGTTGCCTATAAAAATGTAAAACATGTCAATGGCGTAGAAATACCCAGAGACCCAAGACGTATCCATAGGTATTCAATCATGGCAACCGCTTATAATAAAATAGTCACTAAACTTAGTCAATACGTACCATACAATATGTTTTATATTGTTTGGGTATCGGTATGAGTTTATATATTATTGCTAATGAGTGCACTGAATGGTTTGTATAGTAAATCTGTATTTTCTGCCATACATATCATAATAAAAAATATATAAAAACGTGAAGCAGAAACATATTTTTAGAATCTCTATTATGTTATTACTGTTATGCTATGATTGTTATTGTTATTATTACAGTTAATATAATTTATATACTTTAATTTCGATAAATTATTATTCTATGTATTATTATTTATATTATACATAATAATAAGAATAACATCCATCCAATTGAATTGTATTTCAATGTTATTATATAATTCTTAATTATTATTGTAACTACATATATTATTATTGTAAACCTCATAATGTTGCATTTTTTCGTGTTATTATTTGTAAAAATTGGATATTTCCGTTGGAAGACAAATAAACAATATTCGCATCCGAACAAAAAAATTTGTCTTAAGAATCATTATGGCGTTTATATTTTCCGTAAGTACTTGGCTGTAAAAAAACTCGGATTTCTTCCGAGGTGAGAACCAGACCCATCATATAGACAAGCGCTGTGGTTGTAGAGAGTGAAATAAAATTACTTACTGAAAGTTGAATAAAAAAACTTTTCTAATCGACTCAATCCAAAAATTTGATTGCTAAAAGTTATTCATCGAGAAATGCCTTGATTGTGCAAATAACTGTACCAGTTGAATAAAATCACTCGTTTCTATTCTACGGGATGTATTAAAAGACGTCTTACAACACTTAAAAATATATCCACTCTAATACACATACACACATCAAACGGTAAACAGATATAAATGAATGGTCATTTTCTCATTGGACATCTCAGGCCAAACGTCTATACCTTCAACCACTAAATTTGGCACGTGTACTCTCCTAAACTTTAACAGGGAGTCAAAATTCCAATCTAGTTTTAATCTTATGGACATTCACTTTAGTTTGAGCTTATAAAAACTCAAACAGCTTATCATGATTCGTAGTAGTTCCAGGGGTAACCACAGAATGCAGTACACACCACAGGTTTTATTCCTGGGTACGATGGCAGCTAGTCATTTTTTATAAGAAATATGCTAAATCAAGTTCATGAATAACCTGTCATTTTATAAACACGTAGGCCCAAAAAAATAACTAAAAACGTGCACCGAAGATCTAGTTGAAGTGATGGGTGCTCTTAAATGTACAAAATCCAAACGAAAATAAGCAACATATTATTATAAATTATTTAAATTTTATGTTGAAATTGTATTTGAGGTTTTTGAGTTTTTAATATCCTCGTAGTATACACTTTGTATGATTTCTACTAAAAAAATTATGACTCATTCATTTAAGGGACGTATAATTTTACAAAAGTTCTATTTTGGATTTTTATTTCATCTTTTTGATCTGACGATTGATTCAAGAAATGCAAAAGATATTTTTGCTCTAGCGAATTACAAAAGTAAACTTTAAAATAATTGTAATGTTATTTTATTGTTTAAAAACGTTATAATGTTGTAGTTTCAGTTAAAAGCTCAGAACTTTAGATATTTTTAATAACTTCTTTTTTTATATATTCCTTGAAGGGTTTTAAATAAACAATATTCACCCTAATAAAAACAACAATCTTATTTTAATATATAATTTTAATTCACATAAAAACCTTTACATACTGGTCAATCGAATTAAAAATTGGCATTTTTGTAGTGCACACACAAGAAAAAAATTGTTTTTCCTTTTTTTTGTAGGCAATGTTGTTCTACAAAAGAGAATTTTAAATCGCTGTCGATGTTATGACAACGTTATGACAAGACGACGTAGATCTCATAGTTTTTTCTATACAAATAAACATTTTTTTCTAACACTCATATTCTCAGAAAAACGCTGAAATAATTAAAAACGTTGAAGATGTCCTATTCAATTTAATTGTGTTTCTGCTTTATGGAAATACATATAGAAAGTTTATTTTTAGTTAATAGTAATACATTTTTTGATTTTAAACTATTTTCAGTAGATTTCAATCTATTTACCTCTAGTTAAGAAAACCTCCCCTCCTAGGATATTTTCTAAATAGTACTTATTAAAATGTAATTTTAAAATTTTACAGTTAATGCATTTTCAAATATGAATAAGTAATTATATTAGTTTCTAGCGAATTTTCCCTATAAGGAAGAAGCTATTACCGTAGGTCACATGGTAAGACTTAAGCCCGAAACCATGATAACTTTTCGTTTTGAGGCCTCCAGATGCTAAAAACACCATTCGTTCAAATTCATATAAAAGTAAAAAAAAAAACAATATTTAGGGCACAAAACTCCCCATAATTCCCTTTAAAATAGATCGACATGTCTGGTTCTCGAACTCATGAAAATATATCCTGCCTTACACGTTTGTATATATATGTGTCCGTAGGCACGATAACTTTCGTAAAAATGGTACGATCTTGATGAAATTTGGTATAAACGTGTAAGGAAGGATATATTTTCATGAGTTCGAGAACTAGACAGGTCGCTCTATTTTAAAGGGGATTATGGGGGGTTTTGTACCCTAAAATTTTTTTTTTTTACTCTTTAGATGTAAATCTTTTTAAACACAAACTTTTGTTTAGACCATTAAATTTAGCTTAAAAACAAACAATTTGGTATTTTGATCATCGCTCTACGTCAATTGGTTACCGAGATATTAAAAGTGCTAAACAAAGTACGTTGTTAATCTTATGGAGAATAAGTACAATTTTATACTGTATCTCGCTTATTAATGAACAAATATTAATGAAACTTGGTATGTGGCTTCATCTGGTTGAGGTCTATTCTTATGTGCACAAAAACAATTTTTACCGATACTTTCTGTAGCAGCAAACCTGCGTACTCAGCCCTCATGTTATTCTCATGGAGAATAAGTCACATCTTATGTCTCCCTTAATTATGACATGAATTAATAAAATTTGGAATGTAGTTTCACCTCTTGTTGAGTTATACTGATACTTGCATGAAAACCCATTTGTTATGCTCCTTGTTGCAGCAAACCTGCATACTCATCCCCCCATGTTATTCTTAAGGATAATAATTAAAATGTTATATATCGCTTATTCATGAATGAATATTGATAAAACTTGGTATGTGGCTTCACCTAGTTGAATTGTATTAATATTTGCATCAAAATTGTGTCAGCAAACCTACGTATACTCATCCCCAATGTTCTTCTTATGTAGAATAATTAAAATATTGCTTATTTCTTAATATATTTTTATGAAACTTGGTAAACGACTTTATGTAGTATTAAGAAAAAATGTGCATCGGAAATTCGCTGAGTATGCAGGTTTGCTGCGACGGGGGTATTCCTGCTTTTACAATATTAGGCGCACTATTTCATTCAATACAATTAAAACAATTTTGAAGTTTTAATTGCTTCCTGGATGTATGATACGATCCTTGAATAATTTAATTACCATATTAACATATAGTTTGAACCTTCATATATATTGATTCGAGATTACCTTGCATCCCAAAGAAACCGTATTTTAGGAAATTAAAATAAATAACATAATCATAATTGTGATCCTAATTTTTCTGTCATCGAACTTCATCACATTATAAATTTATTGTATAGTTTATAAATATAACTTTAAAAATTGTGGAAAAATAAATGTGAGCTTGAATTATTTATGCCGATGCAGAAATTTCAAGCGTGTATTCTACTGCTCGTAATAACAGGTGTTTTAAATACTCGTACTCGTCCGCAACATGAATAAATTATTTTATTATAAATATTATGAAAAATATATTATTTCCACAATGTTTAGAAAATAACCGACAATCATGTTATTTCAAAATGTAACTGCAACACTTTAAAATTAGTTTACTCTCTCTCAGTGTAAATATATAAATATTTCTCCCTCCCATTCAAATGTTTAAAATCTCATATAATCGCATTTTATAATGCATGCAGTTTCATTTGCGAATTTTATGTGTACTTTGTCGAACCGTTATTCGTTTAACTGACTGTATTATTTTATGTGTTACTAATGGCCATAAATTTTATGTCCTCTTGACAGCAATAATTCACATCGTTATATAGGTTAGTTAAATTGTTCGATAAATATGGGTGATTCTATGTACCGAGTGCATCCCAAAAGCGTAGGAATATTTAAAGTGTCAAATGAGTACGCGAAATAATTAGCGGTTTATTTTTACGTTTTAAGCAAACATATTCTCACTTGTAGAAAAACAAACACATTTAGTCGAATGCGTTTATTTATATATCTCAAACTCCGTAATATTGCGATAACTCACAAGGGAATGTAAAGCCAATGCATTGAATATAACAGTTTGCTTCATTTATAAAATAATAAATAATGTCGGTGAGTTCCGTGTATCACTTATAAATCCACTTTTACCTCGGAAACTCCACATGCAGTGAGAACATTTACCAAGTTACCTCGCAACTCTGGATGGAATCCTTCCAACTCATCTGCCGACCTTTTTCGTGGCCTGTGAATTTGTACCACTTATTCGTTTCTAAAATGATATCTGCATAGTGGATACAACATAGGCTCACATATTCACTTTACAGACAGCTCCAGTTGTTATTACAGCTTTTTTACATCAGGTAGCAACTACACCGACGGTTTTCATAGCACTACCCGGCCTAGATGTGTGAGCACTCAAGAAATACATAATATTAAACTTTCTGTTTAATTATTCTACTTTATCACTTTTACAGTTGACTAGTAGTTCAAATATATTATGTTATAATTATTTACTTGCATTTTTGACTCCAACAAGCCGAGGTTTACGTATTCACATCAGTTTTACAAATTTGATTTTGTTTTTAAATGAGGCCGATTTTAATTAAATTTGAAGGCCAGAAATAAGACAATTAAAAAATACATTTAAAAATTCAGCCATATTGTGAGGTATTGGCACAAGCCCAGAGGCAAGCACACAAGCATACAACAATTGCTCATATTAGAGGATAGAATTTGCATTACAATTGAGAAAACTTTGCATATGTACACTACAAAAATGCCGTAGTTCATGCTATTAAGATTAAGGTTACATATTTATCACATTTTACTTGGTGTTAGCTAGAATATCATTAGTTTGAAATAATCCAGAATCACAATATTTAAACAATAACTAATAAATAAATAGTAAAGTCATTAACACTGTTACCACAAATATTCGAGTCAAAATACTTGTATTTCCCAAACAGCGTTATATTGAGAAATTGCAAAACAACATTGCAAATATCACAAATATGTATCCTACTAATAACATGTAACTGAAACCCGCATGGGAACTTGAACCCGACAAGAACCGATAAGTACTCAAATTTTAATAATTAATGCTTAATTATTTGTAATATATTTCAAATTTAATAAGATGTCATTTGGTAAACAGCTTTGTAAAGGCAATTCCTTAGTTGTATTTACGAACCGCTTTCAGAATGACCGTGCCACTGGATTGTTGTGATGATTGATTTTAAACGCCATTTTTCAGACATCAAATTCTAACTTTTACTTTTGGCTCTGATAAAAGTGGCTTGGAGAATTACATGAACACACTATTTAAAAGACTAACTACTTTAAAATTAAAACAAAATGACGATTGTATAGTGTTATTTTTATCCAATCATAGATATTTTTTCAATTTTTTATTATTAATCAATATACATTGGGAATCAAAATAGACATAAATTTTTATAAACAGCAGCAAACCTGCATACTAAGCGAATTTTCAATGCATGTTTATCACTACCACATAAAGCCATTAGCCAAGTTTCATACAAATTCATTTATAAATAAGTGATACAATGCAATTTATTTATTCTCTATAAGAATAACATTAGGGCTGAGTATGCAGGTTTGCTGCAACAAGAAATATAAGAATTGTGTTTTTATGCAACTATCAATATAACTCCCAGGTGAAGCTCATACCAAGTTTTAATAATTTATGGTCATAATCAAGGAAAATATAAAACTTTACTTATTATCCATACGAATAACATTAGGGCTGAGTATGCAGGTTTGCTGCTATGGAGATGATCAACAAAATATCTTTTTTTTGTGCAAATATCAATATACCAGTACTAGTTGAAGCCACATACCAAGTTTAATCAATATACATTCATAAATAATCGAGACATCAAATTTGAATTAATCTCCATAAGGATAACATTGGACAACGCACTGTGTTTAGCACATTGAATATCTCTACAATAAATGGACGTAGAATCACAATTTAAACACCAAAATGATTTTTTTGTAGAGCTGAACCGATTGGTATTAGCAAATGTGAAGTTTACAGAAAAATTAACTGAGGAAAAGCTAAAAACCATTGTCCCATAAGATTAACATGGGAGATTTTATGAACACGTTTTTTGGATTTTCCCCGCAACCACTTCACCGTGGTTAATAATTCAAAATACCATATTATTTGTTTTTTAAGCTTTACAAAATGGTCAAAACCGAAATTGAGTGTTCTTAAAATTTTAGGGTAAAAAATTCAAAAAACTTAATTTTGGAAAATTTAAAATCCCCATAAAACCTTCTTCCCATGGTCCGGTCTTTCTGGTTTTCTAACTTAAAGTCATGAATGTCGCTTTACACGTTTGTGCTAAATTTCATAGAAATCGTATGTTTTTTTTCAAAAGCTATCGAGTTAACGGACACACACACACACACACACACACACACACACACACACACACACACACACACACACACACACACATATATATATATGAATAGTGTGTATATTGAACAAATAGTGTTTTTGGCTAAGTCTTAACATGAGAACTACGGTAATAGCTTCTTCCCTAAAGAGTAAATTCGCTAAAAATGAACATACGTAATATATTATTAGAACATATCTAACACATTGTTATATTATTATGAGCGTTCCCCTTTCAGAGATTTTAATGATTTGAAATTGTAAAATGATGTTAGGCAATGAATAAAATAAACTATAATTTCAGTTAGTGTCATTCGAAATGTAATCAACCAAAATAGTAGTTCTGAAGGATTTGTGGGCTTTGCTTTATTAGTTATAAAACTCGTTTCAAACATTTTATATTTTTGTGAACATTTTTGATTTTCCAACGACGCTACCACCAACATTTACCATTTGTCACATGCTAGACTACTTGAAAAAATAAATTCTCAGGTTTTTAGAATATGTCCTAGATCTGTTTTCATAATCAAATATAGAAAATAGCAGTAGGGAATATAGTTCGTAAAACAAAGCAGCCGATTAATGTGTCCTTCCAGAGTGGAATACCCATTAGGGTATTTAATACCTTCAGCATTATTGTACTATAAGTTTCTGGTTTCGTATGGATTAACCATAATTTATATTGAATTGCATTACTAAATATTTATTACGTAAAAATGTAATACTAAGTTTACAGCTTGATCTCAGTTAATGAGCTTCAAGTGGGTGGTAAAAGTTACAAAACTAAATACCCCCGTAGCAGCAAACCTGCATACTCAGCGAATTTCCAATGCATGTTAATTGATCTTAATACCACACAAAGCCACATACCAAGTTTGATCAATATACATTCATAAATAAACGATTTATGGCATTTTAATTATTCTCCATAAGAATATCATGGCGGATGAGTATACAGGTTTACTGAAATGAGGAACACTAAAAATGGGTTTTTATACAAATATCAATATAACTCAACTAGGTAAAGCCACATACCAAGTTCTATTAATTTATGTTCATAATTAAAGGAGATAACACGTTAATTATTCTCCATAAGAATAACATGGGGCTGAGTATGCACGTTTGCTGCTACGGGAACTATCGGACAAAAAATGGGTTTCTGTGCAAATATCAATAGACCACAGTGAAATGAAGCAATATACCAAGTTTCGTCAGGATAAGTTGATAAATAAGCGAGATATAGAATTTTTCTTATCCTCCATAAGAATAACATTGGACAACGTACTGTGTTTAGCACTTTCAATATCTCAGTTTCATAATTGATTAACCCGGCCTGAAAGTAGTTAAATAATAAAGACTTTTTTTATAATGACATAGAGAAAAACATATTCATTTTCAGGCCAAATTATATAGTTGTTTATTGACTTTTTGATGTTAACACCAAGTTAACAAACTAAGCATCTCGCTAGCTTAACTGTTCTTGAGCTTCGGTTCAAGGGGTTACGGGTTCTACTCCCGGGTTGTTCACACTAATTTTAGGGGTTTGGACAGCTTTCTCAAAAGCGATTGTGTGACACTCTCTTATAAAAATTCCTTTGGCGTTGGAATAGAAGGTAAATAAATAACACGTTAAAGTCAGCAAAGTGTAATAACATAAAGACTTAGGCCTAGTAAATCATGTATTTTTTCAATTACAATAACTGGTCTTGTTGTTGTTTCGATTATAGACTTTTGATGAGGTTATTAAATATCATTATAACTTGTTTATTTAATACACTACTGAGAGTTATATGGCAACTCAACCGTTTATTCTTACCTGGGCTTACATGAATTAAAAACCATAACTCTGAAGTATGAATTAATTATTATTTACGCTTTTTTTGTCGATAGCATATTAATAACAATGGGGTATAAATGTATCCGATTTTTGTTTGTTTTTGACCTGTTGTTTTTGTCCATACGTCGCCAAGAAAAGATTTTTAAAGTCATTGGTATATACTTCACCATTTGGTTAATTGTAAAACTAAAACAAAACGTTTTTGCTAGGCACTCAGACGAGCATACAGAAGAACATATGAATGAATAAAATATAAAAGGTCAGAAATTAGCCTTTGGCTTTTTGTCCCACATTCCCTCAGTTCTAGTGAAACGTTTACTAAGGGAAGACATGTTTGTTCTTTTCAAAACTTGAATCAAACCGTTGGTTTTATGAAAACCCCATATTAGGGGTAAATAAGGAAAACAAATCATAACTCACTATCACTAAAATAAAATAAAAATAAAGGATAAAATAAGCAATTTATTAATATTTTACAGACATTGTCTATGGTATTGCTAAACAAATTACAAACGTATGTATTTCGTGTCAAGTAATTAGGAAAACTGAATCTTACTAATAATATAATGCATGTGCCTAATTTAATAAAGAGGTTCGACAAAGAACAGGATGGCTAAGGGAATACTTTTCGGAATTTTATTGGAATAATATTTTATGATCTACAATTCAGGAGTATAATACTAAACTGATTAAAATAATAAGAAGCCTTCAATATTTAGTGAGCCAACAAATAAAATATTTGATATAAATGATCAACTTTATAATACTGCCTATGTGCGGGTAATTTAATTTTTTTTAAATCTTTGTTTAATATTCAGAATTAATAAGTGTAGTTTATCTAGTAAATTTCTGGATGGATTTATAAAATTGATCAGTTTATACATATGTTGTTAATATAAGTAATTAATTATTTATAAAATGTTTTAAATCACACATCCCCGCGTTTTTATTGAGGCCAAATCAATGAACAATCTTGTAATATTACAAGATTGTAGCGTTTGTTTCACGATTACAGGATTGTAAATAATCTGTCCTTAAAGCGAAAGGTTGAATACCCAAATAGAGTTATCTTAAAATATAACTGTAATGTATGTTCAAATATATTCATAAACTTCTTATCAATTTAACAAGTTTATTATTAAAGAAATAAATTTGTGTACAGTTTTGTAACGAAGCTCCGTAGTGCAGTATACAGATAACATGTTTAAAAAATACATACATCGACGTTAAAAAAAACTAATATTATTGCAAAATTATAATTCTGTTTGACAGTGTGTATTATATTTTTCTTACATTTGCCTTTTATAAAAATAAATGTTTGTTTTATAATATTAGCGAAATGCTAAAAAAAAAACATATTTAAGATACAACTATGATATGACGCAAGTATAATCAGAAACCAGATAATGACATATGTGCTAGATCCTTTTTACATAATTTGCCAAACACTTAAACAAAATATGATCAAGCGGGAATAGAAATATTTGTCGCATAGCGATATCGAAGTAGGCAAGGTTAAAAGTACTCACCTGAACAGACAGCGTAAAAACTGGGAACCGTAGAAAATCACCAAAACCTAAAGTCCAAACAATGCGCGAGGGCAACGCACAGGGGTGAGTGAGCTAGGCGCTAGGCGAACGGGCTAAAGCCACCGCGACAGCTGGCTGAACAGTGAGCCTTCGGGGGGCCGAAAAAAAGAAAACGACTGGAGCAATGGTAGACTTGCGCCTCAGCGCCAAGCCTTCTCTCTCTCTCTCTCTCTCTCTCTCCGTCTCTCTCTTACTCTCTCCCTCCCCGATACCCTCTCTTTCTATCGTATAGTGTTTGTATGAGGTCGACTTCATAGCCTTCTGATGAGATCGATCAAATAGGGATTGGTAAATAGAGTAGCCAGAAAATGTATGTTTTGTTATTTTTACTTTATCCCCTTGTACATAGTGTAAGTAGAAAGTATTGTTTCCGTAAACATTTTTGAATTGGAATTATCCGTGGATATATTCGTTTTGGTTCTCTCTGAATCCAAAGACAGGTTTTTTAGGCGATGTCTGTCTTAACTACAATAACTACAATACAGACCCGTTATAAAATAAACACCAAATAGTAGTTTTGAAGGATTTGTGGGCTTTGCTTTATTAGTTATAAAACTCATAACTACTTAGTTGTTTATTGACTTTTTGATGTTAACACCAAGTTAACAAACTAAGCATCTCGCTAGCTTAACTGTTCTTGAGCTTCGGTTCAAGGGGTTACGGGTTCTACTCCCGGGTTGTTCACACTAATTTTAGGGGTTTGGACAGCTTTCTCAAAAGCGATTGTGTGACACTCTCTTATAATATTAGAATGAACTGAATTAAATCAGTTGAAAAACCTTTTAATGCATTAACAGCATAATCAAGGATGGCTAAGGGAATACTTTTCGGAATTTTATTGGAATATATTTTATGATCTACAATTCAGGAGTATAATACCAAACTAATATTTAGTGAGCCAACAAATAAAATATTTGCTATAAACGAACCAAAGCTGTATCCTGTATAAATACAGGATATTTTTGATTAACTTATTTTAAATAAGGGGGGGGTGCTGTCAGTGTCTTAGGACTGTGTGTATACAGACCTAGAGACCACAATAATTTTGATCAAATGTTGTATGTATCTACGGTAATCTAAGGTATGTCCAAGTATTATTATTTGCATTTTTAATTTAGAGGGGAATTTTATCCCTCAAAAATCACTAAAACATAAAAATCCAAACTATACAAAAACGGCTCTGATGATTTATTTTTTATTTTGGTGGTTTAGAGTGCCTTAGACGTCTTATAAAAGGACGCCACCCAAATTTCTAGAATAATTCGGATTTAGAAATTATAGGGCTTAAAAATGTTCCAAAATTAAGTTTTTAAATTGTTCATATAACCATAAATTTGAAATAAAATGTACTTATCACCATTAACAAATCTCAAAATACTGAATAAATTAGTACTTTTGTATTATTTTCCTACGACTAATGGTTGCAAATCAAAATGAAATTTACATTTAGCAGTAAACGCAGTACGTTGTTCTTCCAATGTTATTCTTATGGAGAATAGAAAAATATCCATTTCACTCTTATTTACTAATCAATTTTATTTAAACTTGGTTTTGGTAAAATTAGCATTGACCAATAGAGGATATTCTGAATATGTTGCCATCCAACCCTGGGGGAAGGGGGGTAAGAGGGGAGGATAATTTCCCCTGTTAAAACAAATTTGTATGGCAAATGGTTCTGAAGTTTATTCAGTGCAAAAATAGACGGATTTTTCTGAAAAGTGTGTTATAAGATTTCATGTAGATGCTACCGTACTTTATTTCTATATTTATTATAAATATAAAATAATGTATTGATTTCAATTGGGCTAAAAGGGAGAAAGTATGTTTCAGTTTCCTTACACCGTTTATTTAATAAACACATTCATTTAGTATCGAACAAACTGAAGTTATAACATATTAAAATCAATTATAAATTATATAGCGCAACGTAAAAAGCGCAGGCTATGTATTATAAAAGCGTAAAGATTATGGTAAAGCCCTGTGTTATGACTAAATTTTAACCATAATAAGTAATTTAAGAACACTTTGACTCAGGTACGATATAGGGTATATACTTGTATTTTCATAAGGTACAACAGTAAACAGTCTTGGTTCAAGATTTATAGCAAGCGGGCTTTTAACTCTCGGTTTTATTTATGTACACCTATCAGCCACTAGGTTTCTTTTAGGTCCGTCGTACGGGACCGTTTTGCAGCGGCGTCAACGCAGCTGTGCCAATGGGTAAACTACATCTGCCTAGTATCGTTTTGAAAAAAATCCCTGATTTCCAAACAATTGAAACATTTGACTAGTTTATGCTATTGCAAAGTAAAACATATAATTTTAGTTGAAATAGCGCTCTTTTGTCTTTCATACTTAAACATAAAAATAGTTCATATCTTACTATGATTCTCAAGTAACACGACGGGATGCGAACCTTTAACGTAAATGCGTATACCTGCAAATGGTGTCATTTTACGAGTAGAATTATTAGTATTTTTCATGTTAATCTGCATCTCAAAATAAATTATATCTTAAATAGTAGTTAAACTTGTATGTACATGTTAAAACGTCTTGAAAAATTAATTTAATCGTTTGTTTATGAAGTGCCACAAGAAGGCAGTAAAAAGATTTTTTTTAGTTTGATTCTCTTTTACTAAGCTACCTTTGGTCTGTCAAAACTTAATACCGTTAAATAAAAGTATAAAATAAAATAAATCATCACTGTAAGCTATGTTAGCGTGAAAATAAAAAATATTATACTCCCGCCGCAGCAAACGTGCATATTCAGCGAATTTCCAATGCATAATATATGTCTTAATACCACATAAAGCCGCATACCAAGTTCCATAAAGATATACTCACAAATAAGTGATATATACAATTTTAATTATTATCCATAAAAATAACATTGGGGATGAGTACATAGGTTTGCTAAAAAAGGAACATAAACAATTGGTTTCTATGTAAATATCAATAAAAATCAACTAGGTAAAGTGTATATAAACCTAGTTTCGTCAATATACATTCATAAATAATCGATATATCCCTTATTGATTAATCTCCATAAGAATAACATGGGGATGAGTACGCAGGTTTGCTGCTACGGGTACCTTTAGCAAAAAATTGTTTTTTGAGCAAATATCAATAGACCACAACCAGATAAGCCGTATACCAAGTTTCGTCTGTATATGTTCAAAAAGAAACAAAATATAATTATTTTATTATTCTCCACAAGAATAGCATTAGACAACGTGCTGTGTTTAGCACTTTCAATATCTCGGTAAACGATTGACGTAGAGGAATGATCAAAATACCAAATTGTGTGTTTTTTTAAGCTGAATCCAATGGTGAAAATTAAAATTTTATTGTTTAAAAAATAATATGTTAAAAGTTAAAAAAAAATTTGGGGTACAAAACCCCCCCAAAATACCCCTTTAGATAGAGCGATATGGCTGGTTTTCAAACTTAAAGTTATAAATGTTGCTTTACACGTTCAAACCAAATTTCATCAAAATCGGACCTTTTTAACGAGAGTTATCGCACCCACGGTCACACACACACATATATATATATATATATATATATATATATAATATATATAGATAAATATAATATCTAGTATATATAATATATACAGATTCGAACGAATGGTGTTTTGGGGTCTGGGGACCTCAAAACGAAAATTTATCATGGTCCTGGGCCTAGGTCTTATCATGCCGACTACGGTGATAGCTTCTTCCCTATATGGGAAATTCGCTAATAGTGTATCCACTCTTTTTATAAATATAAATAAATTTTGTACCCTAGGCAGTTTAAATAAAATCGGCAAAATAGTTTTCCATAAATCACACGTGTAAAAGCGTAGTAGGTTTATAAACTCATCATTAGTAAAACAAGTTTGAAAAAGGTAATGCTAAATATCTTTGATAATGGCACAGAACCCTCCCGTGGTTATCAGTGCTACTGTTTGGTCTTAAGCCTTATCACACATCGGCATTGTTTGCGACACGCTTTGCTGCAACGTGTTAATGCAATTGATATAATCAAGTAATTAAGGGGGAACGAAAAGCTGTAAAACCTCGGTTGACTTGTTCTAGTCTGTTTATTGGTTTTAGGTTTGAATTAATTTTTCTCTTGAAGCTATCCATGCACAACCAAAAATTTGCAAACTGAATTTCATAAATAGTATAAATAAGTATTATTGTCAAAATAATGTAAATTTGTAAATACTGCGTAATAGTACATCTTAAACAGGAATAATTTTGTTACGATAAGAAAGAACATCAAAGCAATATTGTCCCTTTCGACATACAAGATAACAGTTACCTGACACGCATGAAAGTAAAACAGTTATCTAATTATTTGTCTGATGAAAACGATACTGTATATAAATACAAACAATATAGTAACTAACAAAACAGGATATTTTAAGCATAAGTACACAGTTATATAAAACTGAATAATGTCTAATATATTATATAACTTACTATACATTATTAAGAAACAAAAATATAATTATGTAAAGAAGCGTGATAAATAATATATATTTTTGATTAACAACTGTAAATGGAAATAAATACAGTATGAAAACTGAAATAATTATATTCCAAACTAAATTTGTACTATTAATTATCTTCTCTTATGAGTTGGTTAGACCACTTCCCAAAACTGTTTGGAATTACTGCAGTCATGGCTCGCTGATGATAGACACCTTAAGCTGGGGGAGCTGTGCTGATGATAGGCACCTTACGCAGGGGGTGCTCTGCTGATGATAGGCACCTTACGCTGGGGGCGCTGTGCTGATGATAGGCACCTTACGCTGGGGGCGCTGTGCTGATGATAGGCACCTTACGCTGGGGGCACTGTGCTGATGATAGGCACCTTACGCTGGGGGTGCTGTGCTGATGATAGGCACCTTACGCTGGGGGCGCTGTGCTGATGATAGGCACCTTACGCTGTCCCAGGACTACCTTAAAACTGGTCTATACCAGTTTTGAGGCTGACATTGGGTACAGCAAATGAAGTTGTCATTACATATGGTAAGTCTTTTGGCTGTCCATTATGACAAACTTCCCTTTCACCTTTAGTCCCTCCATTTGCAGCGGTTAGGGACAGAATCTCCGGGTTTGGTCCCCACCTGCCAACCTGAGAATGAATGGTCCCTGGCTGTTGTACATGGATACCCGGTCAGTTGAGTTGACTAGTTGGAGGGCAGAATGTGGGTCCCCTGTTTGAGAGCCTCATCCCAGCTGTCACAGGGGCAAAGGAGTTGGCCCTCTGAAGGGTCGATTTGGCTGCCGTCCCATCTCACCCTTTCCTTTCCTGCTATATCCTATCTTCCCGGTAACCTGCGCAATATTCCCGCTTGTGGAAGATGTGACTAGCAGCTATGCTGGGGTTACATGATCCGCAACAATGATGATGATGGCACCTTACGCTGGGGGTGCTGTGCTGATGATGGGCACCTTACGCTGGGGGAGCTGTGCTGATGATAGGCACCTTACGCTGGGGGCGCTCTGCTGATGATAGGCACCTTACGCTGGGGGCGCTGTGCTCATGATATGCACCTTACGCTGGGGGCGCTGTGCTGATAATAGACACCTTACGCTGGGGGCACTGTGCTGATGATAGGCACCTTACGCTGGGGGCGCTGTGCTGATGATAGGCACCTTACCCTGGGGGCGCTGTGCTGATGATAGGCACCTTACGCTGGGGGTGCTGTGCTGATGATAGGCACCTTACGCTAAGGGCGCTGTGCTGATGATAGGCACCTTACGCTGGTGGCGCTGTGCTGATGATAGGCACCTTACGCTGGGGGCGCTGTGATGATGATAGGCACCTTACGCTGGGGGCGCTGTGCTGATGATAGGCACCTTACGCTGTCCCAGGACTACCTTAAAACTGGTCTATACCAGTTTTGACGCTGACATTGGGTACAGCAAATGAAGTTGTCATTACATATGGTAAGTCTTTTGGCTGTCCATTATGACAAACTTCCCTTTCACCTTTAGTCCCTTCATTTGCAGCGGTTAGGGACAGAATCTCCGGGTTTGGTCCTCACCTGCCAACCTGAGAATGAATAGTCCCTGGCTGTTGTATATGGATACCCGGTCAGTTGAGTTGACTAGTTGGAGGGCAGAATGTGGGTCCCATGTTTGAGAGCCTCATCCCAGCTGTCACTGGGGCACGGGAGTTGGCCCTCTGAAGGGTCGATTTGGCTGCCGTCCCATCTCACCCTTTCCTTTCCTGCTATATCCTATCTTCCCGGTAACCTGCGCAGTATTCCCGCTTGTGGAAGATGTGACTAGCAGCTATGCTGGGGTTTCCTGATCCGCAACAATGATGTGATGGCACCTTACGCTGGGGGCGCTGTGCTGATGATAGGCACCATACGCTGGTGGCGCTGTGCTGATGATAGGCACCTTACGCTGGGGGCGCTGTGATGATGATAGGCACCTTACGCTGGGGGCGCTGTGCTGATGATAGGCACTTTACGCTGTCCCAGGACTACCTTAAAACTGGTCTATACTAGTTTTGAGGCTGACATTGTGTACAGCAAATGAAGTTGTCATTACATATGGTAAGTCTTTTGGTTGTCCATTATGACAAACTTCCCTTTCACCTTTAGTCCCTCCATTTGCAGCGGTTAGGGACAGAATCTCCGGGTTTGGTCCCCACCCGCCAACCTGAGAATGAATGGTCCCTGGCTGTTGTACATGGATACCCGGTCAGTTGAGTTGACTAGTTGGAGGGCAGAATGTGGGTCCCCTGTTTGAGAGCCTCATCCCAGCTGTCACATGGGCACGGGAGTTGGCCCTCTGAAGGGTCGATTTGGCTGCCATCCCATCTCACCCTTTCCTTTCCTGCTATATCCTATCTTCCCGGTAACCTGCGCAATATTCCCGCTTGTGGAAGATGTGACTAGCAGCTATGCTGGGGTTTCCTGATCCGCAACAATGATGATGATGGCACCTTACGCTGGGGGTGCTGTGTTGATGATAGGCACCTTACGCTGGGTTGCTGTGCTGATGATAGGCACCTTACACTGGGGCTGTTGTGCTGGTGATATGCAACTTACGCTGGGGGTGCTGTGCTGATGATAGGTACCTTACGCTGGGGGTGCTATGCTGATGGATATACGGGAAATGCTTGCCATATTGCCTGTCACCATTGCCTTGAGCCCTTTCAGTTAAAATCTTGAACCAAGACGTGCTAGACTTAATGATCTATTTATAATTTGTATCCTTTCACGTAACTTGAGAAAACATACCTAAGTTCTGTTTTGTGATATCAGTGATCAGAACATTGTAATAAATGTAGCAATTTATGCAACCAATCTACTCTATTGAATCACCATTGTTTTTAATCGAGCTGTATGTTCCCGTTGGGTCATTTTTGAAAGATGATCGAACACAATAAGTGTATTCTAGAATTAGTCGAATAAAAGCTTCAAGGAACTAACTAACCGTGCACTTAAGAAAAGACTCAAAGATTTATTAAAAAATGTAAACCGAGAGAAATGTCGAGTCGTCACTGTCCGCTGAAATATGTACTTCGATTTTCTCTTTTATGTTAGGTGTTGGATTTTAGTCTCATTGAATTCAAATACTCCGGCATTAGCCGGCTAGACACGTTTGAAATATTGTTCAATAATCGAAAGGAAAACATTTGCAGGAATGGGGTATGGGCAGAAATGGGCTCTACTGGACTAATGAATATCTAGGCTCAGTCCCCGGAGAGCTAGTAGGCACCAAGGTGAATGGGAAACTGGGGACACAGCTTAGAGACCACTTCCCAAAACTGTTTGGAATTACTACAGTCCTGGCTCGCTGATGATAGGCACCTTAAGCTGGGGGCGCTGTGCTGATGATAGGTACCTTACGCTGGGGGGGGGGCGCTGTGCTGATGATAGGCACCTTACGCTGGGGGCTGTGCTGATGATAGGCACCTTACGCGTGGGGGCTGCGCTGATGATAGGCACCTTACGCTGGTGGCGCTGTGCTGATGATAGGCACCTTACGCTGGAGGCGCTGTGCTGATGATAGGCACCTTACGCTGTCCCAGGACTACCTTAAAACTGGTCTATACCAGTTTTGAGGCTGACATTGGGTACAGCAAATAAAGTTAAAAGGATTTATTCACAGCTACTGTGACATCCGTTGTCCTGACCTTTGTACAGTTACAGTTCATACAGAAGGTCGAATGGGGATTAATTAATAAGATATCACCTTAATTCAACGGTGGGTATCCGTTAAGTTTTGGATCTATAGTTGAAAAGCCTGTTCGAATACAAGAAAAAAATATTTTTATATGTTTTACGAATCCAACTGTGTAAACTGAACAGACAATTTTGTAAATTACCGTACATTGTTCGCCAATAAATTGTTATAGCATACCTCTATTGCGTACCTCTTCCGTGTACGCACAACTCCCCGAAATTAGCATATTTAATTTTCATATTGTAAAACAAGAACTGAAACTAATAACTTTTCTCCAGCGTCATGAAGGAAGGAAGTAAGGTTGATAGATTAAAATCGGTATTAATCCCACGATTTGCTCCCTCAAAGGAGGATTATGGCAAGTCCCTTAAAAAGGACACTTTAAGACAGCAGTTGCTAGAATTGCGTATCATTAGTAATAAACTGAACTTTCTTAACAATATATTTTTTAACAATAGATCGAGGTTAGTAATATTTACCCAAATATGTATTTGTGAATAAAAATGCTACAATTAAACTTTAGGGTTATATTTTTACTCAATCTACCGACTCTTTGAACAATTGACCTGCATGTTCTGTTATATATTCCATGTTATCATGAATCGATTTTACAGGTATTTTGTATTCGAACACATTGCCGCAAACCCAGCCTCAAACGGTTGACTTAATCAGAATTAACGACCGAACCAATTTATCATTTTTTTAACGCTATTGACAACATTTTAACGATTATTCGTGGCATTATATAATACTATGCCACGATACCTTTACTAATGTATAATATCCACAGGCTAAATACAGTTGTGTAAGGTGGTATTTCTCACTCCATCGTTTAGCTATCATTATCATTATTTCATCATTATTTATCATTCTTCGTCTGATGAGGGTTGAAAATGAAGTTTGCGTGGAACTAGACTTATTCGCTCACAGTTTGAAGTCTTCAGAATAGAGGCCATGACTTTTGCTGATCAGTGATATGGCAAAATTCAAGATTTTTACTTGTCATAAACAAATACATTGCATGGGCATCGTCAACATAAAAAACAGTTTTCATTAACCAATATATCTTGCTGAAACACAAAATGAGAGAATTATTATAACATAAATATATACTTTTTTAAATATAAATACAACTAGGACCTTGGGTTGATAAAATCATGAACACTGTAATACCCCTTATCGGCAAGGATATATTTTATGCTTTTGCGGAATTTTCAAGGCGAGTTCCACCTTAAGATCTGCAGGTAAAGAGTTTAATAGCTTTGTAAAGTTATTTGAAATGTTACGCTGAAAAGATTATGTGTGGTGGTTTGGAACTGGAACATTTAATCGTGGCCTGAGTGAGTAGTTATAGAATTATCTGTTAGAAGAGAGCATAGATATATTACTTTTGAAAAAATACCAAAGTTTGAAATATATATAGGCTAGGAAATTTGAGGATTTTATTCTGACGGAAAATTGATTTACAGGATTCATTTATTTTTAGGTGGAATACAATACGGAGAGCCTTTTTCTGAAGCCGAAATATATACTTTGTTCGTGAACATTTCTAGCCTCAAATTGGGAGAGCGGATATCAGATGTGGATAAAAACACCCGTGATAAAACATCAACATAACATCAGAGTTAGCATGTTGAGCCATCTTCCGGAGGGCAAACAGGCAAGAACTAAGCTTTCCTATGACCTTATTTTTGTGATTTCAAAACTTCAGGTTTGCATCAAGTTTCAGTCCAAGGAAGTCCACAGAATCTACACAAGTGATTTCAGCCTCATCCACTAGAAGTTGAACAGGATCTGAGTTATTGTTTCTAATAGAAAGATTAAGAAGATGGATTTTACTACAATACCATTGGCTCTGAACCTCTCAAAGAGATAATTTGAATCAATAAAGCTATTCTTTTCCATCTCAGCCATACTTTTTCTTTGGAAAGAAGTGTAGTTTCGTCTGAATATAAACAAAGGTCAGTCTTAGTTACACAATATTGGATGTTATTAATAATGATAAAAACATAATCTGACCCAAGTCATACCCTTTGGGACACCATCCTGACTGACATGTCAGTGGAATGTACTTTACTAACATAGTTTGACGAATTTATGTGGGACGTTTCAACTTTTTGTTTGCGACCTGTTAGATATGATGCAAACCATTCGTTCGCTCATCCTCTTATACACATTCTACAAAGCTTCAGTAGAGGAAATATACCGGTTTAACCCCACTTTCGGCACGTTTTTCCCATAAGAATAACATGGGGTTCAGTTTTTGAACACTTGCCCGAACCTCGGATGAAGTATAAATGGATCTAGCGCCTTGCAATGCTAAGGAGAGCCGAAAACCGTGCCGTCATAAAGCCCACTGGGTGGCAAAAGAGTCTATAATATCCGCGAGACCCCGATGTCAAACGACTGAACAGTGCTTCACTCCAACTGACATTTAACCCACAAAAAACTGAGATAGTAATTTTAACTTTATATGGAATTTCACAGCTTGAAATGGAGAATCAAACAGCTTGTATTACAGTTTTTAAGAGTAATTTTAATAATTAGTTAAACACGAAATATGTTTTGTCCTTATCAAGAATTAGTTAAAAAATGAGTAAGCGAGGAAATATTTTATTTGTTAGTCAGGTAAAAACTGTCAGCGGGAAAGTTGTAGATAACATTCCAAAGATTAATTTTTATTCAAACCATTTTTTTTGTAGGGCTAATCATTATCGGTCCAAATTATTTTGAAGAGTGGAGTTCGTGGAATTGCGCACTTCCACGAAATCTGCTCCAAACTGAATTCGAGGAGTGGAAGAACTTGGAATGAATGAACGATCTAGAATGTGAAATTCAATTAATGTAGTGCTATTTATTTATAAATTCTATTGTTTCCCTCCACTGCTACAAATAGGCTACCTAATTTATAATACAAAAAATGAGGTATTTGCTTTATTACAAACAATTTACATGAGCAACAATTGTCAAAACTGTTTAACTAGCAGTAAGGTAATATCATACTTATTTCATTCATTAAATTATTTTAGTTTAATTCAACTGTTTATCAGTTAGCAGGTGAGCAAGTGGTTGGACACAATTAAACCAATTTCAATAATACACGTAAATAACCACTAGTGTTTATTTTTATATTTTTTACGTCACTATTTTTTACGACAAAACGATGTTTTTTATATTTTAACACATTTTAAATAAAGTCTGATAGAAATTTTGGATTTGTACCGCCCATTTATATCAGTTTTAATCAATCATAATGTTAGCAGTTAGTCAAAGCTACTAGTAACAGAAGTCACGTTGCGGTCTCGATTGCGGCGCGCAAACTCCAAATTCTTACAAAGGTAACAAATTGTTTTGATTTTATTTCAGTAATCATATTTACATTATTAGGTTCTTTAGACCTTAATATTTCCATTAATCTAAGTATTAACCGACTTAAGTACCAATAGTCGCTCACAGTAAGACTTATTAAAGTAATGTCACGTTGCGTTAATCCTAAATTCGTTTAAAGAAAAATCAATGTTTTAATTTAATTTAAGCAATAATATTTATACTATTAGATTCTGTAGTATGTAATCTTTCCATTCACCTAGCTTTTAATATATTAGAGTGTTTGTATAGAGTCACAGTGCAACTTAAGTACAACTTACAACAACAACTGTACAACTGAAGTTAGTTTTACATGGTGCGGAGGCAGGCTCGGGCCTTTTTGCCACCCAGCGGCCTCGGGTACCGGCACGGTTTTCGTCCATTGAGAGCGCTATCCAGTTATACTTCATCCGAGGCCCGAACCCGGCCTACACAAATTTCCTCTTTGGCCTATACTAGTGTCCAACCGTTGCCCATATTAAATACATTTTTCCAAACTAAATCCGTCCCCAATATTTTTTAAAATTAACTGTCAAAATCAGGCTAAAAAACTAACATTGGTGTTTATAGTCCTATTTATTTAAAATTTATATATGTTATTGGTCTAGGCTAGTGTATATGTACACACCACCTCCATTCCCTTAATTCACTATAACGGTCAAATAAAAAAATATTTTGAAAAATACTGCCGATTGCCAACTTCTTTATTTACTGTCCGATTTGACTGGTTTTCGGATATGTTCCAGCTCTTATATAGGTAACAAAACCACACTACTATACTTTCCACTACCCCCTATAATACAGTCGATATTTTTTGCTTGTTTGTATATTTTGCTGTAATCAAAAAACTAACTTTGGTGTTTATGGTCCGATTTGTCTGCAATTTGGATAATATATTATATTATTGTCCTACGCTAATGCATAAGTAAATACCACTTACAATTTCCAAATTCTATATTACTATCAATTTAAACATTATTTTGTAAATTACTATAGTGCCAATTGCTAGCTTCTTTATTTACTGTTCGATTTGTTTGTAACTTGGATACGTCACTGTCCTTGGCTATTGCATAAATGAATCCAATATATATTTACGAATTAAATTTTAAAAATATTTTCTAAATTATTATATTGGCAATTGCCAACTTCTTTATTTACTGTCCGATTTGTTTTATTTTTGGATATATTATAGCACCCAACTATTATATCTAACATTATCATATGTTATTTCCAGTAACCATTTAATGCAGTCGATATTTTGGTTTTTTAGCGAATTTCCCCTATAGGGAAGAAGCTATTACCGTAGTCGGCATGGTAAGACCTAGGCCCGGGACCATGATAACTTTTCGTTTTGAGGTCCCCAGACCCCAAAAACACCATTCGTTCGAAACTGTATATATATATATATATATATATGTGTCCGTGAGCACGATAACTCTCGTAAAAATTATCCGATTTTGATGAAATTTTGTATAAACGTGTAAAGTAACATTTATGACTTTAAGTTCGAAAACCAGCCAGATCGCTTTATCCGAAGGGGTATTTTGGGGGGGTTTTGTACCCCAAAAATGGGTTTTTCGAATTTTTTACATATAATTTTGGAAAAAGTCAAATTTTAGTTTTTACCATTGGATACAGCTTAAAAAAACACACAATTTGGTATTTTGATCATTTCTCTACGTCAATTGGTTACCGAGATATTGAAAGTGCTAAACACAGTACGTTGTCTAATGTTATTCTTATGGAGGAAAAGAAAAATTTTATATCTCGCTTATTTATGAACGTATACTGACAAAACTAGGTATACGGCTTCATCTGGTTGTGGACCATTGATATTTGCTAAAAAAAAAAATTTTTTGCCAAAGGCTCCCGTAGCAGCAAACCTGCGTACTCAGCCCCATGTTATTCTTATGGAGAATAAGTAACGTGTTATCTCCCTTAATTATGAAAATAAATTAATGAAATTTGGTACGTGGCTTTACCTAAATGAGTTATATTGATATCTGTATAAAACCCCATTTTTTGTTTTCCTTCCTTCAGCAAACCTGCATACTCAGCCACCATGTTATTCTTATGGAGAATAATTAAAATGTCATAAATCGTTTATTTATGTATGTATATTGATGAAACTTGGTATGTGGCTTTATGTGGTATTAAGATACATATATATGCATTGGAAATTCGCTGAGTATGCAGGTTTGCTGCTACGGGGGTATTGTTTGTTTATTTTGCCGTAATCACGCAAAGACTTACTTTGGTGTTTATAGTCCGATTTATCTGCAATTTGGATATGTTATTGTCTAAGCTAATTCATGAGTAAATTCCACCAATCATTTACACATTTAATTTAAACAATATTTTGTAAATTACTATAGTGCCAAACGCCAACTTCTTTATTTACCGATTTAACTTGAATATGTTATGGCCCCCAACTATTATATCTAAAATTACCATATATTATTTCCAAATTAAATACTTTTTATAATTTATATAAATATACTAACTACAAAAATTAACTTTTGTCTTTGTGGTCCTATTTGTCTGCAATTTGGATATGTTATTGTCCTAAGCTAATGCATTAGTAAATTACACCAATCATATCCAGATTCCATATTACTGTCAATTTAAACGATATTTTGTAAATTAATATAGTGCCAATTGTCAACTACTTTATTTACTGTCCGATTTGTTTGTAACTTGGATATGTTACTGTCTTAGGCCATTGTATAAATAAACCTATAATTTCTAAATTTAATTTAAATAATATTTTGTAAATTACTATAGTGCCAATTTCCAACTTCTTTATTTACCGATTTAACTTGGATATGTTATGGTCTCCAACCATTATACTTAAAATTACCATATATTATTTCCAAAATCAATACCTACTTTGTATAATTTATATATAATATATCCAGAAAATACCAAATTTTTGTTTATGCTACGATTTGTATGCAATTTGGATATGTTATTGTCTTAATGCATTAAATTCTACCTATAATTTACAAATTTAAACATTATTTTGTAAATTGATATCGTGCAAATTTACAACTTCTTTATTACAGATTTAACCTATTTTCGAATATGTTTTTGCCCCCACCTATTATATGTAAAATTACCATACATTATTTCCAATACATTGTATAATTTATACATACACAAAATGTTAACTTTGGTGTTTATGGATTTGTCTACAATTTGGATATGTTACTGTCCCAATGCATAAGTAAACATCACTCCAAATTTAAATAATATTTTATAAATTACTATAGTGCCAAATTCCAACTTATTTACCAAACGAAAAGTGCCCTTAATCGGATATGTATAATCACTATAATCACTATATATAATTCAAAATTCGATGTAAATTGCATATAAATGTTTGCAAAATAATTTGGAGTTTATTTTTGGATATATTGTTGCACTATGTGTATATATAATTGCATCTTATATTTATAAAATGCCAGACGTCAACTTCTTTTCGATGCCACAATACTTTGCAACTGCTGTACAACTAATATGAGTAGATTATATAAGGAAAAGCGGTGCTTAAAATCCAACGGTTTTCCCATAAGAATAACATGGGGAGCTGTTTTTGGACACTTGCCAGCTCCCACCCCTATTTTCCTACGCTTTCCCGTAGATAAAATTTACAAAACCCAAAATTAGCCAAAAAATTCCATTCTCACAACAGAAAGTGTTTACAGCTCAGGCTTCAATGAATTGTGGGTGCCACGCGCCAGACGCGAAAATTGCTTCACCCGACCTTGACACACATTGGTAATTGCAATTTGTAATTTGCAATTGATTTTTTTTTGCTATTTTAAGAGCTACCCAATACCACGCGTTCCGGGTCAATATCACCATGCTTCACACCACAACACTCCAGGATATCAGGACACCTTTAGGTAAGTATAAACACTTTAATTCTGGTCTTAGTATTTTCCAAAATTTAGCCCGATTCTACCTCTGGACTTGTAAAGTTTTACACGCATCTAACACTTTAACTGTAGACTTGTGAAGTTGTAAATACTATTTCTCGACACTTAGCCCGATTCTTTAACTCTGAACTTATAAATTGCATAGTATTTTCTAAAACTATAACTAAATCTGTGTGTTGGGACTTGTCAAGTTTTACAAATATTTTCCAAAAGAACGTTTGACTGATTCTGAACGGTATTATAAGTTCACTCAACGCGGTTTAACCCATGCGGTTGCGTGACTTGTTAACTTAACTACCAAACTGAACATTTGAAAATAGGCATAATTAACTATTGAGAATTTGAAAAACACATTTGTTAAAGGAGAATTCGTAGAATAGGGAGATTGCAATGGTTAGCAAACAACTTAATTTCTAAATGGTGAGATTTAAATGTGGAGAATTTGCATTATTAAAAGAAGGATTTGCATTCACTTTGGCGATTTGTCAAAGCAAGATTTGCAAAAGAGAGAAAATCATTCCATTGCCTGAGTTGTAAAATGGAAAAGTTTGAGACTTGAGTGACAAATAGTGTCTTGATTTCAGTTCTCTTTGGTGTGCTGTGGTGATAACTATAAGATATTACAGATATTTTGCACAAATTTTCAATGTAGATTTCTAAAAGCTATTTAACTTAAATAATTTTGTGCTCGTGCCACCCTCGCAAACTCAAAACTTAAAAAAGTTAAATTTAACTTCAACACTTACAGATGTTTCGCGCAAATTTTCAATGTAGATTTATAAAAGTAATTTAACTTAAATTATTTTGCGCTTGTGAAAATTGAACGATATTCTAGTTTCAACAAATTCTCATTTTACAAATGTGTTTTATCCAATTGATTATTTATCATTGTTTCTGATAATTTTATAAAATGTCTCTGTTCTCTTTGCAGTAGCAGCCGACCATGGTGTGCCATTGACTTACAACATGTATGCTATATATTATTAAATGTTAAAGTGAAATTAATTTAAAACTATTTGACCTTAAAATTAATCTTTTTAAATGTACTTTAAAACTATTGGACTTTAAAATTAAACTTTTTAATAGTAGTTTGAAAACTATTGGACTTTATAACACATTTTTATGATTGAATATTTAACACATTGGTAATTTTTCTTTATAAAAACAGAGTAACGTCATCTAGAAATTGATTTAATTCAAACACGTTGACCTGCGCAGATTGTTCCACGTCCTGCTCCAAAAGAAGTGATTTATTATGCCACTATCAAACTATTCACAAAGTTATTCCTAAAGTTTGTAAAAAATGCCATAAAATATTTGATAACAATCATTTTAAAATGCATATGTTAGGGAACCACATTATTTGCAGAATGTGTAAAAAGGTTGTTAAATGTCAAAAGAAATGGCACTACATAAGCTGTGAAAAGCGACCTTATAAGATGTATATTTTTAACTGTGAGTCTGCAGATATATTAAACACTCTTCAGTCTTGTCCCCTGCCAATCAAATGGATTCTTATTATGAGGGTAAAGTTCATCAAACACTCAGTGGACAATAATGGTGACTTAATAATTGACAAAGAATATATTGCTGATTTTCGAAGTAAGACGATGTTAACGATTGAGAACAAATATTTAAAATCACAAATTAAAGAAGCACTTTTAAAGAACGATAACTCCATGCGTAAGTATCAATCCCTTGGCAGTGGGTGGATATATGGCCATACTAATTACTGGCAGCTGCATATTTGGAAGTATAAACCCCTAACTCAGAAATCACACCTCCTCACTCCACAATATATTTAATCAAAATGCACGGTTTTAAACATAAAAAATAACGATCATAAATGCTTTTTGTGGTGTGAATAAGAAGCCCTACATCCAAGGCATCACCGAGATCATGCAAATCAAGTATTTTACTACAAACCCTACGAAAGCGAATTAAATGTGACAAATATAAAATATCCAGTCAAAATATCCGACATTGATAAATTTGAAAGACAAAATAATATAAGTGTAAACATTTTTTGGGATTGAAGGACAATTAATTTCTCCATTGCGAACTACGGAACAAAGTAGTAATACTTACATAGATATATTATTATAACAAAAAGGTCGAAAAACACATTATTTTTTAATTCGTTATTTTGGCAGGTTAATGCTACGGTCTACTAAACATGACCATAAGAAAAAATATTGCAAGTTCTGTTTGCAACATTTTTACACTAAAGATAAGCTGCCAAGTCACATAACATATTGTAAAAACTTTGATGCCCAACGGGTCCAAATGTCTAAAAAAGATACGTTACAATTTACAAATTACAAATATCAACTTAAAGCTCCCTTTGTCATTTATGCAGATTTCGAATGCATTATAAACTCTAACAATCACACCCTATCTGGATTTGCATTCGTCGTAGTGAGATATAGAAAATTAATTTCCGAAGGTGAATAATTAATAGTTAATACAGTGTTGAAAATATAATGGATGTGTGTTAATGGATTTGTTGGATGAGTTATTTAAAACTTATGACTTTATTAAAAGTCAAATGGTAGTATGACTGCCATTCTGTAATGACTGCAGAACAAGAGGCATATTTCCAATATTACCACATTGCCACATCTGCTGCCAACAACTGCATAGCCAAAGATTTAGAAAAGTATATATCATTCTCGGTGGTCGATTTAGTGTTTCTGGATTCATATTACTTTCTGTCCCCCATTAAACAAATTAGCTACTAATTTAAATACATTTAGATTTATAGACAATCCACTACCATAACGTAAAGGTGTATTTCCTTATGAATACATCACAGGACCAGAGAAATCCTCAGAGTCTCTCCCAGCAATAGAGACATTTTACAGTAGTCTAACTAAAGAATGTATATCTCCCAAAGATTATGAGCATGCTAAAAACGTATGGACTCATTTTAATATAAACAATATAATGGAATATCACGATTTATATCTTAAAACAGATGTGTTGCTATTGGCTGATGTGTTTGAGACATTTAGATATTTATGTTTCAAGGATTATAAGCTCGACCCTGTCTATATGTACTCACTTCCTGGACTAACATGGAAGGCGTGTCTTCGAATTACCGGTATAAAATTACAATTATTTCGTGATATTGACATGCATTTGTTTATAGAAAGTGCGATTAGAGGAGGAGTCAGTATGATTTCCACACGCTATGCTAAAGCTAACAATAAATGCATGGGTGAATATTATTACCCGAATCAAGAGAGTGTTTATTTAATATATTTAGATTGTAATTCTTTATACTCTGCAGCAATTTTTGAGTCGTTGCCTGTAGATGAATTTCGTTGGACGTCTGAGAAAGATTATAAATATAATCAAAATGAAAACTTTGGATTTATTTTGGAAGTTGATTTAAAATACGATAAAAGTTTACGGGATTTTCACAATGACTATCCATTAGCCCCAAAAAAGATGAACAGAAAATTAATATAAAATTTAGATGACAAAATTAAATATATTTTACATTATAAAGCATTACAAAAATTTGAAAAAATAGAATTGGTTGTTACAAAATACCACAGAATTTTAAAATTTTGACAGTCGAAATGGCTTGCACCCTATATCAATTTAAATATTGAAAAGCGTAAACAGTCTAAAATTGATTTTGAAAAAGACTTTTACAAATTGTTATATAATAGTCTCTTTGGTCGAACAATTATGAACCAACGTAAATTTCGTGATATACTTCTTGTAGATGAGTCTAAGTTAACAAAATACATTACAAAGCCAAGGTTTGGCTGTAGCAAAAAGTTCGATAGCGATTTGCATGCTGTAAAATTAAATAAATTAATTGTTAAGTTTGATAAACAAATTTATTTAGGAATATCCATTTTAGATATCAGTAAAGTAATAATGTTTGATTTTCACTATACATATATGTCAAAATTTAAGAATAAAAAGTACCTAATGACAGATACAGATTCTCTAATGTATTTTATAGTTACAGAGGACTTTTACGAGGAAATACAGTCTGACTTGGACTGTTTAAACACCTCTACATATAGTAAAGACCATTTCTCATACTCTGATAAAAATAAAAAGGTTACGGGCAAGTTTAAAGACGAATTAGGTGGTAAACGTATGTATGAATATTGTGGTTTAAGGCCAAAATTATACTCTTTTATCCCTTTAAAATGGTTATACAAAAAAGAAAAGCAAAATGAGCTAGAGGTTGAAAAGGAAAATGGGGCTGACAATCTCCAACATCTCTTAAACCATCAACATTACTTAAACTGTCTTGCAATCGGGGAAGATTGCTATGAGAATTTTACAAGAATTAAATCCACAAACCACCACCTTCAATCACTGACGATAAATAAAAAGGTATTCTCTTTTGATGATGACTGGAGGTTTATTCCGGATTGCATCAACACTCTTGCCCTTGGTCATTATAAAATTGGTCAAACATAAATCTGTATTTGCAATTATTCTTTGGCCTTTCCTTATCTATTACGAAAGAGCCATATTTTGACCTATCCCAGCATTGATGGCAGAGATTTATAAATTGTTTGATTGAAAAGTCGTTTCCCACATGATTTTTATGAACATGATTTAAATTTAAATCGTATTGTTTGAATAATATAAGGAAATTAACATTGTCACGTAAATGTTTGTGTGCTTTACTATAAGATTGACACAAGAAAAAACTGTTAATATTTTTGTGCCTATCCATTGAGAAAAAAGGGGGGAATGTGAGGACTATTTATGTCGTCAAATACGATATTCAAATGTTTTTCTACGTCATTTGTTGTGATTTCATAGTCTGAATATGTGTGTAATTTAACTTCATCACGCAGACGAAAAATTTCAATTATTTTCTTATATTATTCTTGTTCTAAAGATTTAGATATTATATATAGATTCGTAAATTTTAATCCTTGGTTTTTTATAACTAAATTTTAAATTACAACGGTCTTGCCCGAACCGCTTGAGCCAGCTATAACACATTGAATATTAGCTGAAAATAGACCCAACTTCTTTGGTGTATTTTCTTTATGTGCTATTTTAATCTTGTTCTTTTGTTGAATAAATTATATTTTTATATAATAAAAATGCAAAAAAGTGTAGAAAAATCCAAGGTAAAGGATTATTCTTAAAACCATATAGAGGTCGTAACTTGTTAAATACACTTATAACCATTCCCACTCCACATACCCGTATACTATAATTGGTGTGGACCTGGCACGAACGTACGTGCAAATTTAGCAAAAGAATTACCTTGAAATTTGGCCAAAAATGTAACTTCAGAAAATAAGCTAGACTTTTGTTGTTAAGAGTATGATGTAAGGGTTCAATTTTTACACCCCAGTTTTTTGTTAAAGTTATTAAGGATGATTGAAGTTAATTTCTCCGAAGAGTTAGTTTTATTAAATTTCCATCATCGCTTGTGACATCGAGTGGCAGAACTTTAGTTTTGAGGTTAGGTTCTAACAGCGACCAAAGCCGAGGCAGTTAGCGCGAGCCCCGATGTCGTCGCCGCCATGTCTAGATCCAACTGCGGAAACGGGTTTCTGCGCATGACAGGCCGAGACAGGTATCAAAACCAAGCGAACCGGCGCGGCGCCACCAGCCAGTTGTGCCTGTGATTTTCGTCTGGATAAACTCGTCTCCCGAAGTATACGTCCCGACCGTTGAGGATTAAAAATTTAGTTCAATATAGGCTAGCGATGAAGAGACACATTTGTCGAAGTTTTTCGAAACCTCCCTTCCGAGTTACCCTAACGTTTCGTTTCACACGTTCAAGATTACGATTGGCATCCAATATACTGGTTAAACCGGGAGGGATTTGTTGCCACAATTTGGAAACAAGTGCATCGAATTGAACTACGACCCCTGGATTTCCAAACCCAGATAGGCTGAGTCATTCCGAGCCAGGCGGGGGAAACAATTAGTACTGAAAATCCCTCACATATTTATGGCTCCCGAACAGAGACTACTGTGAAAGTAGTGTACGTACGATATTTGAGAAGGAAAATTTCGAGAACAATTTTATTTCGTCGACAGCGATGTTTTACCAACTAGATCGTTTTCTGAAACCATTCAGGCTACTTCTCACCTTCCACATCATAGAGCACGAAGACGCTGGTAAATGTTATTCCACGGCAACCTCTAAAACCACTCCTGCAACGACCACTTCAGCAGTCGTGTCTATTGAAAGTTTGATTACGACGACGGTACCAGTGTTGACCTCAACTTTTTACACGACAACAGAATCAGACGTACGAGTCAGTTGGGTGTATAACTTGTCTAAAACTCAACTACAAACCGAATTAACTAAACTAGGGGCACCTGTATAAGAAGATAACCAACAGCTTAGGGCCGAGCTTGTCCATATAGTGGGACAGGGGATTACGAGAGCGCAAACTACTGAGCCTGGAAACGAATCTTCAGAGGAGATGGATGAAGATGTTTGAAGTTAGAGCGAAGAAATTATGAGACCGTTAAAGCTTGAAGCTGCTAGTATTCGAGAAATGTTAAGTTTGCCTCCAAAAGCAAAATTTAATGAGGTTAAACGCCTTTTGATCAAGACCCCAAGAAAAGCACTGTCAAGTGGACTTCCAACTGCCAAGTTTATTTTGCCAACTTACGATACATGCCAAACTTTACAGTTTCCCGGAAGATAAATTTGGGTGAAGGTATCCTTGGAAAAGTAGTGACATCACTATCCAATTCATACACGATATGGTTACCCATCTGAATACAGAGTTTCAGAGAGAGAGTATGTGTTTCCACAGCAGTCCACACTTGATTATACTTCCAGACATACCCAACACGATGAAGACCATCGAAGAGAATCGCAGATGTACAGGGGTGTCTTACCTGGCAATGAAGAAGCTGATAAATTTTCGAGTACGGCCTCGTTGTGCAATATGGTCAGAAAATGGAATTAATGTTTTGACGGAAAGAGAGATGCAGACGCTATATCCTTTTTGGAAAGATTGCATGAGCTGATGGAGTCCTATGACGTCCTGCCTGAGAATTTACTTAAGGCGTTAACCGAATTATTGAAAGGCAGTGCACTTCTATGGTACAGGAACAATCGAGAGTTTTGGGCAGCATTTACTGACTTTCTTCAAGATTTTCAAATCCAACACCTCCCTCCTGGCTACCTCCTCCATTAGACGACGAAGTGCGAAAGAGGACTCAGGGGGATGGCGAAGTTTTTAGACGGTATATGGTGGCTATATCTACGTTAATTCCACGACGAGGAGGTTTCTCAGAGAGCCAGAATTTAGACCGGATATATACCAACAGGCATCCGAACTACAAGACTTACGTCAGAAGGTGAGACTTTATAAAACTACCCGGCCTGATAACAGTATCCGAAGAGTACGAGGCTTGCTTGAAGGAAAGGATGAACCCTAGACCCCCACCAGGCCCAGCTCAAGCACTATTACCCGAAAACACCTTCCAAGGAAAGGGCAGACCAAACTATAAGGCTCCTTACTTTACATCGATTGTGTTGGAAAACGGCTCACAAGTCCTCAAAAAACGTTCAGATAATTGTGAGAATATTAACAAGAGCTTGCAGAGGGTTAACTTCAGAGAAGAAGTACCACATCAGAATAAAGAATATCATAGGCCAATAGAACGATGAGAGTCTAAGGGTGGCAATCATGAGCGTTATGGCAGCACTATGTGTAAAGGAGGTCGGTGCCTAAGAGTTGTTAGAATTGCGACCAGATCGGACATCTTAACAAGGACTGCAGGTAACCAAGGTTTTTGAAGTGTTTCAATTGTAAAAAGGTTGGCATCAGTACGACCTCGTGTGATATTTTAAGGCAGGGAAACGAGAAGAGGACAACGGAAGAAGGAGATCGCCGGAGTCCGATGCCCGGTCAAATGCAACGACCTCCCTTTTCCAGTTAGGCACCGTGAGAAACCAGACCATAGGCTAAGGAAAGACAAGGACCGACCCACGACCATATGTAAAAGTAACAGCAAGAAATCAACAAAATAATAATTGTTTGTGCAAATATCAATATACCAGTACTACGTGAAGCCACATTCCAAGTTTTATCAATATACATTTATAAATAATCGTGATATCAAATTTTATTTATCCTCCATAAAAATAACATTGGACAACATACTGTGTTTAGCACTTTGAATATCTCTGCAACGGTTGGGCGTAGAATCACAATTTAAACACCAAAATGATTGTTTTGTGGAGCTGAATTGATTGGTAAAAGCAAATGTGAAGTTTACATTAAAATTAACTGAGGAAAAGCTAAAAACTACTGTCCCATAAGATTAACATGGGAGATTTTATGAGCAGGTTTTTTGGATTTTCTCCGCAACCACTTAACCGAGGTTAATAATTTAAAATACTATATTATTTTTTTAAGCTCTATAAAATGATCAAAACCAAAATTGAGTGTTTTTAAAAATTGTAGGGTGAAAAGTGCAAACAACTGATTTTTGGAAAATTTAAAACCCCCATAAACTCCCCTTCCCATGGTCCGATTTTTTTGGTTTTCGAACTTAAAGTCATGAATGTCATTTTACACATTTGAGCTAAATTTCATCGAAATTGGACGTTTTTTACTCAATTTATGGTGATAATGGTCACACACACATATACATAGATATATATATACATACTATATATATATATATATATATATATATATATATATATATATATATATACATATATATATACATATATATATAAATTTGAACGAATAGTGTTTTTGACATCTGGGGACCTCAAAACAAAGAGTTATCATGGTCTCGAGCTTAAGTCTTACCATGAGACCTACGGTAATAGCTTCTTCCCTATAGGGGAAATTCGCTAAAAACTGAAGAACAAAGAGCAAGTAAAACAGCGATAATATCCTAGGAACCCAGCAATGCAGCAGGTCATCGATGAATAGGTAGTTCGCATGTTGTCTGAAGGCGTAATTTAGCCATCGTCAAGCCCGTACTCGAGATTTGTGGTACTTGTAAAGAAAAGTACGGGGAAATACCGTTTTTGTATTGATTTTTGCAAGATCAACCAAATAAGTGAAAAGGATGCATATCCGTTGCCACAGATCAATGCAATTTTATAGAAGTTAAGAGAAGCTAAGTTTATTTATACTCTGGACTTGAAGCAGGGTTACTGGCAAGTCCCTTTATCTAAAGAAAGTCGGCTGATTACAGCGTTCACAGTTCCAGGGAAGGGCCAGTTCGTCGTCATGCCATTTAGACTCCACTCTGCAGGTGCAACTTTCCAGTGGTTGTTAGATTAAGTCATTGGTCCCAAACTCGAACCAAAAGTGTTTGCTTATTTGGACGACCTTATCATTGTTAGTAAAACGTTCTAGGGACACCTGGCATTGCTGAAGGAAGTGTTTAGACGTCTAAGTGAGGCCGGATTGAACCGAATCCTTAAAATGTTCAGTTCTACAAGCGGGAACTCAAGTACTTAGGTCATATAGTAGATGATAGAGGGATTAAGACCGATCCAGAGGAGGTCCGAGCCATTCAAGATTTTCCCGTTCCAAATTCAGTACGATCGCTACGTAGCTTTCTAGGATTAGCTTCGAGGTACAGGAGGATTGTAGACAACTTTGCCAAAAAGGTAGCTCCCCTTATAAAATTATTGCGAAAGACAGCCCAATGGAATTGGTCTGATGAGCAACAAGGCGCTTTTGATGCTATGAAATGCAAACTGGCAACAACTCCGATATTGGCCAATCCAAACTTTGAATACCCGTTTTGGTTACAGGTTGACGCCTCCGGCGATGGACTGGGAGCTGACCTGACCCAGAGGATTGATAAGAGGGAATTGTTAATCGCTTATACAACCAGATTATTGTCAGATAATGAATGAAAATTCACCGTAACAGAGCAAGAATGTCTGGCACTTGTCTGGGCAGTAAAGAAGTTTCGACCGTATTTAGAAGGGTACAGGTTTATTGCTGTGACAGACTATCAGGCACTGAAGTAGTTGATGAACCTCCAACAAACTTCAAGACGATTGGCAAGATGGGTTCTCTAGTTGCAACAACACGACTTCGAAATTCAGTACAGGAAAAGGACTTTGAACAAGGTTACCGACGCTCTTTCTCGCTATCAAGTCGGGGACATAATTGAGCCACAAGTGTGTTCATTTGAGATAAATTATGGCAACCCACAACAAGATGACGGGAGGGATTGGTACCAGAGGATGATTTCTAAAGTTGAACGGAACACTCGGAAGTTTACAGACCTTATGCTTAGGAACGACAAATTATAAAAGCGAAAAGTGAATAGACGGAGCGATCTAACTGACGATACATTGCAATGGAAGTTGTGTGTACCAATTGAAGAACGAAAATATGTCCTTAAACAGAATCACGATGTCAAGACTGCGGGACACCTAGGGGCCCAGAAAACGATAAAACAAATGCAGCAGAGATACTATTGGCCTGGAATGCTTAAAGACACAAAGTCATACGTTAGGAAATATATTTCATGTCAAGCCCATAAGGTAGGGCAAAAGAAACCTGCGGGGAAAATGGTTTGTCGAAAACCTACTGGGCTCTGGTACACTGTAACATTAGGTTTGGTTGCTCCTCTCCCTAGATCGAAGAAAGGTGCAAGGTTTCTGTTGGTGGTACAAGATGTTTTCACTGAGTGGAATTGGTGCCACTATGATCAGCAACGGCTCTGGCGGTTTCAAATGCATTCCGAGAAACTGCTCAGGTATGTGTCACCTGAAGTGGCTATCACGGACAACGGATCCCAATTCACAGCTAATATATGGCGTGACTTACTTTGCAGATGGGGAATTGAACAATAGCTAACCGCGCCGTATACGCCTCAGGAAAATCAAGTATAACGATCAAATCGAGTCCTCAAAACCATGATAGCCCAATACATAAAAGACGACCACCGATTGTGGAATGTTTATCTAGACGAGTTTAGATAGGCCATCAACACAGCGGTGCTCGACTCGACTGGGTTCACACCAGCGATGCTTAACTTTGGGCGTGAACTGCGAATACCGAATGCGTCCCGTTATAAGTCCCCACCAATGAGGAAGAGATCGAAACTGACCACTCTCCCATAAATCAAAAAGGACTGAGGCAGTTTTTCAAAATATCCGAACGATGTAAGCCGAACATGGAGAAAGCGAGTCGGCAGCAGGTGAAATACTACAACCTTCGAAGGCGAGACGAGCGATACAAGACAGGAGATCAAGTGTGGTTGAGGCAACACCATCTATCTTCTGCAGGGAATGCGTTTGTGGGGAAGTTGGCCGCGCGTTACTATGGTCCTTATAAAGTAAAAGGGAGGGCAGGCACGAATATTTACGAGCTTCAGGACGCGAATGGGAAATGTACCACATCAGCCCACGTATAAGGTATGAAGAGATGGGTCTCAGCGATTGGCAGCCACCCACCTGTTGCGTACGCAGGGTGCTTGGAGCGCCTGCCGAATAGGCAGCTGGTTTCGAGCACAACGGGCATGTGAGTACCCTATCTCGTAAGGCTTGGTAGTTTATCACCTTAATGTTGCAAGTTGTTTGGCTTGCAAGTGATAGATGCTGTTGTTTTTCAGGTTGCATGCTAACTGCCTGCCTTGTCATTAGCTTTGCTTGTAGTTTGCTGTTGCTTTCTTGCTTTGCCTGTGTAATCTAGTTTTCTCGCTTTACATGGACTTTTCACTTTTTGTTATGCAGTGATTTTTAATTTTTTTAATATTTAATTGTATCCGGCAATTGTATTTTGCTACGTTGTTTTGAGATATTTTTGCAATGGCTACAAATGTGATTCGTACTGCGCACCGACCCATTCGAAAGGTTGAGCACGTCTCGGCCGACGATCGTAAATATCTGTTCCCAGGCAGTTGGTGAATGGGGTCGTCATCAGCGATAACCTACGCCTCGTAGAATGGAGGAGCGCGAGTCGACCGACTCTTCCGGCAGTGATCGCCCTAAACACGTATTTTTTCATGATCCTGCGGATGTCACCGGTACATCGCGAGGCTGGCTACAAGAGGGCCCGAAGACACCATAAGGCTCTCTTCCGGACCAACTTCGAGATAATCCTAGTCCCCGTCCACGACCCGAGGCTGGGGCAGCAAGGACACTGGTGGCTGTTGGTGGCAGACACGAGGGCGAACACAATCAGTGCCTACGACTCGCTACCAGGACGACGCCAGACTGCTGAGTTAGAGGTAATGGAGGGCTACCTGCTGGCAGAAGAGAGGGCTAGGCTACCCAATAACGTGGCAAGGAGCTGGTCTAAGTGGGAATCCCGAACATGCCCGTCACAGAAAAACGCCGTTGACTGCGGTGTGTTCGTGTGCACCATCGACGCGGAGGTGGCACTGGGCGGGCCCCTCGTGAATTTTAATGTGGATGTCAATGGAACCAGGAAGGATATAGACCGGGCACTTCCAGCTTCCGCCCTTCAGGAAGAGTAGCCTTCCTAAAAGGATCTCTTCGAGGGGGAGGTCGGCTGGACCTTCGAAAATTTGGTTCATGGGTTGGAAAGGCTCGCTCCACCCATCCCAATCGATCACCCCACATCGGAAATACCTGAGCTCAACGAGGGGATGGATTGGGATTTTATGCTGGACACCTCCCCTCTCCAATCTCCAACGGCTGCTACGGAAGTTACCCGGAGGACGGATGTTGTACCCGTAGAAGACCTTCAGCCGGTTCCAGCCGCGCGTCCGACTCTTTTGGAGTTAGCAGAAATGTCAGACGAGGTGGTGTGATTGTCACCCATCGTACCACTCAGCGGAGAGTCCGGAAAAGTGCTGGCTAGCCCCTCTTTGTCCCTTTCGCCAGGCCGGAGCGTGACGTCCAGCATCGAGGTCATACCAGATTCAGAGGAAGCGGGGCCTTCCAGCGCCATTTCGATGCCTCCTCCTCCATCCACGTCCTGGAGTGCCAATACTGTTACCAGTGGACCGAGAAGAGTACGAGGGAAGCGGAGGACCATGAAGATCCAAACCCCGGGACCAACACTTTCAAAACGATCAACATCAGGCGTCTTGGGCTGACACCGTACAAGCGCTGAGAGACCAGATCTTCGTATTGTTTTCCCTCACATGTTGAGGAGGATTGTTTAATTTTTTGTTGTTGTGTGTTTCTGTTAGATACACCGAGAAGTTTTTTGTTGCTTTAGAACTTTCTAAAGAAGATTTTTGGAATTAGATCGGAAGATTAGATCTTCAGTAGTTGTGTAAGCAGATGCAGAGCCTGAGGCTCGATGTTTGAGTGTCTTGGAGGAAGACACAGTCGTTTTATTTTCTGTTTTGATTTTTGGAATTAGATCGGAAGATTAGATCTTCAGTAGTTGCTTGAGCAGATGCAAAGAGTCTGAGACTCGATGTTTGAGTGTCTTGGAGGAAGACACAGTCGTTTTATTCTCTGTTTTTTTTTTTTGCTCGAAGTGAGTGGAGGGTGTATGGGTTCAATTTTTACACCCCAGTGTTTTGTTTAATGATATTAAGGAAGATTGAAGTTAATTTCTTCAAAGAGTTAGTTTTATTTAATTTCCATCGTCGCTAGTAACCTCGAGTGGCAGAACTTTAGTTTTGAGGTTAAGTTCTAACAGTGATTAAGGCCGAGGCAGTTAGCGTGAGCCCGGATGTCGCTGCCGCCGTGTCTCTATCCAAGTGCGGAAACGGGTTCCTGCAGGCCGAGACAGGTATCAAAACCAAGCGAGCCGCCGCCACCAGCCAGTTGTGCCTGTGATTTTCGTTTTGATAACTCGTCTCCCGAAGTAAACGTCCCGACAGTCGAGGATTCAAATTTTAGTTCAATATAGAGTAGCAATGATGAGACACATTTGTCGAAATTTGCTTTCGAAACCCCCCTTCCGAGTTGCCCTAAAGTCTCGTTCCACACGTTTAAGATTACGATTGGCATCCAATAGACTGGTTAAACCGGGAGGGATTTGTTGCCACAATTTGGAAACAAGTACATCGAGTTGAACTACGACCCCTGGATTTCCAAACCCAGCTAGGCTGAGTCATTCCAAGCAAAGCGGGAAAAACGTTCGTACCGAAAATCCCTCGCAATGACATATTTTACATGAATAATCCCAATACTGCCCCCCGGAACAAGGTAGATATGAGATAAGCGAACCAAGATTGGACTAAGGTTAATGCAAAAGATGCAAATTCGGCCAAAAAGGCAGCGGATTAAGCAGTGACAAATTTAATGAAAGCTAAAGCAAAAACAAGAATAGGATTAACATTTTAAAAAAGATGGACAGCTTGCAGCTGGTAGAGGCCACAAAAGACGTGCCCCACTTTCGAGGGGTTTACCTAAAAAACGAGCTAAAACATCTAAGATCAAAAGTAAAAGAGTGCAGAATAATTAATTTAGACAGTGACAGTGGTACACATTGAACAGCATATCGTAGAGATAAAGATATTGTAATTTATTTTGACCCATTTGGAATTCAACCTCCAAAAAAAGTAATTGAATATTTTCTACCGTCTAAAATTTACCATACAATTGATCAAATACAAGAATTAAATAGTTCCATTTGTGGAATTGTATGTTTATCATATCTGAAAAATTATATTTCATAACAATGGATTAATTTGCTATAGAATTTACAGGTATGGAGCCAGAGTTGAATTTGGTGTTCGTTCCTTCTATATAATTAAATGGTGATTAAGGTTTGGTTTGGTTTTGGGTTGGTAGATTTTAAAAGTCATAATTTTATATTTAATGGTATAAAACCTTAAATACTTCAAATTATTACAAAATGCAAAAATTACTACACCAAAAGGAGAGGTTACAATTGACGAACTAAACCGGGCATTAGATGGTAAAGTTGAAGTTAATATACAAAATAAACAAGCATTAATTAATTCTGAAGTCAAACTTATAAGTAGTGGGGGTTTGCGGCTTTTGCACCGGAAGTGACGTCACATCCGGTTAGTGACCGGATGCACTGATTGATTAAATACGTCATCTGAGGCTGAGCCAGTGACGTAGGCGGTTTTGTGACGTAATGAGGGAAAGGTCAAAGTTCAAGGTCACGGGGAAGTTTTTTTTTTTAAATCTACCTCGCACTCGTAAAATTCGAATTGTGATTAGATAGTTTAATCGATATAAAATATCGAATAAAACAATCGAATGAAACAATCGAATGATACGAGTGCGATGTAGTACTATTACAAATATTACTTTATTCTATTTACAATAATTCATGTTTGCAATAGTTCCCCGTTGTTCGTTGTCATCGATGTTGTTGATCCGGACGAGTTGCGGCCATCACTTCGCTTTCTGATGAAAGACGGTAGATACTTTGATTCCTGCGCAGAGTCCATGTTGTTTTTTGATGCGTAAAGTTCCAAAGATAAATCGTAACCAGACGCAATGAGACGTCTTAACTCTTCATTAAAAACCTCGAGGTCTTGGAAAGTCGCCAGATGATTAGAGTCATAATGAATACACCTAATTTTGATGGACATTTCAACAGAGAGCTCGATGTCCACTGGTCAAGAGCCAGAGGTGTACTGACTATTCGCTAACTAGCGTTTTGGTATCAAACAAAATGGTGGGGGTAAAAGTGTGGTGGGGCGGATCAGATGGCGGACGGCAGATGGCAGGCGGCAGATGGCAGGTTGCAGGTGGCAGACGGCAGGTGGCAGACGGCAGGTCGTAGCTGGTGCGAGGCAGATGGTTGCTACTACATTCGCCGCCACAGTAATGCAATCCGTCAACGTAATTCTTGTATTTTATCTTGTCGGTTCATTTGATATGTTTTACATCTACATATGCAATAGCTTAAACACCTGCACTTACGACAAGCTTTCCCGTCAACTTGATCGCCTGGTATTTTAAAACATTGGAACTCGCAACAATATGTCTTCAAATTGTTATCGAATGATAAATTGTTCATCGGTGGCACCGACATGTTAGCTGCAGCGTGTGTTAGACAAGACTAAGACTAACTTCACTGCTCTCTCTCTTTTATACCTCTTCATAAGTTAACCCTGAATGAAAGTTCAAGGTCATCCATTTGAATTTAAAAAAAGCAACACAGCAGTATATAAAATAATATACTGCTGTGTTACTGTTTTCTTTTTTATTTATTTTTTATATTTTTTTTTATTTTCTTTATTAAACAAACATCTTACAATACAATAAGCTTAAGTCTAACATTGATGACTAGAAATACAAACAGAGAAATACAAACAGAGACATTATGTACAAGGATGCGTGATGTGCAGAGTGAGTTCCGTCGAGTTGTTGCCGCTTACACCGTGTGATACCAAATACAACGTCCCCGGTTGAATATCTCGCAAATCTTCATTTTGTAGCAGTTGAACAAATCGTTTAGGAAGAAATATTTGAAACTTCGGCTCATCTCCTGGAGTGAAAGGTCCTTCGCTCAATGAAACTAGAATTGCTTCTCCATGTGTGGTTTCCACTTTCTTGATGTTATGAATAATGTAGTGTTTTTGTTCTTTTAGTTCTGAACACTTTTTAGTTAGCAGAAGGTCGGATTTTGAATGAATGTTGAATTGATCAACCAGTGTTTGTAGAAACTGTTGTGATGCCATCTTCGTCAGTGGTGGTTGTGGTGTCTTCTGTGATGTTGCCTCTTCGGAGTCTCGAATACTACTCGTGCTGGAGCGGTGTTGTCTCCTCGTATTTATAGGCCCCACTACCCCTACCACATTTCTGTTCTCCACTACCCCCACCACATTCCTGCGTTTGTTTCAAGTAAGCAGCCAAACGATATGCGTTGTACAATGCACAGTTTGTTTGACCGTGTTTAAGATCTTTTGCAGCGACACAAATATTACCGAGATTAATGTTAAAGTCCTTACTGATAGTTATATCGAAAACATCACCGTGCGTGTACTTTTGTATCCAGTTCTTTTTTTCTAATCCTCTTGTGTATATATGTGAATATTGTTTGCAAAAGTTAAACATAATACTGTGCAGATTACTGTATCTTATAAATCCTTCATACCAATGTATGTGATGAAGGTAGTTTGTTATCCATTTGTTTGTACTTTTTTCTTTGGTGTTAAGTTTGTTAAAAGAAAAAGGAGCTTCAAACGTGAATGGGTGGGCTACAAATGTAAGCAAGTCTAAAAATTACTAATTCCTTGATAATAAACCTATCATCATTATTTCGAAATGCTTGAAATTCTATTACACAAGGCTTTACACTCACTTCTTCATCCCCTCCGCTCATCATGGCACATAACGATCAACTAAACTGTTTTCCACACCACGGTACGTTAAATACCAGGCCGTACAGTTGCAGGCGCGTTGGTGTATATTTAACGTGGGCACCGTCCCCAATAGGCCTACCCCACATGTGTTCTTCTTTACTAAGTCAAACTTTAGTCTTTTTTAACTTCTTCTTCTTGTGTTTCGTTTTCTTCTTCTTCTTGTTTCTCCGTTTCTTCTTCCTGTGTTGTTTCTTCTGTAGCTTCAGTAGTGATTTCTACAAGTGGTTCAAAATCCTTTAACTTTCTCCACATGCAAACTTCATGAGGTATTCTATTAAAAATAGATGTATCCACAGGTCCGTACACGATGGTGCTATCAGGTTGTTTTTCCAAAGTATTGACCAAATATTCTTTAATAATAGCGCTTGCAAATGCCAACTGTCTCATGTACCTTGTAATAGGTTCTGTTGCGTAGTTTAAAATGTAGAATTCTTCACGTGACAGTAGAATCTTATTTTCATGTTGAGTCAAGTCTCTAATTCGCACTTGTAGTTGTCCGCGATGTTTAACAATATCGATTTCATCGTCACAATCCAAAAGTCGAATATGTGTTTTCCTTCCACACAAACTGTTAGTTAAATAACATAATATTAAATGTACATGTTTCAAAAATGACTCCCAAGCATTTTACGAAAATAAAACCTTTTTTTTTCCATGGTGTAGTATTACTGTAGGGGAATAATCCAATGACTTCATCAATCCAACTGATACACTTTTACTGATGCATGCTGAGATGGGGTAAAAGATTCGCAAAAAAACTTCAGTTAAAATGTGAGGAGGAATATTTTCTTCAACTTTCTTCTTCCTCTTTGGTACTACCTTTGATGGGTCTGCATTACTTTCCTCCTCTCTATCTCTTTTACCAAACTTTAAAAATTCAGTTATTTCCTTGATGATTTCTGATTCACTAGTATTATCACGTTCCAATAACGGTGCTACCTCTGCATCACCTTGTACAACAGATGGAGAACTCATTTTGTAGAAGATGTTACCCATGCGACGATAGACGATCAACTGAAGACCTGCATTGTTGCTCCGCTATTTATAGGTTAGCGACAGTGGCGGTGCCGGTGGTGGTACAACGTTTTACAATACTGTCTTTACAATACCGGTCAACGGTGTGTATGTAACAATTTTATCGTGCAAAATTAAACAATACGCAGATGTATTTGCAGGTACGTTTTCTTGAAATTCCATTTCTATTTTTAAATCAACACTAGACGATTTTACAGATTCATTTTGTTTGGAACAATCAATTACAACTATCGGAGCTTTCAATTCAAACTGTACGGGAGACAGTAGAGGTGTATTTGTTTTGCCGTAATATGAATTTTGGAACCTAACGTACATATCGTATAAAACACTGTACCTTTTTTTATCAAAAGAGATATTAAAGTTGTCGTAGGGAAAGAATTGCGAATTCAGGAACACTTTACAGTTTGTTAATTTACAATGGTCAAATTCACCAGCATTTTCAGTTATTATACTTTTCTTCATCGTTTGTAATCCAAATATTACATATCTCGCTGTTTCCAAATGAGTAGAAGTTTTACAGTCCATGTATGCCGTTGTGTTGTAGGTAAAACGGGGTATTCATGAAACTCCCAGCTTCTGAATGACATTACAATGTCTCGATCTGATTTTAACTTTCTCAATAATGTAATCCTATGTTCAACATTTAGTCGCACATGTGGTACTCTCCAAACAATCTTGTCTAATGTTAATTTCCAGTCTAAATTGGCATCAGTTGTACCAGCAGCTGCTTTAATAATATCATTATCGTTTGACGATCTTAATAAAACTAGTTCTTGTTTTACATTTATTATTATTCTTCTGTAGTCTTCAGCAAATCCTAGGAGTAATCTTAAAGGTACGTAGAAATCAAAGTTTCCCGAAGAGTCAGGAGTGATTGTAATTTTGTCTGGTGCAACCCATCCTGCAACAGCTAACAGATTCTTCTCATTTGGTGTTAAAGACGCTAATCCTTTCAATGTACTGGAAATTCCAACCTTTTTTGTTGAATCGACTGTAACTCCTGAAATTTCATATCTAATCTCGTCAAACAAAAATGCCATAGGATTATTTATAAACGGAACAGTGGTTCCAGCAGTACCATCAGCTTTTGTTACTTTTCCTTCAATATATAAATAACATTCGCATGGAAGAGTATAAATGTCTTGTTATTGTATAGGAATCCTAATTTCATCGTTATTGTTTAATTTGGACGAAGCGTAAGGGTTGTGCGTGTGATATTCCTCTTCCCATGAGGTCTCGTCGAATATTGGACCCTGCGCTATATCCAGTATATCCAGTGTTAATGACCTTTAATCCAATTTCTTCTAGAAAACGAATGTTATCACTTGTTAATCCTTCTACAGCTGATGAGCTACTGACCTCTTTGCTGGTTGGCTCTCTCTTTTTAAATGATAACCCCATTGTCTAAGCGGATGATTTTATATGTATTCTTACTATAATAGCTTCTCCTCTAAAGTCAATAAAGTTTCCGTCTTGATCCACTATGTTCAGCACGATGTCCGAAATGAAACTGGTGTTTAACGGTAGGTACACAAGGTTTTGAGGCTTTTCTACTATCTTGAAACCCGGTGCAACTGATGGGTAGAATGTGTGTAATATATGACGATTCTCTCCATCTCTGTAGGATCCTTGTATAATGTTAATGTAATGTCTATGCTATTAACTTTGATGATCGTCACAGTTTTATTCCCAGAATGAGTTTTATTAGGTTCTAATACTTTTGATTCCTTAGAAAACCCCAGTAAACTACCAATTGAATGTTCTTGACTAAAATCAATATAATACTTAGAAATAATTTCGGCTTTCATTGTATTTTTATTGCCTTTTATCGTTATATTTTCTTTTCCCATATGTTTTTGTATAACTTCATTTATATTATCAACTTCATAAGCCCCTGTTGGTAAACTGAATTCTTCCAAAGCTGAATACTTTCCTTTATCATCTTTTGTCTTGTAATAATGTATTTTGTTATTAATTCCTTCACTTACGTTTGGAATAGAATTATATGTTGTTAAATCCAATAATGCGGCTTCCCATAGTCTTCCTTTTTGCAAACGTAGCGCTGGAAACAGAATACTGCGCAAAGTACATGAGTTACCGGTTAATGACACTGTATACGAAGACATCTTAAAGTTGACTAACACTTTTAGCTAAAAAGTCTAAACATAAATGACCGCAAATGGATGTCATCAGGTTGTTTTCTTGTATGATTCTAAAAAACATTTTCTGCCGCACGAAAGTATTGTTGAAGTTCTTTCGGTGGTGGAAGGTCTCCAAAACTGTCAAAAGAATAAATCGTTTTACCAAGTTTCTTGTAACACCCCCAATGAGTGCCTAATCCTTCACTATTATCCAAATTTACAATACCAGTCTCATTTTTCCACATTTTAACCGGTAATTCATCTTTCATAAATACTCCTCTAAAAAATGGGATTTTCAAACAAGAAGCATATGTAATCAGTTCTTCATTGGTTAATTCTTTGTTTTTAATTATTAATTGCTTTTTCTTATTTAATACATACGATACGGTCTTAGGTATAATCCTCCTCCCTTTTTTATCATTCACCATATTGTTGGTTTCCTTTTAGCTTTACCACTGGTAGATCGAAGTTTTCTTCTGATATTACCTCCCTGTTTCTTAGCGGGGTTTTTCCCACGTTTTCTTCTCTTTCCTCCTCCAAACGTAGTTTTTGCTTTCATTGCTGCTGTTACTGCTAAAGACGCTGTTTTTTCACCGGTACTCGCGTCACTAGATTTTACTCTTTGCCAAGCTTTCTCAGCAAGTGCTCTATCTGCTATTGATCTATTTTTAGTATCACCAAATTTGGAATACACTATATCGTGCTGTTTACAAGCCTGATCGAGCTTATTTATTCCAGGATCAAAACGTTTCCTAGCAAGACGTTTCTCTAATTTGGTTCCAGGACCACAATATTGATATCCTCCAGGTCAATGTAATTCCACAGGTAATAAATCAATCGCCTTGTTAACTATAGCTCCAACCGGTTTACTCAATAGAGAAAATGATGTTGATGCTATTCCCCTTCCTCTCTGTAATCTCTCTCGATTATGACTGATGTGTTTAACCCTCGACATGACTATTTATAGCAAAACTTACAATCAGTAGGTGCACTCTATAAATGTTTTACAATTAATGTAATATCAGTTTTGGTTTCTTGTATTATATACTGTTTAAAATCCATTTATTTTATAGAAATGGATTTATTAATTAAATGTAGACATATTAAATAACAGTAGTAAAAATAGAAATAAGGTTTAATTGAAGATGTTCCAGATGTTTCTCCGCTGGTGATGGTACCGTTGTCTTCGGTAAAATGAATAAACTTTAAATAGTTGTTATGTTCCCTGAGAAACTTGCCACTTAATCGTTGGTAATTGAATAACCAACCCCATCCCATCCCAGTCTAGTTTATCTTTGAAATTGTCAATGTAATTCTCAGAGAGATTTTGATATTTACTTATCACTTCCCAACAGTTATTAAAATTTGATATCATCTCTACGAGGAAGTCTTCTGAAAACTGTTGTCTTTGTAAAATATGGATCCAGTTAACTCTGTGAAAATAAATTCTTAACATAGTCATTGTGAAGAGGTAGTGTATAGAAAGTTGTTCCCAATCCATATATCTATCAAACCGTTGAACAAAACCATCTGTCAACACTCCTTGGGGAAATCTTGGCTCTTGAGATATTAAACTCCACGCAGTAATATTGGATTCCATCATCCTCTCTGTATCGTCTCTCGAATATGACCGATGCTTTATCCCTTATCATGGGTATTTTAAATTCTTTTTTCTCTTATGTAATCTTCATCGTATTCTGTTGGTTCTTTAATCACTTTCACTTTATCCCCCTTTCCTAATGTCTTGACTTTAGAAGGCTCAGACGGTTTATCTCGTTGATTAGGTTTCTCTGGATTGTGTATATTTTTCCAGTCTAAATAATTGTGGCTGTCAACATCTGAAGCTGCAGCTCTTCCTGAAGCCCGATGGATATAATTAAATCGAGCTGCACCAAACCTTTCCAAATGTTTTTCATATTCCGTAGTCCATTTCTTGTGTACAATATCAAACATTTTCTTATTTACAGCGTCTCCATCCTGCTCACAATCACCTACAGTTGACAATTTTAATTTTTTTACATCATAGCTTGTGTCAGTTTCATTTCTTTTGGAAATCGTTAACAATTTTAGAGTAGCTAATGTTACTGCTTCACCATCATAAACGGGATATTGTATATCGCTTAACCTTTTACCGGAAAACCCCCAATGATCTTCGTGTATATTTGGGGTTCTTTTTCTCGTGTACTGTACCGTAGCCGCATCAGACGACATAAGCGGATCACCAACATTTTGAATTACTTTTCCTTCAAAATTATAGTTGCCATCAGGTGTTAACGGAAACCCAGCTCTTTTTTCACTATATCCAGATTTTACTCCAAACTCGAATACCGTCCAAACTTGTCCACACTCATGATGTAACTGAATCGCTATCGTTTAGGTTCTTATTATATATATATGTCTACTGAACAATTATTCCTTGTTTTCGCAGTTCATCAACCAAAGCTACCCATTCGTTTTCTAAACCAGTGTGCCCGGCTTCCATAGCTTCATGTAATAACCTCATTTGATCAACTAACTTATTTATATCGTTGTAATATATTATATTAGTTTTATACAAATTTTTCAATAATCTCCTTCCAGATGATTTTTAGATGATTGTAGGATCAGTTGTTTTTCTCTTTTTATGCAAAACATTTAATTCAGCAGAAGATAAAGCTCTTCTTTTAATTTGAGTTTTATTTGATTTCGAGGGAAAAAGACTAGATATAATATTTGTGTATTTTATTGACCGATTTCTATTAATAGGTAGGTCTTTGGAATACTTTTTTCTATGTGCATTTGTATACTCTAATATAATTTTAAACAATTGTAAATCCCTTTTAGTATATTTACCAGGATTATTTTTAAAGATGAGTTCAAACAAACCTTTTATACCTTTATATTTCTTATCTCCAATAACTATATCATCATTTTCGTTTATATCTAACTTGCTATCTCCAATCATTAATCCTTTATCCTCTATTCTAGCTCCATAGGTATGATAATTTCGATTAGCATGTGCGGCGTGTAACATTTTTAACGTATATGTTCTTCCAAGTGTTCCTTTAAACATAATATCCGTGCCTAATTTGCTTAAGTTGGATGGGTTAATAACCTCTTCTTCTGCTCTTGTATCTTCTACACTTGTATCTTCTGTACTTGTATCTTCTGCAATGTCATTTTCCTTTAAATCCTCTATATCTCCGCTTTCTTCATACTGGTCGCTTTCTTCAGATGTTTGTAACTGGCCAAAACTTTCATCATTCTGAAATTCTTCTTCATATTTGGAAATCGGTAGCATTTTGTCTCCTTCGAAGCGAATTGAAGGTTTTTCCATATTTTGTGCTAATCGCTTTAAAGGTTCAGTAACAGGTTTGAATGTTGTTTCTAAAAATTTCTCTCTTTCATTTATACCTGATTTTAAAGCTCGGTTCTTTTGTCTAATAGAATCACTAAGTGATTTTATTTCCTTTAATAGCTTTTCCTGGTTAACCATCTTCACACCTTGACGACTTGTACAGTAATACCGCTAATCAGTGTATTAAAACAAATTTATCAAAACCTATTCTATAACGACCATCTTTTATAGCTTGATCTTTCATAATAACCAAACATCCATACTTTTCCGCCCATGCTTTTCCGCAAAGCTCTTTAAACTTTTTAAATGACATATCTGCATTCACATGATCGTTATATATATATGATTTAGGTTAGTATCATCTTGTTTAAATACAATTAGAATATTTGCATTATCTCTGATAAGTTGTTTTGGGATTTTGTTATAAGTCTGTCCTATTGTGATGTACACGACCTCGTCGATATACAAACACCAGGAGCGTAGCTTAATGAGTACCCTTTAGAGTAGGTTTTCCACAATGAGACAAGTTTCCTAGGTTTAACACTTTTATTTAGTCCTCACTTCACTCTCTCTGGTAAAGTACAATTGCTTGATTCCCCTCCATTACACTATATATATGCTGTCGATGTTATTATGTCTTCCCATGGCAAAGTAGTTTCTAATAGTATCCTGATTTTCACAAGATACATCGTCAAATATAAATACAGAATACGGTTTCGCTTCGTTTGGTTGCATAATGCTATCACTAGCGTTAAATTTGTAAAAATTAACATCAGACACATCAGATAGGATTTTATCCAGCAATTGATACTTTGGTTGTTGTAGAGACTTTGAAAAAATATATAAGTTATTAAACCTTAATCCCTGCGGATTAGTGATCAAATTAAAGGCAACATTGGTTTTTCCACAGTTTGAGGGGCCACTTACTATACATCGAACAGTGTTTGGAAGTAAACTACCGTGTTTACCATTGTTGATTTTAACGTTATCCACAGTTAAATCATCTATGTTATTAATATTGAATCGATCTTTATGGTGAATAATCTCCATCCTTCTCAAAGGTTAACGATGAAATGAGTTGCTTGCATTAAACCAAGTCCTTTATAGGTATCCATGAATCCTCAGTTTTGTTAAACCCCAACCACCGCACTTTAACTGCGTCCTTTTTTCTTTGTAACACTTTTTCAACAAGATATACATACCTACATACATACCTACTGTTGACTTTAACATTTCATGTCCATAAAATGCACCTTGTAACAAATTTCCTTTGTTATCTTTTAAGATATACGTTTCAGGTACAGTCGGTTGCACTTTATACACTGTAAAAACTTCATTCGTCCAATTGGGAAGGTATTTCTTGGTAAACACTCCCTTATATTTACTAATCCGTACTTTATCACTTACATTGCATTTTCTTGGTTGCATCTTTTCTACTTTAGGCTTTGTATTTTTCTTTATGCGTTTTAATACATCTTTTGCATTTTTACGATTTACTTTGTTAGGTTTCATACCAATAGTTCTATGAAACCTGTTGTTATAATCATTTATTAATTGTGGTAAGACATCATACCATACGTAAGAACCTCTTTTTGAAAATTGTTTATATAGTGCTCCTTTTAAGGTTCTATTGAATCTTTTTACAATAGCTGCTTTTTTCTCTGAATTTGTAGAATAATGATTTATTTTATATTTATTCATTAACTGTGCAAAGTTTGTATTAAAGTATTCTGTTCCATCATCAGTTTGTAAATGTTTAATTTTGTTTTATCTCTTTTTATAGCTATTTCCGTGGCTTGTGTTACGCTGTTACCAGTCTTGTCCTTTAGAGGCAAAGCGTCTGCAACTTTTGTAAAACAATTAATCATTGTCAGTATATATTTAAATCCTTTGTTTATTCTGCTATACGGTCGCATTTCAATTAAATCCGCTTGATACAGATCATTTATCCCTTTTATAACATTATTTCTTCTTGGAAACTTTATTCTTGCAGGTTTGTGTAGTTCATTAATAATCTTCTCCTTCAGGTCTGACATGATGGTTTCACGAAGACAGCTGATATGGTATTAAATATTCTTTTGTATAAATCTGCTTATATATATACATATAGTTCAAGGTCATTCAAAAATTGTGTAAAAAAAGGGGAAACACAGCTTAACATTGCTGTGTTTCCCCTTATTTACGGAAAGGAAAAGGATAAAGGATCTAGGACGATGAAAGGGTTACTCGTCAATAGGGTTGAGGGAGTAGTGGCCGAATGGTAAAGTGTGGATGTTGTCTAGAAGAATGTGTCGTTTATCGTCATTAGAAGAAAGTGCTTTTTTAACTTCTGTTAGGCTGTATATCTGATGGTTAAAACTTCTGATTGTATTGAATTTAGCTGTAATGACTTTATCTTCAAATAAACATTGCTTGTATTGATCAAAAATAACTTTCTTTTCTAAATATAATTTCTTTACACCTTTAGCTTTCTTAATATAGCTATTCTTCTCGTCTTTATTTTTCATCATATAGTTTCAAAGAATACAGTTTTGACATAAGTGCAACAATCTCTTCAAGTAGAACTCCATTTGCTTCATCTTTAAATTTGCCCAGTACTTTTTTGTTTCTGTCTTGATCGTAGTTAGGGTAGGTCTTTGGGTAGTCAGAAAAATCGAATTCGTTTTTGTGAACAAATGTACGAAGATCTTGATACATATCATTTGTTATAATCCAATACACAAAAGCGTCTATATCCATGTAGCTAATGCCGATGTTCCCTCTTCCATAGAAGGCAACCATTTTGTTATAATGAAAATCGTACATGTGTGTTTTTGAGATGTCCAAGATTGACATGGCTATATATAAAGGACGATCCATCTTCACACTCGTCTTCTTCATGGACACTGCTACAAGTCTTTCATTAATAATTATAGATGTTCCAAAGTTTGGCTGCTGTACGAGTTTCTGTAGCTTTTTTGCGTCGGTAACAAGTTTAACATTCTTGTGTATTCTTTTGTTTTCCAATGTTTTTCCAAATATCGCATTATTCATTAATTTAAAAAAGTCTTTTTGAAATTCTGATGTAGTGGCTGCTCTTCTGGTGGTGTTTGAATCAATGTAAGGTTTTAACCAACATGACTGAGAAAATTCCAAAACTCTATTAATTTTTGTAATACGTAGTCCTAATTCGATGGCTTGTTGGACTACCCAAAAGTGAGCCACGTAGCGCTGGTTATTATTTAGAGTCATCATTAATTTAGGGTGTTTTCCAGTTGGAGAAACTTCTGTCTTAGCGAGGAGTGGGAGGTCGTAATGGAGATCGTGTAAATGTTCCGGGTATTCAAAATCGCAATCTAAAATATATCCAGTGTCACCATGTTTTTGAATTTGTGAAATATCGCCAATAGAGTCGGGATTAATCCATTTGAAATTATCATATGGAAGTGGGTTTGACATAGCCCATACATATAAGTTAATTGCATCGAAATATCCCAAATAGGTTGTTGGTTTAGTTTCGTCGTAATTAGGAAGGTATTTGTTGTTGGCTTTAACATGTCTGGTAACACTTTGAACCAATCCACCTCTTACACCCGCTTCAATCATTAAAACCATGTCAATATCTGTTAAAAGTTGGAGTTTGCATTTTGTTTCTTTTAACATGGCTTGCCAAGCTAATCCTGGAGAAGTATACGAATGTAAAGGGTCCAATCCATATGCGGCAAAACAGGTGTTTCGAAATTCTTCAATCACATCACAAAGAAGGGTCACATCTAGTTTGACATAAAAGTCTGAGTAATCCCCTAAGGTCTCCATATTCATCTCGTTCCATACTCGAAGTGCATGTTGATAATCTTCAGGTTTTATTTATTCATCATTAAGTTTGTTTTTTAATTTATCTGGTGTAGGAAGTGATGTTTCATCAAATCTATGCAGTCCGTCGATGTAATCATAGGGGAAGACTCCTTTTCGAAGAGCTAAATCCATTTTATCATTAGGCACAGTTTTGCTTGTTTCAATCAAATCTTGTCTTCTTAAATATTTAGTTAATTTTGCAAGGCTAAAAGGCATAAATCTGAATGAATCAACAAATCTTAGTTTTATTTTACCAACTTTTTTAGAGAAGCTTATAAATTTTTCCATGGTTGTTGCCAAGACATCTATTTCTCCATTATCTCTGCCTAATTCTGGGATTATAAAGTGGGAGTCGTTGTAAGTCTTCATTTAAGGATGAATTTCTTTTAATGATTCATAAAGAATTAAAACATAACAACAACCAAGATGAAGAATATGAAGAAGAAGAATTGAAAGAAATAGATCGAATGTTAGCTCAACACCAACATTCCAGACCAAGTGTTATTCAATATGCACCATCAACATCGACTTCTACCTCTGCTCTGTCTACTCTTCACCGTCCTTCAACATCATCAGCTGCATCGACTTCTACGCCTGCTCTGTCTACACTTCATTATCCTTCAACATCATCAGCTGCATCAACTTCTACGCATGCTCTATCTATACTTCACTGTTCTTCAGCATCAACAGCAGTAAATGTAGAACTACATGCCCGAGCACTTCCGAGTAATGTAGTAACCCACTTCAAAATTGACAACGCAAAATTACAACTCAAAGAATTTTCAAATAACGCAAAAGGATTGGTAAGTAAAACTCTGCAAAATGAATTAAAAAGATTAAATTTTATCAAATTTGGCCTATTACTAGATGGTTTATTTACAAACATTCAGAATAAAACTTCACCGAGAGGGTTTTTAACAAAAAACCGAACTATTATGTTTTTGTCAGATATTGATTCAATCGTATCTGAATGTTTTGAAGAGCTAATGACAAAATACAAGAACATGAAGGAAGAGGCTCTGGATGGAGTTTGTTAAGCATCACAGGGCTAGACTTAAGAGTACACAAACACGGCTATGGAATTCGAGGAAGTAGCAAAATTTGAAAAGCAAAATCCGTCGGCTTCAGTCAACATATTTGGTTTGGATTCGTCAAATAATGTGTATCCCTTGCGCATAACATCGAATGAGCACAAAAATCATAATGACTTGTTATTAATCAATAAAGGAGAGATATCACATTACGTGTATATAAAAGATTTTGAAGGACTCGTATGTAAACAGTGATGTAGAAGCAGATGTAGAAGCAGGCGATGATAAAACCTGGCGGAGTACAGACGGGGCAGCAGAAGTTGGTGCTGAAGAGGTAGTGGGTGAAACCAGCGGCGTTTTCTTCACGTTCAATTTCATTGGTTTCGTCTGTTTCCTGATATGCGCTATGATCCTGGGTGAGCAAGCACAAGCAGCAGAATGATTTTACCAGTGATGGGGAACTTCTTTTATACCCGAGTCAGCCAAACCAGTTGAGCCCCACCCAAATGATTCTGACCTTGAGGGGGGGTATTGTTGTAGGAAATAACTATATCTTCCAATATCTTACCAAACAAAGATTTTCTAAGTCCCGAAGTGGGTCAAGGTCATCTGATCATGTTGCCAAAACGGGGAATAGAGCAGTAAGTGATTCCCACTTGAACCACAAACTGCTCTATTACCCGCTCTGTATTAGGGAAGTGAATTTTGAAGAAAGGTCACAGTTATAGGCAATAAACCTGATAACAGAACCTTTTATTAATTTACCAAAACAAAAGGAAGTTACAAATGGTTTGCAGGGAGTATTTGCAGAAGTTTCTCGAAGGTAAGATGGGTAATGTCAATCGGTTTTCGTGCCATATTGACAAAGGTCGGTTTTCATGTCATACCTTTTTGTAAGGGGTTAGGAAAAGGATGAGAAACATACTGATCAGTTAAAGTTAATTTTACAAAGACCAACCAAGGTCGGTTTTACAAAGGTCAACAGCATCCTGAAACCCAGTCGGACGTTGGTCAGTAACGGGCGCCAGGAAACTGCGAACCAAAGTTTTGACCAAGGTCAGTTTTAAAGCGTGTAAGAAAAGTATATACCAACCAAGGTCGGTTTTACAAAGGTCAACAACATTCTGAAACCCAGTCGGACGTTGGTCAGTAACGGGCGCCAGGCAACTGCAAACCAAAGTTTTGACCGAGGTCAGTTTTAAAGCGTGAAAGAAAAGTACATATTTCATTAGTAAATAAAACACTTCAAAGACAAACACCACAAATAATTACAAACACCAACACTAACTACATTTTCTAGCAGCAAACTACAAGCTATAATCTAGCAAACAAACTAACATGCATAACATACTAACATGCTAAGGTATAATCTTTAGTATACAGGGGTACTACCTCTATACTAAAGATTCTATTACAGACAGCTTAGGCAAACAGCTAGCTAGGCTGTCAGCCTGAGACTGTGAGGCCTCTGCGGTCAGCCCCCGCTTTTATAGCCGACGATCCATGGTGGGAGGTAAACGGGGGTGGGGAGGGGCTTGTTACAATATTGTTTCGACGTTATAAAGTGCACATTGATATATTCCAAGTTCGTTAACTGGGTCAAGGTCAAGTAATCTGTTTTGTAAAATAGCAAAGGATTTACCCTTGTTATTTTACTTTTTAAGGAACGCAAGATAGCTCTAAGATCAAACAAGGGTCATAGTTATCCGTTTTACACAAAATTCATTGTACAATGTTTTGATAAAATGGAAAATTTCCATGTTGGAAGGTGATTGCCATATCATCAAAACACAATACACATAATTTCTGTGTAACGGCCTAAGCTCCATCTCTACTTTTAAGTTAATCCCTCGATACTCAAAAGCAAGGATAGTCAGAAATGCTTCTGACAAAGCAAGCTCAGAAGGAACAAGCCAAGTGTTTTCACCTAAAGCTTCCATAGCGTTATGACAATATTTATTCCGTTGTAGCAGTATATAAAACATTTTCCCCTCCAGTTTTTATTTTTAATACAACATTTTTGTGTCTACCTTGTCCGCATGAAATATCTCTAAGTCCACAACTAAAGAAGAGGGTGTTCTTTTAGCTTTCTAGCCATGTAAAATGTTTTCTAAGTCGTTAAGTGGGTCGTTAAGTGTTTGGTGTTAATAAATTAAAGCGTTAGGTGTTAAGCAAACATTTAATCTACAAAAGCGTTAACTGTTAAATATACTATTAGTCATTATTATTAGTATATATTAGTAATATTATATAGTATATATTATATATGTATTATAGTATGTATTATATATATTATTAGTATATAGTTAAGTAGGGGGCATTGGATGGTTCAAAACCAGCAAAGGCGTGCGAGGAGGAATGAGGAATCGCCCCCCCCCCCCCGGTGACGTCAGCCCCCCCCCCCCCCCCCGGTGACGTCAGCCCCCCCCCCCCCCCCCCCGTCACGTGACCCGACATAAACCTAACATAGGCTTTGTCCACCAGTTGTATTATAAATTTGTTTTGTTTGTTTTTTTTTTTTTCTTTTGTTTTGTTTAGTTTAATAATTTAACATAATATTATAAAATACGAATATAAAAGTACAAATACGAATATAATAGATTATTGAAGTTGAACCCTTCGATAGCTTATGACAGCTGTGAAACCATTGGAGAGGAAGCCGTTAACCCTCTCTTTTACTAGGCTCAGCTCCACCGGCACATTGGCAGTGAACCAACGGGGGAAGAAGTGTACTCTTCCGGAGGAGTGAGAAGATGAACTGTGGCGAGGTGGCGTCGCAGGTTATCGCTTCGCCCGAAGCGTCTACCGCAGACGTCGCAGTTGAGATGGCGGTCGCTGTGAGCGGCTCTCGTGTGGCGAGTCAGGTTTCCGGCGTTTGCGAACACGCGGCCGCAGACCACACACATGCAGGGACCAGCCATCTACAAAAACATCGGGTATCTGTATTCCCCGTCCGCTACAAAGGCACAATTGTCGCAGCAAAAACACTTTGGTAGCGATACCCCTGGGAACGAGGCGAGTCTAACCCTTTTAATAATGTTAGATAGAAATAGATGGCATGAATCGCTCGTATGACATTCCCAACACTGGTACACGTCTTTGTCTTTGTTACGCTCACACATAGCGATTTCGCCCTCGTCTATAATTCCACTAGGCACTTGAAAGTTCGATTTAAAAGCGAAACCAAATTTTATTTCACTCAAAACGTTTTTAAAAAGGAGTGGAAGCGAGTCTATTTTACTTTTTAAATTTGATTCGTTAACTTTAATCGTTAGAAAACACAACTGTTCCAAGGTCATTACGGTTTCACTCATCTCCATCTGAAAAGAGACAAGGACAAGACTCAGTGTACCGAGATATGCAAAACATTAATATTAATTTTAGCTAATAAGATTTTAGAGCATTGGTAAACCTTCTGATGAAAAAGTAAATTACATGTTACTTACGTTAACTTTTACGGGAATCCAAAGGCAATGAACAGCAAGTTGTGTAAGTGTATCGCAGAGGCAGCACTACTTCGTCCGCACAGTAAGAGCTCCAAACACAAACTGGTGAAACCTCTGAAGACGCGCTCATAAATAGCACTCCGGTCGGGAGGAGAAATCGGTCGTGGAAGTTTCCACTGGAACCGCTAATGGGTAAACCGACTGTGGCGGTCACATAGGCGGAGGATGACGTCATGGCAGTTTCGGAGAAATCGGTCGTGGGACTTTCCACTGGAACCACTAATGGGTAAACCGACTGTGGCGGTCACGTAGGTGGAAGATGACGTCATGGCAGTTTCCTCCGAGTTGTCCTCCGAGTTGTTTACACCTTCAGTCTTACTCGTTAGTCTCCTTCTAACAGTATTGACAAGCGGTGCACCATGTTTCATTTATTCTCAATGGTTTCGGAGCCGGTAGGGACCTATCCAGCGACAATGCCTTTCCATATACATTCCACGATATCAGAGGTGGATTCAATAGACGCGGAGGTATTTCTACAAACGGTGTACTACTATACGAGATGCTTCCCCGGAAAATTACATGTTGAATTTTGGCTAGAAAGACCGTTGACCCCACATAAATGTCGGCAACTCAGGGCTAACCTAGGAGACTTTAATGTGATACCGACACACGTCTTATGCCGCAACGCCATACTTTGGCTCCTTCGGGAGATTAATCCTCCGATATATGTGAGAGTTGTAGTAAACGGAGGGTAGGTTAGGGTATTGCTTTTTCTGAATAAAATAAAGGATATTGGAGGAAACACTCAATACGGTTATAGCTTGTTTACTTCAAAAGGGTTTTTCCAACGGAGCGGAAAAAGGCTTCTGGAACGTTCCACTTGTTTACGACGTGGTAATGACTTGTTTGTTAGCCGAACCCTCATTCTTCAGTTGATGATCAACGGAACACCATGTCGGACACCATGTACGTCTTGTGCTGCCCCTGCACTGTGACCACTACATTTCAAAAAATAGAGGAAGAAATGTTTCACGGATTAATAATCCTCCACCTCGGCTGGGTAGAAGAAGACGGAAGAGTACACTTCTTCCCCCGTTGGTTCACTGCCAATGTGCCGGTGGAGCTGAGCCTAGTAAAAGAGAGGGTTAACGGCTTCCTCTCCAATGGTTTCACAGCTGTCATAAGCTATCGAAGGGTTCAACTTCAATAATCTATTATATTCGTATTTGTACTTTTATATTCGTATTTTATAATATTATGTTAAATTATTAAACTAAACAAAACAAAAGAAAAAAAAAAAAACAAACAAAACAAATTTATAATACAACTGGTGGACAAAGCCTATGTTAGGTTTATGTCGGGTCACGTGACGGGGGGGGGGGGGGCTGACGTCACCGGGGGGGGGGGGGGGCTGACGTCACCGGGGGGGGGGCGATTCCTCATTCCTCCTCGCACGCCTTTGCTGGTTTTGAACCATCCAATGCCCCCTACTTAGTTATTAGTTATTATAATACATCAACAAGTGTTAAATTACAAGTTTATTAAAAGCGATAAGTGTTAGGCAAACAATAAACTACACATGCAAATGCGCATGATTTGTTAATTGCACGTCGGGCCCAACGCACTCTTAACAGACCTACGCTACAGCAGAATGCAACCCAGTCGGACGTTGGTCAGTAAAGGGCGGCAGACTACTGCGAGGAGAGCGGAGACTCGGCCTCTATATATACCCGAGTCCGAGCCCCACCCAAGTGACTCTGACCTTGGGGGGGGTGACCTTAACATGACCCAAAAAGGGGGGTGACCTTGGGGGGGTGACGTTGAACATGACCCAAAAGGGGGGGTGACCTTGAACATGACCCAAAAGGGGGGGGCTAACCGGTTCTAGAACCAGTCTCAGCTTTCTAACCATATATGGATAGGGCAAGGTTTTACCTTGCGACTCGATTTTCTCCTTCCACCACCTCATTCCAGCTTCAACCATTGACTGGTACACTTCACAGCTCTCGCTCTCTCTCTTCTTTCAAAATGAGTACGCCAATAACCAACGAGAAACTGAAAAGGATTAAGGAATCCTTGAAGAAGACAGCTCCAAAGACAGCGGATTTAAACAACCTTCTTCCCTCAGAATGAGGTTAAAGAGGGATTTTAAAAACCACCCTCTTTACTACAAACAAGGTTCTTCTGGTTCGTCTTCTTCATCAACAACGGAACGACACTCTGCCACACGGGATCATCAGGACGTGTTGCAGAAGATGAAGACCTTGACGGAAGAAGAATTGGTATCTCCCATTGAGGTTACCAAAACAAAATTCAGGCATTTAAGAAGAAACTTCCCGTACAGAGCGGTGTTGAAGAACGGAAGCACCTACTACTTAACTGCCAGTGAAGTCCTCTTTTAGGTGGAATTGCCACGATCAATTCCAGCACCACCAGAAGTGTCATACAAGCGGACCTTGTCCTTGGTGAAAGAAGAGAGTAGGGTGAAGTAGACTGTGAAATAAAACCCCTTACCATCCCGCTCTCCCTCCACAAACGGTCCTTTTCAGGACCACCCTAAGCATTTCAAGTTAGGGACTTAGCCTTTGCATAGGCAGGAGACTGTTAGTCTCATGTTTGTGTGCGACCCACTTTGCGTAGCCGCTTTCTAACTGGTTATGCAAGTGACCTTGCCCTTGACGGGGGGGGGTGACCTTGGACATGACCCAAAAAGGGGGGGTGACCTTGGACATGACCCAAAAAAGGGGTGGGAGGGGGGGTGGGGGAGGAGGGGGGAGGTACAAAGTTTGCGCAAAGTATGTCATGTGGGTACTCAAATTCCGCGGATTGATCAGACGAACAAGTTGGTGCAAACAGAATTCAGATCCGACCAAGGGTATAGCAGTAATAGCCAAAAACAACTATTTTCAAGGACAAACCTATATAACTTCTTTATTTTTGGTTTAAAGTATAACATGTGGGTACTCTACTGACGCGGCTCGGCAAGACGAACAAGAAAGTGCAATCATAATTCAGATCCGACCAAGGGTATAGCAGCAACAGTGAAAAAAAACAACTATTTTCAAGGAAAAACCTAAATAACTTCTTTATTTTTGGTTCAAAGTATAACATGTGGGTACTTCAATTACCCGGCTTGACAAGACGAACAAGAAGGTGCAATCGTAATTTAAATCTAACCAACGGTATAGCATCCGTAGAGTAAAAACAATTGTTTGAAGGACAAGGTAGCGTTGTGGTGGGCGGTAGGTGCCTATCATACACGATAACGCTACATCATTATACTTCCAGCTCTTGACGGATGAACATCTACCTAGAGGGTCTGAAAGATGTCACAGTTTTACAGGAACATGAGGAAGGTGACCTTCAGTAGTCCACTTGACACTACCGTCTACTTCTCTGACAATGAAGACAGAAGGTCTACGCTTTTAGTGGACAATGAGTGGTTTCGTCGAAGAATAATCGAGGTTGAAACACTTTTAGCCAGTTTTTTTCTAAGCAAAAAGCGCCATATAAATACATGCACTGGTTTAGATCATAGTAACTGTTATAATTATACAGCGTTGAGCAAACATTATTGAAGTTTTCAGTTACAGAGCTAAGGTCTTGACAGTATAAGAGCTAACCCCTAACTGACACATGTAAACTAGTTATTGTGCGACGTAAAACTTGGTGGGGGGACTGGTGTGGTGGGGGGACTGGTGTGGTGGGGGAAGAGCCAAGTACCTAACCTACACGCAAACGCTACATCACTATACGTCCAGCTCTTACGCGGTACACATGGATTCACAAATACAAGACGATAATGTTTCTTCCACATCTTTACCTTTTAATATTTACCAAGCTGACACTAATGAAACGACTGATCAAATACAAGTACAAGAAGTGTCTACCACAACTTCCTCTGATGCAGAAGCAATTACGTTATCCTTGATGGGTTTTAACTAATGGATATTTTATTCGAATTCCCCCGCGCCAGCTGCCATCTGCCCCGCGCCATCTGCCCCGCGGCAGCTGCTTTGTGACCACCTGCCCGGCTCCAACTTCCCGGCATCCTACACTTTTACCCCCACCATTGTATTTGATACCAGAACGCTAGCTAGCGAATAGTCAGTACACCTCCGGCTCTCGGCCGGTGAACATCGAGCTCTCCGAGACGCTCTTCACAAAATAATAATAATATCATGTCACTCGAGATCTGATAGATGTTTCCACTTCATTGCCGTCAGGTAGTATTTCCACCTGATGGCAATGTAATGGAAACACCTATCAGAACAGATCGGTGTCGAAAAAACAACATGGACTCTGGGCAGGAATCAAAGTATCTACCTTCTTTCATCAGGAAGAAACACGATGGTCGCGACTCGTCGGGATCAACAACTTCGATTATAACCAACAACGGCGGAAGCTTCGCATTGTAAATAAGGACAAACATTGTAAATAAAATAAAGTAATATTTGTAATAGTACTACCTCACACTCGTATCATTCGATTGCTTCATTCGATTGTTTTCATTCGATATTTTGTATCGATTAAACTATCGAATCACAATCGGATTTTACGAGTGCGAGGTAGTACTTTTTTAAAATACCCTCCCCGTGACCTTGACCTTTAAACTTTCCCTCATTACGTCACAAAACCGCCTACGTCACTGGCTGAGGCTCAGATGACGTATTTAATGACTCAGCCTTGGCATACTACATGTCAAAATGGCTCGGGCTTCCAAGTAGCCAAAACTTCTGGATTTCCACAAAGGATGTATTACAATAGTAGGGCATGGGAAAGTGTAAGGGAAATAGGGGCGGGAGCCGGCAATTGTCCAAAAACAGCTCCCATGTTATTCTTATGGGAAAAACGAAAGTGATATTAAACAAAATATTTTTTTTATTTGACCTCAGTAATGAATTTGGGAAATGTAGGTAGTGTGTTCTTATACACTAGCCTACATCATTAACATATGAAAATGTTATACCAATCGGACCATAAACACCAAAGTTAGTTATTTGGACTGATTTTGACAATTAATTTCAAATAGTATAGGGGAAGGATTGGGTTTGGAAAAATTGATTTAATATAGGCAAGGGTCGGAAATTAATATAGATCAAAGAGGGTATTTGTATAGGCCGAGAGCCGGAAAGTGTCCAAAAACGGCTCCCCATGTTATTCTTATGGGGAAAACGTTGTATTTTATGCCCCGCTTTGCCATATACCCTCTACTATTATGCAAAAAAAACTTTAAATCCTAAACAACTACACACAAAACACCAACTTTTTTGTGCTTGTTCGGATTAGTCTTTATTTTATCCAGCTTAATTTTAATTTTGTAGTAAAATCAATCTTTCCATTTTCTAGCTTGTTTTCCAGCCAATTGTTGGAGACATAAAGGTTACGAATATTTTCGAATTGTAATACGTATATACATTTTTCTACCCCTATGTTGGACTTTTTTAATAGCGCTTATTAATAGTTCTGCACCATCTTCCAAATCCTCCAGCCTACTACATTCTTTAAATTTAATATTATCCTTAATATCTTGCATTAGACATCTCTATATCTTCTTGCCCATCAGTGTCTGTAGTATCCCACATACTAATATGGAATATTAAGTTTTCTATTTTCGGAGAAGAATTGCCATAAAATGTTGCGGTTCCATTGGTGGTAAAGCTTGCAAGTGACTCGTTGGTAGGTAGGTAAATAATGTCCAAATCGCCGTGTATGGCAATACCATGTAACCTTCCCTATTCTTATTTATCTCTATAAACACAGTTTTACAGACACCTTTAACATAGTATACACCTCTTTGTCAATTTTTTTCTGCCAATACCCCCACAAACTTATTTTTATTGTTTACTACAAACGCATATACTATTTAATGTCCATAATGCTCTAGATCCTCCCAGCGCTGCAGGAAGTAATCTTTTAATTTATCTTCTCTTTCCCTTGTTAATTGTTCTTTTGAAAGTTGTGCTTTGTATTCCTCTTTAACTGCAACAGTCTTCTCTACATATTCCAATTTATGCTTATTAGTGCCTATGTCTTCTAATTCCTATTTCCTCTTTTTGGAACTTCTCTTTAAGAAAGGCTTGGAAAGTGGTTCTATTTCTTTAATAGTGTATGGGTACAGTTTATTGTGGCTTTTTAAAATGTAGGGAGTAAGGTTAAGACTTTTCACTAAACCCAATCCTTCTAATTTTATGTGTATGGGTATAGTGGAGAAAGGTGTATTCGATTTCGTAAAATATGTGCCCCCAGATTTTATGTAACACTTATGCTTTACACTTATAGTATCTGGATATTCTCCTATTAACTCCAGATAGTTAGTTGGTAAACAGTTAAAGCTAAATACCGATAGAGCATACTTTATTAACTTCTCCCTTTGTGTACTATCTTTTGGCAGTTTTAGTTGTACTCCAGTTATCTTCTTTGTATTACTACTACCCCAATAGGCGTATTGTAATAAATCGTTAAACACCAGACAACAACTGTTTTGTAATTGATTAGTGACTTTCGTCCACATCTTATGCAGAGGTACAGCATAGAATGGATCATTTTGGAAGTATCTTTTGTTGTCTTCTATTAGGCTTTAAGGTTGTGCATCCGCCAGGCTAGTCTGGCGGCGAGGAGCAGTAGTTCCGCATATTGCCGCGCACACCGCTAGGACGTCAATTCGGCTGATGCGGGCATGAGTGTGCTTGTGTGGGTTGGCTGGGGGTAGGGAGAGAGGCACTGGCTCCTTCTGCTCCTTCTCTCTCTCTCTTTCCCCCTCTCACCGTGTTTGTCATCGAGGCATACCTTTTACCTTGCGTTGGCCGGGCGGCCGGCTGGGGCTGGGCTGGGCTGACTCGCTCATTGCAAGCTTTTCGCCTTTGATTTAAATATTTTACTAACGGTTACTAATATTGGTGCTATTATTACAAAGCCCTTTCATTGTTACCAATTGTATTACCAACACCAAACATAATGATTGATAAACGGTATGTGTGAACTACTTTAAAAATAAATAAAGAGTTTGCTATACAAACTTATTTATGTGATTCTCATCTAAATAATTTCCAAATGTAAAAAGTTTTTTGACTAATCGTTTTATATATACAAATATTATTAATTAGAATAAATAAGAATATTCTTACAAATAATACTGATGATTCAATTTTATATTAAACTTGTTATAAACATTTATGGTATACAATTTGTTAAATACTAGTATAATCAGATTTGTGTTGTTTACAATTGTTTTAATTTTTTGTTGAATCTAATTTTAAAGTAAATAAAAACCGTTGATACGAAAAATGCTTGACATTTTGACCTTGGCAATTTGACCGCATTTCATGGTCGCCGTAATTTTTAGACCGAAAACGACAAGTGAACGTAGTTTATCGGCCAAAAATAACCGCATCAGTTTATACCCAAACAGCAATTTACAGTAAGGCCAACCAACCATCGATATATAAACCATATGGATCGCTCGCCGAGTAGCCGTAGGTGAGTGATTTTCGGTCCGTTTCCCCCACCACAGAGGCGTATAGAGGGCCGCCGAGCAATTTTTAGCATTGGACGCGCTTTCAATTACAAGCTTCTGCACAGTACTAGGATTATTTAAATAGGACAAATTTTATATATTTGTAATCTGCGTAATATGTTGCAACTAACAGTATAAATATCTTCCAGTTTGGTAAATGTTCGGAATTTATACAATAACAAATACTTCGATTTTTTTAATCGGGACAAGAAAAAGTAGTAAAGCGTAAACTTTTTCTATTTTTAGGTTAGAAAGAAACTTCCAGCGGCAAAGTTGTAGAACATTAGTTGATCTACATATTTTATTTCAAACATTTTTCAGTCAGATGTTTGGTTTGTCCACAAATCGCTTGCAAATAAGCGCAGCAAATATTATCAGGTACGTCGCGTCGCGCCCACGGTCCCACCGGACGCACAACGCATTCGTCGCCGAAAAGACCACAAATTAGTAAGGGTGTCATCAGATGTAATTAGAATAGTGAAATTTATTAACCACACGGTAAATAATTCTGATTCTCTTATTCAAACCGATAGGTTGATTATGTTAACTTGCAGAGCATTTGTTGGTGAAGTATTTGTTACTCACCATTCAGATGTTGAGTTTGGAGAAGACACTCATGAAATTAGATTAATTAGGTTAATTGGAAAAATGATTTTTAAAGTTATGTGTCATAAAATCACAAGGGAAAAAACATTGGCTCAAAATTGTATAAAACTGGGAATTCGGCAAAAACTGAATAAGTTAGTGCTTTTCAGCAATGTCTAGTTATCTAACAATGTCTTGTCTGTATATCATAGACCTCGTTGCTGTATACTGAATAAATGACCTTGTATAATAAATATATTAGTATAGTATAAGGTAGACCTATAATTTAAAATATTAAATATAATTTTCTTTTATACTTACATTGTCCTACAAATAAAATGTTTATTGTGCTTAGAGTACTGAAATAAAACACAAACTCAGAAAAGACAATGCAAATCGTATTATTTAGTCCCCAACCGATTCGAAAGCTTTCTACACAATAAGTTTCATAATCAGAAAGTATTTTTAAATTAGTGGAAATTACTACTCTGTAATAAATAAATACATTGCTGTCACAGTTCTTAAAACTAGGAACATAAACAATTGGTTTTTAATCAAACATCAATATATCTCAACTAGGTGAAGCCACATACCTAGTTTCATCAATATACATTCATAAATAAGCAATATATCCCATTTCGATTAATCTCCATAAGAATAACATGGGGGATGAGTACGCAGGTTTGCTGCTACAGGAGCCATTGGTAAAACCTTTTTTTTAGCAAATATCAATGGTCCACAACCAGATGAAGTCGTATACCAATTTTCGTCAGAATACGTTCATAAATAAGCGAGATATAAAATTTGTATTTTTCTCCATAAGAATAACATTAGACAACGTACTGTGTTTAGCACTTTCAATATCTCGGTAACCAATTGACGTAGAGAAATTATCAAAATACCAAATTGTGTGTTTTTTTAAGCTGAATCCAATGGGAAAACTAAAATTTGACTCTTTCCAAAATTATATGTAACAAATTCTAAAAACCCATTTTTGGGGTACAAAACCCCTCCAAAATACCCCTTTGGATATAGCGATCTGGCTGGTTTTCGAACTTAAAGTCATAAATGTTACTTTACACGTTTATACCAAATTTCATCAAAATCGGATTAGTTTTACGAGAGTTATCGTGCTCACGGATACACACACACACACACACACACACACACACACACACACACACACACACATATATATACAGTTTCGAACGAATGGTGTTTTTGGGGTCTGGGGACCTCAAAACGAAAAGTTATCATGGTCCCGGGCCTAGGTCTTACCATGCCCGGTCTTACGGTAATAGCTTCTTCCCTAGAGGGGAAATTCGCTAAAACAGGTGAATCTGTCAATTTGCCGCAGGGCCGCAGAATCCGTTTTGCCGGAATTTTACGCGCGAAACTGAAGAAGTGGTGGGAGTGCAGAGGAGAGAGACAGAAAGAGAGAGAGAAACACAGAAAGCGCGCGGAGTACGGTATGACCTTGAGCGGCGACGCACCTCGCCCCTCGACGCGTGCGGGCACTGTAGGTGATCACCACTACATTTGCAGTGCAGCGTGCCGACCCTACATGGTGCTACTTTTACCAATAAGGAAGCAGAACTGTTATACATAGAAAAGATTTTAAAACGCCTATACAATATCAGATAAAACCCACATCTATTAAAACAAAACTCGTTTTTTATTATTTAAATCTTAATTTTAAAATAAGGTGTAAAACAAAAAAAATTAAAAATTGTTTTTCAGATTTTTATTATTTTTATTTTAACGCATAAAGGAAGCAATCAGAAAGCAAAAATTGTATTTTTATTTTTAAAAAAATCAACGGGTTGCTTTGCTTATTGGTAAAAAAACACCCAAAAATCGCCCCTTTAGTCCCTTGTAATATACCCCTGAATTTTTTTAAAATTTTTTAAACCTCATTCTCGTGTTTAGTACATTGTAACAAACACATTCATACATAAAAATCTGAAATTTATTTTTTGAACGAACAACCTTAACAATCTCTTAAAGGTTCGAACTCTTTACCAAATCCTCTACAATAGTTATAGATCGTGATCCTCACAAAAAAGGATAGACAACGTCGTCCCGCTGCTAGTGGGGAAAGAGCCAAATACCTCGGAGGCATAGTGGACAATAAGTTAAGCTGGAGGAACCGGATATTCCGTATTGCGAACAAGGTTGCTAAGGAGGTCACTTTTCTTAGCAAGCTTATATGGTCAACGTTAGGGGTCCCAGGTCCAGCAGAAGACGCTTGTTGTCTGCAGCTGCTCATTTACGAGGCTGAAATGTGGGTAAACCCTCTGCATAAAGAGATTTATTAGATACGGCTCGCTTGAGTAAAATGTCAAGCTGCTCTTTGAGTGTGTTCCGTGTACCATACAATGTCCGAACCAGCCGCCCTGGTGGTTATTAGAGTTATGCCTGTCAAGGTCTTTGCATGAGAGATGAAGGCGATTTATCAGAGACAGGGCGAAATCAGTAAGGACGCTGGCGAAGAGCGCTCCCGCACCTACCAGCAATGGCAACATAGCTGGAAACAGGAAATCCGGAGACGATGAACTGCGAGGCTCGTCAAGCAAGTCCAACCGTGGTTGGACTGGCGCACGGTGAGATGGATTATTACTTGACTCAGTTCCTAAGAGGTCACGGCTATTTCGGGTCGTACCTGCACCTGATGCACAAAGCCGGATCGCATCAATTGCCCGGGCGTTCCTGACGATGCGGAACAGACTTTCTTCTGCTGTCTATGTTGATTAGGCCCCACCTGAAGCCACACGTACACTGGGTGCATTTTCAGTCTGCATACTCTGCAGAAAAAAGACTGATCTAGACTGGGAAGTGTGATGGACAAGCAAGCTTATCTGCTAGCCAAACAGTATAAACCCACTTGCCACCACGAGGACGTAGCTCAATAAATTAAAGAATCATGTAATGTAATGATATAACTTTTATCAAACAAAGAATTAACTCTACATTTACAAATGGTGATTAAAATTGTGAAATATCAATGTAATAACAAAGAAAAGACATTAATATATTAACAACTAATTATCTAGATTCAAGGGCGAGTAGCCTGGAAAGTATAAATATATTAATTTAGAAAAACTAGTGACTATAAAACTTACTTGGGCCCCAGACCTGGTAGACGGACTGAAGATCCCAGGGTTAAAATTTACCTGAGAATTATTTACCTATTTTGGCGAGGCTTGACCGAAGGTCCCAGCACTAATGAGGGGTCGAGCTGGGATCCTGAGTCAAGCCTCGCTCTTGGGATTGTCATCGAGTTTGATGAGGTTGACAGGGAGCACCAATGACACCTCACACCATGGGTCACTTACATTTTGCAGTAATTTAAAATAAAATATTAACTAATGGTTGTAGTTCCTACCCTGTATTTCAGTACAAAACAACCTAATTCACTCTCCATTATTTCCTTATTTGGGAAGTTTGCTCTGTTTGACTGCAGTTATGATAGATTTTCCCTTAAATTTTCATAGATATAAAAAATATATCATACTAATATTCTAAATGTGACAGTTTGGATGTATGTATAGATGGATGATTCATCGCACCCAAATACGACTGAACCTATTAAGGTAACATTGCGCATGAGCTTATATATCACATTAACATAAAGACCTGATAACGTAAACAAAGATTTTATAGTGCTGGTCAGGTTAATATTTATAATGTGGTTTAATTGTTCACGAGTGAAGCCACGGGTAACAGCAAGTACATTGATATATTACTAGAATGTTCTATGTACAGCTTGCGCATCCCGTGTTGAGAAGTGAGAATAGTAAATAGTTAAATAGTAAACAAAACAATGACAGTCTGTAGTTATATACAATCCTTGAAGAATATATATCAAGTATATATAAGTATATATATTAAGAATATATGTAATAACTTGTGTTCCTTTATGACAAATTAAGATGGTTATTGTTTTCAACATTCCCATCAAACATCTACTAGTGTTCAACTGCACATAACATTTTCAATAAATATTTAAAGCTTACTGATATGATTTCTAAACCGTAACATACTTATTGGTTAAATTTAACTTCTAAGAAGTTTTTTGAGTTTATTTATCTGTATAGTGTTCCAAAGTACTTTTTAATTGCTTGTTTGTGTGTGCAACGAATGTCTGTTAATGATAATATCAAACAAAAGTTATATTAATTTCAGCTATAAAGATGCACTTATTTCCAGGTAATGTGCTATAAAAGCTCAGTTAGAGTTAAATTAGTATTTTATGGTGCTGACGTTATTTTAATATTTTGTTATTTTAATCTAAATCTAAAGCTATTTTATCTAACTATACAAACATATCCTCGTTATTACAATAATGTGATACAGATAACAGCGTAATCAGTAACGCTTTTAGCCTATTTATTATTTAACAAATTACACACTTCCACTTCACGTCAATATAATATATCACAAGGTAATAATTAGAATTTAAATGCATATTTGTCAATAAACTAATGTTTTAAAATATCTCTATTCAATATAGTCACGTTTACCTTATTTAAAAATCATGTGAAACCTTTAAATACAATTTAATGTCCGCATGGTTGGCCTATAAATATTTGTATATAACAAATCAACAAAGTTTTCAACAAAAATACAGTTTAGTACTGAAACCAATGATATAGTGCTAAAGACATAAAACAAAAGAAAATCAAGCACGAATATTAAAAAAATCTTAACTAATCAACTAGAAATATTAACAATATAATAAGTAATTTATGAATGTCTCTTAATAATAATACAACTATAGTATTAATATAATTGTATAGCTTGTATAACTTAATACAATAATTGATATTTAATATAAAGTTGTAAATTTAAACTACATATACAAATAAAAAGTAAAGATGGCAATAACATGGTTCAATAAGTAATAATATACCTGTAAAAAGCAGTTGAACGATCCCTTTAAAAGAGTTTTTAAATATAAGTGAACTTGCTAGCAGCTACCAACACAACAAACACAATATGAGTTTTAAATAAAATCCATGAGTTAAGTATGAGAAATGAGTTTTAAAGTTAGGCTTTTGCAGCAGCCAGTGGTCACAGGGTCCGCTACCGAAAGGTCGTCCTACCAGCAATGTCCAAATTAAGGAAGAGCATAAACTCGCCGTAAAGCTACCACAAATATTTTAACCGCCGTTTGATGAAGAGATCAAACATGTTTAAAGAGCGCGTTAATTGCGAACGTAACGGCGCGGCGTCCGCGTCCTGGGTCCAGAGTCCTGGCCGCGTGTCCTTCTAAGACCACCCAAATGTACCCAGGCGGTTTGGTAACTAAGAGACAGTTGGTTTGGCGTCCTGAGTCTACAGTCTTCACGGCCGGCGTGTCATTCAGGGCCATTCAAATGCAGCCAAGGGATTTAATTTAACTTAGAGACAGTTTAACAGCGGCCTGAGCTCAACGTCCTGGCTGAGTGTCCTTCATCAGCATCATCCAAATCACGCGATCGGTATGGTACCTTCGAGACCGTTGATGCGGCGTCCTGAGCCCAGAGTCTTGACCACGTGTCTTCCTGGACCACTTAAATGCACCCGAGAGGATTAGTAACTCTGAAATAAACCGTTACCCCTGGACTCCTTTTTAGCGAGTTTCCCCTATAGGGAAGAAGCTATTACCGTAGGTCTCATGGTAAGACTTATGCCCGAGATCATGATAACTTTTTATTTTGAGGTCCCCAGATGCCAAAAACACCATTCGTTAAAATTTTAATATATATATATATATATATATATATATATTTATATGTCCGTAAGCACGATAACTCTCGGAACAAAAGTTCAGATCTTAATGTAATTTGGTACAAATGTGTAAAGTACCTTTTATTTGAACGAGTTCGAAAACCAGACGAATCGCACCATCCAAAGGGGGATTTTTGGGGGTTTTCACATGAAATTTGTATTTAAATCAAATTTTAATTTCCACCATTGAATTCAGCTTTAAAAAACAAACAATTTGGTATTCTGATCATTGCTCTATGTCAATTGGTTACTGAGATATTGAAAGTGCTAAACACAGTACGTTGTCTAATGTTATTCTTATTGAGAAAAATAAAAATTGTATATCTCGCTTATTTATTAACGTAAATTGACGAAAATTAGTATTTGGCTTCATCTGGTTGTGTTTTATTGATGTTTTTACACAAAAAAACATGTTTTTGCCTATGGTTCCCATAGCAGCAAACCTAGGTACTCGGTCCCCATCTTATTCATAAGGAAAATAATTAAAATGTTATATATCGCTTATTTATAAATGGATATGGATGAAACTTGGTATGTGGCTTCACCTAATTGACTTCTATTGATATTTGCATAAAAACCCATTATTTTGCGTTCCTTGTTGCAGCAAACCTGCGAACTAATTGCCAATGTTATTCTTATGGAGAATAGTCAATATTTTAAATATCGCTTATTTGTGAATATATTTCTTATAAATCCTGGTAAGTGGCTTAATGTCTAATTAAGACATATATATTCATTGGAAATTCACTGAGTTCGCATGTTTTCTGCGACGGGGGTATTAATCAGAATTTTAACGTGTTGTAACAGTAGCTTCAGGGATTTCAGTGGTATATGCTTTTTCAGTGTACTAATAGTGACTTTATATTATAAAATATGACCTTTTGATTTATTTAAGTAAATCTTGCTGGCTAAGGAAAAACACACAAATCAACTATATGTAGCTTTGAGAATCCCCCTTGTATTTGTATTTGTAGTTTTCCCGCATCTGTCGCAACATTTACTGGTGTTCCGAGGATCTTATCAGCCCCGTCACGGCACCGCCATGTCTCTGATACCGCTTATCACCATGATAACAACAACTCCATGCCGTATCGCATATGGTTATTCACCTTTCAATTCTGTTATATCTAAAAATATTTGTTTTGATTATATTAACATCTTGCGAATTCTTTGACTCATCAGGTTCTTTACAACATTTTGTATTTAGAAAAACTAAAAACTTCACAACATTTTCAACTGTAGCCGAATTCAAATCTTAAAAAGGAATAATCAAATTGAAAAAAAAATTTACAACTTTTTAAACACAAGTTCGTACAAATTTCGCCTGTTTAATTAATCAAACAATGACGAAGTGGGTTTTAAAAACTTAAACATAATGTTTCCTCCTTCGGATTTAAACATACCGTAAATCACAAATCTCTTTTGTTTCAAAGGCCTAAACATTTTTGAACCACACTTCGCCGTGAGATGTGGGATTTTTAAAGAACTTTTTTGTTATTTACAACGAATTTTAAAATGTCAGTCTACTATTAAATTGGTATTTTGGTGTGAGATATGTTAAATAAATGTATTCAATATTTTGTCCAGCTGACTTGAGATTTCAAATTTTATGTTATGATACAATAAAGACATATATAATAATATTTCTGTATTTTACATTTTTGTAACATTAAAATCAACAATTAAGTCAGTTTTAGTTTAAAAATAAAGCAAGTGTGCATAATTAGTATTATAAATATAAAATTCGCTATGCTAATAAAATGTGCCAAAATGTTAATTGTGTTTTAGTAGACTAGACAATTATTTTTACCGTTTTAGCGTTCAAATTAATTCACCCAAAACGTATAGCTAATACAAAATTGGGCTGCCCTAGACTTATATAACTCTTACAATTTCGTATTTTATTTTAAGTAACGAAACTATTAAAATTGCCAGAGTAAGAAAACCATTTCAATTATTTACTATTGTGAAATCAAAAATATTGTTTTAAGCCGAGCTAATGTTCAGTTTACCAACTGAAATTGTTATATTTTAATTTTAATTTCAATTTGACACATTTTAAAAAAAATTAGGTGATCTCATTGATCAAAAATGCATTTTCTACCCTAAAATGTGTATTTCCACAATTATGTGGCCTTAGATTTCGACCAAAGTCGAAAAAGGCTAATAATTTGTTTTTTCCAATTTATTTAAAATTTAAGTAAAAAGTTCATACAAAACAGGGGAAAATAACATATTATCAATATTCGGACCCAAAATTATGACAATTTTCACAATCTGAATTCCCGAAGGAAAAAGCAAACATAGTTCTGATTAAAATATTCCCTTAACTATTAAGAAACCACTAGAAGATCAATTAAAATCCTTCCGGCTGTGGTGTTTAAATAGCAGTAAAGTTGTTTATTTTGATAACAAGACTTCTTTGAGCGGATGAGATCCGATCTTGGAGGTCAGGACCGTAAACAAGATTCCAAACTTATCAGTGTCACGAGGCCACGCCCCTTCCAAGATGGCGGCGATCGTTAACGACGGATTTTGTCAAGTCAGGACTCAGGACCCCCTCGACGACGATCAATTTTTTAAATGGAGACGAGATGCGGCCCCTCGACGCGACGATCACAAAAGCAGAGTTGACTCTAAAATGTTGTTTAGAATACCAGCAGAGGCTAATGTTCACTGCGCTTTAAGACAGCAAAATGTAAAAATTTTAAATTATTCACTAACTAGTAAATAGTGTGCAAGTTTATTTATGATAAGATAATTGACTTTAGTTATTATGTTAAATAATATACTTGTTTTATACTGATTTAGTTTATTAGTTGGATGTTTGTCAATGCATACTTGTTAAATGACAACAACAAAATTTGAGTTATAGTCTCTTTTTACTTTTAGGCGAAATGTATTACTGAAAAGTCAAAAGATTTGGTCACTAGTAATTTGGAAAACATAACATAAACAATCGCTTATTAATAATTGGTTAACCCTTTTGGTTCAGTTTAAGGTGAAAATGTAATCTCTGAAATGGTTACAGTATACATTTCTTTCGATTTCGAAAGCATGTTTCTCCGGGAAACCTGTGCATGCATGTAAATTACACATGTATTGTCTTTTTTTCAGCCATTAGTTTGGAACCAGTATTTTGTTAGCCTGATGTGAATTAATCAAAACTTTAGATTCATTCCGTAGTAGATATAGTTTAAGTTTTATATAGCTGTCGATTTATTGTTACAAGTTTTTATACACCTTACTGTTCACGTTAATCTGGAAAACTAAATTAATGATTTGAGTAACTCACTCGCCACTCTCCCATTTCAATAATAGACCATGCGGTTTCACAACAGTTGTGTGTGTGTGCTGCAGTCTGTGGTTAACGTTTTGAACTATTTAAAACAAAAAAATAAATAAATAAAAAACATCTGTTTATGCTATCATCTGGTCAATCATTTGTCCATAAGAATCAAGGTTCGTGCAAAATGCATACTTTGTTCTTTAGATCTGCTCATTCCATATATTAAGGGTTTTCTAATTAACCGGAAAAGACCTCGTACGAAGTCCAAAAATAGTTGTAATGTCATGTGATCACCAATACAATTGAGAGTGTTACTGCATGGAAGCACGATATTTATCGTATACGCGTACCATATTATAATCTTCATAATTCTAATTTATGCATACAAATTATTTATCTGCTTACATACTTTTATAATCTGTCATTTGTGTAATTCTATAATATTGTTTTTATGTGTATTATTATTATAAAACGCACATCAGTATTTTTTTATACAAATCAGGGCACCCAATAAGGATAATCTGTAATAAAAATACAATTTTTAGGGAATTTCCACTATAGGGAAGAAGCTATTACCGTAGTCGCATGGTAAGACCAAGAATACCATGATAACTTTTCGTTTAGAAGTCCCCAGACCCCAAAAACACCATTCGTTCGAAACTGTATATATATATATATCGTCCGTGGGGGCGATAACTCTCGTAAAAAGGTCCGATTTTAATAAAATTTGGTAAAAACGTTTAAAGCAGCATTTATGACTTTAAGTTCGAAAACCAGCCAGATCGAACCATCCAAAGGGGTATTTTGAGGGGGTTTTGTACCCCAAAAATGGGATTTTTGAGTTTTTTACTTATCATATTTTAGTAAATCCAATTTTAGTTTTCACCATTGAATTCAGCCTAAAAAACAAACAATTTGGTGTTTTGATCATTGCTCTACGTCAATTGGTTACAGAGATTCTGAAAGTGCTAAACATAATACGTTGTCCAATGTAATTCTTATGGAGAATAAGACAAATTGTATATATTGCTTATTTATCAACTTATCCTGACGAAACTTGGTATAATGCTTCATACCGTTGTGGTATATTGATATTTGCACAAAAAACCATTTTTTGCCGATACTTCCCGTAGCAGCAAACCTGCGTACTCAGCCCCCATGTTATTCTTATGGAGAATAAGTAAAAATGTTATCTCCCGTAATTATAAACATAAGTTAGTAAAACTTGGTATGTGTCTTCACCTAGTTGAGTTATAATCAAATTTTCATAAAAACCCTTTTTTTATGTTCCTTGCTTCAGCAAACCTGCATACTCAGCCGCCATGTTATTCAAATGGAGAATAATTAAAATGTCATAAGTCAGTAATTTATGAATGTAATATTGATGAAACTTGGTATGTGGCTTGATGTGCTATTAATATACATATATATATATATATATATATATATGCATTTGAAATTCGCTGAGTATGCAAGTTTGCTGCTACGGGAGTATTTTTTTCTGTTTTATATTGAAGTTTAACGTTATTTACCTTTTCTGTTGTAATTATATGGCATAATGTGTAGGTTTATTAAATCCCAAACGTTAGTTACTAAACAATTACATAAAATTATCAATGTAGAACGTTAAAAACAAGGAATGTAGCCTAACCAATTTGTCCAGCGGCAATTTAAAAAATGATACCATTATTGTGCTTGTTAAGGTTGAGAATTTTCTAGTAGGTTTTTTTTGCATTATGCACCAGCTAAAAGACCTCGGACAACATCTTAAGTGCAAAAAATACTCTTAATACTCTTAAGGGAATAACCAGAACTGGGCTGCAGTGCTGTACAGACCTTGCATACGATTAACAGTAGACCTTCGGCGACCCATGAGGTGGAGCCCTAAGGTTAGATCGGTATCAGAATCCTTTGCTTTTCATATTTTAGACCAAAATAATCAGTGAACCAAATTTAACCTGTCCAGCATATTGGGACGTTAGAGAAACTTTGATGGCACCCCATGGCTTTGCCTTTTATACATCAAAATGAGATCTCCATCACGCTCTTGTAGATTTTTATAAGGAACAGACTTCTTAAATAATCAAAACAAAAGAAACATGAACAACGCCTGGATACAGATTAGGATATTTCACCCGTGAAATTATTTCTTTTAAGTTACTCTTTTTGTATTCCAAACATGACCTTTTAAAGTATTATTTTCCTGGACACATTAATTAGTTGAAAGTAATGTATTCTTTCATTTAAGAACCCTGTCGCGATGCTTTTTTGTCTTAAACGAGATTCGATTTTTTTATTTCTCTGCAAAACATTATTGTGTTATTTACATAAATACGAAATAGTAATATTGTTATAGCTTGCCCGTTTGAATACAATAATAGTAATGGCTTAATATGGACTCTACGTCACGTCGTAGCACTGGCCAAGTGCTCCGCCGCTCTGTAAAACACAAGACTCAAGGTTGTTGTTTGGGGACTCAAGGTTGTACGCATATTGAACCACGTAAGTAGATGATTGCGTGCATTAGAAAACATTCCGTAGGTTATTTTATCCTCAAACGTTATATATGAGTTGTAAGGAAAAGTTGCCTAGCGTTACGGTTTTGCTTCTTCTTACCGGGTTTTAAGCTCGCGCGCGTAGCGTTACGGTTTTATTTGTTGCTACCGGGTTTTTAGCTCGCGCGCGTTAACTCCGAATATAGAAACCATGCGTCTCCAATTTACACACATATTGTAACTTATAATAATAAAATAATCCGAAAATATTAAACATTCTGATGCCAAAAAAATGCCAACTAATTTGTTAAGTAAATCGTTACCTAATGCGTGGCACTTTTTTTATATTAAACAAATACACATACTCCGTTCCATGTGCATTTTCCATGTTCCAATTTGCAAATTATCAAATCAAACCATAATCATGTTCTAAAAACTACATTGCTTATAATAGTACTGTATACATTGTAATAATATTCTCGTTTGTATCTTGCTCCTGTGCGAAGCATTTTATCAACAAAAAGGTGTAAATAAAGAAAACTAATTAAAATTGTACAATAAACAGTATACAGGCATATATTGTTTGAAAATATTAAAAATATGCAATTTACATGTAAATAATTTAATATTTTAAATATATTCTATAAAGAGCATTAAAAGAAGCTAATTGAAAGAGAAAGTTAAGTTATATGGGAAATCCTTATACTATTAGTGTATAACTAATGAGTTCAGAAAAAACTTTATTTCTAAAATATTGTAAATTTCTCTAAACGTTTTAGAGGAATACTGGGCCATTCCATGTCAAATCATCCAGCCAAATTACAATTTGACACCCAAGTTCTCAGATTTTTATGAAATGTTGTATACATTAAGTGTGTACAAAAATAAGAAAAAATGCAAAGTTTCACCAAATTCCATTAAGTAGTTTCAGAATTATAGTCGTTTAAAGTTTTAGAAAAATGTAATTTCCGATGGCAGTATGAGCGGGAAATCAGCTTGTATGTTTCCATGTTTTTCTAAATAACATTTATATTTATATAGCTAGAGGCTTCAAACTTTATGAATTTGTCCTAAATTTGATGGAGAATCAGATTATACTATAAGTGTTGGCATTATAACTTTTCATCATTGTTTAAAAATTCGTAAAACACAAAAATTATAGTTTTTTTCAAATTGTGACGTTTATGTAAAAAACAATCTTTGGCTAAAATCTCTCTCCAGATACCCTAATACAACCATATATCACTGAAAAGAGCATAACGTTTCCTTATAAATGGTGAAATAATATTTGTGGGTTTTCGTGTTCTAAAAGTTTTATTACAATGTAAAATTAATAAATAAATGTTTGAATAGCGGAAAAGGTATTTTCATTGACAAAGACAGAGTTTGTGGTAAGGATGTTAGAAAGTCAATAATATCTTGTAAAATATAGGACTATGGAGCTAAAATCATATGTAATACAATTTGCATGGTATATTTTGTAATAACATAAGGCTTACTGTTGGATATAACACATTTACAACAAATAATTTTGTACAGTATGATGTCATTTTGAATTTAAATGTATATCCTTGTTAGCCTACGTATTACTGGAGAGCTGCATGTCAGTCTCAAAAGGTGAAATAATATTTGCAAGTTGTAGCATTACAAGAGTTTTAATACAATATAAAAATATGAAATGACATGGCTTAAGTGCTCCTTTTTTACCTCAATACTGAGGGTGTACTGATTTAGCTTACATTAAACAACCTCGTGAATTTATGATACCTACACAAAATATACAATATTTACATTTCATTTAGTTACTGCACTGGTTTACTTACTTCTTATCCAGATTTTCGTGGGAAAATTCTTCTGTTGTACAAAATGATAATATATCTTCAAATTGTGTTAAAAGTTAAAAATTGTTAAATAGTTTTTAAAAGTCTTGGCTTGGTTCGAAAGTAACTTGAAATGTAATTAAACACAATCACTGAAACTTAAAACTGATGACTGTCTATAGTGATATTTTAAAGTTGTCCCAGGCTGTGTTAATTTATTTTTGAGAGTCAGAATCAATCTTATAAGTTCAATCCAATTGTGACGTTACCACTGGAGGTAACGTCACCTCGTCTCCTTTACAAAGGAGATGAGGTGGTGGTATGGGACAGTTTTCTTCTTTTTGAGGCCAATAAAAGTTTTCAGCTGTACCATGAGGATTGCATAAAGAGGATATTATAATCCCCTTCTTCCTCATTAATTTTCTGAACCATTCCAATCCACCAGTTGCTTTCATAAACCCAGGCAACAAAGGAACGGAGGTTAGATTCAATCATTGGTCCTGATGGGTTAAACATGTTTTTTCTTAACACGTTGGCTGCTGTGGGCCCCGATCGGTTTTTTTTCTTAACATAGAAACTTATGCAAATTTCATGTTTAAACATGTTTGCAGCAGCGAAAGTGTTAAACAGATAACAGAGCCTGAGCTCACTCTTTTTGCTATGATTTCTTCTGACGATGCAGGCTGGAAAAATTAAAACTTCTTGTTCCAGTTATGCTTTGCCCAGATTCAAAACGACTACTTTGGGTTATTCTGATATTTTCAATATCTTCTTCACTCAAAAATAAAAATTTTATTTTTGAAAACAGATTATTACAGAGTGTGAACATTTGCCAAGCATTTACAATCCGTTCACTTGCTTTTGAACTTTGGAAGTTTCTCTTTGTATTAGTTCTTTTGTCTTGCCCCCGATTCCGTCACATACAGTTTTTCCATGACTTGTTGCATGAAAAGACCTTCCATAACTTCCATGAAGATTTTCCATGACTTCCTTTAAGTTGAACATTTTTTCATGACAAATTCATCATGGTTTTGAAATTTATACTGTGCACTGCACCCATCAGTAATGTATTCCACTCCGCCAACTGATGGAAATGTCAGCTTAATTAAATCAATCGTTTTTTCTTGGACGGAGAAGACAAATGGTACATCGTGTCTTAGGTCATCAGAAATGAAACACTATGATGTTTCTAGTACCACAATGATGTTTTAAGGTACCATCTCCGTTTTTAGAATATATTACTACAGGATGAACTGAACAAGTTAAATGGCTCCAGTGGTATGATTGTACTTCATTTTGAAGAACAAAATTATAATTCTCAGCGAAATCCATTAAGACCAAAACTTCATCAAATCCTAGGTTTTCATTTCATATTTTTATATTGTATTAAAACTCTTGTAATGCTACAACTTGCAATTATTATTTCACCTTTTGAGACTGACATGCAGCTCTCCAGTAATACGTAGGCTAACAAAGGTATACATTTAAATTCAAAATGACATCATACTGTACAAAATTATTTGTTGTAAATGTGTTATATCCAACAGTAAGCCTTATGTTATTACAAAATATGTCATGCAAATTGTATTACATATGATTTTAGCTCCATAGTCCTATATTTTATAAGATATTATTGACTTTCTAACATCCTTACCACAAACTCTGTCTTTGTCAATGAAAATACTTTTTCTGCTATTCAAAAATTTATTTATTAACTTTACATTGTAATAAAACTTTTAGAACACATAAACCCACAAATATTATTTCACCATTTATAAGGAAATGTTATGCTCTTTTCAGTGATATATGGTTGTATTAGGGTATCTGGAGAGAGATTTTAGCCAAAGATTGTTTTTTACATAAACGTCACAATTTGAAAAAAACTATAATTTTTGTGTTTTACGAATTTTTAAACAATGATGAAAAGTTATAATGCCAACACTTATAGTATAATCTGATTCTCCATTAAATTTAGGACAAATTAATAAAGTTTGAAGCCTATAGCTACATAAATATAAATATTATTTAGAAAAACGTGGAAACATACAAGCTGATTTCCCGCTCATACTGCCATCGGGAATTACATTTTTCTAAAACTTTAAACGACTATAATTCTGAAACTACTTAATGGAATTTGGTGAAACTTTGCATTTTTTCTTATTTTTGTACACACTTAATATATACAAATTTTTATTAAAATCTGACACCATGGGTGTCAGCCCCTGGATGATTTGGCATGGAATGGCCCTACTCTGTTCTCAAAATTGACAGGTATTTTGCCAAATCCATGTAAATTAAGATTTTAAAAATACACATTCGATATTGACATAACATGTTATACTCAAGAAAATTTATTGGTGTTAGTGTTGTTTTCCCCCAACCAGAAATCCCGCCAGTTGGATAGGCAGCTGCCATCAAACGTGGACGCTTCCTGAGAAAGGCGTAGGTGTTTTGAGTATCGGCGCCTCCATTTGTGGCCGTGTCGTCTTATCTGTGCCCATGGGAACAGGCGACTCTTCTCTGGAAACATGGCGTTGAAATGGTCAACGCCGTTACTACGGCCACACCCGTCCACATTGTTGCTCTAGTCTTAACGTACATTGTACAAGTACCGTATAAGGAAGTTCTTTTATTAAATAATATTCGGTAAAAAGGTCGAGTACTTCTAAAGTGGGTTTTTCTTCGCTTAGTATGTATATTTTAATGACTTAAAAAATATGAGAAATAGATAACACTGAAAAACCCAAAAGGTTAGTCTTAACTGACAAAAAGGTTGATATTTACCGAGTTGTAGGGTCAATATAGCACCGATGAGTTGGTTGGTTGCCAGTAACCTTGTGAAATGGGTCAGTGATTATGGGTCAATAATGACCGACTAAGTAGGTAAAATCATTGACCAATTAATGTAGGTCATAAGTGACCGAGTAGATTTTTAGTTGATTTAACTGATAAAGTTGGTTGTTTTAACCTAGCAGCTAGATTACTTTGACTTATCTTCTTGGTTACTTTAACTGAACTAATGGATTACCCTAACCAAGTCGAACTAATAAACCCAACCGAGCGTGTCTCCAACCGAGCAGCAGGGTCACCTTAACCCAGCGAGTAGGTCATTTTAACCGAGCAGCTGGGATAAAAGTTAGAATACCTCACGCCTCGTGGTTTTAACTTTGACCATGTTTGACTTTGATGATCATGGAGATATGTGGAATCCTCTGACCAACTGGGACCTTGGCTCATAGATTTCATAATTTTAATTTATGTTGAAAAAGACTTTGTTAATCGTGGTGTCTCAGGTTAAGAGTTCGACATTTTATATTGGTCTGCTGATTTTGGTTGCAATCTGGTTTGATCAATCTAAATCTACTGAAAGATTAGCTAAAAAACAGTTTTTAAAACAAATATTAACGTGGTTTTTAAGAATGTCCCTAAAGTGGGATATTGTACGCCCTTAGAAAGGCAATTCGCCTACCGTCCTAACCTAACCTAAAATAAAACATTCTTAACAACTTCATTGTTATTTATTTTAATAACTGCATTTTAGTTAATTTTCAAATAGAGCTGAATCAATAAATCTAAACTGAAATCATATTCAGTGGACAGACATTAAACGTTGAATTCCTAACCTGAAACGTCAGAATTAGAAGGCCATAATCTACCTACCATCAAATGATGAAATATGTGAGCCCAGACCCTAGTTGGTCAGAAGGTTTCTCACATCTTCATAATCATTGAAGAATAACATAGTGTAAGTTAAAACCACGAGACGTGAGGTGTTTTAACTTGTAACCTATGACCTGCGTGTATTCTACGACGCACTCGCCGCTCATTTTTGCTCTGATCTGATATCTCTGTAGAGAAACAGTTGTTGAATTGTTGCCAACATCACAAAGTTAGATAAAAATAATTTAACCATGCTGCTAACCTAACTAAGACGGTTATGAACGACCCATCACACTACCATAGGTTAGTTTCCACCGATGTGTTATTTAAATTCTCCCCGAGTACATGGTCAAATATTAAAAAAATCATGGGTTATTGGCAACTACTTCTACTCAGTAAAAATCAACCCAGAGGACACTAGGTTGGTGTTTATCATGCTGTAAGGTTATGTTTAGCCGGCATTATGACGTCAAATAAACAATTAGTTAGCATTAACAAACAACTCGGTTACAAATTACCGTATATACTTTGACTAACTTAAGTTAGCTACTAATGACCGTGCGGCACCGGTTGCTAGTAACCAACAATTGGTTACTGCTGACCCAATAGATTTTAACCCAGACTAGATTAAACTCTGAGTTTTTCAGTGAAGTTATTTTAAAACTAAAGCCCCGTTTTCCGAAATCTTAAATCCGAAATGATTTGTGTAATTAATTACCTCAACATGCCCTTAAATATTACTTAAATCGATGATTTTAAAACATTGATCTTTTTTAGTACTAAGTTAAAAGCGCGTATTAAGTTATTCTACATTTTAGGATTTTATTTATTCTTATATTTATTGACAATGCCGAAAGTATACCATTTATTATTATGATGTTATACAAGTTAGGTTAAACTAGTTATCTATGACTATTTACAATCCGTGTTGACCGACCACTACACCACATTACACACATTTTACACATTTTTTGTAATTATTCTTGCTGTTTTTTTTAGTATATTTGTATAGTTACTGTCATGTTTCATTATAACGAGCACGATTTTACCGGTCTCCATACTTTTACGTTTTACCTGGAAAATGTATGCGTTAAGGTGGTTTACATATGAAATCTAATGACATGTTTGTAAGGATATTACAGACAGTTAAAAAGTAATTCAAATGTTAATATAATACAAAATACATACAAAATATTTTTCATTTATAAACATCATTGCCAATGATAAATATAAATTTAAAAACAAATGAAATACGTGTTTTGTGATATATATATTTGTGCTATGAGTTACTAGTTTTTATTTATTTTGTATTCAAAATATGTTCCCCTTTATAAGATTACAGCTAGCTCGGTTAATGATTTGGACTGTCACCCTGGCCCTATACAATCACATTGCATCAATTATTGAGAGGCAATGGTCCTTTGGCATTACAAATATATAATAATTGGACTTTACTAAGAATTATTTTTAGATACCTCGGAAAAATCAGTTTTTTTAAGATAAAGTAAATTTCGGACTAATTACGTAATTAAGTGAAATTTACTAATTATTCTTGATTATTTTAATAAAGATGATTTTCATACAAATGAAAGTAAAGTAAAGAGTGGGCAGCGAACGGCTGTACTTGAAAAAAGACTTTTTACATTCCACTGTTATCGTAATAAAATGTGTTCTGGGGGTTTGTAAAATCTATATTTAAAACGCTAATTTTGGAATGCATGTAATCGAATGGGAACTCTGCGTGCTAAAGTCGAATGTGTTTTCGTGACAAAACTGTATAATTTGAAAATATCCGATCCAATTCTTAGGTGTCTAAAAACTCTGAAAATGTTTTAAATTCCTTAAGGCCTTCGCCGAAGTGGGTCTAAAGGTTTCAAAGGTATCATGGCTTTGAAAAATATGATGGCAGGTAGCATGGCTTGAGATAATTTTTTTTACCATCTTAAACATGTATTTGTAATTCGGAAAGGTTCATCAGTTTCTCCACGGAATGCATCAGCACAAAACGAATATTTAATTCTGTCTATAATCGCCAGGCCTGGTTAGATATAATATTTATAAGTAGTTTGTTGCATACTAGTTTTGCCAGGAGCTACACTTTTTAATCGGACACCTAATTGAAAGCACTCACTGAAATGGATATATTAAAATTAATAAAATTTAATCAGCTTTAAATCAATAAAAAATCCTTAGTTCTATCAGGCCGAGAAAAATTCCTGGTATTATTTGATTTATTAATTTGTTTTAGTTTATTATATTATTTAAAACTCATGCTGGTAGTTTTAGAAGTTCAACTTAAATACTTGATTTTATTTTACCAGCACAAAGTCGATCTAGAGGTCGGGAATTAAGTGCTTGAATAATTATTGTATTAATCGAGTTGTCTCGTCATCATTGAATTGTGGTTAAATTTCAATACTCAATTACATAAGCTTCTGACTATAGCACATATTGTTATACTAATCTAAGTTGTTGAGTTGACGTCTCTCGGTTTTGAGGTGTTTGGACTTTTTTCCTGTAACAACTCATTAAAATACCAATGTCATTTAAATCCTAAGAAATCGTGCAAACGTATGTCTAAGCGATTATTTCCCAAGAACATTCAACGCTGACAGCAAAGAATCCCTCAAGAAAGACTTTTATTTATTCAAAACCACATAGCTAATATAGGCTATGACTTGATGTTGTGGTTGTGTCTTATAAGCGCTGAAAGCTTTCATTGATGTTTCTATCCCCATCCGATCCTAAAATACAATACTTTTACAAAAGCCACAAACACTTTTTTTAATAAAGTAAAATTTCTGAAAAATATAAAGTTACACGTATATGTTCCAAAAACTATCAAAATTGCATGACGATTAGACCTGTAGTTTTTATGTTATAAAATTTCAAAGTCAGCCGAAGTCTGAAAAACGCAAAAAAACATGTACTTTCTTCATTCAACCTTCTGAAAGACCAAGTTGAAATCGCACAACAAATTTGAAATTAACGCAGAATTAAATTTGTAAAATTTGGATGTAACTTGTTAATTTATAAGTCTATAGGTTACGTTGCAATATAAGCTCAAACTCGAGTATTTATACTTTTTGACCCGAGAGTAGGGTTGAATTTTTGGTGACTCTCAGTTGCATATTGGCATGTTGTATCCATCACGTATCTTGTTTTTATTGCTATTATATTTTGTGTATTTATGCAAAAGTTTCCCCGATATTGTCATGGTTACATAGTCGCTAAATTAATGTTATTAATTATTGTCGAACTGTTAGCTAGCTTTGTTATAGTTTTTCATATTTTTTGGTTAAGTACTACTGTTATGCGTGTTGTCCGTCAGCTCGTTATTTTGTTATTAAGACACTCTGAAACCACTCTTTTGCTGTATTTTAGTCACATTACGTAGTATATTATTATGTTTAGGCGTCATCGTTTATTATTAACAAAATAACTAAAAAATAAATGTCTAAGCTTATTGAGTGATTTTAATTTATAATGTTAGTGTTGATAATTATTGTTCTTATATAATTATCACCATTTTGAAACTATTGTACGGATTTCTTCTGTGGTTCAATACAAATATTTGATTTGATTTGATTTATTTTGATATCGTAACTCTAATTACGCTTCTTCTATGTAAACCAGAGACATTCCGTATAATAAATAAAAAAATATAAAAATCCGCCGTTCAAACTCCCGCTGGGGCTTTCGATATAGAACATTAAATTTCCGTCCCAACGGCACCGAGTGCAAAAACACACTGTCCCTCTCTCGCAGTAAACGAGAAAGGCTCGTAAAACCGGTAACAACCAGCCCGGCACGAAGCTAGGCGTTCTTGGGCGGCGTGGTGTGGTGGTGGAGGTGGTGGCGGAGGTGGTGGCGGTGGTGGCGGCAGCGACTACGGACTACACCGAGGCAGTGGCAACGCGCTGCGCACTGCATTCCGACGAATGGTCTACAGGAGACACCAAAACGACCAATATCGCAGCCGATCACAAATAAAAACAGTCGACATCGAGTTGCTGTTGTAAAACGTTTAATAACGGGCGTAAACAAAAGAAATGTTAACAATAAAATGAAAACTCAGAACCGGAGCTCCACCATCTTGGCTAAGCCTCTCGTAAAACGTGGCGGAGGTTATGTTACGTTATTGCGGGAATGTAAATCAGCCCTGCCGCCGCACGGGCTGCTACAAAGTCTTCGGTAAATCACCAGCTCTAAGTAATTGAAAACGAACGAGCGAAATAACTACGGTGCGGTGCCGGGGTCGGGTCTCGGTGCGAGAGGACCGACGACGTTCGGGAGCTCTTTGGTCGATTGGCTTATGACGGATGTGAATATGGGCTTATATATAAGAGGGAGCTCCAGTCAAGGAACAATTTGCGTTTCTACATTCTTCTCCCATAAGACTAACTTTAAAAAATCCTGGACCCCCTCAACGGATTATTCGAAATCTCTGATTAAATCTCGTTTAAAATATATAAAAAATTGAACGATTTCAGTGAACGACTTCTATGATAACATAAATATTTAATCCATAAAAAAACGAAACTATAACATTTGTATGAATTTTATTTTACTATCGCATATTTCTAATATTAAAATTCTGCTCACTGAACCGCTAAGTATATTTTGGCTTAGTAAAATGAGTCGTAATTCAAAAACTTCGGATAACCCGATGAGAAGGGACGGGATTTGAAAGTTAACGTAAGTCTTATGGGAATAAAAACAACTCTGATCCTGGCAGCGATTGTCGTTAAGGTATGACGGGTTGCCTTCAATTGATAAAGAAAATTGGTTATGCGTGAAAATAGTTAATGTACGGAATAACTGTGTTAACTAAATTTTAAAAATATAAGACACGATAGACCCTCTTAACTTACTTCAGAGTATTAAAAATCTAAATAAGACTAAGTTAGCTAATTTTTATGACTCAAACACGTGATTCCTTCTAAAAGGGAAACACAAAAGAACAGGTTGAAAATACATACAGAATAATTCATGATAGGAAAGAACTATGTTGACTCTGGAGTAACTAATATATCTACATACTTTAAAGTTAAATAAATCGCTTTAAACCATCTAATGATTTGCATTAATCTTAAAACAAACGTCTTTTGGCGAAGTCCTCTGAGAGTATCAAACAACAATATTCAAATAATATTTGATTTAAGATATTATAAACAACTTTGTCTACAAATGCAAGCAACCACAAGAAAACAATTTTGCAGTCACTTTAAATACATGTTCTGTATTGGAATGAGTAATTAAAAGTGAGATAATGTGACAGAGTAGAATCGAATAATTTTGATAATGTATTCGCGAGCAAAAAAGGACATATCATAAAACGTTCACAAATACTTACACTCAAAAACACACTCCACAACAGTATATTAAGTGTCAGGGTTTCGGTCCATAATGTTTTCGACAATATTATGATATTACAACTTATCTTTAACTATAATTAGTTCACTCTAGCGGAGGTTGGGTAATCCTCATACAACGCGTTTGCAACGTGTGTTCGGTACGTTTGCAATATTTCTTGAGAACTCCACAACAGTTGTACAGTTGTTACTACCTGCAGTAAGAGACTCGTCATCAGTTGTTCATACAAATCCATTTATTTTTCCCATTTATTCCATTTCCATTTATTTTTTTCTGTGAAAGAAAAACAATGACGAATAAATAACAGACCAAGGAAGACAAATTGTTCTAGACAGACTTCTAGAAATAATTGTCGAGCAAGGCCTAACAGAGATTTCACTCTGCCTTGACCTAAAAGGTTTGTTTATGCACTAATAAAGTGTACAGGTGCGTGACAGTTGCCACCATTTAAAATGTTATTTAAGTTTGGGGTATACCAAAGTAAGAGACCTGGTATTGGGTACTGGGGTTTCATAATTCTCATACTAGTGTTGTAATTGGCACATAAAGTTCAGAGTATTTAATGACTCTACATTATTCACTGATCACATCGCTGAACCCGGTAGACCAAACGATTGCCATATCTTGGGGCTGAGGGCTGGCCACATCTCCAGCTGGGCCACATCGTCGCCTCCTGATTTTAGCGGTAAGGCGGCATATTTTCTAAAAGTATATTATGTGGTCTATTTTGCAAATCTGTTGAAATAACTGATTTTGTATTCATTAATTAAACAGTTGTAATTATATTTTTTAATTTGTTGACCTATTCCTATTAATTTAATAATTTTAGTTCGTTGAATATATGTCTAATTGATTGGTATTTTTTATTTGATTAATAATTTGTTTAATATATGAAAATAAACTTGTGAGGATACTTCTAATATTATTGAAGAAAAATTAAAATAATTCTAAAAATTAGAATTACTATTATTATTGTTTATTAACTTTTATTATACATCTGGCTGATTAAATATTTCATTTTATAAAATTGTATTTTATTATTGTATTGGTTATATTTTTTTCATTGTACCTATCACCAAGCGAGTTTAACCCCTACTTAAAACACAATTTTTTTAATTTATGAAGATCCCATTTTGGAAAGTCCACAACCAAATTCATACCTGGATGGTGATTATCAAATCAAAATGTGTTTATTGCAGAAATAAATAAATACAATGTATGACAACTCATGCAGTATTTTAAACTTATGCTATAATAAATGCATACATATCTACAATACCTTAAAACGAAAAACTAATTCTGTAACAACTGCCCCTACAGGCAAAGCCACATTACAGGGACAGTATTTCAAAATAAGATCTCATCGGTATGGCACTAAGATACAGAAAATCAGTGTTCATCTGGTTTGTGTTAATTAAATGAACACATGTTTTAAAACAGACAAAAAGGTAAATATAAGAAAAACATTACAATATAAGAATGCGTTGCAATATTCAATATACATGCAGAGTGCAATTAAACAGAAATTTGTTGTCAAATTTAGTTAGCTACTATGTTAATTTATATTAATTTGATATTGTACAAAACTGTCACACATTAAATCAAAATGTTGATACCAAACTGATGAATACTATTTTTTTAACTTCGCTAGGCTCTTATTTTTGAAAATAGCAAGTGAGTCGGAAATATCAGCTGCGTCGGCCACTTGATTAAACAGGATAACCGATGCAGAGATGGGAAGTAGCATATTGTGCAGTTGGAGCGAACCACGGATAGAGCGGCCGGCTGGCCCGACCTCCGTACCCCGGCACATACCACTGCACCTCAGCCAGCGTCCCTGCATCGTCCTGTCCTGTCCGACCATTACCCCTCTCAAGAAACACAAACGTGCCAGTTTCCGCCTGACTTAAAAACGAGTGAAGTCCATATGTGATTAACATTTCACTGTACCTGCCATGACAAAAATAGGATAATTAAGAGAGCGAAGGTTTTAAATACATCAGTCTTAGAAACTTATTCTGAACTTGCTCAATTAACTTCGACATGAAAAATGTAGAGGGCGACATATTATAATAAATTAGCTTCAATTGACTATTTTCTTAATAAAAATTAAAAAAAGATAGGTCAAATTTGCGAATTCACATTGTCCATTCCAAAAGTACTAATAGATCAAGCAGGGTTTTGTACTTAATACGATACCGTGGTTTCATTCTTATTATGCTTAGAGTTTTAATTTCCGTAAAACTACTCCTTTACTTAGCAACCCTAGCCCTTGTGATATCGCAAGCGATGTACTGCCTCTTCGGAAACTTGTAAAATAAGATTTAAAGGCCCGTTAATTACCGTGTTCTGCTGTAAAGAGGGTTACAAAAGTGTTAGGCAACAAACCCCACGGGGGACACGGAAACACCCGGACTGTGCATAATTATGTTAGGCCCTAGCCGCAAAAACCGATTTGAAAGGGAAATGACCCGCGCGAACCAGGAAGCGACCATTGTCCATCTGAGTTTTTGCTTTATTTAGACTTCGAAAGGTTCGCTTTAATATGCGGGTTTTTGTGTACATGGGGGATGAGGAACTTTCACTTTTGACTCGAGGGAAAACCCTTTTGGTTTAGAAGCGGGAGGATTGAACAGCGCGCACTGACGACGGGAATTGTATAACACACTGTTCTCCTCATAAGTTATTTTTATATATACGAGCTGCTCCCCGGAAAAACAGTTCGGTTAAAAACAGCTGTTTATTTTAATGATTTGAATTAAGAAAGAACTCATGTGACATAAACCAAACAAAACTCTCCTAGATACGAATAACATGGAAACTTGGAAGTCCCGTGGGGCAAAGCCCTGAGGCCTAAATCAAAATTATGGCTTTGTTACGACTTTATCAAAAAATCATCTTCATTTCAAAAAAATATTCATCGAAATCCGTAAAGTGGTTGTCTCGCAATCTGCGATAACTAAATGACCCGATTATTTATATATATATTATAATTATTTAATCGCGTTTGTAAAACCTATATGTTTTTAATTGATTATTCTGTTGTCTCTAAAACTGAAAATTCGTATATATATAGAACACTCTTGAGTCTGTCCAGAAATATAATGTTTGGCTTTTAAAATACTTCCCTAGGACATAGGAAATAAACATTTGTACATACATTTATTTATACGAAGCGTTATAACAAAACTAAACACTAAAGAAACTATCAAAATGCAATTTTGTAGCCTTTAACAGTTAAAAACATACATCAACATATCATGGAAAAATTGGTTTTTGGAAGGGTTGCAATGACGACTTCTAAAATGCCTAACAGAGCAAAAAATTGCATTTGCATATAGATTCGACTAAACTTTATGAAAAAACTGGACTGTAAAGGATAATTACCATTGAAATTTTATCGGATTTTAAAGTATACCAAAATTCTCTCAACATCACTTGGAAAATATATATAGTGTTTAGTTTGAAACATCAGGTGATTGGTTGTGAATTTAATACAAATAATTTATTGGCAGTACAAATTCAGATGCGTCACAGTGGCATTACAAACAAATTTAAACGGTAAATTCTAGCCTAACATTCATCCTAGTTTACTGAATTTTATTTTACTTTATAGAAATTCATCAATTTGATAGTATCCTCCAGAATGTTCTTAAGCGTCTTCTTAAATTTGTTGAAATTTCTTTCTACTTTATAAAATCTAAAGTCAGATTGGGAACTAAATAAGACAAGCAATTAGTAACATTTTAAAGACTGAGTGAGCTTCACGATTATTTATTATTATAATTATTAAGTTATATATTAATTTTGAATTCAAGAATTTATTCATTTAAAATTCCTGATATTAAGGACTTAGCTATTGCAATATAAAATATGCTACAATCCTGCCGTAGCCATAAGCTGACGCTTTTGTTAGGGAAGACTTAATTATGGCCGCTCAATTATTTGTTTAGTAATTATTTTGCGGTTTAGATATGTTTCCGCCAGATCCGCAACTTCCCTGGCTTACCCTCAAGAGATCGGACGCAAAGAGGCACTTCCAAAGGAGTATAAAAATACCGTGTCGGCCCCCAATTTACCCATCTCGCAGAATCTCCCACCAGGGAGAAATCACCAGTGGTCTCGTAAACCACATTTCCAGTTAGCTCCCTCCATGGCCGAAAAGATTTTCACCCCAAAACAACTCGGGCTCCGAATCTTGGAGAGGGTTTGAAGTTGTAACCACACCTTGGTCTCAGTCCGAGTGCTCCGGTGGTAGGAAGAACTGGACCATACTGATAGATTTCTAACCGTTGTGAGCATATGCAACTTTGGAAGTCATAATATGGGGACAGTTCATCGACAAATCCTGAGACTGTGGGGCTGACTGTCGGACTATGAACCGCGCAGTTGCTCTCTGCGTCCGATTTCGGAAGGGCAGGATCTCCACAGTGTCATCAGCTTTCGATTGGCTGAAGGGGTTGGAGCTCCATGGAAATATTTTGTTATTATCTTTTTACCTTTGAAGAAATATATTTTTTATTCAACTGACGCAATGGCAGAAAGTATTTAAAGAAAATACAAACAATAAACAATACACAATAAGTTTGTTCTGGTTAGTGTCAATGCGACATACGATATATATATATATATATATATATATATATATATATATATATTTATTGTACATTTGAATTTATACATTTATCGCATAAACCTAATTCAACCTTAATAACTACGCCTTTGCAGACATTTGAATGTGACTTGGTAAACGATAAGGTTTAATAAACACCAACTGGAATTAATAAAAAAATCAACATATTCGAGCTACGTGTTCCAAGATTATTGTAATGTACGTTTCACTAGTTCACTGATGCCTCTACAAAGACAGGAAATTAAAATGCTTGTCTTTGTTTCAATTTATATAAATTTGTTCCACCCTCTGGCTTTGAAATTCCAATATCGTGCTTTGACAATTTACTTTCTTTGTTAAAAGGAAATAGAATATAATTGTTTTTAAATCTGAATAAAATGTAAATTAATATAACTAAGCAACTTTATAAACGTAATGATCAATTAAATAAATGTGAAGACTAACTCTAGTTTATGACTTTCCACTGCTCAAGTGTAAATTCATCTCATTATGATAAAGGAAAAATGCAAATTGATTTAGAACAAACATAATTTATAAAAAAATAATATAATAAAATCATTTAACCATCTTAATAGCAAGTTTCAATTTACTGTTGGTCTGGCAGTTTTCTAACCTATTTAAACTGTGTAATCATGTTTGTATCCCAACAAATAATTACCCCGTTTCTATTCAGAATTATGCGCGGTGCGGTCTAAGAGGTGACCAAACAACTAAAACAGTTTTTGTAACCCCAGCTCTTCCTCTTCAGCTTGGAGGAGGTTCAGTCTTCTTCCTGGATGTCCATCGACAGGAGCTTTGACCAGGTAAAGTTTATTAACGCCATAAAACTTACAGTAATATAAATTTAAGAGTAGTTCCGTTAACAGTATTTTTCATGAGGAATATTATATCATGTAAATAAACGGGTCTCCGTTGAAGGTAAACTTTGTTTCAATCTTCGTTATAAAATCACATTCACTTCTAAACTATTTTGGTTTTTAATTTAAGTTACACTTTAGACGTTTCAAGTCGCATATAAGTTAGTGTAGAAAAGGCACAGCATCAGTATCAGTACCAGTATCTAGTATGTTACACATATGCTCAAAATAGCACGGAGCTACATTAGCGTGTCTTTATATACAATTAGTATAATTTAATACATTTAAACTTGTGTTTTTGGGCAGCGTACATATGATAACTCACTGGTGTTAGTCAGAAAACGGATCACAGCGTCGTATTCATTCATGAGATGATGAGATATCTGCTGTGTAGTTGTGAATCACCTTACGGGACAATGACACCTAGTGCTCCCTTCTTAGTTCTAGCTTAGATCCGTCATATAATTGAACTGTTCACTTGTATTTTGTTTTGTATTTTAAAATTACTAATTGGCCTTCCGTTACATGTGTACGTATGTACGGACCAATTTAAGAATCGGATCCATAAAAGGAGCAAAACTCTATTCGCAGCCTAGTAATGGAGAACTTATATACTTAAGCCAAACTCAATCTATAAAACCATATTTGCTCATTAATCAACATGCATTTCAATTAAAAAAATTTGGTTATTTGTTGGACAGAGATTCAGTGCCAAATACTTCGTTTTTTCTATTAATTAGTTTATTTTCAACCCCCCATTACATGGCAAATGAAGAAAGTATTTTTATTTTTGATATTTAACTTAAATTCCTTTACCCGCATACCCGTAGAAATTCCGTACCAGGACAACTTAAATGTTTACTCTTGTTTGCCATTGCAGCTCCAATGACTTAAATAAAATCTTCGATTTACATTTTATATGTTTAAGTTTTCTCAATGCCCACCATAGTAGAGACTAAGGAAAATATTTATTTAGACGGCCAAGTAAGTACACCTGTAAAAAACAAAAATTACTTTTTTCCCTCGTTCCTTTTTTTCAAAGATAATTACACGTTTCTAGTCATTGGCATGGCCGAGCGAGAAAATATTAGAGCCGCATGTTGAATAAATATGTACAACAGTTACTCACACACAAGACCCTTACACACTGCAAATATCAATAACCACCACCCTTAACGTACCGAATGACCGTCCTCCCCCAAATCTTTCCCCGCCAATATCAAATGAAAATGGGACTGTCAACAGAACATAAACTCGAAATTATCCTCGCCGAAATCTATCTGTGACAATTTTTACAACCGTCGGAACGATGTTTACTAAAAACATTCCCAGTTGGGATGGTAGGATTTTATTGTATCTTTTTGTTTTCCGTAATATACGACCACATGGGACTCCCTCATTCCGGTCGTGGACTATAACAGCACTCCGAGACATGGATATATTTTACTGCTTTCTTGTATGTGATTATAGGGAACAAGTGTTTTATGGCTAATATTTTTCTTCGGGTTTTCTCCGACAATTATTATTTTAGTAACATTAAAATGCAATGTGTGAAAAAGCATGCAGTGTGTGAGTGATACATTTTGTAGATTGAAAGTGATATATTAAAGGAGAATTTTAAACCATACATATTTACTGCAAGGAGTAGCCCTATTTTTTGTTTAATGTTACAATGGGGAAAAAATTACTGTTTAAATCGGGTACAGATTTAAAAATATTTAAAATACCTCTCTTTCCAGGATATATTTTGATTACTAGGGCCAATCTAACTGATACAAGCAACAAAAGTAGGACCTGAGCATCAAAGCGCGTTTACAAACTGTTACTCTAAAGTCGAAAAGTTACAAACAAATTCTAACACGACGAACCTGAAATTGTAGGCATCTAAATTCATTTTTACGTACATTTTTAGAACCCTACATTTACATTTTTACATGTACATTTTTAGAATCCTATCCGTAATAATTTTATTAGGGTGTTACCTGTTCTTACATATTTGTCTGGGTTTCATTGTTAGTGCGGGATATTTTTGTTATAATATGAAGAACAATACCAACACGAAGTAGTTGTCTAATTTTTACTGTTCAAAATTAGTACGTATAAATTCGAGCAAAGATCGTGATGTGATAGAAATTACGTATCACTAAATTAAAATCCGTTATGAAACTAAAAACTGCTATGAAACCACCTTGTTGTAATTTTATGAAGAAGGCAAAAATATATAACAGGTTTCAAAACGAGCTCATATAAGCTAAGAAGATTAAGATTAATTGTAAAAAGGAATTTTCTAAGTATTCAGTTTTGTTAGATTTAGGGTCTACTTTATTCACAACAAAATCTTTAACACTAACTTCACTCCACCCTGGTTTAATGTAATACATTTATATTTTACTTCAGAGAATATTATTGGCTAGTATTATAACAGTTATGTCTTCAGATTATTTTTGCAAATTTGTATATTTATTAATCAAAAATATCAAAATCAAACAAGAAGCAAGAGATATCTTGTATTAGCGAATTTCTCCTATAGGAAAGAAGCTATTACCGTATTCGGCATGGTAAGACCTAGGCCCGAGGCCATGATACATTTTTGCTTTGAGGTCCCCATTTGTCAAAAACACCTTATCAATTTGTGTCTGTAGGTGCGATAACATTTTTCCAAAATGATCCGATTTTAATGAAATTTGGTTAATCATGTATAGCAGCATTTATTAATTTTACTGTAGTTAAAAAAACAGCCAGATTGCTCCATCCAAAGGGGTATTTTGGCGGGGGTTTTGTACCCCAAATTGATTTAGTTTTTTTACACATAATATTTTTAAGAATCAAATGTTAACGTCCCCATTGAATTTAGTTTTAAAAAAACAATTTGGTGCTTTGATCATTGCTCTACGTCAATTGGTTACGGAGATAAAAAGTGCTAGCACAGTACGTTGTCCAATGTTATTCTTATGAAGGATGAGCACAATTATTGTAAATAAATAAATTCTTTATTTCCATAAATGTACATACTTTTACAAATGAATAAATTACTGCAACAAACAATCAATGATATAATCAATAGGTTAAGTATCAACTATGAATTAAAAAAACGAAAGAAAGAAATAATTTTAAAAATTCATATAAAGATTACCATAGCAAAAGCTTGCATACAAAAGTCAAATAATACATACACAAAATCTATTTTAACAAAGAATGTACATCATGGATAGCCACCTCTTTAGCAATTGCTGTGTAGAGGTGGCATCAGTTTTTTTACTGTGCCTGGTTCCAGGAACTCCCTTTAAAATTACAAACAAACAGTACTATGAATATTTGATACATATATGAAACATATGTTTGAAAGTGCCTATAAAAATTAAGTAATAATGCATAATCTTTAAAAACAATTGCAATAACATTTTATAGTAGCAATAATGTACTAGTAATAGTAAATAAATAATAGTACAAAATTATTATACAAGATAGAGACAAAAACAAGGATCGAAAACTACACAAGTATCACTCCATTACCTAGGAATCAAACCAAGTAAATATTTTGGATTTTAGCCTACACATAATTCCACATCATTATTGTTAAGTAGCCAGATACTTTAGATTTTTAAGGAATGTGCAAGATGTTGTTGAAGAGGTTACCGAAATGGGTAGTACATTAAATAATTTTGGCGCTGAAAATGAGTAAAATCGTTTACAAGCTTCTATTCTTGGAAATGGAACATACACTCTATTCAGGTTTTGCAACCTTCTCGAGTGTACATTCACGTTACCCATCAAATGACCTCCTCTCAAGAAAAAAATCGCAGAACACGATATATATATATATATATATATATATATATATATATAGGTATCTAAGAGGAAATATCTTTAAAAACTGATACAACGGAGAAGAAGAATCACGTCTGTTTGCTTCACTCATAGCCCTAATAGTTTGATTTTGACAAATTACCAGAGGATAAAGAGTTCAATAATATGTACCACCCCAGCAAGATATCCCATATTGTAATTTAGAATTTATTATGGAGTAATATATAGTCCTTAGTTCAGATATTGGGCACATAAATACCAGAAAATAAAAATTCCTTAGAGCTGCGTACAGATAACATTTTATTTTAAAGACATGTTCTTTCCAGTTTAGTATTTCATCCAAAAGGACCCCTAAATACTTAATATGCTTCACTTGATCGATTTTAACACATTCATCACATGATCCATCACCTTCAAGAAGGCATGACTTGCATTTAAAAAATAAATTTATATTTTTAATATATTTAATTTTAAGAGAAAAATTGATAAATTTTGTTTTACTACTTAAAACCATCTTATTTCTACTAAACGAGACTTTAAACCTATTAAGATCACTTTGCATTCTTATATTTAATTCCTTAACATTTGTAGCACGATAACATATTGCCGTATCATCTGCAAAGCAAGATAAAAACCCATAAAAATGCCTAGTACAAAGACTGTTTAGATAAATTAAAAACAAGATTGGTCCCAAGACAGATCCTTGTGGAACTCCAAGTGTAATAGGAAGAGTATTATTAACAGAATTTTGAAATTTAACGCCTTGAGAGCGGCCACTCAGGTAGCTCCTAAACCACTTTAAAGGAACACCTCGAATACCAGAGCTCCACAAGGTGTTACACAGAATATCATGATTAACCGAATCAAACGCTTTAGTAATGTCAAAAAAATTCTACTAACAGATTATTTTTTATTTAACCCTTCAAAAACAGTAGAGCAAAAATACAACAAAGCATCTTCAGTGGACTTCCCTTCTATAAATCCAAACTGGTTCTTACAAAAGAAGTCATTTAAATTTTAAAAAATTAGAAGTCTTACTTTCATGATTTTTTCAAATATTTTTTCAAATATAGATATATTGAAATTGGTCGATAGTTATTGACATCAGATGTGCTACCTTTTTTATAAAGCGGAACTACTAAAGCTACTTTGAGAGATATCTCGCTTATTTATAAACATACCCTGACAAAACTTGGTATATTGTGACATCTGGTTGTGGTATATTGATAATTGCACAAAACATATTTTTTTCCGATAGTTCCCGTAGTAGCAAACCTGCGTACTCAGACCCCATGTTATTGTTATGGAGAATAAGTAAAATGTTATCTCCCATAATTATGGACATAAATTAATGAAATTTGGTATGTTGCTTTACCTAGTTAAGTTATATTGATATGTGTATAAAATATCATTTTTCAGCAAACCTGCGTACCCAGTGGCCATGTTATTCTTTTAGAGAATAATTAAAATGTTATAAATCGCTTATTTATGAATTGATGAAACTTGGTATGTGGCTTTAGGTGGTATTAAGACTCACATGTATATAAGACTCACATATATGTATGCATTGGACATTCGCTGGGTGCGCAGGTTTGATGCGACAGTGGTATTTTTAAATAAGATTACAATTTTAAATTTAGCTTAAAATTTAATGTGTTCAGACCAAACTACTCTGTTGGTATTTTACTTCTAGAATATGTGATCAAATCTCATTCGATCCCCGGTGTATCAAACAGGGACGCAGTTGTTAGTTGTTGTTCTAATCGACAAATTGAAATAATAAAAGTTTATTAGGCCATCCGGGACAGGGATGTAATCATTACCGCTAATACGACAGGTAATATCAATATACAGAGGGAGAATTGGTGATGAATTGGCTATCAACTTGAACACCATTGTTGATGTTTTGGTCACACAGCTCTAATTTTTCAGTGTGTTTTATTTATTACTTATAGTCAAAGACAAACTAAATTAATACCGTACTGTGGAAGGTAGTGTTTGTTGCCTATTGTTCAAGAATTAATAATTTTATTTGTCATTAAATAAATAAATTACAGTAGGCAACGTCAGATCTTTATGATTATGGCATTTATACATATAAAATGTCCTGTGTGTCACATCAGTCCAGCTATTTTTATATTATGTAGAATGGTTTATTTCCAAGGGACTTGCCAATAACTGTACAAAATGTCTTTGGTGGTAATTGTAAAGGGATTGGAAATTTATTATAAATTATCATTTGGAGGTAACTATAGCACTTATAATGCTTGTGTAATCTAATGCTATGTCTAACTAGGTTATCTTTTTGCCTTGTGTTGTGACTATGAATTAAAGAGTGCGCTTGAAAGGTATATTATTTGTTTATAAAGATAAGATTACAGTAAATATATAAACAGGGAGCAGTCATTATATTAGGTCTAGGAAAAACTAGTGTACAAGATTCCTTTCTAGATAGCCACTTATTTCCCTAAGTGTTTTTTCCAAATAAAAGCTTTTTTTGGCGAAAGGTGAGTAGCCCCATAATCTTATTCCATAAACGAGATGATTATGAAAAAGTCGAAAGTAGCTCATAATAAGAACGTACAAGTTTATTTTTTATTTTTAAAGGAGTTTGGTTACTCTTGCCAGTTTTGTTACATATATTGTTTACATGTTCAACCCAACAAAGTTCAATGTCTAAATGTTCCAAGGGTTCCATAGGTTTAAAAATGTCTAAATTTCTGTGGTTTCGTAAAGGTAATATTATGCCCTATATTTTATTTTCAGTAACAACTAGGCTATTTGCTGAAAACCAGGTTTTTGCTTCTTCTAACGCTATATTAGGTTGTTTTGGACATAACTCATGTCTACATCAGAGTGAACCAAAGTCGTGTCATCTGCATACAATACAGAAAAAAAACAGATACTTTATAGCTAAAATCGTTAACAAACACAACAAATAAAGGGCACGAACTATCAAGGACTGAGCCGTGATTCAGAACTCATATTGTTAAAGCTAAATATTTGATTTATATTTTTGAGATAATATTTAATTAACATTAACTAACTGTCTACAATTTCATAGTGTTCCTATTTGTTCATCATATGAAACAGTATCGAAAGCCTTATATAAGTCTATTTAGCTAGACTCCACTGTGGCCAGACTGTTCGGACTAAGGGAAGGTGGTTTAAAATGTATTAAAAACAAGTTTTGTTTCTATTTTTAACCCTAAAATGTTAAAACCACTCAATATTGGTTCCACCATTTCATTTAATAGAACAAAAAAATGTAGTATTTTGAATCATTAACCTATGTTAAGTGGTTGCAGAGAAAATCCAAAAAAAATGCATTCAAAATGTCCCATGTTAATATTATAGGATTATAGTCTGTTTTGTTTTTTCACTGTTAGGGGTTTTCACTATTGTTTTTACCAATGAATTCATTCCTAAAAAGCATTAATTTTGGTTTTTCAATTTTTGTTCTATGTCAATCCATTGCAAAGATATTCAAAGTGCTTAATGCAGTGCGTTGTCCAATGCCATTCTTACGGAGGATTAATGAAAATATTATCTGGCTTCATTATTAACATAAATTGATGATAAAATTTATTATTTGTCCAAATTACTTGGTATGGGACTTCATAAACTTCTCGTTTATTGATATTTACATTAAAACACAGTTTTTTCCTGCTCGTAGCAGCAAACCTGCGTACCCCGTTCTAATGTTATTCCTATGGAGAATAATCCAAATTGTATATCTCGCTTATGTGTGAAAATATGTTGATCAAAATTAGTATATGGCTTACCTGGCTGTGGTCCATTGATATTAACATAAAAACCTAATATTTTTGGACCTGTTGCAGCAAATCTACAATCGAAGACATATCTCGCTTATTTATGAATACATTTTTATGAAACTTGGTAAGTGACTTAGAGAGGTACATAAACATGTACTGGAAATTCGCTAAGGACGCAGGTTTTGCAACGGGGGTATTTGCCTTCATATCCTCTTGTTTATATATTTTCTTTCTTCAAGTGAAGTCAAAATATCTTTATTGATACACAGATACAAATTGATCCGTACAATAGAGTCACAATAGTTTAATACAATAATAGAGACACTTAGCAACTTAAAATCATAAAATCCTTCATGGAGTAAATCAGTTGATCACAGATAGCTTTTTACCCTTAGACCTACGAATCACAGATATTTCTGGACAGCTAATATTAAAATAAAAGGACAATTTGTTAACATATACATTTACCACAATATTTAGATAATTGGTTCATAAAGCCAGCCAATCAGATACATTAAAGATTGTTAAAAATTACTCTTTCTTGCCTGAGAAAGAATCGATTTTTTACTGGCCAGTTGTTCACATGATTCTGTCTTATTCTTATAAGTAACCGGTTCAGTGTCTAAGAACTCAATAACAAATAACAGCCCAAACACCAGCATGGTCAGACGTTACACGTTATTTTAACAGCATTACCACAAAGCAGAAATATATTCAGAAAATATATTGGTTGATAAATTGTCAATACCTGTTTTAAGTCTAGTAAGTACGTCATGCAAACAATAAATATCATAGGATCTTAACAAATTAATTAAATCTATAGTGTCCGAGTCATGGGTTTACAATACATCTACATTCAGATCACCCGCTAATATTAAATACTTAAATGGCTTAGGCCATTACTTAAGTAATCAAGATTAGCAATAAATTGTTTAAAATTAAAGTCATGGCTGCGATACACACATAGACCTAAATTCAGTTTAGTTATTTAATTGCTGACACTTCACATATAGCATTACTGCAGAACCCAGCTATGTCCAAACAATCAAACATCATGCCCTTCGTCACAAATATAGACGAATGGTGATTGTCTCCAGAAGAAACTGGCAAGAAGAATGGGGTTTAAGGGGAAACGAGTTTTTTTTTTATATAGAATAAGCTGAATAAATAATATTCTTAATATAGAATAAATAGGTGATTATTTAGAATGGTTCCTTGTAAAAATTGCTTTGGATTCTTGCTTTACCGGATAAATTTGTTATTTTAGAAAATAAAATTGTTTATAAATGTAATGAGGCTTTTAACAAAGACATTAAATGAAAATAAATTCTTTGTTTTGTCATTATTTTGTACATTGTGTTTTTCTTATAATTCTTTCCAAGTCACTGACTTGGATTTAATTTTACTTAAATCTAAAAATGTTAACCCAAGTTATAAACCAAATTAAAATCATTATTATTTTTCAGAAGGGCTGAAGCTTTGGGTGCTAAAGTCTTATGACTCTTTTCCTCTAAATTTATTCAATAGTTTTATACTGTCCAAAATTTTATCTTTTGTAATAAATATTCTATATGTTTTGCCAAACATGGCTGCATCGGCAAGACATAACTGCAAAAAGTATCCACTTCTTAAACATAAGCAGGCCAAAGAAACGAGACTTTTAAACCGGGCAGTAAAAGCGACAAGGCTTGTAGCTGATTAAAAAAGGAAAATAAACCAACCCCTTGAGGACAACCCTTCCAGCAAGATTCATAAAACACTTTATCTCTTCAATAAAACAAGAGCGGCGCTGCGCTGCAGTTTACTTGACTTTCAATTTCTCAAGTAACGATTGGCGTAAAATCAGTTATGAAGCATAACGGACGCATTTCAAGCCGTTCGAAGATTAATAAGTTTATGCGCCCTTCTTGGCGGATAATGCGCATGAAGGCACGGCGGCGCGGGCGGCATGGCAGCAGTGAGGTTTCATTTGATTAGCATAACTACGTTAGAACACGTTAATGCGCGCAATGTTGTTTATGATTAACGCCCCGGCTGAGTATAAATCTTCTCTGAGAAGGCCATAAACACACCGACATAGACCCATAAGCGATTATAACCGACTACATTGTCGAACCGAGTTCTACTCTTTTAAATTTTAATGTTTAAAGATTAAACTCTTCACAATATTTGTTCACGATTTATTAATAATTTCCAAATTCCCTTGAAAATGAACTATATCATAGAAAAATCTATATCTACATCGATTTCAAAAATATTCATCTCATAATCTTATGTATAATTTCAGTTAGTCCGAAAGTATGACTATCTACATTATCTACAATAATATCTACACTAATATCTACATTATCACTTAAAACACATATTTCAATTTATTCAAATTTATAATAAGTACAACTGATTACAAAGATTACAAACATGATATGACATGACAGTGATGATATCAGGAGGGCAGGAGAAATCGCTCAATAGACCTAAAATATATTCTCTGTCATTGCAACAGTATCCAGAGAATAAGTGGTTTTTGTCATACGTCATGTAAAATATCATATTGTAGCCTATAATAGTTTCAAAACTAACCAGAGCCAAGTCACACTTTCAAAAGTAAAAAATAAACAAAAGCTACAAAAAAAGTAAAAATGCCAACCTTTCTTGTTTGTTGATTGTTAAAAATCTTACAATTGTAATTGTGGGTAATTACTGGGCCAACTTTAATTCCTTTCATACTTTCAGAAAATATATCTTACATTTGTGCATAAGTTGTTCTCGTCTTGTTATGCATTAGTTTCACTTCATTACATCTAAAAATATACATAAAAAAGGTTAAGCTGGCTCAATACAGAATTGCGTGGAAAACTTAAAAATATTAAGAATATTAAGAGAATTGGAACGCATGCAAAGTTGAGTTGTCGGGTGGGACTGTCACATCACTGTGGTGGCACCACGCTTGTCATTACCAATAATGGTGGCACCAATAACATTACCATTACCATCTTCTTCATCTTTTACCTCAATGTGGATTGGTAGCGTCAAGATTTCAAAAACAAATTGTCAAACTAACAAAACGTATATTTACAACTAATACTATAAAACGATACAAAAACTAAGACTAGGCTGTGGACACACACCTCTCAACAATCCTCTCAACATAAATAATAATTATTATAATCAAGTGTATAAATGAACTTCTTCACTCGATGTCAATAAGGAATTTTAATAAATAGTATTTCCAATAGTATTGTAATGAAACAAAAAACATTGTATTTGCGCGTATTGATTGGTGGGAAAATAATAAAATAGTACTATTGGCTTCTAGGGGCTGTGTAGCCCCTTATACCTTTTTACGTTGTACGATAGTAGTACAATAAGTAAACGTAAAAAATCATAAATATTCACAAAAGTTAACATCCTATGTTTTGACCTTAGAAATAATAAGTAAACATATAATAAGTTTAATAAGTATAATAATTTGTGCGCTAATCACTTGAACTAAATGTTTACAAGTTTGATATATTTGAGCTTCAAGCATAGTAATGTGATGCTCGATTTATTATAAATAGTGCATTCCTATTGATTTGTTGTTACTTTTATGTTATTGTTTTTTTAATATGTTATAATATTATTACTACATATTTATCTCTGTTATTGTTTACATATTACTACTGCTATTATTGTATACCATTGTCTCATATTTATTTTCACTGTAATATATTATTATCTGTTATTACTTAATTTGTTAATATTATATACTTTTGTTAATTTTATTGTATATATAATGTCTCAGCATCAATAGAGTAGTTAGCCATCTAGTCCTAGTGTTAGTTTAACAATTTGTATATGGTGTATCCGTTGGTGAATAAATAAAATAAAAAATAATTAAATAAATATTGTTTAAAAATATGCATAATATACATACATGTTTTAAATGTATGAAGCTTGGCATGTAGCTTCATATGGTTATGGAGTTGATATTTGCAGAACAATTCCCTTTTTGGCGTCGCAGTTACACCAAACCTGCATAATTCGTCCAACATTTTTCTTATGGGATATAAATGGGAGACAATTTGTTTAGGTAATACAAAATCCTTGCGAGAGCCTACGAATGGTTTGGTGCAAGGTACACTGTTACATATTTTTGCTTGGTACGCAGGTTACGGTGACGGGGTATTTATAACTGTTCAAAATTAAAAATAAAGATTACACAAAGTGTTTTTAATTACCTGATTGAATAAAACATTAGTTACAGAAGAAAACTCAAAAGCACTTTAAAGAACATAATCATAAATAGACAATACATAATAGACATGTAAAACAAAAGACTATAAGTTTTTTTGCAAATTTAAAATACGTGATAAATTAATATGAACCTGAATCTAATTTGGCCACCTGCGTTTTACTTGTAATTAAACCAACGCAGAACTGAGTAGTTTCCAAAAGTAACTAGAGGGGCACGGGTGTAGTGTGAATTGGGAAATTTATAACGAAACGCGGCACGCTGTAGCGGCGTTATTATGCATCTATCGCATCATAAAATTGATATGGACTAAAGTTGTTTATTTTATAGTCTTCTTTAATTTAGTATCGGACACATCGGGCTATAAAATAAACTGTAAACGAGATATTTCAACAAAACTGGATGTTTCTCCCAGTTTGCCAGATTTCTGACCACAGTTGAATATTTTTCCAGACTTCTTCTCGGTCCCATCCTGGACTCTTTATCCTTCCATATCAACCCAATTGTCATATCTTTGGCATTACCCAAACCTGGAGTGGGCATCTACGCCCACTTGGAGTTTTACTGTTTGACGGGTCCCATGCTACTGAGGTCCTCGGGACGGACTTCTGTGGTAAAGGAAGAGGTAAAGGACATTGAGAAATTATTCAAAAACTAAATTTTAATTTTTTATAGCTGAAGTCAATGTGTAAACCAAAGTTAGATTCTTTGTAATTATATTGTAAAGCCGTTGGAAGACAAATAAACAAATATATGTAAAGAGTTAAAAAAGGTTTCGGGTAGAAAACCCCCCAAAATACCCCTTCGCGATCATGGTCCCGAGCCTAGGTCAAACTACGGTAATAGCTCAAAGATTGAAAGATTAAAAGATTTTATTTGGCCATTACGTGTTTCACAATAGGCTATGTCAGTACATGATAATTTTACTTCCTTACATGCTAAAGGTCCAGCAACTTAACCTAAACACATTACACTGGAAACAAATCGAACAGCACTGCAAACCATGCAATAACAAATAGATAAAACATACCTTTGACATCCTTAGCCTAACACAGAATGGTAGGGCCTGGCCTCATGGCCTTAAACAATTCATCCACCGAATAGAAAGGATTTGACAGGAGCCAATTTTCAACACACTTGTGAATTTAGACCCACACAAAGAACGCACATTACCAGGGAGACAATTGAAAAACTGTATACCTGAAACAGGAAAACCCCTTTGGGTTTTGCTTAGCCTACTACCAGTTATATGTACATTGTTACAATTTCTTGTTTTGTGTGATTGGACATCTTTGTTTAAAACAATATTGTTTTCCATCATTTTGATGGCCAAAATACATTGAAAGATATATACATTAATAACAGTCATAATCCGAGTGTCAACAAAAAGTGGCTTGCAATGAGCTAAATAGTGAGCCTTATATATTATACGGACTGCCTTTTTCTGCAATAAAAGGATTCTCTGAGCCTGAGGGGAGTGATCCCAGAGTCCAGGGTGAAGCCCAAAAGTATGACAGGATCACCCTCAACAACACTCTTACTTAGGCTAAACAGTATACTCTGAGTCTTGCCTTCATTCAGTGCCAGTTTATTACCAGAAAACCATTCAGAGGCTACATTAAACAACCCATCAACAATCCCCATAGCAGTGCCAGGATCAGGATGCCTTGCATACAATGTCGAATCGTCTGCAGCACATCATGTGAAACACAGTGATACAAATCATTCATGGCATCAATGAATAAGAAAGGCCCCAGCCCTGAGGAACTCCGTACTTGACTGCAAGAGAATTAGAGTTGTTACGTGCCCAGCTCACAACCTGAGACCTGTTTCCCAGATAAGACTGAACCACTCTGAGTGCACAATCACCCACACCATATTTATCAAGTTTTTCATTGAAATTTTGTACGGTACGCAATCAAACACACATGAGACATCACACAGTAAAATAGCAGTCGTAGACTTGGCCTCAAATGCTTCCAATACGACCTAAAGAATGGAGTCCACAGCAATAACCCATACCCCTCATAAAGCCATGCTGAACAGGCACAAGGAGACGGTGCTCCTCAAAGTAGTTATAGAGTTGACTCAACATTAATGCCTCGAACACTTTACAAAAAACAGGTATCAAAGACACAGGTCTATAGCTCGCCATGCTATCTCTTGGGCCCTTTTTGTATACAGGTACAGTTCTAGATGTCTTAAGTACATCTGGAAAAACACCCTGCAGAAGACAACAGTTGAACAAATGGGCAAACAGTGGTGCAATTATGGAGATGATTCCTTTCACAAAATCGGTGGACATATCAAAAATATCCTTACTACTAGAGGCGTTAAAACTACTTACAACTCTAACAATATCAATGGTATTAACCATTTTCCATTGGAAATTCACAAGTAGTACAGGGATACTTTCAAGATAGTCATTATCATTTCCAGTGATACCACCCACAATACCATCTACAGAGTCCATGAAGTAGTGGGAAGTAGCGTGTCCTCCGCATAAACAAAATCAACATCCTTGATCTTGGGACTGGCTCTGTTCTGGTTGATCATATCCCACGCTGCCTTGCATGGGATCCTCAAGTCACGCAGATAGGGGGCAATACAGGGCCTACTTTTTGCTATGTCATGCACTAATAGTATGTAGCTTTTAAAGTTAGTAAGTTCCCTTGTATACAAATTTTTAACCTTATTTTTGGCATTATTACTGACACTATCGGCTGAAATTACTGTTTTACTTTTCACAGGGAAATGGAAGTCAAATCTGACCTTAAATTTACTAAAGAAGTTGGTAAATTAAGCATTTGCCAAGAGTCCACACAAACACAAAAATAACTAAAACACAGAAATAACTAAAACGAGCTTCATTAAAAAGTCTGAATGTATCTGATTTTGTCAGAAGACCCACCTCATCTTTCCCCCCTCCACTACATTTTAGCTTAAAGAAATGTGCTTGAGGTCCACAATTTGATCATTACTAACTACCACATCATAGTTCCATGAGTCAACATTAGTGATAAAAGAATCAAGAGAGGAATTGTTCCTGGTAGGTACAAATACACTACTGTAAAATCCGAAGCCACGAAGAGTGTCCTACCAGGCTTAAGTAAATCAATGTTTTGGTCAGTACTAATGACTACTGATAGGCCAAATGATATAAAAAATGTCAAACAAAGTTCAAGCAATTTTAGAAAACGCTCCACAGAGCCGTTTGGTGAGCGATACATGGCCACTACAATAAGATCAAAATCATGCAACAATACAGCAACAGACTCACCCTCGAAGTCTTCACAAAAGCTACTAAGGTCCAAAGTTGTGAATTCTAACCCCGGTTTCACAAATAGGTCAACACCTCCACTGGGGTTTTTCCTACAATAGTGCGCAGCAAGATTGAGGTAACCAAGACAATTGTAATAAAGTACTTCGTCTGGTACCGGACAATGTTCAACCACACAGAGCACGTCCAAGCTATTGTGTACACATAACAGTTCTAATTCATTAACTTTATTTCTAAGGCACTGCACATTCAACGAACACAGATTCAAAGATTCGACTGTAGTGCTCAGTCTTATACTCCCTTCAGGCTTACCTGAGGTCTCGCTAAAAAAGTCTGAGGCTTCTTCCCTATATTGGAAATTCGCTAAAAGATAATATGTAAATGAGTATATATAGGAAGTAACAAAACTGAATTTTTAGTGCAATCTAAGTATACATTTACCGTGTCCAGAAACTAAGCTAATGCTCATAACACAAAAAATCAGTTTTCACTAAATGGAATGTAAACTTTTTAGCATCCCAAATCATAACAAACAATAATGTTTTAGTTTTATTCACTTTAGAGACCAATATTACCGTGCATGTAACTTGTACATACTTTTAACTTGAACCTTAGCGATTGTTATTTCTTTGCAGGACTCGCACGTCCATTCTACACGGGATAGAGTGTATCCAAGATGGCGGCCAATCAATACGGTCACCATAGCAACCGGCGTTAACTGTGACCAATCAGGAGTCTGTATATTCTCACCTGACTTCTTGTTCTTCTCGCTGCCTGGTCCCAGGACCGGTCCTGCTTCTAATTATCCTCCAGCTGTCGCCTTCTCGAGTCCTGCCTTGGAATCCTGCCATATCCTGGATTGCTATGCAAATATATCGTCGTCCGGTCATCTTCTGTGGCTAACAAGCGGAGTGGAATTTTAATGGGGAAATCTACAAGGATACCATATCTTAGTTGGTTAATTAGGACGTGATGAATTTCAGGACGAGTGAATGTTTGAATAGTTTGCGTTCCGATTTTCATTTATAACAGTTTACGAGTTTAACAAGTGAATGCTATTTACCTAGGTACATTGAATGTTAAAATGCGACCCAAGTTACAACTACCAAACGTCACTGTTTAAGTGAATACAAAATCGTAATTGGCAACCCTTGTTTCTGTTAATTGTTATTGTCGATTATGACTGCTCCTGTTTTGTTGTTTGATACTTTTATTATTAGATATTAATATTGTTATGACAGGGACTTTCGCCGTGGTAATTTGGAGCATGTATATTAGTGTTTAATATTATATTGTAAAAATGGTATATCCGTTGAGCAAACAAACAAAAAACACATTTCCTTTCTTCAGTCTACATCAACACTTTGAAGTTAATAAAAAAAGAAACAATATTGTTTCTCAATTTGGAAGAAAATAATTGACTATTGCATGAATGCATAAACGGTTTGTTTGAACACCTACTAGTAAAAAACTTAAAATATATCGATTATGAAGCCATAGGAATTAGGTGTAGCAAGTGCAAAACAAAAAAGATTTGAAATATGTCAAATATTTGTAGTTTAAACTTTAAAATCCTGTATTAGTTAAAAAAAACACGATTAATCCAAATTCTGAAATTTAGAGTTAAAAGAAATCTTACAAACACTACACCACTCTCAATCACCACGTTGTCACTTTCATCAACACAAGTGCTAGGTGCAGTGATATTCAAGCCGTTGCCGATCCCAAGCTTAAAATTGTACACTGAAACTGTTTAGACCACTGACCTTTAACAAATAATAAAACATCTCTTAACTTTATTGACGAAAACCTGAATTAAAAGATTTATTTGTGATGAATTTCTTGTTTTGTTCACTCAAGTAGATTTATTTGTTGTGATGAAATCCAGTAATCTGAGTATGAAAAAACTTAAAACATCCTGGAATGTCACTAAATATTTCAAATATTGAAAAGTTCTATTGCTTTAGTTAGCTGTACAAAATGCCCATTTATAAATATTTTACAACGCAGTAGAAATGTAGCACACTCGTCCTTCTTAATTATTCTCAGACTTTTGACTAAATATGTCACAAACTGCTTATAATTAAACTTAAATACATTGGTTTTGATGATACGTCTCTAGACTGGATGATATCTTAATTGAATGACCGATCACAAGTAACTAAAAGTGGAAGTGAAGTGTCGAATTCCCTCCATAAAGGAAGAGAGATTCCACAAGGAAGCTGCCTTGGACCAATTTTATTAACCCGTACACAGCTGACATAATAAATGCAGTCAATTACAGTTCCATCCATCTCTATGCCGACGATTGCCAACTGCTGTACTCTTACGATAAGAACTCTGTTAAGAATGGAATTCATGTGTTAAACAAAGATCTTTACTCGTTGGCTAAGTGATCTGAGAGTCATGGGCTGTTGTTGTTGTTGTTGTTATTGGCGGATTAGGAAACCCCAGCTTTGCTGCTAGTCACCTCTTCCACAAGCGGGAATATTGCGAGGGTTACCGGAAAGATAGGATATAGCAGGAAAGGAAAGGGTGGGAAGGAACGGCAGCCAAATCGACCCCTCAGAGGGCCAATTCCCGTGCCCCCGTGACAGCTGGGTTGAGGCTCTCAACAGCGGACCCTCATTTTGCCCTCCAACAGGTCAACCCAACTGACAGGGTATCCATGCACAACAGCCAGGGACCATTCATTCTCAGGTTGGCAGGAGGAACCAAACCCGGAGACTCTGTCCCTAGCCGCTGGAAATGGAGGGACCAAAGGTGAAAGGGAAGTTACTCATAATGGACAGCCAAAAGACTTACCACATGTAATGACAACCTCATTTGCTGTACCCAATGTCAGCCTCAAAACTGGTATAGACCAGTCTTAAGGTAGTCCTGGGACAGTCATGGGCTGAAGCTGAACATAAATAAATGTTCTGTTCAATTAAAAAATGAGATTGCTGCAGTGTGACAGTTTATGGCCAGGCACTTCAGATCTGTGAAAAAGTCAAAATTCTTGGAGTGATTCTCGATGAGGGCCTAGCACTTTCAGACCACGTGTCCCATGTATCTCAAAAAGCCCTTGGTAGGCTGAGAGGGTTGTATAGATTTAGATACCTATTGCCAGAAAATTCAATCATTGAAACAATAAGATCTTTGGTTCTGTTGGCCTTTAACTATTGTTTTCCGGTGTTTGGTAGTAGTATATCGCGGGGTGACCATGACAGAATACAGAAACTTCAAAACATCAAACTTCAAAATCTTACCGCAGTAAGATTTATTTATGGGTTCAAAAAAATACAGCACATCACCTCATGCAGAGAGAAAGCTAATTTGATGGCAATGACTGTTTCTTTCAAGATACAGACTTGCTCCGTTATACATAAAGCCCTAACCCTGGGAAGACCTTTATATCTTCGTGAAAGGTTGCCGACCCGGCGGGATGTCTCAGAGCGTAGCACTCGACAAGATGATTTGTTGCGTGTGCCTAGAGTCAGCCATGAATTTGGAAGGAGAGACTTTACGTACTTTACACATACCATGTATAATTCTATTCCTCTTGAAGTACGCAAAAGTGGTTTACCAGCCTTTAAAAGTAAATTAAAAGAATTTTTAAAACAATGACTGGCATTTTTGTATTGTTTTTATCAGTTTCATATGAATTATTTTGCTATTTTTTACATAAACATAAGAATTTAGATGTAAGATTTGACGAAATATGTACCTGAAAACCAGTTTGTACTGATATAACGCTTGCACCAATAAAGGAATTTTTCTTTATTTCTTTCTTTCTTCTTCCTAGAACACATATAACAAAACATTCTCTTGATGGCGAGCTGTGCCAAGTATGACCTAAGTTTTAAGTTTCAACTGTTTTTTTTCTGACAACTACTTCACTGTGAGAAGGAACTCAAGAGAAATCCTGGCTAGTGTCTCAAAAAAATTGGTTGACTTTTGTTTTCGTTTTTGGTCGAATGAGGTCTAATGAATGTGCAGTGATTATTTTCATACATCATAATAAATTATTATTGCATTAATGTATAGCACGTTCTTTGCTTATTAATGTTTCTGGATTTTTTTCAGGTTATTACTAATGTTATTATAGCATAATAGGCATTTTTTATAGCAACAATGTAAAGCTCTGCGTCTAAAATCATCTCCGATTGCATGTTATTTTTTTCTTTTTCGACATACTTGCATGTATTTTGCACTGATTTTTAACTTTTATATTATGTCATTGTTCTAGTGATTTCTATTATAAATAAGTCACATTTCTGGGCTAATGGATTTGAATGTTGCTGCACCACAATATATTGTTTGTAAATGGCTAAATATGAATTGAACGAATTATTTAACTTGTAAACTTTGAAAACTTGTGTAACTGCTGTTTTTTTTACTGTAGCAAGATCAAGATGGAAGCAAACATTTGAAGGTAAACCAAATTTAGTTTTTGTGAAATTGAATCTTTATATTGTTTACTGTAAGACGAAAAATATAGTTCATCACTTGGACCAAAAGAAGCTTTTCGCTCATTTTCCTCCTCGTTCGGCTCCACCTCGGGCGTTAAACTTGAGCTCGTATATCGAAAAGCTTCACTTTTGGTCCTAGTGATGAAATATACTATAACATATGCCATCACAATTGGTGATGGTAAGTTTATGTTATTTAATCATGTGTAATAATAAATTACATATTTATCCATGTAGGCAGTAAAGTCTTAAATATCAGTCGTTTATATTTGATTTATTTTTACAGATATAATGGCTAATGCAATGGCCAAAAGTACATAAGAACCATCAACCAACAAAATCATTAAATATAATTATATATGGCGATATTTTTGTTTTTTGATTTGGAAAGTATTAAATTTAATAACAAAGTCGTTAAACAAACTATCTAGCACCAGCAATCAATCATGCTTAGTTCCGTGCCTTATAGGATAAGTGACCATGCTAAACAAATTTGAATCTGCGAGTAAAAACAATATGGTAAAATAAGCTGATTAAAATGGCAATTACAAAATTAATTTTCAAGTCTAAAGAGGTATGAGTAATCAATCAATAAACTATGTTTAACTGATCGCCTAGTGGTAAAGCAACGACACCCAAGAGAAATAAAAAGAATCACAAAACAGACATAATTTTCCCTTTTAGCGAAATGGTAATCAATAAATTAATTCATATTTACTAAATTTAGAATATTAAGTATAGTAAAATGTATATAATATCTTCTAGTAATCTAGTTTTCAAAGATGTCTACCCAATTCCCTTTACTGGATGCACTACAGAGCTATAATTGTACTAATCCCCCCTTCCCCCAAGGGAGAGAACCTATTCACGATATGCTATATTGGCCAATGTTAACATAAAACATATATGCCAAATTTTAATAATAACATTGATCAGTAAATAAGAAGGAAATTATATATTTTTAAATTATTATTTGAATACTTAATATCTTTATCTTTAACCGACACTGTCGCATATATTGCGTCTTTAAAAACATTAAAAATAAACATATAATACATCAGTCACAAAACACATGGCGGGCATGATTAAAAATCAATTGACAACTATGTTTTCACAAGCGGCTCATCCTCGAGCCGTCCAACGTATAGCCGGGACAGGACGGCTGGATGGTCCAAGGATGGTCAGTGGCCCGCTGACTAGGCATTCACACAACAATTGACAACTATGTCTTCACAAGCGGCTCATCCTCGAGCCGTCCAACGTATAGCCGGGACAGGACGGCTGGATGGTCCAAGGATGGTCAGTGGCCCGCTGACTAGGCATTCACACAACAATTGACAACTATGTCTTCACAAGCGGCTCATCCTCAAGCCGTCCAACGTATAGCCGGGACAGGACGGCTGGATGGTCCAAGGATGGTCAGTGGCCCGCTGACTAGGCATTCACACAACAATTGACAACTATGTCTTCACGAGCGGCTCATCCTCAAGCCGTCCAACGTATAGCCGGGACAGGACGGCTGGATGGTCCAAGGATGGTCAGTGGCCCGCTGACTAGGCATTCACACAACAATTGACAACTATGTCTTCACAAGCGGCTCATCCTCAAGCCGTCCAACGTATAGCCGGGACAGGACGGCTGGATGGTCCAAGGATGGTCAGTGGCCCGCTGACTAGGCATTCACACAACAATTGACAACTATGTCTTCACAAGCGGCTCATCCTCGAGCCGTCCAACGTATAGCCGAGACAGGACGGCTGGATGGTCCAAGGATGATCAGTGGCCCGCTGACTAGGCATTCACACAACACTTTTTTGAAAGTGGAAATGCCCATCTTACGCACTCTATCAGGCAGGGTATTAAAAATTCTTATTCTCCATAAGAACAGCTTTTACAACGTCCTATTGCATTTACGGCTAAATGAAAATTTAAATTCCCTCCGCAACCACTAGTCTTAGAATTATAATTATAAATTCTAGTTTATACAGTATAGTTTCTGAGCTTTTTAATGGGGATAAGAAAATTGTATTTAAAGCTAATAGTTTTATGAAGAGTTAAAATACTCAATTTTGAAACCTTTTAAGCCATTACGTTTCTGAACCCGAATTTTCCTAGAAGCGTGGTTGGTGCCACTTCATTAGACATATAAAGCACTCTCAACCATAATTTGAATTACAAATTCTTAAACCTGTTTTTGAGAGATTCTGATTGCTCATGGTTTTTAGTGGTTTTGGGGGTTATTACCCTTACCAATAACAAATTCAAAACTCCTGAAGATCCCGTGAATTAGTACATACTTACCAAATCGAATCAAATTCGAGCCGTTATTGTTGTCTCTAGGTACGTGATAAGCCATACAGACTGACAGATAAACAACACCTCGAAAACCACTTTTTTGGTTCAGTGGGCGTAAAAACGAATATTTCCACCGAAAATAATTAACTAAAACACTTTCAACATATTTTAAAACAAAAACTATTAAGTTACCTGATTTAATTTTCAAATAGCAATTCGAATCCTAGAATTTTTCCGATGTCCCTGTAAATTCAGGATTGCTTAAGAAAAGCTTTAGGTTGGAGTCATACATTTTTTAGTGTAGGTACTGAGAAAACACTAATGATTTTTAATTTGATTGAGTTCCAAAGTTACCTAAAGTGAATAGAACAATTGTTTAAAGGTTTTCAAGTATAAGTCAACAAATTCATATAAACAAATGAAAGGGTATACCTGTCGTCATCTTCTCTTTATTTAGAAAGCTGAGATGTAACTTTGCATGAAGTTAGATAATAAAGTAAATTCTACCCCTGTGCCAGGCGCAACGACACGGCGCGGCGGCGTAAGGATGGCTTACTTTAGGTTCCACGTGGAAATAACGTGGTTTTCTTTCTTTTACTAGTTGATTGTAAATGGATATGCCTATTTTGCTACACAGAAGGTGTTGATTGCATTAGGTCAAGTTATTTTAATCGTAAGTGGATAAATCCTTGGGCATGTTGACTGATACAAGTTGTATGTGATACACCAACTACACAGCTTTTAGAATAAATCCAAGCTTAGCTATTGAAACCATGATGCAGTCTCTAAAGATAGACGCTCGCCACCGACTCAAGCAATCCCAGTGGAATGTTTTGGCCATCGGCGCAGTCGGATCGTGCCTCCTACCACGTCTTCGGGCTCGGTTCCTGGAAGAGGCGTCAATCACCGTGCATCGCCCCTCGGCGCGGCTGCGGCCATTACCGTAACGACGCCGGCGCATGCGCGAACACCATTTCAATATTTCAAAGTGTTCGTAGTAAATCAGCGAAGCGCAAGAGTGAACGAAATTACCCGGGATACTTTGTGGCCGATGGCTAGTCTTATGATTTAACGCCGAGGAGTTGCACAACACAACCTAAACGGGCTGATTTACGGCAACACCCGCGAGAATAAATGGCGACTAAAACACTACAGGCGGGCCTTAAAATAAGTATTAATATAAGTATAAGAATAACTTAGTAGGGGTTGTTTTGTTTTTGCGTAATGATTTTTAGATTTTCCGTTTCGAGAATGCTTTACTGTCATACCCCTGGATATACCCGCCAGGACTAGGTAACGCTTCTCTATTTGCATGTACTTAAGGCTGTGCAGTCAAACAATTTTTATTTTTTGTTCTCACTGTTTTATCGAATTTCCCCTATAGGGAAGAAGCTATTACCGTAGGTCTCATGGTAAGACTTAAGCCCGAGACCATGATAACTTTTTGTTTTGAGGTTCCCAGATGTAAAAAACACTATTCGTTCAAATTTATATATATATATATATATATGTGTGTGTGTGTGTGTGTGTGTGTGTGTGTGTGCCCGTTACCGCGATAAATTTTGAAAGAAGCGCCCGATTTTGATGAAATCTGGCACAAATGTGGAGAGTAATATTTATGACTTTAAGTTCGAAAACCAGATCGATCGGTATATGGGAAGGGGGGTTTTTGGGGGTTTAAAAATCCGTTTTTTTTTTACTTTTTACCGTAAAATTTTAAAAACACTAGCTTTTGGTTACATCCATTTTATAGAGCTTACAAAAACAAACAATTTAGTATTTTTAATCATTAAGCTAGGTTTAGTGGTTGCGGAGAAAAGTTGAAAAATGTGTCCATAAAATTTCCCATGTTAATCTTATAGGAATACGGTTTTTAGATTTTCCTCAGATAATTTCACTAAAAACTCCACATTTCTTTTTACCAATCAGTTTAGCTCTACAAAACAATCATTTTGGCGTTTTAATTGATGTTTTAGTCCAACCGTTGCAGTAATATTCAAAGTGCTAAACACAGTACGTTGTCCAATGTTATCCTTATGGAGAATGCATAAAATGTTATATTCAGATTATTTATGTATGTATATTGATGAAACTTGGTGTGTGGCTTCAAATAATTGTGGTATATTGATATTAGCACCAAAAAAATTGTTTTTGTTGATTTTTCGCGGTAGCAGCATACCTGCATACTCGGCCACCATGTTATTCATAAGGAGAATAAGTAAAGTTTTATATCTCCCTTAGTTATGAACCTAAATTAATAAAACTTGGTATGTAGCTTCACCTGGTTGAGTTGTATTGATAATTGCAAAAAAAAACACATATCTTATCTTCCTTGTTGCAGCAAACCTGCGTACTCAATTATAATGTTATTCCTATGGATAATAAATAAAATGTCATATATCACTTATTAACCAATGTATTTTTGTGAAACTTGGTAAGTGGATCTAGATAATAGTGATACCCATATAAATCCTTTGTAAATTCGCTGAGTACGCAGGTTTGCTGGGACGGGGGTATTATTTTGTGTATTACGAAAATACAAATCGTAAACACACATTTTTTTAGAAAAATATTTCCGTTATATTTGGTTTTTCACCCTTTGAAGTGCCGTTTTATAGGTATTTTGAATTATACACTAGTTTAAAACGGCCAATCACAAATGTTTCAAAATTGGTATATGTATTTTCAAAAAATATACTTAAGGGTTACCTAAATTTATTTAAGTAAAATTTGTATTATTTCAGGAAATAAAGTTTGTATCTCGGTTGTTTATTATTCAAGTGGTTTCAAACTTCAGCTAACCCAAGCCAAGGGTGTACAAAGGCAGTTTTACACAATGATATGTAAAAATACAGTTTCATCAAAAGTTGTGTACAGTAAAATTTTTAATTTTAGACCACGCCAAACACCTACCTACTCCTGAGCCGCCCATAGCGCCCGACTCGCACGTGCAGGCACCCGCGTACCATATTTCTCTCTCACTCGCACATCCCTTTACTCTCTCACACATCTCCTCTCTCTCTCTCTCTCTCTCTCTCTCTCTCTCTCTCTCTCTCTCTCTCTCTCTCTCTCGCACACTACCCCGCATCGGCCCCGGCGCCGTCACCCCGTGACAGAGGAGGTATCTTCCTTGCAAATAAAACAAAGTTCTAAAAGCCGGGTTGTGTTAAGTGAATGCAGGCCTAACGTCAGATTTCTTTATGCCCATCAAAGATGTTTATTATATTTTTACAATTGATAATTAGGCCCTAAAAATTTATTCTTAAGACAACAACGCCACATTTGATCTCTGTTAGTGAAAAGGATTTTCTTAATTAATAGGCCTATTCAAGTGGTTTCTTCACAGTTTTCTTTGCTTTTTTCTATGTAAATCAAACATAATTTACGACTCTTCAATTTCACATTAAATAGTTGCCAACCATAATTTAAATTACAAACGCACTTATCAGTTTCATGTTTGATTATAGAGAGCAATGGATTATAATTTATTCAGTGTGTGATTTGATTTGACTGTAAAACAGAACTCAGATGAACTATAGAAGCTGTTGGGCAAAAATAGTCTTATATCAGGGCCGTATTTCCCTAAGGGCGCACGGGACGAGCACCCGGGGCCCCGAGCCCCGGGCCCGAGGGGGGCCCCCAGGCCACGAAAGTGGGACCCTTCAAACCACTAAGGAGGAAGATTTTTAAACAATACAAATAATTTTAAGATGTAAAAGGTCTACGTTCAAACTAAGAATCAAACCCAAAGTCATTCAATAATTTGTATTAATTCAAATACCATGTGCGGATTTGATAAACTTGCCCAAATCCAGTAACTAAATTTGGCCAGGTAAGATCTGAAACATAACTACTGATGGCATTGTAGAAAACCTTATTTTGCTGAGCATAGATTGTATATATTTTATATTTTTGATATATGACCTTAATATAATTAGCTATAATTGTTTAGCCTGTCCCCTAACCCCGTAAATTGTTTAATATCAGCCATGCTTTGCCGTACTTGGAAGTTGCAGATTCCGTTCAAGCCGATTTAAGTTTGTTGTTCTTGTTGCACAAAACTCAATATGATATATTATAAATTATTAGGAACAAACAGCCAAATATAAAGTAATTAAATAATAGTACCTAAACTGTAATTGGTTTCGAAAGTCAGTTAACGTAGGACACTGAGCAGACATAAGTGTTTGAGGCTATCCTAAATATGATGATACAATAATAATAAAGATGATAATAATAATGGTACGGTAGCTTTTAGCCTGTTTTTTGTCGTTGTTATTTTGTTCGTATTATACAGTATTGCTGGATTTGATAATAGTGTGAAGGTGAAGATGGTTTCAAATTAATTTACTCAATACGATCAGCACTGCTACGGTCTCAGTGAGTGTTACGGGATGTATGCTTAATATAAATAGCTTAATATAATATCATTGTTATTATCATTATCATTGTATTATCATTATCATTGTTACCAACACTGAATCTTCCGATTACCCCCCACACCAAGTTTAACGTAAGAAGAAACAAGGCCCAATGATAAAGATAATATTTCATTGTATCAACATCACGTAAACTTAAGATTATGTTAAGGTATCTAAGGTTGTGCCCATTTTTAAAAAGTGAGACAAAAGGCTACCTCAAAACTACCGTCCAGTTTCAATAGTTCCCATATTTTTTAAACTTTTGGAATTTTTAATTTATTCACAATTGAATCACTATTTTTAAAGTAATAATTTTTTGTCTGATCGTCAGTTAGGTTTTCGAGCAGGAAGGCTACAAAATCTGCAGTTTGTGAGCTTATTCATGACTCTATTAATGCGTTTGAAAATAATGAATCCGTTTCTCTTGTCCTGTGTGATTTAAGTAAAGCTTTTGATTGTGTACCTTTCGAAATTCTCACTCAAAAACTTATTTTTTACGGGCTTACAGCACAATCTATTAGATTAATTGAATCTTATTTAACGAATTGTCAGCAATATGTTGCAATCAAGGGTAAACAGTCTTCAACTGAGATAATAAAGATGGGTGTTCCTCAGGGTTCTGTCCTTGTCCTTTCTTTTTTATTGTAACTATCAATGACTTGCCATTCAATTTAAATATAAACTCTGTTATTTATGCCGATGATACAACTCATTTTGCATCTAATAAAGACATTGACAGGTTAAAGGAGAATATGAAAATAACTCAGCACATAGCCTTCAATTGGTTTTCTACAAACAGATTGCTTTGTAATCAAGAAAAAACTCAGCACATTCTTTTGAGTCTGGTGCATGAAATTTAAATTAAATCAGTTAAATTGCTGGGTTTCCAGATTGACAACAAGCTTAAATGGGATGTCCATGTAGAAGGTGGCTGTAGGAAAGTCATTAGGGAATCCTATATTTTTTGGAAACTTAAATACTGTCTGAAAAATAACTTTTTGAGAACAATATATTTTGGGATTTTTCAGTCGCACATTGCCTATGGTCTTATACTCTTGGGACACTCACCTCACATCCTGAAGTTACTTTTGATTCAGAAAAAGGTTATAAGATCCATTGCTGGTGCCAGCCACAATCAACACTACAAACCCCTGTTCAAAGAGCTAACAATTCTCACAACAGTCAATCTTTACATTTTTCTTGTTCTTTTACAAACAGAAAACCAACATAAATCAATATACATTCAGGCAAAATATACATAGTCACATCACCAGACACAGGCAAGAATTAGATGACCCACATCACCGACTTGCTTTAACAGGTACCTCTCTCGAAATAAATTCCATAACATTTTGTTAACAAACTGCCTAATTCAGCAAAAGATATAACATTTTAAAAATTTAAGAACTCTGTAAATAATTGGCTTTTAGAGAATCCTTTTTATACAATTCATGAATTTTTAGATGTACCGGTCGATAGTGTGAATGCAATTTTTGATAATAAAAATTGTTTTTTGATTTATTTGGAGATTTTTATTGTTTTCATGCTTATGTCATCATATCCTTTGGAAGTGTTGGATGAAAATTTGAAAATAAATTTGGAAAGATCGGTCTTGGTGATTTTTTTGAAGTTGATAAAAGAGCAATAATTTACCGGGTGCAGAGGGGTGTTTGCTGTTACATGATTATCAGTTTTCAGGCTATCGGCAATGTTGACAAAGAAGTTATTAAAGATTTCACAACTTGCAGTGTGATTCTTAATTATTTCGCCATCTACTTCCAAAACTAGATTTTTTACTATGGTGGGGCCTGTTTGTCTAAACTTATCTATTATTTTCCAAGTTTGTTTTAACATATTAATATCATTAGACAAGGTATTTTCAATCCATTGAGCTTTAGCCACCTTAATGACATTAATGTAATTTAATCTACAGTTATTGTAAGTTAATTTATCTACAGGTAATCTTGAATCCTTAAATTTTCTGAAAAGCTCAAACATTTCAGATTTTAAGGAAGAAACCTCAGAGGTAACCCACTTTTGTTGCAAAGAGAGTTTTACTTTTTTTCTTTTTATCGGGCAAACTGCATTAAAATAAAATAGAAAAGTTTTTGAAAAGTTGTTATACATTATTATTATGTGTATTATATATTAAATATTTAATAATTAATAGGATATTTATATAATTAATTTTTAAGTCAATTATTTTTATTATGTTAAAATAATTAATAATTAGGATTTAAAAGTAAGTCTAATTAATTTATTAAACTGAATTTTCGTATTGACATCAGATGAGCTGTACAAATTTTCCCATTGCTCAGATTTAAGCCTTTGTTTCAATTCAAAAAGATTGTGATCCTTGATTTCCCTATCCCAAGACCAAGTGGACTTTACTTTGTTGCTGTTAAAAGATGGAAATAAGAATAGCTATGGCATCATGATCTGAAATGAGAGGGGATACAACAAAAGTTTTTACATAATTGATATTGGTAATAAAATTGTCAATGCATGAAAATGATGTCTCAGTAACTGTAGTTGGTGTGTTTAAAACTAAGTTTAGGTCATAGTTTCAATACTTAAAATATTTTTGAATCTTTTTTCATCTATAATCTTGTTTTAGATTGTCAATGTTATAGTCTCCAGCAATCAAGACTTTTTCACAAGATTTTTAAAAGCTGAGTATAAAAACAAGTTTAACTTAAAAAAAAACGTTCAAGTTTCGATCATCAGGTGTCCCGTAAAGCCCCGCAACTAAATATCACCCCATTTAAGTTAATTTTAATTTGGGCAAATTCAAAAGCAAAATTTTGTCCAATGCTATCACAATTATTGATTATTTTGATATCACTTAAAGATAAAACAATTTAAAACAAAAGATAAAACCCCTTTTATGGGGATTAATCTTTCAAATTTCGAGTTTTTGGACCCAAAAAGGGTCAGAAAAGCCCCAGATGTAAAATTAATGCATGTTAAAAGATTGGAATTAGAAAGGCGAAAGTTTTAAGCCCTCTCTCGTCATTCTAGCATAAATATCTACCGAGTTATTAAAGAAAATGTGTATCGGCTAAACACAGTACGTTGTCTTATGGGGGTTTTACACTAGAAAAGCCTGTTATTCCTTTGTTAGAGTACTTTTATTATCCCCAGCAACCTCACGCCTACTTTCAAGCCTGTCTGGACCTTCTCCTAACCTTATAATGCGTAAAATTGTATTCCCAGCTTTGCAAGTAAATGAAACCAGGAGTATCAGAACAGCCAAAAAAACAATGTTTTCACATTTCAATAAAAATTGGACAAATGGATGTTTTTACACCGATTTTGAGTTTTACAAGTTTTTATGTGGAAATTCACTTCCCTCACGTCAGCGTGCTGCGTGCGAACTCTTTTATATTAAGACCATTTATTTTTGCCTGTAGAGTTACTTAATTTTTTGATTTTATACAAAAGTTTGATAAAATGTTACCGTAAATCCTTTTTCTGTTATTTTATTTACTGATAAGGGATTAGTGGTTGGATCCGGAACATGTTGCCAAGTAAGTTTACAACTGAATCTTCCTTAGCTAACTTTACATGTTCTTTTCCCTCAATCAAAGAAAAGATTGGCTATATAATACGAATTGGTAAAATTTGCTGATTTGAACACTCTGGGGACCTTCAGGCCCACATTAACAGCTCCTCTGGTCCGATACTAAAAGTATAGGTAGACCAGTGCTATTTTTATAAAAATCTGGCGTAAGGATAACAGTTGAAATTCATTAACAATTAATTCAGTTTGGGATTGTTGTGTGGTCACCCTACCAGCTCGGACATATAAAAAGTATGCAGAAGATTCAAGACAGATTCTTGCGGGTTGTTGGTGTGAGGTTGGGATTTGATTATAAATCTGTTCCACTTGACAAGATGGAGAGGATCATGGGGCTTGACCCACTGTTGAAGAGTCGGCAGCTACACGATTTGACGTTAAGCAAACGTTGGGACGTTGGGATTCTCATTGGTGAATTAGACTGTCTCGAACTGCTCGTGCTATTGGACTTCAGAATCCCGTGCCGAACTCGTTCTTTGCACTAATTCAGCAGGCGTGAGTGCTCCACGTCGAATGAACTGCATAGCACCGTCCCAAGATTTCACAGACTTGGTAAAGTGGTATCTCCTCTCCAAGAGTTATTTCATGAGAGTGGCCACCATCTGAAGACAGTATCGAACTCTGTTTAAGTCAAATTTTCCATTACCCTGCTCGTTATCTATTATTCGTTGTTGTTTTTGCTTATTTTGTAACTTATTGAATTTTGTTTTTGTTATCGTTTCAAAGGTCTAGGAATCTAACTGAAAACTACATATTTAATGTTGCATTGTTTCTTATACATTCAGATATCGGTTTTCATACCATCGAGTTGTTGCTAACATTTTTTGCTTAAATTATGGTAAGTTGATAACTTTTTGAACTCTGTCATTGTTGCATTTAATTTATGATTAGCGGGTGGCTCGCTCCTATGTAGCAGCGCTATTGGAATGTATTTAGTTTTTCGAATGTTCATTGTTAGGATATTTTGGGATAACCAATTTTGAATCAGATTCAATTCTAAAGCAACTGTATTATAAACTTTCCCTCAGGATTTCCCCTTGAAAACAACATCCGTTTCAGCAAAAGAGAGAAACTTTCCTGTGTCTGGGTGATTCTCTATATTATTGATGTAAATTAAAAATAGACAGGGCCCAAGCGTGCTCCCCTGAACCACACCGTAATCAATGTTGCTTATGTTGCTCCATATATTACAAATTGAAACAACATGCCTTCAAATAAATACATTTTTAACCAATCAAGCGACACACCCTGGACATATGCAGGCCAGTTTTGAAAGTTGAATATTTCTATCGATGGAATGAAATGCTTTTGCAAAGTCAATAAATAGTGTTAGTACTTTTTTTTAGAATTTAAAGAGTCGGTTATATATTTGTTCATAATAAAAGAACTCCTGCAACTACCTCCCCTACAGGCAAAGACCACTTACAGGGACAGTAGTTCAAAAATTAATTCTCAAGGCTATGTCACTAAAGATACAGATTCAATCAACAAATATTACTAAACGGACAAGAAAGTAAATATACAAAAAACATAACAATAGAAACAGGAATATGGCTGTGAAAATTAGGTAACTACTATGTTCAATTATATTAATTATATGTATAGGGCCTATACAAATCTATAACATATGCAATCAAAATGTTGTTACTAAACTAATGCATTCTATTTTTTAACTTTGCTTGGCACTTATTTTTGTAAATAGAAAATGAGTCGGAAATATAAACTGCGTCGGCCACCTGATTAAACAAGATAACCGATGCATTCAGATGGGAAGCAGCATATTGCGCGGGTAGAGCACTAAGAGTTGTGCGGGTCTAAGATGTAATAAAAGACTCTTACAACACTTAAAATATATTTACACTTATACCGTATTCACATAACAGACGGGAAACATGAATATAACAGATGGTACAAGGCTATCGGTTAAGGCTAAGTACAAGCAAGATATAGTTATTTACAACTCAATTAACTATTTTAGGGTAGTTAGAGTGAAAGAAAAAAAACAAGACCTTCAATAACAAGAGACTAAACTAACAGTTAAAGAATAAACAAAAATAAAGAATAACATTGGACTTATGGAAAAATCAGGAATAATCGCGAATTATTTCATGACTGGAACCCCCCCTCTCCCCTCTAAAACTTTCTTAAAACAAATAACCGTTAAGGTTTGGTCGGCTGCGATTGATTTACTATAATATTTTTAAACGTAACATTATTTAATTTCAGGAGTGGACAAATAAACCTCTTCCATTACAAATGCTTTTGATATCGGTGTGAAGCCATCCCTTTTACTTTCTCCCCCTATACATAGTATATGGAGAAAGTATTGTTTTCGTCAAAATTTTCGAATTTGAGTTGTTAGTGGAAATATTTGTTTTGGTGCTCCCTGAACCCAAAAAAGCGGTTTTTACGTGATGTCTGACTGTGTGTGCGTGTGTTTGTGTGTGTGTGTGTGTGTGTGTGTTTGTGTGTGTGTGTGTGTGTGTGTGTGTGTGTGTGTGTGTGTGTGTGTGTGTGTGTGTGTGTGTGTGTGTGTGTGTGTGTGTGTGTGTGTGTGTGTGTGGATGTGTACAGAGCTAGAGCCCTAACCAATGGACCGATTTTAATGAAATTTGGTATCTAGGTACTAATCCTCAATATCTCCAGGCGTTTATTTTTATTTTTTTTCATTTTTGATTTTTAAGGGTAATTATCCCCCAAAAATCGCCAAAAAACATATAAAATCAAAATTTCTCAAAATCGGCTCTAACAATTTTGATTAAACTTTTGTGGTTTGTAGAGCTTTAGGTTTCCAACAAGATGAAACCACCCGAATTTTTGAAAAATTAGGGTTCAGAAATTACAGGACTTAAAACATCCAAAATTCAGTTTTTTGGATTTTTCATAAAAAATAATAAATGTTAAAAAGATTACTATTCACCATCAAAAAGACCTCAAAAAACTAAATAAATTGGTATTTTGAATTACTATTCTACGATTGCTAGTTGCGGAGAAATTTGAAATGTTCATTTAGCGGTAACGCAGTACGTTGTCCAATGTTATTCTTATGGGGAAAACAAAAATAACTATTTATCTCTTATTTCCTGTTCAGTTTCATTAAAACTTGATATGCAGGTCATGTTAGCATTTACCAACAGAGGATTTTCGAAATATGTTGCCATTTAAACCTGGGGGGGACAAGGGGGCATTTCCCCTCTCAAAACCACTGTGTGTAGCAACGGACTCTATAGTGCCTCCCAAAAAGGGATTTGGGTGTATATTTCTGAAAACAACTATATTAGACAATTTTCTGTACATTTATCTGTACTTCATATTCTATATTTAGTAAATGAAAATAATTTTTTCATTTAAGTTTGGCTAAAAGGGAAAAAGTATGTGTCAGTTTCCTGCTACCGTTTATTTCAACTCACTAGACTAGGCAACTGCCTGCAACGAACGCCAATAAGCATCACTAGCAGGGAGACAGCTGGGACCAAAAGATTCCCGTTTTCCCTCATCTGAAGCTTCACGGCTGCGACTATGTTTATTACGGTCGTGGCGGTTTGGAAACTTCGGATATAGCGAGTTTATCCTACATAATTTTATTTTATTTACAAATTAGTTTGGAAACTTCAGATAGATCCAAATGCCAGTGACAGTTTGGTAACATTTCATGTAATTTTCATCTTATTCATTGCGGCGGCAGAGCCAATTAATAGCATTTACAATCAAGTATCTTATATTCAGTATGAACAACAAACAAAAATCAATATAACAAAATATGCAAAAAATCGCAATGATGCAACAAGATGCTTTGTTTCGACATCCCTGGAAAAAATACTAGATTCCACATTGATAACTGTGATATCCCTGATTTTTCATCTGTACCCATATGGGATTGGGAAAGCTCAAATGCAAAATATGTTTTCGGTCTCCAGAAAATTTTATCTCAAAAATGTGCGGAAATATCGTACGTCTCACCCAATTATGATGCTGTGTGACATTCTATAGAGTAAAAATGGTTTTAAATAATCAAAGAGGAGAGAATAGAGTTGCTTGTAATGTTTAGTTAAATATCCGTTTACAAATTTGTCAGAAACATTATTAATGCTGTATTTCCTGCAAAAACTGATTGCTCTCACGACCACTGTCTGCTTTCCTCTTCTCATTAGACCCATGTATCAGATTGACTGGGTCGCACACATGAGCCAGGGGTCGGTCGCCCAAGGGGTGTACGCGCACTAACGAGTGCCCCGAGTACATGTTTATCTCGCTTTTACGGTGTTTCAGGCCAGTTTTATTGGCCAGCCAGGTGGTCGTTATTTACCCAATAACTATTGCAGACATTGTTGTTGGCGGCCAATCCAAGGTCGTAGTTTCCACCCAATAACATGCAAGCCGTAAATGCGTCTTATCGTCTCTTTTACCAGTAATAAAATTAGTGCATGCGGTACATTCTACACATAAACCCTGGGTATGAATTTCTAAGAGTGTTAAAATAAAAGCGAATTAGTTGGCTCTGCGAGCGTGCGAGTGATCCTGTTGGCATTGATATATAGTCAACGTTATACTGCAAGGATGACTTTCCGTACCGCCTTTAACTGCTTAACACGTTTCTTGAGACGTATAATCCATATTAAATGGATGTACATGAACGTTTCATGAGAAATGTGACAAGTAGAAGCGCGAGCAATTAAAATGATGTAATCGTTTTAAACAACTGGTCCGCATTCTTTGTCAAAAAACGTATAAACATTAGGGAATTTACCTAATAAATGACCTTTCGTGTACTATGACACATATGATTGGTATTAAATCAAGATTCTGTAGATTTGTTGTACTAAATTGGTTGAGTTTTTAACGCAGATATGAACTGTTTCTTATACTTCAGATTCAGATTCTTTATTGTGCCAAAAGATAAAGCATCGTAATTAGAATAGACTTAAATTTGAATTTAAAATTATTAAAGTCAAGTTCCAGTTTTAAGCTGGCTGGTAACTGATTTTAAAGCCGGTTTCCGTTATGAAGCAAGTGGTGTTCAGAAAATATGAGGTTCTATGTATAGGAATTGAAAGGTTAGAAGGGTTCGGAAGTGGTAGCTATTATAGGGTGTAGACTGTAGACCTATGGTAAGAATACGTATGTTTTTCTTTCCACATTTATTTCAAGGTTGTACCTATTAATTTCCGGTCAGTTGAAACATGTTACGTTTCGCCATCTGAAGTTGTTGAGTTGTCTATAAAGATCTATCCATAAATATTGTCCCAAATAGCTTATTTTTAGTGTATCGTTAGATTTTTAGATTTTTTACATTTAATGAAAAACTTCATTCAAACACAATGAACTAGATCAAATAATACATTAGTTATAAATTTCAACGTGTCATTTATTTATCTTCACTACAGCTTTTCAGACACGCTGAAAGTTCTTCCTGAACACAATTTCACTATTTAAATGTCCAACCTATTTTACCTTGCAACTAACAGCAGCTTTAAAATAATATAATGCAATTTTAAAATCATTTGAACTAAATTAGTATATCTCTTTATTCACATTAACATTCCTTTTTTTTATTTTAGTTTTATAACGTGATGAGTAAAATTGTATCCATATGATGAATTGTGATAATAGTTAATTGTCATTTACGTTTTGAATGTTACAAATAGTTTGCTTACCAATATATAGTCTAATAAAAAAAAACCGTTCAAACCTAATTGCAATGATGGGATAAAGCTGCGTTAACATGTTATACACTTTTGCAAGCAAAGAAATCTAAAATTAAATTACTGTTTATGTATCACTAGCACTACGGAGTAAGAGATTTGGTTAGCTTAAGAGAGGGGAAGGGGGTGAGCCAGAAAGTGGAAGGGGAGGAAAGACACTTAGCTGGGGATATAAACCGCCGACAAAACGTCATAAATTTGGACTCAGTGAGTACTTGGCTTAATAAGACCGGGCCTTGAAGGGTGTTTATCTAGCCAAGTCGTTTGGCCGATAATAACGACCGGAGTTGAGCGAGCGGCGCGGCGGCGGCGGCGTCGGGGGTGGTTTTAGGCGGGAGGGGGTTGGTAAATATTCCGGTGATTGCAAGGCGTCATTAAAGGGACCGTAATGTAGCCGGCTCAGGCCTAGCCAATCTGAGAGCGGCTCAAGATAAACTCGAGTCGTTAAACTCGGAGTGGTTCCTATCTGAGAAGCGTTTCCGAAAAGAGCTTTTGGTTTAAAAGCGCTCGCCTCTTATCCAGAAACTACAATCTAGGACTTTTATATATGGTGGTGTGTATAATTAAAATATATTTATTTTTATAGAGTGAGCATTCTTAAACATTTTAGAGAAGTTACCAACAAATACACGTTAAAGTTATTATTAGTTTTACAATAAATTTTAAATAAAGGAAATGTTAGGCAACAAAAAAATATATATTCATATTCGGAGTGCAGAATTTCACTTCAAACGATTTTATAAGCTTCAAGCCGTGTCTTATCTAATACGATGGCCTTAAGTGGTCTAACCATGTGGAAAAATTAGCTTCAACCTTAGCTTCTAATATTTTTATGTTAAGAAATCTGGCTGTAGTCAATAATTTATCCCTATATAAATGAGTTTATTTTAGTTTAATTGAAAGTCGTCTTAGGTATTCTATTGTGCGTTGGAACCTATATAGTAAATTTAACATGAACCGCATATTTGTTTTACAAAAAGAATCAATAAGATTTATGTATAGGCTAACGCCTAGAGACTCATGCAAAGGAAAATGTATTGAATTGCAAATTTTAACCGTACCTTCTCTTTATATTTTTGATGTTATTATGTATGTTAAAACAAATAATCGGATTCAGCCCCATCAATATAATTATTTTACAAGAAATCATAGAGTAAATCCATCTGTTCATCATAATTTAAAGTTGTTTGAAGCAAAACCGCGCTACGCCGGCCTTAAATATTTCTCACAGCTCCCATCACACATTCAAGAAATTATGGACATTAATAAATTAAAGAAAGAACTTAAAGTTCATCTTTAAAAATTATACTATTCAGTTTGACAGATTTCTGACCACAGTTGAACATTTTTCCAGATTTCTTCTCTTTCCCATCCTGGACTCTTTTTCCAACAAACCCAATCCTGGCATTACCCTGATTGGACAAGGTCCACGGCAGCTCGAATGAAATTTTATTGGATTGACGGGTCCCATGCAACTGAGGTCCTCGGGGTGGACTACGGAGGTAACAAGGTAACAAGGTGCAGTGTTTTGACGTACTGATGCTCCATGATCTCTTTGTCGAGAGGCTCTATTTGCGTGACGAGGTTTCTGAATACGAAAAGCGTAATTTGGGAGAAGGAAATTCTTGTACCTTGGCCCCATATTGTACAACAAGCTTCCCGATGAACTCAAGCTTGCGATACCTTTAGAATAAACAAAAAATAATGTTGCTGGAAGAAATTGTAGAAGTAAAAACTGATCCAGTAGAGTCAATGTGACCATGGTTGTTCTGAAAAACAGAAACGATAGCAAATAAAGGCATATTTGTTTATTTAGTTTTCACATTACAGAGGGATTTACTTAATAAGGTCTCAACTAACAAAAAAATAATCAATACCCCCGTCGCAGCAAACCTGCATACTCAGCGAATTTCCGATGCACATTTTTGTCATAATAACACATAAAGCCGCTTACCAAGTTTCATAACAATATATTCACAAATAAGCGATATTTTAATTATTCTACATAAGAATAACATTGGGGATGAGTATGTAGGTTTGCTAACACAAGGAACACTAACAATTGATTTTGATGCAAATATCAATAGAATTCAACCAGGTATTCTCCATAAGAATAACATGGGGGCTGAGTAAGCAGGTTTGCAGCAAAAGGAACGCAAAATATGGATTTTCATTCAAATATCAATATAACTCAGCTAGGTGAAGCCACATACCAAGTTTCATCAATCTACATTCATAAATAAGCGATGTATACCATATTTTAATTATTCTACATAAGAATAACATGGGAGATGAGTACGCAGGTTTGCTGCAACAAGGAGCACAACAAATGGTTTTTTTATGCAAGTATCAATATAACTCAACAAGAGGTGAAACTGCATACCGAATTTTATTAATTTATGTTCATAATTAAGGGAGCCAAAAGATTTGACTTATTCTCCATAACATGGGGGCTCAGTACGCAGGTTTGCTGCTACGGGAAGTATCAGTGAAAACTGCTTTTTTGTGCAAACAAAAATAGACTATAACCATATGAAGCCACATACCAAGTTTCATTAATATTTGTTTATTAATAGGCGAGATAAAAATTATACTCGTTCGCCATAAGGTTAACATTGGGCAAAGTACTTTGTTTAGCACTTTTAATATCTTGGTAACCAATTGACGTAGAGCGATGATCAAAATACCAAATAGTTTTTTTGAAGCTAAATTTAATGGTCTAAACAAAAGTTTGGGTTTGAAAAGAATTACATGTAAAAAGTTCAAAAAACCCATTTTTGGAGTAAAAAAAACGCTTTGAAATAGAGCGACCTGTATAGTTCTCGAACTCATGAAAATAGATCCTGCCTTACACGTTTGCACCAAATTTCATCAACATCGGACCATTTTTACGAAAGTATCGTGCCTACGGACACACACACACACACACACACACACACACACACACACACACACACACACACACACACACACACACACACACACACACACACACACACACGCACGCACGCACACACGCACGCACGCACGCACACACACACACACGCACACACGCACGCACGCACGCACACACACACACACACACACGCGCGCACGCACACACACACACACACACACACACACACACACACACACACACACACACACACACACACACACACACACATATATATGTATGTATACATATATATGAATTTGAACGAATGGTGTTTTTGGCATCTGAGGGCCTCAAAACGAAAAGTTATCATGGTCCCGGGCCTAGGTCTTGTCATGCCGACTACGGTAATAGCTTCTTTCCTATAGGGGAAATTCGCTAAAAGAAAACGTTTAAGCGTAACGTAAAGTTGTTTTTTCCCGGTACATACCGGGTGTCCCATAAAGGTCCCCCCTCTTAATTTTTGAACAGCTGTACATTTTCAAAAAATCCTTGGTAAATGTTACTAGCATAAGTCAAAGTATGTTTATAAGTGGTTAAGGGTTTCAACCCTCACCCCTAAATAGGGGTTTCTGGGGTAGTTTTAGCGAATTTTCCCCATAGAGAAGAAGCTATTACCGTATTCGGCATGGTAACATCTAGGCCCGAGACCATGATAACTTTTTGTTTTGAGGTCCCCAGACCCCAAAAACACCATTCGTTCGAAACTGTATATATATGTGTGTGTGTGTGTGTGTGTGTGTGTGTGTGTGTGTGTGTGTGTGTGTGTGTGTGTGTGTGTGTGTGTGTGTGTGTGTGTGTGTGTGTGTGTGTGTGTGTGTGTGTGTGTGTGTGTGTGTGTGTGTGTGTGTGTTCGTGAGCACGATAACTCTCGTAAAAATGATCCGATTTTGATGAAATTTGGTATAAACGTGTAAAGTAACATTTATTGAAAACCAGCCAGATCGCTCCATTCAAAGGGGTATTTTGGGGGGGTTTGTACCCCAAAAATGGGGTTTTCGAATTTTGTACATACAATTTATGAAATAGTCAAATTTTAATTGTTACCATTAGATTCAGCTTAAAAAAAAACTAACAATTTTGTGTTTTGATAATTTCTCTACGTCAATTGGTTACCGAGATATTGAAAGTGCCAAACACGGTACGTTGTCTAATGTTATTCTTATGGAGGAAAAGACAAATTTTATATCTCGCTTATTTATGAACGTATACTGACGAAACTTGGTATATAGCTTCATCTGGTTGTCTATTGATATTTTCTAAAAAAAATTGTTTTTTTCCAAAGGCTCCTGTAGCAGCAAACCTGCGTACTCAGCCCCATGTTATTCGTATGGATAATAATTAAATGCTATGTCTCCCATACTTATGAACATAAATGAATAAAAACTGGTATATGTCTTCACCTAGTTGAGTTATATTAATATTAGCATCAAAACCCATTTTTTGTGTTCATTGATGCAACAAACCTGCGTACTCAGCCCCAATGTTATTCTTATGGAGAATCATTAAAATTGTATATATTGCTTATTTGTGAATATATTTTTATGAAACTTGGTAAGTGGCTTTGTGTAGTATTAAGACATTTATATCTCCATTGTAAATTCGCTGAGTATGCAGGTTTGCTAAAACGGGGGTATTTATTTTTTTAATAGCAACCCCTATCAAGCTGCATTTTATTTTAAAGTTTTAAAGGGGATAAAAATATAAAATGAATGACGGAAACTAGACTTCTCTATGTTTATTCAATATAATGTTATGGCCAGCCAAAAATGTATTGATTGTTATTTAAACTGCTAAGATTCGCCTCCTTACCAGAAATCAGATACAAAGTGGGCAAATCCAACTTTCCCTTGATAAAACCTTTGAACAAAGACCATTTAAAGTGAAAACAAGTAATTTTAAAACCTTCTTTATTTTTGCCAAGAGGTGAATGAAGTCCTTAAAAAACAGAACCAATACATTTTTGGCTGGCCATAACATTAGATTAAATAAACATAGAGAGGTCCAGTTTGCGGCATCCAATTTATTTTTTAATCCTCTCTAAAATTATATGCAACTATTTAAAAAAAGTGGTTGCTATTTAAAAAATTAAAACTATCCCAAGCAACCCCTATTTAGGGGCGAGGGTTGAAACCCTTAACAACTTAAAAAAATACTTATGCTAGTAACATTTACCAAAGATTGTTTGAAATTTAACAGACGTTCAAAAGTTAAGGGGGAGGAACTTTATGGGACACGCGGTATATAGTAGTAACGTTTTTTACTGAGGCATCATTTAAAACAAAAAAAGTCTTTACTTTCTTCAATAGTTAATCTCATCACTTCAATTTTATTACAGAACTTCTAATTCCTAGGCTATACATTTATTTTTTTTAGTGTACTTTAAAAATGAACTTGACTATGTCACGAATTCTCTCTTACGAACCATTTGCAATTTTGAACGTATTTTTCCAATAAAATAATTTGATATCAATGACTAAACCTAAAATTAATTACTATACGTTAGGCTACGTCCGAGAGGTGTACTACAGTCAATCGAAGATAGGTAAATATACTTATAATTTAACATAAGCTAAACATTTAAAGTACATGAAATAACTTATATTTTGCATGTCCAATTTATTAATTCAACCTTAAAAGTCCATGTTAAACCATTTAATTTCTTTTCTTGGTTACGCAAGTGACATTTTTGCGGAAACTTTGTTAGAGGACATTGGTCCAAATCCCTCAGTACATTAACAAAGTACCACAGCACAGCACAGTAGTATTATAGAAAGTCAGTATTTTTTGGTAAAGTTGCTTACTGCAAATTTATATGGCGGCCAGTCTTCATTCCCAAGTTTGAGTGGTTGGTCATTTTTCACACTGAAAGTTAAAAAAATATATTTTTCATTACTCTACACACGAAAGTACACTTTCTAAACGTAAAATGAGCTAAGAAAATAGGATATTCCCGCTACTGCACGGCAAAATTACATAACGTTAACTTTCTGTGCGTTTGTGGTGCACGGAAAGTAACCGTTATGGGATTTTGCGGTGCAGACCGATCAGCTGTTGCATTAGGCCGATCAGCTGTTGCATTATTTGCTGTTGCATTGGTACATACGCACGGAAACTCAGCGTTATGAGTTCGGTTTTTTTTCTTGATACTAAATTGAATAAACAAAAATATTCATGTTGTTTACAAGTTTTTCGATATCGTAATGAAAAATAATGTTCAATACTTGTCTCAAAAGTGCCATTGCGGGGCTCGATAGCTTTTTCCACGCTCGGCTTCGCCTCGCGCGTAAATGCAATCCCTCCCCGCAATAAGTCACTTTCGAGACTAGTAATGAAAACTACTATTGCCCCTTTATAGTCAGTAAAAATTTAGTTTTCCCAAGGTCTGCATATGACGAATTTCTAAATTAATTACTCGCGTAAACGAGATAATTATGTTATTTGTAGATATGTAGTTTTAATTTGGTTACGCTATGTCTAAAAGAGGGCCTTCATTTTAGGTCGATATTTCAAGTTTGAATCTATAAATGTATTTATGTATCATCGTTTTCAATTATTATGCTTCTAAAAGTAAACTACCTGCATCAGTTAATAAGAAAATGTATTAAAGATGTGTAGTAATATTTATAACCTTTTGTGAATGAAGAAACGTTTTAGTTGTTGGGAGATCAGAGTGTAGATTGATTCTAATTATTAGTTCAAGAAATCAACCTTTAATTTAGTATGGTGCTAGAATGAACCATACCATGACGCCATGGGGCCAGGATGATGATGACGGTGATGTTATTTATGAAAAAGACTTATGGTCAGCGTTTACCTATCATTAATAGGAATTATAGACTCACAAATATGTGTACAAAGACCTTGTTTGAACTACTGTCATCGATATTTACCTCATATTTAACTATTTTTAATGTTTAATAATTCCCCTCTATAAATATTATGTGTCTTCAAATATCGACTGCCAAGGATAAATTATCAAGAGCGTATTTAATTTACTAAGAGCTTTATAATATACGCAAACAAAGAAAACGCATTACATTTGTAACCCAAACATATTGAAACCAGATTAAATAGTTTCCCTTGAAGCATGATTTTGTAGAAGCCATTCGGATTTATAATGCCTAAAGTGTACAAACCCTTCATCTGACTATCTCAAATTTGTAATAATTAACACTCTAAGCCAAAATTTGTATGTGCAAAATTTAAAAAAAGTTTGGTCACTATTCACGTATGTTTTTAAAATATAACGTCAAATCTAATTAGTGAGAATCTATAACAAGTCCAAACCTGTGAAGATTATTAAACTGCAAAAACAAAATTTATCTTTAATCCTAAAGGAATCCAATAAGTCCGGATGGATAGTCTCGGTATACGTAATGGTTCCAACTGAAGCCAATTACTGGCCAGAACGATCCGTGTGGCGGCATAAAGATAAAACCGCTCCACAGCGGCGCAAAGTAGGGGCCCAGCCGCAGCCGCAGCCGCCCAATTAAAACTGAGGACAAGCTGCGGTTCCCCGAGTCCGGTGATAATTACTTCCTTGAGACCGGCACTGAACATTTTCCCTAATTTACATCTTTATTAACTAGCAAAAATCCCTGTTGTTTATTAACAAAACTCGTTAACAATGTAAGCCCTATGCACTTAAAATCCTTTAACTGAGGAGTCCTATATTGAAAAAAAACTATTTTCACAGTGTTTAAACGACATAATCGAATCGACGCATGAAATTGTTAAATGAACAACAAATTTGACTTAAACAGTATTACATCTAATGCTGATGACAAATTATGACACAACAAAACAATACATACACAAATATAAAACAACCTTGTCTGGTGTGGATGCGTAGAGTTATCACCGGTTTGTGTGAGAATATACATAATCAAGAAGGATTGTCAGTATTAAGGAGTTTTCTGATAAGTTAGATGTTTGTAAACAGTTTATGTTTCGTGATGGATTAGTCTCTAGATAAAAAATAGCTATATAAAGGGTTATTTTACTTGTGCCGTCAGTTGATCTTTTGTAGTTTAAAAATAACTACAGTTGTTTCATGATCGTTGAGCACATCTTCAGGAGTCATGACACCCTATGGGCTATGGGCTATGGGCGCCGCACCGCGTGCACGGAATTTGTTCGCTTGACCAAGTTTTTAAAAATTAAATGTTAATGTGGCGTATTGGTGCGAATTTTGTGTTTTGTATGTTTTCAAATATTGTGACAAACTCAACCAAAAGTAATGTGTGAGTTTTGATTTTCGCAACCTGAAGATGTGCTCAACGAGCACGAAACAGCTGTGGTTATTTTTAAACTACAAATGATCAATTAACGGTCCAGGTAAAATAAACCTTTTTACAGTTTATGTTTGAAAAAGGTTTTTAAACTTCATATGTAACGCTATTAATAACATAAATCGCGTTATATTTGTAGGTCATGTATTATATTATTTGTATATACGCTGGCGGTTAAAAATAAATCTTTCACGATTACACTCAAACAAACTTATGATTTTTTCGCCCCCATCGCTTTAAACCCTGCAAACACATTCCCCACTGACGGACGTAATGGGCCCTTACACAATACCCAGGCCTATAGTGGAGCTTACATTTATTTTATTTTCATCGCGAATCCCGCTTCAGCGAGCACGAGAAGAGGCAACGATTCGCGAGCGCTTAACGGCAGCCGTCAAAAGATGAAAAGACGAATGGACACTTACCCACCAAACGGCTCATTTTATGTCGAGGTTAATCACGTGTGAAAAGAGTGAGTAAAATATTTTGCAGTCGGCTACAAAGTTGGTTCCCCGCCGTTCCACATTAGCTCCCGGGGTAAAAGAGCGTGAGACTTTTTTGACTTCGGCCATCATTGTGAAGCCATATTTTGAAATAAACCGGGTCCGGGGCCCTCCTTGAAGCGACGTCTACATCTCAGTTTGACACATTTACGCCCCGTTACAAAACCGACCCCCAACACCTCGCCCCCTAGCTCCGGCTAGACTATTTTCGAAATGTCTTCATTTTACTTATCTACACATGCGAGCTAATTTATGAGAGAGGGCTGCAATAGAGGGATCGTATTTCAAAACGTTTCTACTGTTAGGGCTGTGGGACCTGAGATCCCATTTTGTTTGGATTTCAACCCCCTTTTATGCAGTCGTAACTCTAAATGAGATGTATCTTTGACACTGTCGGCGTTCTTAAAAATCTTTTGCCCTTACAGGGATTTCCTTTTTTCTTTACGGTTGCCTTTTGTGACAAAATTCTATGTTTATTAAACTCATAGGACTCCAGACCACAATTCATTCGACTGTCACAAATCCTGTCACGAGTTAGCCTATATATTTAACAGGCTGTAAAAGTAAAACTTTAGTCTCGTTCGAGAGAAATCAAAAATTATGTATAACTCCAATTATATTCAATAACATTTCAAAATATAAATTAATATTACCTAATATGTTATTATTTATACTATTATTCTGCTAGTATTTAGAACGCGTTTACGTATGCCGGTAACGGTAACAGAGGTTATATAACGGCCAGTAGCACTTCCGCACTCGAGTCTGTGTCGGTAACCGGTTTTAGTCGTAAGCTTTCATCGTATTCAACTGCCAGTATACAGTATAGACATATAGATTATATCAGTCTCCACCTATCGATTGCACACCCCAGTGTGTCGGTGTCATTACTAATGACCACATAAACCCACAATAAAAGTGGAATAGGCAACGTGAATCACAGGTTCTTTATGAACAAGGTTTATTGGACGAAACGAAGTGAGTCCTTATACGTGAGTTGCGAGTTTTTTTGAAGTCGAAGTAGTGTAACGCTAACTACATTTTGGCGGTTAAATGGATTGTCATGAAATTTGTAGGGCAACGTTTTGATTATTTAATGATTCTAATAAATTATAAACGGAGAATTAATCTTATATTTTAATAATTATTAGTTTTTTAACTGAACTATATTCAGTAGCTGATATGGTTCATGTGGTGAAGTTTTAGAACTGTCAAAAATTCAGTTGGATTGCTGGTGTCAAATTGTCAAATTTCAATTTCATGCTTGAGGTTGAGGTTATGTATAGTTTGATTGATTCTTATAATTGATCTACACCTTCCTATTCTTCTACGAAACGTGACTTTTAGTTTCTTAATAATAATTTTATTGATGTTACTTAGTAAATTCATAGTTTTCACAGATGTAAACTTTCTGTAAATACGACTGTGCTTTGAAATAGGATGTTAAAATACGAAAGTCTCATTATTGGCGAGAACGTCAACATTTTTAGGTGGGGAAATTACAAACATTTAAGAATAATCATACCGATGTACCCTTTACATCGATATTTGTAATAAAATTAAGAAGATGAGTGCAGGCCTAGACCTATTTCAACCTAATTTATGGTGTTGTCGATATATTTTAAAATCTGTCTTCACAGTTTCAATTGGTTGGTTTGGTGTAATGAAGGCTAAACTGTATCCCATGACACAAACTTATTTACCTTCCATTTAATATAGGTAGGTCTGTGATATTGTTGTGTAACTTTCTTCTAATGAGCTATGTCAGATCAGTCAGTAATCTCAAACTGGTCAAGATACATATATATATCACAATATTCTTATTTTAGCCTTACCATAAGTTTATTCTATCTTTAATTAGAAATTCTCTAAAAGGTCAATTTGATCAAAGGCATATATATATATATATAGTATTTAACTTAAATCTATTCATATGTCAAGTTGCTTTACAAACATAAATTATTGGTTATCAGCAAGATTGTATGCTAGGTTATAGCTGATTTGAATTTGAGGCCTTTCAAGTTGCTTAAAAACAAGAGAAAATGAAATTCCAATTCAAGATTAATAGCATCGCCGTATTGCAATCATATTATTGGATCGCAACCAACGCTGATCACATCGCATTAATGGGTCAATATTGTATAAAACCAATGTTTAATAAACTTAATGATTTGTGACTCAATCATGCAAAGCCCTTCTCATGGAGTAACACCACACCGGCAACCTTAAGAATCACTTGTTTAGGCCTATCTCCGACTGTCTTCATGAGAGAGCATTGCAAGATTGAAATATAAGACAAATTGAATTCTCCTAAGAATGTAAACCCGAGTAATGAAGTAAGTTAATGATGCACACATTACAGTTAACAATGCAATGTTAGGTATCGGTTTTATGACCGTATTTGTCTAATTTGCTGATATGATGTCAAACAGTAAGGGAACAGCCCGTTTTTCATGCATTTCATGGCGAGTTTCCTTGGTGAAACCCACCATGTCCAAACGAATTTTGATTTCCTCTTTGTTAGGCCTATGTGTTTATTTTAATACAATACAGTAGACCCTCTCTTAACTGACCCCGGATCAACCACCGCTGTGGACCTGTGGATGACCGGATCAACCTGTGGATGCACAGTGGATGGGTCGACGGTAGAGTGGTGATAGTTAAATTCAAAGGATACGGTGCGTAAAAAATGTCAAAGATACCTTTTATATTGCCATATCGCGATAAAACCGTATTGCAAGCCAAATTTGTAATAATAGGAAATAAATATAATTATGCTAATATGATTCAGTCCAGCACTCTAAGCCTGAAAATAGATTTTTCATTTACATCTATTGCTTAATTGCATTCCAATTCTGTAGTTTTACTAATCACCACTTACAGTACGTGTACTACAATCTAAGACATTCTCTCGGTTATGTCTGTGACGTCAGGTTTTTTTCTTTAGGAAAGCAAAGACGAACTTGAGTCTGTGGGTGGGTAGTTCGCCTCCGCTCATGTTATTTCAGCTGATTATTTATGTTGTAAAATTATAAGGTGAGATGTTCATCCATCACATATGGTCAGTGTGAAGAGCATTATTACTGCATTTGTTACTGCAGTAGCAACAGCGTATGCAAGTAATATTTTTTTCGAAGATACCTTCTAAAACATTTGTCAAACATTTATCCAAAAGCGATTTGGGAAAATCCTGATGGTTAAAAAATGCCAAATACAGACAGTTTTCCTTTTTTTAAACTTGCAGATGAACACAGGATTACCTTGTTGAGACAATTAAAGGCTGGCCGCGATAAAGTTTTGGCATTTATAAGCTGGTGCTGGGTTACACGAATATCCTATTCTACCCGAAACAGAGCGACATAAATGGAGTAAAAAGACTTTAACACACTTGGAAAAACCTAGGTACGTTATTTTTGGATTACAAACAGATAGAAGAAGTAAAATAACAGGTGATCCGACATCATTTGATGATTGTAAACTCAAAAACTGTAAACTATACCTTAACTCCCAATTCTTTCCATGTGATGATTTAAACATATCATTCAATAAAACCCGATATAGTATTCTATACGATATTTATGCTAGATTTCAATCATCTTTCTTCGGTAAAAAAACACGCCTCTACTCACCAACGCAGTTCAATTCAAAAGCTCCTATCGTGGTTATCGATTGTTCTAAACAAAATGAATCTGTAAAGTCATCAAGTGTAGATATTAAGTTGGAAATGGAGTTTGAATCTAACATACCTGCTAATACAACTGCATATTGTTTGATTCTTCACGATAAATTTGTAACGTACACACCTCTAACAGGTATTGTAAAGATTGTTCTGTAGGTCTATGGATGGGGAAGGGTATATATAGCGCGCACTACAAGAGGGGTTCAGTTGAACAGCGTTTGCGGTTGAAACAACATCTACTACAGTCGAGATGACCTCTGTAGTAAAGGAGCAGAACAATGCAGAAAAGGAAGGTTTGGTGCAAAACGAAGACTTTTTCATCAAAGACAATGAAGAGGAATTGGACGAGTTTCTAAATTTTCGCAATGAAGAAGTAAAGTCAGATAACGCTTCAACATCTAAGTCGACTTTAAACAGGAAGATAAATTCTGAAAACGACATCCCTTTAAACATACTGACATATATTTTTCTTCGCTTACTATATCCAATCTCAAGATGTATGACTTAAGGCATAGCAATAGATTTCGTTAAGGACTTGGGTTATACACCTAATGCGATTTTAAACCAAGGACCTAAAATGTTCTTTTTTTCAGATGCCGCATGGGATTAATTTCTTAAACACTTTCACCTCCTCAAATGTTATTTGGCAAAGAACATGTTTAGAAAAAGACAGCTATTCGACTATTAGAATGTGACATTGAAATCGACATTTTAAAATGTCGCGGGGAACAGCAAGTACGGTTTAGAGACCTGACAAATCATGATTACAAACTGACACTGGAAGAATTCTACGTTTTGAGTTGGGCAGCTTCACCTATAACCAGGTGTATGAAACAACTTGTATTTTCAAGCACTGTTTGGTAAAAGACTATTTGGTAGATGCGACTGAACAACATCCCGATGCTCAAATTCCTTACGGTCCAATAGACACATCTATTTTTAACCGAATACCTTATGAGGTTGATATGTGAAGATGCCTAAAAGAGCATGAGCAAAAAGTTAATGAACAAAAGATTAAAGAAGAAGAAAAGGTTAAACAAAGGAAGAAAGTTTAAAAAAGAAGAATAAATTGTACAAAATGAAGAAACAGAAAACGTTTTAACTGAAACGGCTTAAAAAACTAAAAGAAGTTCATGGGGTACCCATTCTTTCGGAGGGGTGTAAAAACATCCTCGAGCCTCGCTGGCCTAACTTTGAGCGGCTTGTATATCGGTTCAAGAGGTAACGGGTTCAATTCCTAAGGCACCCACGTGACTTTGAGAGGTTTGGACCGTTGTCCTATAACAATGATATAAATTCAAAATACCACTGTTATAAACAAGCAAAAGAAAACTGAATTTAAAATTATTGATGTACCAATTAAATGTTCCGCTGTGAAACTAAATTACATAGTGATGTTGACGATGACAATGATGATAATGTATTTACAGGAACACAACATGATAATTCTGATTTCATAGTAAAAAATTCATTAATTTTACCAACAATTTTAACGATTTCAATAATATATAATTAATAATATAATAGTGCGATTATGCCCTTTTCCGGTAAAAAACCTTGTATCTGCAAATATGGACCAAAGTAGCCGCTTTCCTTATCATAAATGTATCTAGCTATTCAAAGATTCCCCAAATTTTTTAACTTGAACCAAGAAGTAATTCGACAACAAATAGCAATGTTTTATATCTTTTACAGTTTTATTTTATGAAACCCCAAAGAGCACTTGCGAACGAACGAATGAAAAAAATTATGATTTTAAAATTCACAGGATTAAATTTAAACTATATACATCGGAAGTCAGTTTCTAAAGTTTTGTGTTGGAAAAGTTGTTAATGAAATGTTAAAATATATATAATATACAACAGAAAAAACTTTTTTTTCGAGGGACATGGAAACGAAAAGTTATTTTAGTCCCCGGCACAAGACAGCCTTACATTGTATAACCATTCTGTTTTTGGAATGCACACATTAAATACGTTTATGTTAACCCATGTCTTGTGATTGTGCTGATTATGCTCCTTAAATTAACTATCTAGGACAACCTACCGATATTCTATTACGGTTAAACAATTAGCTTAGCCGTAGCAACGCAGTAACATAGAAAACCTAAAGGACCATAGATAAAATCTACGTGGTTCATTCGATAACTCAATACAATACGAGTGCCGGTTTCTGTTTTTATTACAGCTAACAATTGGTCGTAACAAGTACATATCGCGGAAAGCCAACATTTTATGTGGTTGTATTAAATCACAGCACCTGGTTTGGAGCTCATTAAAAAAGCACTGGCATAAGAATTGGATTCTGTATCTCGTTATTCACTCATTGAATGAACATTGTCTGATTTTTGCAGTTGATCCACTATTTTTGGTAAGTGGAATAAAACTACAAGCTATATATATATATATATATATATATATATATATATATATATATATATATATATATATATATACACACTATTATTCATTTGATTTAGTGTTATTAAACCAATGAGAATATAAGTGTTGATGCGCTTAGTGTATTGTGTAAAAAACATGCGATTGCTATAGTTTTAAGTCATAACAATAGACCGTCTGCGAGGTCCAGGACTGAATCGCGTCTGCTTCAGTCGCAGCTGAAATACCTGACGCTCCTACAATTTAATACATATTCATCAGAACCTGTTTTCTACAGGATCGTACAAATGGCGTGTGAAGCAAATCGGTAATTCCTTAATAAACCAAACCATTATTTTCTTAGTGGGCATGCTTAGTAAGTTATAATCATTCTCTTAAGAGTTTTATTTTTTATTAATTTCTACGGTGAAACACAATTTACAAATATTTAAATAGAAATATGAGCATATTACTGTACTTTAAACACGAAGTACATGCAGATATATCTAAGCAACAAAGTAGGCCTAATTTGGTAGGACAAAGTACTGAATCAACTTCCCAGATCATCGCAATTAACTAATTGTACATACATTTCTAATAACTAAAATTCTACCAGCAAAACGGGCTACTAGCTAGGGGTTCAAGGAACAATATCAAGCTACTACTAAGGATAGGCAGTCTAGCTAAACGACATCAAAAATGTAATTATAAAATATGTATACTGTAGAAAAACGCTACTAACAAAGTTTACATATAAATAGTACAATAAATACTGTGTATCAAGATGAAACGACAAAACAAAATTGGAATTGAGTAAACGCGTTAAAACTCAAATACCATAAGAATAACTGTGTATAGTAATAGTAATTAATTGCTTTATATTATTTATTGTAACAAATTAAATAGCTTTAAATATGATAACTTAATGCAATATAATTCCAATATTAATCTTAAACACAATTGCGTGGCCATTAAATAAATAACTAGAACTAAGTGTAGACATAAATGATTTTAAAATATGTATAATTATTATAGGACAATGTTCTAGATACTACAAATGCAACAATAAGTAAATAAACTTTTTTTTATTTCTATTAATCTTTTCATCATGAAACAGAAGAATAAAATAGAATCCTAATACAGAACAATAGATAACATGAGCCGTATGATAACATTAGATAACATGATTTCTAATGGTTCTAGAATAGAATGATGAAAAGTACAAAAGCAAGTGCTTGCTTCCTGAAGGTTTTAAGGATCAATCCAAAGAAATCTAACTGCACAGAACTCCTGAAAAACATGAGACAAAGCAGGGTGCTGTGGTGGGCATAAGCAGTTTAATGATAATGCTTGGAAAATGTCTAGACCAAACGAGTCCTATGTGGAATATCGATGAAGAAGTTCAGGACAGTATACTAAGCCAACTTCAAACAGAACGATTAGGTCCATGGCAGTCCTTCTAGAAGAAATAGAGAGAAGCATGTGTCGACTATATAGCAATCTCATGAATGACGACATCAAGGTAGTTCAAAGCACTTAAGACACCCGCCAGCCGAAAAAAATGTTGAGGGAGTTGCAGAGGCCGATCTGATGGGGTGCCCAAATAGCAGTAAACCTATACTCTAGGATAGGACTACGAGTGCTACGGACAGAACCATTGAGTAGTTTTCTAATAAGAACCAAATTTTAATTTTAGCAATTTATTCGCTCTATGAAACTCGATTTCATAAATCGGAACGCATTTGAGAAGAAGGAACGACTTCTTGCTGGTGACCTCGGAAATGAGAAGTGCATTTAACCGGGTGTTTGGGTGTCGGCACTTTGTGTATTATGCTAAACAAGCCCCTCATAAAGCGGAACAAAAACAGTCTAGTGAGTTTACAACACAGGGAAAGGAAAGGGTGAGTGAATACCCCAATAAACAAAAGTCCCATCTGCATGGGCTAGAGTGATCTATGGGACACTCTTCCGGCGGCCGACTACGACTGGTTCCGTGGTTCCTGTCACCCATGAGAAAGAAATGTGGAGGATTGTTTTGCATTTCCCTTTTGAAAATAAACAACTGAAGTCTTGGGCATTGAACTTTTCGGATTGGAACAATAATACAATTGTTGGTTTTTGAATGTCTATAGATCTAGGATTTTCTATACTAGTTTTCTGTTCAGTAAACATTATTTTTTTAACTTAAAACAACTCTTGGAGGTTTATTAAGAAATATAAAGATAGTTTTTATTTATAAAGAAAAAAATCGTTATTAAATGTGTTGTTATTAATGCTATTTGCAACAGCATTCAGCTTTCATTTCTCCCATGGTTATACATTTTACCAGTTATAATTTTTCGATTAAAAACGTTGTTCTTGAAGCATGTCTCTTTGAGTAGGAATCTGCTCCAATGCATAATCAATAATTATATTAAAATATAAATATATAATATAATATTAGTAATTAATATATCATAATAAATATTAATATTAAACACTAATTTTATATAATCCATATTTAAAAATATTGAGGATCAGTGACGATGATCAAAATGACTACACCAACTCCTTGCTACTTAGTTTTCACTGCACCCTACAGAAGAAATATTCGCCGTCAAGTGGAAATTCTATCGTGGAATAGTTAGAAACTCTTTAGAAAATCGTAAATGATAAAAGGTCAAACACATTTGTACAGCCTCTAAATACCATCTATAAATCCTTAAGGTTTTCAATTAATGATCGAAATGTCCGAAAGGTCTTAAGACGCGACGTTTAGTTCAAAAATACTGTTGATTAATACATTGTATCATTAAGAAGTTGATAATGATGAAAATGTAGTTCAGTTTGAGCACAGTCTGTTATAGGCCCATCAAACGGTGGCAGATCTACTTCATCTGGTTTATGGACCATACGGCCTACCTACTCCGCTAAAAGCCGGTATTATAGGGCGGTATAGGCACGTTGCTCACATCACTGGTTACTCTGCCTTCTCTTATTGAGGATAATACCAGCACCTTTAGTTTAATTATAAGACTGATTTGATGTTCTTAGCCCCACCCATGCTCCAAATAATACTGAAGAGAATTATTACCTTTCTTCTTCTTGTTTACCTATATTAATATGAAAGCCAAAGCCCTGGGTTGTTCATCACTAATTCTCCAACATCCCGAGAGAGGTGACATTTTGTATACTGATTCTTATGTTTAAAACGGGAAGAGTGAAGAGGTTTGATTCCGAGTTGCATTTAGGGCTCTTTTTATATTATAATTTTTAATAGCATTTTTACATTGTTTTCTTAACATCTATTAGGACGGAGTTAATTCGATAAAATGCTTATACCTTAAATTGCGCGAATCCAAATGATGTCAAGAAATTTAGGTGATCTAAATATGGTAAGACCTCAAAATACACGCCACCTTCAGTGGATAAAGTATTAAGATATCAAGCGGGTTAATATAACCATATTTGAATAAACTAGTCTAAGAATCCATTTGAAATAGGTTACGTGATTCAACCATCGAAATAATTATCACTTGTAATGATTAAAGCCATATTTATTCAGCAACTCGCACGGTCACGAGGAAAGGCTTGTGTTTGGTCGAATCGGAACCCGGTTAGTGGGCAATTAAACCGGCTCAAGATAAAGAATAATGAAAGCAGACACAGTAAAGATTAATTCGCGTGCGTGGTTGGAAATTAGAGAACCACCATATTTTAGGCGCGGGGTTTCTTATCGTTGCCACACGCAAGCTTCCGTCGTTGAAGAAGTAGAACTATCTGCTCTATAGCAATTACTATTGAAGCAATCGTTTGTATTATATATTACCTTTACAGACCACAGCATTGAATAACATATTACAAATCGATATTGAATTCCGTCTATCTATTAGTATAGGTATTAAAAGGCATTTGACTATCCGGAAGACCCTATTTAAATTGATTGACCATTACAGTAAGCAAATAATTATATATTTTGTATGAGATGTTCATACCACCATATTTTTGAATGTACTAAAGCCGTCAGTGTCAAATACATAAGTACATAGTCTCTTTTTATATGTACTGTACTAACACAGTCCCCTCTTGAAGTAAACTTTGAATTATACTTTGCCTCCTGACGCGTGTGGACAATACTGTAGTAGCTCATTATGAGTGGATGTCTATAGATTTGTTCTGGACTTTGACCAGGAAGGTGTTACAATTATTTTTCTATCCAAACTGTTCAAGGTCTCAATTATGAGGCAGAATTCCGTTGTGAAATTGGTCAATTTAGAGATATGTATGCAGTGGATAAGAGACGTCAGAGTCTTAGATAGAGACTGAGTTTAACCTAGATGTATCAGAATATTTTCATACATAATTCCTCCCGCATTAATCCTCCTTACCGTTCAACATTTTAAGAGCAAGTTTGATGCCTTATGATATACTTGATGCACAAGCCCTTTTACTTCAGCTACGTTCATTCGTATATCTGTTTATTGTGTTAAAAATTATTAGCAACTCACAGAGTAAAGTTGTTGACTATTTAGCCATTATTTTAGTGAATTTCACTTACAGGGAAGGAGCTTTTACCTTAGTCAGCATGGACCTTAGATTTACCTTAGATCAAGGCACAGGACTAGGATAAATTTTCGTTTTGAAGAACCTACATCCCAAAAACACCATTCGTTCGATTTTGTTGTTGTTACTTTCGTAAAAGATGTCCAATCTTGATTAAATTTGGTAAAAACGTTTAACACAGCATCTATTTTCAGAAGTTTTGAGACCATATATATCGTATCACCCAAAGGATGTTTTGTACCCACAAAATTTGTTTTTTGATTTTCGCATGGAATTGTTTTTATTACAAATTTTAGTTTGCACCTTTAGATTTAGCTTAAAAAACCAACAACTTTATTGATCTACGTCATTTGGTTACTAAAAAATAGGAAAATAGGGTACTGCGTTATAAAGGGTACCACAATGTAAAGGAGGGAAAATAAAAATATGGAAATGCCAAGATTGACTGTTCCATGTCAATCTATGCCTCTCGGTCTTTAGGCATAGACTGCCAATACACACGGTTTATGCATAGGTGCATGGAGTCAACGTTGTTAAGGTTGTTGTTCTTTATTTTTACATTTGTATTGACACAAATTCTTACCTAGAGCCATTACATCAGTTTATGGAAACTGGATCGTTTACTAAAAGGTTTATTAGTTTAGATAAGAAAACCATTGCTTGCATACTTAATGTTGGTAGGCAAGTTAATCCATTAGGGAGAGGAATACAGCACATAGCACAAAAAGATATTTAAAATATTCATTATATGTATTCACGAATGTTATTTATTTTTTATTAAGTTACAAGGGACTGAGCTTTGCTGGAGAATGTTACACAGTTTGATTAGTATAGATAAAAAGATCCTAGAGAGATGTATACTGCACATATTACTTACAAGTTTGTCATTTTTTATGTATGACTTGTAAAAAATGCAGCCCACTATAGTAGAAAAGACTAATCAAATAACTGCGAAACTGGAAGATTTACACAAATGATGTCTTTTTGATTGAGCTAACCAATCATTTTAAATTTGTTAGTAATACTGAGGTAGTACATGTAATCATTAAGGTCCAGCACATGGTCCCTAAGCATGTAACCGCAGTAACCGCAACCGACGACAAGTGCCATCGGCCGAGATGAGTCCAGAAATGAAGCTATAGTCGCCCACGCGCCCAGACCACAATTACAACTTTAGTATGCAATTAACCACTTTAGTACCATAATAATAATTACATCGTCGAGAGCCTTGTAAAAAAAGCATTCGGGCGGCAACTGTTGTTTATTGTGTGTTAACAGGTGGAGTGATATATGGAGTTAATGACTCATCAGCTTCCGAGACACATCCCGCACCTGTGCAGCGCCGTGCGATAGCTCCGATACCTTCTCGGACTTTACAACATCAGCTTCCGAGACACATCCCGCACCTGTGCAGCGCCGTGTGATAGCTCCGATACCTTCTCGGACTTTACAACATCAGCTTCCGAGACACATCCCGCACCTGTGCAGCGCCGTGCGATAGCTCCGATACCTTCTCGGACTTTACAACATCAGCTTCCGAGACACATCCCGCACCTGTGCAGCGCCGTGCGATAGCTCCGATACCTTCTCGGACTTTACAACATCAGCTTCCAAGACACATCCCGCACCTGTGCAGCGCCGTGCGATAGCTCCGATACCTTCTTGGACTTTACAACATCAGCTTCCGAGACACATCCCGCACCTGTGCAGCGCCGTGCGATAGCTCCGATACCTTTTCGGACTTTACAACATCAGCTTCCGAGACACATCCCGCACCTGTGCAGCGCCGTGCGATAGCTCCGATACCTTCTCGGACTTTACAACATCAACTTCCAAGACACATCCCGCACCTGTGCAGCGCCGTGCGATAGCTCCGATACCTTCATGGACTTTACAACATCAGCTTCCGAGACACATCCCGCACCTGTGCAGTGCCGTGCGATAGCTCCGATACCTTCTCGGACTTTACAACATCAGCTTCCGAGACACATCCCGCACCTGTGCAGCGCCGTGCGATAGCTCCGATACCTTCTCGGACTTTACAACATCAGCTTCCGAGACACATCCCGCACCTGTGCAGCGCCGTGCGATAGCTCCGATACCTTCTCGGACTTTACAACATCAGCTTCCAAGACACATCCCGCACCTGTGCAGCGCCGTGCGATAGTTTCGATACCTTCTCGGACTTTACAACATCAGCTTCCAAGACACATCCCGCACCTGTGCAGCGCCGTGCGATAGCTCCGATACCTCCTCGGACTTTACAACATCAGCTTCCGAGACACATCCCGCACCTGTGCAGCGCCGTGCGATAGCTCCGATACCTTCTCGGACTTTACAACATCAGCTTCCGAGACACATCCCGCACCTGTGCAGCGCCGTGCGATAGCTCCGATACCTTCTCGGACTTTACAACATCAGCTTCCGAGACACATCCCGCACCTGTGCAGCGCCGTGCGATAGCTCCGATACCTTCTGGGACTTTACAACATCAGCTTCCAAGACACATCCCGCACCTGTGCAGCACCGTGCGATAGCTCCGATACCTTCTCGGACTTTACAACATCAGCTTCCAAGACACATCCCGCACCTGTGCAGCGCCGTGCGATAGCTCCGATACCTTCTCGGACTTTACAACATCAGCTTCCAAGACACATCCCGCACCTGTGCAGCGCCGTGTGATAGCTCCGATACCTTCTCGGACTTTACAACATCAGCTTCCGAGACACATCCCGCACCTGTGCTGCGCCGTGCGATAGCTCCGATACCTTTTCGGACTTTACACGTTTATTACTTTTGGTGTCTACGACAGTGGAATTTTTTACATTTTGAAAGGAAAAGGTTCAAACCCCTGGAATTGGTACTATCTAATGTACTATCTGAGTTTATTTCGAGTAAGAAATTGTGTCTAGGGGTATTCATCTTACAGAGTAATCTAATAAGTTCAACATCGTTTAACAAAAATGGTCGCAAGTTTGAAACCAATAAAGATCCTGTTTTGTCAAAATGTTTGCCTGTTATAGGGTTTTAAAATGGCGAATAGCATAACATATGTTTACGTTTGAAAATGCACCTAGTCTCACTAGTGACCCTCAGTTTATGTATTAAAAGGGTTAAAAATGTGTTTGTGTTATTTCTTGGGGTCTAGTAGAGAATTATTTGGTTCATCCTAATAGGTAAATTAGTTCGTTTGTGATCTGTTTGAGACACCTTACTTCAGGCACTCATGTATCTTACATATTTTTAAGTATAATTATAAATAGGTTTTATATCAAATCATTTACTCAATTAATGTAACTTTTTTTATTAAAACGTAGCTACCATACTCCTAACTTTTTCGTTAATTAAGATATTTAAATTATAATTTGGTGCAACTTTCTCAAATGTGAAGGTCTATATATATTAACCAATATATATAGATAGCCCTTCTGTCCCCAATCTGTCCCTCAGGGCCAAATGGTTGCTCGAAACGTTTGTATTTAATGAAACCTGTACCCTACATAACTATGGTAGTTTGCAGATATCATAATCCAAATTGCAGAAATATTCTTGAATCATCTCCATTCAACAATGTATTAAGGTAAGAAAGGCAGCATACAAATCCAAGGATAACGATTTTTGAATATTTCGTAGGTGAGAAGAGGGGAGATTCAAACTTTTGTTAAACTGGCTTGAGATACATAACACAGATTAAAGAAGATCGCCGCAATCTGGGTTCTGATTTAAAATTAGCATAGTAATAGGGGGCAGAAATTTCATTTAATACAACAGATTTAGAGCAGCCATTGTGTTTTAGGTGTCAAATATTGACTTTTTACTGACCAACAACTTTAAAATGAGGCATCACAAAACCATTAAAAAGGTCAAAGGAGGCTGTAACTATTTTTCAGCCGCACAGAATATTAATTAAATAATACACTAACTGTTGTCTAAAATGATGCGTTGTTTTCTTCACCCACGTCCGTTTAAGCAAGGTATGAAGGTATGACCTTGAAGAATGTTCACAAATTCAGAGGTGGATTCATATTTAGTGTTCAATTTGTGACAAAATAATATCATACGTCACTTAAAATGTAAGTAGTTGAAAAACAGTTTAGTTTTAAAAAATGGCAAACGTTTCTCAAAAAATCATTTTTATACAGTTATAAATAGTATTATAAACAATTATAACTCGGGAAATTTAGTTACGAAAACATGATCATTTGTAACTTATTATACATTGTATATTTAATAGCGTTAGTTATTTTATGGCGTTATGCACTTATAACACTTTATTTGATTTGCTATAGTATACGTTTTTATGTTCTTGTGCGATATGTGAAAAGTCCCAAAGACATACAAAATTAAGGTTTCACAGAACGGTGAGGGTGGTGAAAGAACCAAAGGCCAAACAAATATTTAAAACCTTCTATAATCCTAATTACATTAAAACAATACTATATTTTCCTAACTTATCGCATCACTTAAATAGGGGCGACATTATAAGATGAACTACGCCTCATTTCCATTATGTTTTACAGCCAAACCGCCACCACAAGCCAGGGACTTGGGAAGCTGAATAAATAAACGGGCAACAAACAGTATGGCCGCCTACCGACCTGTCGGACCGATATTTATCACTCCACGACGCCCTTAAATTAAGGAACTGGAAAATTTATCTGACGTCCCAGCCCGAGTAAAATATTCCGGGGAGGATAAACCGCTCCGACCGTAAAATATTTATTATCCTCGATCACACGAGGTACCTCGGAGTAGAGGTAAGGAGTGGAGGTAAGGAGTGGAGGTAAGGAGTGGAGGATCTTGAGGATCCTCTGAGGTAACTAATTCAAGATAGAGGCGGAAATGTGTAAGAGATATATTTGAGACTGGTTTCATCTAACTTGGTACTTGCATCCGTAGACTCCACCGTTGGAGTTTTGGACAAAGTTACAGTGCCTACTGGCTGTAGGTCACTGCCAAAGGGATACAAAAAACGAGACTCGCTCAGTGTGCAAATAAATTACATCAATGACAGACAAACCAAACCAAAACCCAAAATCTCTAAATTCAAAAAGTAAAACAAACCAATCGGACACCCTTTCAAACTTTTTCATTTAAATGTCAGAGGATTCTTAGGCAAAATCAAGCTTTTTGACATATTCTTAGAATAGGAGAAACCAGAAATTTTGTTTGTTAGCGAACATGGACTTTGTCTGGAAAGTCTTCCGGTTCTCCAGATCTATAACTTCTGATTACTATAATTTCCATAACTTCTGATAACTTCTAACTCGTATGGTCGCAGTGGACACAGAATAAGTATAGTTGTGATTTTTAAAGTGACCTTTTGGGTCCTGAAAACCAAACTATCCAATGTTGGCCACAGCTTGTCTGAAGGGATAATCTTTAAATGTGTCATTGTAGTATTGACGATGAACAAAAAAAGTTAAAACATTGCAGTCTTATTACAGGACCCCGGTTTCGTAGCATAAATAGTAGTGAATCCAGTTTGTATGAACTATAGCTGAGTTTATAATACATATTGTAATCCTGCAAAAGCCGTATTTTATAAGTGGGGCTGGAGAACGCTCGAGGAGGTGTTTTATGGTTCAACCGACCACACATAAGACACACCGGCGAGGCTCGGAACCGATTACATTTTGAATTTCATAAAATTTCACCCAAAAGTTGATTTATGCTCGGACAGTGTTAACGATTGGAGGCGGCGGCGGCGGCGCCGGTGGCAGGCGGAGAGATCTGTGCAGTATGCATTGGTTGCGTGGCGTGGGCACAGTAAATTATGTACCCCCTCTCTCATAAAAAGCCACGGTTCAGTTTTGGGTGACCCCGAACTCTTACACCTTCGGTTTTATTAGCTTCGCCAAGTTTGCCGCTGAGAAGCTGAAATTTCCACTACTATGCCGAAAATAAGACATAAAATACGACCTTTAACTCGTAATTTCTCCTTTAAAGTGTTCAATCGTTCGTTGACCAGGTTCTTTCCTCGCGTCACTATTGATGTTTTTAGGAACTTACTTGATTATTTTTAAAATATAGTTTATCAATTACGTATTTTTATTTATTAGTGTTAAATGTAAGATACGTATTTAGTAGTAAAACGGAGTGACTTTTCCAGCATGTTTCACACTATCTGTCTAATGTTAACATTTACATTTTTCAGGAACAATATTTTTCTTTATTAGACGAAATTATTTCCTTATAAATTTTGTGGAGTCATCTGTGCAATCAAGTAAGTTTGAGCTGTTAATACTACCCGAGCGAAAATTACGAAATGTTTTAATGCAGCGAATGAAGAATAATATAAAAATCGATAATGCTGTCCTTATTATGTAGATTTAACATACAACTGAAGATTTAAATAAGTAAAAAACTAATGTATCTTTTAAGGTATATTTAATTCATTTATAAAAATTTATTGACATTTGAAAAAAATTATCTGTTGTAATAGTTGTCCAAATCCTCCACTATATAGATAATTATTTTTCATCTGATTCTAGCTTAAATGTTGAGTTGTTAATTAACAAACGTATAAAAAAATTGCCCACCCCATCACTCTCTCACTCTCTCTCTCTCTCTCTCTCTCTCTCTCTCTCTCTCTCTCTCTCTCTCTCTCTCTCTCTCTCACACACACACACACACACACACACACACACACACACACACACACACACACACACACACACACACACACACACACACACACACACACACACACACACACACACACACACACACACACACACACACACACACACACACACACACACACACACACACACACACACGCAAACACGGCCGAATTCCCGGCGGCGCGCAACTCGTTAGCCATAATTGGTCCAGTGGTAGCCATCTTCTGGTGAAAAATAATCCAATTACAGACAGGAATTCTCTCCTTAGATTAGTTAATTGGTCCCTGGAAGACCAGTTTCGTGATACCCTCAGTTTTTTGTGTTTCTAGAAAGAATGAGGAACCGGACTGGACTTGTAAATCCTATTCCTAGAGTAGTCCTATTATAGGTAGATTTATTTGTAATTCGTTAGAATACAAATTTTACAAATATTATTTGACTTTAAATATTTAACCTTAAGGTATTAAGGGTTTTCTTCAATAGTTGTTCTTGAACTAGATTTCTTTTGACTGAAATTGACCACGATAAGGAAAAATGCATCTGATATTGTCTTAAGTGAGCCTAGCTAATGCTTGTTAATCATAATATTTAAATATTGTTTATACTGTATAATTGCCTTAATCTTAGTTATCTGTTATCTCTTACTGTTATTAACTGTAAATAACTGTAATAATAATTGATGTACTCGTAATCTTGGCTCTGCTAAAACTCATGTTTTTTTAGTCACTGCACTGTTTGTATCGATTGTTGCCGTCGCTTATTGCTACAATTTAATTATTTAGGATTTAGAATCAGTCATTTTCTGCATGTATATTTGCCTTAGTCATAGTATCTTGTTGTATTTTGTTCTATATCTACAATAAAAATAACATTTATTTTTTCAGTACTAATCATGTAACTTAAATTATATAAATACAGGGAGTATACAAACTCCCTGGACACACTTTGTGTATTTGTTCCTTAGGTCGAGACAATCATAAAACACCATGCATACATGGGTTTAAATTGCCTTGTTTTCTGTCTGTCGGTCTGTTTGTGATTTTTAAAAGTTTTCATATAACTTAACTTCTATTTAAGATAGAGAGTTTAAATTCGCCTAGAATGTGCATCTTAAAACTAATATCAAGTTTATAAAATGTTGTTAATGTAAATTCATCAGTTTCAATATGGCGATCATTTAATGATTTTTATGTCAAATTTCATGAAAACTGTTATTTTTATGATGTCGTATAGTTCAAAACGTATATGCTTGCTTATTCTGGGTGATCCAGTTTCGTAATGGCAATAAAGAGATATTCAATTGTTTCAACTTCATAGAATGAATTGATGAAGATTTAGTAGGACTGAATATTATTAAACTTCATAAACTTGACCAATTTCAGTTATAAAAGCTAGTTAGTTATTGCATACTATTATATGTTACACTCATAGGTAACATAGCATAAAATTCATAAGAATTTCATATCAATATTTATTTTATATAAATTCTAAAATTCAGTCTTTCGCCATTAACTCTAATTGAGATTTTACGACATATGGAGTGACCTTCAACTAATAGTTACAATTTTGATTTAATTACATTTATAAACCGTTTAACGTTTTATTTGAACCAGTACGATGACTTAATAGTTTGAAATCTCAAATACATATTGAGATGTAGACTTAAACGAATTCACTGTGGATTCATGCTATATAATCAAATAAACCGAAAGTAAATCACTTACTCTGAAACTGAAACATGTACTAACACGGACCACAGACGATGTAAATTTGTAAATCAAGTATATTAGGAATACCCTTATGTTATTAAAGTAATATTATTTTTTATTAAAGTTTATGCATATACAGTGACAGTCACCTAAACAAAGCCTAACCATTGCGCAGTAGAAGAGGAGTTTTAGATGGTGCGTACACAATTGTTGTACAACGCGCTGCGCAGTTTTGAGTTAGTATGTAGTTTAACTGTTTAAAATTGATTATTTAATAAACTTTAAAGCTTTGTTTCACATTAATCATGTTGTTCATTCATGCTTAACAGGCTTTGCCTTCAAAGTTTTTTATCTTCAATATACCGAGTAAAAATAGTGATTACCTAATTAGTTTATGGGTATTTAATATGCATGTTATTTAAATACAATTCTATTTCAGCAATAAACGCTTAGCTTTCCATGCTTCCAAGTGATGTAGTACTGCCACTTACAAATTTAAATTGTTGAATTCCTCGTCAATACTAGTAGATGTAAAGGGGCGGAGCTACAACCTAAAAGACAGAGGTCGAGGACGGAGGTCATGGATTAAATTCACGTCACCGGATTCAATTCTCAGAATTCCCCAAACCCAACCTAAGCCATGTTTTACTCTCTAAACGACTATTTTCATTGCTGTATTGCTAATATCAAGTTTAAAATTTGAAAAAAATTAAATTTTAATGTTACATTTCTGCTTTAATGCAATTGTTGTGTTAAAATAAAAAAATATTAGTTGACTTATAGCGTCTATCCGTCTGTGGTCTGTTATCTCGCGGTTGGAGGTTATTGCGGCGTGGTTTACGACAAAAATAAAGTACATTTGCAAATTAATAGTTCATTTTTCAAAGACAAATTCAATTAATATTGGTCCACTTAGACGTGATAACAGCGCGGTTGATGTTGCTATCTCACGCCACGCGTCGTAATCATTGGACTGGGCAGAGTACAATGTCGCTGGGTTATCCAAGCTTCATTGTTGTTCATTGTTGACGCGTTATTCACTGTTACTGCTAATTAATTGATGCCGGTGCTCCCAAAACCATTCGCATTTCACTCTGTTTGCCTTACAGTATTTCCTCTGACACATGGAGGTTTCTTGTAGACTTCACAAAATCATCTGCGCGATTTTGTCTCATTTACAAACGTTAAAATCAGTATCAGAGTTATTCGTCAACAATACTCCCACATTCCCAGTTTAGTCTCTGTCAATAACCCCCGCGTTAACACCGATCGAGTGTTTTAATACCAGACCGGACCGCGGCGCAATCCTTCCGTAACATCCGCTTGGAACCTTAAAAGTCAAGTCTGTTAATATCAATTTTCGACCGCGTTTCGGCACGATGTAATCATATGCGCTTTTCAAATCTAAACCAGCGGCTTCCGACGAGCCTTCAACAGGTGGTAATGCATTTTCTGTTAAAAATAATATTCGTAAGTGTCTTCCATAATTGACTCCTATTCTACTCGTTAGTAGGTTTTACAAAAAAATAAATTACATAGATCAAATTTTAAAAATATATTAGAGTACAGTTGTTTGCAATTAAGTTGAATAAAAATTAATCTCTTGTAAACTTGATGTTATGTTGTTGAGGCCCACCAAAACGGCGGGTCTCAAATTTCTATGCAAAATATAATTTCACAAAAACTCATCTAAAAATAGGGGGGCGCGATTCACGCCCTCCTTTTAATTACCAATATCACTTAAAAATATGTATTATCAACATCAAAAATATAAATCTTTAATCAAACTTGCCTATAAATCAGACCCGGTAAATCGTCGGATTGTGAATTAGGCCTTTTTAGGGTGTTTAAGGTATTTTACATACAAATGTATAATGGTCATTGACAACGCATGTCACGCACGTTGTCAGACAAATCGTACCATACAACGATTGCGGTTACCGAGTGTCGACGATGGTCAATATACCGTGACTTGCGTTAGTGTCATACGGACTCACTTTATAATGAATTGTTTGACGCACGTCCAGACCCTCATTAATATTATTTATTCAACTTGTTATTTCCAATTATATTTATTAAAAGTGAAGTATAAACTCGTTAAAAATATACAAAATAAAAGCTTTCAAAATCTATATTTAGACATGGTGTAAAGACGTTTTAGTGATAGCGATGTAGTCAATACTTTAGTTAAAAAACAGAAGGTCACTGATGAAATGTGGCCTGACGAAATTACACACGAAGCGACTAAAAGGATTGAACTATTGCAAGAGCAATGGCATCTCGACAATGATAAAATTAAAAAACAACAAGCGGAAGAGAGGGCAGAGTTTTTCAGAAACACCCTCCTCCATTACCTGTAAAACGAAAAACGAAATGATACTTTTACCTTTACTCGATAACAAACCTTTGACATTGGAAGAAGCAAACCGATTACATAAATTCCAAGACAAGCTAATAGTCGAAGTGAAAGAATATGGTGCTCGAGAATTCAATGAGAAACAAGAGATCGAAAGGCAACGCGAACCAGTTGTTAATGCGTTTGAAAAACTGACAAATTAATTGAAAAAGAAAGAGGAAGAGATCAAAGAACTGTGAAGTAAACAGAACAGACCGATAATATTTAGACCGCATGCAATGAGTACACCTAGTCGTAAAGGTTATGAAAAAAGTACAATGATACCGGTAAATGATGCGAATTTACCAGAAAAAGACGTTTTCGAAAAATATACAATGATTCTGGAACAGAATTTAACACAAAAAAGGGTATTTTTGAAGAGGAAACCATAGTACAGGCCACTAGCACACCTCTGCCCGATGAGGATGATTATATGCGTTTTGATAAATCGATTCAAGCTATCGTTGAAAGAGGCGGTACCGAGGTGGGCTCATTGGCGAGACAATAATTATCTAAAGCTAACGATGGAACATTTTGTCTTAACTATGATATCGGAGAGCAAAAACTAAAAGAAAGAAATTCCGGTGTCACTATTACAAATGAAGATATAATTATCGACAATACGAACCAAAGATATCCCGGTACGCCAGGCCTATGGAGACTTTTAACACAGTCAGGAGATGTCGGGAGTGAACAATATACAAAAAGTGGTAGAGATGCTTATACAACTATTTTGATTGACTCTGGTGCGATATTTCAAAGCAACGATCCACCGTCCAGACGTCCCAAATCCAGTCAAGGTTTTAGGTGGAAAAACGTGATTAAACCTATGTGGGAGGAGCTTCGATTGGAGAATTTACGCGGAAAACCAACGGGATCCGGCTTAAAAAATAGCAGAACACTTGAATTTGTGAGAGCTGTGGGATCCGGTTTGCTGGAAGATACAAACAATACCTGTTGAATATAAATATATAAAACAATATGCGGACCTTTTAAAAAGGCTCTATTTCCTACAGGCAGAAGAGAGAGCTGGCAATAACAACTTCCATAGTGAAAAGTTGGGTATTGCTCAGTTTATTTATGATCGACTAATATAATTAAAAGAAAAGCCAAACAGACACAAAGTATATTATGCGATGTGTGCTTGTTCTACCGAAAACTTCTGTGAAATACATGATTGATATGATAAAAAGTACAGAACATAACACAACTGAATACGCAAATAATATTATTAATTTTATCTGGGACATTCTCAATCAACAGATTGACCTTCCAGATGGTTCGATGTATTTGGTGCGATGTTTGGCTTCTTTACCTGAGAAAATAGTAGAAGGATCTGGAATTTTAAACGACATTATCAACAAATTGCCCTTTGAAATTCATGCGCCAGGTATGCATTTTATAGATCCTGGAACGAAACTCCAAGAACGCTAGATAAAGGTGTAAATCCTCTTGATGAAGCAGCAAAAGAACGCGATATATGGTATAGTAAACACAAGAGAGCAGAGGATAGATGGGAAGCAGATAAAATACTAGAGGATAAGGCATTTGAACGCGTTATTGCACCTGATGCCAGTCTTTACGAGAGACCTTTAGCTTTGGCTACAGGGACAGCAATGTGGGCAAAACAGAAATTAGGCATGGGGTTACCTGTAACATTACCAGATGTTGATGTTGAAAGATGTTGAGAGTAATAGGACAAGACGGAAAAGGTGGTGGGATTGGCATCAGATATGAAGAAATATATAGGTCAACATTATTTATTAAATCGAAAATAGTGCGTACAATACTGATTTTTTAAAGGTGCAACCTGAATTGATTTGTTGATTCCTATAAACAGCAACAATTAGATTACGTAACGCTAGCAACAATGAAGCTTGGATATCAAAGCGGCACTGACCTATGCCCGCGGTCAAATGTAAAGGCGCGTGGCGCGAGATAACAGGCTCCCAGGCAGGCAGACGCTATGAGTCAACCAATATTTATTGAATTTCAACGATAAATGGAGTTTTCGCTTTTAAAACTGATTTTTTTAAATATGTGAAGTGTAAGTATTAATATTGGCTTGGATATCAACGCAACATTGACCTATAACCGTGAGATAACAGACCTCAGATGGATAGAAGCTATGAGTCATCCAATGTTTATTGAATCTTAACACAACAATTGCATTTAAAACGGAATTATGACGTTAAAATGGCTTTTGCTTTTTCTTAAAATTTAAAGTTTATATTGCAAATACAACCATGGAATTGATCATTTAGAGGGTGAAAAACTCTCGTGGAGGGAGTTTGTGGATTCCCTAGAATTTAATCCGGTGATGTGAATTTAATCCATGACCTCCGTCCTCGACCTCCGTCTTTTAGGTTGTAGCTCTGCCCCTTTACATCTACTAATACTTCTACTTTCATACTCTCCTTTTCACTGTCTGTGTCATTACTGTTCCTACATATACATGTGAGTAGGGGAGAATGAGAGGTTTTCACATGCCATCGGTAAATTTAAAAGGCTTCCCTGGATGCTGCTTTCTTAAACTTGCAATGTAAAAGTCTGACGCTGTTAATAAATTGTTTAAAATATCCACATCTTGAAATCTTTGAGAATATTTTCTCGAAAAGCTTTTACAAAATCTCTTTTATTCTGTGTGCCTCATTTTCTGAACATCTTCTGCGAGCAGTCCGAGCAGATCAACTCTAGTGTTCAACTAAGTGATTCAATAAAACTTAGTACTTAGTTTTGAATAACACTCTTCTAGTATATACCCCTTTAAAAGAAAATACTACAAGTTCTTTTAAATTGAGACTAGAAAATATAATGTAGTGTGAAAGTGCTACGTTAGTTTAGTTTTAGGGTTGGTGGATTTATCCTTTATGACATATAAAAAAAGCGTAACCCAACACAATTAGTAGCAAGTGAAATTCGAGATATAATCACACAAAAAACAACATAATGCATGGTTTTGTAAAGTAACAATATCTGGTACCAAATGGAAATGTTCCTTGCCAATTTATATTTATGTTATTATTTATTTTTTGCTTATTAAATATAACAGTAGTGACAGTGCACCTGCCTTACCTACCCATATTTATATTGTTCATGGAAAATGTTGAATGATGGTTGTGGATAATGATTTATATACTTGATTATGCTAAGTACAAATATTTGGATTTTTTGGTAAACACGCTTAAACGGGGTAGGCCTATGTGTTATTTGTTCTTAAAATCATTAAATATTATTAATTATATTAAACTCAATAACAATAGAAGAAATCAAAAATCAAAATAACATCCAACTGCAAGCTTCTTGCAGATGCAAAAGAAGAGCTCAATAACAAATTAATCATCTTGCTTATGTTTTATTTTCAGTGTTTCCAAACATTTATTTACACGATATTGCTCAGTATAGCGTCTATACCTCACCTCTTTCCTTGAATAATGTGTCACTAATTTTTGTTTCAGTAGTAAACCATGTGATAAGATCGAGTATTCAAAACAAATATTTTATAAAATATTTTCAACATATCGATATTTCATAATTTCTCACAAACGGGCAAGATCGGGCAGATAAAACCTGTATCCCCCTATATTAAGAGAGACGGATAATCAAAACATATATAATTATGAGGTTCCAATTTGTTCCAATTCAGTTATCACTCGTTCAAAATATATGTTTACAATACGTAAGAACTATATTCGTATTGTGTTTTAAAGAAAGTACTAAGCGTAATTGAACTAGCTTCAGTGACAAAATCTCCCCTTCCTGATCTTGTTACATTGCAGAATGCCAATATTATGCGATTGTTAAGCTGTTGTGACTTAAGAATTATTCCTAAACTACCAGCTCATGAAAACAGGACTGTAGAAAAAAATATGTTTTTGGGGCAGGGTTTCTCTGCCAAGAGGACATTCCACGGTATGAAAATGCCACGTTCTTTTACCCTCAGTTAATTGACTATTCAATCACGAAATTTCGAGTTTAAACCTTTTTTACTTTTGCCCACCTATATTTACAATTGTCCTCACTGTGCGCCGGCTATGCTTAGTTGGGTCTCTATAAATATTATATTTATAACACGTTATTCGGAACATTCATGCAAATGTTCAAACCGAACAATGCGACTCGAAAATATCGTTGCGTACAAATGAGACATTACATATGAGCATTCAGTCTGTTGCAGTAGGAATAATATAACAACAGGGGGAAAATAGCTCATAAGATAAGAACGGATAAAATAAACCTGATTATATTTCAGAAAAACCCTTTGTGTGGATTTTAAACACATCCAAGCAATTTTTAATACCTCGGATATTTATAGAAAATGTTTTATAAACCCGGTATCAAACGGATTTCCACCGAGAATTCATATTACCTCTACAAATTAGCATTACAACATCGCAATCATCGTCAAAAACTTGCACCGATTTCAAATTTCAATTAATACTAAAATGGAGCTACAACATATTTTCTCGTAAAATGTAATTAAAGTCTAAAATAAAATCCCCGGTAGACATTTGGGTCCACGTTGTGAAAGGACGATAAGAGTAATTGAACTTATGTTAATTCATGATTGAATACATTTGAATAATGTTAAGTAATAAAGCGGGTGCCAGCCAGCATACTCGTAAAGCAATAATGAGACATGAACCTGTGTTTAGCGTAATATGCGCTGCGTTGTTTATCGTGAGGTTTCCAAATGACGCCATGAAGCTCGCCCCTCAAGAATATACATAAGATGCCAGCTGTACTTAGCTTGAGGATTTGTTACCCCGCGCTCCCCCCCTAGCTTCGATTATTTTCCGTTCCAATATTTTTCCACTCTCCTACTATAAATCAACTAATCTCGTTCTTATCTCTTTCTTCAATTGGTTTGTATTTCTACTAGAACAGCATCTCAACCCTATGCAATGCAAAACTGACTAGGTGATTTGTTCTGCCTATATCCAATGTCTTATAACCTCGTCTTAACTATGATTTCCTTATTCGGTTGATTTATATTCATTCGAGCCGCAGATAAGGCTGCGAGCTTTCAAACTTTTGGACAAAAGAGTTTCAAAGTTGAGAGCAAGCTCCGATTACCGGCTTCTACCTGCTTCTCCCAAAAGGCCAACCGAAATCGTTGATTTATGATTAATTGAGAGAAAAAAATACCCTGCGATTTGAGCAGAATTTCGATATCATAATTCAAAATTGTTCAATACAATTTAAAAATATTGAAAATTTACGATTTTTATGGGTGGTTTCTTGTGATATTGAAATTCTTCATCTCTATGTATTTCTATGTTATTTTAAATATATCATAGAACAACGATTTATGATAATCCGTTGAAGAGGGATGGGCTTTAAGTTAACATAGGCCTTATGGGAGAAGCATGTAGAAGTCGGTAACTGGATCCCCCTCTTACATCAACATCCTCCCTTCATTACACAACGGAGCCATGAAAACGCAACAAAATATCACTGATATTCTCAATATTTAATATTCCCGAGATAATACCTGTCTGACTGCGATATGAATTATCGCTTAGCGGTGTGCATATTGAGCGGCGCGGCCGTAAACATGATGTCAGCTAGTGCGCCCTAGCGAGCAGTCAGTGAATCTGTTATGATGCCTATAAACTACACGGGCATAAACTGTTGTTAATAGTCTGCAGTGAAACGGGCAAGTAGCTACTTCACTAGCTGGGCGAGCCGTTACGGCAAACTTGTCCAAATGTTCGACACTCTAAATACTGTCACTGATAACGAGATTATACTTACAAACCAACTTAAATGGGATTATATTTATGGTTGGTAGTAGTAAGAGATAATACGTATCAAATGAGATGTTATATTTTATATCCACGTCAATCATACTGTAAATTACAATAAATATATACAATTTCCTTACTCCGTTTTCATTATTATTCATCAATGGATGTCATGGAAATTCCATGGAACTCATAGTACATGGTTGGTTATGTATGGCCATGCAATAAATCAAGTTCGTTTAGACTTTAGAACTCAAAAAAATTCTAATACACGAAATATGCGGACGGAAGGGCTGGTGAGTTTATAAACAATACAATAAATGAAGAGGTTAATACCAAAATAAGTTCCATTAATATAAGAGTTTTTATATTCAAATTAACATGCACGGATTACCTGCAACCAAATAGTTGGCTTTAGTTTGTTTATACTAATACAGGGAAGTGTGAGATCCATAGGATCTAGTGTTGTAAAAGGTTCTTTATTAAAAAAATAATAATAACCTAATAGTTATTTGATCTCAATATATAACCATAATGTTGTTATTATCTATATAAACGAGTTCGCACGCAGCACGCTGACGTGAGGGAAGTGAATTTCCACATAAAAAACTATAAAAACTCAAAATCAGTTAACAACATACATTTATTGCAATTTTTATTAAAATCTGAAAATATTGATTTTTTGGCTGTTCTGATGCTCCTGGTTCTATTTACCTGCAATGCTGGGAATTTCCCACATTATAAGGTTAGGAGAAGGTCCAGTCAGGCTTTAAAGTAGGCGTGATGTTGTTGGGAATGATAAACGTACACCAACAAATGAATAATAGGCTTTTCTAAACTAAAACCCCCATAAGACAACGTACTGTGTTTGGTCGATACACATTTTCTTTAATAACTTCGTAAATATTTATGCTAGAATGACGAGAGAGGGCTTAAAAGTTTCTCCACACTAATTCCCATCTTTTTAAAAGCGTTAATTTCACATCCGGGGCTTTTCTGACCCTTTTTGGGTCGAAATTTGAAAGACTAATCCCCAAAAAAGGGGTTTAGAGTTTTCCGATTGTTTTGCCTAACGAACTTGTCCAACAGATTATAGAAAGGAACGTCCCTACCAAATTTGAAGTAAATCGGACAAAAAATGCTACCACTAGAGTGCATACACACACATATATATATATATATATAATATATATATATATATATATATATATAATATTATTTAGTTCACTGCATAGGGCTACTGTTATAATTATTATTTTTAAAAGAAAACTACCAGAGTACCCTTCAAAATTCATTTTTAATTCACTGACACGTGTTTCGAGGTTTACCTCATGATCACAGTGCAGCTAATAACCTTAAACTTAAAATAACCTTATACTTAATAACTTTTAAGTTTAAGGTTATTAGCTGCACTGTGATCATGAGGTAAACCTCGAAACACGTGTCAGTGAATTAAAAATGAATTTTGAAGGGTACTCTGGTAATTTTCTTTTAAAAATAATAATATATATATATATATATATATATATATATTTATATATATATATATACAATTTTGAACGAACCCCCAAAACGTGTTCAGGGGGTCACGTTAGGAACTTCTATGGTGGTTCCGGGCCTAAGTTTCACCATGCAGGTCATGCTAATAGTTCACTTTCCATAGGAAATTCACTAATAAAATTAGAGTTTTGTCTGCAAATTGCTTAGAATAGTAAAATTCTTGGTTATTTTTGCGTTTTGTAGGTCAGAAAATCCGAATCAAGCCTTATCTCAATTTCTGTCGGTCGGTTGGATGGTAACGCTCTGCATCACACCTTTCTCCGCTTTTCACGCAAAAACAAGAGTACTGTTATGGTTGTTATTTTCTGTATTGTATGCGCACATGAGAAGGTTTAGACGGATTTAAACTAGCATAAGTAGTTTTGAAATTAAACAGCGAGCTCTTAAAAACCTATTTTTATTTGATTTCGACTAAGTTTGTCCGCTTTTCACGGGAAAACTAATTAACCGATTGCGACGAAACTTTTTCACTGTGTTCTATGAATGTGGTGGAAGGTTTTAGCCTACTTCAATTGGTAAATTTCATCGTGGGGCTTTGCCCTTTGGGGGTTGAAATTGCCATGTTATTCCAATGGGAGAAAATGTTTGTTTTGGCACGTGTGCAAATTGAGGTTTATATTGGTAACAGCTGTGATTATAAATGTATTACTATAGGATGGCACCATTGTAAGACCTTAAAAAATCTGTACCGTATGAAATAATTATATGATGCAGCAGTGCTGCGGGCAGTGGAAAGCTTTAATGGTTCTTCATTTACTAGGTTTTAAACTCGACGGAGCAACTACAACTTTTTTGCATTAGTTTATTAGACGAAAACCTTACAATCTATATACTTAAATACAATAATGGTTTTCTCTGTTACATCCCTTTTTCACCTGTCCTACTTAACCGATTTTTACGATTGAGGTGTCATTTTAAAGCTTATGATCTAGTGCACTGGCGAATGATAATTAAAAAGGTAATTTCGTTTAGGACTTCGCCCCCCTTGCCTTTGATTTATTTCTAGAGGGCGTTTTCAAAGGGTCAGTGCTGACCAACTTGTATTAAATGTGATTTCAATTTAACAGCTGATTATTAATGATCAGTTTTTGTTTATGACAAATGTTGTGTATGATTAGAATCAACATCATAAAGTCTTAATCAGTATGCCCCGTAAAAGAAAAAGTTGTTTGGGTAGAAAATCTAACGATGCTAAATGGAAGAGATTGAGTAGATCTACTGGAGACAACGATGATTTTGACACGGATGGTGGTCTACAGCTGGAACCTAGCAACAGAGATCAACAGATAGCAACGGGGATGACAAAAAACCACGCGAACGAAGTTGCGGGCACCACCTAGTTAAAATATAAATTTCCATACATCAATTCTTCTCTAAGAGTGTTTAAAACATCAAATGTAATGAGATATCTCAATGTGTATTTTATCATGGTATGCATGCTGTTGTTAACACTATTGCTAAGTATAGTTATTTTCGAATTCAAATAATAAACTAAACCGGAGCTACTATCATTAGGAATTGGTTTGACTAGTTTATGTTTTGAAAACGCAATGCGTGGTAATTTGAAAATTTGTAAACATTTTATTGAGAATCTCTATTTAACGATTCATTTGTTAATGGTTTTATATGAACATATCGCCCTGTATAGATTTCGCTTCTATTTAAAGCTTATAGAAATTTTTAGTCTAGTCAACAAATGCCGTTGGTGGTTTATTTAAACTAAAAATATTTTACTGCTTGTTTATTTGTTAGATCGGAAATGGTAAAACGTAACGTTAAAGTCGCAGTTGAATACGTCATTACAAGGTAGCGCTAGAGTTTTTACTTTTGGGGATATTTTACGTGGTTTTATTCCTAATACTGTACTGTAATACTGTAGGCGTAACTATTTGCACAAAATATGTCTACATTGCACTTACTTAATAGCAGTAGTCATTTGACCAGTTTCATTTTGAATAACCAAAACCTAAAAACATGTTATTTTAGTTTTGAACTATTGTGATATTAGGATTGTTTGTATGTTTCAACCATATACCATGGATCTTAGACAATCCCATACACACAACACCGTATTATTATAGTACAGCTTTAGTACTGCACTATTTGTCGTACTAAACCTCAGGTCAGTCTTGGCGGGGACAGTCAATCCTAGCGAGCCGAAGACTAGCTTTCAAAGCCAATCTATGTTTTATATCTCCAGTTGTTGGTTTGTTCTTTTTTCACTTCACTGGTATGAATAAAGATTATTTATTTAAAACAACACGTATTGAATATTCGTATTTATATCTTACAGGTTAAGCACAACAAATTTAAAAGGAAAGTTATCTAAATTAATTCACTATACTATTATAAGTGTATGGTCCTTTTACCACAAACTTATGAATATGGACAGGAGAATCATATAAATATTTATTTGTAACTTTCATTCTAGTTAGTGAACTTTTCCGGGATGCCCTAAACTCCTTTGATCCAGGGAGACAGTCTTCCCTGATAAAGGAAGTATACAGTCTTCTCCGTATTCTCAGGAGAACGGCAGGCTAAGTTAAATCTTAAGAGAAACAAAGGTCATAACAGTTTGAGAATCGCTGTAGTTTAATTCTCCAACTCACTTCGATCTCTGGAAATGACTAGGTGGCACAAAATAAGAGGAATGCCAAACTTCTGCCGAGCATTCCGTCATGCCTCTCTGTGATGCAATCCTACATAATCTGATAGTTTATTTTCAAATTTGTATTCAGGGCTGCTGTCTGAGACCATTTCCACTGTTTATGAGGCGTTACAAATATGATTATGGGTAACAGTTTTTATATTTAAGACAAATCAGTAGTACTAACAAATTCAAGAACGGGTTGAAATACCGTCTTATTAAAGCCCTTCACCAATATTATAAGTTTTGTTTATAAAAAAGTGTATACTTTCGTTATCATGTTAAATAACGTACTTGTATAATCTTCTTTTAAATTGCAATCTGGATCTTTGTGAATTCAGATTTGTTAATGGCAATAAAAATATTTTATTTTATTTTAAGGGCTTTTAGTAAAAAACAATTAATTATAATTTAAAATAAGCCTTGTAAAAAGCATTAAACTTCACAAAATTGTAATATTGTCCTGCTTACGTAAAGTCTTTTAGTACCTTACTCAAGGCGGTCCCATACTACTCGCGAACACGCCTGAACATTCGGCAGAACATTCTCCAGAACATTCGGCCGAACATTCTACCGAACGTTCACTGAACGTTCGCCCTGATGAAGCTCCCACACTTCTCGCGAACGCCCACCGAACATTCGGGGAAATGTTCGGGCGAACATTCCCTCAATAAATTCCAATCAGCTGTTTGCGCATTGTCCGTCGTGTCCAACGAGCATTGTCGTGAAAAAATGGACGACTCTACAGATGATGTCACTGTTGTTGCATCTACAGTCGTATTTTTTTCTGCAATAGCAGATACACGCCTGTTTGATTTTGTTAATCAGCTGATTGTAAACAATAGTTGGAAATCAGCTGTAATATAACTGCTAGTTTGGGCGTTGACGCGGCGATCGCCCATTGTTGACCACTCTGCCTTGAGTGTGCACAAGAAAACGCTTTGTATTTGACTTGTTTATAATTAATTCATAATATTTATATTAATAACAATTAATGTTTTCATTTGTCGGCAGTTAATTAACATCGAATAAATATGTCTTCTCCTGATGTAATAAATTATAAAATGTGTAGAATTTAAGTCGTGTGGAAGAAACCAACGAAAATATGAGAAGCCTATTTTTTACGAAGTAAAAAATCAAATATAAATATATCAAGCACTAGCTGATACCAGTATTTCGCAGAGCTGAATAAAATCCTACTGTAAACATTTGTTTAAGTACTCCCCTGATTCATTTAACCTATTGCCCATAAGAGTAACATTGTAACTTTAAGGGTGACTGGGGCGAAGCCCTAAGGGATTGCTAGGATGGGACGTTGAAACGGAACAGACAAGTCGCCAGACAGTCACCACCTTTCTTTTATACATGTATAAGATAGTATAATTCATTATAAAAAAGATTAACAAACATTGAACATTATTTTATTTATCGGCATAAACATTTATATATTAAGTTTATTAACAGTTAAGCTTTTACAAGTTCTTACAATCAGGAATATACTGAACAATAATATTAGTAAAGAGATGACTCAAAAAACTATTCTTTTCGGGGAAAATTTCAACGTGGGAATGACAGACTGGTTGTGCACCTGTACTACGCCGCCGATGCGATTGGTGTAATTTTTGGAAGCTTCTTATCTCTTGTTAAATAATTGAGGTGAATTAAATCGATTCCACTGCCGTTTACTCAACTTAGATGACACACTTATATTAATTTGCAAAAACAGATACGTTTGGGTGCTGTGACCACAAACAAATGTTTTTTCTCTTTGAGTAGTTGTCCCCCCTTCACCACTGTGACTGATTATGGAGTGTGGAAGAAAATCAACTACTATTTAAATAAAGGATATGTAGGGACAATAATTAAGGGTTCCGTATTAAAGGATTTATTTGCACCTTATATAAATAATTAATTAAAATGACCATTATTGAGGTTGGCGTCCATCTGCTGCCGCGAAAACGCAAGTGATTGTATGAACTGAATGATTTGAAACAACACATTGCCTCAACACACTGACAAAATAGTGCAGCTGAGTTGAAGAAGTGACTCAAGCCCTGAATCTTGCAGAATCCGTCGATAGTATACTAATAAATGTCAACCCCTTATGCCTTAAAACAAAACTTCAATCTACACAAATAACAGTAAAATAACTTATTTATACTGTAGTTAGTCTGTGTTTATAGCTATAATTATAATTGACATACGCATAGTATGTCAGTACAAATAGAGATTGAATTTAATTATTGATTATTCATTACCAATGACCACTTAAGTGGTGTTCAATACTTACTTGAGAGCACAACAAATAAATACGGTACGCATACTAATAAATACGCATGTTTTTTTAGTATTGTCTCAGTAGAACAAGATCGATGACTATCAATGATGTAGTGATGCAATAATGCATGTTCGCAAACAGTGTGGGAGCCTCCCGAATATTCGTCGAAATGTTCAGTTGAACATTCGCCCGAATGTTCACTGAACGTTCACTGAACATTCGGTACCGTATTCAAAGTTCGCGCAGCTCCCACACTTCTCGCGAATACTCCGAACATTCGGAGTTCGGCCGAATGATCGGGCGTGTTCGCGAGTAGTGTGGGACCACCTTAACGGGTTTTTATAACCTAATAGTAGGGAGTTTGGCAGATTACATGGGCGGTGAGGCAGCGGTGGGTCAACCCCCCCCCCCTCCCTCGCCACGAGATTTCTTGCTAATTACCGTTAATTAACATAATTTACGTAATTTATATGCTAATTACACTGTTTAATATGCATAAATCACTGTAATTAGAGCAATTGCGCATAATTTGCATAACCCACCTCGAGTTTTCATCTCCGCCATTCCCCCCCCCTTACAACACACATTAATCATGACAGTGATTTATGATAATAATATACCGAAAAAGGAGCCACCCCAAAATTCCCAGACATGGGGTTGTTTTTATTGCCATGCCATTTCGATAACAAAGGTTCCTTGTCAGAATTCCACTATAGTAGGGTTGATTTACGACGCACCTGCGTTGCAGGCTTTGAGAAACAAACCGATCTGCGCTTCCCAAGTTAACATCACCTGCAACGCTAGATCACATGTGCTGCATCCCCCACCACACACTACCCCCACCACAAACACATATCCAAACATTTGCCACAGATTTTTTAGCTTATTCTACCTCCACACCATGAACGACGATCAAGGTTTAGCTCTGATCCAGAACTGCATCATTGGCTTGGAAAGGCAGAATTTAGACGTAAACATAAATGTAGACTAAATCACGGTAGAGGGAACTAGATCTGACCAGTTCGATGTTTGGCGTTTCAGTCGTGATTTTTTGTATAATGAGCAGATCTACGACCGAATTTACGCATTCATTGTTGATCTGTACACATTAAATTTGCCAGAGATATCAATAACTGTGGTGGAGGTAGTGGTTGCGGAGTCCAACGTTGACTCCAGCAACGAGAGAAATGATGAAGATTAAACCTCAGATGCTCAGTTATCAGATGCTCGACATCATAAAAGGCTTTTATCACGGCCACAAAAGCTTTTCAAGTTAGAGACAGAAGGGAATCTTCCTAATACTGGAAGATTGTCTTGGACTTTTACCAATATATTTTATTAAACAAACCCATTTCTTTTTGGCCCCCCACGAGGTTTCGTCTCTGACATTTTTGCCCCCCCTCGAATTTTATTTAAACTCGATATATCAATAGCCACAATATTCTACACTGCACATCACAGTTCAGTGTTGTTTTGAAGCTCAAACTGTCATGTACTGTTTTTGTGTGTAAGTTGAAAATTAGTCTAGAATGGATGATGCAAGAAGAGTGATCAATGCGTCAATGTACAAGATACGTTATTTAAAACGCCTTACATTACGTGAAAGGTTAGCAATCAAGTCGGCGTTATATAGAGCAAGAGACGCATTTTATGGTGTGCATTAAGGAAATCATGAAAGAAAAAGTTTTAAAATCTGTTAAATTTAATGAAAATCTAAATAGCCATTACACGTACGAACTGACTGAGGATGTGCAGCAGTTGACATGGACTCAATATGCGATGGATGAAATGAGATTCCGTAGGCCATTGGAACTGATGTTGGAAGAAAAAAATGAAACATCTAGTCTGTTGCGACAAGATGTGTCACAACGAGTGCGCACAGTTTACTTCGAGGGTGAGCAGACACAACACCAGTCGGAAGCACGGTAGAAGTCGCACGGTACAGACGTGAACGCTTACATTTCCGCGGACGATTATATAAAATCATTTATTGAGGAGATTGAGGTTATGAACAATAATGCTAGTGATCATTCATTGACGACACCACCACCACAGACGTCATCGATTATCACTACAACACCTATTTATGAGTCTAAACTTTTATATTTACATAACTGAAAAAAACTAAACATAAAAATAAATAGTAATTTGAAAAAAATCATCTGTTTGTCCTTACAACGATCTACCGAAACATACAATAGACAGGCCGTTAACATAGCAGTTAAAAACAAATGGTTACTCAATTATTTTTGTTTTTGTGAATAATTTGTCCAAACTAGCTAAAACATATAGAAAAATTATACATATATACATAACGTATAAATAAATACTCTGAGAGCTAGAAACGCTTATAATTCAGCTAAAGTTTAATTCTTGAATCAGTTCCCAGCGGTAGAACCATACCTGTCTTAAAAATAAACCCAGTCCCCACCAATCTTTCCCTTTTAAAAAACTATAAAATTTATTATCGGACAGTCTATTTTTTCCTAAGTATTTTCCCCAAAAATAATTTAAAACAGGGCAAACTGCAGCAAAGTGAAAACCCGTTTAATCTTCATTTAAGTTGCACAACGAGCATAAGTGATTTTTGTCCCTGCACCATGGCTTAAAATTAAGACATAAGATCCCCGCTCTAACTTTCATCATCCAGGATAATGTTTATACCCAAGTTGTCGATAAGGTAACTCCTGCCACCAAGGTCAAGGTCAAGGTTTAGATAGTGCTGGTGAAATTGAGATTTTCTAGCGTGTCCTACACCCTCCGCATACCATCTAGCCCTCATTTGCTCCACGAAACTCATAATCTGATTACACAATAACCCGCTGTTGTTACTGAAATCAATTGCTATCCTGCAGCCTTCCCCGAATGATTTCCATACTTTGCACCACGCTATATTTTTTTCATTATTATTTCCCATAGTAATTTCGGAAGACGTTCACGGGGTAGCGAAATTAACTTTAACACATAATTCATATTTACGGTCAAGGTGTTGAATAATAATTTCTCAATTCCAGTTTCTAAATACAGAACGTAATGTGGCGTATTTTTTGGCAATCTAAAAAACCTTTTATTAAAAAGTTTTTGGACGGATTCCACAGTGTTGTATTCACTTCAACCCCACACCTCTGCCCCGTAACATAGAATAGCCCTAACTACAGCGTTAAAGCAAGTGAATTTGGAATGTATAGGAACTAAATGCTTGAACAAAATTAATACCCTTAACTGATGTATAATGTAGCCTTTATAAGGCGTATTTTGAACCTTATAAGGAATACGACCACCGTTAACAACCTTAAAAGCTATGACTTTGGGTAACTACAAGCCTTCTGCAACAAATATGACATGATTTATAAGGGATTTTACCCTCGACAGAGCGCAACATAAACAATATACCCGAAAAACACGAAAAAGTCTACAAAGCTTAAAGACTTTGATTTTTTTTGGATGTTTAAGATATTTAACCTGGGCGTGGGAGTGTTGCTTGGTACTCATTGTAATCTAGAAATACTGTGTGATAAATATTAGGCCTCCAAGTTCTATATTAGAGCGAAAAACCATTAAAAACCACGAGCAAATCTTGGAAAACATTTTAAATTTTAAATATCTAGCGGTACCTAAGGGTGAAGGGGGTGAGATACGTCAAAATGTCACAGGACTAAAGTTGTAGTGCGTCTAAAATCCGTTGCACGTGGTGGTTTTCGATTTTCGATAGGACAACCCGTTCGGCCGCTGGAGCTCAAATAATAAAAGACTTAATTTTGATTTTTGATTTACAATTATTTATTTTTTTGAGATAGTTCAAACTAAAAATAGTAGGATTTGGGGAGAAAAGATGCAACGCACAGGCATGCCATATCTCACGATCCTAGTTATAGTATAAATGGTGATGCGTGTATTCTAATTAATAACAAATGTTCCAGAACCGGCATTTCTTTACTACTTATACTTAGAAAACGGCCAAATCTATAGATTTTAAGAGTTTTTGATTTTCCGACAGGTTTAAGTAATAAAAACTGGTCATATTTCTGCTGCTATTTACTAAGTGTGATGTAGACATACTGCGTGCCCAATATTAGGCCTCCATCAAGTATATTAACGCGATAGGGAATAAAAAACGGCCACAAAATCTTAGAATTTGAATTAATCTAGAGCTATCTAAGGGTGAAGGAGACGAGATAAGACAATAAGGCAAATGACCAAAGTTGTAGATATTGCAAAATCCATAGGTCTTGGTGGTGTCCGTTTTTCGATAGGTCAATCCGTTTGGCCGCTAGAGCTCAAAAACTGTAATTTTAAAATAAGCCTTTTTGGGGGGGGGTTTTCAATATTTCTTTTAGGGGGGTTAAAATAAAATATTGTTAGTTTTGGAAATTTTCCTGGGGGTTGCAAGCTATAAGCTACCTGCATGCAAAACATCAGGTATATATTATAGATTTGAATCTATTAATCTATTCCAAGTACTACTTATTGCCAATTTAGATAATTTGGACTTTTATTCCAGATGTAAACTCCACGACAGATTGTACTAAAATAAACCCCTAAGTATTTGTAACTGTTTACCACATCAATTCTTTCATTCTTATACCACCATATATCCTGCTGCCTCAGCTTCCCCAATTTCCTAAAAACTACGAATTTTGATTTGTCCAGGTTAACCTTTAGATTCCATGGATTGCAATATACTTATAAATTGTTTATCATAATTTGAAGCTCCACGGGAGAAGGAGAAATGATAACTACATCGTCAGCGTAGAGTAATATATTGACTTTAACCCCGCCAAAGTTACAGCCTCCTCCAACAGCGTCTGGCAAGTAGTTTACAAATAAGGCAAACATGAGAGGATATAGGGGGCAGCGTTGCCTTAAACCGACTCTGGTATCAACAAGTTTGTGACTCCCTCCTTACACCATCCGCCTGCCTTAGTGCCCTCATAATAGTTTTTAGACAAATCTAACATTTTCGACGATTACCCCAAACAAGACAACTTATATAATAAAACTTTGCGATCAATTGTGATCAATTTTTAAAAAAATGCGTGGTCTTAGTAAACTACTACAATGATGGTGTCAACTACTTATTGGCTGTAATAGACGTGTTTAGCAAACGCCTATGTGAAAGGGCGTTGAAGAGAAAAGAAGGAGCTGAAGTGGCCAACGCTTTCGAGGAGATATTTGCGGAAGCGACCAAGACACCACGCTGTTTACAAACTGACAAAGGTACTGAATTCACTGGTGCCAAGACAAAAAAATGATTCAAACAATACGGAATCATTTATGTCACTACACAAAATCCAGATGTTAAAGCAGCCGTAGTGGAACATGTGAATTGCACTTTGAAAACACGCATGTGGCGATATTTGACTTACAAAAACACATATCGTTAAGTAGATGTGCTGGACAAACTGATTAATGCTTACAATAACAGCACCACAGGATTCTAGGCAACAGAATACGTCCAGTTGATGTGACTACTACCAATAAGTGAATATTGTATCAGGTATGGCGCCACAAGTACGGTAAGATACCGCATCGTGTTAAGCCAAAACTGAAATTTGGCACCACAGTGCGCATATCTAAGGAGAAAGGTACATTCGCAAAAGGTTACGAGACTAATCTCAAAGTTGAACAAGTGGCTGGACAGTTTTACGAATACGAATTAAGAAAAGTGACAATATAAAACGACCATCTGTTCAAGATTGATAAAATACTAGACACTAAGGGCCGAGGTCGCATTAAGCGTTATTTCGGAGAGTGGAAAGGTTACGGAGACGAGTTCAATTCTTGGGTACGCAAGATTCTTGGCGCAAGATTTGAAAAATGCCTAGTAGCCAATTCTATTTAACATTGCCCAGCAATAGCTCAAAGGATTATTAAAAAAAAATACTACAACAATTATACTACACATCTGCCGAGACAAATCCGATTAGAAGACGATAGCAAATGGGAGATGGCTTTGGTCGAAGCTCATTATCCATGCTCTTTTATGATTGTGAGTGATGAAGCTTTTACTTGGCTCGAGTATAAAATAATTCTACCAGCTATTCCTATTCCAGTTATTACTGAACAAATTATGCTAAAGATGAAACCCGGATATTACAAGAACATAAACAATTTATTGAATATGATCAATACTACAAATAATGTGACTCAGTATTTATACTTTGAGTATGATAAAAAGCAGGACAGAGTAAATTTAACGAAAATGGTTGACGGTATATCAGATTTACATTTCAATGACGCAATGTCTCTTCAGTTGGGCTTCGATCCGTACGAAAATGAATTGGCAAATAACCTCACAGGATTATGGTTGCCTAATCTGTCTATGGGACTGACGACACACATGTACGTGTATTGTGATCTGATTGAACCGCAGATGATTGGCAATACTATAGCGCCACTTTTGAAGATTTTCAATATTGCCAGAGAGAACTATGTACACGGTGCACATAAGACAGTGCATTTCACCAGTCCTAATTATGTGCCAGTTATGAAAGGGAAATTTGAAACGATTGATATAGACCTAAGGGAACACAAAGGTAGAAAAGCGTTATTGCGATATAAGCAATTGCACCGCTACTCAAGTCAGGAGCCGCGGCTGTGGCGAAAGAGGCAATGAAATCCGGTGTTGGAATTTTGGGTGATTTGACCACGCGGGATCCTAAAGAAGCTGCTAAAGATCGTTTCATTCGGTTTAAAGTCTCGCTAAAACGCAAGGCGGATGTCAAACTTCAGTCTGGAATAACGATCAAGACTTTGGACAATGTGTCTCTTGGTCAAGTGCCGAAACGAATTATTGTTGGTTTGGTCACTAACGCATCGTATAATATTGATTTGAAAAAGAATCCATATAATTTCCAAAATTTCAGAACAAACTACTTCTCACTGTACGTGGATGGTGAATAAGTGACGTTCAAACCGCTACAACCGCACTATGAATATGGCAAGCGTAAATACGCAATGGCGTATCACAGTCTGTTTTCAGGCTCTGGAATACACTTTAGCGATGCTATTAATCTGATACATAGAGATGATTACGGTGATGGATATTGTCTGATGGCATTCGATCTAACATCGGATCTGTCAGCAAGTGACACTACTCATTGGAACCTAGTGAGTAACGGTAGTGTACGTATCGAGATTGGTTTCGACGCGGCGCTCACAGAGACTGTCAACTGTCTGGTATATGCAGAGTTTGACAACGTTATCGAAATTGATTGTCATCGCAATGTAAATGTGGACTTTGGCAGTTAGAGTGGCATCAGTCAGTGATCAACACTCATACAAGATGGATCGTTTTCGCAGAGTACCGCGTAATAATTTAACATCACCAATTATTTGGAATTTTCAATGTTTCAAGGACAACAATAATGACTACATTCTGAAGGAAGTGTGTGTTTTGGAATTGGACAGTGGTACACTGTCAATGCATCATATCGCAAAATCACCTTCAGTCGAGATTTCCTCACACAAGAGAAACTACATGAAAGCTATTGGCTAAAAAAACACTGTCACGGATTGGAATGGGATCAAGGTGATATCTGGTTTCATGTACTAGAGGAATAGCTACGCGCATGTATCACCAACTGATCGATTGTCTATGTCAAAGGTGTTGAGAAAAAAGAACATGTACGATGCAATTTCAGCACAGATAACTGTACTACTAATGTCATTGATATCAACGATATTGGTTGTGGATCACTATCGTCAATCAACAATCTACTATCAAAAAGCGCTGTGTGATATCGCCATCACAATACAGCTCACACACAATGTGTCCTAACCAATTGTGTCACATTACGCGGTTGGTTATATCTAAGTACAAATATCAATGATACCAGTTCCTGCTTCTGTTTTACTACTAGTACTACTTTTGCTACTGACGGTATCCATACAGTAGAATGGATACCACAGAGATCCCAAAGTATATGTCCAAACTGCCTGTACAGAATGTTGGTGTCTACGCTGCGGATTATTTGCCACATTATATCTCACCATCTACTGGTATTATTGCGAATACTGATCCACACAATGAAGATAGCACTCACTGTGTTGTTTTCTACTTAAACAAAGGGGGAGGAATTGAACTCTTTGACAGCTATGGTCAACCTCCATATATACAATTCTACCAAAGATTCCTGAGACGCAACGCTCGTCGCTCCCTTTACAACGAGCATCGCCTTAAAGTGACAACACTCTGGTCTGCAGCCAATACTGCCTTGTATACCTGTACTGCCGCACCCACTACGGCATGAAGATGATGGACTTTGTTCAGCTCTTTGATGACTCTTCTACTGTTCACAATGATGCACTGATCAGAAGACTCTTTGTACAAATATATGCCAATTGAATTTTTCGAAATAATTACTGTTTCTCAATAAACTGTATACTCAGAATAAAAAATTTTCTTTTTATTTACCTCATCCTTTACTTTAGTTACTTTAGTTTAAAGACTCAGATTCAATGAAAAAACTGAGTATTACTGATAGTGAGTCTGTCCACTATGCCTAACTTAAGACTAGTTTGGTAAAGAAATTGAACAAGAATACAAGTGACTAGATTTATTTATACAATTCAACATCAATGATGAGTGAAAAATACAAGATGCATATTTTTTTTTAACCACTTGTTACATGATTTATTTTCAACACTTTACAAAATAATGACTAGAATTTAAAAGATAAAAATATATACATACATTCGAAAAAATAAATAGAAAAAGTGACTAGAATACACCACATTTGAAACTAAAACCGCACTGCTCACAAGTGTCTCCCCACCATTTTGTCTTTAATCTCATGCATTGCAACGCGCGCACACTCACTACTGCTCACTTAGTCAAGGTCGTCTTCAATATCCATCAACACTGCTGGCGGTGACGATGTTGGTGGAATATTTTAAGACGGTAGTGATGGTGGCGTAAGGAATGGTACAGGTTGTAATGGTGGTGCTGCTGGGGGTATAAGATAATACCCCCAGGGAAGGGTGTTGACACCATCCTCCGAGACAACATGATGTTTGTCGTCGAATGGTGCCAACGAACGCTTTGTCACCACAACGGTATAAATGATGTGGTGATGGCTCTGGAAGCATTTGTTTTCAGTGCTATTGACTGCTTGCTGAAACAAACACTGTTCATAGTCAGCCACAGTTAAACTTGTTTCCACTACGGCACGATTAACACTCTTCTCCTTCTTCTTAGGTGGCGATGCATCAATTTCAGTAACATCTCCATTACATGTATCAATAGTGCACGTCATTCCGCCATACACTGCATAGTATAGCTTCGCCATCAGGCCTATGAATGTCTTAATGACCATCCCGCTGGCTTCGTCCTTGAACTTCCCCAGGACCCTGTCATTCTGACCGCTGTAGCAGATGTGATTCTGGGGATAGTTGCTGGTGTCAAATTCGTCCAGGTTCTGCAGCATGTCATGGTAGGTGACTCTGGTACGGATAGCGTAGATTATCCCATCAGTGTCCATGTAGGCCATTCTAATCCTATCTAATCCGTATCGTTCTACCATGTCATAGTGGAAGCAATACATCCACCGTTGCTTTTGTCCAAAATGCTCGTGCCTATATAAACTGGCTTGCTCAAGACCACCCGCACTTTGGCCATCTGAAGTAGGGCTAAGTTCTCGTTGTACCAGATGCGATCGCTGAAATTTGGCTTGGCCACGTACCTTGTGTAGATTTTGCGGCCAGTTTAACATTCAGATGTCTTCGAACATTTTGGAGACTCATACCCTAGACAGCTGAAGTGCATCTGCCCTGCTGAAACAGGTGTCACATTCTGGCTCTTTGCAGACTATCTGATCACCCCCATGTGCTATACCGGCGTTTTGGATGACATGTGCCTTCCTGCGATATGCAATGCCACATACTACGCAAGTGAATGGTCGGTCGAAGTTCATGACCTGAAACCAGAACATCTAAATTCCACATTTTTATTTAATACTAATGTTATAATAGACTAAACAAAGTTGTTAGCATACGCATGATGTTGCTCTTTTATGTTAAGAGAAATGAAAATTTTAATTTTTTTACATGAAGTATAAACCTAGTTTAAAGCTAAAGGTGTAACTCAAATCATAAACTACCACAATGCAAAACTGACAGTGAATAGTAAAGGAGACTAAACAAAGATATAGACTCTAGCATGATGATTATTACTTGAGACAAGAAAATTACTTGTGTTTTTATAATGAAGTCTAATTATGTATTTATGAAATAATTAAACTCATTTGGATATTTACACTTAAGAGCTTTATAGGTTATTGAGGTGCTCTCTGTCATAGTTTTAAAACAGTATGTAAAGAATATTACATCATGAGTCATTGATGACTTTCTTAGAAAATGGATTATAAAAATTTAATACGTTTTATATGCACATAACAACTAATAATAATAAGAAGAATGAATTAACTTACGAATAATAATCGAAGAATAATGGCACAATTCACAACACAGAAGCGGAGTAATATCGAAGCACAACTACACACAGTGAAGTCCAGACCGTGAATGAACCTGGAGTCGGCGTGGAGCGGATTTATGTGGAGTGCGCTGCGTGTCAGTTCTCAAGGGTGGTTGCAGGTGTCCGCACAAAAACTCACTCTCTGTCGGAGGATGTTACTAAAACATAATGCGGCTCGCGGGTTGTGAAGCGCTCTGTGGGGGATCTCCCACGGTTAGACGCAGCTGCGGCGCAGGTGTTGTACATAAACTCAACCTAGTGTCGTTAATCAACCCTCATATAATGGAATTCTGACAAGGGTCTTTGATAACGATCCCCGGGTGGGCAATATAACCAACCCCAATATCAACTTGGGAAGCGCAGATCGGTTTGTTTCTCACAGTCTGCAACGCAGGTGCGTCTTAAATCAACCCTACTATAATGGATTTCTGACGAGGGACCTTTGTTAACGAAATGGCATGGCAATAAAAACAACCCCATGTCTGGGAATGTTGGGGTGGCTCCTTTGTTAGTATATCATTATCATCAATCAATGCCATAGTCATGTGTGTCGACGGGGGGGGTATGCAAATTATGCGCAATTGCTCTAATTACAGTGTTTTATGCATATTAAACAGTTTAATTAGCATATAAATTACGTAAATTAAATTAATTTACGGTAATTAGCAAACGAAAATAAAAAAATTGCGGGGGGGACCCACCGCTCCCACACCGCCCTTGCAATCGGCCAAACCCCCCTACTCCATATGTAACTATTAGTTGAGAAACAGAGTACCGCAGAGTTCAGTAAACGTTTTCTTAAAGACATAAATCTTCAACCCAGAAAACCTGTGCACTTTGTTATTAACCTCTAATGTAATTAGACAAAACAAAGAATATTGCATGCATGTGGAACAGTTGTATTAAACCACACACTATTTCAGATTAGGTCGACTAAGTCCAGATCTTGTTACCGTATTATTATTTTATCACTATTATTATTTTATACTATAATACTGTACTTTGTCTAAATCGAAGAATTATTTACTCAGATTCGAGTTCAAAAAAACCTTGGGAACGGCCAAATTAATACGTTATTTTACTCCCATCGTTACAAAAGGATTATTTTTATTTGGTCGTTTTAGTTTCAAAAGATTCATAGTATAAACGTCAGCATCCAAATTTAACAAGCTCAATCCTCAAAGGCTAGACAAGTTTTTAAACACATTGATGCCGCGGAATGTAAGTCTAGGGCTATCTGGGGTGTCATTAGCGAGACTATCCCTAACAAAAAATCAATGTCCTTCAAAAAACTCAAAATTGAGAATGAAAATGGAAATCTTTTACACTCTCCCGAAGAAGTAGCAAATGAATTTAATACGTTCTTCTCCAGTATTGGAGGTAGGCATAATGATGGCTCTCCTATGGCCCTGGACCTTCCCGTCAATGTTCCACGTGTTTCCTCTTCTCTTTTTCTAAATCCTGCAAGTGAGAGCGAAGTAATGGACACCATGAGCTCTTTAAAAATCAGTAACTCTGCTGGCAAAGACGGCATGTCTTCAAGACTACTCAGACAGGTTGCCGATCTTCTTGTATGTCCTCTTGCTCACATTGCTAATTCTTCTTTTGAACAGGGGGTATTCCCGGAATCTCTCAAATCCGCTGTAGTCAAACCTCTTCACAAGAAGGGCAGTGTCGTTGATAAAAACAACTATCGCCCTATCTCTATAACTTCAACCTTCTCTAAAATTTTAGAAAAACTTTGTTTCAACAGGTTTTACCCATTCTTGGTTTGTAATAATGTTCTTTTTGATAAACAGTTTGACTTCCGCAAAAACACCTCCACTGTTGATGCAATGTTCAATTTTATTTCTACTGTTTCTAAAGCACTTGACGACCGCAAACATGTTTTTGGATTGTTCTTAGATCTGAGCAAGGCTTTTGACATGGTGAACCACAGCCTTTTGCTAAAGAAATTGGAACATTAGGGGTGTTGCTTTGGATTGGATTACTGCTTTTATCCTTGGGAGAACACAGACTGTGCAAATCAATTATATCGACCAACGAGGCTGTATTGCTTCACAGAAATCTGAAGAAGTAGTAGTTGACTCTGGAGTTCCTCAAGGTACGGTCCTTGGACCGATCCTCTTCTTGATGTTTATCAATGACATTGCTGGTAGTGTACCTAGATGTGACCTGTGTCTGTTTGCCGACGATACATCGCTCAGTATCAGCGATGTATCTCGAGAAAATCTTGAAATCAATGCATTCTTGCAGAGTAGTCTTCTTCTTCAGTGGTTGGCTGTAAACAAACTTTCTGTAAATTCCGATAAAACCAAGTTTATTGATTTTAAATTAAGAAATTATGATGGCATTTCTGATGGTTCAAATATTATTGTAGGAGATTTTGAAATAGAGGCATGCGAAAAAAATGATTTTTTAGGACTCATCATAGATTTTCAACTTGATTATTTCAAACACATTAACAAGGTCTCCGGAAGGATGAATAGTGGTATTTTTACTCTTCGAAGACTTGCTCAGTTCACTGATACTAGGGTTCTTCTAACTGCTTATTTTTCTTGTTTGTATCCACACATCAGGTATGGCATTCCAATTTGGGGTGCCGAATCAACTCGTACAAAGAAACTGTTTCGGTTACAAAAGAAAGCAATACGACTGATTTTTGGAATGGCAAGGCTTGAGTCGTACAGAGGTGTTTTTTTCTGAAAATAACTTACTGACTTTTCCCTGTATTTATATTTTTGAAACTCTTTCATTTTTTTGTTAAAAACAGACACTTTTTTCAGATGGGTCACATTTCTAGGTTTAATTTTCGTAATGCTGGATCCCTGGCAATTCCCCGTCACAACACTACCTTTTTCGAAAACCAGACTTTGTATGCAGGCATTAAATTATACAATTTCCTCCCATCCAATCTCATGGCAGTAACTGATATGGATAAGTATTAGTTAGTAGTATTAGTTAGTAAGTATTAGTTATATTTTCTATGTCACATTATTTTTGTAAATGACGTTTGTCAATGCTTGTAAAAGTCGAATGGCAATAAAGATCTGATTTCTGATTTTGTCGATTCTTTATTTGTTATCTCCTTAACCTTTTTTCAGCGAAACAGAAGCCTTCTTACGAATTGTTCTGTAGGCTTCCTTGGGGTCAAAGACGATGGGGAGGTGCAAAAACCTACCCGACTCAACTCCAGTCATAAATTCAGTACGTCTTCGGCATCCGAAGATTGCTTCAGTAGCGGTCGTACTGTCGTGGTGTGTGAGTAAAGTACGAGTAAAGTATTTTTTGTATATATAACATTAATCATCTTGTAAAACCACTCTTGATTTACGCATACAATATCAGGTACAGTATTTGGTTTTTCTATTGTCGGTCTATAGTTAAGGGCAAGTTGGTATTAAAATAAACGAAAGAAAAATTAAATATAGAATCTTTTAAACTAATATTACTTTACTCAGTCTAGATATAGTTTAAATGGGGCTGTTGTTTTAATTTGATTAAGTAAAGGTAGTGACTTATATTATGAGCTTGGAAATGCAGTTTTTTTATGTTTTTACAACTTTGGTTGTGTGTAATAACTTAAAACATTACAATACAATACATTTAAAAGTTTAACAATTAAAAGTGTGAATTTTAATGCTGTTTAATATAATTATATAATTTTCACTGATTTATCCAACTTTAACCTTTGAATCTTTGGACCTAGTTTTCAATCTCTATAGCGGTGATGAGGGGGGGATAATTAGGCAAGTATATACTCGGTAAGGTACCAGGCGTGAGGCAGGTCGAGTGTCTTTACAGGAAAGCTAGTTTAATAATGAGTTACACATTTAGATATTTCAATTTGACTTTACCCATTTAAAGCATGAAAGTTAGATTTTAATTAAAAATCTTCTAAATAACGAGACCCTTCTATTGGACCTTGGGAACAATTAATTAATCATCGGTACATCTACAATTATACCATGGGAAGAACTTTTAATCTTTTAGCACGAAGAACTCAAATCTTACTTTTTTCTTTTTTTGTTGAAACTTTAAGTAAACTTCGTTTGAAGCTGTAAGATCTTGCTCGATAGTTGATAACGATAGTTGATTAAAAGGTTGCGTCCTACACTTTACGCCTTTTCTAGTGCCTTAGTTCTGATGTTAACAATTCAAGTATGAGTCATAAATGACTCGTTTTAAAAAACAATCAAACTATTTGAAAAATCAGGCCGCAAATCCGTCTATAACGGGAAGCGTAATAGGTAAATTGTATATCGAAATATTCAGTTTTTGCTATTTGATTGGACAACTTAAGATAAATTCACTGGTTACACAAAATAATGTATTATAAGTTGTTACTGAATTAAAACTAAAAATGTATTGCACTAAGTTAACAACTGCTTTACACCTTTTGACATAGTTTCTCCCAATAATAATAATAATGTCTTATAATTTTATTTTTGCCATGCTTTTATCATGTATGGTAAACGACGCGACGTGATGCACATTTTCTAAAACGCAATCAATTATCGCTTTAGTTTTCCAGTATTTAATGTTGTCAGTTAATTGTAATATTACCTTTTGAATATATTAAATACCCCCGTCGCAGCAAACCTGCGTCCTCAGCGAATTTCCGATGCACATTTTTGTCTTAATAATACATAAACCCGCTTACGAAGTTTCATAAAAATATATTAACAAATAAGCAATATTTAAATTATTCTACATCAGAATAACATTGGGGATGAGAATGTAGGTTTGCTGACACAATCTTTATGCAAATATCAATACAATTCAACTAGGTGAAGCCACATACCAAGTTTTATCAATATTCATTCATGAATAAACGATATATAACATTTGAATCATTCTCCATAAGAATAACATGGGGCTGAGTAAGCAGGTTTTCTGCAAAAGGAAGGCAGAATATGGGTTTTCATTCAAATATCAATATAACTCAACTAGGTGAAGCCACATACCAAGTTTCTTCAATCTACATTCATAAATAATCGATGTATACCATATTTTAATAATTCTCCATAAGAATAATATCCCCCGTAGCAGCAAACCTGCGTACTCAGCGAATTTCCAAAGCATATATATGTATTTTAATACCACATAAAGCCACATACCAAGTTTCATCAATATACATTCATAAATAAACAATTTATGACATTTTAATTATTCTCCATAAGAATAACATGGCGGCTGAGTATGCAGGTTTGCTGAAGCAAGGAACACAAAAAATGGGGTTTTATACAAATATCAATATAACTCATGTAGGTAAAGCCACATACCAAATTTCATTAATTTATTTTCATAATGAAGGCAGATAAAGCGTTACTTATTCTCCATAAGAATAACATGGGGCTGAGTACGCAGGTTTGCTGCTACGGGAGCCTTGGGTAAAAAATTATTTTTTTGAGCAAATATCAATGGTCCACAACCACGTGAAGCCGTATACCAAGTTTCGTCAGTATACGTTCATAAATAAGCGAGATATAAAGTTTTTATTTTCCTCCATTAAAATAACATTAGACAACGTACTGTGTTTAGCACTTTCAATATCTCGGTAACCAATTGACGTAGAGAAATTATAAAAATACCGAATTGTGTGTTTTTTTAAGCTGAATCCAATGGGAAAAATTAAAATTTGACTATTTCAAAAATTATATGTTAAAAGTTCGAAAAACCCATTTTTGGGGTACAAAACCCCCCCAAAATACCCCTTCGGATAGAGCGATCTGGCTGGTTTTCGAACTTAAAGTCATAAATGTTGCTTTACACGTTTATACCAAATTTCATAAAAATCGGATAATGTTTACGAGAGTTATCGTGCTCACGGACATATATATATATACAGTTTTGAACGAATTGTGTTTTTGGGGTCTGGGGACCTCAAATCGAAAATTTATCATGGTCCCGGGCCTAGGTCTTACCATGCTGACTACGGTAATAGCTTCTTCCCTATAGGGGAAATTCGCTAACATGGGGGATGAGTACGCAGGTTTGCTGCAACAAGGAGCACAAAAAATGGGTTATTATGCAAGTATCAGTATAACTTAACAAGAGGTGAAACTACATACGAAATTTTATTAATTTATGTCATAATTAAGGGAGACATAAGATTTGACTTATTCTCTACTGGCTGTGTCCCCGTCCTTCGTAAGGGTTGTATATAAATGGTATATTAACTAAAGCAAATAACAATCCACATCATTATACAATATTGAAATTATATTTTACACGTTTAATGTACAATTAAATCAAATTTAACGAAATATACTGGCAGATAGTTCGGGTACTGTTGCTAAGTCGAGGAACTCTGTTGGGTAGTTTGCGACTCGTCTTAGGAAAAACGGCGGGTGGTTTGCGACTCCAAATCGGTATACGTAACACTTTGGATTCGCTTTTATAAATAACATAAATCAAGTACAAAAGAAATCCAAAAATATTGTGGAGGGTGAGGGGGGCATAAAAATAAAATCGGGGTGGGCAAAAATAAAAATCGGGGGGGAGTAAAATATAAAATCGAGAGGGGCAAAAAAATTCGGGGGGTAGCAAAAATCTAAAATCGGGGAGGGGGAACATATAAAAACGGGGGGGGCAAATGTATAAAATGGGGGGTCATAAAATAAAAATATAAAATCGAAGAGAGGGGGGAGCAAAATATAAAATCTGAGGGGGGAACATAAAATGGATTGGGACATAAAATAAAAATATAAAATCGAAGAGGAGGGGTCAAAATATAAAATCAGGGGGGAGGAGAATGTAAAATTGAGCGGGGCAAAAATACAAAAAAGGGGGGAGCAAAAATATAAAATCGGGGTGGGGGGCAGAAAAATATAAAATGGGGGAGGGAAAAATATAAAATGGGGGTACATAAAACAACAATTAAAAAAATCGAAGAGGGGGGAGCAAAATATAAAATCGGTGGTGGGGCGAAAATAAAAATCGGGGGGGGAGCAAAATCTAAAATGGGGGGACATAAAATAAAAATATAAAATCGAAGAGGGGGGAGAAAAAAATAAAATCGGCAATATAAGTGGTGCACAAAGCGGTGCCGATTCACATGTAATTGGAATTATCTAATTCGTAGAACTTGCATAAATCATGCTATTATATTTAGGTATTACAATTATATTGCTAATGTATTTATTTTTTTTATATCTGTAGGGCAAAAATAAAAAACGGGGGAGCAACAATATAAAATCGGGGGGGTAGAAGAAATAAAAATGGGGGGAGCACAAATATAAAATCGGGGGGGGTCAAAAATATAAAATGGGGGGACATAAAATAAAAATATAAAATCGAAGAGGGGGGGGCAAAATATAAAATCGGGGGGAGGGCAAAATATATAAAATCTTGAGTGGGGGGGATACAGGATGTATCGGTAAAAGTTTGTTTGTGCAAAAAATAATAGACCCCAACCAGATGAAGCCACATACCAATATTTCATTAATTTCATTAATTTAATTAATATTTTAAGTTCATTAATAAGCGAGATAAAAATTTTACTTATTCTCCATAAGATTAACATTGGACAACGTACTTTGTTTAGCACTTTTAATATCTCGGTAACCAATTGACGAAGAGCGATCAAAATACCGAATGATTTGTTTTTCAAGCTAAATTTAATGGTCTAAACAAAAGTTTGGGTTTGAAAAGAATTACTTGTAAAACGTTCAAAAAAAATTTGGGGTCAAAACCCCCCAAAACCCCCTTTAAAATAGAGCGACCTGTCTGGTTCTCGAACTTATGAAAGTAGATCCTGCCTTACACGTTTGTACCAAATTTCATCAAGACCAGACCATTTTTACGAAAGTATCGTGCCTACGGACACATATATACACCTATATATATATATACCTATATATATGTATATACATATATATGAATTTGAACGAACGGTGTTTTTGGAATCTGGGGGCCTCAAAACGAAAATTTATCATGGTCTCGGGCTTAAGTCTTACTATAAGACCTACGGTAATAGCTTCTTCCCTATAGGGGAATTTCGCTAAAAAATAACAACCCTTAATTTTATTGTTTACCTACATAAAAGCAACAAAGTAATACATCAAAATATTGATTCTAATGATTTATTTAAAGGCATGTTCCATATATTTCTCTGTTTGAATCGAAAGCCTTGTTTACTTTCGTGTTTTCGTTGAACTGGGAGTCTGATTTGAGAAGTCTAAAATTGTTAAACATTAGAAATCCTAATTACACGATTTGTAAGAAGTGACATGATTGAATCTTTAAGGAAAATGTTGCTGATTATTATACTTCCGATTAAGGTTGAAAAGCGTTACAAATTTGTAATAAAAGAACCTATCAGTTACCTACGTTTTGTTTTGACCTATCCGTACTAATCCAAAAGGTTATGCCTTAGTGTACTCTAACATGTAATTCAGTTTAAATAAAATCAAAACAGCTTTATTTTCTGTATAAAGAAATGTGTAACAATTTATACAATCGTCAGATTTGCATAATACATATACATCAAGTTTACATAATGTTTCTAGTTATAGTTTCTAGTTTCCCACCAGAGAGAACATTACCATCAGGAACATTTAAGTTATCGATTAATGAATCTGTTTATCTTTAAAGGTACAATAATTTATTCAGTAGACATTTTAGTCCCAGCGAAGTATTTATAATGGCCAGTTCCTAGTAAAAATCTGTGATAGTTTAAAGATTAAAAATCTGAGACATCAGTTTTGAAATGAGATTGATTTTCCATTGTTCCTCCCCGATCTTAGGTCAATCTTAGAAAGTGGGTGAGATTTGTTTCTACTAGTCCACTTCCACTACCTATATTTTATTTTATTGTAATTTTTTAACCTATTTAATTTAGTGAATGTAATTTTCTCATTTTTCTCATCTACATCATGACATTTAACCAGTGCGCGATATGAAGCGCTAGCGCCTCTAGTGGGAACTTGCGGATACAGAACTTGCAACAAGTTCCGCATATCGCCGTCACGTCATCGATGGCCGCAGCAGTCGCATATGGAAAACTTACCATTCTTATTTTAATGTTTTTTTCTTAAATGACACATTTCAATTCTCGTGTGACTACAGTTCGCACTAATGGTTCAAACTGCATTAAAGAGCACGACACAAGGCAAGTTGCGGTTGGAGCGCTGTTTACGTTTTTCTGTTTAATAACCCTAAATAATTACATTACCTATATTACTAACTCTGCATATTAATACTAGTACGTATAGGGCCAAGCTTTGTTTGGAGAAGGTCAATATGTTTGTATGGATGACTTGGAGTAATTTTTCACCACTTGCCTCTGCTAAAGAGCAGATTTACTTATTGGCTCCTTTGAGTCTTTTCGATGTTTAAGGTCACTCCAGTTGTCATTCAAACTTAATGTCCCTTTTATTAATTTTGGATACCTAACAGTCTATCTAATCTTCATTCAATGGGTTTAGTCACTGCTTTTAGGACACCGCATGTTATACTATATGTAATACTTAAACTACATGAGTATTAGTTTGACAGTTCACTGATTGATTATAAACAGCTGTTATGATCCTTTTGTTTTGATTTTAAACTCCAAGCCCAATGTTAATTTGTTTAACTTTTCATATTCCTTTTTTTACACTATCGTTGGAGCCGTTTTTGAGACCACAGTTGCAACCAAACAACTAACCTAACAAACAAATCTTACTCATATAAGAGTATAGGATGTATTATTATGTAATGGTAGTAACACATAGTTTTATAGGACAAAAACTCTTAAGCAGAGACAATCCACCACTCGTCTTGTTTCATGTTCTTAGTATTAGTTGTTTCAACATAGTTCGAATTTAAATGCATTAATTAACCAATAACCGCTAAAAACTTGTTCATGCTATTTACCTCCTGGATTGATCATATGACTTAGAAAATACCCTCGTCGCAGCAAACCTGCGCACTCAGCGAATTTCCAATGCATATATATGAGTATCATTATTACCTAGAGCCACTCACCAAGATTCACAAAAATACATTCATTAATAAGTGATATTTAGCATTTTATTTATTCTCCATAAGAATAACATTATAATTGAGTACGCAGGTTTGCTGCAACAAGGAAGATAAGAAATGTATTTTTTGCAATTATCAATATAACTCAACCAGGTGAAGCTACATACCAAGTTTTATTAATTTGGGTTCATAACTAAGGGAGATATAAAACTTTACTTATTATCCATATGAATAACATGGAGCGCGAGTATGCAGGTTTGCTGCTACTGGGAAAAATCAAGAAAAACCTTTTTTTGTGCTAATATCAATATTCCACAACTAGTTGAAGCCACATACTAAGTTTCATCAATATACATACATAAATAATCGAAATATAACATTTTATTTATTCTCCATAAGAATAAAATTGGACAACGTCCTGTGTTTAGCACTTTGAATATCACTGCAACGGTTGGACGTAAAACAACAATTAAAACGCCAAAATGATTGTTTTGTAGAGCTAAACTGATTGGTAGAAAGAAATGTGGAGTTTTTAGTGAAATTATCTGAGGAAAATCTAAAAACCGTATTACCATAAGATTAACATGGGAAATTTTATGGACACATTTTTTGACTTTTCTCCACAACCACTAAACCTAGCTTAATGATTCAAAATACTAAATTGTTTGTTTTTTTAAGCTCTATAAAATAGATGTAACCAAAATCTAGTGTTTTTAAAATTTTAGGGAGAAAAATTCAAAAAACTGATTTTTGGAAAATTTAAAACCCCTATAAAACCCCCTTCCCATAGTCCGATCAATATGGTTTTCGAACTTAAAGTCATAAATGTTACTCTACACATTTCTGCCAAATTTCATCAAAATCGGGCTCTTCTTTCAAAAGTTATCGCGGTAACGGACACACACACACACACACACACATATATATCTATATATATATAAATTTGAACGAATAGTGTTTTTGGCATCTGGGGACCTCAAAACAAAAAGTTGTCATGGTCTCGGGCTTAAGTCTTACCATGCCACCTACGTTAATAGCTTCTTCCCTATTGGGGAAATTCGCTAATAAGGTTATATACCTTGTCCTCGTTAATCCACTATAGCTTACAAGACACCTAATTTCGGCACTAGTATTTTTCCATTATCTGTATATCGAAGATACTATCATAGTCTTCAGGTTTAAAACGTTTTCAACACTAAACATAAACTTGTGCGTAACATAAAGAAATGTTTTAATTTCACTTTTTGTAACGAACAAATTTATGTTTAGTGTTTAAAACGTGTTAAACCTCAAGACTATGACATTATCTTAGCTTCTTTGATAAACATACAGTTGATAATGGGACAATACTAGACTTGAAACTTGTAATCTAGTAAACTTGTGGATTGACGACGACAAGGTAAGTAACCCTATATTCTAAGTCTCTAAACAAATTAGTCCATTCAAATTATATCTACTGTTATCTCCTACGATAAGCAATCATTTACTAATTTTAACATTACTAAACAGGTAAGTACATTAAGGACATTTAACGTTTATCGGACATTTTGTTTTGTTGCATAATATTGCATTTTTTTTGTCTTTCCATAGTTCTAAATATTAAAATATATTGATTTGAAAGTAACTGAAGTTATAAATATTTGTGATGAGTGATAGCGCCATTTTTTTTGACGGGTCATTTTTAAGATTATAATTGAATATGTACTTAAATTTAAATAAACATTATAAATCATTACTTTTCATAATTTTGCTATTAATTAAAAGTAGATTGTAATTATCAAACGGTCAGTTTATTTTGTAACTAAAGTACTTCTTGGATACTAGTTGAACAATTATATCAGACAATAGGATGGTGATATAAACATAAATAGTATAACACAAGCTAATTTAACTTAGGTGATCGTATATTATCTCGAAAATAAACAGTTATGAGTTGAAAACCTTCTTAAGTATGTTTGTGAGATGTTGCGTCGCACATGTTCATATCTTGACTTTATTGTCTAGCTATCCCCATTGTCTAGCTATCCCCATAAAAATATACTTTTTCTAGAATTTATTTTATTTTATGAGGTACATAAACCAAGTTATTGAACTATAGTCGATAAAACATCCATTAGAGAATCACAACGAATATATACGTGAGTTGCATATTCGAAATAAATACCCCCGTTGCAGCAAACCTGCGTACTCAGCGAATTTCCAATGCATATATATGTGTCTCACTACTACATAGAGCTACTTACCAACTTTCACAAAAACCCATTTATAAATAAGTGATATATAGCATTTTATTTATTCTCCATAAGAATAACATTAGAGCTGAGTACGCAGGTTTGCTGCAACGAGGAAGATAAAAAATGTATATTTTTGCAATTATCAATATAACTCAACCAGGTGAAGCTACATACCAAGTTTTATCAATTTAGGTTCATAACTAAGGAAGATATAAAACTTGACTTATTCTCCATATGAATAACATGGGGGCCGAGTATGCAGGTTTGCTGCAACGGGGATAATCAACAAAAAATCCATTTAGTGTGCAAATATCAATATACCAGTACTACGCGAAGCCACATACAAAGTTTCATCAATATACATTCATAAATAATCGAGATATAAAATTTTATTTATTCTCCATAAGGATAACATTGGACAACGTACTGTGTTTAGCACTTTGAATATCTCTGCAACGGTTGGACGTAGAACAACACTTAAAACAACAAAATGATTGTTTTGTAAAGCTGAACTGATTGGTATCAGCAAATGTCAAGTTTTCAGTAAAATTATCTGAGGAAAATCCAAAAACCTTTTTCCCATAAGATTAACATGGACAATTTTATGGACGTGTTTTTTTACTTTTCTCTACAACCACTAAACCTAGGTTAATGATTCAAAATAAAATTATTTTTTTTAACCTCTATAAAATGGCTATAACCAAAATTGAGTGTTTTTTTAATTTTAGGGAGAAAAATTCAAAAAAACTGATTTTTGGAAAATTTAAAACCCCCATAAAACCCCCTTCCCATAGTCCGATCAATATGGTTTTCGAACTTAAAGTCATAAATGTTACTCTACACATTTGTGCCAAATTTCATCAAAATCGGGCGTTTCTTTCAAAAGTTATCGCGGTAACGGACACACACACACACACACACACACACACACACACACACACACACACACACACACACATATATATATATATATATATATAAATTTGAACGAATAGTGTTTTTGGCATCTGGGGACTTCAAAACAAAAAGTTATCATGGTCTCGGGCTTAAGTCTTACCATGCCACCTACGGTAATAGCTTCTTCCCTGTAGGGGAAATTCGCTAAAAACAATTTCTGACATGTTTTAAGTCATTAGGTAAGTACCTATTGTAGGCGAAGCACTTTATACTAATAACAACAAGCTATGAGAGGAATAGGTTAACGCAATTTTAATAGGTACCATTAGTATTACTTTTTATTTGTATATAAACGTGGAAGATAATACTCCTAAAAAGGCAGCAAACGTGTAATTGACAACAACAATTATTCAACTAACGTTAATATTGAAATCGGAATTATCTAATTCGTAGATCTTACATAAATCATCCTATTATATTTAGGTATTAGAATTATATTGCTAATGTATTTTTGTTAAAAGTATAAATGTATCGAAGAATGTTCAAATCTAAGGACTAAATTAATGAATATTTAAATGAAACATGAAAGCCTAAAACTTACGTTATCACGTCCTTTATACCACGCAGAGAATTACAGTTGCTTCTAAAGATAATTACAAATTGTTTTAATAATAATTAACTTTTACGTTTCCTTTTTAAAAGTAGCCCAATTTTTAAGAGTCGTGTAGTTTGTATGATTTCTTAACAAACATTTGAACTCCTGTACGCTGCTCCTCTCTGGCGGAAGTTCTAGGAACTATTTGAACGGTCGTTTTCAGAAGTACGTTGTCCTGCCTGGTATGCCAAGGCGATCATTTAATAGTGTTTGTTTTATACTTTTTCTCTTTACTTCAATTTATTTGTTTTAAATTACAATATATATATATATATATATATATATATATATATATATATATATATATATATATATATATATATATATATATATATACTGTATATATATATATATATATATATAAACAAATTAGTCCAATCAAATTATATCTACTGTTATCTTATACGATAAGCAATGATTTACCAAGATTTGTTTATTAGATTCACTACATAATGATTGATTATTATGTAGTGGAGATGTTAATTCCACTTTATGTAGTCCTGAGTTTATGTATTGTTATGGTGATAATTTTAATTTGAGAAAGTCAAATAGTATCTATTTTGACATTAACAGAAATCCCATTATTTACTGATTTATTTCAATTCTACATTACTCGCAGAACCCAATTACAATGCAAGAGTACAGTATATTATAACAAAATAAACGGTATCAGGAAACTGACACATACTTTCTCCCTTTTGGCCCAACTTTAATGAATAAATTACTTTTTATTTACTAAATATAGAATACAAAGCACGGTCGAATGTACCTTTAGGAGGCACGTGGTTTTAAGAGGGGACATTCCCCCTATTCCCTCCCTCAGAGTTATTAAGGGACAACATATTTCGAATTTCCTCTGTTGGTCAATGCTAACTTGACAAGCAAATCAAGTTTGAACGAAATTGATCAATAAATAAGAGAGAAATAGAAATGTTTGTATTCCCCATAAGAATAACATTGGACAACGTACTGCGTTTACCGCAAAATGAAAATTTAAATTTTCTCCACAAACAGTAATCGTAGAATAGTCATTTAAGATAGTAAATTATTTAGATTGTTGAGATCTTTTTAATTGTGAATAGTAATGTTTTTTATATTTATGTTATTTTAATGAAAAATCAAAAAAACTGAATTTTTGATATTCTAAGTCTTGTAATTTCTGAATCCGAATTTTTACAGAAATGCGGGTGGTGTCATTTTGTTGGAAAACTAAATTTCTACAAACGAATAAAGTTTAATCAAAATCGTTAGAGCCGTTTTTGACAAATCTTGATTTTTCATGTTTTTTGGCGGTTTTTGGGGGATAATTACCCTTAAAAATGAAAAATTCAAAAAATGAAAAAACACCTGGAGATATTTTAGTAGGTACTGGATTAGTACCTACATACCAAATTGCATAAAAATCGGTCCATTGGTTAGGGCTCTAGCTCTGTACACATCCATACTGACAGACAGACAGACACACAGACATCACGTAAAAATCACTTTTTTGGGTTCAGGGAGCACCAAAACGAATATTTCCATTAACAACTCAAATTCGAAAATTTTGACGAAAACAATACTTTCTCTATATACTATATATAAGGGGAGAAAGTAAAAGGAATATTAGTAATATCAACAATAAATTACATGCAGCATTAACTGCAATTGTATAAAGCCCAAAGTTTGTTTCACTCATACAATAATTACAAAATTATGAAACATATATAGCTTGTTAACAATAAATATATAACTAGGCCTAAACAAAACAAAAGAACAGTAGTAAAAATATAAGAAGAAGAAGAATAAGTAGATAGTACTAGTAGGTTGTAGGTAGTATTATAAAAAATACTGCTTAAGATTGATCATTTGGCAATCATTTGATCATTTGGTTGATTGATCATTTGAATTGCACTTTTTTAGATAGACAAGGAATAGTAAAATCACTACTACACATCGCACGTTTAGTATTTAACCAGCAGCAATTCCACTCCCACCTACTACACTAACAAAACCTCCTGATACTCAAGGACAGATCTAGATAAATAAATTTCTGCAAGTCTGCAACAAATAACAGAGACTTTGACCTTTTCAACGTTCGTGAGTACGCTTCCCGTATACATTTGGTGTGTTTCCTTAATATGCCATTTGGCCTAGTTTATAACTCATTGAAAATTGGGAATCGGAAACTAGCCAGATTGGGACTATTAAGGCTATTTCAATAGCTTTCATTATTGTTTAATAAATGGGCCTCTCAACACGTGCAAAGCTCCTCGGATTTTATAAATTCTGGTACTGTTTACTAACTAGAACTGTTTGTTGGTACTACTTTGAGTACTAGTTAATTCATTGGTTAGCCTAGGATTAAATATTGGTGGGAAAACCAACGTTTTCACCTCTAAAAATATTATTTTCTGTAGAAAATATTATGTTTAACTATGGAACATGTTACTAAAGTGAGAAAATTTGCGTATATTATTACAAATTTTAATTTACAATTCATTTTAGCAACAAAAACAGCTGTAGTTTATTTTTATTTAGTAGTTATTTTTATTCCTCAAATAAACGGCATAAAAATTTAAAACTCCGCCCTTTGACCTCGGTGTTTTGAAAATAGGCAAAGAAAACTAAGTTAACTAACTGTAATTCCTATAACCCACTGTAAACTAGATGCACACACGTCTATTACCATGCACGGGTATTTAAATCGATACTGTTTAAATTTCATTATGGTACATTTATCTTCTACATTTTGTTAATCATATGCCTACATTGCTATAGAGCGTTACAAGTTTGTTTAGTCCTACTATCCATAAAGAAGGCATTACAAATTTAAATTTAAAACCTATTTTAATTCCAAAATAGTATACAAAGGCGTGTTACATTAAAAGTACACAGTAAAAATTAATTTTATAAAATATAACATCTAACATTTTACAGTAAATCATTTTGAAAATTAACCCAAATGGTCGGATGCCTGTGAGTGGGTACGAACCGTAGTTCACGCTAATTGATTTTAAATTTAAAACAATTGTTTTAATTGAAAAATTTATTACAAGTGAAATATTGCATTATAAAAACATGTGAGTTTCAGGGAGTAGCATCAGGGATGAATAGAAGATTATTTTTAAAATAGAGTAAATAAACAAATAACTTTCATATTAGTTTTTGTTACATGAAACATTGACTAGAACTGGGTAAAATTCACACATATCCAATACAATTCCCTGATTACGCAGGTTTTGCTGCAACGGGGCATTGTTATTTTTTCATTTTATTCTTTTCAATTGAGAAATTTTATGTGGGAGCAAATGAGCTGTGAAGAATGAACAAATAAAATTTCCTAAATTTTGCAATACTAAATTATTCACATTTTTTCCATATGGAAACAAAACTGTACGTATTACGACATCCCTAAAACCCGTACAAATACGACAGTCTTGAAGAAAGTTTCAGGAAATTGTTCAAATGATTTATTCTACAGAATGAGCTATCATTAACCAAGTAGAGTTTTAAACATTTTAAGAACTCAAATAAATATCCTACTAGAAATCCTATATAACTAAGGGCCGTTTTCAGATATGAGTAATGTCTCAAATTCTATACTCTGAATTGACATGACATTCTTGTTGTTCTAGAATCCAGTTCAACAAGTTTTGACATGATCCGTTTGAAACTTTTTTACCCTAGACGTTTAAAATATTCAATGTATGAACTGGGTCCATGGTGAAAAATCTTATTTTAAAATAACCTTATTAGTAAGCCGTGAAATACATAACTTCCGGTGGCCAAGTGCCTAATACCTTCTGGGCAAGGTCAAGATAATTAGTTATTCTGAAAATGTAATGGAATAAATGTTTAAGTTCAACACCCTTAGCATAAGAAAATCTTCAAATAGTGCGAAGTACCTAACTACATGGGGAATTTATTGCATGACGACTTTATCACAGAAAATAATTCATACACGTATACGTTTATTCATGTGGGTGTTTTTTTATGATGACTCTTAGTTTTCCTATCCGTTAACTGAACGAGCGGCAAAGTTTACAAGGTCTTTAATGCGATCAATTTAAATGGAGGAGTAAAATTTCCAAAGCTCCGCCATTCGAGCTGGTGTCGTGATTTGTGGACTGTAAACTTAAACCAGGCTGTAAATAAGTCCTCCAGGATCGCCATCGTGCCCAGATGTCCGGCCCACACGCCGTTTTGGAATCTGACAGCAAGTTGTTGAAGGATTAGCCGAATGACCTCTGGGAAGCCACCACTTGCTTTTACGACTTCGCTTTAAACAAAACCGGACTCCAAAAGTCTAAGGATTAATTTATGTATAGTAATTATTTTAGCAATTTAGTCTGCACCGGTACAATACAACCATTAATTTTCAAATTATGATCAAAATAACGCCTTTTTGGAAAAATCATTTGGACGATCTCTATCCATGCGCAGTCCCTGGACAGTTAGAAAAGTAGTCTACTATAATTTAAAATAAGGGATGTAATTGCATACTGTAATAGGGAATAATATTAAATATTGCTTTACCTAACTAATAATTGTTTTCGTATATTTTAATGAGGACCCAATTTCTTATTTAATTTAGATGTAGTTTATCTTATAACGAGAATTATCTTCAAATTAGTTAATATATTCGAAATTTGATGTCACTGAAACATATATCTAAGAAATCCTGTATCAAATCGAAATGGCTTCTGATAAGTAGTAACTCTGCTATATAGTAATGTTAATAAGATCCATTCAATACTCATTTTTAAGATGCACTTAACATTTTGATACTACTGAAGTAATAGTAAATGTGTTTTATAACACATTAGATTCAGTTGTGCATGAAATATACTTGCACTTTGTTATTGTCATGCATTTTTCATATTCACTGTTAATATGCCTTTTTACTATAGGTTTTTACCTTCGTTATTACTTGTTTATATTTGTTGTTAAGACACTATTGAAATTATTATTGCTATGTTGTACCTACATTGTACAAACTATGTAAAACTGGCTCTGCCGTTAAATAAATATTTACGTTTAATACAAAACATGTTATACACTCTAGGAGTATATGGGCAAGTTAAATGTTTCACCTGACGTTTCCAAACTTAATTTTAGTTCGCATTCGGAAGTGAACATTTGAGTTTACGTTCTATATTTTAGAAACAAGTTAAGAAAACAGGCTCGCGTGAAAAAATTCTCTTGTGACTAATGTTTAACACAAGTTATCGTCTTAAACTAAAACAAAGTTGTCGTAAGGTAACTAAACATAGTTGGACTATGAATTACAAGCACAGCGCCTTTAATAAATCAATAACAAAATGTAATTATTGGAGAATCTTTGGGAAATCTAGTTTATACCTTGGGTTCAGGGGTTTACCTACTTGTAAACAAATTTCGGTTATACGATTTCGAGCAATTGTCAATAATTTGTCAAGTTCACGAGAGAAGTAGTTTTAGCTTAAGCATTTTCTTTTTAAGGTAAAAACATCGCGCTTTAATACATAATATTCTTGGTTAAATAAACAACAAATGTTTTATTTTCCAGACAATACTACCGAGATTGAAGATACTATATTTGTAATAAGGAATTTTCACAAACCTTAACTGGCTTATATTCATTTTTTAGGTTTTTTAAAGTATCGCCAACTAGTAAATAATTAAAAGAAGATATTTCTTAACTATATTCAGTAGGATTCGACCATTTCCATGGCTGAAACTTCAAATATTAATATTGTGATTAAATACTGTAATCACCTAGTTAACCAGTTTATCCTAGTTTAATTACTAATCCAATACAGTATTTAAGGAAAATCTTCAGAGTGCAAGGTTTATCGTATAAATTAGGATTTTTTGTTCGAATAAAATAAATTAACTTAAACAAATGCGTGGATTATACATTGTGTGTTGTTTGTGTCGTTTTTACATTTATTACGTGTTATTTAATATTAGTTCATATTATTTGCCACTTATTTTATAAATTTATAATTCGCTCATTTTTACCAAACAAGTTTCAAATGAAATATGTGTTACCTTTCTCTGCCCCCCGTTTTAATTTCAAATTATTTTCTTATCCCATAGTGTTTTATGTCAAAGGTGTTCTGTGTAGGTAGCATCAGCCATATTCCCAGTAAATTACTGTATTACTCACTGATCCGGTACCTTTTAATATTTCAGATATGCTAGTAAAACCAGCGGCCGGCGGCACAAAGCTCTAAATAAGAATATCGGTTATTCGCTGTAGAAATGAGAACCGTTATTCCTTTTTGGAGTCACTCGTGCAGAAAATAAGCCCCAATGACAATGGAGCGCAGCTCGCCGCGCAGGATGAGCGCAGTAAAATGTTCGGTTGCCACCGCGATGTATTGTCGGGTGATAATGTATACTGACTGACATTCACGTTCTATTTTCTATCTCGATATTTTACTGGGTAGCTTTAAGCACTTGGAATTGGCGACTTTTTACCGAATGGAACATTATAGCTGAATAACCTTATTGCGCATGACTTTAGCATATCTCGTAATCGTAAATTACATAATCTCCGTATATAGAGTTCTCACTAAGCTTTAAGTAATATTTTATTGGTTTTAATACGCTTTGGACTGACCTTTGAACATTCTACTACACTATATGATTTAGTTCTAAAGAGACATGTTTGTTAGGACTTACGCCTTGATTTTATAAAAAGAACAGCTTCGCATTTTTTATGTCTGAATTATATTTCAAGTCTTACATGCAGGATTATTACCATCTCCAAATGCCGAGATGAAGATTATGAAGATGGTCATTCAAGCTTCTGGGACTTCCTCTTCGCGGACGTTTGTCAAAGTCGTAAGCCCCCAATCCTATAGACCCGGGACTTTGTTAAAGGCGTGTGCCCCTAATTAATTGTACATATACCTAGATAACCCCCTTAAGTAGTATGGAGGGATTGAGCATAAACAATCGAAATCTTATGTATAAAATTTGTATATGCTTGTATCATGAAAATTCTAAATGGAACCCAGTAATCAAGTTTCTGAATTGAGAAACCCACTGTTTTGAATTACTTTAAATCAAATTTGTATAAATCAAAAACCTATATACCAATAATAGACATATATCATTATATGCTGTTACAGTGCATATTCATTTTATATTACAGTATAACAATTTTTAAGTGTGTGTGTGTGTGTGCGTTTTTTAGAGGTTGGCAGACTCTTACATTTATAGGTTGGTTTACATTTAGGTAGTTTTTGTAGGGTGGGTTTCAAAACTCCGAGATTTCATAATTCCGAGGTCTGTAAAAATCAACTAAATGTTTAAAATATCATAACTCCGAGGTTTCATAATTCTGAGGTCTCTATAAGTCAACTAAGAATTAAAATTACCATAGTTCCGAGGTTCCGAGGTTCCGAGGTCCCTGCATTAGACCTAGAATAGTGAATAGGTCTAAGAACTTATATTTGATTACTCCAACACCCATAATAAGACTTACGCTATGCCTCTCATTAGCTACCTACCGGTACCGTAACTTGGTCTTTGCAGGCTAATAATCAATTTGTTTAGTCTAAACTATAATAATTGGATCCATATAAACTTACAGGCGATTAGGCATATTTTTAGAGGAGATGACTTCATGGCCAGCTACTAAACAAGGTGGTGAGAGGAACGTTACTCCCCACCACAATCCTTCCTTAGTTACTCCATTGGACTGAGTGACATGTTTCCTATTTCAATACTTCGTTTTTGTTTCTTTTATTGTGTATCTACGCCAGTGACATTTTTAACATTTTGATAGGGAACGGTCCAAACCCTGGTCATGTTACTCTGTAAGGACTAACTGTTCTTAGAAAGCATCATTAATTAATAGCCCAATGAAAAAAGGCAGCTAGTTCCAGTCTCAAACCTTCTCAAAATTTTGCGATCCGGCAAACTTTATCATGCAGCTGTTTGTTAAACACCATTAGGTTTCAATAATAGTTTATTGGTTGACTGTGTCAATAAACAGTACATAAACATTTAAGCGAGCACTTCATTTTTGCTATCAAACAGTTAAGTTAGGCCTAAATACCTTTAAATTATACGGTATCTAAATATAAGAAACAAATTTACTTAACTTGTACTAAGTTATTAATTATTAATTGTATGCCTTTTTACGGTTGAGTAGGGGTGGGTGGGGGCTCCTGGGCCAGGAGGAGCAGGAGGAGTCCCCCCCAGACAAAGGATCAGGAGGAGTCACCCCCCTCCACGAATTGTTTTTCGTGGGTTTCTTTCGCGGATTTTCCCCCGAATTTGTATTTTTCCAGAATATTCTGCGATTTTTTTACAGGTGGATCATTAACAACGGACCATTCTCCGAATTAATTTGAGTAGGGTGCTGCTGCGATAGCCCGTGGGAAACACCACGCCGTCCGACTAGCACTTCCGGCGTTGTTTTGCGGTGTTTTTATCTAACATGATCTCTGATTGCTTTTTGTGGGTTAGAGTATCCTTGGATTTGAACAATCTCTTTAACTTTGAACCAAGCATTATCACTACTGTCAAACAGTACAGCAACGGGCTGATTATTAAATACATAGGAAGTTAACTGGAACATTTTATAGATTATGTCAAAAAAAGCGCAGGGACCTCTGAAAGTACAGCACACACGGAAGCACAACAACACTATTACACAACCACACACTGTGAAGTATAGACCATGAATTAACTATGAGCAATGTGTATTGGCACAAAGGGGTGCGGGATTAAACAGATGTTTTTTTCAAATCTGTGCGAAGAGAAGTTTAATGATTTAAATATCATCAACGAAGGGGGATGTATCGATACATCCCCCTTTATCTTCCAATATCAGTCTACCTTCATTAATTTTGCGTTTTACTCTCTACCCTCTTAGCCTACGCCTTATCAATGAGGCAACGCTCAGGAGGAGCAATAAGGTGGAGGAGGCGGTGGACCCAAGTCAACACACTGCGCCGTGGAGCCATATACCACCTCAGTCCGAAGCCAACCCTCGAGACGATGAAGAGGAAGAGGAGCATTGAGTGGTTGTGACCACACCAAAGACCCTGACTTGACGTTTTCTATCGTGTATAATAGTCTACGAATCTAGTCGTTAGTTTTCATCTAAGTTTATCCTCACCGTACTTGCGAATGGAATTCACCTTTTTTTATATAGTCCAATAAATGAATTACATCAGGAAAATATTAATTAAACCAGGTTCATTGATATAAACTGCATGAGATTGATAATTGAAAGGGGGGGTCCGATCTAGAACCCCCCTTCTTCCAGTTCAGTTGACTTGTATTTTGTCACTTACATGCATTTGCAGGACTTTACCTGGGTTAACGTAGCTAAAGGATGGTGAGTTGACTCACCTCCCTTCGATGATTATGTTCAAAGTATTAAACTCATCTTATTCAGCAAAATTTACATTCTCACTGATGAAAATTAAAAAATCTAGTCAACTGTTATATACTTGCTAAATTTTTCATTCCCAAATTAGTCTTAAGTAAGAACCAGGAAAATGAACTTCACAGTGTGTGGTTGTGTAATAGTGTTGTTGTGTTTCGGTGTGTGCTGTACTGTCATAGGTCCCTGCGCTTTTTTGACATAATCTATAAAATGTTCCAGTTAACTTCCTATGTATTTAATAATCAGCACGTTGCTGTACTGTTTGACTGTAGTGATAATGCTTGGTTCAAAGGTAAAGAGATTGCTCAAATCCTAGGCTACTCCAACCCACAAAAAGCAATCAGAGATCATGTTCGAGAAAAACACCGCAAAACAATGCCGGAAGTGCTAGTTGGACTCCCCTCCCCACCCCGCCCCAAGGGGTGAACGAAACGTCCATCCCTTTGAATTTCCAATTCCAAACAGTAATGAATAATTTAATATGCAATATGCTTTGTTGCAATAGCATCTTAATATTTCACTTGGTGATTTCCCATTTGATTACATGCATTACAACTTTATTCATTCAGTTTAATCACGATACGACACAACTTTTCTAAGGACAACACGGTTGAATTCATTTCCATCTGAGAAATAAAAAAGTGTATGCCGTCCTGGGCAAGTTTGATAACTGGCACATAATGAGGACTGGTGACATGCACCGTCTTATGCGCACCATGTATGTAGTTCTTTCTGTCAATATTGATAATCTTCAAAAGCGGCGTTGTAGTGCCGCCAATCATCTGTGGTTCAATCAGATCACAATACACGTACATGTATGTCGCCAGTCCCAGTCTACCTTCATCAATTACGCGTTTCACGCTCTGCCCTTTTAGCCTACGCCATATCAATGAGGCATTGCTCAGGAGGAGCAATAAGGTGGATGAGGTGGAGGACCCGACCCGAGATAGATAAGTGAGAGATGTAGTTGTGACCCAGACAGGGCCACATTCATTCCGTGTTTCACGCTCTGCCCTCTTGGCCAACACCTTATCAATCATGCAACGCTCAGGAGGAGCAATCAAATGGAGGAGGCGGTGGACCCAAGTCAACACACTGCCGTGGGGCCATATCTTACCTCAGCCCAAAGCCGACCCACGAGACGATGAAGAGGAGGAGCATTAAATGGTTGTGACATCACCAAAGACCCTGACTTGACATTTTTCTATCGTGGATAATAATCTACAAATCTAGTCATTACTTTGCATCTAAGCTTATCCTCACCATCCTTGCGAATGGAATTCACCTTTTCTTATATAGTCCGTAAATGAATTAAATTCATATTTATTAAATCAATTCACACCAAGTTACGATATGAAAGTTACTTTATAATCATTATAAGATAGGTGGACCCCATTTTGGGACTGTATGAGATTGATAATACAACCCCTTCCCAACCCCAACCCAACCTCAAGGGGGGACTGAATTGTTCACCCCTTTAAATTTTCAACGCAACCGGAAGTAGGTCTACCCCAAAGTGGTATCTAAATGATTCTATCTTATAATGATTCTAAAGTAACTTTCATATCTGTACCAGGATGATAATGATTAGTTTTAAACCCAAACATGCCCATTGCTGAGAAATTCCAAGATTATGTCTTTGAAGAAGTCTTACCGCCCATTAGAAAACATGGAGAATATAAAATTAGAACTGAGAACAAACAGTTACTGCACACTTTAAATCAATCCTTGGAATCCAACATCCAAATCATAAAAGTCAATCAGCAGATTGTAACCAATCACAATCAGTTAAAGGCAGAGCGTTTGGAAGCAATAAGGTGGAGGAGGAGGTGGACCCAACCCGAGAGAGATATATGACGGATATGGTTGTGACCCAACTTAACTTCCTGTTTGTTTAATGATCAATCTGTTTCTGTACTGTTTGACGGTAGTGATAATGCTTGGTTCAAAGGTAAAGAAGTAACTAAAATCTTGGGCTACACTAACCCAGGTAAAGCAATCCGAACTCTTTTCAAAGAAAATCATCGAAAAACAATGGCGGAAGAAGGGGGTTCCTGATTGAACCCCCTTTCAATTATAAATTCCATGCAGTATATATCAATGAACCACAAATGCATCGAAAAAACAAGGTGGTAGAAGGGGGGTCCAGATCGGACCCCCTTTCAATTCTCAAACTCATGCAGCTTATATCAATGAACCTGGTTTATACGAATTAACATTTTCCTCCAAACTACCGGCTGCTGAGAAATTTAAAGATTGGATCTTTGAGGAAGTCTGTCTTCTATTAGAAAACATAGACAGTGCAGACTTATAAACGGTAACCAACGGATGTTACAATCACTTTCAAAGTCACTGACAAATAATCAAAAGCTAGGTCAAAATAACTCCGATTTTAAAATTACAAATGATATATTGTGTAAGGAAAAACAATCAATGAATCAAATGTTGACTGAACAGATACCTAAAGTGGCAGTATTGCCTGAAGATTCCAATCTGAAACATATATTTTGTGTAATGGTTAGGGAAACCCTTCTAGAGAAGTATGGAGTATGTGAATACAAGTGCATTCGAACTCAGAAAATAAATTTCAAACACGCCTCAAATAAAGCAAAAGAAGAAAGAATTGAAATGTGCTACTTTAGAGAAAATGTCCCCAACGGTATAAATATTTTAAATAAGGCTAAAGAAGTAATGAAGAGTTAAGCATGCACATTGACTGCAGATACAACAACATCCTAACCTCTCACAATTTCGTTAATGTAGTTGAGAATATCTTGGACAATGCAAGTAGGGTGCCATAGCCGGTTCTGGACCACCTTCGCAGACTGAGGAGCCGAGGAGCCGACCCCCCCCCGTGACGTCATCCCCCCCCGTGACGTCATCCCCCCCGTGACGTCATCCCCCCCCGTGAAGTCATCCCCCCTGGTGACGTCCCCCCCGTGGTTTCTTCCACTACGTGTTGTTTACTTTCCTTGTTTGTCACCGGGTTTTCCCCATTACGGGATGTTTACTGCTCCTCCGCAAGCTAACGCTCATTCCACAAGCAGAAGCCATGTCAACGACAACATCTTATACAGTGTGGGATGACGCTAGCGTCACTCACGTAATTAATCAAATAAGAGGCGAGGCGGTTAACCGCCTAGTTATTATAAGATGGGGGCTCCTCTTCCCCGATGGCCGCCACCATTTTCTACCGTGGAGGTACGTGGCAAACCAGCCAGGTCACTTGGAGGAGGTGGAGCTGCGGCTCTTAAATATGTTGCACCATGGAGAAGTAGCACTCCTCCAGAAGAAGTCCTTCCCCCTCTTTTAGTTATAAGTATCATCTTTAATTTATAAGTTTTCATTCTTCATATTTTGTATAAATATTCATGGATCATCTTAGATTTAAGTATCACTTTATTATGTATTAATGTAATAATTAATGTAATGATTATGTCTTATGTATTAATGAAATAAAAATTACAAAAAAAAAAAAAAGTGACAAAGTTTAGCAAGCTGAGGATAGGGAGGATCAGCCCTGTGTCAACACCCCCCCCCCCGGACGACCCCCCGAAGACTCCCTGGACGACCCCCATGACCCCCCCCCGACCCCCCGGACGAACCCCCGACGACTCCCCGGACGACCCCCCCCCCGACATCATCCTTGTTTTATTCTTTTATTTCATTTAATTTTAATTTTTTTTTTTTTTTTTTTTTTTGTTTGGGACAAAGGAATCATTTATTATATTAACAAACAACTTATAACTATAAAAACTATTCCTCATTATTGGCCGCACGCTCCTGTTCTTCCAAGCGGCCCAATTCCTCATCCAACTCACGCAGCCTGGCCATGTCGGCCATAAACCATCGCCAATGTGTCTCATGCTGCGGCTCAACCACCCACACTCGGTCGATGTCGTCCTGAAGCTCCTGCCGCTCCAGGTACACTTGTCGTGCAGTCCTTGGTGGTTGAGGGTCCTCAGATGAGTCAGACTGAGGCGATGGAGGCGGTGATGGAGATGGAGATGGTGTGGGCTTAGGCGATGGAGGAGGAGGCCGCTGTAGCCCGCTGGGTCCAGGCTGAGGTGATGGAGGAGGCCGCTGCAGCCCGCTCGGCGCCGGCTCTAGGCGCTCCATTTCTTCCAGCTCCCGTATTTGCTGAGCAAACGTTTGTTCTAGTTGAGCCTCTTGCTCCAACTCATCTACGAAATTTGCATTTTCAAGCGCAAACTCGTAGTCATAGTCCGTTATATCATCCTCCCACGGAGCAGCCATGCTAACGACTGAGTGAGAGCCTGTTTGTGTAGGAGATTAATCGGACTTGTTATTGTTGGGGAAATTCCCTAGTAAACATATTTGGAAAGACCCCCCCCCCGTCATCTCCCCCCACCCGTCATCCCCCCCCATCCCCCGTGACCCCCCCCCCTCCTGATTACCACACGCGCCTTTGTTTTAACCTTGTTTACTCCTCTCTTGTCTTCAGTTAACGGTCGAGAGTCGCGGCACCATGTCCTCTGACAGCAGCAGCGATACCGAGCGGGTTGAAGTGAGTGTTGGTGAGGAGGGAAAGACTATGAAAGTTAGGCGATTGAGATACCAGTCTGCGTGGAGACCAGTGGAACCTCGGTACGAGTGGAGGAAGCGCGTTCGACGCATTGATAAGAAGTTTACGGCAGAGTGCGTTCCGAGGATCCATTACGACTTGGAACAGTACGAGAGCGACCTATTGTGGAGAGCGGAGCGGTATAAGAACATTCATACCTTTCCGCGTTATGATTATGAGATGTGGGTGGTAGAGGAGGGCAGAAGGTACCTCGCGGAGGACTTTCCATTCGAGAAGGAGTACTGGGAATGGATCCGGTATGAACAGCAGTATTTGCTATTGGTGAACGATTGGAATAGATACGGGGAAGGGTTTGTGATAAATCCTTTTTTGTAAAAATTGAAAAGAACTAAAATAAATATTAATTAAAGTAAATAGTTACACAAAGCTCTCCTCCACATGATGTCACCATCCCCGTTATACCTCGAGGCAAGCGCTTGTTTACTTGTGGTTTCCTATACACAGACTAATGCTATTTAATGAGCGGTGCCTAATGATCCTCCTCAGTTGATCTGTGAATGTGCTCGAGTGCTTATTTGTGTGCTCCTAACCAGTGACTTCTTCCTGCTTTGATTACCTTCAATAATTAAACGTAAGTAGAAATATTTTATTAACTAAACCATTTTAAATTTTCTTTTATTTCACACGTACTCTCAACTCTTTATTCACTAATGAAATTTAATTAAAACCCTATTTTAAAACAGCTTTATATTAAATGTATTAGGTCTTTCCAACGAATATTTAACGTATCCTTTGTTGTTGTAGATGAACAACCAATATTTGTGTGAGGTCTGTGGTTGCACCTTCAGCCTTTTCAAAAACCTGAGGAGGCATGCTGAGTCTGCCCACAACGACAGACGCCATGACTGCAACGTTTGTGGTAGACGATTTACAAGAAGGGACAACTTCAATCGTCACATTACTACTGCCCACCAACGGCCTGTGGAGGAGCTCCAAGGTTAGTAACTATAATCTATAGGCTACCTTTTCATAAAATACTTCTTGTAATTAATATTTAATAAATTGAACTTTAAAAATTTGCATAATAAATTGTGGTGAGTGTTCATGCTTCCTCCATCCTACCCCCCCCCCGTTTTATAAGTGTAGTAACTCTCATTATATGTTGTAGACGGAGGAGCAGAGTTGGAGGCTCAGGCAGCCAGGTTCCGCTGCGCCTTCTGCGACAGGGACTTCATGCGCCGCCACAACCGGGACCGCCACCAGACGCGCGGCTGCCCCGTCGTGTTGAACCTCGTCCGAGATCACTTCGGGCCGCCGCCATCGCCCATCGCAGAGCCGCAACCCGGACCGAGCAGGGAGCCTCAACCGGGGCCCAGCAGGGAGCCTCAACCGGGGCCCAGCAGGGAGCCTCAACCGGGGCCCAGCAGGGAGCCTCAACCGGGGTCCAGCAGGGAGCCTCAACCGGGGCCCAGCAGGGAGCCTCAACCGGGGCCCAGCAGGGAGCCACAACTGAGGTCTAGTGAGGAGGAGCCGATGGAGGGTGCCAGTCTCCCAGCGTTCCAGCTCGTGCATCGAGCCTTCCGCAGACGCCTCCTAACCTTTCGACTGTCTCAACCGATGGACGCCCTGCTGACAGTCGAGGAAGCGCTCGTCTTCCTATTCCAGGGGGATTTGATCTTTTGACTGACGTGAGGAGCAGGCATCCCAGCATCAAGGTGAACATTGTCCTGGAATGTGAGTTCGCCAACATCCACGGAGCCACCTGCCTGCGCTCCTTCAACACGAAGAACGTCCCGCTGACCGAGGCCTCTGACTTGGGGGATTTCCTCTCCGCGACGTTCGACATGATCAAGAACAAGAAGGAGCAGTGCGAGTTGGTGGGCAGTGGATGGACCTACCTGCGCATACGTGACCTGGAGATCCGCATAAACGAGTACACGCCGCTAGGAGGCAGAGCGTTTATTCCACTGCCAAAGGACATCGACGCCACGCACGCAGTCATCAATGTCCAAAACAACGATGACATGTGCTTCATGTACGCGATCCTGGCCTCGTTCGTCCCGGAGCATCAGCAGAGACCCGCAAGGTACACCTTTGACATCATCGCCCGGTACGACTGGACCGACCTGCGCTTCCCCGTCACACTGAAGGACATCAAGGCTTTTGAGCGCAAGAACGCCATCAGCGTGAACGTGTATGGGATAGAGCGCACGATGGTGAGGAGACGGCCTGGTGGAACACCCGAGTTCAAGGACAGGGTATACCCGTTGAAGATATGTAGGCGGGAGCTCCAGGACCATCGCGACCTGCTGTACGTGACAACCGAGGGTAACAGCCATTACGCGTTCATCAGGAACTTGAGCCGACTGATCCACCCTCAACTCACCACCCACGACCATAGGATCTACATCTGAAAGAGGTGTTTCGCCTACTTCGACAACCAGCCCAACAAGCTTGGGTTGTCGGGCGCTCAGCGCTTGGAGGAGCATAGGCGTTACTGTTAAGCTAAGGCTCCTCTCCGCTTGGACATGTCAAAGAAGGAGAAGATCCGGTTTGCACATCCCGAGTACACCCGGCGAGAGAGGTTCTGCATCTACGCGGACTTTGAGTGCTCCCTTCAGCCCATCGCCGACGACCCCGCTGAACCACCACCCGGGACCAGACCTATGCGCATGCACGTCCCATACGCCTTTGCCGACCAGATCGTGGACTCGCTGGGGCTGGAGGAGTTTGAACCCCGGGTCTACTTCGGGGCCGACGCGTCCAAGGTGTTTATGGAGAGGCTCAAGATGGACGTGTTGATGCTGTGGGAGTTCCTGTTCAGCACGAGAGCTCTGCACCCTTCTCCGACCCGGCAGGAGATGGACGAGTACCTGGCGGCGACTCGCTGCTACCTCTGCGGTGAGGAGTTCACCGAGCTGGACGTCAAGGTGCGGGACCACAACCACGCCCCACCTTACGACTTCCGAGGAGTGGCGCACCACTCGTGCAACCTACGGTACAGGGAGCAGCGGGTCATCAACTGCTATTTCCACAACCTGTCCAACTACGACGCTCACTTCGTAGTGCGGGAGCTGGCCATTGACCCCGGCGATGTGGACGTGCTGGTGCACACGGAGGAGCGCTACATCGCTTTCACCAAGCGGTTCCACTTTGGCCAGCCCGGGGACAACCAACGACAGTCATCTTTCGCGGTGCGGTTCCTGGACACCTACAGGTTCTTGTCCATGAGCCTGGCCAACCTGGCGGCGGGGCTTCCCACGGATAAGATGCGTGAGACCAGGAAGCGGTCCCCCAACGACCGGCTCTTCGACCTGGTGCGCAGGAAGGGTGTGTTCCCCTACGACTTTGTCACGTCGTACGACACGTTGTACTCCACCAGACAGCTTCCTCCTCGGGCCGCGTTCAAAAACAGCATGACCCTGGAGGATATCAAGGAGGAGGAGTACGAGCATGCCCTCAACGTGTGGCGAGCCTTTGACTGCAACCACCTCAAGGACTACGCTGACAAGTACCTGCGCTGTGACATCGCCCTCCTCACCGACGTGTTCGAGCAGTTCCGCGACACCTCTTTGGCTGAGTATGGACTGGACCCTGCCCACTACTACACCCTGCCCTCTTACGCCTGGGACGTCATGCTCAAGACCTGCGGTGTGGAGCTAGACACGCTGCGGGACTTTGACATGTACCTCTTCGTGGAGCAAGGCATCCGAGGAGGTATCTCCCAGGCCATCACCCGCTACGCCAAGGCCAACCACGAGCGGTGCCGCCCTGAGGACCGACGCCCCGACGAGCCGACACGCCACCTCCTGTACCTGGATGCCAATAACTTGTACGGCTGGGCCATGTCCCAGTACCTGCCCACTGGAGACTTCCAGTGGCTCAGCCGTGAGGAGATTGACGCCTTGGACATCGCCTCGTTGGACGCGGAAGCCGACCGGGGCTACATACTGGAGGTGGACCTCAACTACCCCGCCCGTCACCACGACCTGCACAGGGACCTCCCCTACTGCTGTGAGACCAAGCGGCCTCCAATAGGCAAGTTCCCCAAGCTGATGACCACCCTGGACAACAAGGAGCACTACATCTGCCACTACAGGATCCTGCAGCAGGCGCTGAACAACGGACTGGAGCTTGTGGCTGTGCACAGGGCCGTCTCGTTCCGCCAGTCTCGATGGCTCGAGCCCTATATCCTGATGAACACCGAGCTGAGGAAGAAGGCCAAGACCAAGTTTGAGCAGGACTTTTTCAAGCTCATGAACAATGCGGTCTTCGGCAAGACCATCGATAACGTGCGCAAGCGCCTGAATGTCAAGCTGGTCTGCACTCCGGAGAGGTTCAGCAAATACGTGGCCAAGTCCAACTTCCTGGACCGCACTTACTACACAGAGGACTTAGCCCTCATCCATCTAGCCAGGGTGAACATCGTTCTGGACAAACCCATCTACATCGGCATGTCTGTCCTGGAGCTGAGCAAGTGGCTCATGTACGAGTTCTTGCGCAAGATGAAGGACCGCTACGGTGACCTCCTGACCGTAGACTACATGGACACGGACAGCTTCGTGTTTGACATCATCTCTCAGGACATCTACAGGGATTTGATGGAACACCTGGAGGATTTTGACACCAGCGCCTACCCCAGGTCCCACCCCTGCTACAGCCCCATCAACGCTAAAGTCATCGGCAAGTTCAAGGACGAGTGCGCCGGCAGATCCCTGTTCGAGTACCTCGGGCTTCGTTCCAAGCTCGGACTTCATGGACATTGAGGACCCGAGCGAGGAGACGGGATCCAAGGCTCTCAAGCGCGCCAAGGGAGTCGCCAAGGGGGTCGTCAAGAACATCCTTACCCCCGACGACTACAGGGAATGCCTGTTCAACGAGGTGTTGAAGACCACCGTCAACACCCGGTTCCAGTCCCACCTGCACCGCGTTTTCACGGTCCAGGTGGAGAAACTTTCCCTGAGCCCGAAAGATGACAAGCGCTACGTCCTGGCGGATGGGATCCACACCTTGCCTTGGGGACACAAGGACATCCCACCACTGGCTGAAGGAGGACGAGACCACCTCGTTAATCAACAGCAGCCAATGGAGGTGGATGAGGAGGAGGACGTTGATGAAGAGTTCCCTGTGTAGGCTTATGTTTATATGTAAATAGTATTTTTAATTTATTTGTAAATAGCGTTTATAATTTTTTTGTAAATAGTATTTGTAAGCAATTATATTGTAAAAGTTTTAGTTCACAGCAGATATCCGTGTTGTTATTACCTCACCCGTATTTCCTCATTATATTTTCAAAAATCATCAACATGTCCAAGTTATAACCTTTTTCCAAATTAAAACAATTTAAAGATGTGATTTCTAAAATTTAATAATTTTAAAAAATTAAATAAAAAAAATCGAGATATTGGACATGTACTTTTCTTAAATATTGAAGTAAGGACAAATGAACAACAACAAGTAATTACAATATATCGTATTTATTTCAAAACATAATAAGAATATACAAACACACAATTATAAAAAAGAATAAAATAAAGTATCACTAACGTAGTGGTGAGAAGATGGAGTGGAAGAGCCTGCGGACCAGAGCGTCGTTGACCGTGGGGGACGCCAGATCGAAGAGCTGCACGTAGTCACCGAGCGCCATACCGAGGACCACCCGGCAGTACAGGTAGGTGAGGCAGTAGTGGCCGCAAACGGAAGTACCGTAGCCCTGGAGTCGATACCTGTTGTAGACGTAGCGGCGGCGCGAGTTGCGCCTCAGGAACCTCTTGTAGTCCGCCTGTTACGGGGACCTGCCGTAGCTGTCGAAGTATTCCAGCCGGTCCTCAGAGCAGTAGAACGCCACCCAGTGGTCTCCTCTCTCAGTGTGTGACATGGTGTTGGCCACTATAGCGGTCTGGGGTTGAACGGGCGCGTGAGGCAGGCGGTCGGAGGCGCAGACCAGAACGCTCCTCAGTCCGGGGACTTGCGCCAGGCTCCTCTCGATCTGGGTGGTGTTCATCGTGGGCGGAAGCAGCAGCAACACTCGAGGGCCGATGAGTCCGACCTGTCGTTGGCCATCAGCCAGTCGCGCAGGACGATACAGTTGTGCAGAGCGCAACGGTTGAGGGCGCTCTTATGGTTGCCACAGCGCAGGGTCCGGCAGGAGGGTGGTCCGTTGAGGGACCCGAAAACCAAGGTCGTCCATGTCCTGCACGGTGGTGGCAGCAGGCTTGACGATCAGGTGCCGCTGAACGAAAGTCCTCTTCTGCGACCCCTTGACGTAGACGATGGGTGGTGGATGAAGCAGGCCCGCAGCTTGTCCAGCAGGGCGACGTAGGCGATATCGCCCTGGTCCCACTCGAGCCCATGGCAGTGACGCGTGAGCCAGCCGCTCTCGCGCAGTTTCTCGCTGGTCAGGAGGTCTCGATTGAAGGGCGGACGAGCGATGTGATGCATGATTAGCGTGCCGGTAGTCACGTCCACCACGCAGACCTCCTTCAGCAAATAGTCGTTGTCGCTGTCCTTGAAGCACTGCATGTCCATCACCACGCTTCCGTGATGGCAGCGCACTAGGCCGGTGGTGGTGGCGGTAGGCTCGTTGTAGATTGGCGGCGACACGTCCATCTCGCGAGGTCGGCTGAACTGAGAGCGAGCGCGCGCTGCCTCGGCCTTAAGTAGGTGGGCGGGTGGCGGCGGCAGCGGCGGAGGAGATAACCCGTTTTACCCACCAAAGTCCACAGTCACGTTGCGGTGACGGTCCACCTCCACGACGTTGTCCAACTCGGCGTACACTATGCAGTTGAACGCCTCCGCCAAGGCTTCGGAGAACCCAATCTCTATGCGCAGGTTACCGTTGCGCACCAGGTCCCAGTGGCTGGATTGAGAGGCTGCCATATCGGGCGTCAGATCAAACGCCATCAGGCAGTATCCGTAGGGGTATTCGTTGCGACTGACTTCGTTACCACAGTCTGAGAAATTGATGCCGGTGCCGGTGTATAGCGTGTGGTAGGCGAGCACGCACAACTCCCGACCGAACGTGTAATCCGGTTGAAGAGGCTTACATGGCACTTGCTCACCATCTATGCACAACGCGAAGAGGTTCACGTGGCTGTGGGTGAAGTTGAACGGGTTCTTCTTGTAGTCCCCGTTGAACGCCTGATTGCTGACCAGGCCAACTATAACGCGTTTCGGCAGTTGACCCAGAAACACACTGTCCAGAGTCTTGCTGCTGATACCGGCGGGTAGCGTGAAGGATTTGACTTCCACGCGCGTAATGGGATATTTGGCTGTGCCCGACTCCAGCGTCCTGCTGTGAGCCAACAGCACGCTCGGGTTGATCTTACAGCGGCGCATAAACAGGTTGACTTCGGCGATGTCCACTTCGTAGTTTGTCACGGTTTTGGACATGATGGAGAATGAGTTCTTTGCCCTGATCAGGCGAAAGCGCATCTCCACGCCGTTTAACATGAACTTCTCTTGGTTGCACAGGTCGACGTGCAGATGTCCGACCATGTCCGCGTATCGGCTGCCCTTGATAAACTCCCTCCTATTCTTGAGCCCAGCATTATCCTCCTCAGTATTGTCCATGTACCCGGCATAGTCCTCGTAGAACAACTCCGCAGTGAGGTGCGATGTCTTGGCATCACCGCCATAGGACAACAGGTTCTCCAGGTAGGCACGATAGGCGTACGTGTTGTTCTGAGGAGACACCAGTTTGTTGTTCAGGTACAGGTCCACTTGACTGAACAGCGAGTGCAACCAGTTGTTAATCGGGCCCACCTCTTTTATCGTTGAATCGCCCGTTGTTACAGCGTCTCCATTTGCCGATCTAATGGTGGCCTTCACATGCAGCAGCGTCTGTGACAGATCCGTGTACTCGTTCCCGTGACCCGGAACTATGAACTACACGGGCGAGTCGTCTGTCAGGGAGGAGATGGGCTTGTACTGCAACCATTTACCACTCTCTATACTGGTCTGCGTGGGCGGTAGCGAGAACAGGTCCAACTCGGTCTTGACACACTCGCACGACTTCTGATGTAGAAACGCCATTTTCCAAAAATGTCCCTCATGGTACTCCTGCTCTTCTTACGTCGCACAACGGTCTTGCTTCTCCTCTTCTTAGCGACGCGTTTTGCGGGCTTCCTTTTCCTCTTGGGCGCAGCGCGCTTCTTCTTCTTCCTAACTCCGAGGAGTTTAGCCAGAGACTGAGGGGTCACTCGCTGTACGCGCCTCCTCTTATAGGTGCCACCACCGCTCAGCACGCGATCCAGTTTTTCATCGGCCTTACGTTTCAGCGACCCGGTAAACTGCCTGAGTCGGGCGTTGGCTGCGACTCGGGGGTCGGCTGTGCCCAACGCCACGTCGCCCAAGAAGCCCACACCGGACCTCAGCGCCTCCTTGCCCAGCGCCAATGCGCCGGATCTGATCAACGGGACCACTGTACGCATCAGCCCGCCTAGGAAACTGCCGATGCCGTGACCGCGTTGGAAAGCGGCTCCTCTGAATACCGTGGACACTCCGTGCCCAGACTGTTGTTGGCGGTAGTACGCCAGATAGGGGTCGTTCGGGTTCATTGCTGCTGCTGCTCTCTGCGCAGGTGAAGCTTCATGCACGTAGTCCCGAAGTGGAATGGCAGGTGGTGTCCGACGCTGTCCCTTAAATCGATTTCCACACTATCGAAGGAGCTCTTCATCAGCGGCACGTAGTGAGGGTCGGTGAAGTGCACGGTGATACTCGCGCCGTAGATGTAGTTTTTTGCGTCGATGTTCACAATCTTTAACAAGGGCGCTACAGTGTCACCTACTAGCTGAGGTTCCACCAGGTCACAATACACGTACATGTGCGAAGGGATCCCGGCCAGTAAGTTGGGCGGTCTTATAGCTTTTCTATGTTTGATCAAATCCACATTGTGCACATCGTATCCCAACTGTAACGCTAGGGTGGGGCTAAATTCCAGTTGCACCACAGTCTGGTCTATCGAGATCAATTCCACCTTCCCAATCTCTTTGTCGTACTCAAACTGGCATTGGTATAAGTCCAATTTTGGAATGGCGTTGATGGCGTTGACCAGTTCATCGATGTCTTTATAGTTTCCAGCTTCCACCTTTACAGCGGTCAGTTCAGGCTTGTCGGTGTCATCCTTAGTGTAGAGATATACGCGAGCGTCCTCCCCCACTGTGACAAACGAGCATGGGTAATGGACCTCTACTAAAGCGACTTCCCATTCACCATTGCCACCCAATCGCACGACTGACGGTAGATGGGTGATGTAGTTAGCCACGGTGTTGTTTGGATAATAGTCCATTGAGCTGTTGCTGGGCAACGTCAGGTACAGCTGTCTGCGCTTTGTCGTCATAGTAGCTGTTGCACTTCAGATGCGGGTACCCACGAGTTGAAGTCCTCTCCGTAACCGACCCACTGGACCAAGTAGCGCTTACTGCGGCCTCGCCCTTTGGTGTCCAGTTTTTTATCTATTTGGTACAGGCGGTCCGAGGCGACCGTTACCTTTTGCATCTCATGCTCGTAGAAGTGCCCTTCCAGCGGCGTCCCATTCAGGTCGCGCAGCACGTACAATGGCAGAGGATGCGACCCGTATACGTGGTCCACCACAAACAGCTCCTTACTCCAGTTGGTCTCATAACCTTTGGCGAACGTGCCCTTCTCCTTGGCTATGCGCACCGTGTCGCCCGGCTCAAACCTGGGCTTGCGCCGCCGGATCGCCTTTCCATACATGTGACGCCACACCTTATACACCGTTTTTCCATCGCCGCTGTCCGCGTCCACGGGTCGCAGGCCACCACCCAGGCTCTTGTGCGGGCTGCGGTTGTAGGCATCCACAAGCCTGTCCATCACGTCGATGTAGCGATACGTGTTTTTATAGGTTAGGTAGCGCCACATGCGGTTCTTGAGCGTGCGGTTGACTCGCTCCACCACCGCCGCCTTCACGTCGGGGTTCTGCGTGGTGACGTATGTGACACCCTGACTCTTGAACACTCGCTTGGTAGCGGCCCCGGTGAACTCCGTCCCCTTGTCAGTCTGTAGACAGCGAGGAGTCGCCTCGGAGAATATCCTCTCGAACGCCACCGCCACCTCTTGCCCGCTTTTCCTACTCAGTGGTACCGCGAACAGCCGCTTACTGAATACGTCGATCACAGTCAGCAGGTAGTTGACCCCGTCGTTGTGCTGGCTGAGACCGCGCATGTCGTTCAGGTCCGCCTGCCACAGCTCCTGAGGCCCGAAAACGGCGTAGCGGTTGCGGGGAAACCGCTTGAGCGCCGGCTTGTGCAGTGTGTAGGTGTCCTGGGCGCGCAGCCATTCCACCGCTCTGCGTTTCGGGAGGCGCGCAGCTCTGGCCAGAGCAGCCACCCCACCGAGGGAACCGGGCTGGCTCGGGTCATAGTACAGCTTCTCCATTACGGTGAGAACGGCTCCCAGTTGTCCAATGACGATTCCTGGTCGGGTTCCTCGGTTATTAGCCTTCTCCTGGCCACCGGAGGTCGCGGTCTCAGGCGGTCTAGCATCGGTGTCAACCTCGGTGACAGGGGTGTTGAGGAGGCCGTCATGTCTCCCCAGGGGCTCGATGCAGTGTCCAGCCCCCCGCTTAGGTAACGCAACGCCGTGGGATTGCTCATGTATTCTTTGGGCACGTTCATGTTTTTCAAGGCGGTCATCACTAGTTGCCAACCGGTAGGCAATCGGTCCGTCCTTCGCGCTCTCACTATGCTGTGCGCGATGTCCACTATATTGGAATTGGGGACCTTCTCGTTGTTCACATACACCGCCCCACTGGCGTCCCAGGCGATGGGGCTGCCTTGCTGGGTCGTGAACAGCAACAAGTTGCGCGCCACCAACTTGTAGATTTTTGGGAACGATGCCAAAACCCCCTCCTCCGAGGTGCTAGACTCGCGTTTCACGTGACTCGGACCTGCCTCTCCCTCCTCCTCCTCCCCCTCGATGATTGACAGGCCTATGGGTTGACGTTTGGCCGCAGAAAAGTGCAGGAACCGCTGTAACACCTGTTGATATTGTTTCCATTTTTCCGTATCGTTCAGCCGCTTGTCGCTCAGTATGCGATGCATCTCAACGTCCAGGCCGGCTGGCTTATTGGTACTGCCTGCTCCTCCTCCTGGTCCTGGTCCTTCTCGCCATCTCTCGATGAGCTCCTGCGGTACGACTACCATTTTCTTAGCGTGCTCCATTTTTTCAAATTACTTTCTGCATTAACACGGGCAACACCGCACTCAACAGCAAGGGCAGGAGGATCCCACCGCCCCGTTGTACAAGGTAGCGTCGCTTCTTGACCCAACCCTCACCTCGTTTCACCAGCCGTCTGAGCGCCTGTTTGTGCTTTCTCAACTTTCGTTTATGACATGTGGTGAGCGGCACGTTCCCGCGTAACACGTTGTACGCACATTCACACACTGACCTGATACGGCTGTTCTCGCACGCTTTTAACAGGGCCTTGCGTTCCTTGGATGTAGCGTGCACCAGAGCAGTCAGCAGGGCTGTGTCTTTCTTCACGCGGTGCGACATGATGACTGACGCTGGCGCGCGCTCAGCCTATTTATCACTTCTTCTTGGGCAGGTACACATAGTTAACCGGGTCGTCTGGGAAAACGGCCGAACGTACGCGCATCTCCTCAGGTGTAGACTGTTTCAAGTCTATCAGCAGATAGGCGTGAGGATCACGCGTGGCGTCCGCGTAAGCCTCCTCCACAAATTTGGGGTTCTCTGGGTATACTTGGCGAGCCAAGTGTTTGATCTGAGCGCGGTCCCGGGGATTCTTGAAACACATTATGTAATGAGCGTTCAGCGATATGTCGCGCTGGCCCCTGCCCTGATGAAGAACACGCTCATGTTGCGGTGATGGGAGCCCTTGGTGAACAGGTCCACCACGCCGGGGCCAGCCTCACGCATCATGTCATCGACGATAACCAGGGAGGGCTCGCTACCATCGTAGTCGTCCAGGTCGGGCAGGCCGGCTACGTAGCGCACAGTAGGGTCATCAGCTCCTCCTCCTCCACCGCCGCTACCGCAGTGCCAGGTGATACGGGCGAAGCGCGTATCGCACATGCGGTCGGCGTGCCCTATGAAGCGAGCCACAAAGTGCGACTTGCCGCTGCCCGGAGGCCCAGCCACGATGGCGGTGAACGGGTGTTTCCACCTCAAGTCCATGGTGGCTACTAACACAGCCACGCACCGGCTCGACTCTTATAATTAAATTGAGTTTTTTTTTGTATATTATTTTATTTTTATTTATTTTTTTTTTTTCATTTATTTTGAATTGATTAGGATAAAGGAATAAGGTTTTTTTTTATTTATTCAAACAAATTCTAGAAGATCTCCTTTGCTGCCGGGGGGACCGCTCCTCTTGACCAGACTCATCCTCGACCCCACACCCACGTTGTACTGGCCGATGACATGGCCTCCCAAGACGGCCAGGTATCTGCGAGGCATGTAGATCCTCAGCGGGTCGTCACCAGTCAGCCCCTCCAAAGTGGCCATTATCGCCTCACCATAAGGAGTATCCACCCGCTCGAATGACCGGATGGGGTATGTGATGTTGTCCCTCAGATCGGCTATGCGGGTATGACCCCCCGCCTTGCAGCTGTTGAGAGCTGACTTGAGGTCTCCTGTTTGGTCCATGCTGCTCGTTGAGTGTCTGGATGTGGAATGGTTGTGGCTCACCACCGAGTCGTATTATATATGCTCACTGCGTCAACAAGTTGTTTACGTCATTGTGTGTGTTTTCCGGGTCGTTGTGGTGTTTACTTCTTGCGCTTTGGGATGACGCAATCGCCTCCAGCCTTACGTTTTCCCTCGCAAACTGTTGTGCAATCGCGGGTCTTACGCCAGGCAGGTAGTGGAGTCACGGTCCTACTAACTCCGTTAATTTTAGGCACTCCGGTATCGCTATTAATCCACATATTTTCTAGTCTCGTTAACAGGTCCGTGAGGCATATGCAAATTTCATCGTCTCCATCCTCGTCCAAGTACAGGCCGCAACTGTGCGTAGGGCGTCCGCCTTTGAATACCGATATCTTCAATAAAACATTTCCTAAGTTGGCAGGGTTCTTTACTGCATATTGACATTCGGCATCGCTCCAACTGCATGATGGAGAATCGGTAGGCGTATTCCTGTCCACTGTCCATCCAACAACGGGCTTCTTGCTCCTCTTCTTAGTTATGGTAGGTGGTCTAGCATTCTCATCCATGGCGTCAAGCTCCTCCATCAGAGAGTGGATGGTTCGGTCCACCTCGGTTGCGCTGTTGCTGCTGCTCATGGCGTCGCGGGCAAAACTGAGGCCGCGGTGGCGGACCTCAGGTTTATATACCGGCAGCGCGCGCAACCGGGTATGTCCCCGCCGAGCGGTGGTGGCCAAAGAGGGCGCGCCACGACAGCAAGCCGCTGACTAATTCGAGGGTGCACCCTTGAGCGTCAGCAAACCGCTAAGCAACTCCTTCCTGGGCAACCCCTTCAGGGCCCGCCTCGACGCGCGCCGCCGACTGTCCCCGGTCGGCGGGGGCTTTTTAACGTAGGCCGAAACATGGGGGGGATGACGTCACCGGGGGGGGATGACGTCACCGGGGGGGGATGACGTCACCGGGGGGGGGGACTTATCCTCGGCTAGCTCTGTGGATAAGTCCACAACCATATAGTTTTTGATAAAGGAATATCGTTTATTTTTATAGTTTTTTTTTGGATAAAGGAAATTTTCTTTAATTTTTTTCGTTTTAATCTTTAATCTTTATTTACAATTTTGTTTTAATTATAATCTTTACTTAACCCCCGTTTACAATAACCTTTGCAAAGACCTGGTCGGATTCTAAAAGAAGTAAATCAATCACCCGTTGACAGGCAACATGCGGTTTATTGATGCCATCCAAAGCAGCTTGAACTTGTAGGCGTTTTTGTTCAGGCAACCGCTTCTTAATCCACATCCTGATGGACAATTCGGCAAAGTGACCCGTTGTGTAATACTTCACCGTCTGTAGGAACATCTCCGCATCGATTGACTCTATGTCTTCAATTACAAATCTAACTGTAAATGGTTTTGTATGATAATATTCACCTTCCAGTGACACATCAATTCCAACATTAAACATTTTGTTAGGTCTAGTCAGTGAAGGAGCTTGTGAGAAAATGATTCTAACATAAATAACTGGAGAACTCTCACTAATGAGATAACCTCAGGCAGTGTAGTCCTTACCAAAACATGTTGTAATACTGGAAAATGATGGGGAAGGGAGTATTTTATTTATGGTTTTTTTTATCTTTTATTTTTCTTTGGTTTTTTTTTATCTTTTATTTTTCTTTATTGGAAGAAGAAAAAGAATTTAGAGTGACTAGAGCCCTCCCAAACTGTTTTTATGGTCATTGACTTTAAAATCACCAAGGTAGATAGGTAATCATTGTTTTGTGGCCAATCCGCTTCCCAAGCACTCTTACCACAGCAAAAACAAGTGTGCTGCAAATTACTAGAGTCTGAAAAGCGATACACTTTAACAATTCTTGCAGGATACAGAACTCTATTACAATAATGCTCAGTGTACTGACAGTAGCGGCATTGATAGACTCTCTTGCCATTGTATCTATTATACAAGTCTAACACCTGAGGATCCGTTTCGGGGTTGTTAAGCACTAACACATGTTCCTGAACATACCCCTTGAGGCAAGATGCAACGTATCGCTGTATAGGCACTGGCAATTGTGCAATCCCCTGACACAGAATGTATTTATTCTTTCTTATTACAATACACGATTGCTGAGCTAGCGACAGTGGGTTGTGTGCTTCCATGACTAACTCAAGATTCAGACTGGTCATGCACTTAGCTTGAGGAGTCTAGTAAGTAAACAAGTTATATAATGAGGGATTTTCCTCCGTGAACAACAAGTCCACTAATGAGTAAACAAGTTATATAATGAAGGATTTTTCCTCCGTGAACGTTTCTCTAAGTTTCAGTTTAGGTCAGAGAGTCAAACTATTACCATCAATATGGACACTGATAATGTATGGGAGAGTAGAATTCCTGATGAGGACCTCCTCAAGATCGTTGAGGCAATCGAGGAAAAGTATGCTAATAGCGTATGGGAAGGTAATATCCCTGATAAGGAACTCCTCGCTACCGTTGAGGTGGTAGAAGCAGAGTATGCTCCCCAACACCAAGAGTATCCACGTTCCTACGATGAAATTCGAAGGGAATATGAAGAAACGTGGGAACGGATAACTACGTGTTGGTGCTCCCAACCTACATGTAATGAAGAATGGGAGCAATATAATGCAGACTGGGAGAGTCTTCGTGCTCTTGAGACTGAAATGGAGGAGGTTCAAGCGAAAGAGAGGGCTGTGACTTCGCATCGGTAGTTTTTGTTTTAGTTTGTAATAAAGATAATTCATACACAAATAAAAAATAATAAAATAACATGGGGGGGTCCATGGGGGTCGTCGGGGGTCGGAGGGGGAGGGAGGGTCCATGGGGATAGTCCATGGGGGTCGTCGGGGGGGGGGCTCCTCGGCTTGCTCTGTGTATAAGTCCACAACCATATAGTTTTTGATAAATGAATATCGTTTATTTTTTATAGTGGTTTTTGTTTTGTTTTTTTGGATAAAGGAAATATTGTTTATTTTAAAGGAAATTAGTTTTTTGTTTTTTTTTTATCGGAATCATTGTCCGAAATATATACAATGTGGGGCCCTGGTTCCCCACTCGGCCCCGCCTCCGGCTCAGGTTGTTGTTGTTGAAGCTGTCGCTCCACGTTGGGCCCTGGTTCCCCACTCGGCCCCGCCTCTGGCTCCGGTTGTCGAGGCTGCTAATGCGGCTGCGGCCCGCGCCGGAGCTGGGGTCTAGGCCTTGGCCGCCGCTGCTGGAGGATTAACCCCCGACGGATCTCACGATGGACCCTGTTGGCCTCCTCCTCTTCTCGTCGCCGCTGTTGCTCAGCGTACTCGGGGGTCCACCATCCCTGGGGTACGCAGGTCGGCTTGACGATAGCTGCAAATAACGAGCCAACATTAATATTAATTTTTATTTTTTTTTACGAGATTTATTGATATTATAATAATGAGAAACTGAGGATTGCTACTCACCAACTGGTTTTTCTCCCTGTCTCTCGAGGGTAGGCGTCTGGTTGGAGGCATCAGCACAACACCTCGTGGCAGGAGCAATGGGCCTCGTGGCAGGATCATTGGGAGCGGCCGGGGCATTTCTATGGGTGACAACGTGCCGAGCCACCTTATCTTTCCGGCCAAATTGCTTCCCACAGATTGGGCATGGGAAAAGAGGCGCATCAACATGCGTCAGCATGTGCCGGCGCAAATGGTCACTGCGCGAGTACCTCTTGTCACAATACATGCAAGTATACTCCATCGCGGCTGCAGTAAGAATGATTAAGACGTGGAGAAACCGGCGGGTGAAAGCGGAGGCGCGCGCGGTAAACATCATGTAGGCGATAAACAAGGAAAGCAAACGGCACGTAGTGGAAGAATCCATTAGTAAACATGGGGGGGTCCACCACGTCACCGGGAGGGGGTCCACCACGTCACCGGGGGGGGGGTCCACCACGTCACCGGGGGGGGGGGGGGCACAGGGCTGATCCTCACAATTCTCAGCTTGCTAAACTTGGTCACTTTTTTGTGTTTTTTGTAATTTTTCTTTATTTAATTCTTTTTTTTATTTCATTAATACATAAGAAATTCAATTTTTAATTCATTTATACATAATACAAAATTTTAATGATTACATTAAGTGATCTACGATGATACATGAATACAAAACATGAAGGATGAAAACTTAATTAATACATAAGACTTAAACTAGGGTAATACTTTTCACCCAGAGGAGGGCCACCTCTTCGTTGGCAATGAGGTTGTGGAGGCGCTGCTGGACCTCCTCCAGGTCACCGGGTTGATTTGCGACGTAGCGCCGCCTGATGTAATGGTGACGCCCGTCGGGGCCCAGATACCCCCATCTTAATATGACCAACCGGTCAAGGATAGCGATTTCCACATCGGCGATCACATTTTGGATCACCTGGTGGTTCCACAGTGTATAAGTTGCAGTAGACATTGCACCTTCTGCTTGTGGAATGAGCGTTAGCTTGTGGAGGAGCAGTAAACATCCCATAATGGGGGGAAAAACCGATGACAAACAAGGAAAGTAAACAACACGTAGTGGAAGAAACCAACGGGGGGGATGACGTCACGGGGGGTGACGTCACGGGGGGGATGACGTCACCGGGGGGGATGACGTCACCGGGGGGGGGGTCGGCTCCTCGGCTCCTCAGTCTGCGAAGGTGGTCCAGAACCGGCTATGGCACCCTACTAATGCATAAGTCTGCACTTCGACTCGTTACAGAACCTTTGGGACTAGCCCGGCAGTAACAGTCGATACGTGCTCCAAAAATTAACATTGCGGATGACGCAAGAAAAGTAATCACCATATCAATGAACAAAATACGTTTTGAATGCATTTCCATCCGAGAACGTCTCGCTATCAAGTTAGTATTAGATAGAGTGAGAGACGTGTTTGAGAGTAAATATCACATGGAACAACATGATTATGAAGAAAACAAAGATAGTGAATATCATGTGAAACAATGTAACTATGAAGAAAACAAAAAGACTGTTAAATTTAATAAGGTGCTAAATACACATTACACTTACGAGACATGCGAGGATAAACAACAATCAAATAAGTTTGAGTTTTCATTAATACAGAAGCCACAACATTGGGTTATGTCAACCCACGAAAAAGGAAACCAGCAACATCGTTGCCGTTTATGTCGGCACACCTCTATGTCAGATCAGTGTGCAAGTGTGCATACAACGTGTTACGTGGGAACGTGCCGCTAACAGCCTGCTACAAACGAAAGTTGAGAAAACACAAAGAGGCACTCAGAAGGTTGGTGAAACGCGGTGAGGATTGGGCCAAGAAGTGACGCTACCTTGTACAACGAGGTAGCGGTTTCCTTCTGCCCTTACTTTTGAGCACCATTCTGCCTGCATTAGTGCAGAAAGTAATTGGAAATGGAGCATGTTAAGAAAATGGTGGTGTTACCACAGGAGCTCATCAAGCGGATGCGAGAAGGGACAGGTGGTGGCGGCAGCGTCAATAAGCCATCTAGTCTGGACGCTGAGATGCATCGCATACTGAGCGACAAACGGCTGGATAACACGGCGAAATGGAAATAATATCAACAGGTGTTGCAGCGGTTCCTACACTTCTCCGCAAACCAAAAGACAACCGGTAGGCTTTTCCATCATCGAAGAAGCGGGTGAGGGCCGCGCACAACGCGAGTCTACCGCCCTGGTGGGGGTTGTCGTAGAAACGTTCCCAAAGATCTACAAGAGCTTGTTGTGGTTCATGAACCGTCGAAGTAGCCCCATCACCTGGGATGCTGATGGGGCTGTGTATGTGAACAACGAGAAGGTCGCCGATTCCAATATAGTGGACATTTTGCATGGCATAGTAAGAGCGCAAAGAGTTGATCGATTACCTACTGGTTGGCATCAATTGATGACGACGTTTAAGAACATGAACGTATCCAAAGAATACGTGAGCAATCCTGCAGCGTTGCGTTTCCTAGTTGTGGGGCTGGACACCGCATCAAGCCCCTGGGGAGACACGACAGCCACATCAACAACCATGTCTCCGAAGTTGACACCGATGCGAGAGCGGCTGAGACCGCGGCAATCAGCAGCCTGGCGAAAGATAATAACTGAAGAACCTGACAAAGAATGGTCCTTGGACAATTGGGAGCCGTTTGATACACCATAATGGAGAAGTTGTATTATGATCCGAGTCAGCCGGGTTCGTTTGGTGGTGTTGCCGTTCTAGCACGAGCCACACACGCCTGCCAAAGCGCCAAGTGGTGGAATGGTTGCGCGCACAAGACATTTACACGCTGCACAAGCCGGTGCGTAAGCGGTTTCCCCGCAACCACTACGCCGTGTTTGGGCCTCAAGAGCTGTAACAGACGGACCTGAACGACATGCGTGGCCTCAGTCAGCACAATAACGGAGTCAACTACCTGCTGACCGTGATCGATGTGTTCAGCAAGCGGCTCTTTGCAGTACTGTTGAAGAGGAAAAGTGGACAAGAGGTGGCGGTGGCGTTGAGAGGGTATCGCTGAGGCGACGCCTTTCTGTCTGCAGACCGACAAGGGGACAGAGATAACTGGTATCGTGACGAAGCGAGTGTTCAAGAGGCACAGCGTCACGTACGTCACCACGCAGAACCCCGAAGTGGAAGCAGCCATGGTGGAGCGAGTCAACCGCGCACTCAAGACCCAAATGTGGTGATACCTGACCTACAAGAACACGTACCGCTATATCGACGAGTTGGACAGACTTGTGGACGCCTACAACCGCAGTTCGCACAAGAGCTTGGGTGGCATGCGGCCCATGGACATAGACAGTGGCGATGGGAAAATAGTGTTTGAGGTGTGGTGCCGCATGAATGGAAAGACGCACCAACGCCGCTAGCCCAAATTCAAGCCGGTTGACACGGTGCGCATAGCCAAGGAGAAAGTTGCGTTCGCCAAAGGTTACGAGACCAATTGGAGTAAATAATGTTCTTGGTGGACCACATATACGGATCACATCCCCTGCCCTTTTACGTTCTGCGCGATCTGAACGGAACGCTGTTGGAAGGTCGCTTCTATGAACACGAAATGCAAAAAAAGACGATCGCTCCCAACCGCATTTACCAAATTGATAAAATCCTGGACACTAAAGGGCGAGGCCGCAGTAATCGCTACTTAGTCAAGTGGGTCGGTTACGGAGATGCATTAAATTCGCGGGTATCGGCTTCGGGAGTACAACAGCTGCTATGACGAGGCACAGCCAATTTTACCTGACGTTGCCCAGCAACAGTTCAATGAAGTATTATCCTAAAAATACCGTGGTTAATTACATCACTCATCTACCGTCAGTCATGCAATTGAGTGGTGGCGAATGGGAAATCGCTTTAGTAGAAACTCATCATCTATGCTCGTTTATCACGTTGGACGAAGACGCTCGCATGTTTCTCTACGAATTGTTAAATGGTTGTTAAATGCGATCAATGCCATTCCAAAATTGAGATTGTACCAATGTGAGTTTGTGAATGACAAGAGACGGGAAAGGTCAAATTGCTCTCAATAGATCAGACCATATAGCAACTGGAATTTAGCCCCACTCTACCGTTGCAGATGGGATTCTATATCCACCATTTGGATTTTATTAAACAGAGAAAAGCTATAAGACCACCTATCTTACTGGCTGCAATCCCTTCATACATGTACGGATATTGCAATCTAGTCGAGCCTCAAAAATTCGGTGACACTGTCGCACCGTTATTAAAGATCTAAACATTGGCGCTAAAAACTACTCGTACGGTGCAAATAACATTGTGCATTTAAACGATCCTCACTACGTGCCGTTGATGAAGAGCTCGATCGAGAGCGTGGAAATTGATTTAAGGAACACCACCAGACAACACCTGCCATTCCACTTTGGGACTATGTGCATGAAGCTTCACCTGCGCAGATAGCAACAGCAATGAATCCAAACGATCCCTATCTGGCGTACTACCACCAACAGCAGTCGGGTCGCGGAGTATCCTCCGTATTCAGGGGGGCCGCTTTCCAACGTGGCCATGGCATTGGCAGTTTCCTAGGACTTATCCGTGCGCTATCTCCGTTGATCAAGTTGGGCGCGTCGACGCTGGGCAAAGAGCAGCAGACATACGCTGGACATAGCGGCAGGTACGTCCAACCCCCGAGTTGCAGCCAACGCCCAACTCAAGCAGTTGACTGGCACGCTGAAACGCAAGGTTGACGATAAACTGGATCGCGTATTGAGCGGCGGTGGCTATAAGAAGTGGCGCATACAGCGAGTGACCCCTCAGTCTCTGGCCAAGCTCCTAGGAACGAAGACTACAGCAACAAGAAAAGAAAGACGGTTGCACAATGTAAAAAGAGAAGTAGTGCGAAATACATTTTTTAAGATGGCGTTTCTACATCAGAAATCGTGCGAGTGCGTCAAGACTGAGTTGGATCTGTTATCACTGCCACCAACACAGACCAGTATAGAGAGTGGCAAATGGGTGCAGTACAAGCCCGTCTCGTCTCTGGCAGACGACTCACCCGTGGAGTTCATAGTACTAGGCCATGGGGATGAGTATACGGATTTGTCACAGACGCTACTGCACGTGAAGGGAACCATTAAAATGGCAAATGGAGATGCCATAGTGGGTCAGCCAGCGATATAAGAAGTGGGCTCAGTTAACAACTGGATGCACTGGCTGTTCAGCCACCTATCTGTCGGAGCTGATCTATCTGAATAACAAACTGGTGTCACCTCAGAACAACACGTATGGGTATCGCGCCTATCTGGAGAACCTGTTGACCTATGGAGGTAAAGCGAAGACATCATACTTCACCGCGGAGCTGTTCCTCGAGGATGCCGCCAGTTATATGGACAATTGGGAAGTGGCTAATGGTGGACTCAAAACACGGAGAGCGTATGTAACGGGCAGTCGTTATGTGGACATGGTCGGACATCTAAACGTTGACCTGTGCAACCAGGACAAGTTCATGTTGAACGGCATGGAGATGCGCTTTCGCTTGATTAGGTCGCGGAACGCGTTCTCCATCATATCCAAAAGCATCATCGACTACAAGGTGGACATCAACGAGGTCAACCTGTTCATGCGCCGCTGTAAGATCAACCTAAGCGTGATGTTGGCACTCAGCATGACGCTGGAATCCGGCACAGCTAAATACCCCATCACGCGCGTGGAAGTGTAAACCATCACGCTGCCTACCGGCATTAGCGGTAAAACTCTAGACAGCGTGTTTCTTGGCCAACTGCCGAAACGCATCATAGTCGGACTGGTCAACAACCAGGCGTTCAACGGAGACTACAAGAAGAATCCGTTCAATTTCCACAACTATAGCATGAACCTCTTCGCGCTGTACGTGGACGGAGAGCAAGTGCCGGGCAAACCACTTCAACCAGATTACACGGTGGGTCAAGAGTTGCACACACTCACTTATCACACGCTGTTCACTGGCACCGGCATCCATTTCTCAGACAGCGGTAACGATATCGGTACCGGCGTAGGGATGTGGCGACCCCACCGCCCGGTGGCTTGTCCATTGCAGCTAGCCTCTCTGGCTCCCTACTCTTCATCCGTGTCAGAGACTTTCCTATTGATCCGTGTTCTTTCCATTTATGTACACACGGATCAGCTTTCTTCATCTTGCTATCTCCAACCTGCTCTTCACGCTAATTCTTCCCTCCCCTTCCTCTATCTCTGTTACAGGCCAACCCAAGGTGTTACGTGGACCGTGCTGATGGGTGGATGGCACCAGGCCTTTTGTATGGTGTCAAGAACGGTACCTGCAGGATACCAGGCGCCCTCCTGCAGTATACAGCCTTGCCCGGGCATGCGGGGCTCTGTCCGGGTCGACTTCATGTCCCTAGCTTCTCGTGGGAACCACATGGACCGCCAAGGGCAAAACAACCAATCAGAACCAAACCTCGAGGCAACTCCAGAAGTTGCCTTGCCCCTAATTCCATCAGGATCTGCCCCATCAGGGCAGGTTCCTCAACCTGAAATGAGTGCATCAGGAACACAGGAGGTTCCGATGCATTCTCATGAGGAGGCTATCAACAATGAGAAGGCTTCCACAGACTTCAACATGGACGATGTGAGCTCAATCACATCAGCCCCACTGGAGGGGGAGGATGAGCTTCTCAGAAGTCCAGGAACACCAAAATCTACGGGTATGCTCGATGATGCCATAGAGCAACTGAACAGCCTGCGGGTTAAGAGAACGAACCTCACCACTGCCCAAAGAAGGAAGGCTATTCAGGCAAAACTTCTTGAGAGAGGTGAAGTTTTTGACCCAGCAAAGTTTCGGAGGGGCAAAAAGAAAAAACCAAAGAGACCAGATATGGGCGAAACTCCAGGCACGAATGTGGGTACAGAAGCTGAGTCGAGGGCGGCCAAGCGCCCTAGAGGCAATATGGCCACCCCTCCCTCGGCGGAAGGACCTACTAAAAAGGCCAGGAGTGGAACTCATGGAAATCATGATGACCAAACCTTGAATCCAGGGACTTCTAGCAAAGGAGTCTCTTACAGGGACATTTCCGCAATCAAAATGGCCATTGTCTTGGAGGGCTATCCTGAGGCTAAGCTTTCAGCAGAGCAAGGTGAAGCTATTGAAGACGCCATCATGGATGAGCTCGAACCCCTAGAGGACGGCTCTGCTCCATCGTTTGCAGGCACCTACATGGAAAAAGGTGCCTTAATAACATCCTGCATCAACGAAGCAACTAAGCTTTGGCTGGAGACACTCATCCCCAGACTTAAACCACTTGGGGAGAAGAAACTTACTGTTGGACTAAGGAGAGACATCTTGAGGTCAACGAGGGTATTCTTTAGAGCTCACCCGAAGCTCCTGAAGAAAACTCCAGAAAAGGTCCTTGAGATGCTCGACAAGCAAAACCCCACCCTGAAGGTGAAGGAATGGAAGGTCCTGCCAGCTAAGCCAGACCCAAAAGGTTACGGATTCGTCTGTTTCCTGGATGAGGCCTGCTTCAATGATGTAGGTCAGCCAACTCTAGAGCCAATCTAGGACTCTGGCAAGTCTCAATTGTCTCAACGACAGTCAAGGACAATGCCCAGGGTCCTCCAGATCAATCTACACCACAGTAAAGCGGCCTCGGCCGCTTTCTGCCAGTTCTTCCTCAGAGAGGGATTTGACCTGGCACTGATTCAAGAACCATGGCTTCACCAAGGAAGGGTTCAGGCCTGGGCGATACCAAGGGTAGGTTGATTTACTGTACCTCTCTCAAAAATGTCAGAACATGCATACTTGTGAAGAAAGGTATGGACTGCCTAACCCTCACTGAATTCTGTTCTAGAGATCTCACTGCGGTGTCTATAACCTGGAGTTATGAAGGCAAGGAATGGAGCACAATTGCAGGCTCGGTTTACTTGCCCTACGACTCCGGGGAACTTCCTCCATCGAGAGAGCTCGAACTTTTGGTGGAGTCATCCTGCGCTGGCGGACGACAACTCATTTTAGGTTGTGACGCCAACGCTCATCACACAATCGGATGGGGAAGCTCTGACACGAATCCAAGAGGTGAGGCTCTTCTTCAGTTTCTCATATCTAAGAATCTTTATGTCTGTAATGTTGGAAACCGTCCGACGTTCGTTACACGAAATCGAAGTGAGGTTATTGACATTACTTTTTGTTCAGAAGCAGTCCTTAGAGTCATTGACAATTGGCACGTAAGCCACGAGGCCTCCTTGTCTGACCACAGGTACATCTGTTTTAACCTGCAAGGTGAGGGTGACTCGCCCTGCTATCGAGATCCCAGGAAAACAGATTGGTCACTCTATAAGTCTGACCTCCTGTCTCAACTGGGATCATTAGGTGGGAGGGTCAGCTGCTTTGCGGACATGGACCAGATTGCTTCTGATCTTCAGAACGCAATTGTAAGCTGCTTCCAGGACAATTGTCCATTGCGGCGGGGAAAGAGTCGCACTAATACTAAGTGGTGGACTGCTGATCTTGAACGTAAAAGGACGGTTGTCAGGAAGCTTCATAACCATTGCAAACGGAGCCGTATCTAGGAGCCATACCATAAGGCACTCACAGAATATAGCCTTGCAATCAAAAAAGCCAAAGAGAACTCTTGGAGACGGTTTACACAGGAGGTAAACAGTTTCAGCGCAGCAGCAAGACTGCAGCGTGTTTTAGCTTCAAGCCCTATTGGCCTCCTGGGATCCCTGAGGTCACCAGGGGGACAATATACCACTGGAATTGAAGAAAGTCTCAAACTTCTCCTTGAGACTCATTTTCCGGATTGCATTTTTGAGAGTGACTGTTTAGGCATGTCCGGCAACAGCGAAAGGGGCTCATGGCCAAGAGCTGATCGCGGAAGCTGGACTTTAGCCAGACGGATTGTCACACTTTCCAAAGTGAAATGGGCCATCAGCAAGTTTGGCCCTTTCAAATCTCCTGGGGGGGACGGTATCATACCGGCAATGCTACAGCAAGGACCGGAAGCTCTCTTGGTCCTCCTGTGCGAACTCTTCAGAGCAAGTCTGGCTTATGGGTACATTCCTCAAGCCTGGCGCCTCAGTAGGGTGGTCTTCATTCCCAAGAGAGGAAGAGCAGACTACTCAACTGCAAAATCATTTCGGCCTATCAATCTCTCATCGTTTCTCTTGAAGACGCTGGAGAGACTGGTAGAAAGACATCTAAGAAAGGGAGTGCTTTCAGGTACTCCTCTCCATCGAAACCAGCATGCCTATCAGTCTGGTAAGTCCTGCGAAACTGCCCTGCATCAACTTGTTAGCAGGGTGGAGGACAGCCTTGCTGCTAAGGAAATCGCTCTATGCACCTTCATGGACATTGAAGGTGCATTTGACAATGTCACTTACACGGCCATGGTCCGGGCGGTGCGTGGGCGTGGTCTTGAGTCTGCTGTATGTAGGTGGATTGAGACCGTGCTCTGCTCCAGGCGGATTAGAGCCGATCTTCAAGGTGAATCGATAGTGATCGCACCCACGAGGAGTTGTCCGCAGGGAGGTGTGCTTTCGCCTCTTCTGTGGAACCTGGTGGTGGACGGTCTCCTTCGTGAGCTCACTAGCAGAGGCGTCTTTGTCCAGGGCTATGCAGACGACATAGTCCTAATGGTACAGGGAAGGTTCACGAATATTGTTGCTGATGTCATGAATGTCAATCTTCAATATGTCAATGTCTGGTGTCTTGGAGAGGGTCTAAGCATAAACCCCTCAAAGACAGTAGTTGTTCCGTTCACAAGGAAAAAGAACCTGGAGTCTCTTTCCAGGCTGAGACTTGGACCAACACGGCTTGAAGTATCAGGTACAGTCAAATACCTAGGGCTGACAATTGATTCTAAGCTGACTTGGAATGATCATTTGAATAATACACTGCATAAGGCGAAATGGGCGCTCATGACGTCCAGGAGATTTGTAGGCTCCACGTAGGGGATCAAGCCTCACATAGCACTGTGGCTGTACAAGGCAGTAATAAGGCCTCAAGTCACATATGGATCACTAGTCTGGTGGACAAAGGTGAACCAGACTACAGCCATAGCCAAACTCACAAGTTTACAAAGGTTGGGCACACTTCTAGTCACTGGAGCTTTCAGGAGTAGCCCGTCAGCAGCTCTCGAAGTTGCTCTTGGATTACTGCCTTTGGATATCTTCATCAAGGCAGAAGCACGGAAATCAGCCTATCGATTAAAAGTCGCAGGCGAATGGAGGGAAGGCCTGTCTGGAACAGGCCCTTGCACCATCACCAAAGCTGTTGCTCAAAACCCTGTGCTTGATATGACATCAGATGTCATGAGTACGGAGATGGTTTTCACTAAACCTTTTTCTGTTGGATTCTGCTCCAGAGAAGAGTGGACATCTGAGGAAGGGCCCTATTCCAGGAAGGGCAGCCTTGTCTGGTACACGGACGGCTCTCTCATTGAAGGAAAATCTGGCTACGGGGTGTACAGTGAATCACCTAGAACAGAACTCTGTGCAAGTCTGGGACAACACTGTACTATTTTTCAAGCAGAAATTTGTGGTATCATGGTTTGTGCCAATCTAGGCATTGCCAGACGCTATTGCGACAGGCATATAGTAATCTTGTCAGATTGTCAGGCTGCTCTCAAGGCTCTTGACTCCAACGAAATCAAGTCAAAATTGGTGTGGGAATGTTACAACACTCTCTGCAAACTCGCGACACGCAACTCGGTACATCTTGGTTGGGTACCTGGCCATGTAGGCATAGGTGGCAATGAGTGTGCAGATAAGCTTGCTAAAAGAGGTTCCGGTATGCCATTCTTTGGTCCAGAGCCAAGCTGTGGCATAAGCAAAACAACTGCTTTTCACACAATAAACAAATGGTCCAGGGACTTACATCGCCAGCAATGGCAAGGTCATACTGGTCAAGCACTTGGCAAAAGGCTGCTAGCAGATACTAGCTCTTACTTCACTAACTGGTTGGTGAGGTTGGGCAGAGGTCGGGTTAAGCAGTTGATTGCTCTGATAACTGGACATGGCCATTTCAGGAAACATCTCCACACTCTCGGACTCAGAAATGAAAGTCAGGTGTGTAGGCTCTGCAATCAGTCTGAAGAGACTGCCAAGCACATCATACTGGACTGCGAGAGACTCGGGGCAAGGAGAAGGGCTCTGTTTGGTTGCAAGCAACCAGGTGATGAAAGGGACGCTAGTATTGGTAAAAAACTCCTGGATCTCGTAAAGGGTACGGGCATTGGTTTGCCATACTAACGTACTAGGGACACACAATAAGCTTCGGTTGACGTGTGAGGATCTTTGAATCTTTGGATCTCTGAATCCGTCCCTTTAACAACACATAAACATAAACATATAACGATATCGGTCGCGGTAAATATCCATATGGAAACCACCTGTTGGCGTTCGATCTGACGCCCGCCATGTCATCTGGTCAAACGAGCCATTGGAACCTGGTGCGTAACGGAAACCTGCGCATAGAGATCGGTTTTGCCACAGCGTATGACACAGGCTGTCAACTTTATAGTATACGCCGAGTTGGATAACGTTGTGGAAGTTGACCGCCACAGGAACGTGGCTGTGAACTTTAGTGGGTAAACAGGTCCGTGAGTTTTTCCGAGTTTGATAAAAGTCCCTGATAAAAGGTCGCCTGATTGTGGCATCCTAATGGGGTTTCCCCCGCCTCCACTACTTAAGGCCGTAAGCCTGCTGCAGCCTTACCTACGTAATGGACGTACCGCCACCGATCTACAACACTGAGCCCACCAGTCTAGTGCGCTAACAACACAGAACCATAGTCCTGGACATGCAGTGCTTCAAGGACAGTGACAACGACTTCCTGCTGAAAGAGGTCTGCGTGATGGACGTGACTACCGGCACGCTCATTATGCTTCACATCACCCGCCCGCCCTTCAAACGAGACTATCTAACTGCCAAAAACTGCGTGAGAGCAACTGGCTTACGCGCCACAGCCACGGGCTCGAGTGGGACCAGTGCGACATTGCCTACGTCGCCCTGCTTGACAAGCTGCGGGCCTGCTTCATCCACCGCCCTGTCATCTACGTGAGGGGGTCCCAACAGATGAATTTCGTTAAGCGACACTTAATCACCGAGCCAGCCGCCACTGTTGTTCAGGACATGGATGGCTTGGACTGTGGCTCACTCAACGGGCCGCTCTCCTACCAGACTCTGCGCTGCTGCCAACATAAGAGCGCCGTAAACCGATGCGCCCAGCAGCACTGCTTCATTCTACACGGCTGGCTGATGGTCGCCGATGGAGAGACCCCAGCCCTCAATTGTCACTGTTGCTTCCGTCCACGATGAATACCACCCAGATCGAAAAGTGCCTGGCGCGAATCCCAAGACTGAAGAACGCTGAGGTCAGAGCCTCGAACCGTCTACCCGTCAAACCCGTTCAGCCCCAGACCACTATAGTGGTCAACACCATGTCACACACCAAGAGAGGGGAACACTGGGTGGCATTCTACTGTGCGGACCGTATCGAATACTTTGACAGTTATGGCAGATCGCCATACCAGGCAGACTATCAAAAGTTCCTGAGGCGCAACTCACGCCACTACGTCTACAACAGGTATTGGCTGCAAGGCTTCGATACTTCTGTCTGCAGCCACTACTGTCTCACCTACCTGGACTGTCGATTGATCTTGGCATGTCACTCTTGGCGAGTATGTGCAGCTCTACGATTCATCCACTCCCTCAGTCAACGATGCTCTAGTCCGCAGTCTGTTCGACTCAATCTTCTCATCCTGTTGAAATGGACTTACTATTCTTGTACTTTGTAAAATTTTAATTTGAAACATTATCATTCACTAAACTATGTATGTGTATTATGTTTCAATAAATATTACATGTTCTAATAACTTTTGTTATTTCGTTTGTCCTTTCTCAATTCACTAATTAAGAAAAACAAGTAATCAAGAAATATATTTAAAAGTTTTTTGTTGTTGTTAACTTTATTTTTTTTAACTTTTTCATTTTCAAAATTAATTTTAATTCATAAAATTTTGATTACAGTAAAACAAACATATAATTTCAATTGTATGATTTTTAATTTTGAAAAATTTATTAAACATTTAAACTTTCATTGATGAATAGGTGGTAATTAACAACACAATGCTATAAACTAAAAAGATTATAATTGCTTACAAATACTATCTACAAATAAAAGTTAAATTCTTTGTTTTAAACAGGAAATTCTTCATCAATCTCCTCCTCTTCATTCCGTTCCTCAGGACGAACCTCTCGTTCAGGCAGTGCCGGGATGTCCTTATGTCCCCACGGAAAGGTGTTGATGCCGTCAGTGAGGATGTATCGCTTGTCATCTGCAGGGCTCAAGGACAGCTTACTCACTTGAACCGTTTAAACGCGGTACAGGTGAGACTGGAAACGGGTGTTGATGGTGTGCTTCAACATCCCGTACAGGCAGCCTCTGTAGTCCTTGGGGGTGAGGATGTTCTTAACAACACCCCTGGCGACTCCCTTGGCCTTATTGATGGTCTTGAAATGCTCTTCCTCATTGTTGCTATGTCCATGAAGTACAGTTTGGAGCGGAGACCGAGGTTTTCAAGAAGTGATTGACCGTTGGCTTCATCATTGAATTTGCCAATGACCTTGGCGTTAGTGGGGTTGTAGCAGGGGTGGTCCCTGGGGTAGGCACTGGTGGCAAAATCGTCCAGGTGCTCCAACATTTCCCTGTAGAGGTCCTCAGACATGATGTCGTACACAAAGTTGTGTCCATGTAGTCAACTTTCAGGTGGTCGCCATAGCAGTTCTTCATTTTCCACAGAAAGTCGTACTTGAGCCACTTTCTCAGCTCGAGTACGCACACGCCGACATAGACAGGCTTCTCCAGACCGATATTCACCTTGGCGATATGGATAAGGGCTACGTCTCCCGAGTAGTAAGTACGATCCAGGAAGTTGGACTTGGCCACGTATTTGCTAAACTTCTCCGGGGTGCACACGGGCTTGATGTTGATGCGCTTGCAGACGTTCTCGATCGTCTTGCCGAAGACCGTGTTGTTCATCAGTTTGAAGTAGTCTTGCTCAAACTTGGTCTTGGCCTTCTTCCTCAGCTCGGTGTTAATGAGGATTTACGGCTCGAGCCATCAAGACTGGTGAAACGAGACCGCTCGATGCACGGTCACAAGCTCCAACCCGTTTTCCAGCGCCTGTTGGAGGATCCTATAGTGACAAATGTAATGATGTTTGTCAACCAGGGTGGTGAGTAGTTTGGGAGCCTTCCCGTTTGGTAGACGCTTCGACCCGCAGCAGTAGGAAAGATCCTTGTGCAGGTCATGGAGATGGTTGGGGTAGTGGAGGTCCACCTCTAGGATGTAGCCCCGTTCGGCTTCGGTGTACAGTGTCGCAATGTCCAAGGCGTCGATCTCCTCATGGCTGAGCCACTGGAAGTCTCCGTGAGCATACACTGGGACATGGCCCAATCGTAGAGGTTGTTCGCGTCCAGGTACAGGAGGTGTCGTGTTGGCTCGTCGGGGTGACGGTCTCCTGAGCGACATTGGTCGTGGTTGGTTTTGGCGTAGCGGAAGATGGCCTGGGAGATACTTCCTCGGATGCCTTGCTCCATGAAGAGGTACATGTCAAAGTCCTGCAGCGTGTAGAGCTCCACATTTCAGGTCTTTAGCATGACGTCCATGGTGTATGAGGGCAGGGTGTAGTAGTGGACCATATCCAGCCCGTACTCGACCAACGACCTATCCCCGAACTGCTCGAATACATCCGTCAACAGTGCAATATCACAACACAGATACTTGTCAGCGTAGTCCTTAAGGTGGCACCAGTCGAAAGCTCGCAATACGTGCTCTTACTCAGCGTCCGTAATGTCCTCCAAGGTGAGGCTGTTTTTTATTGTTGCCTGGGGTGGTAACTCCCTGATGGTGTTTAACTTGTTGTATAACGTCACAAAGTCGTAGGGAAATACGAATTTCCTGCGCACAAGCTCGAAGTGTCAATCTCCGGGGAATTGCTTCCTGGTCTCTCGCATCTTGTCGATGTCCAAGAACCTGACTGTGAATCCAGCTCGTCGCACTCGTGGATCGTACCCAGGCTGACTGAAATCGCTTTGTAAAGGCAATATATCGCTCTTCGGTGTGTGCCAACACCTCCACATCACCGGTGTCAAGTGCTAACTCCCGCACCATGAAGTGATCGTCATAGTTGGGCAGGTTGTAGAAGAAGCAGTTGATAACTCACTGCTCCCTGTACCGCAGGTTGCACGACCGGTGCGCCGCACCACGGACCTCGTACGGTGGGGGATGGTTGTGGCCTTGCACCTTGATGTCCTCCTCGGTGAACTCCTTATTGCAGAAGTAGCAATAGTTTACTTCGAGGTAATCGTCCATCTGCTTGTCGGGTCAAAAAAGGTCGCAGAACTCTCGCGCTGAACAGGATCTCCCACAGCATCAACATGTCCATCTTCAGCCTCAACATAAACACCTTGGATGTATCGTCCCGAAAGTAGACGGGGGGTTCAAACTCCTCTTGCTCCAGCGAGTCGGGGATCTGGTGGCCAAGGCGTATGGGACGTGTATACTGATGGGCATGACGCCTGTTAGCATTTCTGCTGCGTCTCCATCCTCAACCAGCTGAAGGGCGCACTCAAAGTCTCCGTAGATGCAGAACCTCTGTCGCCGGCAGAACTCGCAATGACTGAACTGGATCTTCTTCTTCTTGGGCATGTCCAGGCGGATGGGAGCCTTGGCGTGGCAGTAGCTTCTGTGCTCATCAAAACGCTGGGCGCCCGTCAGCCCAAGCTTGTTGGGCTGATTGTCGAGGTAGGCGAAGCATCGCTTACAGATGTAGATCCTGTGCCCGTGTTCAGTGAGCTGTGGGTGAACCAGCTGGCTGAGGTCCCTGATGTTCGCAAAGTGGCTGCCACCGTCAGTTGTCACGTTCAACAGGTGCCTGTGGTCTTAACGCTCCCGCTCGCAAATCTCCAACGGATACACCTTGTCCTTGAACTCGGGCGTTCCGTTGGGGCATCTTCCCACCGTCGCGCGCTCGATCCCGTACACGTTCATGCTGATGGCGTTCTTGCGCTCGAAGGTCTTGATGTTCTTCAGAGCCATGGGGAAGCGCAAGTCCGGTCCAGTCGTACCGGGCGATGATGTCGAGGTTATACTCTTCAGTTCTCTGCTGATGCTGTGAGACGAACTTGGCCAGGATGGCGTACATAAAGCACATGTCATCAGCGTTCTGCACATTGACAACAGCGTGTGTATCAGCGATGACCTTTGGCAACTGAATAAAGGCTCTCTCTCCCAGCAGCGTATACTCTTTCATACGGATCTCCAGACTTCGTAAGCGCAGGTATGTCCAGCCGCTGCCTACCAACTCCCACTGCTACTTCTTTTTGATAATCATGCTGAACGTTGCTGATAGGAAATCCTCCAAGTCAGAGGGCTCGGTCAGTGGGATGTTAATGGTATTGAACGATCGCAAACAAGTCGCTCCGTGTATATTGGTAAACTCGTACTCCAGGATCATGTTCACCTTGGTGCTGAGATGCCTATTCCTAATATCGGTCAACAGGTCGAAAACCTCCTGGAACAAGAAGACCAGCGCCTCCTTGACAGTAAACAAGGTATCCATTGGTCGGGACAGGCGGTAGGTGAGGAGGCGTGTTCGTAAGGCTCAGTGTACAAGCTGGAACGTGGGGAGGCCAGCACCCACCATCGGCACGGTAATGGGCCCCGGCTGTGACTCCGTGCTAGGTCCCGGCTGTGGCTCATGCTGCGGCCCGGCTGTGGCTCAGGCTGCGGCTCCGTGCTAGGCCCTGGCTGCGGCTCGTTAGATCCAGGTAGATCATGGACCAGGTTCCTCACAATTGGACAGTTTTGAGTCTGGTTTAGGTCCCAGTTGTAGAGGTGACGAAACCTCTTGTCGCAGTAGGCGCAGCGGAACCTGAGTCCGCCATCCTCGCCGTGGAGTCGGTTGGTGTGCTGGCGCAAGTTGTTCTTTCTGCGGAAGGTGGCACCGCACTATTCACAGAGGAACCTTGCTGCATGGACCGGACGTGTCGTCACAGGTCTGCACCCCGTAGGAAACGTCGACTGCATTGGTCACACTCAGCGTTCACTTGGCCAGAGCTGGAGGCTGCAGGGCTCACAGCGTGACTCGCCTGTATTTGGCGGCGCATGACCTCACGAAGACGGCTGCACACAATTGACAGGGATGGACTCCGTGTACAAAAACATAATGGCGATTATTCGACTAATAAAACTGACATTTGCAGCATTTACAATAGCAAACGATCAAGCCCTGAAGACAAACTACGTACGGAGGTCACCGTAGCTCCGGGGGGGATGACGTCATGGGGAAAATGATGTCACCGTAGCCTAAGGCACTTAAGAGTTCAGTACTTCGATTAAGTATTATTACTAACCTCGTTGTGGTTTTGATTCCTCCATGGGCTGTTGTTGTCTGTGAACCGTAGTGACGTGTTTGCGCAGGTTGTCGTTTTGTGTGAAGCATGTACCGCAGACCTCGCACATATGTTGATTGTTCATTTATAACAGCGGAGACACTAAGTCTCTTTCATTTACAAACAATGATTCATCATAACTAAAACACTTCACTGTTGACATAATACAGGGGAATGTAACGTATGTACCGATTTGTATTTATAAAAATATATATATGTATATGATAAATTACCTTAGGTTAAGTCCAGAGAGATTTCATTTTGTTCGGTTGGTATACCTTTAAATTAGCTAATAGAAGTTCGAAACGACAGTTATTAGTATAGAAGGGGTGGCACTAAAGTAAATTACTACTCGTGAAAAAACGAGTTCGAGTAATTAGGTGCCAGTGCCCATACGCCCGCAGAAAGTCAGTAAGGTAGCATACTCTGATTAGAACATAATTAATTGAGTTGATAAAACCACTTGTAATACATGTTCCGAGCCCAAAGGATTTCATTATTTTGAGATTTGCTAAATATATATTTGTGATTGGAAATGTTGGATTTCATCTATTATTAGACTTCCTAACCACGTTGCCAAGCTAACTGCAAAGCTATAGAAAAATTAAAATTCATATACCTAATTGGCCAACTACACAGGTGTATAGAATATTTGCGCAACTTTGCTAGTATAGCAATCATCAGTATAGCACATCAAAAGTTTTAACCAACTGTATCCATTCATAAATCTAGGCTATTACCATCATCAAATAGCCTATGGCAACATTAAGTGGTTATGTGAAGTTAAATACGATTCAATTAGCTGAAATTAAAATTACTTGGAAATAACCTAATTTTATTATATGGTGACTAAACCAAAGTGTATGTAAAATTAAAATTTCCTACCAGTTAGTAACAGCTATCCAAAATGACTAAGTTCAATATAAATTATTTAAATAAAGAAGAACTAACATACGAACTACTAAACAGAAATCTGGAAATCACAGATTCAAATGTCGAAGTTTTAAGAAAACAACTTAGGTCCTGTATAAATGTAACTCCTCAGGTGAAATACCTATCGGGGAAAATCAGCCAAAAATCTGAACTTGAATTATTACAGGAGAAAGTCGATGTTTTACAAGTTCAAATCGACAACTGTAAAGAAAACCCAACCCCTTTACTTATTGCTAAGATAAATGCAAAATTCAGTCATTTACAGTTAAGACTAGACAATTTATGCAAATGTGAACTTACTCAAACTTACGAGGAAAATGGTAATTAAGGTAATTAAGGAGCTAGTAGATACTCTTGCTACCGGTTATGAAGAAATTAAGACAGGAATATCACTCGATGAAATAAACAAATTTGAAGAAAAGTTAAACAAATCGCTAATCCAAGAGGACGAGGAAAATCTCCTAACAGAACAGAGACTGCAAGAGAAAACCCTACATACGTCTACGCCTAGCAAAATCCCTGATCCAGAAACTCATATGCCAGTTACCCTAAATCCAGTAACCGAGCTTCAGAAAACTTATCTTCCTACTTCAACAGCTAGACAGATGCAAATGCAATTGCCTGACACCTCAAAGCTTATTATTTTTAACAAATTGCAAAATCCCATAGAAAAATGCCTTGAAAAGTTTCCTACCTGCAGTGGATTAGAAATAAACCCACTCTTGAAATTCCTAGGAAACTTTATTAAAATTCAGCATGAGACTAACCTGACACCAGATGAAATATATCAAATTTTGCCTGGATACGCAACCCCTCCATTAATAAGCAAAATTCTTGACTTTAAGAAAACATCTAGATCCCTGGAAGAATTGCACACTAGAATTCTGAACACATTTATACCGATAACATTGAGAGAAAAACTTAAACAAGACCTAGTATATTGCCCACAAAAACCTGAAGAACCCCTATCGATTGTAACGTGTTAATTTGTCAAACTAAATATTTTTCGTTAAATAGCGGTACAAATAGTATTTTATTTACTTTCTGGGCGAACATAACCTCAAACTACTGTTTAAATTTCCCGCGGCGGCTAGTACCGCGGCCGCTATTGGCTCGAGACTCGATTCTCGTGCGCATGCCCGACTGGACCTGCGCACTAGCGACTCCCCCGCCTATGACCCGCGGCGGCCGGCGTCTACGGTCAGTTCTCCGCCCGACACAGTGCGGTGAGGAGCGCGCTTCACGTCTTAAGGTAGGGATCGTCCCTTCGTTGTCCCTTCGTTATGATATTTTGATTTAAAATAATCTCACGAATTACTTGGATTTATTACAGTTTGTTTATTTGTTTTAACGATGCTGTAGGCCACTCCAATATTGTTCTCAGCACCTTTTACTATATTTTAAACTACAAATGAATGTCGTATGGATATGCTAACTAAATAATAAGCCACATTTATCACGTTTTAACCATATTTTGTCCTATTGGTGTATGCTACTCTGATTGTTCTTGTTTTGTCTTAACACATTTTCAGCTACACTTAGACCTAGCTAGTATTCTGTAACTTTGATTATTATTATATTACTTTTAGCACTGCATACATTAATTCAGGCCGAGTTAATTTTATTAATAGCTTCTTCATTTACGACAGCAGTGATCCATCCTTACTGTGGTACGCCCACAGCATATTTACTGTGGTACGCCCACAGCAACGATCAATCCTTACTGTGGTACGCCCGCAGCCTCTTACTGTGGTACGCCCACAGCATATTTACTGTGGTACGCCCATAGCACGACTCCTACTGTGGTACGCCCACAGCACGACTCCTACTGTGGTACGCCCATAGCACGACTCCTACTGTGGTACGCCCATAGCACGACTCCTACTGTGGTACGCCCACAGCCTCCTACTGTGGTACGCCCACAGCATATTTACTGTGGTACGCCCATAGCACGCCTCCTACTGTGGTACGCCCACAGCACGAATCAGGTCTGGTAGGGTAGTTTGGTAAGATCGTTAGATTACCTGCATGGTAGTAAAGTACGTAATAGGGAATAATTGTGCTAGTTTAGCTTAATATTAATAATTACCCATTCCCAACTATTAGGTCTACCATCCTTTCTGTGGTTCGCCCACAGCACTCCCTCCTACCTGTGGTTTGCCCGCAGCGTTCCTTGTGTACTACCGCGTGACGTTCGAATCTACGTACCGCGTCAACGATCGCGAATTCGACCAATTATGCAGAGAACAAATATGGCGATGATGATTGCGGCCTGATTGTTAAGGAACGTTTCCTTATTCGCCCATTCTGAGCCATCGGTTCTCTTTTTGGGGTTCAAAATTCCGTTCGATCAAAGCGATACCTTCACTTACGACCCCTGGAACGAAAACCCAGCTCGACTGACTATCTTGGTAACCGCGTTTTATATTTCTGTGAACGTAATTTTCGCGACCCCAGAAATTGCGTCATAGTATTTGGCGCCCTGGAACAGGGACAAGTGAACGAGTAACTTTTACATCCAACGTATTTTCATAGATATTGCAACTCAGTTGCTGGCGCCCGAAAATGACGAACGATTCGGACTTAAAATCGACTGGGGCTAAGCCGAAGGGGTCAAGTGTAATTTCGACTGCCTCTACAACGAAGACGACGTCCGCATCTATAACTACGACTTGTAAACAAGGACCAGTGGTCTCACAAACTACTTTAACTGACATTGTTACTACTGCCACACTCACGTTACCGGTAACTGCACCATCTTACCTTCCGTTGCCTAAGACCTCAACGGCGCAAAGCTTTCAGGAACTTTCACCTTCTTTTGAGTCTGATACAAGAGTAGGTTGGGTTTATAAGTTATCTAAGGCCGCAATTCAACAGGTTTTGCGCGATATCAATCAATCAGACGAAGGTAAAACAGAGGATTTAAGGAAAAGACTTGTTAAACTAATTAGAAACAGTCCAAGTGAGGAAACTCGGGTTATGATTTCGCAATCCTCAAACCAGAGTGTTACTTTTGAAGAATCTAACTATTTGTTAGGAGCGACAAATTTTTGCCAACCATTAGCGAGTATCAACGTTGTTTTTTCAACAACACAAGCGTTACCGTCAACTCATCCCTCGACGACACAACGATCAGAGGACCTTAGTGTACGAAAAATATTAGGTTTACCTCCAACGGCCGATTTTCGTTTAGTTCAGAAACGATTACTAACACTACAGTCCGAGAAAGGTGGTCCAAACCAAGCTTCTCAGAATAAGGAAACCTACTCAGATGGTGCTTGTGCTTTGCCTGCTTACCAGAATTTGTCACACAGAATACCGGCATCCGATTTTGAACGAGTTCCTGGTAACGTAAATTATCAGCACCAACCTGAAACTTTAAGTGTGGATAGAGAAAATTTGGTAAGACCGGAGGTCGTATATACAGTACCGGACGCAACCAGTTTGTTTGACGCAAATTCGATCAGAACTAGAAACCTGACTTAAGTGGCGGAAGTTTGCAATCAAGTGCGAAAATGGAACTTGAGGTTTGATGGCGATCATCATCCTGTTTCATTTATTGAAAGGTTAAACGAATTAGCCGAATCTTACGAAATACCTCCCGACATTTTGCTCAAAGCTTTGCCCGAATTATTGAAAGGCGACGCCCTCTTATGGTTTCGTAATAATAAGTCTCATTGGTCAACCTATACAGACTTCATGTATAGTTTTGCGGAAAATTATTTTCCTCCAGACTACCGGAGAAAACTAGACGAAGAACGAACGTAGGACTCAAGGAGAAAATGAACATATTAGAAAATTTGTCGTTGCACTGACTACCTTAATGCGCCGGAGAGGAGGATTTTCCCAGAATGACATTCTCAACCGACTATTTTCCAATATGAGACCCGACTACAAGTTGACGGTTAGGCGTGAGCAATTTCAGACTACCGACGATTTAATCCGACTAGCTGAAGGTTTTGAAAGTTATATACGGGACAGAAAGAACTTCCGACCTCCACCAAATCCTGCTCAGTCGCTTGTGCCTGAAACGGCATATGATCCTCGAAATAGATTGTATAAACCCTTCAAGGTGGATGCAGTCGAAACCAAATCACCTTACACTTTTTCGCTCGCTACAAAGCCGACCCACTTTCAAAACAATTCTCGGAATCATAGTACGAGAGATCATAAGCGACCCAATCATTATGACCAACCTAAATCTTACGATCAGTTTAAACAATCTTCCATAATCTTTGGATCCCAGAAAGCGATTCCCGAATCCAAGAACGTTCGTTTTCAAAGTAATTCTCAAAGAAAGCCTAATTTTCTTACTAGCTCCAACCAAGCTAAAGTAAAGGAAAAAGACAGCCAAAATAACACTCAAATCTCTGAAATTCCCATTTGTTGGAACTGTGAAGGGAAGGGACATCGATTTCGAGAATGTAATCTTCCAAAAATAATACGATGCTTTAATTGCAAAAGCGAAGGAGTTCTTACGACAAGATGCCCTTGTCGTTCGGAAAACTTCAAGCGAGACCGGTATTCAAGAGGTGGGCCAAGTCTCGTCCCCCAAACACCACCTCTATAGAGTGGCAGGATTGGCTGAATAAAGTGAAAAACTTTAATTTAAATACATGTACCGACACTAACGAAACTGAAACTCGACCCTTCATACAGGTGGAAATACACAACGAGTATTTTGAAGCTTTAATCGATACAGGATCCATGATAACATTAATCAGCAAGGAGGTGGCTGACCATCTTCAGAGGCAAAATATAGCTCCACATCGATTTGAAACAAATATAAGTCTAGCTGATAAGTCGACTCGTACAATAAATGAAATATACGAATTCACTTGTAAGGTAGTTCATACTGAGACATGTGTCAGAGCCGTGATTGTGCCTAACCTTTCAGCGTCTATTATAATCGGGATGGATTTAATTAATCCATTGGGCCTGGTAGAAATTCGCTGCGATACCTTAAGAAATAGTTGGACCGAGATGAGAAAACGCAATCCCGTTCATTCTAATGCTATCACCCCCCTATCGGTAGAAGATAATAAAGAGTTAGAAACGTTTCTTAAAGACGAACTTGCTCTGTTTAAAGGAGTACCTGGACGAACCTATTTAGTAGAACATCGAATTCGATTAAAAACAGATTACCCCATTAAGCAACGATATTATCCCCGAAACCCTGCAATGCAGGCTATTATTGATAAAGAAATTGACCAAATTTTAGCGGACGATATCATAGAACCGTCGAAGAGCGCTTGGAGTAGTCCATTGGTGGTCATAAAGAAACCTAGCGGTAAGATAAGGATCTGTATTGATCTACGAAAAGTAAATCAAGTCAGTCACCGTGATGCCTATCCTTTACCTCAAATTGGAGAGATATTAGACAAACTAAGAGATGCCAAATACATTAGTACTCTTGATCTTAAGTCTGGATATTGGCAGGTTCCATTGGAAGTCAATAGTCGACCCATAACAGCATTCACGATTCCAGGGCGAGGGCTTTTTCACTTTAAAGTCATGCCTTTTGGCCTCCATTCCGCCCCTGCGACCTTTCAAAGGTTATTAGATACAATCATTGGGCCTGAATTCGAACCGTATGCTTTCGCATATCTAGATGATCTTGTTTTGGTGTCACGGACATTTAAAGACCATTTGTCATTACTACGTGAAGTATTTAAGAGACTAAGAGAAGCCGGCCTTGTTTTGAACGAGGAAAAATGTAAATTTTGCAAAAAAGAATTGAAATATCCAGGGCACGTTGTCAATGAAGAAGGTATTCAGACCGATCCGGAAAAAATCAAATCGATAGTAGAATTTCCTACTCCCAAATGCCCCAAAGATGTACGAAGTTTTATTGGACTTGCATCGTGGTACCGTCGGTTCGTAGAGAACTTCGCAAGGCTATCTTCTCCGTTAACAAAACTAACAAAGAAGAATGTACGATGGGAATGGAATCAAGAGCAGGAAAACGCTTTTTCTATCTTGAAAGATAAACTTATAAACACTCCAGTACTCTCTTGCCCGGACTTTAACCAAAGTTTCATTGTTCAGGTTGACACCTCCGATCATGGGCTGGGAGTTTCGTTAACTCAAAATTTCGGAAAACACGAAAAAGTAATAGCGTTTGCGAGCAGACTTCTTTCTGATAACGAGAAAAAGTTTACGACAACCGAAAAGGAATGTTTAGCTCTAGTGTGGGCGGTCCAGAAATTCCGACCTTACCTAGAGGGGTATAAGTTTGTAGCAATTACAGACCATCAAGCCCTGAAGTGGCTAATGAATCTCGACAAACCCTCAGGTAGATTAGCTCGGTGGATTCTCGAGCTTCAACAGTATGATTTTACTGTTCAATATAGAAAAGGAACGCTCAACAAAGTTGCCGATGCATTGTCGCGGTATCCTGTATGTAATCTCGAAACGATAACCAACGAAAATAGGAGTATGCGTACGTGTGTTATTGAAAAGAGAAAACTATTAAAATCTCAGGAAACCAAAAATCATGATAGAGAAGAAAACGTACAAGATTTAGGTGCGTGGTACACTAAATGGTTTAGGAATGTTTCACAGAATCCCACGAGGTACCCTAATTATTCGCTCATAGACGGACAACTTTACCGGCAATCTAGATTAAAGAAACACGATCCTGATAGGACGAAAGAGTGGAAATTGTGTGTGCCGCGACATCAAATTAATCAGGTGTTATTGGAATGCCATGATCAACCCACTGCTGGGCATTTAGGAGTCAATAAAACGATTAAAAGGCTTTCAGATCATTACTTTTGGCCTGGTTTTCGTCAAGATACGACAAAATACAAAGATGCGATAGTTGCCAACGGTACAAAGTGGAACAACGTAAAGTCATAGGAAAAATGTACTTTAGACGACCCCAGGGTCCTTGGTACGTTGTTTCGAGTGATATTATGGGTCCATTGCCAAGAACCAGAAAAGGCAACCGGTACATAGTTGTTTTCCAGGATACGTTTAGCAAATGGGTAGAGATAGCTCCCATGAAAAACGCCACAGCACAACAAGTTTCCAAGAAATTTGTTGAACTCGTATTGTTACGTTACGGGACCCCTGACTGCATACTGACGGATAACGGGACTCAATATGTATCAAATATTTTCCAAAATCTTACCCAAGAATGGGGAATCGAACATCAAACCACGGCGCCCTATAGCCCCAAATCAAATCCCACTGAACGAGCTAATAGAGTAATTCAAACCATGATTTCGCAGTATGTTCAAAACGATCATCGATCATGGGATGACCATCTCGACGCTTTCCAATTCGCCCTAAATACTGTGGTGCATGATTCGACCAAATATAGCCCTGCTATGCTGAACTATGGACGGGAATTACGGACCCCACAATCATTGTCTCAGCCCATAATTGAAGATAGTTCGAAGGGAACGCAATCAGTTGAACAACTTCATCAATTACGAGTTGAAACCATTAAACAGTTGCAAGACAAGTGTGTCGAAAATATGCGTAAGGCGTTTAACAAACAGGCTCGATATTACAATATAAGACGGCGAGAAAATCCGTATACGGTTGGTCAAAGTGTCTTACGTCGAACTCACACGTTATCTTCGGCAGCTGATTTCGTCGCCGGAAAACTAGCGCCAAAGTTTGACGGTCCTTTTGTAATTGATCGTGCAGAGGGAATGAATATTTTCAGTCTTCGGGATAACAACGGTCAGATCGTAGGTAGAGTGCACGCAAAAGACCTAAAACCCTATTCCAAACCAACCTGATTTCTTTTCACCCTCGATAAATAACTAGAAGTTTGTCTTTCGTTATGTTAATGAATTTGATGAAGTGCTTTTGTAATTTTATTTAGACTTAGGAAGTCTGTTTAGTTTTGTGCATATTGCCAGAGAGTTTGTTTTAGAATATTTTCTTAAGTGGTTTGTGAAATTCGTTATTGCAAGTCAAAAATTGTACCAGCGATTGTATAAAAAAAAATAAAAAAAATACTTATAAGGTCGATTAGTTTTAAGAATACTGCCAGCAGCTTAGTTATTTTCTTTAGAAAAATTTTTTGTTTATCTCGATCTGTGATAAAACGCCAATATGTTATTTGCTTGATCTCTTTATTTATAGATTAAGGAGGAGAATGTTTACGTTTAGTATGCAAAGTGCCTGAAATTATTTTGTGATATGAAATACACTTTTGTTTTACCTTTCCTTAGTCGTCCTGATTTGTGGTTTGCCCACAACATTCCTATTGAAATATCTTTAGAAGGTAAGATCTCTTTTCTTTTTTATTAGTTTTTCTTTTGTTTACTGAAGTTGGAGGAGGGTGTAACGTGTTAATTTGTCAAACTAAATATTTTTCGTTAAATAGCGGTACAAATAGTATTTTACTTACTTTCTGGGCGAACATAACCTCAAACTACTGTTTGAATTTCCTGCGGCGGCTAGTACCACGGCCGCTATTGGCTCGAGACTCGATTCTCGTGCGCATGACCGACTGGACCTGCGCACTAGCGACTCCCCCGCCTTGACCCGTGGTGGCCGGCGTCTACGGTCAGTTCTCCGCCCGACACAGTGCGGTGAGGAGCGCGCTTCACGTCTTAAGGTAGGGATCGTCCCTTCGTTGACTTGTATACGATTTCATCTCGACTATTTTCGAACTTTAACGAAATGCAGTGCTCTCAATAACGGTTTACGTTTATGAATGCTTACTAAATTGTATCTTATTTGAGTTTTATTAATGTTCTCTGATTGATTATTTATCGAATAATTTAACGAATCATTGTTGAATTTCTTTCGGTCCTTTACTAAAGGAAATAACGTAATAAATTATCTTTTATTTAAAACTTGCTCACCTCAAGTTTATTTCTTCGAATATTTTAGTGAATGAGCAGTTGACGTTGCATAATGTACTCAGCCTAGGTTGTGCCACATTAGTAAGGATTTAAAATATTTTGTACCAGTTTAATGATATTTTGATTTAAAATAATCTCACGAATTACTTGGATTTATTACAGTTTGTTTATTTGTTTTAACGATGCTGTAGGCCACTCCAATATTGTTTTCAGCACCTTTTACTATATTTTAAACTACAAATGAATGTCGTATGGATATGCTAACTAAATAATAAGCCACATTTATCACGTTTTAACCATATTTTGTCCTATTGGTGTATGCTACTCTGATTGTTCTTGTTTTGTCTTAACACATTTTCAGCTACACTTAGACCTAGCTAGTCTTCTGTAACTTTGATTATTATTATATTACTTTTAGCACTGCATACATTAATTCAGACCGAGTTAATTTTATTAATAGCTTCTTCATTTACGACAGCAGTGATCCATCCTTACTGTGGTACGCCCACAGCCTCCTACTGTGGTACGCCCACAGCATATTTACTGTGGTACGCCCACAGCAACGATCAATCCTTACTGTGGTACACCCGCAGCCTCTTACTGTGGTACGCCCACAGCATATTTACTGTGGTACGCCCATAGCACGACTCCTACTGTGGTACGCCCACAGCACGACTCCTACTGTGGTACGCCCATAGCACGACTCCTACTGTGGTACGCCCATAGCACGACTCCTACTGTGGTACGCCCACAGCCTCCTACTGTGGTACGCCCACAGCATATTTACTGTGGTACGCCCATAGCACGCCTCCTACTGTGGTACGCCCGCAGCACGAATTAGGTCTGGTAGGGTAGTTTGGTAAGATTGTTAGATTACCTGCATGGTAGTAAAGTACGTAATAGGGAATAATTGTGCTAGTTTAGCTTGATATTAATAATTACCCATTCCCAACTATTAGGTCTACCATCCTTTCTGTGGTTCGCCCACAGCACTCCCTCCTACCTGTGGTTCGCCCTCAGCGTTCCTTGTGTACTACCGCGTGACGTTCGAATCTACGTACCGCGTCAACGATCGCGAATTCGACCAATTATGCAGAGAACAAATATGGCGGTGATGATTGCGGCCTGATTGTTAAGGAACGTTTCCTTATTCGCCCATTCTGAGCCATCGGTTCTCTTTTTGGGGTTCAAAATTTCGTTCGATCAAAGCGATACCTTCACTTACGACCCCTGGAACGAAAACCCAGCTCGACTGACTATCTTGGTAACCGCGTTTTATATTTCTGTGAACGTAATTTTCGCGACCCCAGAAATTGCGTCATACGATTTACATTAGTGAGATAAGAATGCACCATGAAATTCTGAAAACTCCATTAACCGAAAAAGAAGTGGTGACTTTCATAAAAAATGGCTTAAATCCAGAAATCCGCAACAATCTCATTTTCGAAAATAACCCCTCCACTTTTCAAGACCTATAGCAGCTATGTATAAATGTAAACAATGTTCGTTATAATGACTACTTAAGAACAACAATGTTTTCAACAGCACACGGATCAAACCAAACTAAAACAACAGAACCTAACCTAACCTATGCTAGAAAAAACACACGAAACCACACACCAAACAGAAATCAAAATGACTATGAAAAACGTTGCTATAATTGCAATAAACCCGGAAATGTAGCCCGAAACTGTTATAGACCTCAAAAAAACTGGTAAACACGGGAGTTTTGAGCCACTCTAAATATCACCCTCATGCTCCCGGGAAAACTGAAAAAACTACTCCAACTCAACCTAACCTATCAGGGAAAAATATTAAGTGTCAATACGGAACATATCATAGTCCTGAATTTAAAAAGGAGTATAGGAAAATAACGAGACAGTGGAATAAGATAAACACGCCTAACCTTATGAAAATCAAAGGGAAAATTACTGAAACTTTACCTTGTATAGAAGTAAAATTACATGATAGGATAAAGGTAAACTCACTGATCGATACTGGATCCTGTCAAAATTTTATTAGTCTACATCTATATGAGAGACTAAAGGAACTAAAAGTAGTTAAACGGACCAGAAAATGGGAAGGTATAATTAAGGCGGCAAATGAAGGGGAAATTGAAATGTTATGTGAATGTAAATTAAATATAAAAGTTGACGCATATTCATGGACTGAAAATTTCTTAGTCATAAAGGAGAGATGTTATGATATGATTCTAGGAATACCTTTCCTTCACAAAAAGGGTTTTACTATTGATTTCACCCATAAAACTTGTCATTTTAAATTCAAACCGGAAAATAAGATAAAATTACGTGGGGACTACAGCAAGCAAATTTCAGTGATAAAAGATATAAAAACTGATAGCCCTGAAATGTCCGAAGAAATTGAAAAGCTTGTAAAACAATACCCTGGTGTATTTACTGATAGAATAGGGGAAGCTCTCGATTCGGAAGTTAAGTTGGAACTAAACGACCCTACTCCAGTTTTTCTACAAGACCCACTACTTAAGCGAGAAGGCGAAGAAGTTTTCAAAAAAACTTGCAACAAAATTCCGCGGACCCTACAAGATATTATGGTTTATTACGGATGTCAGCGTTTTGATCCAGCATGTAAATAATTTATCTGACGTCATAAAGGTTCATATTATTGATTTAAAACTGCACAAACAATGAAAAAAGGTTTTAACTAATTAGTATTTATCCGAAGAACAAAGAAGAGGTTTATTTAGTTTTATAATTGCCAAATTTAAATAAAAATTATTTATTTTATTAAATCAGTTTTGATTCAAAATGTGTTAAAATATGAAATTATTTGATTTAAAGGTACAATTTTGAGATAGTTTTATATCGGCAAAATGAGCGGAAGATTATTAACTAAAAGGGAAAAATGTTTTTGTTATTAAATATTCGTTATGTAAAAAAAATAATAATCTTGTCTCAAATTTATTAGCGAAAGAAGAGTGAATGACTAAGTAAATTAAAGGAGTAAATGAGTATGTATCTGGGAATAAATGTAAGGGCCCTCTAAAAGTGTGTACGGATGGTGAATGAATCTTTTTGGAAAAGGATACTCGAGTACACTTCACAACACTATTAAACACACGCGATCGCAAACACTGTAACACATTGAACATTAATTACACACGCACACGCACGAACACACACACGGACGAACAATTGAACACGACACACGAACACAACTTGCAAACACGTTAAAATCTCGAGAACGACTGAACATGAATAAATCTGAGACAGCAGTTATCTTAAAAGCGAAAGTAGGAATTCGGGATTTCCGCTTGGAACCGATAACAATGCACATATGTTGCTGTTCATTTTGCAGACTTAAAACTCTATAACGAAAAGAAATGTAAATATAATATCGGTTGAATTAGTTAAGTTATGCATGTACCAAGGGATTTATTTAGTTGTAAATGTAATATTTATTTAATACTTAATTATTGTACGCAAAATAATTGATTTAGATGAAATAAAAGTCGGTAATCCGTCTGGTAGTGAACTCTAGCGGAGAATGTTCGAACTACATCAATTACACTTGTCTTTGACAGAATTACTCGATACGCGCAAACTTCAAATTTACGGAGATTAATGTTAGTTTATTTTGTTTTATATAACTACTAAACGTTATTTTCTTCATTTGTAAGGAAGTAATTATCTTTTATAATCACGTACAGCACTATTTAATTGATAAAAAGAAACAAAGGAAGTTAAAAACTTTGAATTTATAGTTTACACAAAATATATATATTTTTTACCCCAAGTAAGGGAGAATTTGTACCGATTTGTATTTATAAAAAATATATATGTATATGATAAATTACCTTAGGTTAAGTCCAGAGAGATTTCATTTTGTTCGGTTGGTATACCTGTAAATTAGCTAATAGAAGTTCGAAACGACAGTTATTAGTATAGAAGGTGCGGCACTAAAGTAAATTACTACTCGTGAAAAAACGAGTTCGAGTAATTAGGTGCCAGTGCCCATACGCCCGCAGAAAGTCAGTAAGGTAGCATACTCTGATTAGAACATAATTAATTGAGTTGATAAAACCCCTTGTAATATATGTTCCGAGCCCAAAGGATTTCATTATTTTGAGATTTGCTAAATATATATTTGTGATTTGAAATGTTGGATTTCATCTATTATTAGACTTCCTAACCACGTTGCCAAGCTAACTGCAAAGCTATATAAAAATTAAAATTCATATACTTAATTGGCCAACTACACAGGTGTATACGTACTTAATGCGTTCAGTAATATACCAGAATTCTAGTTACATTTAGATATTGTAGATACTCAAAGAAGGATGAAATAAATCTCTTTATTGCATTACGCGAATTTTTTGCAACAATAACACTTCACCGTTGACATAACACAGGTGAATGAAACATACTTGACGGGTTCAGTGTTAGCCCAGACAATATGACAAGAGTCAGAACCATGACACGCCCATCACTGGTACGCAGATTTGTTTTTTTTATTAAATTCGTTTATAGCAAAATAGACAAAGTTAACAAGTATAAGAATGATCGCTTAAATTATTTATTTCAATAAAACATTTCTACTTACGTTTAAATATTGTAGAATATCGAAGCAGGAAGAAATAAATCACTGACGAAGGGCGCACTAATGGGCTTCCACTCGGTAGTACATTCACAAAGAAACTAATGACATCCTCGAAGAACAGCGGAATATATAGGCTCGGTGGAGAAACGTTCGAAACGGGTGAAAGTGGTAAACAACACTCGGATGGTCTTGGGGATTTCCACGGAAAACAAGTCGTTAAGCCAGTCGTCAACGTGTTTACACAGGGTGATATGATGCAACCGGGGGGGAGGGGAGGAGGAGGAGTGCGCAACTTGACTTGCTGGTTTTGTATCGTGGCTTGGAATCTGGTGCCCGAACAAGGATCTCTGTTACGTAAGGGGTCAAATTCACGATGAAGGATCGGGACTCCGCGTAGTCTAAGGCGACCAAAATATAAAAGGAGATAAAAGGTGACAAGAAAGGGCGGCATAAAAAAGGCAGCAAGAAAATGTGGCAGAAAAAATGTGGCAAGGCTGCGAAAAAAAAGAATGTCGGAGGGGGGAGTGCGCAACTTGACTTGCTGGTTTTGTATCGTGGCTTGGAATCTGGCACCTGAACAGGGATCACTACTTCGAAAGGGTTCAAGTTTTGTGATGGAGGATCGGGACTCTGCTCATCGGGTAGGGGGTTCCCTAAGGACCTCTAGGACTTTTTCCCCACTCTTGGGACTTCACGGGAAGCCAGGAAAACCGAAAAAAACAAATATCCTCGGGCATAGCCTCGGGCGTCGCCTCAGGCTACGTCAAGGGGAGGATGACGCGTGTCGGGAGGGCGGGGTGGCCAATTCACGTTTCGATGGGGGTGTCGCTGGGGGGCGTCGGGGGGGGGCTGATCACGGGGGGGTGGGGGAGGAGTAGGAGTGCGCAACTTTACTTACTGGCACAGAATCGGCTATATCACCCTACTGTCTGGCAAGTTATTGAAATATTTTACCCCATCACAAGTAGTTTTCTTGATATAATTACTTTGTAATTACGTTGTAATTCATCGTTTTTCCTTTTGTTTACATTATAAAGTTGATAAAGCAGGTTTTATCAATATTTGAAAGTAAATTATTATCTTCTAGAGCTGTTCCGACATGTCTCTTTACAAAAGGTAAGGTCTGAGAAATACTCAAAATATCTTTACTAGCATACATAATACTGAAATTATCTGCAAATAACTGTAATTCTATACTCCAATATATTTGGGGTGATCTTATTCACATTTTTGTAGGCTTCCTAAATAATGTAAATAAATAAAAGACCCCGTAATTGAAGCTTGGGGAACGGATTGTTTATTTTTATCAAGATAGAACTGTACTTTCAGAATATACCGGCTTTTGACCAAATGTTTTACTTCAACATATTGCCAAGGGCAATGCTAATGAAACTTGTACCCGGCCAAAGGCTGTTTCGTACCGATACAAATTTTAAATAGATTCTCCGAACTCAAACTTTATTTCCTAGTGCAATCTATCCTCCCCAAAACTAAAGAAACCTAAGACAAAAACGTTATCTGCATCAACCCCACCGCCATTTGACGAGCCCCGACCCTTCTAGGACCCCAACCCTGGACCCCACATGGGGCCGGTCTCCTTCTCTTTAATTTCAGCACTTGAATTCTTCCACTCCCCATTAAAATAGACATTTCCAACATGTCTGAAATATGGCGAGCAGTGCCTCAGAGCCCCCCATAAACCGCAGCTCTCATAATCACCCCGCTGCATATCTAAATGGTTCCTTTTAATGGCATCCCGTTTTCTGCCAGGACTCTTCTGGAATTTTAATTTAAATATCCCTATCTCTATACTAAAAATTCGACGGAATTTAAAGATTTTAATCATGCTAAAATTTTAATGAGAAGTTACAACCTTCAAACCCCATGGCTTTAATTTTGTGAACGTGTCCAAATACGGAATAGAGAATCGTGTTAGTTTTGTTATATGTGAGAAGCGTACATAATGAATTGCATTTTTTTAATTAAAGCGTCCACATTTTAACTCTAGTAAATCTCGATGCTAATTTTATTCAAGGTATAGAGTTATTTTGTGGAAATTAGGCCAAAACACCAAGAATTTTTAATTAAGGAAGTCAGACCTATTATTATAGATTATTAATAATATTTTGTTTTTTGTATTTTGTAGTCTCACAAAGTTTAATAAATACACTTGTAATATATTGTTATGTAATATAATACATTGTTGTTCTCCATTTATATTTATTATATCCTCTATGAAATAACAAACCCGCCATCACTCTTGTGAACGCATTGGGAAAGGGCCCCCCTCCCAAACCCGTCCCTCAAGCGATAAACAAATTAAATTCGACATACTAGCAAGGGTTTTACAAAGCTTCAAACTGTCAAATTAATTTTTAGGGGCTCCCAAGAGGCACGTAACTATAAAAAAACTTCAAATTCGATTGTATTTAATATTTACCTTACAGTAGGATATCTTTAACACAGTGGCTTTAGGGATTTCTGGGTGGGATTAAGATCACCAAACATTAAGTATGAATATTTTTTGTACTAAAACTACTAAGGACCCCTCAATTTAAAACTGCACACTCTTGTGAACATACATTTCAACTTCTTACTTGTTGTTTTGTTTTAGGGGGTTGTTAGGTTTGACTTAACGGCCAAATAATAGAATAAAGTAGAGCAAAAAATATGAAAACCCTAACGAATGTACTGTTTCATCAGTTGTTTTGAAGGAACAGTAAGTTATTGGTGAAATTTAAACGTCAGCAACAAAGAAACCGCAGTTAGTATGATTACAAATATACAGTAGAAAGAAAACCAAACGTTAAGTCGCGTTAGAGATTTGAGGACTGTTCATTACTTGGACTGGATAGGAAATTGAAGTTCATAATTTGTGCAGAAGGATAAGTAATGAAGGAGAGACAAATGTTATATAATATTTAAATAGTTTATTGAGTAGCATAATACGTGTTTTTATCATTATCGATCATCTTGTACCTTCTTTTTTGAATATTTACCGTATTGTATGTAAGTACAGTACAAGTGTAAATATATTGTGTAGTGTTGTCAGACGTAGTTTTATTTTATCTTGATAATATTTAAAGAAGGTGCTAGAAGTAAAAATTTATTTACATGGCTTATCTCATTGATATTAGAGAAGACAAGTGCATTTGGACAAGTATTGGACGTGGAGTGAGTCCACTCAAACAATTCCTGTGATCTGGTTGAGGATCGTGTTCGGATGTTGACCATTTGGAGGAGTCAAGACATCCAGGGCCGTATTCCCCTAAGGGCACACGGGGCGAGCCCCCGGGGGATAAGGGACCTCGCGAGGCAGTATTTAAATTTTTTTTCTGAAAAGTTTATTTTGCTCAACTGACAATAATACAAATAATTTTAAGTGTTAAAAGATGTACGTTCAAAATAAGTCTCAAACCCAAAGTTATTCACTAATGTTTATTATTTTGAATACTGTGTGCGGATTTGATGAATTTGCCCTAATCCAGTAACAGAAATGGGCCAGGTAAGGTTTGAAATGGAAATAACTACTGACGGTATTGTAGTTACCTTATTTGGCTGAGTATATAAGTTGTAGATATTTTATATTTGCAATAGATTATCTTGATCTTGAGCTATAATTTTTTAGCCTGTCCCCTAACCCCTGACATTGTCCAATATCCGCCATGCTTTGGCGTACTTGGAAGTTGCAAATTCCGTTCAAGAAGATATAAGTTAGTTTTTTTTTGCTCTTGTTGCACAAAACTCAATATGATATATTATGAAATACTAGGAATAAACAGCCAAACAGAAAGTAATCAAATTATAGCATCACAATCAAACAGTTACGAAAGTCAGTTAACGTGTAGAACACTGAGTAGTCTTAAGTGTTTCTGGTTATCCTAGATATGATATGATAACAATGATTATAAGGTACCTTTTAGCCCTTTTTTTGTTATTTAGTTTTTTCGCATTATATTTTTGGGTTTGATAATAGTTTGAAGATTGTTTGTTTTCAATGAATTTATATACTCAATACGATTAGCAATGCCCCGGTCTCGATGAGGGTTACTGGCTCATCATTGTTAACAACACTGAATTCTCCGATTATCCCCACACATCCAGTTTAAAATAACGTAGGAATAGACGAGAGCCAATGATGAAGATTGTCATCACCACGTAAACTTAACATGAAAATAATGTACAATGTAAAATAATGAATCGTATACAATATAACCGACTTTTTACGAAATTTCCAAATATTTAGATCTCTTTAAGAATATTTTTGTGTGTGATAACACAAATGCGTTCGCAAAAAGATTTGTTTATAAGTTAAAACTTTTGAAAAGGTACCTTTGAATTAGCATTAAACCAGAGTGATTAAAATCTTTAGCATCCTGAGTATAGAAAATGATACTCTGCGTTGCCTTGACTTTGATCATATAATTAATGAGTACCTAGGGGGCGAGCTTTGCTCGGGGAAGGCCAATCAATTTGTTTAGAAGATTTGGAGTAATATTTCAGCACTTTCCCCAACTGATTATCAGATCTGTAAAGCTCATTTGCCTTTTAACAATTATAAACAACACGAGCATTACTTTGACAATCCCCTGGTTGATTATGAACGGCTGTTACAATTCTTTTGTTTTGATTTTAAACTCCATAAGCCCAATGTTAATTTTTTTAACTTTTTATTTTCGTTTTTTCATATTATTTTATTTTTACTGGGGATGAGACCTGTCTATAACTTATTTTTATACCAGAAATTAGTTATTTCCAACATTTGAAGGAAATCGTTTGAGCCGTTTTAGAGATCAGAGTTGCAAGCACGCACCATGGCACGGATACAATCAAGCAGGCAAACCTTACTCATATTATAGTATAGGATTTGTCAGCCAATAAATGTAGAAAGAAGTCGGAATTTTTACTGTCTATACTGCATGAAATACTATTTAATAAAGTCCATCCAGCAGAATGTTGACAGACAAATTTAAAAGAGTTCCTATAATCAATTTGTATTGAATTCACGAATTTTTCTTTCATGTATGCTATGTTTTGTTTGTTTTAATTATGTTAGACAATAATGTTTATGGTAAAGCACCTACACGAGATTATTTTATTTAATTATGAATATGTGTTGTAATTTTAACTAGTAATAATGTTCTTTTATTGTAAATTTACTGAACATATTATTAGCTTATTGCATATAGGCTTAATAGAGCTAAAACCATACAAAATCTTGTCAGGAAAATTAAATACAACATTTTTATTTTGTGAGTTTTTGAAGTTTTGATACTATATAAAAATGTGTTATTTATTTGTATATTTGGTGTATTTATTAAAGACAAGACTATTACAAATAATAGAGGTGTATTACGCAATAGAAACAATGACTATCGAATGTACATATACCTGCATACAGGCTTTTATTTATATTGGGGGGGCCCATTTTCGTATTCGCCCGGGGCCCCAGAGGTCCTAAATACAGCACTGAAGACATCTATGCAGTTTGACAGCATTTTGAATAGGAATATGGTAGCTTTTCCTGGATTTTTCTCCGGGATTCAAGAGGGACCAAATCCAAGTCTGTCTCATACGTGTGGCAGAGCATTTATGTGACATATTTGATAGGGTAACCATGCAGGTAAAATTCCAAAGAGTGTCTGACCAGAGAACAGTAAATTGCCTTCAAGGCTGTGGAATTAGAGATTCCTCTGGTGGAGCAGAAATTAAAACCGAGAAGACGATTGGCTCTTGCCAAGACATCACTGACTTGGACTCCGAATGACAGGTCTGATGTCAACATCACTCCTAGGAATCGATTGGCTCTTGCCAAGACATCACTGACTTGGACTCCGAGTTCAGGTCTGATGTCAACATCACTCCTAGGACACGATTGGCTCTTGCCAAGACATCCACTGACTTGGACTCCGAGTGACAGGTATGATGTCAACATCACTCCTAGGAATCGATTGGCTCTTGCCAAGACATCACTGACTTGGACTTCGAGTGACAGGTATGATGTCAACATCACTCCTAGGAATTGATTGGCTCTTGCCAAGACATCACTGACTTGGACTCCGAGTTCAGGTCTGATGTCAACATCACTCCTAGGACACGATTGGCTCTTGCCAAAACATCACTGACTTGGACTCCGAGTGACAGGTCTGATGTCAACATCACTCCTAGGACACGATTGGCTCTTGCCAAGACATCACTGACTTGGACTTCGAGTGACAGGTCTGATGTCAACATCACTCCTAGGACACGATTGGCTCTTGCCAAGACATCACTGACTTGGACTCCGAGTGACAGGTCTGATGTCAACATCACTCCTAGGACACGATTGGCTCTTGCCAAGACATCACTGACTTGGACTCCGAGTGACAGGTCTGATTTCAACATCACTCCTAGGACACGATTGGCTCTTGCCAAGACATCACTGACTTGGACTCTGAATGACAGGTCTGATGTCAACATCACTCATAGGACACGATTGGCTCTTGCCAAGACATCACTGACTTGGACTCCGAGTTCAGGTCTGATGTCAACATCACTCCTAGGACACGATTGGCTCTTGCCAAGACATCACTGACTTGGACTCCGAGTGACAGGTCTGATGTCAACATCACTCCTAGGACACGATTGGCTCTTGCCAAAACATCACTGACTTGGACTCCGAGTGACAGGTCTGATGTCAACATCACTCCTAGGACACGATTGGCTCTTGCCAAGACATCACTGACTTGGACTCCGAGTGACAGGTCTGATGTCAACATCACTCCTAGGACACGATTGGCTCTTGCCAAGACATCACTGACTTGGACTCCGAATGACAGGTCTGATGTCAACATCACTCCTAGGACACGATTTGCTCTTGCCGAGACATCACTGACTTGGACTCCGAATGACAGGTCTGATGTCAACATCACTCCTAGGAATCGATTGGCTCTTGCCAAGACATCACTGACTTGGACTCCGAGTGACAGGTCTGATGTCAACATCACTCCTAGGACACGAAAGGCAATATCTCTTTCATCTCTTTTTTTCTAAAACATATTAATCCACTGATTTTTATTACATATTATCTATCATCTGAAACAAGGGGGCTCCGTTCCTCTCTGCACCTACCTGTTCCTTTCATAAGGTCAATGTTAACTCCTCTTCAATGGATATCCAAAATCAATGGTTTGTAGTTAATTTGAAAGATGAAAAATACCTAGCGATTTCATAGAGTATAGGTAGTTTCGATATCATAAATAAAACAACCATCCCATGAATAAATTGTAAAGTATTTAATATTTTGGAATTTATTTGAAGAATTACTGTTTGTTTGTGATATCGAAATTTTGGTCACTGAAATCGCTAGGTATGTTTTTTCTCTTTAAAATTAACTAAAAATTCCATGACTGCCCGATACTGGATTATCCGTTGAAGCTTTGGAAGTTAACATTGGCCTTTTGGGGGGAGCAGGTAGAAACGCCAAAGGTTTCGTGACTGGAGCCCCCTCCTAAAACAAAACTAACTCTTAAAAAATGTACTTGAGATAATCTAACAACGCATATTTAACTAGAGTAATAAATTCGTTGTTCACTATAGAGAACACCCGATTCTACCCATAAATAATGATAAAGGGGCGACCATGCGCCTGATTGCTCGTGGTAGGCAATAAAACACTAATGATGTCGTTTTGCTGCCTGCTGCACGGTAGCAGGCGCGTCGTAAATACCGCACGCCGCATTTTTACTGCTTCATCTCTGGCGATAGTAACTAATGAGCCTGGAGGACGATTACCCCATTACCCGAAAATGGACCTAACGAGCTAGACGATTCTGTGACTAGTCTCTTACCTTTGATACTTCCGCCATATACTTGGTTCAGGCACAGTCTTGTATTTCTTTAAATTAAGCACTATAAAATCTGTGATAAAATCTCCTCTTGATGCATATTAAATTAGCTTAAAAATATTAATTTCGCTAGCCTAGTAGTTAAAGTCTTGTACTTCGGTTCAAGGGGTCACGGGTTCAAATCCCGGGGCGTTCACAAAAATTTGAGGGGTTTGGACCACTTTCCCTAAAACCGTTTGTGTGCAGTATTATTTAAAAAAAATCCCGTTTCGTTGAAATACAAAAAATAAGTATTCGAATAATTTTATCATAATTCAAGTGTTTATGCAAAACATATCACATTAAAACATTCATATGACACCGATAAATACACAATATATATTTAAATACCACCGTTGCAGTAACCCTGCGTACTCAGTGAATTTCCAATGAATATAGTCTTAATAACACATTAAACAACTTACTAGGATCAGAAGAAATATGTTCAGAAATAAGCGATATTTAAAATATGAATTATTCTCCATAAGAATAACATCGGGGATGAGTACAGAGGTTTGCTGCCACAAAGAACAAAATATAATGGGTTTTTATGAAAATATCAATAGAACTCATCTAAATGAAGTCACATACCAAGTTTCATTCATATACATTCATAAATAAGGGATATATAGCATTTTAATTACTCTCCATAAGAATAACATGGGGACCGAGTACCTAGGTTTTCTGCAAACAGCAACAACCCACAACCAGATGAAGCCATATACCAGGTTTCGTCAGTTTATGTTCATAAATAAGCATGATGTAATTTTTTTTCTTTTTCTTCATAAGAATAACAATATCTCAGTAACCAATTGACGTAGAGCAATGGTCAAAATACCAAATTTTTTTAAGATGAATTCATTGGGGAAAATAACAATTTGATTTAAATAAAAATTACCAGTGAAAACCCCAAAAACATTTTTGGAGTACAAAACCCCCCTTCATATGGTACGATTCGTTTGGTTTTGAAACTCGTTCAAATAAATGGTACTTTACACATTTGTGCCAAATTTCATTAAGTTCGGACCTTTTTTACGAGAGTTATCATGTTTACGGACACATATATTTATATATATATATATATATATATATATATATATATATGTTTAGCACTTCGGCACAAGCCGGTCTTGGCTATCCCAAACTTAAAGAACAAACTGGTCATGAGGCATAAGCCGGTCCGCTTTGGGCACAAGCCGGTCCGGTACGGCAACTTTCGCTCCGCTGTAAATAAGCGGACTGGTTTCTGCCGCATTTCTGTTAACACTCTTTACTGTCTAGTGGCGCTCTACGTGGAAAAGGTACAAACTACATTTCAAAAGAGGGAAATATTTTAAGGCTTCCCCCTTTACTGTCACACTGGCTTCTGCCGCTTGGTCATATAGAAATCCGTTTAGACCATATTACAAACGTTGTATAATTCAAAAACCGTGAGAGCCCTCACTGGCTCATCATCAATAATCTACGCAGGTGCAATCGCGTCGGCAATTTATTGGTGTAGATAATCTCAAAACTTGTTATCGACCACTTTTTTATACATTTCCTTATGATATTTTTATCAATTTTTAATATTTTATTACTTGTTTGCGTACATATATTTAGAGATATAATAATTTTTAACACTCGTGAAACCAGTTAAAGCAAATCTATACAACTCCTCAATTATTCTTAAAGTAATTTGAATGTGTGGTTAGGTTATAATGTATTGCATTTTATAAGTACTCTTTGCAGTTTGTTATTATCACATATTTAAGAGGGCGCTCTAGTCACAAAACAGTTATTTTCTACCTATTTTCCCCATAAGGCCAATGTTGAATTTAAAAGTAACCTCAATTAATGTACCGATATCGTTGATATGTGGCTCATTTAAAAGAGCTAAAACAATACGTTGCGATTACAGTGAGCAAAATTTAAATACAGCCTCAGAAACAATAATCGTTCAAAAGATTTTCAAAATAGCCAATATTTACGATTTTTTATGGTTGAAACATTTATGATATCAAATTTCTGCTTACTGAAATTGCAAAAGACAATTATTTGTTTACTCTTTAAAGTCTTATTTGTTCGCTCCTTCAAATGAACCATAAATCATCGATGTCGTATAATCTGTTGAGAAGGGTTGGGCTTTATAAGTTAACATTGGTCTTATGAGAAAAACAGTTAGACGCAAAGGAAGGTGGGAACTTATGCCCCCACTAAAAGTGCAGTCGTATTTAATTGTTCTGAAACAGAATGTTTCCACCTGCAATACAATTTTGTAACTGTTGTCAATCTCTTTTTAAAATCGATTCAACTAGCACCTATGTTGATATGTTAATAAAACAAAATATAAAAAATGTATCAGTTAATTTTCTTATTTGAAAATACCGGAATTGAAGCTTTTCAAAAGTTTTTAGAACAAGTGTACCTAATTATTTTGTTTTACAATTATTGTGTGTTACAGATGTTTAGCTAATAGTATTGTTATAATAAGGAGATATATTACGATTGAAATATTCCGTAGTCACTCATGTGAGCGATTAGACCCTTTGTTTGTTTGTTTTCTTTTCAGGAAGGATGGCTGGTTTTAAAATATTATGACGGTGCAGTGAGGTGACTCTGAAATGGGTTAGTGCCATTTAAAGTTATTTATGGTTACTTACATAACCGTTTTTGGCATAGGGTTACTATTTTAAGAGACATGAGGGTCGATATATACAATATATATGATCGTAAGGATCAGTCACTTGATAGTATTATTTAGAATAACTTTACAGTCCTCTTGCAATACCTATTGCGTTGTGTTGATACCGGACGCAGGTACTCTGAGGGGTAGAGCGTTGGCCTCTAATATCAGTCGTGGTGAAGGTATGTTCGATCCCGGCTGACTGTTTCACGAGTGGTCATCATTTGCTTACCAGTTTGACTATTTCCATTATGGTAGCTAGCTGTATTTAGATCGCCACACAGGCTTATTAGGGTATTACATTATGCAAAAGAGAATAAGGGAAGTAATCAGTACTGAATGTCACAATAAACTTTGATATATGGTTAGTAACATTACACAGCTTGTAGGTTGACGCAGCATCAATTCATAAAATATTAGCGTTTAAATTAAACTAGTAGATGTCCCGTTCTCCACACGGGGATCTAGCAGTCATAGAGCAAGACGTTTTAAAAGTGTATTTACCTTATAATCACCTGACTAACTAAATAAAATATAACTCCATAAGATTAACATTGCAAGTTTGAAAGCCTGCAGGAAGCAGCTCTGAAGTTGTAGGTTTTTCCAACCCCCAAAAGCCACATCTAGAGGGTCAGAGCTTTTCATTGATACCAAACATGTATACAAAATAATAGTTTTAAGGGTCTAAAATCGCCAAGCAAAAATCAGGATACGCTTTTAATAGATTTAAGCGTATCGTTAAACTTCTCAAAAATTACCAATACCCTGCTAATTTAATATAAAAACCATCGCAATACATGGAGTTGTATGATTTGGTTTTATATTTTCTTTGATCTAAAATCGTTGCATATGGTACTAAAGCCAAAAGTACAATATTATTCACTGCCATGGCCTCCGTCTGACCAACTCGTAGCTGACACAACAGACCCAAGTGGGAGACTTTCACCTTGTTCTGAGTAGACACCGACTACCCGTTATAATATAATGTGCATTCTGCATAGTGGTATTATTTGGTATACATAATATCAGTAGAGTTGTATTTTCTTGCTGTTGTGCTACGTTACATTAAGGTGGATCGGAACACCAAGGAAAATATAAGTTATGAGATATTTTGTCAATTCTACGCATCGACCTCTTTTAAATAATTTACAAAGTATAAACATTGGTCCTGTTGTTCTGTATGTCTCACTTTTATAAACAGCCTGTGCTTGTACAGTATATAAAATATTGATATTGGAGTAGCAAAGTAGATAAGATTTAACTACAGAATCACGTTGCTTTTCAGCATTAGCCGCCGTTGAAACTTATCAATGTCATAGTTTATATACAGACATTATACTTCTCTCCTCATTGATTGTATTACATTTTTTAAGAATGATGATTTTACGGATCTATTTTCCAGTCCTCCTTGACAATTTATGGACCACCTTCAGTCAACCATTTTCGTATACGTCTTCATTGCAAATTGAGAACTCATCAATAAAAAAGTAATATTGATTTTGAAATAACAATAAATTATCCTACTAATATTATAAATGTGAGCGTTAGGATGTACTGTATGTATGTACTGTATGTACTGTGTGGGTGAATATGGATGTTAGGACTTCCATCACACAAAAATTACTGGACTGAATAAGCTAAAATCTCGCATGAACAAAGCTTACATATCACATTAACATGAAAATATCTACATCCAAACTTAACTCTCCCCCCACGGGTCCTGTAAGTTCCAATGCAAATTTTATAGGGGTATATCTTTTATAAAATTACCAGATGTATAGCTGTTTCATAGCTGTTGCTGCAAATGAAGTCATATCGTAAAATGTAAACAATTATAACTTAACGCTGGTCAGGATGGTGGGTCACTTCAAGTTTGCGCTGCGCGGTCAAAGGAATTTGCCACATTACTGAAAAAGGACTATGCCAATTGCTCGGAAAACGTCCGAGCCCCGAGGACTGCGCCAGGAATCCTCGATTGGTCGATAATATTTCCAACAAATAATTCACAACCTTAAACACCCAGAAATAAAACAGTTAAGTAGTAACTGAGATTTTAAAACTTACTTAAATAAATTTCGAAATTTATTATCTTTATCGTACGATTGCTACGATAGTTTTTTCATATGGTCACAATTATACTCATTCTTACTCCATGAAATTCACATCGAAATTTCAACAGGCGTAGCCCTCAAAGCGATAGTTTAAATCCACGACGACATCTTGTCATACAAATCCTACTACAAAAAAAACGCAGATAATTAAGCACAAACCACCATGAATATTACGTTATACATTTAATTATTATTTACATTTAATATAAATAATTATAGCTAAATAGTAATTTGCACACATATACTGTAACCATAAATTAGGTAAAACTGTACAATTTGTTATATTATTATGCACAGTGACACCGTGACGCAGTATGGTGATTAGGAATTTTCCGCGACCGCGACAATTTATTCTTCCTAATTCCGTTCGTGACCTCCTCCTATCACGCAATAAATTGTGTAATCTTAAAGCCTCTTCTACACCGAAAAAACATGTTTTCCAAATACCTAGTTTCATAAAAAAACATCAAACACTGTTTGCCACACATCACTACAATGTTTGTTAAAACATCAAAAAACTGTTTGAGCAAACATGTTTATCAAACATTTGCTTAGTGACGTGCTTTTTGACGTCTGGAATAAAAAATCAATTGTAGTGTGTAAAATGGTACTAAAAGATTCTGGTGTCTTAGATATATCCCCTTTTCTTTTTCAAGAATTTATAGTGATATTTATCATATACGTTAGGTCATATCCAAGCATAGTTGCCCATAAATAAAAATATAACAAATCATAAACATCGACAGGATAGAATGATATCTACTAAGTTTTCATATTTAAATGTTTATGGACTAGCAACTAATACTATAACCCTGTCATACAAATATGTGTGCTGCATGGTGTGGTTATCATTATGAAATATTTTGAATGAGAATCGTCTGTTTATGATCATCTATTCAAATTAATTGAATGTCCGTAATAACGACATTGGATTTTTACGACCCGTAGGGCTTTTCCTAAAGTCAGATCTGGTTCAGAACCCTTTACATTTGTATTTAGGCCTACAGAATCAGTATTCCGATCTTAACCTTCCAGCAAACCGGGAAGTTGAAGAACATTTTATGAACACCCCAGGAGTTTGACTTATAATATTAAGATTAGTCATTAAAATAATCCACAACATGTAGTTATACCAAAGCTAGCTTCAAATAACTATGAATATAACGTACACGATTTTCCAGTACGTTTTCAATTCAAATTAAAGTATTTAAAGTGATATAAAGTACATACTAAGCATTTATATTAAATGAAACTATGCGGTAAGCGTAGAACACAGTGCAAGCAGAATTCTATGAGATTTAGAATTTTAAAGATCTTTGTAACAAACCCGTGATCAAAGGCTTTACTAGAAGTGAATACCTTTACTTGAATGTTGTTATTTTTTTATTGGAAAACTGCTAAAACGTATTTATATTTTACCGAGTGAACGAAGTGTAAAATCCACAAGGAGAGATATATTACTCCAATTTCCAATTTACTATGGAAACTTATAGGGGCAGTTGAATCCTTAACGGTGTGGTTCCGACTAAGAAACCAACCAAGTTAAAACTTGTATAAAAGTAACAGAACTCTAGTATATCCATACTTTTTACGTGGTCCGTCTGTCCGTTTTATGTCCCTCGTTTGGACTGGAGGGTTGGTTTAGAATCTGGTGTGTTACAAGCTTTTACCGCATTAGATCTTTAAAGTGTATCCGTCACTTTTTACCTATAAAATGTCCACTGGAAATAAACATTTCGTTTCCTAAGAGGCAGAAGGGAGGGCATTTTTATCAATAGCCTTCTTAATCGTCAGTGTGCTAATTGGCTTAGTTTCCTTAAGACTATGCTTGTAGTTGCATTTTATGCGTTAGTTACATGGAGCATTTCTTCAAGGTTTGTGGGTGAATTATCTTTCTTTTTTTGTCTCTTGTCTCACCACGCCATACGCGATGCGGGGAGGTGGCTCGGCCTTTCCACTAACATGTACGGTCCCGGTCCCGGAGTCATCATGTACGACCAGCTTCTGCGGGTCGTTACATGCCTCCAAACAAACAACGCCCTCCCCCGTCCCTCAATTCTTGCCCTCATGGATGTCCAGAAAGCTTTCGACACCGTCTGGCACAACGGTATCCGTGTCAAGCTCCTGGACCTCCAACTCCCCGCTCCTATCATTAGGTGGATATCCCACTTCCTTGACGGCCGAACGGCCCAGATCCGATTCCGTGGCTCCCTCTCCTCTCCTTTCACCTTACGTGCCGGCGTTCCCCAAGGCTCCGCAATCAATCCTCTCATCTACATCATCTATGTCCGTGACCTCCCTGCCCCGATTCCACGCAATCCCACCGACACCTCCTGTGGCCTTGCCCAATTTGCTGACGACACCGCCTTCTGGATCTCCGAGAAATACCACAATACCCTTATCTGGAAAACCTCCCAAACCCTCCAGAATTACCTCTCCTACTGCAACAAATGGCGCATCCTCCTCAACGCTTCTAAAACCCAACTTTGCTTCTTCAACTTCCACGCCCGCCGCTTCTCCCGCACTAAGAGAGACTCCATCTTCCTGAATAACGTCCGTCTCCCCCTCAAAACATCCTGCACCTACCTAGGCGTCACCCTAGACTCCAGACTGTCCTTCGTCCCTCATCTCCGTGAAGCCAAGAAGAGAGCAACCACCCGTGTCCGTGCCCTCCGTATCCTAAACCACCGCAGCCATGGCTGCTCCAAACCCACTATCGCCCGCCTATACTCCTCAGTCATCCACCCCGAACAGCTTCCTCTCAAGCTTCGAGGCTACTGAGAGACGCGCCCTCCGCCTTGCCTCCCACCTCCCACCCTGGGCCCGTAATCATACGGCTTACGAAGCCCACTCCATCCCCAAACTCAGTTACTTCCTTCACCACCTTAACACCACCTACCTCGACAGAGCCCGCACTTCCGACATCCTCCAACCTTACTTTCAACCCTACTTCACAGACCGCCCCAGCCTCACGATCCACCACCTTGCCAACCTCGACCAACAGCCCACACCATTACCCCCACCACTAAACCCTATGTAAACCACCCCTAGCTCCCACTCCTGACCACTGTGACAGGCACTCGTTATAAAACAAACAAAAAAAGTCCTGTCACAGTGAGTCCCTCCTTCCACCCCCTCCCCCAAACCATCACCTAGTCACTGTAGCAAGCAAAAAAGTCCTGTTGCAGTGTGTTCATCTTTCCAACCCCCCAACCATCCCCTGGCCACTGTAGCAGGATAAAAAGTCCTGTTGCAGTGTGCCAATTTCCCCCTCCCCAACCAACCCTATCCGACGGCTGAAGAGGGCCAAAGCGCCCTAAAAAAGCCACAATGGGCCAGGGACTTTCCCGCTCACTGGAATCTCACGAAACGAACGAACCTTTCCATAACCAGTCGGCCACGTCATCAGAATATGGCCCTTGGAAGATCGCGGCCAAGCGAGTGAACTGAAAGGGTCACTATTGTTTGTAAGGATGTGATTTCGTGGGTGTGATTTTATTTGCCGAAACATCACTAGGGCCCTCTTCACTGGCCCCTTTGAATGAGAAGTGTAAGCTAAAATAGGGAAAGACGATTACAATCTGATATTTGTCTTCACGTGAAATATATTTCTGTCATATATTAAAATTAAAAATTATACTTTTTCACTGAAAAGTAAGTGGTATCAGTTATATAAACATTCTAGAGTCGATTTGTAAGCAGTCTTTAGTCAAAATATCCTTTTAGACAAATCACGGTTTATAAAAAAGGATTATAATGTTTATAATATCCATGGTTTCCAATAATTTAGATTGTTAGTCATTTTTGTGGACTTATAATGAGTAAGCCCACACTAAACATAATTAGCCGTTGTTTATTTAGACAACAACAAACAAAAGTGAGTGTTTGAAATTTGTTTTGTTTTTGTGATAAAGGTTCCCTTTTTATTGTAACGCTAATTTTACACCAGTTTTATTTAAAAACTACAATTGGAGTAGGTAATTTATTTTTCCCCTTGATAAAAGTCGGCTCGTAATAGTAATTAAAAATGCTAAATAACAAAGTGAAGAATTAACCTCACCACTTACAAAAACGTCAAATTTATCCTCAACTTTTAAATTCAAATTTCTCCGGGTAAAACCGGGATCGGCAGCTAGTTTAATCATATGTTAGTAAGTTCGCACACTTGTTTTTATATTTTAGTAGCCAGTAAAAATAATCAATGTTGGTAAATTGTGAATGTACTGCTAAGGTACTGCTGATGATTTATATTACTTTGTCTGGTACTTAAAGAGAGGTTAAGTGTCTTTAATTTATAAAATAGTTGTTTTCATCACAAGGAGCAAAAGTGGTTGTTTTTGGAGCACAATCGTGTCTTACTAGAGAGGCGAAGCCAAGCTCGAAAAAAGGATTAAGCACCAAAAAACACTTTTGTTCCATGTGATGAACAACTTTTTTATCATACTGCCCATATAAGCCTTTGACAGTTGAAAATTTTGACCAAATATTTGATTATTTGTATCGTTTTGGTATATTCGGATAGGTTAACTTTACAATAATTAGATTTCTTTTATTTACAAACAAAATCAACTTGCATTTTTTCCACATGTTTGTTGCCTTTGAAATACACAAATGTAAAAAGAAACAATAACAATCTTTGAGGTTAGCGCACTGAAAAAATCCCTAACTGATTTTTTGGTGCGCTATTTTAAGGTATCAGAAATATGCAAGGAGGTTTATCAGTATTACTGGAGGCAAAACTGCTTAACGATTTTTGTCAAAAAAGCGAGCCAGTGATTTTGTTAGGTTGGTAAACTGGTGAGGCAAATTTATCATTCTTTTAACTAACCTGATTGGTCGTTGTATTCCTATAAGTGAGTACTCAAGCAAACCACTGGAATAAAAGTATTAAAAGTTTGAACAAATTATTTTTTTCGTTTGATATATGTAGCCACTCTTAACGCGAAGTAAGATAAATTATGAGCATATAAACAAATAAAAGTTAATTAATTTTCAAATCATGAATAGCTATTCGTTTACTTCACTTTATCGACTCGTTCGATTTCAGCGAGTAGTTCTTTGCATCACCAAAATTTGGCAAAGAACGGCTCACAATTTCGTTCATCAGTGTTGCCTCCAGTATTACCATTATTGTTTATACTTTATTTTTATAAGTAATAATATATATTTTATTGGTATTTAAACCATTCATTTTTTCTGGGTAACATCCAGTAAAACCATTACTGTATAAAAACTACATAAAACTTTTTAATGTATTCCTTATTTCAAATTTATGATTAAAAAACATTCAAAACTGGTTCTCAGCTTTATGACTTTAAAGCACCTAATGAGGTTAAATAAATCATTTTAAAATAGTTTTACACTTTCATAATTGATCTTTTAACTGATAGTTGTCCGTCTATTAATTCTAAGACGAAATATTTCAGGGACGACGTGGTTTCCGTAACATTGCCAGTATGAGGCAGGGGCGAAAACGGGAATTTCTCCCGCATATCACCTTACCCTGAGCCATAGCTCCGCGCTGGTTTGTACGTTTGGCTAGTTTCAAAAAGTAAGCAATGCCTATATTTTAATTTATTTTAATCACTTTATGGTAATTGGTTAACTGAACTGACCCACACACGGAAATACATTTATTGTAAAACAACATAAAATAACTCATACTATAAAGGTGGCGGAGAACGTTTTGATTATAAGTGATTATAAGTGTGTATAGCTTTATTTACACAATGATAATGTGTATGAAAGGTTGTTGTGGGTCATCTTGGTTTCAAGGCAATACAATGAAAATTGACAACTAATGCATTATGAAGCTTCCTGTACATAGTAGTAAAACAAACTATACTATGTTAAAAGCTGGAAAAAGTAAACCCTCTGTGTATCCTGTAATAAAAATTGGCTTGATAAAAAATGACTAGATCAAGCTTTGAAAAAAGTTAGTTCTACAAAATTTTTAGGTCTGATTGTAGATGAATATTTGTCATTTAATCTCCCCGTTGATCATCCAGTAAATAAAGTCACCTCAGGTATATATGCTTTGTATATAATGTCTAAATTTTGTTCAATAAACACTTTAAAAACTCTTTACTTTGCACTTATGGAATTTGACACACGTCAATCACTTTTGGAATTGCTATTTATGGCGGTACATCAAAACAGAACTTGGATAGAATTCTCCTTCTTCAAAAACGGGCAATATGTACCATGTTAAATCTGAATTTTGGTGTTTCTGTTCGTCAGTATTTTTCTAGTTTGGGCATAATGACTGTCTATAGTCTTTATGTTTTTCATACAACTCTCCACTTAAAACAACTGTACAAAAACAATTTGGTTCCCAGGCTAGGCGACAGTCACTCATATTTCACAAGAAATATAAATAAGAATAAGAATAAGAATAAGAATGATTTATTTTCTCCAATTAAACATGTTACAGAGTATTTCTAATATGCACACATTTTCCTGTTCATTGATTTTGTCCTCAAAATATATAATTAAACATATATAATATTTAAAATAATCTACACAAAACAAAATAAACAATACTCAAATTATCCTCTTAAATCTGCCTCCTTTTGATTGTCTCTATAACTAAAACAGGAATTAATAAACTAATACAGCTTCACTATTTCACAAAAAGGTATATACAAGTAATTTTAATTTAAAACAACTATATTCAATTTACATTTACTTTTATTTATAAATTATGTGCAGTTAAACAAATTTGGAGAAAATGTAGGGCCTCCAAGGAGGGTAATGTGTGTGTGTGTTTGGGTAATGTGAAGGCCTGTTTGGAGGTTCCTTTCCTTCAAAATAACCAAAATTATAAACAGCGATCAGATAAAATAAACAAAACGTGATAAACAAAAACGGTCTACAGAATCAAGTGTGCCTAAAGATTTAACTAAAAGAAAATAAAATACATCCGAAACTTAACTATGGTTAGAGGCTCTCAAACTGCGCACCGCACTTCACCACCAGGCGGCTGATGGCACCTCCCCAGAGACTTGCCTCTGGAGTTGGTCTCCCCAGGTGCCGTCAAAGCTCATAGCATGCAATGCTTAGTCCCTGTGTGGCAAAGCTAGCCATAGTGCGCCTTTATCTGTACAACTAATCCTTTAACCTAACCCTACATCATTTAACTTGAATTTAACCTACATCTATTTTATGATTAAAAACAAAAAATTAATGTCTTCTAAACCGAAAAGCCACTTCTTTAAATTGTTTGAAAAAGTATTTACGCTATTTGAATTTTTGAGCTTATCAGGCAATATATAAATAAAATTGCCATTACTTCCCACAAGCTCGCATTCTTTAACAAAAAATATCTTGTGCTAGTGTAAATTTTGTATCTAGATTACCTGTGGAATTGAAGGACATAGATAATCTTGAGGTGTTTAAATACCCCCGTCGCAGCAAACCTGCGGACTCAGCGAATTTCCAATGCATAATATTTGTCTGAATTCCACATAAAGCCGCAAACCAAGTTTCATAAAAATATATTCACATATAAGCGATTTTAATTATTCTCCATAAGAATAACATTGGTAATGAGTATGTAGGTTTGCTGAAACAAGGAACAGAAACAATTGGTTTTTATGCAAATATAAATAGAATTTAACTAGACGAAGCCACATACTAAGTTTCATCGATATTCAATCATAAATAAGCGATATATGACATTCTAGTTATTCTCCATAAGAATAACATGGGGGCTGAGAAAGCAGGTTTGCTGCAACAAGGAACAGAAAAATGGGTTTTTATATAATTATTAATATAACTCAACTAATTGAAGCTACATACCAAGTTTTATTAATTTATGTTCATAATTAAGGGAGTCAGTACATTTTACTTATTCTCCATAAGAATAACATAGGGGCTGAGTACGGAGGTTTGCTGCTACGGGAATAATCAACAAAAAATCCATTTTTTGTGAAAATATCAATACACCAGTACTACTTGAAGCCACATACCAAGTTTCATCAACATACATTAATAAATAATCGAGATATCAAATTTTATTTATTCTCCATAAGGATAACATTGGACAACGTACTGTGTTTAGCACTTCGAATATCTCTGCAACGGTTGGGCGTAGAATCACAATTTAAACACCAAAATGATTGTTTTGTGGAACTGAACAGATTGGTAAAAGCAAATGTGAAGTTTACATTAAAATAAACTGAGGAAAAGCCAAAAACCTTTTTCCCATAAGATTAACATGGGAGATTTTATGAGCAGGTTTTTTTGGATTTTCTCCGCAACCACTTAACCTAGGTTAATAATTCAAAATACTAAATTATTTGTTTTTTTAGGCTCTATAACATGGTCAAAACCAAAATTAAGTTTTTTAAAAAGTTTAGGGTAAAAAATGCAAAAAACTGATTTTTGAAAAATTTAAAACCCCCATAAACCCCCCTTCCCATGGTCCGATTTTTCTGGTTTTCGAACTTAAAGACATGAATGTTATTTTACACATTTGAGCCAAATTTCATCAAAATCGGACGTATTTAACTCAAGTTATCGTGTTAACGGACACACACATATATATATATATATATATATATATATATATATATATATATATATATATACATATATATAAATTTGAACGAATAGTGTTTTTGGCATCTGGGGACCTCAAAACAAAAAGTTATCATGGTCTCGGGCTTAAGTCTTACCATGAGACCTACGGTAATAGCTTCTTCCCTATAGGGGAAATTCGCTAAAAGAGGTTAAAACTGTATTTGATAGATAATCCCATATATGATTTTGCTGAATTATAGCTAGACGTCTATTTTAGGATTATTGACATTGTAAACTGGTGTTAGTGATAGTTGGTATAATGACGCCATTCGATGTATACCATTGTATACTTTATGAATGAAGATATTTTCAATTCAATCCAATTCAATAGTTTTAAAGTCAGGCGAGTTTTTAACCTTAAAAAGTTCCATGAAATAACTAACAGAAATTTACTAATTAATTAAACAAATATACAAGTGGTCTATTCTAACATGACAACATTTGTACCATATGTGCAGGGTGTTTTGGGACAAGAGTAACTAACTTCATAAAATAACCTTACATAAAGACAAGAAAAATATGTCCTATTAACTTGGGTCCGGAACCCGTTTGTTTCGGACTTACAGGCAAAAATCGGGTTTTACGATTTTTGTTTTGGACAAATGACAGTGATCCTATAGAATTGTATTAATTATTCGTAGATTAACATATAGTTAACTAGCTGTCATCGTACCCGGTTCCACGCGGAAATAAAACCTGTGGTGTGTGCTCCATTAATTACATTTAAAGTGATTCCATCGTGCACCTATTATTTTTGTGAAAACTATAACTATTGGTCCTAATTACCAATAAAATTATTCCTGAATACCTATCTTTTTGTGCGAATAATGAATGTAATGCTATAGGATCAGTGTCTTTAGTCCAAAACAAAAGTAAAGTAGGCACTGAAAATCGTAAAACCCCGATTTTTGGCTGTAAGTCCGAAACGAACAGATTTCGGACGCATGTTGATAGGACATATTTTTCTTGTCTTGATATAAGAAATCATTTGGCCAAGTTAGTTACGCTTACCCCGAAACATCCTGTATATACATATCTGACACAAACATAATAAATACATTATTTCGTAATAAAAGGAATCTTTGAGTGCCTGTGGGTAAAGTTGTACTCCTGATGAAGGCTTAGGCCGAAAATTTGAGTTTTATTGTAATAAAAATGAATGGATATCAATGTTATTTTTTACATTTAAAATGTATCTGTTAGTTTAAATTGATACTTAAATGGTTTAAATACCTGCTTTCGAGTAATCCACTTTTTTGCAGGAGGAAATAACTAGTTTCGACTTCTAAAAGTGAAGACCTCTTCAGGCTTACATGGATATATATTCACTTCATTAAAATTGATAGTATATAAACTATGTATATATTTTCAATCGCCATCAAAACATAAGCATATGCTTGCTGTTAAATTATTATTAAGGGAAATTACATAAATAGTCTGAAAAATACAGACTATTCTGTAGATTACTATCTAAATCCAGAGACAACTGTAATTAATATAAAAAACTTCGTTTAGTCTGCATCAAAGAATAAAAAATACATAGTATACCTTTCATGCAGTTTGTATATTATCGATATTTGTTGTAATCCTATACTCTAACTAGTCTTATCGCCATTACTCGCCTAGCTCACTTGCAATCCTCAATAATTGACACAAGTTTAAATCAACCTCAACTATTGCAGTTTGTTAACTAAAGAAAAACTACAACAATGAGCTTTATATAAATCAGCTGTTACAAAAATGTGGACCTAGCCAAAGAGAGTGTGATTTCATAAAACATCCAAAACTGTGTACACATTCAAAGGAGGCAAAACACCATAAATTACTGTTTCTCGGATGAATAGCGGCTAGAAAAACTTTAATTTGGAATTAAATTTTCTAAAACTTTTGTATTTAACATTTCTTGCAATAAACGCTGTGAATAAATTACCAGTGGACTGTCAAAGTAGCACTTACACATGATAATGTATCAACAAGTAATTTCTTGAACATAGTGATTAGAATCATTGATTCAAGACTGCATATAGGCCTAGACATATTTTTCACCCACGATACTAATCAGATATCACTGAGCATAGCTCAGTCTACACTGTACCATAAGTAACTATCAAAATAAAACAACCTTTCAAATTCCCTCTTTATTTGCATTTAAAAGTTGAAAACATTTCACACTTTTTACTGTTAGTTTAGAAAGGTGGAAACAAATTAATGCATCCTTTAAAAACTTCATTTAGCTTTTTGTTTAAAAATAAAACGGGGATTTCTTTTGCAATCGAAGACCGGAATTATTATGTGAGACCCTATTTAAAAAAGGGAAAGCCCTTACCGTCTACACTAGAATTATGTAAATTCCTTAATAGATGCAAGCCAGATTATGATTATGAATATTCCAATTTTAAAATAATAAACTACAGTAGCCGTAGAAAAAGTTGGCTAATTAACTGTTGCCCTTCAACCCTAGAACTCCTTGTTTCAGTAGCTTAAAAATCCAGTGACTATCCTAAGGACTTTGAGTTCCATTTGAGCAGATGATTATTTTTACATATTGTATCCAATTTAACAAGCTCGCCACAGAATACAGAGTGTTCAACAGTTGTAAACTACAAAGAGGTGAATTTAGTTTAATAATCTCTCGTCTTGAATGCGCTCTTATAAAAAGTTCATTGGAGTCAGTTCTAGTCTTGTAGGCGGCCAGGCAAAATTGGAAACTTTCGGACAGGATATCTCTGAACCAGAGAAAAGAAATTGTCATAAACCAGCTATTGTTCGGAGGCCCACCGTGCCGTCCGGCCCGACCCGTATATTAACTCCAATTGGATGCGTTCGACATAGCAAGGCAGCTCAATAACAATAAGCCATTTAAAATATGCCAAAAGGTCATTTAAAATCATCGTTATATTACGTTTTATTATTAAAGTTCTGCTATTTTACTCTAAGTATTAACGTAAACCGGCCCAAACTTGTCGATTCAAAAACTAAAGATTCTAAACACGATTATAATTGTAGCGTTTTAACTTGGGAACTTTAAGTAATATTTAGTGTGAAAACAGTAAAAATTTAAAGCGAAACTTTACACTAAATTCGTGTGTTTACAAGAGTCTACTGATTTGGAATAAAATATTTAGTTTTGCCCTGTTAAACCCACAAACTGTGTAATCCAAGCCTGAACCTGTACAGCGTTATATTATAGTAATTAAACCATGGTAATAATTAAAATAATATATCCCCATAAGGTTATATAATTGAAATTTTAAGGGCGATCCAAAAAAGTTCAGCGCATTCGGCCTTAGAGCTTTTGCGCGATTGAAAACAAACAAATATACTTTCAGGTTTCCTATACCAGTTAGTTGCAATAGCTACGATTATAAACTACAATTACAAAACAAAAACACTACTGTGCCGCGCTGTCACTGTGCATTATAACATAACAAATTTTACAGATTTACCTAATTTATGGTTATAAGAGCGGCCAAATAGATTGATAGTTGGGCTGTAGCCAATAGTATGGATGTACGCTGTCACTGTTGCCATTTCGCCATAAAAAATATCACTCGAATGTTATTCCGATCAACTGGCAATTTATTTGGCCGCTATAATAGATGTATGCATATTACTATTTAGCTAGAATGGTTTTTATTTAATGTAAATATTAATTATACGTATAACATAATATCCATTGGGGTTCGCACTTGATTATCTGTGTCGCCTCATCCATACTTTATATAATTCAAAATCTGGTGAAAATGCGATTATTTTTTTATGTTAGATATATAAATATGACGGGCGTAGTGAACGGAGCGACATTTTGGGTACTTTTGAAACGATGAAACTGCCCCGCTCATTAAAGAGGATTAGGAAGGGTCGCCTCGCAAGACTATTATAGAAATGCTGAAATTGCCCCAAGCGCCCGGCCAGGTAGTGGCTACGGTACCTACTGAAGAAAAAAGGGAATTATTTTTGTCCCTGCGTCCTGTCAGTGACAGCAGTCTTCTAAAACTGCCGTCGACTGCTTTTCCTGTCACACCCATTAACATGCGGTAACATCCTTAACATGTTTTCAAAATTATTTTCTAAAGTAAATAGCCAGTCATAGACATAATTTTACTTCTCTTATTTTGTTTAGTCAAATTATTATAGTCTTGGCCCTTAATATTCGGTGTTTTTAAACAAGTTATATTAGGTTTCGGAACAAAAACATTTAAATTTGATCTAAGTTTATTTCTGTAAGTGGAAATATGGTTCGGTTTGCGACTTTCTTTTTTATTTGACAATTGCTCCTGAGTTCCTAAGTTTAAACACAGATTGTATCACTATATTGTTTTTAAAGCCCAACTAAGCGGTAGTTTATCAGCTAGTAATTCCTGATATTAGTGACAGTTATTAGAAGGCTGCAGTCACTGACAGAACGCAGGGACAGAAATAATTCCCTTTTTCCCCAGACCCGTAGCGGCTACCTGGCCGGGCGCTCGGGTCAATTTCAGCATTTCTGGTCTGGCGAGGCGACTCTTCTTGATCCTCTTTAATGAGCGGGGCAGTTTCATAATTTTATACGTACCTAAAGTATCGGGGCAGTTTCATCGTCCCCAAATATGACTATATGTCATCAGAGATTAAAACTATCGCTTTGGGGGCTACGCCTATTGAGATTTGTATGTTAATTGTATGGAGTAAGGGAGAGTATAATTTTGACCACATGAACAACGATGATAGCAATCGTAGGATTACGATAAATGATGATTATGATGATGACGTTTAGGATCATTCGTTTTGAAATTTATTTAAGTAAGTTTTAAAATCTCAGTCACTACACAACTGTTTTATTTCTGGGTGTTTCAATTTGTAAATTGTTTGTTGGAGATATTATCGACCAATCAAGGATTCCTGGCGCAGTCCTCGGGGCTCATGCGTTTCCTGGTGCAGTTAGAATATCCCTTTTTCAGGAATGCAGAGTACCCTCCAAATTCCTTTGACCGCGCAGCGCAACTGGTGGAATTGACCCGTTCCCGTTCTGTTTACCTGTGCCCCGCGGGTCAAGGGCCTGGGGACACTCTGAGTGCGCGTGCGGGCGTCAGGGACTCATTGTCTAAGCAGGGTTCCTTTGAGATTCATAGATTTTGAGACCTGAAAATATGCACCTTGTCGACGACTACACCAAATAAACGATTAGGAAACTGGGCATCCCTATGTGTAATGCGGCGGTGCCATACATCTGGCAGCTTAATCCAGTGCAACCTTCTTCCAGGGACACCATAAGAACATTGAGTTTAGCGAAAAGCGCGTGACATTGTGCATCTCAGAGAAATTGTGTTAATTACTAAACAGGCTGCTATTGCGATAGCCAAAGCCGATACTACGTTTTGTGATTTCTATAGTTATGTTGACATAAACAACACACTATGTTGTAGATAATCTGTTGCCTTAGATATTTTGTATCCGTCGTCTTAACCAGGGATTTCAATCAAATAAGTCTAGGAGTAGTGTAACGTTTGAACACAAAGTAAAGTTAATTTGTTTCACTTAAACACGAGGTTTATTAGTAAAATGAACTAACGAGTTTTAAACAACTGACAATAAAGACCAAAATGTCTCTTACATTTTATCATAATCATAAGCCACTTTTAACCCATTGTACATTAAAATAAGATTAACGAGTAATAGTATATCCTTCAACAATACCCGTTGCTCGAAATCGAGTAATGTTTTGCTGTGATGAGGATGTATTTTATAAATATTATCATCTGTATCGCTTATTCAATCCTCCTTGTCTCAGGCCACTCAGCCTATTAACAAATGGGCGTGTGGCAACTCAGGTTTTTGCACATCCGATTGTGTATAAGTGTGCCAAATAATCTTTTCCAAATATATGACAACTCATTGTTTATTTTTTACTTGATATTCGGTTTGCTTAAAATACTCTCAGGTCTAAAATATGCCAACTCTCTAAGTACTGGGTTTTGACCATTTCAACACATTTTGGGTAAAATGCCATTAAGAAAAAAGAAGGTGTAATTAAAAGTTGCCAAAAATTCATGGCATGCTAATTTTGGTTCACATTTGATAGAGACTCTGAAAATAAGGATGGGATAATTTATTGTTTTCCAAGACGTTCATTCTGGTTCTCAACTTGTTACATCTGACACATTCTGATCAAGATCGGCTTTGGGGGTTTTCTAAGAATCTAATTGTATTTCCTTAATTCTAACATACAATCCAAAACCTGCGAAATATAAATAATTCATTTTGATTTTTTGTACTCTTCCCATATAAAATAAATGTTTTCGTGATCGATGGCTTCCCTATACCCCCCGTTCCCCCCGTTATGTGGTCCAGAATAATTTGTATTCCCCCGTTCCGCAAATGTTTTAGGGATCTGCCCTTTTGACATTAAAAATACTTATTCCAACCATCTTGCTCCTACCACTTGACTGACGAAGTTAGCTAGTTAGTTAATATAAAAAACTACAGTAACCATAGAATACCCCCGTAGCAGCAAACCTGCATACTCAGCGAATTTCCAATCCATATTAATTTATCTTAATACCACATAAAGCCACATACCAAGTTTCATCAATATACATTCATAAATAAACGGTTTATGACATTTTAATTATTCTCCATAAGAATAACATGGCGGCTGAGTATGCAGGTTTGCTGAAATAAGGAACACTAAAAATGGGCTTTTATACAAATATCATTATAACTCAACTAGGTAAAGCCACATACCAAGTTCTATTAATTTATGTTCATAATTAAAGGAGATAACACGTTAATTATTCTCCATAAGAATAACATGGGGCTGAGTATGCAGGTTTGCTGCTACGGGAACTATCGGGCAAAAAATGGATTTTTGTGCAAATATCAATAGACCACAACCAAATAAAGCCATATACCAAATTTTGCCAGTTTACGTTCATAAATAAGCGAGATATACAATTTTTCTTTTTCTCCATAAGAATAACATTAGACAACGTACTGTGTTTAGCACTTTCAATATCTCGGTAACCAATTGACGTAGAGCAATGATCAAAATACCAAATTGTTTGTTTTTTTAAGCTGAATTTAATAATTTAATGGTATAAATTAAAATTTGATTTAAATTAAAATTACATGTGAAAACACCAAAAAACACATTTTTGGGGTACAAAACCCCCCAAAAACCCCCTTCGGATGGTGCGATTCATCTGGTTTTCGAACTCGTTCAAATAAATGGTACTTTACACATTTGTACCAAATTTCATTAAGATCGGACCTTTTTTACGAGAGTTATCGTGCTTACACATATATATATAAATATATATATATATAAATAAATATATATAAATATATATATATATATATATATACATATATATAAAAATTTGAACGAATGGTGTTTTTCGCATCTGGGGACCTCAAAATGAAAAGTTATCACGGTCTCGGGCTTAAGTCTTACCATGAGACCTACGGTAATAGCTTCTTCCCTATAGGGGAAATTCGCTAAAAAGTGGCTAAACACCCGCTTTCCTTCAACCCAAGAACTCCTTGTTTCAGTAGCTTCAAAAAACCAATGGCAAACTTCTGGAAATTTATTTCTATTTGAGCTGATAATTACAAAACACATTTTCATTAATAATTTATCTAGTTTGACATGCTTACCACAGAATGCAGAATGCACAACAGTTGTAAAACTACAAATAGCTAATCCTAGTTACTACTTAGTTTAGTTTATCTCTCGTCTTGTATGTGTTCTTACAAAATGTGAATTGGAGTCAGTTCCAGTATTCTTCAATTCGGAGATAAGCTGAAACCATTTGACCGTGCTAATAAGTCTCCCCTTGGGTCTATTGTGTGAGCTTGTAGTTGGTCACACAGGATCCGGCCTAGTTAGTGAGTCATCAACCCCAGTACCAGTATGCAACCTTTTTTTGTTTTAAGGAAATATAAGCTTGTATGTCGTGATCGTCTGTTTATTTTGATACAAAATTTAAAGTAAATCAGTAAATTGTGAGTAATTTAACCAGTTGCAACAATTTTATAGATGGCAAGGCAAAAGTGGAACCTTCTCGACAGGATATCTCCGAACCAGGGAAAAAAGGCGTCATAAACCAGCTATTATTCGGAGGCCTACCCTGCCGTGTCGGCTGGACCCTTATTAATTCCGCTTGGATGCGTTCAAAACAACAAGTTAAAATCAACTCAATAGCAATAAGCCAATTCAACTATGCTAAAAATATAATTTTAAATCATCGTCGTATTACGTTTTGTTATTACATTTCTGCTATTTTTATACTAAGTATTATGTAAATCAGTCCACATTTACTAATAAAAAAATTAAGATTTTACATACAATTACAAAAACGTTTAGTTTGGGCCAATTTAAGTAATATTTAGTGTAAAAATAGAACAAATTTAAAGCGAACCCCTCTATTAAATTCGTGAGTTTACAAGAGTCTACTGATTTGGAATAAGATTTTTAATTTCGTCCTGTTAAACCAGCGATCATGTAAAACCCACAAATGGCGTAAATCATGCCTGATGGCAAATTTGTCATGCTATATTTGTAGGTGTTATACCGTGACAAAAAGTCAAAAACTCATTATGTACCTTATAAAATTGTTTGTCACGATTAATGCTTGTTACAAAATTCTAAAAATATTCTACAATCAAGGGTTCGGTTTATTAGCCTGTAAAGTTCAGTGTTTATCTATGGCAGGCGATTGTGTAACCAGAGGGATATCGGGATACAAGTATATCCCTTTTCAAAATCTGAATAGGTAAGTGAAAATATTTTACATCCCAGTTACTTTAGTAACGTAACTTTCTAGAAGTAAAACACACAATAATTAACTGTACAAATTATCCTAAAAGTGCTCCATTGTACAATGCTACATACAGAGTTGTTAAACCTGTGTCACCTGTTGATCTTGTAACGCCTTCGAATGTGGACTAATACTTTTTCAATCGTTTAGGTGGTATTGGTTACTCATGTTTAGTATGTTTGATTTACACTTTAGATCGTTGTTCTCAAATTGAATCCTTAATGTACATTGTTCTTTTGCAATGTTAAATACAGGTTCATTGTGAGGTTAGCATTCGGCGAAGCCGTTGCGTCGTTTGCCTCTGATGAACGTCGTACACTCTGATCGTAATCGGGGGAACTTCAACTTTATACAAACAAACTGTGATAAAGGTCCCTACCTTTTAGACCCTGCATAGTACAATGGGATATTTTTTTTTTTTTAGGGAAACTAGCTTTCGCTAAGGTATCCTATGTGTGAATGTTGTGAAATGAGGACTAGAAAAGGCTACTTTTTAGTCTTAATTCTGGGAATTATTATACCCCACATAAACATTGCAACATAACCTCGTTGAATAAATATCAAGGCAATTACCAAAATTATACGTATTGTTATAAAATTAATTGAAAATAAGTAGTTTTAAAAATAATTAAAGTCGGTTACAACTAAGTATAACTTAGTTAACCAACTACCACAGATAGATAATTATAACACATTCATCGTAGCCTGTTTATTGAATATTGTAGCAACAAAAACAAAGGTCGATTAGTGAAACATATATGAAAATAAATCAAAATTATATTTTTGTGTATATGCAACGATAATTGCTAGTTTATTCAACGCCCCAAAGCACAACATATTTATTCTTCCTGCAGCGGTATGTGCAAAATCTGAAAACTGTCTACAAGCAAAACGCGGTATAAAGGGGTATTAAGACACAAAAACAAACTAAATTTTTGACTCATAATGTAATACACTAAACCAAAATATGTGAAATTTATCAACCTTGAAAATGGCCTTAGATGACGAAACATGTTGGTTTAAAAATAAAAACCATGAAAAGGGTACTCAGTTTTTATGTTATTGATTTTGAATATATATATATATATAGATATATGTGTGTGTGTGTGTGTGTGTGTGTGTGTGTGTGTGTGTGTGTGTGTGTGTGTGTGTGTGTGTGTGTGTGTGTGTGTGTGTGTGTGTGTGTCCGTAGGCACGATAACTTTTGTAAAAATGGTCCGATCATGATTAAATTTGGTATAAACGTGTAAGACAGCTTCTATTTTCATGATTTCGAGAACCAGACAGGTCGCACTACTTAAAGGGGTGTTTTGGGGGGGTTTTGGACCCCAAAAATGTTTTTTTTAACTTTTTATTTTTTTTAACCAAATTTTGGTTTAGACCATTAAATTCAGCTTAAAAAGACAAACAATTTGGTATTTTGATCATCGCTCTACGTCAATTGGTTACCGACAAATTGAGAGTGCTAAGCACAGTACGTTGTCCAATGTTAATCTTATGTAGGATAAGTAAAATTGTATATATTGCTTATTAATGATCATATATTAATGAAACTTGGTATGTGGCTTTATATGGTTGGGTTTTAATGCTGTTTGCATACAAAACTCATTTTTTGTAGTCCCCATGGCAGAAAACCTGCGTACTCAGCAGCTATAATGTTATTATTATGGAGAATAATAAACATGTGATATCTTGCTTGTTTATGAACATAAATTGATAAAACTTGGTACTTTGCTTCATCTGGAGGTGATCCATTGGTATTTTCATAAAAACCAGATTTTGTGGTCCTTGATGCAGGAAACCTGCATACTCAGTCCTAATGTTTTTTCTTATGGGGAATAAATAAAATGTCTTATCTTGGTTATTTATTAATATGCTTTGATTAAAGTTGGTAAGTGGCTTCATGACTTAGTGAAGTACCATTTGAAATTCGCTGGGTATGCAGGTTTGCTGCAACGGAGGTTTATACCTTGTAAGCTACATAAGGTTAGATATAAACAAGTAAGCTACATAAAGCTAGATAATCTTTATATATTATTTCTCAAGGGTGTTTTTGTCAGTAGGCCTTATCTCCTTTAATACTTAAACGAAACCAATTTCGAGCCATAATTTTGAAGATTACCTTCACCACTAAATGCAAAAAATAAACAACCAATTCAGAACCATCAAAACGATAATTGAATGTGCGACTTTCACTAATTTACTTGTCAACGTGCTCTCAGCGACAAGTTCAACTTTGTCAAAACAGGTTTTTCGATATACAAGTTGCGCATGGACAATTTCAAGTATTTAATATTTTTCTTTAAATATGACCACTGACACACCTAACTTAGATTTCGGGTAAAAGTCTTACTAGTACGTGAGCAATTGGTATGTGACGTGAATCACCTAATATAACAAGTTTTTAGATTAAACAAAAAATAATAATCTTGCTACGTACAACAACAAAAAATACATTATTCACGGTCTCGGAAAAATAAATTGTTGCGATGTCATGACAATAAACACAAACAGCGCAACATATTGCTGAAGTTTTCTTCAGACAGGTAGTACAAAAATAGTTTGTTCGCGTCACGGTGGTGTAAGTTAGCCGACGACTCCGCTCCGCCTGACAGCTGTACTAGGCCACCAATAAAGGCATGCGCAGTGGCAACGATCGTGTCAAATTGTAATAAAGAATATAATTTTTATCTCATTATTTTAGTTATTTCAATATATCATTTGTAAAATTTCACAAAAACAGTAAAATTTAATTGAGGACTAATACCATCTGACAGTGTGAACAAATATAAAGAAGCAATGCATGTGATCAACAATATTTGTAATGTGACTAGAAAAACTAATGTAATTTAAACAACAACAAAAAACTATAAATTAATCATCACTATGAAGATAATTATAAATAAAACCAATGACTAATGTTATGGAATAAACTAAAACTATTAAATGTAGTATAATCTGACTGTTAAAACAAATTTTTCGAAAAGTTTTGCACTTCTTTCAGTAGTTACTCTTGAGGCAATTACAAGACTATCTACTTAAATTTGTATTTTGTTTTCTTTGAATGTTAGAATTTACCATTGTTAATTTTACCTTATAGAAAATTTGTCATGAGAGCAAGTCGGACAACAGGAAATACCAAACATTGTTTAACCTTAGTAGTAACCAGGATAACACTAGGAAAAGGAAAATGTCAGATACCGGTATTGCAAAGTTTTATAAACAGTTTGATGGAAATGCTTTTATTTATGAACCTAGTGAATTAGTATCCGATTGATTGTAGTACTTTCAAATAATAGATAAACAACAATTGTTGAAAAAAAACTGCATTTATTAATAAATAAATCAAAATATAATAACGAAAATCCTCAAATACAGGGGATGCGCGCGCATACAGTGGCCGCGAAGTGGCGGAAACCGGTGTCCTAGTGTGAACACTCCCATTTGATTCGATGCCTCGCATCGAGTGTCCGCCACCGCAATTGCCCGTTTGCAGTTGTGTTAGAAGACACTGCTCGGACACTGTATCCCGGTGGGCAACTGCAGTGAACAGGTGTGAACAGTCCCATTTAAAACAATGTTTCATGAAAAGTGTCCGCCACCGCAATTGCCCGTTTGCAGTTGTGTTAGAAGACACTGCTCGGACACTGTATCCCGGTGGGCAACTGCAGTGAACAGGTGTGAACAGTCCCATTTAAAACAATGTTTCATGAAAAGTGTCCGCCACCGCAATTGCCCGTTTGCAGTTGTGTTAGAAGACACTGCTCGGACACTGTATCCCGGTGGGCAACTGCAGTGAACAGGTGTGAACAGTCCCATTTAAAACAATGTTTCATGAAAAGTGTCCGCCACCGCAATTGCCCGTTTGCAGTTGTGTTAGAAGACACTGCTCGGACACTGTATCCCGGTGGGCAACTGCAGTGAACAGGTGTGAACAGTCCCATTTAAAACAATGTTTCATGAAAAGTGTCCGCCACCGCAATTGCCCGTTTGCAGTTGTGTTAGAAGACACTGCTCGGACACTGTATCCCGGTGGGCAACTGCAGTGAACAGGTGTGAACAGTCCCATTTAAAACAATGTTTCATGAAAAGTGTCCGCCACCGCAATTGCCCGTTTGCAGTTGTGTTAGAAGACACTGCTCGGACACTGTATCCCGGTGGGCAACTGCAGTGAACAGGTGTGAACAGTCCCATTTAAAACAATGTTTCATGAAAAGTGTCCGCCACCGCAATTGCCCGTTTGCAGTTGTGTTAGAAGACACTGCTCGGACACTGTATCCCGGTGGGCAACTGCAGTGAACAGGTGTGAACAGTCCCATTTAAAACAATGTTTCATGAAAAGTGTCCGCCACCGCAATTGCCCGTTTGCAGTTGTGTTAGAAGACACTGCTCGGACACTGTATCCCGGTGGGCAACTGCAGTGGACAGGTGTGAACGCTCCCATTTAAAACAATGTTTCATGAAAAGTGTCCGCCCCTTTCACACTAGGCCACCAGTGTCCGCCACCGGTCTCTATAGCTTTTAATTACACCGAAAGTAAATTTTGTTACGTGTTGACTAAAGTCCACAAACTTGTAAACTTGTTTTTAGTTTATTCTGCAATTCTCATCTCTACCCCTTCCAGTTTGTACAGTAGTGAACCAGTTTTGTGTGTTTACAAACAACAGAAATAAGGGAAAGATAGGGAATATGGCCTTGTACCATCTGTTGTGTATATTTTACCGTCTTGTACGTAAGTACAGTAAAAGTGTAAATATACTTTGTAGTGTTGTAAGACTATTTTATTCATCCTGTTTGTTTACAAAGCAATGGTTTTGTGTGCTACGATGGGAGGGTCATCAGGAAGTTGGTCTAACTTTTTTTATCAAATTTTATCAACTCATATTCTTAAATCGGATTTTAAAATATGAACATAGATCAAACTGTTAACAGTTTAAAAAAGATGCTTCGAGATATATTTTAACGTCCTAGTTACATTTTAATTGTTTGTCACCTTCAAGAATATTAAATATAATGACATTTACATGGTTAATTAAATTTATTGCTTATTTTATTTATTAATTTCATCGAAGGCAGAGCCTTTTTTACAAGTAATACAAATTCATCTTAACAGTACTACAAATAACTACACAACAATCAAACAAAAAATGGTATTGGAAAGTATATATATAAAATACAAGATTTGGTGAGGATTGATTAAAAACCAACATATCCTCAACAACAAAAACCACTTTGAAATTGTTATCGATTGTATGTACTGAAGTAAATGCATAGAAATATTTCAGTTATGCTTTTGAAAATGAGAATTGTTAGCATTTATAAAATAAACGGACTTGCTTTTTATATCTAACTTATAAACTCTGGTGTGTTATGTTGCATGTTGGTAATATACATTATCAGCATAAAATTTATGTATTAATTTATTTTGTATTACGTACCAATAATTAATTGACTGTATTCAAAGCTGTTACTTGATTTTTTATAATGTAAAATTACCGTCCTGTTGGTGTAAAACAAATAATAAATTCATAGACAGCCGATTCTGAAGAAAGTTAATTATTTTCCATTTTTAATTCTCCTTAGTCGCTCCTTTCAAATAAATACTCTTATAAATGTTCTATGTAGCACATATCAGTTTAAGTATCTGTAGTTTTGTAATCTGGTGAAGGGGGAAGAAGCCTACAAAAATAACGCCTCTAAAATAAAGGACGTTGAAAAGTTGCTACACTTTGCTCTGGACAATGTCACAGTTGAAGACTGGAGGTCAAGGGTTGCACATGCGAAAAAACTGCAACAAGATGATTTTCAGAAGGAATGTGCGCGGATGGACACAATTGAAAATATAATGGTTACTCTGGATGGCAGTGATTGTGATTCAATCAGTGAATGGTCAGATGATGAAGAGAACAGTGATCGTGATGGCGATGAAGTACTAGCAACAGCTTTGCAAGAGGAGAATGAAGAGGAGGCTGCTAAATTGGTGGAGATTATGAAACAAAATATGTTTGCGTTTTAATAAGTCTAAAACAAAACTATTACAGTAAATCACACAGGAGGATACCGGAACCCTTTAAGGTATTTTTGTGGATTGTTCATTAATATAAATATTAACAACATTTATATAATTTAATAGTACAGCAATTTGCAAATTATACTATTATTATTTTTATTATTGATATGCATTCTCATTAATCATTTAAAGAGAATACATTAAATCGCCCTCAGTATTAACAGTTCACGCCGCACCAGAGCTGCTACAGAGCTTCGTTGTGTCTGTAGCCTCGAGCGGCTTTTCGCAGGATGCCGGGACTGTGCGAGGCTACTGTACACTTGTCAACGCCGCGCTCTCGTTCTATTGGCTGCAGCCCAACGGACTTTTTTGCTGTCGGGCTCTTTTTTTCAGATCCCAACGGCCATTGCTGCAATGGAACCCTAGGATATGCGTTCCTTGTGCTTTGACAATGACAGGATTATACAGTGGCTTCTGTTGACCTTTCAATTTCCGGCCACCACACGTAACTACGTGCTAACAGTTTCATTCGGGTTATTCCAGGATGTTGGTCATGCAACATCTGGATAACCTTACCTTGCAATTTCTTAGGTATTACCACCCTACTGCCCCATAATATGCAATTTTTATCCACAGACAACCCATCTTGCCTTCTCTGGAATGGAACGAATTCAGGATTTTGAACTTCACGCCAGCCATACAACACAAAGTCTCTTACTTTAGATAACAACGGATCTTTGTCTGTTAACTTGCCTTCATCTAAAGTTGTAATAGGCGAATCATCACTCACCACACTGAAGAAATTCGTTACTTTCACCCAGCATTCCACCTGCGAAATATACCGGTAATTATCTCCCAGCTCCAAAGGTTCATCCTCTGGTAGTGGTAAACGAGACAAGACATCAGCGTATGGCAAGTCAGATCCTTTCCGATATTTTATCTCAAAATTGTACGTTGACTAAATAAGAGCCCAGCGCTGATGTCTGGCGGCAGCTAGGCTAGACACGCCTCGCTTGGATCCAAAAATGGCCGCCAATGGCTGGTGATCATATATATATTTGTGGAACTTCTTCCCTCCGAAGATTAAAGCTAACGCTTCCTTGTGAAGCTGAGAATAATTCTTCTCGCTGGCACTATGAGTTTTGGATGCAAAGGCTATAGGCCTTTCTTCCCCATCTGCGATATGAGACAAAATGGCTGAGACATCCCTGGGACTAGCATCACAAGTCAACACTAGAGGTTTTTTAACATAGTAGTGTACTAAGATATTTGAGCTCAAAACCCAAGATTTACTAAGGTGGCACCGCATCCGACAAAATTGCTAAAATTCTAGGGCCTAGTACAGTTATCAAAACTGACACTTTACCATCGTCATTAATATTATTAGCTTTGAAGAAATGTTTAAGCCTCAACAAACAGGACTACTAATTCGCTTTATTCTTTAGCGGCGCAGCATAAGCTTTTTTAGAAAATGTGTCTGTTGAAGTTAAAACATATTTATTCTCAGAATTATCCCTAGCATAATTCTGCATATCTATTAAATCGATTAGAACAGTTTCTTTTATGCTCAATACTTTAAAAAATCTTTTAACAAAATCTTTTTAACAAAATTCTTTCCCGCAGGCTTATACAACTCATAAGCAATCTTTTCCATTTTATTCTTTCTTTTTTACAATTTTATCACCACTTTCTGTTGCAAATGTGTTACCATCAGTATCAATTTATACATTATCACTCATTATTTTATATACAAAATTACTTGGTAGGTATTCATGTCCATCTAAAGCCTTAAATCTGCTTAAAAATGTAGAGTCGGCCACTAACAATTTAGAATAATCCTTTTTATCCATTAAATCAAATTCACAAGTGTCATGTTTACATTTTTTACTTTTATTGTCAAACCTCAAAGCCTGTGGCATTAAGCAAATATCAGTATCATATTTCCCATTAGGTAAATTTCTTATACATTTTACTTCACATCCCATACATCTTTATCTAATGTCATTACATTATACTGTTTATCCCGCTGTTTTATTATGCATTTCTCACCCTTTGTTAATACTTGACTGACTACTACTACGTCTGATGGACCCACACCTCGTGAAATATTTGATATTTTCTTACTACCCTCATTAAAAATATCTTTCAACATTGTTACAGTCTGACTTTTTATAACACAATCATTAGATTTAGTGGCACGTTAATCTTTTATTGTTAAAAATCCACTCGTCTTTATGTGTTTTTGTTATTTGAGAGACACATACAGCATCACCATTATTTGTGCCCTCAACTAAATTTACAATTTTATGATTTGCACCATCCCAATTGTTTTCTTTTAATTTTAAAAATTCGTATTTACTATCACCCTATTTTAGCACACCACCCTCATATTTTAGTATTTGATTGACAACTGCTACGTCATTTGAGATGCTAAGTTCTATTTAGGGTGCTAAGTTCAAGCTAAGTTAAGCGTCACCCGGATGCTAAGTTCCGGGTAAGATGTTTGTTAATTGCTTATTTTTACCATCAAATTTATTATTATTTATTGTTACAGTTTAATGTTTTGTTACACAATCATTATCATCAACACCGGGTCACGAACTATCCTTTTATCTCCAAAATCCCAAACGATTAAATCCCTTTTTGTTACTTGAAAAACATTTAGAGCATCACCACTTTCTTTGCCTTCTCCCATACTACTAATTGTATGGTGTTTAGCATCCCAATTGTTTTCTTTTAGTTCTAAAAATTGATATGTATTATCGCCCTGTACAAAGGTACCATCTATTATTGTTAAAGCATGTTGTAAAATTGGGACTTCATATAAATTTTCAGCACTCTTAACATTCCCAATCATTCGCTTTTTGGCATTCCAAATATCTTTCTCTGATTCTAAAAATTCATATTTATTATCACCCTGTACAAAGGCACCATCTTTTCTTATTAAAGTCTGTTGTAAAATTGGGACTTCATCTAAATTTTCAGCACTCTTAACATTCCCAATATTTCGCTTTTTGGCGTTCTAAATATCTTTCTCCGATTCTAAAAACTCATATTTAGTATTACCTTGTAATAAGGCATCATCTTTTCTGGTTAATGTCTGGCCCAAAGTCGATACATCATCAATAAACTCCCCATCTTTAACACTACAAATTTTACAATTTAAAACATTCCAACTATTATTTTTTAATTGTAAAGTAGTCTCCTTATTTAGTGTTCTTCTGGTTTACTATATGGGTTATACACGCGATAAAATGTATCTATAAACATCTTTTTATTTCATAAATAATTCCACTTTCTCTCAATTCTTCTATAATAGAATCCGTCTCATTTTCCACCCCCGTAGTCCCAGCTTCACGACTTAGCCAAAGCAGTCAAACCTATCTACAAGCTCATTAGGATCGTCCCAATAAACATAGTCTATTTTATTACCAGTTACCTGCCTCAAACCTTCGCTAACAGTCTTAAACAGAAGTTTAATTATACTAACATATTTAGAGTGTCCATAACTTGACATTGCTGTACCCGCTTTGTAACCCTTTAAATGTGCATTTGTAGCTTCCAAAATCTCTTTATAATTTTGCAAATCAGCCTGACTATGGGCTTCTTTATAATTTTGCAATTCAGTCTTTACGGGTCCTTTAAAGTTAACAATTCCCATAGACCTTTCCTACCCTTATAGGTTTTATCTCCAACTGTAACATAATCATTGGCAATTTAAACTTCCTGATTCCCAATAAAAAATGTATTTGTATTCAAGCAGTCGGTTTAAAAAAGTCACACCCTGGATAACTGATGCGTTATGCAAACGTATAAAACAGAGGAGATTTGACTTTGTGATATATACATATAAGTATAACTTAATTATTTTTTGTAACTATGAATCCTATCCATCGTACGATATTGCATCACACTTATTGAATAATGACATTGGTGGATCCTGATCACGCCACATACCTTGCGGGTTGGTCGTAGGTCGTAGGCCGACTCTCCTGCCCTGGCCACTTCAATACCTACCACCACTCCGTTCACAACCTCTCCACCATGTTTGTAACTTAGTCATTGCGGTGTTTTCATTATGCCTTAACCAAGTGTATACCTAAAACTAGTATGCACTGTGCAAGGGGGCATACACAACAGTGGCAACGAGGTAAATACGAGCGAACTGTGCAATGTAGGTTCGTGTTAACTTTTTCAAAATTTTCGGAACTTCGGCTTGATAGCGCCGCTATATTGTGAAGGCTGGGTAGCGCCTGGCTTCAAAGTGAAACGCTCGAATTTTTACAGGCTTGTCAGCACCTAATTTAGATGATTTACGGTTACGGTTATCAAAGCTAACCTCAGTGAAACGAATTTGAGGTTAGAGTCTGGAGTACTAGGACTGGACCTCTGTTGGGAGAGTTTTTAACTTTATGTCAGAGGAAGATAGTGAATTTCCATTTTGTTTAGTGCCATTGCTGGAAGAAGAATTTCCAAGCAAGATGTCAACAATTGGAAGTATCGTTGAGTTTGATCCAAGTTTAGAATCTTGGCACTCTCACATTGAACGGTTCGAGTTGTTTTTGTCATGTAATGACATTGAGACTTCTAAGAAGGTTAGCACCTTTCTTACAGTTGTGGACGGTGTTAAAACGTTTTCGTTATTACGTAACACCGGATAAACTGACAACAAAGACTTATGAGCAATTAGTGCAACTAATAAAAGAACACTTGTATCCAAAACCAAATGTCATTGCGGAACGTTATAAGTTCAGTTTAAGGAATCAACTAGAGCATGACTCTATTGCACACTGTGAAAAATCTCATAACGGAAAAGCATCATTTCTACCCCAAGTCCAGAATACGTACTCGCAGTACGTAAAGAAGGACTTGGCTCACGTACTATAGATTTGTGTCTGGACCTAGCTCAAAGACGGTGCAGAGTAGTAGACCTTAGTACGTACGCAGGACCCGCCGTCCTTCTTTAAGTACTTTTCCACTGTAATTACACTCCAACCGACGGAGTTGCTCATATGTCAGATTATTTACCATTATTTTACTTAGGGTATGCATGTGACGACATAGTTGTTAGAAAATCCAGTAAAGGATTGGTGAATGCAGTCAGACTGTTCCTTAATTTAGTTCACATTTATTCCACCTGTCAGAAGCGCTCATAGATTTGTCAAATGCTATAAAATAACCAGTTTAGACTCGTCAGTTCTCGATCGCAGTTGAGATTCGACTAATTTTAGTTTGAGTTCCCTAGTTTGTGAAGTTAACTGAACCCTTACAAAAGTGTTGAGGTGTTTGTGTGTTTGTGTTAGTGAACGCCTAGTTTCCTGTGTTTTGGACGTATTACACATTATTTATGTAAATCAGAAATCATATATCTTTATTAACCATTGATCATAGTATAACATGAAATAGGTTTCGTCAAAGTTAAAGCTAATCTCATTCAGACATAGTGTATGTATACATATACATCAAAGGCATTATAAAATAATAAAAAACAAACAATACAAACCTTTTTTTAGTAGAACAATGAATCTAAGTAAAATCTAGAGTAACGTCAGAGTTTAAAAATTCATTGTATTTCTTTGTATGTATGTATTACATGGTTACTTTGTTATCTCCTTTCTCACAACATAAAGACTTTAGGATTTTTGAATTCTTAGAATATTTTATTAAACTACTGATATGTGAAAATATTCTTTCCTGAATTTAACGTACACCAGATTTTTTTAGGTTTGGAAAAAGATTTGACAAAAACTATTTTAAAATAAGCCTTCTTTCTTCTGTTACTCCCGAGGACGCTGTGAGAAATACTTTTATGTCATGTTTAAGGGATAGAAGAGGTGTAAAATAACTTTGTTTTGTTTCATTTCACCGCTTAAAATTAGTTCAATTTCAATCAAAACTACACAACTGATTTGATTGATCATGTTTTTACAAAAATACTGTACATATTTAATTGTAATACTAACATCCTTATGAGTTTGCTACTTTAGTTCACTAAAATAAATTTATAAATCACAAAAACCATTATTGAAGTCAATATGTTTATAAAAATTACGTGTTATTTTTATCATACAATTTAAAAACAATAAGCCTAAACAAAATCAGTTACTGCCATTAACATTATTACAACAAATCATCGAGAAAATATATAAGGTCACAAGCAAAAATACTTCTAAAAAATGTTATTCTCTTCAATAATAGCAAATTGTTTAAAGAATAACACAACTTCTGTTATCAATACTTTTAACTGGGTTAGTGAACTTAAATTAGTTAATTTGAATGTTATTTTAAATGAGACATGATTTTGAATAATAGTTAAGTAACCTAAAGTTTAACATTGGTCTTTAACAATCCTTTATTTGTTGGGGTTGTTGAATATTAAAACAAATAATGGTATGTTGTACAGTTAATAAGGGTTATTTTACAGGAAACATTAAACTATGCATAGTTAGGGGGACTTTGAAGGCAAATAAATGTATTTTCATAACCCATCACTGTAATTTTAATTACTGCTTATGTGGAAGAAGGGTAAACACTAAAACAAATCCAGGATTTGTTGATTAAATTCTAGTAAAGTAAAAAGGTCGGGTATATTATAAAGGTTTAGTGTATTATTTGCAGACGTTTTACTATTAAAATACTATTGAACAAGAATATGTAATTACAAAACTTGTTCCAAGTAATATTATACAATAAACATATTTTCACTGTGTTACCTTTGTAAATGCAGGGAGGATGCAATAAATATCACAACGAACTCACTTAAAATAACAATCATCGTGTAGACATTACATGAGATTCTTAGAAAATACAGGGAATAGAGGGGTAAATACAGTCAATAGGAGGGCAAATGCAGTAGAAAAGAGCCTAAATGCAGTGAATATAGAGGTAAATGCATTGAGAATGAAGGGTAAAAAGAACGAATGTAGTGGTAAATGCAGTGAGTAGAAGGGTAAATGCAGTACATAACAAGAGTAAATTCAAAATGTTAGGTAGGGAATGCAGAGTCAAATCCCTGCAATTAAGAGAGCAAACCCATGCTAGGCAGGATTTGCCATTGGCTGTTATGACGTCAGAGCCCGTGATGTCACTAGTACCATAGAAAAATAAACTACCTGGTACAAACTTAGTCCTGCTTTTACGTGAGGTGGCCTCAATGCTCCGGCATTAAGCCAAGTCCTGACAGCATTGAGTAACACGCAAACCCTTATTTACGTGAGCCGCTCACGTATGTAAGAACTAAATTTTTCTCAGTGCTAATTTAACCAAGTTATCGACACATTGTGAATTTGGAACAAACTGTAATTACTATTTAAGGGGTGGACTAGTGAGCGGAATTCGAAATCAGTCTAATAAACAGAAGCTATTGGCAGAGTCAAACTTAACTTTTGACAAGGCTGTTATGCTAATTACATCAACCGAAGCAGCGGAGAGGAATGCAGCGAGCCTTATGGGAGCAGACTACCACCAGCACAGCGGCAGAGTACAGCGGTTGGCGGCACAGCATCGGCACGGCACCACTACCAGGCAGGATGGCTCAACTTCAACCCGAGGCGTCCCAGGTCAAGCGACGCGGAATCAACACCAACTCAACACTGGTGGTTTTTGATGCTCAAGTAAAGTGTATTTGCTGTGGGCAAAGTGGCCATATGAGTAAATCATGCCGTTTTCATGAGTGTGTGTGTCATCATTGCGGTAAGCGTAATCATCTTGCTAAGGTATGTCGTTCACGTTTGTCTGGTAAGCCTAAAAATACTCAGAATGTTACTAGGCCTAAACCTGAGAATGTATACTCAAAAATCATAACTACGTAGGTACTAGTGAACCCGATCAACCTAATGATGAAGTGTATGATGTGTCTAATCTCTTCAAAATCAATCAGTCCTGAACCAGTAAATAGTGTTAACAAATTAAAGATTGAACTTGTCAGAATTAGTGTAAATGTTGAAAATCAAATGCTTGTTTTTGAAGTCAATACTGGCGCTTCAGTAAGTGTCATTAGTGAGAAATTTTACAATAAAAAATTTAAAAGCCTTGAGCTTATACCAAGTGATTTGTCACTTCGTTCATACACTGATGTGCCTGTTGAACCTGTAGGTAAAATCAAAGTAAATTTAACGTACCAGGGAACTAATGTTAATGACTTATAATTGTATGTCATTAAAAATGGTTCACATCCATTAATGGGGCAAGATTGGTTATCAGCTCTAAATGTAGAAATATCTTTTAAGTCTGATACCTTATATGTCACTAAAGGCAATAATGAACCTAATCAAAAGCAACATTTTGAGAACCAAGTACAACAGTTAATTAATGAATTTCCAGAAGTTTTCACAGACAAATTAGGAGAATATAAAAGTGATCCTATTAAAATTCATGTCAAAGAGCATAGCGTTCCCAAGCATTGTAAACCTAGACCTCTTCCTTTCACCTTGAACGCTAAAGTGGAAAAGGAGCTCTCTAGACTAGTTGACGAAGATATTGTGCACCCTGTTAAAAGTTCGGAGTGGGCTACACCTATTGCACCCATATTTAAAAAGGATGGTAGTTTAAGAATTTGCGGTGATTTCAAAGTCACGCTAAATCCATACTTAGAAGTTGATCGTTATCCCCTTCCAAGAATAAAGGATGTGTTTAATGAAATTCAAAAAGCTGATTTTTACAGTAAAAACGACCTGAGTCAGGCTTACATCCAATTAAAACTCGATGAGGAGGCGCAAAAACATTGAACAATCAGTGCCCATAAAGGTTTATTTTCTTATAAACGTCTGCCGTACGGAGTTGCCTCAGCGCCTGGTATTTTTCAGAGAAAAATAGAACAAATATTGCAGGGACTTCCAAGTGTGGCTTTTTTCTCGATGATATCCTTGTTTCTAATTGTGACAATGTTTCTCATTTGAATACTTTAAAAGAGGTCCTGAAACGACTTAAGGAAGTCAGATTAGTTAAATCTGAAAAGTGTAAATTTTACCAATCAAGTTTGGAGTATTTGGGATTCGTCATCGACAAAAACGGACTGCACACAGTACCTTCAAAGGTTAAAGCTATTATTGATGCACCAGTAACACAAACTGTCACGGAAGTATAGTCTTTCATAGCCCTAATTATTTACTATACGGTAGATTTGTACCAACTTGTCAAGTGTTTTGTACCCGTTGTGTAATTTATTGAAAAAGGATGTAGCTTTTGTTTTTGATAATCAATGCATGCAAGCATTTAATCATGTTATACAGTTGCTTAGTTCAGCGCCTGTGCTATCGCATTACGATACTCAAACACCAACTATATTGACAGTTGATGCGAGTAGTACGGGTATAGGCTGTGTTTTAAGCATAGTTGATAAGGATGGCATTGAGAGAACACTGTCCGCAGCTGAGAAAAACTATAGTTAAATAGACAAGGAAGCGTTAGCAGTTGTATATGGAGTACGTAAATACCAACAATATCTGTTCGGTCACATTAAAGAGTGATCACAAACCTTTAATTATCATATTTGGACCTAAGAAAGGACTTCCAATTTTTGCTGCTAGCAGACTTCAGGGGTATGCATTGTTTTTATCGGGATATAGTTATGACATTCAGTATGTAAGATCTAATGTAAACAGTGCAGATGCGCTATCTAGATTGTCTTTAAATGTTAGGCATTCTAGTGAAGACAATTTACTGTGGATGGGTACCTATTTACAGTATATTGAGGAAAGCTCTTTTCCTGTAACATGTAAGGATGTAAAACTAGAAACTCAGAAAGACCCGGTTGTGAATAAGGTTTTAGGCTATGTAATGTATGGCCTAACCCTCTTCCAGATGATTGTAGAGAATTATTATCTTATTTTCAGAGGAAGCAGAGGAATTAGCTGTTGAGCAAGGAGTGTTAATGTGGGGGTATAAAGTAGTTATTCCTGCTAAGTTACGTGCTCATGTTTTGAAAGAATTACATTCCAGTCATTTGGGAATAGTAAAGATGAAAAGTGTGGCTAGGTCATACATGTGGTGGCCTAATATTGATCATGATATAGAAGCACTTGCTAACAGCTGTTCTTCCTATCTTTTGGAAAGATCGGATCCATCTAAAGTGGAATTACATGATTGGCACTATTCCAGTAGACCGTGGGAGCGGTTGCATTTGGATTATTTGGGGCCTTTTGAGGGAAAAACTTACCTTACAGTTGTAGATGCGTATACTAAATGACTTGAAGTTTTTGAAACCAATTCGACTTCAGCTAAAGTGGCTATAGATAACTTAATAAGTCTTTTTGCTAGATTTTGATTACCTATCACAGTACACAGTGATAACGTACCTCCATTTAGTTCCGTTGAATTTGGAAAACTCCTTAAGGCTAACGGTATTAAACACACTACTTCAGCTCCATATCACCCCCAATGTAATGGTCAGGCTGAAAACTCAGTTAAGTATGCAAAGAATAAATTTAAATGTGCTTTTCGTGAAAATGTACACGTATCACTAGCTTTAAATAGAATTAAGATTGATTACCGTAACTCAGGTCATTTAACAACTAATGATACACCGGCTAAGCTAATGTTTAATCGCAACTTAAGAGGGGGCTCCAGTCCTCTGCGTCTACCTGCTTCTCCCATAAGACCAATGTTAACTTTCAAAGTCCATCCCTCCTCAACGGGTCGTCCGAAATGGATTATTTATGGTTCGTTTTAAAGATCAAAAATATATCTAGTGATTTCAGTAAGCAGAATTTCGTCATCATAAATATTTCGCGCATAAAAAATCGTAAATATTTAATATTTTGGAATTTTATTGATCGATTAGGATTTGCTATATCGAAATTCTGCTTGCTGAAATCACTAGATATATTTTTGATCTTTAAAATAAGCCATAAATCAAAGATATCGAATAATCCGTTGAGGAGGAACGGGCTTTGAAAGTTAACATTGGTCTTATGGGCAAAACAGGTAGTAACGCGAAATTTAATTTTTAATTGTCAACTTCTTAATGTTATATATGTTACCCAAAGGTACTATCACCATCATCAAAATTTGTATTGCCTAATACGATATGTAAACACCTCTTACTTTGTGATATTTGGTAATCTATTTAATAGATTTCAATATGTTTCATGTAATGAATGTTTGTCATCTGATTTCTGTTCGTTATCTGGGGTTCTCAAGGCTCAAATCTTGGTCCTCTTCTTTTCACTATCTTCATTAATGACATTTCAGATTGTATACTTAACTGTAACTTCCTTCTTTATGCAGACGACCTAAAGATATTTCGGCTCGTTAATAATATTTCTGATTGCCTAAAAATACAAGAAGATATTGACCGGCTATTATCCTGGAGTGATCGTCATTTAAAGTTTCATGTCAATAAGTGTTTTGTTATGTCTTTTACAAGAAAATCTGAAGCAAGTAGATTGATTTTCACTTACTCAATGAAAGGCAATGCAATTTCTGTTAAGTCATCAATTCAAGGTCTCGGTATTACTTTCGACTCCAAGTTTTATTTTACAAACCATATTACTTCAATTTGTAAATCAGCATTTTCTGTAATGGGTTTTATTCGCAGGTCAAGCAATTTTCTTAAAAACATCGGTGTCCTTAAGCTTCTTTATTGTTCTTTGGTGAGATCTAGGTTGGAATTTGGTTCTGTGGTGTGGAATCCTCATCAACATTACCTAACTGTCGCAATTGAGGGTGTACAGAGGAGGTTTCTAAGGTTTTTGTACTATAGAAGGTTTGGTCACTACACGACGGACGTTCCTTATTCAGAGCTTTTATCGCTGTTTGAACTTGACTCCCTAGATAAGCGGCGGCGAGTATCAGCGTTGGTATGCCTGCACGGGCTGGCAAGCGGTGCAATAGACAGCGGGGCTCTCTTGTACAAACTACGATTTAATGTGCCTAGGCACAATTCTCGTTGTCGTTTCCTGCTCTCCCCTCACTACTCTCGCACAAACCTTGGGGCTTACTCCCCACTCAATGTTATGTCTAGCAATTTTAATTCCATTGCTCAAAATGTGAATATTGATTTATTTGATTGCTCTAGTAAAAGGTTTCGTAAGAACATATCTAGTGTATTACCTGATTAAATATTGCTGCATCCTAACTATTTTTATTTTTATGAAACTGTATTTTGTATTTTTGTTGTTGCACGTTATGTATTGTATTTTGTAATGAATAACTATTTATTTGTCTTTATGAATTTTTGCTATTTTTTAAGTAGGTTTAGTACGTGATCTCGCATATGTGTTGCATTGTTGTGTGCATGAAGAAAGTGGAAAAGGACCGGCATGAACTCTATCATATATTCTTTTTAATTATCGAATGCTACATTGTAATTGGGCGTATGCCTGTTTTGTAGTATTTTGTTTTCAATAAATAAATAAATAAACTTCTTTATTTACAACTCCAAACGAGTGTTATTGTCCAATATGTCATCTTACTTTAATTGTGAAAATGTTTTGGTGGTTATGGCCCACCATTACATGTAAAAATACCAAATTATTAAGAGGTTTATTTATTTAGTTGTAAATTATAGAGGATTTTGTTTATAATTGTAGATAGTTGTTCTTGACCAAGGCTAGTGCACAATAGGAGGATAGACAATAATCAATTTAAATTATTCGCTATTTTTAATCCAATGTCTCTGATTTACAATCCTAATGTAGTTGATTTTGTCCGAAGGTAAATATTCTGGTATGTTTATTAATTCTACATCTATAATATGTAAGAGTAAACTGTCTTGGATATATTATTTTGACAGATTACTGGACATGGTGTATGTTGTTTATTACGTTTTCTGTCCGACATGTCTGCAAATCTGTTATACAATGATGGAATGCCCCATCTAAGCTATTATTATAATTCGAAATTCAATACAGATATAATATGCCAACTATCATTATTTATAAATGTCTAAATAAGTCTACTGCTGCAGTCTCAATATAATTAACATTTGATATTATAAACTAATCGTGCCATCAATCCCACATTTGTACCTACAATCAAGTCCAAATTCTATAATATTTTACTGTCTATTCTTCCTTAGTCCATGTATAGTATCGTGTTTGTACTAATAAGTAACCCCTGCATTCTTATATGTATCCAATCCTGTGCAATAGAGTAATTTATGCATGTTTGACCCTATGGTATAAACTGTTATAAATAGTGCTAATATACGAGTCTTATAATTAAATTTTTAGGTAACTTCCACAGATACGTCCTTTCTAATGCTATTCTATAATACACATAATCTATTGTATAAGTACCAGAGTTGGCATAATATGTAACACAAATTGTAGACAAATCGGAACATAAACACTAAAGTTAGTTATTTATGGATATATTATATATTGTACAAAGTATTGTTTTTGGGAAAATATATGGTAATTTTACATGGTTGGGGACGTATTCAAAAATCAAATCAGACAGTAAATAAGGTGGTAATCGGCATTATAGTAATTTACAAAATATGTTATTAATTAAATTTGGGAATTATAGGTGATGTTAACATATGCATTGGCTTAGAACAATAACACATCCAACTCTTAACCAATTCGGACCATAAAAGTAGGGGTCCCAATGATTGAGCAGTGGCCAATCAGAAGCCAGCTTTGGTCACGTGACTTGTGACGTCATTAGGCTCCGCCCCAGATGGCGGTGCCCATGTCGGCTTCACTTTTTCCCGCAAAATTTTCTAACCTCACTTTTCCCGCCATATTTTCCCTCCAGATTTACTTTATACCAACGTAGCAGAGCTAATGTATATATTACCAACCTAGCGGAGCTAAATAAGGTAAGTAAAAAGTCCGATTGTTATGCAGTAAGTTTAATATATGTAATTAGACTAGTTGTAACCAGTTAAAATACTGCTCCGTGATTGGTCGGAATAACCTCGCACCCCATTGGTCGTATTAGGCATTCTGATCGCTGATCGGTCCATCCATACACCTGTACCGCAGACAGGTTACCTCTTTCACTCTGCTCCCGGCTCCTGTGTTGGTCAGAGGTCCCTGCGCTGCTCCGTTCTTTGTTATTGTGGTATAGTGAGTTTGTGATAGTATTGTGCAATTTCAGTAAGTGCTAGCTGTAATTTGTCCTTAGTATTTAACGCGTACTATATTTTATTTGGTGTATCGGGCCTAACCTCAATTTTATTGCATAACTTAACCCTACTTTTGCGTGTCCAACATAATCACTTCATTGGTTTTACTAGCCCTAGCATTGTATTTACTCAAGTTTCTCTTTGGGGTTTCACTTAACCTCACTTTTGCTTAACATAACCTCACTTTATTGGTTTTGATTTATTATTTAAATTTTATCTTGACTTAAGCAGTAATGGATAGTGTCGTTGAGCCTGTTGAAGTACTCAGTGACAAGGCTTATGTCAAGAAATTTCGATTGTACGGAACAAAAACTATTTTCAAATTTTCTAACCCTCCTTCCGATACTAGTGAGATAGATTGGCTCAGACAAGGTTTTGCCAAAATTGTGAATGAGATGAAAGGCCAAGCTCATGAAAATGATCAGATTAGGTTTACTTTGCACAGTCTTAACCTAAAAGGTAGAGATCCGGGATTTGTCGCTTTTCGGCCCGCTGGTGAAATTGAAGAAGTCATTCTTTGGCAAATTTTTAGGGGAATAGTACAGTCCAATTCTGAATCCATCAAGTGCACTGACACTTTTAAAGTAGAATGTACGCGAGTTAATCTCCTTGTAGGTTTCGGCCGTACTGGGAGGGTAAGACCTGACCTGTACAACAGCTTTGATGAGGAGTGTACGGCGAGAAAAGGAATTGTTGTAATTAAAAATAAAGACAATTTGTGCGTCTCCCCAGGGCCTTGGTTGTAGGTATCGCTCATGTAACAAATCTCTATACAAAGCGATTCGGCAATATGTCAACAAAAGACAAACTGTGATGGCCCAAGTACTTATTTAGCGGGCTAGAGTAGAGGTGTCCGAGGATGGCGCTGGAATCCCTGAACTTGAGAAGTTTCAGGGCTTGCTGAAATGTTTCAAAATTACCGTGTTCAATTATGACATTAAAGGTCGGGACGTTTACTTTGAGGGTCGTGTTGAAAATCCAAAATTCCAAATTAACTTGCTCTTTCATAACGGCCACTATAACGTAATAACTAGTCTAACTGCTGCGTTTGCCTGCGCATATTTTTGCGAAGCCTGCCATGTCCCCTATGATCACAAGGGCAAGTACAGATGTTCAAACATCTGTTCTCATTGTCAAACCATCTCGCCTCCCTGTAAAGAGGAGCATGGGGGAATAGTTTGTCCAAAATGTAATATGACTTTGAGGAATCAGTGGGGTTTCACTGCTCACCAAGTCGATCGATGTAAAGCTGTCAAAAATTGCCTTGACTGCGGTAAATTAATTTGGATTAGGGATAGAACTACACCCCACATGTGCGGAGAAGTCTATTGCAAACCTTACGGATCTTTCCAAGATCCTTACCATAAATGTTTCATGCAGCGAGACGAGGGTAAGCCTAAATCCAAGGACTATCTTTTCATTTTCTTTGATCTGGAGACTCGCCAAGACGAGTCTCTCCCCTCAGACCCTGAACAAAAAGTTCATAAAGTAAAATTGTGCGTTTCTCAACAGTTTTGCTACCAATGTATCGAAGCAACATTTTGCATTTCTTGTAAGAACCGTACGAGAGTCTTCAACTCCAACCCGGTTCACCAATTCATGGAATACGTCATGGAAGTCAGCAAACAGTTTAAAAATGTCTGTGTGGTCGCACACAATGGTCAAGGCTTTGATTTTCAGTTTTTGTTAGAGTATGTCCAGGAAGAAACTAAATTCACACCCGATCTGGTCATGAGGGGAACCAAAATTATTCTCATGGAAATGGACAATGTGAGGTTTGTGGACTCACTCAACTATTTTCCCATGGCCCTCGCTGCGCTCCCTAAGGCCTTCGATCTGCCTCCCGAGAGAAAGAAGAGTTACTTTCCCCACTTGCTCAACACTCTGGCCAACCAAGACTATATAGGCCCTATGCCCGATAAACAGTACTACTGCCCAGAGTCAATGTTTGAAAAGTCCTTTAGGGGCTTTGAAATGTGGTACGATGCAAGAGTAGCGGAAAGCTATGTTTTTTACTTTCAGAATGAACTGATAGAGTATTGCATCTACGATGTGGAGATCCTGGCTGAAGCATGTCTTAAGTTCAGATCGATATTCCTCCTAGAGTGCAATGTCGATCCTTTCCTAGAGGCTGTAACGATCGCTAGCACATGCAACCTGGCCTTCCGCCGCAACTTTTTAAAACCAAACACGATCGACCTCATCCCAAAGAACGGCTACCGTTTAGTGGATAACCAGTCAGCTATCGCCCTTCAGTGGCTAAGCTGGGAAGAAGAGAAGCGTGAAGTGAGGATTAAGCATGCGGGGTGAGGCAAAGAAGTAAAGATTATCTGGCTGAAAGAATATGGGTTTGACGGGGAAAACATCTATGGGTTTCACGGGTGCTACTGGCACGGAAGCCCCAAATGCTTCCCGTACAATCGAGAGGCTCCTCTGAAGGAGGATCCCTCAGACTCACTTCACTTGAGATATGAGAGAACCAAATCCAAAATTGCAAAGTTCAATGACTATGAAGTAGTGGAGATTGGGAGTGTGAGTTTCGAAAAGTAAAGAAAGACCAAAAACTAACATACTTAGAGTCCCTACCCATATTGAACACTCTTCCCCTAGATCCTAGACAAGCGTTCTTCAGGGCAGAATGGGTAACTCAAAGACTTACCACAAATGTGAAGGGGAAGAAACAATCGAGTAGGTGGACGTGTGCTCTCTCTATCCGTATGTGTGTATATAAGGTAAGTATCCCCTGGGTCATCCTACGATTTACGTGGGTGACAAGGAGTGTAGACAGAGAGGGCTTGGTGTAGATGGTTTGCTCGAGTGTAAAGTCCTGCCGCCTCGGGATCTCTACCATCCTGTACTCCCTACTAGGATGAACAAAAAACTCATGTTTGCCTTGTGTAGGACTTCCGGGGAAACTCAGAATCAGGGTGATTGAAATCATAAGAGTGAGGAAAGAGCACTGTTAGGGACGTGGACTATGGATGAGGTGAGGAAGGCTGTAGAGAAAGACTACGTTTTTCTCGACATGTACGAACTGTGGGAATATAAAATGGCCACATACGAGGAAGGGGGGCTTTTCACCGACTTTATTAATAAATTCTTGAAAATAAAACAGGAGGCCTCAGGGTATCCCTGCTGGTGTAAAACAGAGGAAGTTAAAGACACGTACATCGCGGAGTATTTCAAACATGGAGGAATTAAATTGGAGAAAGACAAAATTGTTAAGAACGGAGGTTTAAGACAATTGGCTAAACTCATGTTAAATTCGTTTTGGGGAAAGTTTGGTCAGCGGGAGACCAAACCAAGACTATGATTGTAAGAGACTGTTTAGGGTTCCTACGGGAGATTACCTCGGTGAGATGACGGATGAATTGGTAGATGAGTACGGGCCCGGCTCTTATATCGTAGAGTTTGTTTCTGAGGGGCCAAAAACCTATGCGTACCTTGTCTGGTCAACAAAATCTCAATCTTTGATTCCCGTTTGTAAAATCAAGGGTACTCACCCTCAATCTTAAGACGTCCAAAACGTTAAACTTTGAAAAACGGAAAGAAATCGTCCTTAGCGAAAGTAGGCAAAATGTGAAAATTAACGAATCTCGAGTCAGGAGGACTAAAGACCGCGCTATCGTAACTGTAAGCGAAACTAAAGTTTTCAAAATTACAGGACCAAAAAGGAAGCTTGATGGTAAGTACGACACCCTGCCAAACGGTTACAAAATTCAAAAACTCCATTAAACTCTAGTGAAGTCTCGCCTTCCACTAGAAAGTATGGAGCGTACAAAATCAAACATGAAAATAATAAGTTAAAGAATCAAAACCCTCAACTCTTGGCTGAAATTACAATGTCTCTGGAAAACAACCAAACGCTAGCTCAAATTGACTTAGAATTTAAAACTACAAATGATATAATGTGTAAAGAAAACCAGTCACTGAATGAGTTGCTGGCTGAACAGGCACCGAAGGTTGCTCTGATGTCAGACGACGATGAATTTAAACATGTTTTATGTGTCCTTATTAAAGAAACATTTATGGAGCTGTACGGAGTCTGCGAGTGCAAATGTATTCGCAAACAAAAAGAAAATTTAATGAAGCTCTCATTAAAGCTAATAAAAAGCTAATATTAAAGCTTTTAATGAACATATATTAATGAAACTTGGTATGTGGGTTCATATGGTTGGGGTTTACTGGTATTTACACAAAAAAACTCGTTTTTTGTGGTCCCCCATGGCAGCAAACCTGCGTGCTCAGCAGCTATAATATTATTATTATGGAGAATAAGGAACATGTGATATCTTGCTTGTTTATGAACATAAATTGGTAAAACTTAGTATGTCACTTCATCTAGTGCTGGTGTGGTCCTCGATGTAGCAACCCTGCATACTCTGTCATAATGTTTATCTTATGGAGAATAAATAAAATGTCATATCTCGCTTATTTATGAATATGCTTTAATGAACGTTGGTAGGTGGCTTCATGACGTACTGAAGTACAATTTGAAAATCACTGAGTATGCAGGTTTTCTGCAACGGGTGTCATTCATAGTTATGAGAGGACAAAACACATCTTCCAATATAAATTAGATACATAAAATTTAGGAAAATTCTCAAATAAACGTAATTTTTCTTTGTAAATCAACAATCATCGAGACTATTGCTGAAGAGTTATAACTTCCAATTACATACCATATTCCAAATAGTGTGACACCTCTGTAAAACATTAAAAAATTAACTGCAAACCATAATTCCCAGACATAATAAATATTAAAAATAAAAATTATTGAAGTTAGGGAACGGTATTGATCTTTTAGGAAAAGCACGATTTTAAAGCTATATTTAAGCTTCCTGCCCACATTGATGAACAAAACAGGAAGAACTAACCTTCACTATAAAATATGCTGTTCTTAGACAACAAAAATACAGCAAGAAACCCCTACCACGATCTAACAAATCAGATTAGACACAGGATGAGAGTTACCCATCTTCATTATAAAGCCCATTATTCACATGGGGAAAGCTACCTCCTCATATAAAAAGAAACCATAATACACAGGTAGAAAGATACCCTTTTTTAAATCTATTGTTTGGAGGGGAAGATCTACTAGTCCTTAACATCATTTTGCGCAGCGGGAGAGCTACCCATCACTATCGGAAAAACCATTGTGCACTGGCGGGAGAATACCCGTCCTTCTCATAATACCCATTGTGCATAGGGGGAGAGATGTCAAAAACAATTGTACACAATGGGAGAGCTACCAGACCTTACCATAAAACCCATTATAGTAAGGTACACGAGGGAGAAATCTACCCGTCTTTATCACAAAACAACAACAACAAAAAGAAAAAAGAGAACTAATCATTCTACCGATAAAGAACGCTATTTCTATCTCACCACCTATACGTTCAGATGGAGAACTAACCTTCCTTACAAAATAACCTTCTGTGCGCAGCTGGAGAGATAGTTCTGCCCAGCGTCGTTCGTCCGTCCTTTACCAGGGTGTTGAAAGGTCGAGCCTGCATTATCGTCTTATTTGGGAGTACAGAAGCCGGATGTATTTGCGACCTTACTGTGACAAATAAGGAGTCTATACAGATATATGCTCTAGGCGCCTGTGGCAAACTTGTCTCCGGGTTGGAAATTAAGGTATGAAACTAGAACTACTTTGCTTGTAAAATTTGAAGTTATGTGTATTGAAAATGTACCTAGAGAAACACGACGCGTTACTAGTGACAATGGGTTGGCGCGGGGTAGGTTTATTGTGGAACGGATCATAGGTAACCAGTGGGGTCCATACTGTTACCAAATAAGTTTTAGTAGGTAATAAAAGGATTAATTAAAAGAAACGGCAATCATAATTACAGATTAAGAACTAAATTTCAAAATTAAACATTTCGTTTTATAAGACATTTTTTTCATGAATAAGCTAGGCTTTAAATAGTTAGGCTTAAACACTACTGTCAGTTTGATTTAAAACAAGTCATTTTTAAATAGGACGTCAAGTGCAAAATTTAAAACAGTTAAATGAGGAGAGGAAACTCGCTCTAATAGAATACATATATATATATATTAATCCTTGCAACTAATAACACCATTTAACCTATCAGATTCAACTTATAAAATCTAAATAATATTTAAAAAATACCTAATACAATACAATACCTTATACAATTGAGTATTGGACCTGTACAATTGAGTTATTTCATAAATTTGTTGCCATAATTTCAGACTGATTTATCTACTTGTAATTTTGTGACGGCCCAAAATCCCTAGACTGTTGAAAGCCATTATTACGACACTGTAATTAAATAATTACAGTTTACCGTTCCTAATAATTAAATTCATACCGTCACTAAAATCTATAATTAGAAAGAGGAACGTCGCTCTTAACTTTATTTCCATTAACTCATTTATTATTCCATTCCGAAGAGTTGGCTAGTATAAAATATAAAATCAACATCCAGAAGCCAGAATATTTCATCCCGAGCTAACTTCAATTCGACCACACCTTGGCACCAGATCGGCCGAGGCGACGACCAAGGAATGTATGGCGTCAGCATTTCAAATCTCAACGCCGGCCTAAGAGTACGTTCTCAGTGCCTCTTAGTTTGAGTAATGATAGCTTAAATCGTTTGGCTGCAGCACTACACGGGAGAGACGCGCCACTATTCCCGTGATGTCACGTGCCAAGGCCGCTGCTGATTGGCTGAGGAGGTTTGAACATTGGAGGAGAAGACGGGAGCCTCGCCCGAGTTGCTGAGTTGTTGATGATTAATTAGGACGCGTCGTGTCTGTCTCTCCCTGTTCATTTTATTAATTGGCGTTTTCCAAATTTTAACAGTTAACCTTTAATAATTTAACTTAATGTTAAACTGTCATCTTTTGTAAATTGAATTCTTATGTGTTGAATAAAAGTATGTTTATCGGAAAAGTGTTTTTGATTTACTAAAAAGGACCTCGTGGTTCGGCGGTAGTTACATTGGTGTCAGCTGTGCGGTTTTGGTTTCAAAGTACCAAAAGTTAGTTGAGTTTAAATTTCCCACGTTTTTAGTCTCCCACGAGCCAACGCCAACCACATCGAGCCAAACAGCCGGCAGCCGAAATGCATTTTCGAGGTAAGTGGAATTATTCAACGCATAGAATAAAACTAGTACTCTAATTCAGTTTTTAAACAATAAGCATATTTTCTCTTAGTTTTCAATCCAATAAACTTGTTTGAATCACGGTAAAGTAATTTCCATTTTCTGAAAACAATTATTTTCAGAATATTAATTTTTGCAAAGAGATCAGAACCGCCATTTGCAATCTTGGCAAAGCGTCTCTTTTGTGTGGACTAATCCACCATCTTGGCTTCTGCTTAATTGAAGCATATATAAGTGAGTTTAATTGCAACTCATCGTGGAACAGGGAGAGAAAGATTAAAGTGAAATTATAAATTATCTGGGAATTAAGTTGAATAAATATTATATTTTAAATTAATCCAAATTGTCCGAAGCGAGACTTAGGCGACAATTATCGTAACTAGGCTGTGGCGTATAGAGTCGCGTCGCCGTGATTCACAAGGCAGTAGTGTTTGCCTGTGTTTGTAAACAGATGTCTGAATAGATTAATCTAAACAGAGTCCCACACTTGTTGCTGTTAGTAGATGAGATAGTCATTTCTGAAGCAAGTTATAATTGTTATTTAGTTGGTTTAACAGTGTTTTGTTTAAGAACGAGTGTTTGTAGGATTTATTAATCATATTAACCTTAGAATAAATGCTTTCTAAATTAACCAAAGTTTATTTGCATGTGTGATTAACTCTGGGCTGTATATTAAGTGATAAATCTATAAATGCATTGGAAAAAAATCTGGGCGTCATTGGAAATAGGCCAATAAATTAAAATCAAGTGATTGAAAAAAATATTGTTACAAATTAATAAAAATTAATGATCTGACACTTATAAACTGTGTCAGTTTTCTGGCCTATCTCCATTGTCAGGACAAAAGATACCACTGCATTTGATTTGCCAAAGAAATTAAGTAAACAGTACTTTGAAATTTTTTGACGAAATAAAGCGTTAGTAGTGTAAAAAGAGGGGTTCTGTGACATTTTAAAAGAATAAATTGGGACTTAAAAATAATCGACGTGGACCATCATAGTAGTGGGGAAATGGGAGTTCGACAATAATTTTCGAAATTTATTGTGTGTTTTGAGCTACGGACTTAGCCGGGTTTTCAAAATTTCGCTGAATACTACAAACGACTTGCGTTTTTTTTAAATTAAATAGGTGACTTTAATTGAATAATTCACCGTGCTGGGACTTAGAGTAATTGCATTCCGGGGTTTAAGTGTACCTTATCGAATTTTAAGTCGGGACTTTAAATTATTTTAGAAATTTCTTTCGAAAGTGAACAACGTGTGTACTTGGACAAGTGAGCTCAAGTAATTACTACGGTAAAGTGTTGAACATTTTAAGTGGGACTTTGCGAATATTATAACAGCGATTGACAAATCAGTAAACATTTTATAAAATATTTTGACGAAATTAAGAAAATAACTTGCGGTTGAGTCATTGATTTAGTGGATGCACTGTTCGTTTTCTCTTTGGAATCTCGTTTCGGCCTACAACATGAGCACCTACTTCTTGAATAAGGAGGAAAATCAAACGAATTGAAAATTCGTGGACAGTCGACCACCGGGAGTGCTGATGACTTAAGAAAACGATTAACAAAATGTTTCAAATTAAATACACCGATCGATCAGACTGCGCTAGCTTCCTTAGATATCGAAAGGGAACTGCAAGTCTGTGAGGAAAAATGCGACGCGTTCACTACTGCCGCAAATGATTATGATGGGGATTACATACATACTGAAGGCCAACGCCTTCAAACGCGATTCTGGCACAACTATCTGCGGGTGCAATGAATCCCAGTAGGGGCGATGGGTGACGACTCGGTCGCACGACGTCACGACGCGTTATTAGATAGGGCTAAGGCTTTGTGTGACGCGGCAAAAAAAAAAAGATCTAGCATTAGCCGCAGCAAAAAGTAACCCGGTAACTCCGGAGGCTAACCGGCCCAACGTCGATCCAGCAGAAGCGCAGGCGCCGCCACCTAGTGGTCCCCCTGTTGTAGTAGCTAGCCAAGCCAGAGTAGGATCGCCACCCGTGTTTCAGCCCGCTCCGCACGCGCCACATTTGAACGTTGACGCCGTACCTACGTCGTATTCGTCACAAGCTTTACCATCGCGTAATAGAAGTGTACCAGTCTATAAATGGGGACTTTAGTTCACCGGCCAATCGCAGAGTGTAGGAGCGTTTTTGCAACGAGTGGAAGAGCTACGTAGGGCTCGAGGAGTCACGACCGCAGAACTCTACGATTCAGCAGTGGATCTGTTCACTGGGCCTGCCCTAACGTGGTATCGATCCACGATATGCCGCCTCAGTAACTGGGAACAGCTGTGGAAGGATATGGAACTGGTCTTCCAACATCCCGACCATGACATTTACTTGCAGCAAGAGATTTTTAACCGTGTCCAAGCCGAAACAGAACCAAATAGACCTGTTTATCGCCACCATGGAGGGACTGTACGGTCGCCTCTCATCGAATGTGTCGGAAGAAGTAAAATTGAAACAAATACTTCACAACATCCACCCTCAATTGCAAGACCGGTTGGCTATGTTTGACGTACAATCAATTGAACACCTGCGAGCGATGGGCAGAAAGGTGGAAGCGGAACGCCTTCGGTTCGCTGCTACACGCGGTGCCGCAGACAACATGGCAGTACTCGAACCTGACTTAGCGTACACCGCTCCACGCCGCGCAACAAACCAGGGGAACCCCGAGCACCACCGGAACGTAGGGTATTCCAAACAGCCGACACTTCCGATATCACGTGCTTCAATTGCCACGCGAAAGGACATATGTCCCGAGACTGCAGGAATAAGAAAGACGCACCCTCTAGCCGAATAACATGCTGGCGATGCGGTAAAGTAGGGCACATACAGCGCGACTGTCGGGTTAGGCTCAACCCAAATGACCCTCGTTCAGGAAACGGGGCCGGGGTAAGTGAGGCCGGGGTAATTGGGGCCGCCGCCACGACACCCCGACAGTAGAGAGATGCTCCACAGCGACCTAGACAGGCGACGATCAGGACCAACAATGCAAAAGAGAACATCACTGCGCAGCGAGAGATACGAATGGTACCAGTAGTCCGGGAACCTGTCAACGAATTAGTGGCGATAGGCCAGATAGAAAATGCTGAGGGCAAAGTCCTGATTGATACAGGAGCGGAGGTGTCCCTATTGAAACGCGGAGCCTCTTCCTCTCCCCCCGTAAAATCGGACGTGGTATTGAAAGGCATTTCAGGGAAAACACTCAAAACATACGGTTGACAGCGGGGTTCTCTGAATCTAAAACCAGGAGATTGAAGTACCGGGGAATTTCGTAGTGGGGAATCTTCCTAAGGGTTATCTAGCCGTATTGGGCTGTGATATTTTCGGACATGGAAATGGGGAGATAAGCGTAGAACGGGGTGTGCTCCGGTTATTTGGAAGAGAAATTTGGTTGAACCTCATTAGGAAAGGGGAAACCGTGCCGGACCCAAACCGCCCTTCTACTAGCTCAGTGCAGACAACGTCGCAACGATATGTCTACTGCTGCAGTGAAGTCAAAATTCCGCCCCGCTGCGAAAAGATTATTCAAGTCAAGACTAGTCGCTTGACCACCGGAACTGATGAATTGGAGGGCCATGAAGTAGTAATCGAACCATTCGAATTCATCATGCACGGCGTTTATCTTGCTTGGACACTGGCAAGGGTAGAAAATAATCGTTGTTGGGCTAAGACCGTAAACGTAAGTGCTGAAGAGCTAATTTTGCCTAAGAACCTTAAGCTAGGAACGCTTGACAGGGACCTTGCCTCACTTGAGGAGGTAGGTCCGGAGCGTCAGAAGTTGTTGATTTTGGCTGATAGCCATGGTCGTGGTTTACAGGAGATACTATCGGAAAGATTGCCCGGAAATATCGAAGTAGAAGTCTTTTCATGCCTAACGGGAAGCTAAAACAAGTAACATCGAAACTGGAGAGTATAGTCAACAGCTTGAACGAGGACGATTCCGTGATTATTATAGGAGGGACCAATGATGTTGATAAATCCGCGCCCTACACATTGACCTTGCAGCAGGCTTTTGTCGCCCTACCGCAGGAATGGACTCACAGGGTCACGAGAGTACGGGCTATTCCCCTTATGAGCTGGTCTGCGGACGGAAGATGGAGGTCTCTATGGAAGCAGACCTGGCCATCATGGAGGATACGGACATTTTTGACAATCACATCGAAGCCCTCAGGGAAAAGCTTACGGAAGCTTACGAGGTAACCGCGCAGCGGAAAGCCGCGGCCCGAGGCCGAAACGAACGTCAATATAACGAGAAGGCCAAGACGACAGATTTCCGCGAAGGAAAATTTGTTCTGCTGCATGTACCGAGTATAGGTTGTCATCGCGTGAAGACATTTTCGAAGTTGTGGAAGGGACTATATCAAATTGTGAAGGTAATCTCGCCCCAAAACGTAATGTTAAGAATTCGGAAACGCGAAGTCGTAGTGCACGTGAATCGGATCAAACCGTGTAGGAAACGTCCACGACTCCCGGCTGAGCCGCCAAAGAAACAGGGCGAACAGCACCCCTGTGACACAGAAGTGGTGAAAAGTGGCCCGAAGGAAATTGTAGAGGATAGGCCGGGAGGTGCTCCGAACACTGCAGAGCAGCCGGAGCCTCAGCTGACGAACGTCCGAAATGAAATAGGTGAGAACCCGCGAGGTTTGAGGACTTGTCCGATTTTTGAAAAGCTTCGTAGTAGAGAGCAGTTAGCGGTTAGTTGCTATGTAGCCTGGGGATAGTGAGGTATTAAATTTTGTTACTTTAAATTATGCATGAATTTCTCTGTTATAGGCCCTTTAGGCATTTTCTTGATCCTGGGTGGTGCCTTAAGCTTCCACCAGGGCGTCATCGTCGAGAAGGAGGGAGAAGTTCTACTCACGGACAGCTACTGGACCGTGGCACTCTAGTACAACCTGACCGAAGTGGAGGAGGAGAATCAGAACTTAAGTATATTGTTAGAAAAGATGAGAGGTCAGTATAACGAGTTTTTCCAGGATCTCATTATGCAGAACATCAGCATGCACTCTCCGGTGCACGGACTGGAAGTAAGCTTTCATTACGAGTACACTGGATTGCAACAGATGGTGGCTGACTATTTAGGTAAGTCGAGTGACTTAGTCACTCTGTTGCCTCGTACCCGGCAAAAGCGTGGTCTGGTAGACGCCGGAGGTCACGTTCTGAAGCTTCTTTTTGGAACCTTAACCAGCAGCGATCTAGAGGTCATTGACGAAAATATAGATGTGGTAACTAAAATGACGGAGGATATCTTCCATGATACCAAAGATCAGTTAACTATTTTAGGGGATATGCAGTCCGAAATTACAAATCATTCAAAGACAATAAATAAATCATTTCCACCTTAAAAGAATACCATCAGGTAATGCATGAAAATATGGCCCGAAACTACGTAAGATAATTAATTTACGCTAATCAGCTTAAAACTCTTTTTCAATACTTGAAATTAAACTCGGCTCTATCAGAGGTTAAGGATGCAATTAATTTGGCCGTGCAAAGAATGACCAGGCTCCACCAGGCAGTAGAACATCTTGCCGCTAAAAGGATGACTAGTAAACTTTTACCTCCACACCAGTACCTAGAAATCCTGAAATCTGTCGAAAGTGTAGTACCCCCTCCCGCAAAGTTGTTTCTTGATGTAAAATTAGAAAACCTTCATAGCTTTTATGAATTTGCAATAGTTAAATCGTATGCCACGACAACTCAGTTGAGGGTGCTGATCAAGCTACCCCTGAAAAGTGACAATCAAGTATATGAAATTTACAATGTAATCGCTTATCCCGTTTTTGACATCTCACTTAAAAGATGGGTAAAATGGGAAGTAGAGGGGCAGAAATTGATGGTTAGGCAAGACAGACAACATTATTCGGTATATTCACCCGAACATTACATTAGGGAATGTAAATTTGGCCAACTAGCAGTGTGCCCGTTGTCCGACGTATTATGGAACGTGCACAAACGGCCGAACTGCGCAGTTAAGTTTTTTTTAAAGGAAGAAATAACTTTGTGCACTCGAAAATTAATATCAGGTCTAAAATCCCCAGTGCTAGTCAGAACCCCAACCCGCTGGCTTTACACCACTTCCGAAGAGGCTAAAGTGGTGCTTAATTGCTTCGGGCGTGAATCTGGTCTGAACGTTAGTGCACTCACCCTGAAAGGAGTGGGCAAGATTCCTAACCGAGATCGATGTGACTTGATCGCTGACGGGTATAGGGTACCTGCCCGATTTATCGGCAGCTCCTTGTACTTCCGCGACTTTAGAAAGATAGTTTTCCCCGAGGTAGACCGAATATACAGTCGCGACGAGCAGAGCTTGTTGGCGCAGGATTTGAACGAAACCCTGAAGGTCCTGCAGGGACTAGATGATCAGCTGGGAACCCTAAGTGTCAAGGAATATTCCTTGGAGGAATCGATCCACCTGCTTAGGTCCCACTATAATCGGCGCACACTGATTAGGTATACAGCATTTGGAGGTACGCCTCTGGTCGTGACGATAATCGTTGTCATTCTTATGTTAAGGTGGAGAGTTCGAGTTGCTGACCTGCTCCGTGCCACCCTGGGAGGCCGCGATCAGCGCCCGCAGGCTGCGCAGACAGAGTCACCACTCCAGAGTCACGGAGAGAAGGTAACTCATGCTGAGTCAGTAGTAGAATTTACGCAGGAAACAGGACACGACAACTCCACGAGCGCAGCTAATGTCAAGCTGACCGTGCGGTAAAATGTGACGAGGAGTGAATTACGGGCCCGGGACACTTTAAGTAAGTGAAGTATACTTAAGAAACATAGACTTTCGACCGCGATCAAGAAGTTGCGTACTACGCTGCGAAGGAGCGAGTACCTCTGGACTTGTCTCCACGAGGAATCGATGGCGAAAGGACTGGGGATCCCCCTCAGATTTTTGTGTTATTATGTTAGCATTAATGATCTTTTTGTACCGGTAAGTGTTGTTGTGTGTTTCTAATGTGTAATAGAATTAGGCTGGTAATGGCAACTTTTTTGAATTATTATTCGACGCGATCCAACTAACGCTAGTAGTATATCCAAAGAAGGGTAAAGGACTCACTGGCCCAACTGGTGTCCACGGGAAGGTAATTTGCACACTTCCCACCCCCTAATAAACCCCTTCCCTTCAACTCCCTGACTAGACTGTAGGCACCTGGAAGCCAGCCTGAATGAGTTTTCAAAATTTAAAGAAACGCGGAATTTACGTATAGTTAGTGTATAGTCAGTCAAGAGTACTGCAGAAGATGCCTTGCTGAGGGATTTTCCGGACCCCGTCAGCAACACAGTGATGTTTTGTTACCAGGTCTACTGAACGAGAGTTTATTGTAGAAAATATATAAATAAATATATCAATAAATGTTTGGCTGAGGTGCCAATTCTGTTTTTTTATTTCATTTCTTGTACGATGGGTCTACCCCGCAACCAGGGGTAGACGAGGCGAATTTAACGCACGCTCAATTAAGAACCAAGCGGTGGCCGTAGCATTAGTTTTAGTCAAAGGTTGTGAGTAGTTTTAAGATTTTGGGTCCAAGCGACAAACTCCCACAGAGGTGAAGTAAGATTTTACATAATAATGTAAAGAAAATCCCCCGTGCCTGTTGAGTAAGTCTCAGGACGGTTTGTGGATATTGATGCGACGAAGTGTTAGCGTTTACAGTATAACGGCTCCCAAGCATTGCTAGGGCACGGGTCTTATGATGTCTGAGCTTCTAGTGGTGGGCGGGCTATCCACCCCCAAAGTTTGTTGATGTTTAATTACTAACCACGGAGCAACTTTTTTTTATTTTTTTACATCATACATGTGTTTGCGGATATACTGGTGTATATTTAGGTTGTAAGCCGCACCTCAGTCCCAACGTAGAATTATGATACATATTGTCATGTACTGCGTTCTCCATTTTATTAATATGAGTTTCATTGTGGTAGTAGTACTGGGTAGTCGTGGACTTTAGTTGAGAACATAAGATTGTAACCTTACGACTGAAGAGTGATAAGTGTTGTTGTGAATATAAAGTATTGTGGGAGACAGATGGACCAGCCACACCGTAGGGGTGACAGCGTGACAACCGGCCCCAAGTGAAAGCTTGTGCGGCTTCACCAGAGCGAGCGAGTAGCGTTCCAAATTAATATCTTTACACCGAAAATAATTGTTTTGTACTCATCCGGCCTCATTCGCAAAGTTCGGTGTGGAGTGAACTAGTATCTGAAACCAATCAAAACCCAACCTCATAAATTCAATGGCGGGTCTACTAGTCTGTATACGTTTGCTGAACTGCCACCGAGATTAGTGGCAGTGCGCACTACCATATAAATTATGTTCATGGGGATTCTGTTTTTTTTCTTTTCGAAAAGGGGTATCGGAGCTGAACATCAGCTCCTTGACACACTAAAGGGGTATAGAATGCGGGAATGACAACTCGTACTGTTTGGAGAAGGCTATCACGCTTGCCCTCGCGGAGGTGGAGCGAGTGGAAGGGGGGAACGACTGGATTTTGGCACCAGCCCCCCCGACTCGGGAAGGGGAACACCTGGATTCGGCCCCAGCCCCTTCCCCTCTCTGTGACTGCCACGATGCGGCTGGAGGTGCAGCTGGCGCTGATGACGGACCATCATCCCAATCATAGGGGATTTGGCCGCAGTCCTTTCCCCCGCAGTCGCCGCAGTGCGCGCTGCCAGGTTCTTCCATTTTGTTAGCATTGATTCCTAGGTAGATGTCACCAGGAGACATCCTGGGTTGTCCTTCAGTAACGTGTGCAGGGGACTTTGCCCTCCTTCCTTTTTGTTTTCTTGCCTCTGGCAACTTTTTCTTCTTCCCCAGAGGAGTACCTCAGTGCTCTCGGCAGGTTATTCTTTAGTAATCTATGGCCTCTGTGAAGGCTATACCTGGAGGTGGTGGAACGGTTCAGCAATCTTTTGTCCTATTATAGGTATGATTATGTGTTGCTCTAGTAACTTGACGAGCCAGTATGGGATTAGTAATTTCAGGCACTGTAGTTTGAAATTAATAGTAGTCTAATTAGTAGTAGATTTTCTTTTCAACCTTTTCTTTTGTGTTTTTCTTTGCAGTTCGCCCATAAGAACATGTGTACTTATGGTGATTACCTTCAGTAATTCTTGGTTTGTATTTCTTTTTGAAGAAAATAATCCGTGTTTGTTTGTTGTGGGTGATTTAATAACCGCCTGCAGACGTTTTGAATCGTCTTCGGAGTCTTTGTAAAGGTAGAGACACACGCGGACCGGCAACAATTTGAGTTTTTCTTTTTCCTTTTCTTGTCATAAAAAAAATAATAATAATAACAAATTCTTCATTAAATTCGGCAGGAAGAATTGAGGTTAGCTGTCTGGGGTCAAAAGCCCATCGATCCACGAATAGCCAACCATAGACAGATGTGTACCCTTAAGAAGCTGTGAGAAGTTAGGCAATCTGCTGTTACCTCATGCTGGGGGCAGCATGGTCTAAGGGTGAGGGGGTGTGACGGCCCAAAATCCCTAGACTGTTAAAAACCATTATTACGACACTGTAATTAAATAATTACAGTTTACCGTTCCTAATAATTAAATTCATACCGTCACTAAAATCTATAATTAGAAAGAGGAACGGCGCTCTTAACTTTATTTCCATTAACTCATTTATTATTCCATTCCGAAGAGTTGGCTAGTATAAAATATAAAATCAACATCCAGAAGCCAGAATATTTCATCCCGAGCTAACTTCAATTCGACCACACCTTGGCACCAGATCGGCCGAGGCGACGACCAAGGAATGTATGGCGTCAGCATTTCAAATCTCAACGCCGGCCTAAGAGTACGTTCTCAGTGCCTCTTAGTTTGAGTAATGATAGCTTAAATCGTTTGGCTGCAGCACTACACGGGAGAGACGCGCCACTATTCCCGTGATGTCACGTGCCAAGGCCGCTGCTGATTGGCTGAGGAGGTTTGAACATTGGAGGAGAAGACGGGAGCCTCGCCCGAGTCGCTGAGTTGTTGATGATTAATTAGGACGCGTCGTGTCTGTCTCTCCCTGTTCATTTTATTAATTGGCGTTTTCCAAATTTTAATTGTTAACTTTTAATAATTTAACTTAATGTTAAACTGCCATCTTTTGTAAATTGAATTCTTATGTGTTGAATAAAAGTATGTTTATCGGAGAAGTGTTTTTGATTTACTAAAAAGGACCTCGTGGTTCGGGGGAAGTTACAATTTTACTTTGTGCTACGATATCAGATTTTACTCTAATAAACCATTACATTAAACTCACTTTTTCACCTCGATAAAACATATACATATAACAGGTTATGTATTAAGTGTTCAATTTAACGCAGTGATAAACAAAATGCAGCAACAATCTGAAACACACCGAAACCAAACTTTATGATACGATATATACGATATTCTCATTTGGATATTCTACCTTACAAAACATGTTATTATGTACAGCTACTGGAAAGCAAAGTGGAGCCAGGTGGAACACCCCTCCTAAAAATGTGGGGCTGGGAAGCAAACTACGGAATATATTGTAAAAACTGTGGAGGTTTAGTGAATCTTCCTCGTTCTACAGACATTGTGGCCATAAATGGCAATATAGTTTAAATTTGGCTTTGTTGCTATAGTTTAATATTTCGCTTTACCTCCTGCAAAAAAATCTCCGTGGCTTAGAATTCATCTTATTTTCATCCCGTGATGCTAGCAAAGTACTTCACCATCTATCTACTATCTACTTCATTTAAATCTTCAAATTATTACTTATAAATCGAATTGAAGAACCTTATGATATACGCACACATATGTTTACACTAAAAACGCTCATACAAAATTTATTTTCGCACCATACAATAAATTTTAAATCAAAAGAGTCTTAATCACCGGAAGTTGATGGATTCGATTTCATATCAATGCTAACTTTGTGTCTCCGTCCCTCCTCACCCGATAGTCACATACATAATGTTGTTTTGAAATTAAAGGTTTCGCCGTCCTCTAGTGAAATTAAATTTAGAATTTAGAATTATTTTTCAGAAAAGCTGTATAGTAATAAAATGCAAAGATAAATAAATTATTGTAAATTCATAATACCCAAATTAAGGAAATCAAAAATTTAATTCCCTTGAGAATCAGTAATCTTTATAATGCCAGTTAACACCTAAAAAAAGGTTTTGTGACGATCGGGTGGGGAGTAACGAAGGCACTAAGTTAATATCGGCCTTATGGAACACAACTTCAAGATGGCGTCTGGCAACTTCCGGTGATGAAGACTCTTGGTAACATTCCTAGATCCTGGACGACAACGGGGGCTCAGTGGAGACCGGGGTTATGGGCAGTATTTGGATTAAGACAGTAGCCACCAAGGGCTACTGGCGGAGAGACGATATCAACCGCGACTTCCTGGACAGTGAAGGTTTCTACAACTCCGGTGACGCCGGCTGCTTCGACGGCGAGGGCAACCTCTATTTGAGGGGGAGAGTCTGTGACCTTATTGACTTCAGAGGGATCAAGGTATGTTGTAAATCATTATTTACTCAAGCGACCCCCAAAGAACATAAAAGCCAGTCTGTTCATATGTTAAGAGAAAGCTGAAATATCTGGCTAGAAATTAACTGATATTTTCCGTAGTTAGTGGTACGCCGGAGGTTTTATTCATTATTACAGTCTTTGTTAATTACTTGTTTACTTGTTCAGTTTCCATCGTCTCATGATGTTTTACAACTTAGCATTTCCTTTATAATATATGCTACAGAAAACAAGTAATTAACAAAACTGTAACAATTAATAAAACCTCTGTATCACTAACTACGAAAAATATCAGTTAATTTCTATCCAGGCATTTCCAGGCAGTTTTCTCTTTGGGGGTCGGACATTTGAATAAAAAGATGATAGAAAATTAACCATCAGGAGCTTTAGCAGCGACGACTCCGCGCAGTATAAATATTTGGTGGGGAATTGGCACAGCCCCCCCAGCCACCCACCCCACAGCCGTGAGTACTTCACCAAGGAGCCACGCCCTCGTTCCCACGCCTAACATAACAACACCAGTTCTGCCAACTTCCAGCATCCAGCGTAAAATTGAGACACTCAGAAAATATCGTAGTAGTGTTACTTTAGGAGTTTCAGCTGATTTTATTGACAGCTTCCGGTCACGTGACTTTAGTGACGTAACAATGACGTATTTGGCGACGTATTAGTGACGTCATGGATGTTTGGAGTAGGTCAAGGTCGTCTGAAGGAGTTTCTAAAAAAATATCTTGCACAAGTTTGATTCGATAGTTTTCGTTCGATTTATTTATCGAATGATTTCTGTGCAAGATTTCTAACTTTTATTTTTATTTCTTTATTTACATTAATACACATCGAATAAAAAAACATGTGCAAGATAGTAGACTTAATTCTAACTATTTCTTTATTTACATTAATGTACACATAGGCAATGATTGTCAGAGAACCGTCGATTCTGCGGTGGCCGTTGCTTTTGTAGATGAGTAGGGTTCACATTCTCCACAATAATACTTCATTCTAGGCGCGGGTGGAAGTGATGTTGGTTGCCACGATGAAGTCTCCGATTCCGTAGAGCTGCCGACATTGAACGAGGCAAGAGGTTCATACTCTTCAAAATTATATCTATTCAGCTGTGTCGGTGGAAGTGTGGTTGCGGATGTTCTCCAGTGTTCTTGAGCTAAAGTGTTTGTTGCAGAAATATCCAATGTTACTTTGTAGCCGTTTACAATCAAAACTTTTAAGTTATCGGAAAGAAGTTGCAAATATGAACTGTAGAAAGATGAACAGTATTGTAGTGGACACATTTAATACACATTTAATTTTGAGAGCCATGATGTTACCTCGTGTATGGCTACTCGCGGAGTGAGCTTCCCATCTCCTCGCCTTCGTTTTATACGCACCCCCTCCACTTTTTTCACATCTATGATATTGATTTTGTATAATTCATGTTCACTTGGCTCTAACCAAGTTTCAACTATAGAGTAATATATAGCATTTATCGAGTTGTGAATCTGCGATAACAGCATTTAAAATACTAATTTCTTCTTCGGCTTTATTTAGCTCCTTAACCAAGATTTGGGTTTGAAAATCAAGGGTTTTCGCACAAGTATGGAGACTTTCTTGAACATATATCTGTTTTATAAGACTATCGTTAAGTTGAGTAACATTCATAAATTGGTTCTTCAAACTTGAATTTTCTTTTCTTAGTTCATTTAACAAAGTTTGGTCTGTTTTCTCAAGCTCATCTAGTCTGACAGCTGAAATCAGCATAGTTTGCTACCTTGGCTAGATTAGGTCCAATATTACCAAATTTAAGATTAGGTCTCTTCATAAGCTCTATTTCTGATAGCGCACCTTCCCCAATTTTAATTTTTGATGTACAGTACTTATTGATATTTGTAGTGTACTATGATTGGGTCTATTTCTTAGTGGATAGTTGCATGTCACTTTCCTACCACTTAATGACTTCTCCGGTACCTCATTTTTATTCATTTTTATAATTCTTGAATCAATGTAACAAGAGCTATAGTATACTCTTACTCTAAAAACCAAGCAAAATCTATATGAGAAAAACGTGTTGCATAGTCAGAACTGAGGTTATCCTACATTCTCACAATTAAACTATTTCGCGGAAAGAAACTACACTAAACTTTATGGATAAATGTACGAAGGCGTGTTAATAATCATTAAAAAATCATTTCATTACTTTTATAAAGACACTAATGAGTAAAACTGATTTATAAATTTACGAGAGAAGGTTTAGCAAAATGCTCGAAAACGTTGAGTGAAGAGTAAAAATATTTGTTTATAATTAATACTAAAACATTCTGCTTTTGGAATTAGGTACAATAAAACATTAACGATAAACATTTTTTGCATGGCCTTCAACCTTGAGCAATTCCCTTTCGGAAGGGCAAACGAGTTCTATTCGAATATGTAGCTTCACATGATTGCACGTCTACTCAAATTTTATATCACACTGTTGCTGTAATTTGAAGGCAAACACGTTTTTAAAGTTTGAGATTGACTTGAAAAAATAAAGCTGTTCGGCCAGCTTACATTTATGATTTCCTCCTGGGTAACATATCAGGAAATATAACTGGTTGATTAAAACTGGGAACAATCAACGAGGTCTTGGAATTTTACTGGCCCTGGATAACGCCAGTAAAAATAAAAGGAGATACTATAATAAGTTACTTAATACGTAATATTTCACCTAGTATTTCAGTGGCAATGAAAAGTGATATACCGATCGAATATGATTAAATTTCGAATTAAATATTAGAGCACCTCATCAGTAATATGAATCAATACTACAATAAAAGAAAATCAACATGCAAAGGAACTGGGTCTATTGCACATAATATCAATGGACCATCGAATCTTAAATCAAAATACGTTTCGGTTCGATGTACCATCGCCATATTGCGATCTAAAATATTATTTAATAAAGACTTGGCTCTATGGGATATCGATACAATTAAAAATTAGAAATGAATTGTTAAAGTTTGGTCCGATGGCCCATCAAACCTGTTATTTTGTTTTTATAGATTTAAGCAAGATGGTTCGATGGCCCATCGAACCTACAAAAAATAAATTAAACATTTAAGTAAAGGTTGTATTACACATCATATCGATGGACCATCGACCCGATCTTATTTAATAAATATCAGAGGGTCTATGGCCCATCAATCTGATGTGTATTAGAACCTTTATTTCAACAGTTTTTAAATAAAAATAATGACTCTATTGCACATCAGATCAATGGACCATCGACCCTCTAAGATTTATAAAATAAGAACCGTTCGATGGTCCATCTATTTGAATCTATTTGAAGAATGGTTTATGGACCATCTATTTGATGTGCAATCGGCCCTTTACGTTATATTATAACGTTTTTAAACGCATGGTTCGATTACACATCATATAGATGGTCCATCGACCTCCAAACAAAAAATATTTAAATTAAGGTTTTAAAGGGTCGATGGACCATCTATTTGATGTATACTCGACCCTTTACTTATTTCTTTAATATAATTTTAACATTTTTAATTTTGAGGCCGATGGTAAATCGAGCCTTATTTTATTTTATTAGAAAATATGCAAACTAGGTCGATGGTCCATCGACCCCTTTTATAAATAAAACTAAATGTTTACAAACGGTTCAATGGGCCATATTAGATATTTAATATTTCTTTCAATAAATCAGAGGATCGACGGACCATCTATATGATGTGTAATCGAGCTTCCCGCCATATTGATGTGATATAGACCAGTTTTTAAAAATAATACTTTAGAGGTTCGATGGTACATCGGACCGAATTTGTATATTTTATAAAGTACTCATTTTGGGTCGACGGTCCATCGACCCAGATAATAAATATAAATTGCATTCACTTAAACGGTTCGATGGGCCATATACCCTCTTGTTTTTATTAAATTTTTACAAGAGGGTCGATGGGCCATCGATATGATGTGTAATAGAGCCGCTCCCCATGCGAAGGTGTGTTATAGCGAATTTCCCCTATAGGGAAGAAGCTATTACCCTAGTCGGCATGGTAAGACTTAAGCCCGAGACCATGATAAATTTTCGTTCTGAGGTCCCCAGACCCCAAAAACACCATTCGTTCGAAACTGTATATATATATATATATATATATATATATATATATATATATATATATATATATATGAGTGTGTGTGTGTGTGTGTGTGTGTGTGTGTGTGTGGGTGTGTGTCCGTGAGCACGATAACACTCGTAAAAATTATCCGATTTTGATGAAATTTGGTATAAACGTGTAAAGCAACATTTATGAGTTAAGTTCGAAAACCAGCCAGATCGCTCCATCAGAAGGATTATTTTGGTTTTGTACCCCAAAAATGTTTTTTTTTTTTAATTTTTTACATATATTTTTAAAATTGCTGTTACCATTGGATTCAGCTGAAAAATATACACAATTTGGTATTTTGATCATTCCTCTACGTCAATTGGTTACCGAGATATTGAAAGTGCTAAACACAGTACGTTGTCTAATGTTATTCTTATGGAGGAAAAGACAAATTTTATATCTCGCTTATTTATGAACGAATACTGACGAAACTTGCTATACGGCTTCATCTGGTTGTGGTCCATTGATATTTGCTCAAAAAACAATGTTTTGCCAAAGGCTCCCGTAGCAGCAAACCTGCGTACTCAGCCCCATGTTATTCTTATGGAAAATAATTAAATGTTATGTCTCCCTTAATTATGAACATAAAGAATACAAATTGGTATATGACTTCACCTAGTTGAGTTATATTGATATTAGCATAAACACCCTTTTTTGTGTTCCTTGATGCAGCAAACCTGCGTACTCAGCCCCAATGTTATTCTTATGGAGAATAATTACAATTGTATATATCGCTTATTTGTGAATATATTTTTATGAAACTTGGTAAGTAGCTTTATGTAGTATTAAGACATTTATATCTCCAATGTAAATTCGCTGAGTATGCAGGTTTGCCGCGACGGGGGTATTTTGTTTTCGATTCTTTGGGTAAAAGCTTCTTATTTTGTCCAGGGACGTCATAAATTAAAAGCAATTATTCCACGTTATTATACAGACAGATATGGTGTGTTTAAATTAACCTGATATTTCCCTCAACAGTTTGTGAGACAATTTAATATGAGAAATACATATGAGAAATGGCTTCAGATTCTCATAGGTTAATTTCTTCCTCTTAAAACAATAACAGAAAGACATTTAATTATCTTGTGATCGTTGATATAAATTCTATTCTATTAGTTTCAGTAAAGTATTCATGTGCATTACTAATTTAATTTTTAAGATTTGTTTTTATAATCATGAAATGTAATGTTGCTAGTATGATAAAGTAGGCTTGGCTGTGCTATGTTTTCGAACTGGTATGTTTTAACGTGGGCGGAGTGAATATTCGGAAGAAAAATATGAATGGATTATTTTTGTATAGCATTAGGGTTTTAAATATTTAAAAATTTAAAAGTGAGAATCTTATCCTGACAATAAATTGTTTTGCAGGATTTATTCCTTTTCAGTTTAAAAATAAGCATAAGTTTTTTTTATACTACGAATAATACAGATTTAACTAGGCATCTGCTCAATCAGTATCCTTCAACTATCCACGATTTTCCAATAAACACTTAAATTTAACATTTGAGAATAAAATGTAATTGCAATTCCCACCATGCTCACCAAAATTCAATCACCTTGTAAAACGCTTGTGATAACAAGAGCTTTCACTGATTTACTTTTCATCATATCATTGATTTACAAATTCCGTAGCAACCTAAGATTAGTTAATTTATTTTTCAAAAATAAGATAAATTAGATGTACATTGCTTGTCTTGTAACAAAAATTAAAGTGTTCCAATTGAAATATCTGCCGATTGTAAATGCAGTTATGCATTTTTTGACGATTTGGTTTTAAATGTTGGATCAATGCATCTCACATTTTTTTCTCCTGATAATTTCGATAATGCTAAAATCAGCTGGCAAGGGAGCTGACTAGTAGAGGGTTTAGTGAGTTTAAAAAATATGAATATACCGTTCAGGGCTCAGGGTAGAAGTGACCTGCTTGTTCGGAATCACATGTTTTCAGCAAATATGGCTTTTAAGGGGATCTCGCTAGGAAGATGACTTATGGCCTGAAGTTGGCTTGAATAAAACTAAGCTTGTGTAGTAGCAAGACCCAAAACACGTTAGAGAATACTACTTAATTGTGATCAGTTAAAAATGTGATTCTAACAAAAATAGTAATGAATTTATAATTTTTATCGATTTGAAATAATGGGAATTGAACTTATGACAAGATTGAAACCAATTTTTTTTACTAAAATAAGAGATAAGATTTGTTACGTGAATCATCATCAGTTTTAAATTAATGTAGAAATTTAGTTGAGTACTATTTTCTCACAATATACACACGCATGGTGTAGGGTACTTAGCGATGTTAATAATACTATTAACATCTCTTAGGGTACTCGATACTGTTAGGGATCAACTAGTTTTAAACCAACATTATATCGCTATAATGAAAACATTTCGAGAAACCTTGCAAAACAAATCTGGTCGGTGATGCATTTTCTTAGCAGCTTTATATTTTCCAGTATAATACTGGGTTCAACAAACGAGAATAACGCGTGAATCTGCATTAATCTTAGTCCTAGAGACGTGCGTGACAACAATCCATCAGATGCTGCTACCCACCTACTACCTGTTCCACCCAAGTCACTGTACTTGCGTGTATGCAGTTACTGTTATATCGCTGTGTATACCTCGAGGTTTTGGGGCTTCTCAGGTATATTTTCTTGAAACAACCCCTATACTCGTCATTTATACAACACCATTTTCCATAATTTCCAACAAGTCTAAGTTTTCTTATCTTATTATATAATTACAAATAATATTCCGGCTTATAGTGAGAAAGTACTCGTACATGTCAAACCTGCTTGATAGGACAATGGGATGGGTACTAAACTCGTTTCAAGTAAAATAATTCTCGTTTTGAATTGTTATTTAAAGTACTTTGCAAATGAAATTTAAAAATTTAACGTGTGTGTTTTAAATTTCACATCTGATGGGTTTGAAAATAAAATTTGGTATGTTAATACCATCCACTTTTGCCCGAATTCGGAAGGGATCTTTCGTTGAGTGTAATAACTTTACACTGGTATAATTCTATGAATAAACTTAATACTTAAAAAGTATTTATTAACTGATAAAATGTAAAGTATATAATTGGACAACTTTGGGTAAGTATATAGCAAATCAGTAAACAGTTCATTTGATTATGCATTGCCATGGGAAATAAGGTAGAAGGGGGCTTCAAAAACTGTTTTCGCCATCCATAATTTATGACCACAGCTCTTCTATGAGTTCCTTCTGTGAAGGCTCGGCTCATCCGCGGGTCGCAGACATGTTAAACTTAAGAAAAATACCGTGCATTCTGTGTTTGTCGTACGTGAACCCTATTTGATTTAGTTATTCCAGCATGGCGACTGATAAGCAGAGCTCGGGGAGGTTTATAGTGAATGAAATTGGAATAATGTCAGAGGGGAGACGACGTGAAGGGTCGCTTCGGGACCGTTATTGGCGGAGAGAGGAGGGCCATGATGAAATCACCTTGCGCGCAGCCGCTAACTGGGGAAGCCATCATCGTTGCCATGGAAATAGGAATTTATAGGGCCAGCTGGGATGCCTCCCCGGCTGTATCCTCAAGAATCGGCATTCTCCGCCGAACCTCGGGATTGCTCGGGTCAGTCCGGAATAGCCGGCGCTGGCGGTTGCTTACCCCTCCTGTTATTACCGTACAATCCTTCTCACGGTTTGCCTGGCGCGCCAGCTTGTGTGCACTTAAAAATGCACAATTTAAACCTAAATCAACTGTAGCATTCCTTTCTCCTTAGGAATAAATACTTCCGGAGTGTCTCAACCGACCTGCGTACTCCGCGAAATTTATACAAAGTTTTATCAAACTCAAAAGGAATATAAGAAGGGGGAAAATTGGAATCGGTATTGTATTTTGTTTAACACTATAAGTACTATTACAGTATAGACAAGCAGCAGTATTCAACTGAAAAGTTATTGGTTGTGATAAAAAATTGGAAGGTAACTAATTGGCTAAAAAAATGGTTTACTGGAATATATGATAAACATATTATATCGTCACACACCAAGTTGTACGTTGTGCTATAATGTAAGCTAAAATTGTATTAAATTTTACTTACTATCCAATAAAATATATCGGTTAGTGTGGTTTTGACGTGAACTTATGTTACTTCACTTATCATATAAGATTTGCAATACACTGTTATATAAGTACAAAAAGTATTCTTACGATAACTCATAATTAATGACCTACTGCAAGTAATATCAAATAAGGCTCTAAAATTATAAAAAAGTAAAACGGCGATACTAGTTGTATTTTTTGTTTGCTTCCCCAGTAGTTGGGCCTAGTGCCTGTTGGGGCAGCATTTGCACAAATGTTTAAACCAGCAAAATAGCACCTGCGGTTCGAGTGTAAATCTTTTTTGCGATTTTATTTATATTATTGTTGTACGTCAAGATAAAATAACGTTATGTATACTTTGTTTGCACTGGTTGTTTAAAATGTTATTTTCTGCAATAAATAATTTATTGTTTTAAACGTCTGCATACATTTTGTCAAAGCGTTGGAAATTTGTTGTTCCTAATTTGGTTTTGTTAACTAAAATTAATGATTATAAACCTGGAGCAAACAATAAAGTTATAAATTTCTTAACCCCATGAAAGAGAATGTTGGAGATGAATATGAGAGGTGTTAGTGATTATAACACCTGTTATTATATCAGTATTAAAAAAAAACTAGTTATTTGGTGTGCACCTGTTGTTTTAGCATGTACATGTAACTTTAGAAGCATTGTTAAGTATTTAAAATATATTCCAATATAATATAATTTTGGCTGCGATATATTTTAAAGAAATACTGTCAGAATTACATTGTCAATAAAAAACTTTACCGTATTTTGAAAAAAATATCTTTAACGGCAGATCATTCGTTTACCACGGAGGAAGGAACATCTGTGAGTTTACTCACAAAAAATGTGAGCTACATACAACATGATATTTAGAATAAATTAAAAACATAACATTCCTAACATATACAAATCAGCAGGGCCAAAACTTTCGAACAAGCTCTCAACTAGACAACTTCATCTTAATGAACTGTAAAGTAGAGTAAAAAAGTCTCAATAAGGCTTTCGTTTATATAAGCTTTATATTGATTATAAAGAGTTTTGGGAGATTAGTAATGGACAGTTAAATAACAATTGAAAATATCTAAATATTCACTTTTTTGGGCTAGATTTGTGATACTACTGATTGCATAACGAGTTGTATTTGTTGCGATGGTAAATATCTCGTAGCCTATCTTAATGTTGTAACTTTAAATGAGACATCGTGGAGACATTGTGTAGATGGGAACTTCATGCAGTGCCCAGTTACTAATAAGTGTAAATTGGCGCTATCTACTAAAATAGTAGTATACTAGTGGCTTATAGAGACTAAACAGCCTCTAGCCTACTGGTTAAGTGTGATCGAGTCTACTGTTTACTGGAAAATAGATCAATACTATGATTACGCTTCTCACTTGATTATACTGTATATAGTCTAAAATATATATTATAAATAATCACAGCTTAATATTAGAAACCTGAGTAACGACAGAAATTTACCTTTTATTTCTTATTAGTGAATTTCCTTAGGAAAGTGAACTATTAGCGTGACGCGCACGGTGAAACTTAAGCCCGGGACCACCATAGAAGTTCCTAACGTGACCCCCTGAACACGTTTTGGGGGGTCGTTCAAAATTTTATATATTTATGTGTGTGTGTGTGTGTGTTTGCACTCTAGCGTTCGAATGTTTTGTCCGATTTACTTCAAATTTGGTAGGGACGTTCCTTTCTATAATTAGTTTGACAAATTCGTTGGGCAAAACAATCGGAAAACTCTAAACCCTTTTTTTGGGGATTAATCTTTCAAATTTTGGGTTTTTGGGCCCAAAAAGGATCATAAAAGCCCCAGATTTAAAATCAATGTACGTAAAAAGATGGGAATTAGAGAGACAAAAGTTTTAAGCCCACTCTCGTCATTCTAGCATAAATATTTACCGAGTTATTGCAGAAAATGTGTATCGACTAAACACAGTACATTGTCTTATGGGGGTTTTACACTAGAAAAGCCTGTTAGCCCTTGTTAGAGTACTTTTATCATCCCCAGCAACCTCACGCCTACTTTCAAGCCTGTCTGGACCTTCTCTTAACCTTATAATGCGCAAAATTGTATTCCCAGCTTTGCAAGTAAATGAAACCAGGAGTATCAGAACAGCCAAAAAATCAAAGTTTTCAGATTTCAATAAAAATTGGACAAATGTATGTTTTTACACTTATTTTGAGTTTTACAAGTTTTTATGTGGAAATTCACTTCCCTCACGTCAGCGTGCTGCGTGCGAACTACTTTTTTCTTTACGCAATTATATTTTAAAAAGACAAAACCCAACAAATCCGCATCGAGCATTTTTACTGTAGAAGAATTTTGAATATCAATACCTACTCTAGGACATAATATTACTTGTGTTGAAATAATAATTAGTCCATTATTGTGATTATTCCAAAAATTAATATTAATTATAATTATGTATTTTTCATTTACATGTGTTAATTTCATTAGTATTGTGTCCATGTGTTAGCATTAAATGTCCGATGCTATTTATGAAAAACGCCTCTTCAAAACATAGAGTAGGTGTACATTTTCACACTTGTAAGCTTTTGTGGGTATGTAAGTGCTGAGAGATAAACATAATATTGATTATAAAATATTGATTATAACTTTTAGAAATTGCTTAACACAATACGTATGTTATTAAATACATGGGATCCGTTTCACAACGTCAAGGTCCACAACGTAAAGGTCCTATTTAAAATAATGCGTGGTTTCGGAACGTAAAGATGCATAACATCAAGTCTCAGTTATTTAAATTTAGAATAAGACTGTTTTCAAAACCTCCAGTTTCAAAACGTAAAGGTATTACTATAAAACAATTTAAAAACGGAAATGCTTCAAAACGTAAAGGTACAAAACGTCAAGGTAGTATTTGTTATAACCGTAAACGCTGCATTTAATTTCACTCCAAACCAAATCTGGATCCACTCCTTTCAAACTGCTTGTAAAAACAACTTTTTCACAACGCCATGGTACATACCATGAGTACAGGCAACCTCAAAAGCGTTCTCGGCTGCTGTGCGACTCTCAGTTGCTAGCTGTATCACGGATCAGACTGTACTTGACGTTCTGAAACTTTACGTTGTGTACTCCGCATCAGAATTAAAACATGGCTTACGACCGGTTTCAAATACTTTTTGCCTCCAATTTAACTGAAAGCGAGCGAGTTACTGACCTGGACGTTGTGAAAATTCACGGTTTGAAACTAGTGGTTTACATCTAATGAATTTACAGAACCTTTACATTTTGTTCCTTGACTTTCTGAAACAGCTTAATTAAAAACATTGTATGTAAGAACCTTGACGTTCTCCACCTGGAGGTTGAACATATTCTTTGAAATATGCTAATTTGAAGAAGTATATTCACAACCATCTTGCAGAAAATAAACTGTAATGAGTTACTGTACACTATAAAAAATAACTTGGAGTAAAATCTTTATAACTTCATTGTTTTGCTGATGTCTTTTTCCTAATATTCCTTACGCAAAAAATTGTGAACTTTTAGCGAATTTCCCCTATAGGGAAGAAGCTATTACCATAGTCGGTATGGTAAGACCTACGCCCAGGACCATGATAACATTTTTTTGAGGTCCCCAGATGTCAAAAACACCATTCGTTCAAAACTGTATATATATATATATATATATATATATATATATATATAAATATATAAATAAAACGAATATGTGTGTGTCCGTGAGCACGATAACTCTCGTAAAACTAATCCGATTTTGACGAAATTTGGTATAAACGTGTAAAGCAGCATTTTTCGAAAACCAGCCAGGTCGACCTATCCGAAGGGGTATTTTGGGGGGTTTTGTAACCCATAAATGGGTTTTTTGAGTTTTTTACATATATTTTTTTAAGTAAAACTTTAGTTTTTTCCATTGGAATCAGCTTAAAAAGACGCAAAATTTGGTGTTTTGATCATTTCTCTACGTCAAATGGTTACAGAGATATTTAAAGTGCTAAACACAGTACGTTGTCCTATGTTATTCTTATGGAGAATAAGAAAAACTGTATATCTCGCTTATTTATCAACTTATCCTGATGAAACTTGTTATATATTGCTTAATATCGTTTTGGTCTATTGATATTTGTAAAAAAAACGCATTTTTTGGCCCGTAGCAGCAAACCTGCGTACTCAGCTCCCATGTTATTCGTATGGAGAATAAGTATCGTGTTATCTCCCTTAATAATGAACATAAATTAATAAATTTGGTATGTGGCTTGAGTTATATTGATATTGTATAAAACCCCATGTTTTGTGTTCCTTTCTTCAGCAAACCTACAAACTCAGCCGCCATATTATTCTTATGGAGAATAATTGAAATGTCATAAATCGTTTATTTATGAATGTATGAGGCTTTATGTGGTATTAACATACATATATATGCATTGTAAATTCGCTGAGTACGCAGGTTTGCAGCTACGGGGTATTATATTATTTTATATGTATTGGTAGTCCGACTTGTAGGAATAAACCAACTAAACAATTATTTAACTAACAACATTTTGCATACACGTGCGAAAAACAGATAATTTTTAAATCTGACATTACATATCTTTTTAATGGAATCAAATATTAAAACTGTGACGGGTTATTCATTATAGAGCTGCTGAAGTTATTCAAAATTAACTTAAATGCTGCAATTCATGAATCGCAATGGGGTGTGACATTGTAAATGATTTAATGAGTCATCTGCTGCAGTAAAACTTGGAGTACATCGTAATTAAGTATTTTACAGCCCTGAGTGTCTTAAAAGACTGAAATATTTTTACTTTTATATTTACCTATTGTGAAAAATCTATGCAATACTTTAACTGCTGTAGCTACTTGGGTTAGTGCGGAGCTTAATGATACGTCATCGAATGCCTTTGCGTGTATAAGTACCAATAGATTTATTTTATAAATAGCTAACCAACATTTATTACAAGGGTTGTGAGAAGTTCCGTTGGATTGATCTTTTAAAAATTGTTCAGTATAGTACATAACATAAACAAATGAAACCATATGTAACGTTAAACGATTCTAGGGCAGTTTTTATTGTACTAGCAGGTTTAGCCTATGTTATGCCAGATAATGAATTGGTTGAATTTAATGTGTTTTAAATTTAATTACCTCGAAGCACGTGTATGATTGTGTATTCTATGTTGTCACTAACGGGTGTAACGGGCGTTGTAAAGTGACAAATATTCCAGATAGTTGCAAAGAATAGAAAATGAGGCATATTATGTTCTAATTTAATTTTAGTGTGTCATTTATTCTTCAGATGATTAAAAACTTATTAAAATGTCCTTCGTTAGTTCTCCTAATACAGTATGCGACCTATATTTTATGAATTGAAGCTCTAATATCAAGGATCTACAATAAATTATCTCGATCATCGTTTTAACTGAGATTCAAACAACTATGACAGTAAGGCACATGCCACTTATAGGTGGATTTACAAAACATAAAACAGTTTAAATAACCATCAGATCATATCGTCTTAACTCAGATATCATGTAGTGCAGTTGATAGTACAACGGCAAGGATTGGGGTGTATCTGATAACATATAAATATGTAAGCAGATATTCAGACGACGAATAAAGCCGGGAGTACTTGTTAAGTGATTAGTATTGATTAAAAAAAATACAAAAAGTAAACTCACATCTGAGTAGGGTATATTGGACATTTCTGGGGCAGGAGGGACAGGAGGGCCACCCCCCCCCCGAGCCCTCCCCCCCCCTCGCGAATTTTTTTTTTGCGAATTTTTTTTTTTGCGAATTTTTTTTTTGCGAATTTTTTATTTTTGCGAATATTAACCTAACCTAACCTAACCTAACCTAACCTAACCTAACCTAACCTAACCTAACGTAACCTAACCTAACGTAACCTAACCTAACCTAACGTAACCTAACCTAACCTAACCTAACATAACCTAACCTAACCTAACCTAACCTAACCTAACCTAACCTAACCTAACCTAACCTAACCTAACCTAACCTAACCTAACCTAACCTAACCTAACCTAACCTAACGTAACCTAACCTAACCTAACCCATCCTAACCTAACCTAACCTCGGATCAGATTTCTGATTGCAGATTCTTGTTCGTCTAGTCGAGCCGAGAAATTTGAGTACCCACAAAGTACATTTGGACGATGTAGGGGGGGGGGGGTGGGGGGGGGCTATCTCGGTTACCATAAGTCGGATTTGAATTCTAATTGCAGATTCTTGTTCGTCTAGTCAAGCCGAGAAATTTGCATACCCACAAAGTACATTTGGACGATGTAGGGGGGGGGGCTATCTCGGTTGCCATAAGTCGGATTTGAATTCTGATTGCAGATTCTTGTTCGTCTAGTCAAGCCGAGAAATTTGCATACCCACAAAGTACATTTGGACGATGTAGGGGGGGGGGCTATCTCGGTTGCCATAAGTCGGATTTGAATTCTGATTGCAGATTCTTGTTCGTCTAGTCAAGCCGAGAAATTTGCATACCCACAAAGTACATTTGGACGATGTAGGGGGGGGGCGGGCTACATCGGTTACCATAAGTCGGATTTGAATTCTGATTGCAGATTCTTGTTCGTCTAGTCGAGCCGAGTCATTTGAGTACCCACATCGTACACTTTGGATGATGTTTACAAAAAAGGGGCCCGCACCACACTTTTGACCTTTTTTTTTTGCATTTTTGGAATCTCCTCGTCAAGCCGAGTATTCTCAGTACCCACATGACATACTTTGGATAATTAATACAAGAGTTGAACAGGGTAACGCTACAACCAACAGAGCTAGCCCATCAGCGCTTGCGGTCAATTGAACTACCAGTGAATGCAAATTTTGAGGAGAATATAATTGCAATGCTTTGAACATATACTGCAAAGGGGGGTGTATCGATACACCCCCCTTCAAGTACTCTGCACCGAGGCAGCTGTTCGCACAACCGACTGACGCGTCCAGTCTACTGTCTGGGAATGCGGATGTTGTAATTTGATACCTCGACTGGAGGGTGCAGGTGTTCACACAAAAAACCGACAAGTTGAGACCTGTCTGGGAATGCGGATGTTGTAATTTGATACCTCGACTGGAGGGTGCAGGTGTTCACACAAAAAACCGACAAGTCGAGACCTGTCTGGGAATGCGGATGCTGTAATTTGATACCCCGACGGGAGGGCGACGCGACCCTTCCAGGAACCCATTATAGTCCGCCCGTATCGAATTCCGAGCAATAAATCACCAGTTGTCAAACACCCACAGTATCATTCTTGTTTTTGGCTTCAACAATTCCTGACGTATGGGGGAGCGAAAATCTCCCCCTAACCCATTATGTGTTAGGGGGAGCGAAAATCTCCCCCTAGTAATTAAATCAACAGAACACCAGTTGTCACGGTCTCATTCTTGTTCAAGTCTTCAACAATTCCTGACGTATGGGGGAGCAAAAATCTCCCCCCTAAGCCATTATGTGTTAGGGGGAGCAAAAATGTCCCCCTAAGCGGTGCGCGGGTCGCGACACGCCACAGTCTCTTGATAGACTTCTTCGAAGACGGCCGTCTACATTAATTCGATAACAATGTCGTTTATTCATCAGAAATCGTGTGAATGTGTGAAGACTGAACTGGACTTGTTTTCGTTACCGCCTACGCAGACCAGCATCGAGAGCGGTAAATGGGTTCAATACAAACCGATCTCATCGCTGACGGACGATTCGCCAATAGAGTTTGTAATACCCGGTCACGGTGACGAGTACACGGACCTGACACAAACGTTATTACACGTGAAAGCCGCTATTGTGAAACAGGACGACACTAAAGCGGACGGTGGGCAACCTGCTAAAGAGGTGGGCCCGGTGAACAATTGGCTCCACTCGATATTCAGTCAAGTGGATCTATATCTCAATCATAAACTGGTGTCACCACAAAACAACACGTACGCTTACCGTGCCTACTTGGAAAACCTATTGAACTACGGATGTAGTGCGAAGAATTCGCACCTGACTAGCGAGCTGTTTTTTGAAGATTCGGCCGGACTAATGGACGATTGTGACGAATTGAACGAGGGATTGAAAAAGCGTCGCGATCACACGAAAGAAAGCGATGTTTGCGATATGGTCGGTCGATTGCACATCGATCTGTGCAATCAGAACAAATTCATGTTGAACGGTGTCGAGATGCGATTGCAACTTAACAGATACAGAAACTCGTTTTGTATAATGTCCAAAACGCTAACTACCTACAAGGTGACAATTAAAGAGATTAGTCTTTTCGTACGTCGATGTAAGATCAATCCGAGCGTATTGTTGGCGCACAGCAAAACTCTCGAGACCGGCACGGCCAAGTATCCGATCACGCGTGTAGAAGTGAAATCCTTCACACTACCCTCCGGTATAATGAGTAAAGCTTTAGACAGCGCATTTCTCGGTCAGTTACCGAAACGTGTGATAATTGGACTGGTCAGTAATCTTGCGTTCAACGGAGATTTCAAGAAGAATCCCTACAACTTTCAACACTACGATATGAATTATCTCGCATTGTACGTGGACGGTGAACAAGTACCGGCCAAACCGTTACAGCCCGTTTACACATTGAACAGTGAGACATATATACTCTCTTATTACACATTGGTCACCGGCACTGGAATCCAGTTCTCCGACGCAGGTAATGAGATCAAGAGAGGTGACTATCCGTACGGTAATTGTCTTATGGCGTTCGACTTGACACCGGACATGTCCGCGGCTGAGTCGAGTCACTGGAATCTCCTGCGCAACGGTAATCTACGTATCGAAATCGGATTCTCCAAAGCGTTGTCCGAGACCGTCAACTGTATAGTGTACGCCGAACTGGACAACGTCATCGAGATCGATCGTCACCGTAACGTAACAGTTGACTTCAGCGGGTGAATAAAAGCGAACGCCAAACAGAAATATTGTCTGACAGCGAGTGCATACAGTTTACTTCAAGGGTGAGCAGACGCAACACCAGTCAGTAGTACGGTTGAAGTCGCACGGTAAGGACGTTAACATGGACGCTTACGCTTCTGCGGACGACTATATCAAATCGTTTATTCAGGAGATTGAGGTTATGAACAATAATGCTAGTGATCAGACGTTGGCATCACCTCAGTCGTCATTTGTAAAACCGACAACTGCCTGCAAGAGACGAAGGAGACCAACTCCCATCGAAGTGGAAACCAAGAAACCAGGATGGGTACCAAAACCAACAGATGATTGTCCCATAGTGTCATGGATGGACGATGGGAATACGTTTGCTGTTCAAAACCCGGGAAACAAAGGACAAATTTTATTGAAAATGGAAATGTACGATGGTACAGATATGGTGTTCATGTGTGGATTATTTTTGGACAAAGATGGTGAAATGCACCAAAATGTCAAACAAGTAGTTGATAAAGTGGAAAACATGTGGATCTATAAATCAACAGGAGTACCGAAAATTACAGGCTTAACTCAAACTGTTACACAACGCAGTGCAGTTTCGCAGCCAATGCCTAAGAAGCGAGCTGTGAGGAAGAAACAACGAGTGGCGCCGGCATTCAACTAGAGCATCCGCATTCCCAGACAGGTCTCAACTTGTCGGTTTTTTGTGTGAACACCTGCGCCCGACCCTTCGGACCACCCACGTAGAAGAAAATGGCGGCGAGGGTTTATAAGGCGGGGCCCCGCCCGATTGAGCATCATTCGCCACCAGACCACCACCTCACATAGACCTAATCCAACTACTACTACTAGAGATGTCGAGCAGCAGCACTTTCAAGCCAGAGTTTTCGATTTTGAACGGCACTGCAACAACCGCGGACCTGAGAGCTACCCTCAACAACTGCAAGTCTGACTCTCCGCTCTACACCAGGATAGCCGATCTCCGAGAGGAATGCGGCTATCTCATCACTGCGATGGAGCGAGCCACCACACCCTTTGGCGAGACAATCATCGTGATCCTGGAGGGGCAGGTCGGGGATGACTTCTTTCTGCGAGTCTACCTGCCTAGGCGCTTCAACGAGGTCCTGAGCAACACCGACATCGAGCGCTACAACAGCGGGTTTTGAGAACGCCTTCGCTTGGTGAAGCGCAGCCCGAGGGGTTCCAATAGCAGATTCACACCGTTGGAGTTTATGTAAAGCAAGACTTGAAGATTTTGTTAATACCTTTGTAAATTAGTTTTCGTAGTCAATACTTATAGTCACGTTCAGAACATAACAACTGTGTTATTTATTTCACTTAACCCCAAAAATGTCCTTTGGTAGTAAGTTTAAGAGTGTGAGTATGGTAACTGTGAGGTGTTTAGTAGCTCAGTAGTAATCATGGGCTTGATGTGGAAACATCCGTTCTCAGCCATTGTGGCGGGACCTTCGGGTTGTGGCAAGTCTCAGTTTGTGTCAAAGTTTATAAAACACATTACAGAAATGTGTGACACGCCATTTACCAGTATAAACTGGCATTATGGTAGTGGTGGTGGTGGTGGTGGTGACTCGAAAAATGTCAACATTAACCACATAGAAGGTCTACCAAACTTGGAGGATTTTTCTGGTAACGAGCCGATACTTGTGATTATAGACGATATGATGCGTGAGGCCGACAACCGTGTCGTGGATCTTTTCACAAAAGGTTGCCATCATCGCAACATTAGTGTGTTTTTCATTACACAAAATTTGTTTCATCAAGGACGCGGGCAGAGGGACATCTCACTGAATGCGCATTACATTGTGTGTTTTAAGAATCCTAGAGATAGAGTTCAGATTAGGTACTTGGCCAGACAAATATATCCAGACAGCCCGAAATTCATCGAGGAGGCGTACGCTGACGCTACTAGGAATCCACACGGCTACCTACTGATAGACTTGAAACAATCAACAGACGAAAATATGCGAATACGAAGTTGCATATTTCCAGACGATTCTACCAACTATGTGTACTTGCCAAAGAAAAGGTAATTTCGCCATCAGTAGTAATCATGTCGTGCTTGCGGAAGGACGCAGCTCTGCTTACGGCTTTCATACACGCAACACCCAAGGAGCGGAAGGCGCTGTTAAAGGTGTGTGACAAGAGCCGCATTCGCTCAGTGTGTGAGTGCGCATACAACGTGTTGCGAGGTAACGTTCCTCTGGCGAAGAAGAGTAAAAGTCAGCTAAGCAAACACAAGGCGACGCTACGTCGATTGGTGAAACGCGGCGAAGGCTGGTCAAAGAAACGAAAGTATCTCATACAAAAAGGCGGTGGAATCTTTATACCATTACTTTTGAGCGCAGTACTACAAGCAGCACTGAGTAGATAAAAATGGCTGGCATCAACAATTAGTTCTATTTGACACTGCCCAGCAACAGTTCGATGCAGTATTATCCGAAAAACACAGTTGCAAATTATATAACACATTTGCCGAGAGCTATTCAACTGGACGCTGGCGACTGGGAAATTGCACTTGTGGAAGCGCACTATCCAATGACATTTCTATCTGTCGGTAATGACGAAACAATTGACATTTGCATACAACCGCAAGAGGAAGCAAAAGTGAACATAGAAGCGTTGGCACGGGTTATGGACAGCACTGCCGATGTAACACCGGTAGTGTCTGCTACTCCAAAACAAAACCACAGAATTAAATTGAAGACTGGTGATTACGCAAATATTCAAGAATTGTGTGATCATATCAATTCACAAGAACTAGCGATTACTTTTGGTGTAAAGTTCACCGTTGAAAACTCATACAACAAATTCCTTGATGTATCGATGGGAACTGATGTTGGAGAAAATTACATTAAGTCCAACGTTAGCGATTCAATTGGGGTTCGATCCGAATGAATTGACGCTGGAAGGTGATGCAGTTAACAAAAGCATCCGTTCGCCCAACATTCGTCTTGGCTTACCGTCACACATGTACGTGTATTGTGATTTAGTCGAGCCGCAGATGGTCGGCGATACAGTCGCACCGTTATTGAAAATTGTCAATATATCCACGTCTACTTATGTATACGGATTGCATAAATCAACATCATTCATCGATCCGCACTATGTGCCTGTTATGAATAGATCTTTTGACAGTGTGGAAATTGACTTAAGAGATAACATTGGTAATCATTTGCCATTCCACTTTGGAACGTCGTGCGTGAAGTTACACTTTAGAAAAGTAGCTAGTCATTAGTGCAAATATGGAACATGCAAAGAAGATGGTAGTTGTGCCGCAAGAGTTGATTGATCGACTGCAATCAAATGCTACGGATAACAGACCGACTAATCTATCCAGTGAAAACAGCCTCGACGCGGAGATGCAACAAATATTGAATAACAAACGTAAGGACGATAGTGAAAAGTGGAAATTGTACAAACAAGCGTTACATCGCTTCTTGCATATTGCAGAGAATAGACGCCAACCGATTAGCATACCAATCGTGGAGACGGGTGGGATTGAACATAGTCAACGATCGCACCCCGCTGCGGAAGGTGGTCCAGTGGAAGAGATTGTGGAAACGTTTTCCAAAACTTACAGATCTGATGCCCGCAATCTTTTACGTTTCATGAAACGTGACGGCAGCTTAATCAGTTGGGACAGTGGCTATTCAGTGTACATCAACGGTGTAAAAATCCCAGACTCAAATCTAGTGGATATCTTAAATTGCATAGTAAAGGTGCGTATGCGTGATTACATACCGCCAGGATGGCGGGAAGTGCTCATCGCATTGAAAGCGATGAACGTTCCAAAGGACTATATGAATAATCTAAGAGCACTAAAGGAAATAAATGCCGAATATCGATCATCATTCACAGGAGGAGAAGGATCAGACGATGACGTGGAAGACACATCAACTGAATCAATACTGAGAACACCGCTAGTAAATCGACTACGATCGGCTAGAGGAAAACGTGTAACATCTACACCGACAGAGCAGTTTGATCTTCTAACTAGAAACAAGCCGTCGTCAAATTTGGACAAGTGGGAAACGTACACAGGATAGGTTTTCAGTATTATGGAGCGTTTGTATTACAATCCCATCGAACCTTCGTCGTATGGCGGTGTAGCTCCTTTAGCGCGAGCTGCAAAACCAGTTTCAAAACGCAAAGTGATTGAATGGTTACAAACACAGGACACTTACACATTGCACAAACCGGCACGCAAGCGTTTCCCGCGCAATCCTTACATAGTGTATGGTCCATTTGAATTGTGGCAAGCGGACTTGAACGATATGCGTGGTCTTAGTAAACGCAACGACGGCGTCAACTACCTACTGACTGTAATAGACGTGTTTAGCAAACACCTGTATGTGCGAACGTTGAGGCGGAAAGAAGGAGCTGAAGTGGCCAACGCTTTCGAGGAGATATTTGCCGAAGCGACCGACACACCTCACTGTTTACAAACTGACAAAGGTACTGAATTCACCGGTGCCAAGACGAAAAGGTTATTCAAACAATACGGAATCATCTATGTCACTACACAAAACCCAGATGTTAAAGCGGCCGTAGTGGAACGCGTGAATCGCACTTTGAAAACACGCATGTGGCGATATTTGACTTACAAAAACACATATCGTTACGTAGATGCGTTGGACAAACTGGTTAGTGCATACAACAACAGCGCTCACAAGAGTCTAGGCAATAGAATACGACCAGTCGATGTGACTGTCAACAATAAGCGAATAATGCATCAGGTATGGCGTCGCATGTTCGGTAAGATACCGCGTCGTGTTAAGGCAAAACTGAAAGTTGGCACCACAGTGCGCATATCTAAGGAGAAGGGCACATTCGCAAAAGGTTACGAGACTAATTGGAGTAAAGAAGTGTTTGTGGTGCGTCGTGTAAACACATTGATGCCTCTACCAATGTACACTTTGTCGGATCTCAACGGTGAACAAGTGACTGGTCAGTTTTACGAATACGAATTACAAAAAGTGACAATATACAACGACCATCTGTTCAAGATTGCTGAAATACTAGACGCTAAGGGTCGTGGTCGCAGTAAGCGTTATTTCGTCAAGTGGGCAGGTTACGGAGACGAGTTCAATTCTTGGGTAGGAGCGCAAGATTTGCAAAATGCCTAATAGCAACCAGTTCTATTTGACATTGCCCAGCAACAGCTCAAAGGATTATTTTCCAAAAAACACAGTGTCCAAGTACACTACACATCTGCCGAGACAAATTCGATTAGAAGGCGATGGCGAGTGGGAGATGGCTTTGGTCGAAGCGCATTATCCATGCTCCTTTATGACTGTGGACGATGAATCGTGTATTTGGCTCGACTATAAACTCGTTCTGCCGAGTATACCCGTCACACTCAGCGTCGAGCACATTATGCTAAAGATGAAACCCGGTTATTACAAGAACATAACCGATTTATTTAAAATGATCAATAAAGCGAAGGATGTAACCCAGTACTTGTACTTTGAGTATGACAAAGAGCAGGACAGAGTCAAGATCACGACAATGGTGGACGGTATAAGCAAAGTGCATTTCACCGAAGCGCTGTCTCTCCAGTTGGGTTTCAATCCGTACGAGAACGTTTTGACAAATGACCTCACAGCGATATGGCCACCAAATCTGACTATGGGACTGCCGACACACTTGTACGTGTATTGTGATCTGATTGAACCGCAGCTGATTGGCGACACTACAGCGCCACTTTTGAAGATTATCAACATTGACAGAGATAACTACACACACGGCGCGCATAAGACTGTGCATTTCATCAGTCCTCATTATGCACCAGTTATGAAAGGAACATTTGAAACGATCGATATTGACCTAAGGGATCACGCTAGTAAAAAAGCGTCATTCCTCTTTGGGACGTCGTACGTGAAGCTTCATTTCAAACGAGTAGCTCAGCAATTATGAATACAAACGATCCCTACTTGGCTTACTACCGTCGCCAACAATTGCAGCAGACCGGCGGCAGTATCGATAGGGTATTTCGCGGTGCACCCTACCAGCGCGGACATGGAATTGGCAGTTTCCTAGGTGGTATGTTCCGCACCATCACACCGCTACTCAAGTCGGGAGCCTCTGCTGTGGCCAAAGAGGCGTTGAAATCCGGTGTTGGATTCTTGGGCGACATGGCCATGCACCAGCGGGATCCCAAAGAAGCCGCTAGAGATCATTTCAGCCAGTTTACAGACTCGCTAAAACGCAGGGCGGACGGCAAACTTCAACGTGTGCTAAGTGGCGGCGGCGGCTCTCGCGCGAAACACCGTCGCGTAACGCGAAAGAATACCGCGAAACACCGACGCGCTACTCCTGCGCGAAAGACTAACGCGAGACTCTCGCGTAAGAGGAACGCGAAGCGCGCCATGTTCGGCGGCCGTCGTGTCACACCGCAGTCTTTGACGAAACTCCTTCGAGGAAGGTCGTCGTCGTCGTCATCCTAGAAGAAGGGCAAGAGCAGCAACAAGAAGAGAAGGACAGTTAGGAAGAAGACGAGGAAGACGAGGAAAGCAGTGAGGAGAACTTCCGTACGTGATATATTCAATTAACACACACGCTAGCAATGTCGTTTCTACATCAAAAGTCGTGTGAATGCGTCAAGACGGAATTGGACTTATTCTCCCTACCGCCGACGCAGACCAGTATCGAGAGCGGCAAATGGATTCAGTACAAACCAATCTCCACACTGACTGATGATTCGCCCATCGAGTTTGTTGTGCCCGGCAACGGCGAAGAATACACCGATCTTTCGCAAACAATGTTGGAAGTTACAGCGTCTATTGTCAAGTCGACAGGAGCGGCAATCGCAGATGCCGATGAATCGAACAAAATTGGCCCAGTCAACAATTGGCTGCACACGTTATTCAGTCAAGTCGATATGAGTATGAATCAGAAACTGGTCACACCACAAAACAACACTTATGCATATCGAGCGTATATTGAAACATTGCTGAATTACGGCTATGATGCTAGGAAATCACATTTAACATGTGGACTGTGGAACGCGGATGACGCCGGCTACATGGACAATACTCTGGACGATAACGATGGACTAAAGGCGAGACGAAAAATGACAAATAAAAGTCGTGAAATCGATATGCTCGGTCGCCTACATGTGGACATGTGTAATCAGAACAAGTTCCTGTTGAACGGTGTGGAACTGCGTTTTAAACTGATCCGATCAAAAGATTCCTTCTCCATTATGTCGGATGATGGTGACTACAAGGTGCACATTGTTGATGCGAATCTCTGGATACGAAGGTGTAAAGTTAGCCCCACTGTACTGTTGGCGCACAGCAAAACGCTTCAGACCGGCACAGCTAAATACCCAATCACCAGAGTGGAATTGAAAACATTCACACTACCGTTTGGAGTGAGGAGCAAAACTTTGGACAATGTGTTTCTAGGTCAAGTGCCGAAACGAATCATTGTCGGACTGGTCACCAACGCCGCTTATAATGGCGATTTAAAAAAGAATCCATTTAACTTTCAAAATTTCAAAACCAACTACTTCTCGCTGTACGTGGACGGTGAACAAGTGCCGTCCAAACCGCTACAACCACACTACGAAACCGGCAAGGGAAAATACGTGATGGCGTATCACAGTCTGTTTTCAGGCTCCGGCATACACTTTAGCGATGCTGGTAATCTCATAAATAGAGACGATTACGACGATGGATACTGTCTGATGGCATTCGATCTAACACCTGATATGTCAGCAAGCGACACAACTCATTGGAACCTAGTGCGCAACGGCAGTGTGCGTATGGAGATTGCTTTCGACACGGGGCTCACAGAGACTGTCAACTGTCTGGTATACGCAGAGTTTGACAACGTCATCGAAATCGATCGTCATCGCAACGTGTCTGCGGACTTTGGTGGTTAGATTGTCGGCAGCGGCGTCATCGTCCTCCTCCTCCTCAGTCTACAACCAACATTCGCACAAGATGGATCGTTTATGCAGAGTACCGCGTAAAAATTCCGCATCTCCAATTATTGTAGATTTTCAATGTTTCAAGGACAACGCAAATGACTACATTCTGAAGGAAGTGTGCGTCTTGGAACTGGTCAGTGGAACACTGCTAATGCATCATATCGCCAAATCACCATTCAGTCGAGATTTCCTATCACAAGAGAAACTACGTGAAAGCTATTGGCTCACAAAACACTGTCACGGATTAGAATGGGACCAAGGTGATATCTGGTATCATGTGCTAGAGGACGCATTACGTGCATGTATCGCCAAACGACCGATTGTCTACGTCAAAGGTGCTGAGAAAAAAGAGTTTGTACGATACAATTTCATCACGGATCACTGTACTACTAATGTCATGGATATCAACGATATTGGCTGCGGATCACTATCGTCAATCAACAGTCTACTATCAACAAACGCAGTGCGATGTCGCCACCACAGAACAGCTCACACACGATGCGCTCTAGCCAATTGCATCACATTACGCAGTTGGTTACATCTAAGTACAAATATCGCTGACGCTGATGATTACGCTGACGATGGTGAGAGTGATACCAGTTCCTGCTTTTGTTTTGCTACTAGCACTACTACTCCTACTACTGACTGTGGCGTCGACACAGTAGAATGAATACCTTAGAGATACAAAAGTGTATGGCTAAACTGCCCGTACAGAATGTTGGTGTCTACGCTGCGGATCAATTGCCCCATTACATCTCACCATCTACTGCTATGATTGTGAACACTGATCCACACAATGAAGACGGCACTCACTGGGTCGCTTTCTACCTTAACAAAGGAGGAGGAATAATTGAATTCTTTGACAGCTACGGTCAACCGCCACATCTTCAATTCTACCAAGGATTCCTGAGACGCAACGCTCGTCGCTACCTGTACAACGAACATCGCCTTCAAAGTGACAACACTCTGGTCTGCGGTCAATACTGCCTTGTATTCCTGTACTGCCGCACCCACTACGGCATGAAGATGAAGGACTTTGTGCAGCTCTTTGAACACTCTTCTGTCGGCCACAACGATGCACTGATCAGAAGACTCTTTGCACAAATGTATACCAATTGAGTTTTGAAATTTTGCATTTGTTTTTTATCAATAAACTAGTTGTGTACTCAGAATAAAAAAGAAACATTCTTATTATTTCCCATCCTCGCCTCCTTTACCCCAAAGTGGGGCAGATCTATCATACAATGACATTAGCAGGTGCATTCTAGTCTTCAACAATTCCTGACTTATGGGGGAGCGAAAATCTCCCCCCTAAGCCATTATGTGTTAGGGGGAGCGAAAATCTCCCCCCTGGTAATTAAATCAGTTGAACAACAGTTGTCAACCACAAATTGGGACATACCTATCATACAATGATTGTAAAGTAACATTCATATCTGAACCTGGTTTATATGAATTAACATATTCCTGAATAATTTTTTTTTTACTTTAGTATCTTAAGACTATTTGAGGGGAGAAAAAAAAGACAAATGTATATACGAACAATTTGGCTATTTATTTACACACCTTATATATATATTTCACATCGAGTATGTGCTCCTGAACATTTGTGTTTGGCTAGCAAAAACGAGACTCGACACAAACTAACGACTAGAACAAAAAGAAAAAAGGAGCACATTTCTAAGTTTTACGAGACTCGATACAAACTAATGACTATATTTTTCAAAATAATTTACAAGTCAAGTCAGGGTCTTTGGTAATATGACACAACCACTCAACGCTCCTCATCCTCCGCCTCTTCATCGTCTTGAGGGATGTCTTCGGGCTGAGGTGGAACGTCAACATGCCCCCAAGGCAGTGTATTTACACCGTCCGGAAGGATGTAGCGTTTGTCATCGTTACAGCTCAAGGATAGCTTGTCGACTTGAACTGTGAAGACGCGGTGGTTTCGGGACTGGAACCTGGTGTTGATGGTTCTCTTCAACACGCCGTTGAAGAGGCATTCCCGATAGTCGTCAGAGGTTAGATTGTGTTTTACAACACCTCTAGCGACTCCCTTGGCGCGCTTCACTGTCATGACCTGCAACTCGTCATCTTCGGTCCTCTCCTCGAACTCGACAATGTCCATGAAATAAAGTTTTGAGCGAAGACCGAGGTACTCGAGCAGCGGAAGACCGTTCGCTTCATCCTTGAACTTTCCGATGACTTTTGCGTTGACGGGGCTGTAGCAGGGATGGTTTCGGGGGTACGCACTGGTGTCAAAATCGTCCAGATGCTCCAACATGTCCTTATAAACATCTTCAGTCTGGATGTCGAACACGAAACTGTCAGTGTCCATGTAGTCAACCTTCAGTCGATCGCCGTAGCGGTTCTTCATCTTCCGAAGGAAGTCGTACATGAGCCACTTGCTCAGATCGAGGACACACATTCCGACGTAGAGCGGTTTGTCCAGGACTATATTGACTTTCGACATGTGTACAATGGCGACGTCCTCGTTGAAGTAGGTTCGGTCCAGGAAGTTTGACTTGGCCACGTACTTCCTGAACATCTCCGGCGTACACACCAGTTTAGCGTTCATTCGCTTGCGAACATTCTCGATCGTCTTGCCAAAGACCGCATTGTTCATAAGCTTGAAAAAGTCTTGTTCAAACTTGGTCGTGGCCTTCTTCCTCAGTTCGGTGTTCATTAGGATGTAGCTCTCTAACCACCGAGACTGACGGAACGAGATGACGCGATGCACGTTCACAAGCTCCAGTCCGTTTTCCAGCGCCTGTTGCAGGATTCTGTAATGACAGATGTAGTTCTTCTTGTCATCCAGAGTCGTAACGAGCTTCTTGAATTTCCCTCCTGGCGGACGTTTGGTCTCGCAGCAGTAGGGGAGATCCTTGTGAAGGTCGTGCAGGTGGGCGGGGTAGCGAAGGTCAACTTCCAAGACGTAGCCCGTGGGTCCTTCGGGGTCCAACGCTGCAATATCCAGGGACGAGATCTCCTCTCGGCTGAGCCATTGGAAGTGCCCCTGTGGAAGTCACTGGGACATGGCCCAACCGTAAAGGTTGTTGGCGTCCAAGTATAGCAGGTGATTCGTTGGCTCTTCAGGTCGTCGATCTTCAGGGCGACATCCATCATGGTTGGCCTTGGCGTGTCTGGTGATCGCCTGGGAAATACCTCCTCTGATGCCTTGCTCGAAGAAGAGGTACATATCAAAGTCCTGTATCGTATCAAGCTCCACTCGACAGGTCCTTAACATAACATCCCAGGCGTATGACGGTAGGGTGTAGTAGTGCGCAGGGTCTAGTTCGTATTCAGCCATCGACGTGTCCCTGAAGCGTTCAAAGACGTCAGTCAACAGCGCAATGTCACAGCGCAGGTACTTCTCGGCATAGTCCTTGAGGTTCCTACAACCGAAGGTTTCCCACACGTTGCGAGCATGCTCGTAGTCTGCATCCGTTATGTCCTCCAGGGTAAGGTCGTTGTGAAAATCTCGCTGCAGAGGCAGTTCCGTAGTATCTTCCAACACGGCGTTCGACGTTACAAAGTTGTACGGGAACACGCCTTTCCTACGGACTAGATCGAAGAGGTGGTCTTCGGGGAATCTCATCCTCGTCTCCAAGAGTTGAGCTGGTGGAAGTGCGGCTGCGAGGCTGGCGAGGCTCAAAGCCAGGAACCTGTAGGTGTCTAGGAACCTGACTCTGAATCCTGGCTGTCTTTTTCCACGCCCTTGCATCCCAACCGGTGCCGCCGCTCGGTCGAACAGGAACCGCTTCGTAAAAGCGATGTACCGCTCTTCCGTGTGAGCCAACACCTCAACATCACCAGGGTCGACCGCCAACTCCCGCACTATGAAGTGAGCGTCGTAGTTGGAGAGGTTGTGGAAGTAGCAGTTGACTACTCGCTGCTCCCTGTAGCGTAGGTTACATGATCTGTGCGCAGCGCCACGGAACTCGTAGGGCGGCGCGTGGTTGTGATCACGAACCTTTGGGTCTTCGCTTGAAAATGCCGATCCGCAGAGGTAGCAATTCGCTGTCGAGTTGTACTGCATCGTTTCGGCTGGGGTCAGGACAGGGCGCAGATTTCTTGCTTCGTACAGGAAGTTCCACAATCGCTCAACATCAGTTTTCAACATCTCCATAAATGTCTTTGACGCATCATCCCCGAAGTAGACTCGAGGCTCGAACTCCTCAAGTCCGTACGAGTCGATAATCTGGTACGCAAAGGCGTATGGGATGTGGATGTGGGTGGCTACTCCTCCGTGCGGTTCGTCGACTTGTTCATCCATCTCCGCGGTCGGCAGTAGAGCACACTCAAAGTCCGCGTAGATGGTGAAACGCTCGCGTCGGGTGAACTCTGGATGGCTGAATTTGATTTCTGTCTTTTTCGGCGTATCCATGCGAATAGGGGCTGAAGCGGAGCAGTATCGCCTGTGCTCCTCCAGACGCTGTGCACCCGTCAGACCGAGCTTGTTCGGACGGTTGTCAAAGTGCGCGAAGCACCGCTTACAGATGAATATCCTGCCCATATGTGCTGTGAGCTGTGGACGGATCAGTCGGCCAAGGTCTTTGATGTAGGCGTAGTGACTATCACCGTCCGTTGTCACGTACAAAATGTCGCAATGGTCTTCGCGCTCCTGCCTACAAATCTTCAAGGGAAACACGGTGTCCTGATACTTTGGTCGTCCGTCAGGTTCCTGACCCACGCACGTGTGATCAATACCATAGACGTTGATACTGATGTTGTTTGTCCGCTCAAACGCCTTGATACTCTTCAGAGCAACGGGGAATTGAAGGCCGGTCCAATCGTATCGGGCGATGATGTCGTCGGTGTACGATGCCGGTCTTTTAGGATTCTCTTGTACAAACTTTCCCAAGACCGCATACATAAAACACCGCTCATCGGCGTTCGATACGTTGACGACTGCTTTGGTGTTCTCCAGAGACGTAGGCAGTGGGAGCCAAGCTCGACCATCTTCACCTAGAGGAGTGTATTCGTTAATACCGACCTCCAAATCACGAACGCGAAGGTATGTCCACCCGGAGCCGATATGATCACACTCAGCCTTCTCTCTGATAAGCTTCGCAAAAGCTGTTGTGATGTACTGGTTCAGGTCCGAGGTCACCGTCAGCGGAGTCATCTTCGTCTTGAAGTTGCGCAGGCAGGTGTTGTTGTGCACATTTTTGAACTCACACTCCAGCTTCAAGTTGACCTTTATGCTGCGGTGTTTCGCCAAGGTGATCTCAAGCAACTCCGTAAGGCTCACAATCAACAACGCCATCACTTCTCCGATTGTGACGAGATTCTCCATCGGTCGCTGCAGACGGTAGGTTAGGAGGCGGTTGCGGAAACCCCGTTGAATGAGTGAGAATACGGGGCTTGACTGTCCTGCTCCAGTCATCTCAACATCATCGGGTTGTTGGTGTGTGCTCGTACCGGGTTGTGGCTCCGTGCTCGGACCTGGCTGGGGTTCATCCTGTTCCATGGCTGCTCGGTTCCGGATCAGGTCCTTCATGATCGGGCAAGAGATCCGCTCATGATGGTCCTTGTTGAACAGCTGGTTGAACTCCTGACCGCAGTATGCGCAAGGGAATCTTCGTTCTTGACCATTGCCGTGAAATTGCATGGTGTGTCGACGCAGGTTGTCTTCCCTCTTGAATTCGACGCCGCATGTGCCGCATATGAACCTGCGGACTCTGCCGTGTACCGAATCCACATGCCGACGCAGGTGTATTTCACGACGGAAACGGCGACCGCATTCATGGCAGGTGTGGTGGCCAGGACCCGGTCCTTCATCTGAAAATAAAAATAAAAAACAGATTAGGATAACTAAAGATACAAATTCCCCTCTCTCGAGAATCACATTTCAAAATGTAATTGTTAATTAAAAATATCAATTTTGAAACAGGGAATGTAATCTTCTGTACTGTTTGTCTACATTGATGAACCTGGGTTCAAAGCTAAGGATGTAGCTGCAATATTGAGCTGCGCCAACCCTAAAGAAGCATTATGTTTTAGGGGGAGCGAAAATCTCCCCCTAGCAATTAAATCAATAGTACACCAGTTGTCACGGTCTCATTCTTCTTCATGTACCTAGTTAAATAATTATAAAAAAGGTAATTAGTTTCAAGGGGAAAAAGTTATTTTAATGTGGATTCTCACCTTCAACGGAGTGTTGATTGACATCGGCAGTCGTCTGCGGAGCATCAATCACCTCCCGGGGTGGAATGACTCGGTGGTTCGCTTCCATGTGACGCTCTAAAGCTCCCCGGTCTACGAATGTGGCTCGACATGCAGCTTCTCCATCTGCAAACGCACAAAACGATTAGATTGTGAAGTATGTTTAACACCTACCTTTGTTTAGAGTACTTTCAAATTCTCAGTGCCCCCCCCCCACACACACACAAAATGGTCGGGGGGGGGGGGTTAAAATTTTGTTTATGTATGTAATGTAGTACTCTGATGACTTGACTTGATGGGGCGAGCAATAACATAAGGTATTAAAATTAAATTATATTGATATAGTCATGTAATTTTAAATTTAAAAAACAGAGTTCTCTATTCGCGCTAAATAGTTAAAGCCGTTAAATAAGAATAATTGTATCACTCTGCGGTTATATTGCATAACGTATTCCTATATTACTAACATTTAGGTCTGATTAAAACAATAATGCAACGCAAAAACGTACCTTGCTGCGTTGGTGTTGGTGGTGGTAGTTGTGGTCTCAAGCCGTGGAATCTGATGTGGTGTTGCACCAAATTGTTTCTACGCACATAAATACAACCACAAATGTTACAAACGTGTGTGGCGTTCATCTTTAATATGGATTATAAGTTTTAATAATCACAAACAATACAGCACAACACGAACGTTTTAAATAGTTCAAAGGTGCTTTACGCAAATCGCAAATCGCAAATGATGATAATCAGCAACTAACACAAATCGCGTAGAACGGAACAGGATCGGACTAACACGTCTTCACGCACTGAACTCTCGAACTGAACTGAAGGAGGGCTGGTGATGTGGGTGACTCTCCCCACTAATGGATTTCGGGGAAGGTCGGGGCAAAAACTCTCAACCGCTGTCTGGGGTAAAGACCACCCTGCTCTAATGGAATTCGACGCGGGTGGTCTATAATTATGGGTTCCTAGAAGGGTCAGCCGTCTTCCCGTCGAGGTATCAAATTACAGCATCCGCATTCCCAGACAGGTCTCGACTTGTCGGTTTTTTGTGTGAACACCTGCACCCTCCAGTCGAGGTATCAAATTACATCATCCGCATTCCCAGACAGTAGACTGGACGCGTCAGTCGGTTGTGCGAACAGCTGCCTCGGTGCAGAGTACTTGAAGGGGGGTGTATCGATACACCCCCCTTTGCAGTATATGTTCAAAGCATTGCAATTATATTCTCCTCAAAATTTGCATTCACTGGTAGTTCAATTGACCGCAAGCGCTGATGGGCTAGCTCTGTTGGTTGTAGCGTTACCCTGATCAACTCTTGTATTAATTATCCAAAGTATGTCATGTGGGTACTGAGAATACTCGGCTTGACGAGGAGAATCCAAAAATGCAAAAAAAAAGGTCAAAAGTGTGGTGCGGGCCCCTTTTTTGTAAACATCATCCAAAGTGTACGATGTGGGTACTCAAATGACTCGGCTCGACTAGACGAACAAGAATCTGCAATCAGAATTCAAATCCGACTTATGGTAACCGATGTAGCCCGCCCCCCCCTACATCGTCCAAATGTACTTTGTGGGTATGCAAATTTCTCGGCTTGACTAGACGAACAAGAATCTGCAATCAGAATTCAAATCCGACTTATGGCAACCGAGATAGCCCCCCCCCCCCTACATCGTCCAAATGTACTTTGTGGGTATGCAAATTTCTCGGCTTGACTAGACGAACAAGAATCTGCAATCAGAATTCAAATCCGACTTATGGCAACCGAGATAGCCCCCCCCCTACATCGTCCAAATGTACTTTGTGGGTATGCAAATTTCTCGGCTCGACTAGACGAACAAGAATCTGCAATCAGAATTCAAATCCGACTTATGGTAACCGAGATAGCCCCCCCCCCTACATCGTCCAAATGTACTTTGTGGGTACTCAAATTTCTCGGCTCGACTAGACGAACAAGAATCTGCAATCAGAAATCTGATCCGAGGTTAGGTTAGGTTAGGATGGGTTAGGTTAGGTTACGTTACGTTAGGTTAGGTTAGGTTAGGTTAGGTTAGGTTAGGTTAGGTTAGGTTAGGTTAGGTTAGGTTAGGTTAGGTTATGTTAGGTTAGGTTAGGTTAGGTTAGGTTAGGTTACGTTAGGTTAGGTTAGGTTACGTTAGGTTAGGTTACGTTAGGTTAGGTTAGGTTAGGTTAGGTTAGGTTAGGTTAGGTTAATATTCGCAAAAAAAAAAAATTCGCAAAAAAAAAATTCGCAAAAAAAAAAATTCGCGAGGGGGGGGGGCTCGGGGGGGGGGTGGCCCTCCTGTCCCTCCTGCCCCAGGAATGTCCAATATACCCTACTCATCTGATTAATACCCAGTTGCTATTAATTAGCTATTGCGTTTAAGTATATGTAATTTAAGTGGCATATCTTTAGATCTAACAATTGGATGTTTATTGTAAAACTTTTAAATCAGTTTGTTTACTCTTTAAAAATCTATGATGGATTAGCCTCTGGATCAAAAATAAGCAAAACAAAGGTTTATTTTACCTGTGCGTCAATTGTTCAAAAATTACTACAGCTGTTTCGTGTTCGTCAGGTTACGAACGTCAAAACTCACAGAAAGGATACAGAAAGGATGTGTGAGTTTTGACGTTCGTAACCTTTAAATTATTTTTGAACTACAAAGGATCAATTGACGCACAGGTAAAATAAAATTTTTTTATTAAGAATCTAAAAGTTGGCAAACTTTAATTTACTCGAATAGGAATCAATGGGCTATGAGTTTTATTTATAAAAAAACACATGCAAATTGTATGATCTTTTAGATCATTGGTTCTTTGCCTATCATGTTATAAGTAATTTTTCAATTTAGAATTTGATTCGACAGAACAAACGGGATTAAATGCATATCGAAATAAAACTTAAACGATGACATTTCTAAAAGGGATTTTTATATCTATGTTGATAAGAAGTGAAAACGTATTAAAACCATCAAGACTGACCTCATCGTGCGCAATATTGTGAGTGTATGCTGCACATCATCAATCTTCAAGGAAATATACGGCTGCAATGCGCTGCACTTTAAACATAAACCAAGATTAATTAACATTAAAAGTCTACCACTAACTTAACGATACCTGGGGGAAACTACTTGTGAACTATCCAGGAAATTATTTTACTACTTAGGCGGTGTGAGTTCAAAGACCGATTCAAAGACCGAGTTCAAATACATACATACCCATTGACCCTTTAGTAGGGCGGAAAACTGTTAAGCGAAAAATGTTCAAAGAAAAAATCGCAACATATAAGTATGAAGCATTCAATATTAACCTTCCCAATCTTTTTTTAGTGCGCTAATTGTTGGTTACCAAAACTTTCAGACAAAGATCAAATACAAAATATGAATAACTACCACACTACTGTATGAAGAACCTTGGATCACGTACCGCATCAGATCATCATAAACTACGAATAGGGAATCCAATCCCGGATGATATTTTCAATCCTGGGATTTCGGGATTACGTTGCAGGATCCCGGGATTAACATTAATTTGCGTTTAAATAACAGTGACGCATTTATTTCTTTTTTTTATGTTTAACGTTACTAAGTTATAACATTGTAATCTATCTAGGCAATTGTGCACACATTAGGAATCTATTTAATCAGATAGCTGCTACAAAAAATTATTTGTTACATTGTTTAGAATGTTAAGAAATTCATTTTTGTGTTACTATTGCCCAGGATCAATTTCTGAATATTTAAACGGTTTAAATTACCTTTTTCCGTCAGTGATCCTATTCGTTTTCGTTATAGGCACTCAACCGACCACGCCCCGTCGTCTTGATTAGTTTGGCCAAACGTTAATGGCAATTTGCAATTTTTAATTCTTTGATAAAAAAAATTATGCGTCCGTGTAATGTTTGTTTAATGCATTATGTTTTTAATATTCTACGATGTCTTGTGAGTGAATGACATACACAACTGTAGCCTGAAGATGAAGTTATAAACAACCTCAAAGGTAAAGTCAAATCCTCGAAACCGGTCGCCTATATTGAAGACGAAAAAGATCACTGACGGAAAAAGTAATTTAAACCATTTGTCAAAATGACCTATGCATGTAGTACAGAGTGTAGTTTTGAGTGTCAGACATTTTCCATGGTTAATTCTTGTACCACGAATACACCTTAGCCTTAAATACCCCCGTCGCAGCAAACCTGCGTACTCAGCGAATTTCCAATACAAAAGCGTGGGTAATATGGGTATCACTACTACGTAAAGCCACTTACCAAGTTTCACAAAAATCCATTCATTAATAAGTTATATATAGCATTTTATTTATTCTCCATAAGAATAACATTATAAATGAGTACGCAGGTTTGCTGCAACGAGGAAGATAAGTTAGGGTGTTTTTTTGCAATTATCAATATAACTCAACCAGGTGAAGCTACATACCAAGTTTTATTAATTTAGGTTCATAACTAAGGGAGATATAAAACTTTACTTATTCTCTTTATGAATAACATGGGGGCCGAGTATGCAGGTTTGCTGCTACCGGGAAAAATCAACAAAGAACTTTTTTTGTACTATTATCAATATACGACAACTAGTTGAAGCCACATACCAAGTTTCATCAATATACATACATAAATGATCGAAATATAACATTTTATTTATTATAAACATGTAATATGTATATATATATATTATATATATTTATAATATATATAATATATATATATATATATATTATTTTATTTTTTTATATTTATTATTATATATATGTTTGTACTCTAGCGGTCGCATTTTTTGTCCGATTTACTTCAAATTTGGTAGAGACGTTTCTTTCTGTAATCGGTTGGACAATTTCGTTGGGAAAAACAATCGGAAAACTCTAAACCCCTTTTTTGGGGGATTAATCTTTAAAATTTCGATTTTTTGGGCCCAAAAAGGGCCATAAAAGCCCCAGATGTAAATTCAATGCATGTAAAAAGATGGGAATTAGAGAGGCAAAAGTTGTAAGCCCTCTCTCATCATTCTAGCATAAATATTTACCGAGTTATTAAAGATAATATGTATCGACTAAACATGGGGGTTAAGTAGTCTTATAACGTTGTCTTATGGGGGTTTTACACTAGAAAAGACTTTTATTCCTTTGTTAGAGTACTTTTATTATCCCCAGCAACCTCACGCCTACTTTCAAGCCTGTCTGGACCTTCTCTTTAACCTTATTATGCACAAAATTGTATTCCCAGCTTTGCAAGTAAATGAAACCAGGACTATCAGAACAGCCAAAATTCAATGTTATCAGATTTCAATAAAAATTGGACAAATGTATGATCTTATACTGATTTTGAGTTTTAAAAGTTTATGTGGAAATTCACTTCCCTCACGCCAGCGTGCTGCGTGCGAACTCTTTTTTACCTAATGTCGCACGAATGTTTTTTTTAGGTCCATCTTCCAAGCATTGTAATGGTGCCGATTGAGGTTATATATTTACAATTTTATTCGATTCAGACGTATTTTTACAATGGAAAAATGATTTAAGGGAATCATTCTCTGTAACATTAATTATTAATGTACCTTATTATTCAAACCTTTCTTATTACCAGATTTTATTTTAAACATTTTAAAATATAATTTGTAAATGCATTCATACTGTTTTATATGTCATGCCTTTAAAATCATTGAGTATATTAATTTGCATCGTATTAATTTTTAAAAGAAATCTATTAAAAACTCTATTTGGAGCTTTCTTCGCCTCTAAGTGTTTGTACTAAAGTTAGTGAGTACTGTATTTTGCTCATACTTGTTTTCCGGTTAGTTCTTAAGATGTGGAAAATGTGGGAAGAGATGTACTAGATAAATTTGCGCTTCAATCCATAGGTGGGAGTTCGAAAACTAATGGGGCTGATTGAGGGAGGAAATGCAGGATATTCGAAGTTGGAAAAAGTTCTAAACAATGTTTTAAATCATCGTGAATAGGACTTATTGAATTATTGACGTTATTTTTAACCTTTTTAATTCCACATAGGAAGTTATAAGAGTGACGGCCGGTCAAAATTTGTATTAAATTGGAAATATTTTTATAAGAAATGTAGTTCTAGTAAGAATCCTTTTTAAGATTTTGTGTGCAGTAATGTACATATGTAGGTTTGCAGGTTGTCAAATGTACTTAAAGTATGCAAATATGACTCTTGTGGCCTCAAACAATTTGGGGAAAGTATTAAAAATAGCTTAAACCCATATAAAATATATGACCGAGTTGGAAATTGACGAATTTTAAAATTATCTTTATACCATTTATATTTTATTGTTTACTGTGAAACCTAAACGGTATTTATCTTCAATCCAGTAAGTATCGTGTTCGTAGTGTTCAATTAGGTTTTCAGGCAACGCATACTACTAAAATGTTTCTTCAAAGTAAAGAACAATCCAAGCCATCCTCGTATTCTCGAATTTAACGACTTTGTTGTAGAGACAGAATGGCATTTTGTATGACCAAAACTGTCAAACTTGTGCTGAATCAAAGGGAATTGAATAATCGTTTATGGTAACAAATAAAAACGTAGCTATAAACAAAAAATCCCCTCAAGGGTCATAAGGACCTGTGCTTACAGTAAATTTAAGTCCTAAATGCATCTGTGTAATAACTTTAAATTTGCTAAAAATATTTATACAAAACTATCAACTAGACCTATATTTTATCTCTTAACCATAAAATCATCATTTATACATGATTAAATGTTTATAAGTGATTTATATATGTATACATCTTTTACGTTATTGCATCAAGAATATCATATTTTTTAAATAGTGTAATAGAAGTGATCTAAAATATATAAAATTACACAGGTGTTTAAGAGACCAATTCTGTTGTGATGTTAACTATATCATTAAATTAAGAACATCAAATCAATTTGCCATAAAGTCGCTGTATCTCAGTTTATGCTTCTGCTTCCAAATGTGCTGAGCCAAGGCCTTTTACGTACGATGTAAACAGAATAAATGAGGGATAAAACCTTTAGAGCTCATATAAAGTACCGCTGGCTTCGTCATTGAGGCTGCGGAGTCTTTAAAACCAAGATTTTATGGACTTGGGGACAAATTTAATTTTGAAGGAAGCCTAACAAATGTGGTCATTATTTTATCAAGACAAATTATATTATAAAGATTTTTCAATTTTGTTAATACATAATTTGATTTGAACAACTTATGTACGAGTTAAAATTGAACGATTTCTAGATTCAAAGCTTCATATCAGAAAAAGGATACTAATCGCTTTAATACGATTAATGTAAGCATCTGTAACCTAGGAAGGTTTTGGCGTCATATCGCCATAATTAGTTCCGGTTGACTGGTTTTCAAGTCGATTTTATTCTACCCATAAGGAACGTGATTTAGTCGTAGACAAAATTGCAGTTTGCTTGAATTAAACGTGTTACATTCAATGTTGACACTAATGCGGTGAAATACAACTTGACTTTTGCTGCGAGTTTAACCGTCAATAGCACATTTCATCACAAGTACTGAAAGTAGTCCTTTCCGGTAACGAATGGATCGCGTGCCGGAATAAGTCTTTAGGTACGAGGTATGATCGACCTTTTTTCACACTATAAATAATAATAATAATATTAATAATAAAACATATTTTTCAGACTTTTTTTAGGTTTGCTGAGTAATATGTCTCCCGACATACTAACAAAAATAATAGTGTTTACATGTTTTTACGTTTATCTGCTAACTAGATTAATGAGCTGATTTAGAATGTATTACTTATTGATATAAAAACAACAGGCGCTACTATCGTCATTCATAACTATTAATAGTGCGGGAAAAAGCTCCTCTGTTTTACCAAATCTAGAATGGAAAAGTATCACTTTCGGTATTAACAGCTGATACCGAAAATAGCTACTTTCGGTACGGTACGATAAAACTTATTTTCAAGATTATAAACTATTAGTAAAACAGGGTGTACGTTACGTTCACTTATTAAACTGGCAAAGTAAAACTGGTCATTAACACCAACAAAATGGGTTTGCCTCTGTTCTGGGGCAACATAATACAAAAGGTAAAGGAAAAGGTATAATCAGAACGCGCAATTGATACTACATGGGATGGGTGACCATTTAATCCATACAACAAAAGAATATAAATCAAAGGTCACTTTCAAAGGTTCAAGTAAGAACCTTTTTACATTTCTTTTCAAGGTGACTAGATTACATTATTAAAATTCTTGTTTAAGAGTGGTCGGAATAACTCGGCCCTTGCATTAGACATTTAAATCAAATATATAAAAGAGTTTGAAGTTTCACTTTGCAGATGGCTCCACGAGACCTATCGTAGAGTGAGCGTCAGCCTCGTTCCTTACTGAAATAGGCAAAAACATAAAAATATTTCTATAGTTTTCTATTAGGTCAGAAGCTACAGGGACGTTCATCCTACAAACCTTCATGCGCACGAATGTTTTTATACCACTAAATCATTATACCGAATTTTAAGGCGAATATGAATTGATTGTAAGTTTAGAATAAGCGAGGCATCTTGTTACTAAGACGATTCTTTAAGACCAAGATCGCTTAGTAAAAAACCAACAACTAATGGCTTCTGGTTTTGCTAAAAGCTAACAACTAATGGATTTAGTTTTGTACCTCCAAATCTTTTTAAGGAGAAAAGAAAATGCATAAAATCAATCGTCGTCTATACTTGCAGTTATACTATTTATTATGAACAAATTCCTTAATTTCATATTATGCACGCTCCTTTAATATCACGTAACACTAAAAATAATCATCATTAAGATCATCTTGTTTGGTTGGTGCCATATGAGATACTTTTCTGTAATGTGACTTTTACACATTAAAGAAATCAAAAGGAATATAAGCATAGTTTCTTAACTAATCAAACGGTATTTTAATTTTAAAATACCTTTTATTTCATCAACCTTACTTTTTCATTAATTTGGTTTGATCGATACATCAAATATCAATACTGAACCCATAAACATGACTCATTAATAAAAAATTAATATAATCATATATAAAATTAATTTATAGTTAATTTTAAGCTAAGCGAAGAACATCTGGGGCTTTTATGACCCTGTTTGGGCCCAAAAACTCGAAATTTGAAAGATTAATCCCCAAAAAAGGGGTTTAGAGTTTTCCGATTGTTTTGCCCAACGAACTTGTCCAACCGATTACAGAAAAAAACGTCTCTATGTCTAAATAGTTATATAACACAGGTTTTTGAATATTATAAACACAATAATAATTGAAATTGATTAAAAAACCGTTAAATAAATTTAAAAGCTAAAATTGATTAAATTTCATTGACATCAGTATAGGCGACCGGTTTCGAGGATTTGACTTTAACTTTGAGGTTGTTTATAACTTCATCTTCAGGCTACAGTTGTGTATGTCATTCACTCACAAGACATGGTCGAATATTAAAAACATAATGCATTAAACAAACATTACACGGACGCATGAAATATCAAAGAATTAAAAAATTGCAAATTGCCATTAACGTTTGGCCAAACTAATCACGACGACGGGGCGCGGTCGGTTGAGTGCCTGTAACAAAGACGAATAGGATCACTGACGGAAAAAGATAATTTAAACCGTTTAAGTATTCAGAAATTGATCCTGGGAAATAGTAACACAAAAATGAATTTCTTAACATTCTAAACAATGTAACAAATAATTTTTCGTAGCAGCTACCTGATTAAATAGATTCCTAATGTGTGCACAATTGCCTAGATAGATTACAATGTTATAACTTAGTAACGTTAAACATAAAAAAAAGAAATAAATGTGTCACTATTATTTAAACGCAAATTAATGTTAATCCCGGGATCCTGCAACGTAATCCCGAAATCCCGGGAATGAAAATATCATCCGGGATTGGATTCCCTATTCGTAGTTTATGATGATCTGATGCGGTACGTGATCCAAGGTTCTTCATACAGTAGTGTGGTAGTTATTCATATTTTGTATTTGATCTTTGTCTGAAAATTTTGGTAACCAACAATTAGCGCACTAAAAAAAGATTGGGAAGGTTAATATTGAATGCTTCATACTTATATGTTACGATTTTTCTTTGAACATTTTTCGCTTAACAGTTTTCCGCCCTACTAAAGAAAGGGTCAGTGGATATGTATAGTAAATCCCCAAATCGGTCTTTGAACTCACACCGCCTAAGTAGCAAAATAATTCCCTGGATAGTTCACAAGTAGTTTCCCCCAGGTTTCGTTAAGTTATTGGCAGACTTTTAATGTTGATTAATCTTGGTTTATGTTTAAAGTGCAGCGCATTGCAGCCGTATATTTCCTTCAACATTGATGATGTGCAGCATACACTCACAATATTGCGCACGATGAGGTCAGTCTTGATGGTTTTAATACGTTTTACTTCTTATCAACATAGATATAAAAATACCTTTTAGAAATGTTATCGTTTACGTTTTATTTCGATATGCATTTAATCCCGTTTGTTCTGTCGAATCAAATTCTAAATTGAAAAATTACTTATAACATGACAGGCAAAGAAACAATGATCTAAAAAATCATACAATTTGCATGTGTTTTTTTATAAATAAAAACTCATAGCCCATTGATTCCTATTCGAGTAAATTAGAGTTTGCCAACTTTTAGATTCTTAATAAAAAATTTTTATTTTACCTGTGCGTCAATTGATCCTTTGTAATTCAAAAATAACTTAAAGGTTACGAACGTCAAAACTCACACATCCTTTCTGTATCCTTTCTGTGAGTTTTGACGTTCGTAACCTGACGAGCACGAAACAGCTGTAGTTATTTTTGAACAATTGACGCACAGGTAAAATAAACCTTTGTTTTGCTTATTTTTGGTCCAGAGGCTAATATATCATAGATTTTTAAAGAGTAAACAAACTGATTTAAAAGTTTTACAATAAACATCCAATTGTTAGATCTAAAGATATGCCACTTAAATTACATATACTTAAACGCAATAGCTAATTAATAGCAACTGGGTATTAATCAGATGTTGAGTTTACTTTTTGTATTTTTTTTAATCAATACTAATCACTTAACAAGTACTCCCGGCTTTATTCGTCGTCTGAATATCTGCTTACATATTTTTATGTTACCAGATACACCCCAATCCTTGCCGTTGTACTATCAACTGCACTACATGATATCTGAGTTAAGACGATATGATCTGATGGTTATTTAAACTGTTTTATGTTTTGTAAATCCACCTCTAAGTGGCATGTGCCTTACTGTCATAGTTGTTTGAATCTCAGTTAAAACGATGAACGTGATAATTTATTGTAGATCCTTGATATTAGAGCTTCAATTCATTTAATATAGGTCGCATACTGTATTAGGACAACTAACGAAGGACATGTTAATAAGTTTTTACTGATCTGAAGAATAAATGACACACTAAAATTAAATTAGAACAGAATATGCCTCATTTTCTATTCTTTGCAACTATCTGGAATATTTGTCACTTTACAACGCCTGTTACACCCGTTAGTAACAACATAGAATACACAATCATACACGTACTTCGAGGTAATTAAATTTAAAACACATTAAATTCAACCAATTCATTATCTGGCATAACATAGGCTAAACCTGCTAGTACAATAAAAACTGCCCTAGAATCGTTTAACGTTACATATGGTTTTATTTGTTTATGTTATGTACTATACTGAACAATTTTTAAAAGATCAATCCAACGGAACTTCTCACAACCCTTGTAATAAATGTTGGTTAGCTATTTATAAAATAAATCTATTGGTACTTATACACGCAAAGGCATTCGATGACGTATCATTAAGCTCCGCACTAACCCAAGTAGCTACAGCAGTTAAAGTATTGCATAGATTTTTCACAAAAGGTAAATATAAAAGTAAAAATATTTCAGTCTTTTAAGACACTCAGGGCTGTAAAATACTTAATTACGATGTACTCCAAGTTTTACTGCAGCAGATGATTCATTAAATCATTTACAATGTCACACCCCATTGCGATTCATGAATTGCAGCATTTAAGTTAATTTTGAATAACTTCAGCAGCTCTATAATGAATAACCCGTCATAGTTTTAATATTTGATTCCATTAAAAAGATATGTAATGTCAGATTTAAAAATTATCTGTTTTTCGCACGTGTATGCAAAATGTTGTTAGTTAAATAATTGTTTAGTTGGTTTATTCCTACAAGTCGGACTACCAATACATATAAAATAATATAATACCCCGTAGCTGCAAACCTGCGTACTCAGCGAATTTACAATGCATATATATGTATGTTAATACCACATAAAGCCTCATACCAAGTTCATCAATATACATTCATAAATAAACGATTTATGACATTTCAATTATTCTCCATAAGAATAACATGGCGGCTGAGTATGCAGGTTTGCTGAAGAATGGAACACAAAACATGGGGTTTTATACAATATCAATATAACTCAAGCCACATACCAAATTTATTAATTTATGTTCATTATTAAGGGAGATAACACGATACTTATTCTCCATACGAATAACATGGGAGCTGAGTACGCAGGTTTGCTGCTACGGGCCAAAAAATGCGTTTTTTTACAAATATCAATAGACCAAAACGATATAAAGCAATATATAACAAGTTTCATCAGGATAAGTTGATAAATAAGCGAGATATACAGTTTTTCTTATTCTCCATAAGAATAACATAGGACAACGTACTGTGTTTAGCACTTTAAATATCTCTGTAACCATTTGACGTAGAGAAATGATCAAAACACCAAATTGTGCGTCTTTTTAAGCTGATTCCAATGGAAAAAACTAAAATTTTACTTAAAAAAATACATGTAAAAAACTCAAAAAACCCATTTATGGGTTACAAAACCCCCCCAAAATACCCCTTCGGATAGGTCGACCTGGCTGGTTTTCGAACTCAAGTCATAAATGCTGCTTAACACGTTTATACCAAATTTTGTCAAAATCGGATTAGTTTTACGAGAGTTATCGTGCTCACGGACACACATATTCCTTTTATTTATATATATACAGTTTTGAACGAATGGTGTTTTTGACATCTGGGGACCTCAAAACGAAAAGTTATTATGGTCCTGGGCGTAGGTCTTACCATACCGATTATGGTAATAGCTTCTTCCCTATAGGGGAAATTAGCTAAAAGTTCACAGTTTTTTGCGTAAGGAATCTTAGGAAAAAGACATCAGCAAAACAATGAAGTTATAAAGATTTTACTCCAAGTTATTTTTATAGCGCACAGTAATTCATTACAGTTTGTTTTCTGCAAGATGGTTGTGAATATACTTCTTCAAATTAGCATATTCCAAAGAATATGTTCAAACAAAAAGCTGTTTATATCAACAATTTGAACATGTATTTTGGGAACGTTTCATAACCTCCAGGTGGAGAACGTCAAGGTTCTTATATACAATGTTTTTAATTAAGCTGTTTCAGAAAGTCAAGGTACAAAACATAAAGGTTCTATAAATTCATTAGATGTAAACCACTAGTTTCAAACCGTGAATTTTCACAACGTCCAGGTCAGTAACTCGCTCGCTTTCAGTTAAATTAGAGGCAAAAAATATTTGAAACCAGTCGTAAGCCATGTTTTAGTTCTGATGCGGAGTACACAACGTAAAGTTTCAGAACGTCAAGTACAGTCTGATCCGTGATACAGCTAGCAACTGAGAGTCGCACAGCAGCCGAGAACGCTTTTGAGGTTGCCTGTACTCATGGTATGTACCATGACGTTGTGAAAAAGTTGTTTTTACCAGCAGTTTGAAAGGAGTGGATCCAGATTTGGTTTGGAGTGAAATTAAATTCAGCGTTTACAGTTATAACAAATACTACCTTGACGTTTTGTACCTTTACGTTTTGAAGCATTTCCGTTTTTAAATTGTTTTATAGTAATACCTTTACGTTTTGAAACTGGAGGTTTTTAAAACATTCTTATTCTACATTTAAATAACTGAGACTTTACGTTATGTACCTTTACGTTCCGAAACCACGCATTATTTTAAATAGGACCTTTACGTTGTGGACCTTGACGTTGTGAAACGGATCCCATGTATTTAATAACATACGTATTGTGTTAAGCAATTTCTAAAATTATTTTCACAGTTTTAGTACAGAATAATTTTTTAATATTTACGATTTTCTCAATGCAGATTGCAATGTATATGCAATTTGATTAATTATTTAAAAATATAGATTCAAGGTTCATTATTGTCATAAAACACAAAAACAGTGCATGGACAAGCATAAAGATTTGTATACTAAATATATATACAGAATACATTCCTAGAAACAATGGGTAAAACCATGGTGTGGTAGCGCTATACTATTCTTTCTGCTGAAATATATATTTTTTGTATTACGTTGTTCGATAAAAACTGTTGAAATGTCTCCATGTCAGGCGGGCACCCGGGAATCAACTGGGCTCCTCGCCTGCGACATTTTATGAAAAAAGACAATGGCCACATCAGTAGAACAGTTGAAGTTTTATATTCCCACCATCACAAACCTTTTTTATAATTACAAATAATAATAAAAACTAGCCTAATTCTATCGTATGTTCCGTACACTTAAAACATGAATGCGTAAAGTACGATAACTATTATTATCTTGTTTTATATATATATATATATATATATATATATATATATATAATGAGTAAACCGTTTTAAAATATGCCGTAAATAAAATAACTGTACACTATTAATGCGAGATAAAAAACGTCTACGGTTCGCAGCCTCAGTGCGGCAATATAAAACCGGTGCTTTCACGAAATTTCTCACGGCCGCAACCGATTTCACGCGTAGGGTTGACACAACATCGGTTTATGGTGTAACATCCAATGAGGCAACAAGGGGCAAAAAAGCACGCTTTACGCATTCAGAGGACATCTTGCTCCTTTACATCCCCTCTGATATATGGGGGATAAAGTCCCCCGGGCGGTATAACCCGGGGCTACGGGCGTTTTATGGTTTACCGCCGTCATAACTCTTGCACAATGCCGGTAACGAGCCAAAATGGCCGCCTCTAGGGGTATTTACTCCCCTGAACAAATGGGACCTCCGGCCATATTTTATCCTTATTGAAATTCCCTCGAGTGCTAGCCGCAGATAAATTATCAGTCTCGTAAGAGTAAATTCAATTTGCAGTGTATAAAGGTCGACTTATCCGTTTTCGAAATCGCTTGTAAATTGTGGTAGGATGTTAGTTTGAAAGAGTATCAGTTTAAGGCAGAATGAAAATGTTGTTCTCAAAAAAATACACAAACATTGATTTATTCTTTAATTAAGCATTAAGCGCTAGTTACTACTTGTAGCAGCTGGTAAAGTCAAAATAAACAATTACCAAATAAATAAACATATCGCGAGCTACTAGCTGTACAATCTGTTTACGTATTTATCTAGCTGTCAATATTTGCTTTACGTATTTATAAAAGAAAAAAGGTTACAATTACTAGTGTTAATTTAAACCAGCTGATATTTAATTACCGGTACAGTAAAAGTGCAGAAAACCGGATAAAGTTGGCAGTCTATAGTTATTTCCAAGGAGGTCTATTGGTAATAGGACCTACTGGAGACAACACTACTCAACAAAATTGCGTGGTGCCACCGCCATTTTGTGGTGAGGAAAATTAACCAGTACGTATATGACGGTGTTGCTGTTTCGCCTGCCTTGTAAGGCTCAAATTGGTATTAAATTCCGCTTATCCCTGTTTCTGGAAGTAGATGAGTTACCTCTATGGATTATATACAACTATGAAATGCAACCTGCCGCCTAGCTCCAGACAACAATTATGGTTCCGAGCCTAAACAAATTTGAACAGGCAACCTTCTACCAAACATTTTAACATTAAATTTTCTACCAAACAGCCATCTTATTAATGGGTAATTGAGTTATTAACGGACCATTTGCTTGCCTGTTTAAAAATGTTAATTAAAAATACAGGTTATTTACCTCCGTCTTCAGCTTTAAGTTGATCCAAACTGGACTAGCGCAGTTTCAGAAGCTTAATTGTGCTTCCATCTGCAGGTCTTGAAGTTCAATCAAATCTAACAGAATTTGCATGTCTGTCGTCAAAAGTTTAAAAAGATAAATAACACCGAACATAAACACATGACAACGAAAAAACTGTTGTCGTTTGTAAAAGTGCACTATTAACGCGTACCGGCCGGTAGGTGAACGCCGAACGCTGAGCTTCCGAAACCTGAAGATGGAAGCACAATTAAGCTTCTGAAACCGCGGTAGTCCAGTTTGGATAAACTTAAAGCTGAAGACGGAAGTAAAATAATCTGTATTTTTTAATTGTATTGTCAGCTTTGTAGACTATTCAATTTGAATAAGTAAAAATGTTAGTCATGACTATTATATCATCGGTACAACGGTCATAAAATAAATTTAAGTGTACCAACACATGCACAAGTAATATAATTTCTAACAGTGAAGGTGAAAAATCACGTTTGTTGGATTATCCAGAAAATTGCCAATGTCCAAATGTATTTAAACCACTAGAAAGTCTAGCGGATAAGGTCTTAACTATCATTTGTTTACAACACTGTTTAAATGTTGCTGAGATACATAAGCTAAAACACTGATTATTATTAATTTGCCACTAATAGCAACCAGCTTAGTGACCACTCAAACCTCTCTGATTTTCTAGACTAGCAACACTTAATGTGGTCAGACCTCGGGTCAGACTAGCAACACTTTATGTGGTCAGACCTCGGGTCGGACTAGCAACACTTTATGTGGTCAGACCTCGGGTCAGACTAGCAACACTTTATGTGGTCAGACCTCGGGTCGGACTAGCAACACTTTATGTGGTCAGACCTCGGGTCGGACTAGCAACACTTTATGTGGTCAGACCTCGGGTCAGATTAGCAACACTTTATGTGGTCAGACCTCGGGTCAGACTAGCAACACTTTATGTGGTCAGACCTCGGGTCAGACTAGCAACACTTTATGTGGTCAGACCTCGGGTCAGACTAGCAACACTTTATGTGGTCAGACCTCGGGTCAGACTAGCAACACTTTATGTGGTCAGACCTCGGGTCAGACTAGCAACACTTTATGTGGTCAGACCTCGGGTCAGACTAGCAACACTTTATGTGGTCAGACCTCGGGTCAGACTAGCAACAACTAGCAGCTGGTAACCACCAGCATAGAGTGACCCAGGCTTTAGATACAAACTAATACATAGGCGTAATTCAGGGGAGGCAAGGGGGCAGTTGCTCCGCCTCCCCCCAGTAATTTGGAGGATATATTATTGTAATATATGAAAATTCACAATAATCACGACACGACCATTTTTGCACCTCCAATCAGAATACTGGAATTACGCTTATGAACAAATACATCTTCTAGCCTTTATGATAAACTGTGTTCTGAATTACTATTGGCTCTGAATCAATTATGCAACATGTCCATTGTGTTTGTTTTGCATAATATGTTTTTAATTTCCTACATCATGTTTATATGCTATTATATTTATCCATACTCTGATCGAAATGTATAGTTTATATTAGTTTTGGTTGTATTCATGTTTCTATTCATGTTTTGTATTATTGTTTGTAAATGAGTAACTTGTTGTTCTATGAGATTTTTGAATGCATTTCTTGTGGATTTCTACCCGCACCGTAATAACTTTGCATCTGTTGTATAAGAATTATAATTTGTATTTAGTAAGTCACATTTAAATCTTGGAGTAAAAATTAATTTCTTGTTAATGTTGTTAAACATGTTTATTGGTGTTTGCCGTTAGAGATGTAAATAAATAATAAAAAGCTGAGAAAATACAAGGAAAACATGATTTGGTTTAGTCCATTTTCATTTTCAATATTTGTAAAGTTTACAGCGATAGTCTATCAACACAAAAGTTATGGTGTAATTGTCTCTGACAGTTTCAAAATGGCGACCATTTTACATTTGATATCTTAAATGGCTCAAACACAAGCCATTTTACAAAATTCTTCCTTGGATAACCTATCTTAGGGAATTCATGACAAATCTAAAAATACTTAAATTATTGAAATTTACTTCAACCCGAAGGCACTACTAGTAGAGCTCATGCATGGCGGCGGCAACCTAAAACAGAGGACAAGGCCATGGTTGGAAAATTATCCGCTTGTGTCCGGTTTGTTCGTTTATCACCTATTTGTTTACCCGTTTGTGAGTTTTTTTGTTCAATATAGTCAGCCATGATGGCTTTATTTCAACTGAAGGACTGATAAGTTGGTCTACTAGTTTTATATACAGGGTAGGGTGTCTCTTGCAGCTCATAACATTTTGATCTCCAAACGAGTTTTTCCCTCTAAACTAAAGCAGGATGTTGTCATACCAATCTACAAATCAGGTGATAAGAGCAATGCGAAGAACAATAATTTGGTTTCAGATTCAGATTTAGATTCTTTTTTGTGTCAATGATACATGTCAGTACATGAACACTGGTCTAAATAAACCTAAACTTAACTTCAAAATAAAAATAGGTTACATAATCTGTAAAATGTATAGCTAATTAAATTTAAAATTATGAACTTATATTGCACCAATTCTATAAGAATAACCTTCAGTTTACGTTTAAATTTACGAAGGTCAAGTTCCTGATTAGGCTGATGGTAACTGATTATAAAGTCGGACTCCGTTATGAAAAAAGTGGAGTTAAGAAAATGAGTTTCTATGTTTATGAATGGATAGGTTAATACGGGTTCGGAGATGTTAGTTATTAGGATGTAGTACTATGGTAAAAAACTTATGTTTTTCTTGACAAACAACAAGGTTTCCAAAATGAAGGTAGAGGAAAAGTTAGAATTTTGTATTGTTTGAAAGTGTGTTTGCATGTTTCGTTTTTCCAAGCTTAAAGATTATCCTGAGGTCACGTTTTTTAACCTGAAGATGTAGGTACTCAGTTCTAGTTGACTGAGCTCCCCAGAACCGAGACGCCATACACAAAATGATGTGGATATGTGACACCGTGATACACAGTTAAAATAAGATTAAAACCAGTGAACTGAGAAATCTTTCTTAAGATAGACTAAATGTCCTACAACTTATAGATTTTGCAGCCTTTTAAATATGAAGCGGCTGTTACAAAGTTTTCATTGTTTACAAGTTGAATAATTCGTTACATTCTTATTTAACAGCTGATGACCTCGACTATCAATATCAATATGGAAGCAAAATTCTAATGGTAAAAAGTAAACAAAACTTAGTTTTTGTGAAATTGTTATCTTTGTATTATTTGAATTATGACGAAAAATGTAGTTCATCACTAGGTTTAAAATTGGCTTTTCGATCCTCGCTCATTTTCCAGCCTCGGCCCCGCATTGGCTGTTAAACCTGAGCTCGTGATGTCTAAAACTGTTGGACCTAGTGATGAAATATACTATTTTCACTGGCAAATAAAATTTAAATTGGAACTTTTTCAGTTTGAAATTTGAAATTTGATACAATTAAGTAATTCTCTCTAGTTTAATAGTAAATTAAATCCAAGGTATAGGCTTGACTAAAACGTTCCTTATAATTTTCTTGTTGCATTAATCCATTAACATAATACAAATTTCAGTGCACCATACAACACTTTCAGTTTCTACGTAGCAACACACTTCAGGATGTAACGTGCATATTGTTTATAACATTATGCCTTTGTAAGATTGATAGAAAAATAGCCTAAAATTGTCGTTTTTCAGTCTTACAATTTTAAAAATGTTCGGGTGCGAGTCCCCGAAACCCCCCTTAGGCTGGGGGACTACCTCCCACACCCTCGGTTATCCCCCCCTTCTACCAGTTCTAGATCCGCCATTGAACTCTCACACCTGCACGTGGTGACAACGCAGTTATACTGTTGTGGTTAAGTAGTGTCATTTGCCAAAATACATATATATATATATATATATATATATATATATAAATACGTATATATATATATATATATATAAATACACTGTATATATATATATATATATATATATATATTCGGAAAACGATTTTCGCGATGTCTACGAAGAGGAAACGTGTAATAGTGTAATATTTGATAAGTTGGAAGCTATCAGACGCATAGAAAATGAAGAGATTTTGTTTATTTTTCCTTAAAATGCCAACAGTTGATTATCCAACAAAATGGGTTCCGCCCCCATTATTTCGGTTAACCTGGGTTTTACTGCATTCACTAGCTGTGAGTTAGTACTTACTGTGTTAGTACTAACTCACTTACTGTGTTAGGGGTACAGTATTTCGAATGATATCTGATATCACATCGATGAATTAATCATTAAAAGAATTTTAGATGCTCAAGGGGTGACATATAACTTCATTATTCTTTTTAATTAAATTAATAGCAAGAATAATCAATACAGCCTCCTCAATAGAGGCAAACCCACAAAGAGAAGCCACTTTCGGCACTTTTCCCATGTTATTCTTATGGGGATCAGTTTCTGCACACTTAACCGATCCTACCCTACACCTTTTTGGCCTATACTAGTACCCGACCCTTGCCTATATTAAATACATTTTCCCAATTCCCATCCTCTATATTTTTTAAAATTAATTTTTTAAATCTAAAAAACTAACTTTGGTGTTTATGGTCACATTTGTCTGCAATTTGGATATGTTATTGTCCTAGGCAAGTATTTTAATAAATTCCACTTACATTTCCCAAATTCACTATTACGGTCAAATTAAAAAATATTTTTGAAAAATACTATAGTGCCAATTGCCAACTTCTTTATTTACTGTCCGATTTGATTGATTTTTTGATATTTTATAGCCATAAACTATTATATGTATAATTACCATATCTAACAATTGTATACTTTGTATAGTTTTATGATTATGTATATATATAATCCATAAAAAATTACATTACGTGTTTATGGTCCGATTTGACTGATTTTTGGATATGTTACTATCCTAAGCTAATGCATTAAAAAATTCCCCCTACATTTCCCAAATTCAATAATACAGTCAAATTTAAAAAATATTTTGAAAAAAATACTATCAATTGCCAACTTCTTTATTTACTGTCCGATTTGATTTATTTTTGGATATGTTATAGCCCCCAACTATTATATATAAAATTACCATATATTATTTCCATTAACCCTATTATACAGTCAATATGTTGTTTGTTTTGCCACAATCAATCTAAAAAATAACTTTGGTATTTGTGGTCCGATTTGTCTGCAATATGTTACTGTCCTAGGCCATTGCATAAGTAAATACCAAATTTCCAAATTCACTATTACGGTTAAATTTAAAATAATAATAAATGCAAGCTTATTTACCATCCGGCTGCTATAATTGCCATATTTAAAATGTTGTTGTGGGCCCAAAGTTGGGGCCAACTCAACTACCTCTCATTGTAATAATATTATAAGCAATACGTTTACGTTATAATCCACAAAACGTTTATGGTCAGAACTGTCTAAATTTTGGATATGTTTTAAGCTAATGCATAAGTAAACACCACCTATAATATCCAATATTTTGCAAATTAGACTGGATATGTTGTTGCATATTCCCAATTCTTAAATTATAGCACCAAATATCTTTACGAAAGCAAACAATTTTTAAACCCCTAAACAACTACACACAAAACACCAACCTTTCTTTGTGCTTGTTTGGAGTAGTCTTTATTTTATCCATCTTAATTTTAATTTTGAAGTTAAAATCAAACTTACCACATTGTAGCTCCCTTTCCAGCCAATGGTTGGAGACATAAAGGTTATGAATATTTTCGAATTGTACAATATACCTTTTTCTACCCCTATGTTTTACTTCGCTTATTGATAATTCCGCACCATCTTCCAAATCCTCCAGCCTACCACATTCTTTAAATTCAAAATTAGCTTTAATATATTGCATTAACATCTCTATGTCTTCTTGTCCTACAACATCATCCCACACATTGTTATGGAAACATAGGTTTTCTATTTTTGGAAAGATATTACCATAAAATGTTGCGGTTCCGTTAGTGTTAAAGCTTGCAAGTGGTTCGTTGGTAGATAGATAAATAATATCCAAATCACCAGTGTATGGCAACACGCTATAACCTTCCCTATTCTTATTTATCTCTATAGACACAGTTTTACAGACAACGTTAACATAGTATACACCCCTCTGTCCATCCTTTTCTGCCAACACCCCCACAAACTTGTGTTTTTTGTTTACTACAAACGCATACACTATATAATGTCCATAATGCTCTAGATCCTCCCAACGTCACAGGAAGTAATCATTTAATTTATCCTCTCTTTCCCTTATTTCTTGTTCTTTAGCCAACTGTGCTTTGTATTCCTCTGCAACAGTATTTTCCACATGTTCCAATTTACGCTTATTACTGTCGATGTCTCCTAATTGGAACACCTCTCTAAGAAAGGCTTGGAAAGTGGCTCTATTTCTTTAATAGTGTATGGGTATAGTTTATTGGTCCGGCTTCTTAAAATGTAGGGAGTAAGGTTAGGACTTTCCACTAGGCCTAATTCTTCTAAATTGATGCGTTTAAGTATAGTGGAGAAACGTGTATTTGATTTTGTAAAATATGTGCCCCCAGATTTTATGTAACACTTATGCTTTACATTTATGGCATCAGGAAATTCCTCTATTACCTCAACATAGTTAGTTGGTAAACAGTTAAAGCTAAATGCAGATAGAGCATACATTTTTAACTTTTCCCTTTGTGTACTATCTTTTGGCAGTTTTAATTGTACTTCAGTTATCTTCTTCGTATTACTATTACCCAAATATGCGTATTGTAATAAATCGTTAAACACTAAACAACAACTGTTTTGTAATTGATTGGCAACTTTAATCCACATTTTATGCAGAGGTACAGCATAGAATGGAGCATTTTGGAAGTACCTTTTGTTGTCTTCTATTAGGCTTAAACAATCTCTTAAAGGTTCAAACCCTTTACCAAAACCTCTACAATAGTTATAGATTGTTGCCTCTAACCTTGTTAGTGAATTTCCTATGGAAAGTGAAATATATATATATATATATATATATATATATATATATATAGACATATATATATATATATATGTGTGTATGCACTCTAGCGGTCTCATTTTTTGTCCGATTTACTTCAACTTTGGTAGGGACATTCCTTTTTGTAATCAGTTGGACAAGTTCGTTGGGCAAAACATCGGGAAAATTTTACCCCCTTTTTTGGGGATTTTAAATTTAGAAATTTGGGTTTTTGGGCCCAAAAAGGGTCAGACAAGCCCCGCATGTAAAATTAACGAATGAAAAACGGTGGGAATTAGTGTAGCGAAACTTTTAAGCCCTCTCTCGTCATTCTAGCATATATATTTACCGAGTTATTAAAGAAAATGTGTATTGACCAAACACAGTACGTTGTCTTATGGGGGTTTACTTCAGAAAAGCCTGTTATTCATTTGTTGGTGTACTTTTATCATCCCCAACAACCTCACGCCTTCTTTAAAGCCTGACTGGACCTTATCCTAACCTTATAATGCACAAAATTGTATTCCCATCATTGCAGGTAAATAGAACCAGGAGCATCAAAACAGCCAAAAAATCAATATTTTCAGATTTGAATACAGTAGGGGGCCATAGCCGATTCAAAACCAGCAAAGGCGTGGTGAGGACGCGAGGACGCGAGGACGCGAGGACGTCCCCCCCCCCGACCTTCCCCATAGCCAAGCTCGGACCCCCCCCCATGACGTCACCCCCCCTGACCTTCCCCATAGCCAAGCTCGGACCCCCCCCCCGACCTTCCCCATAGCCAAGCTCGGACCCCTCCCCCCCCGTTTGCAACATTTTTCATGATGAGGAAAAACTTTCAAAAATTAATAACTAGCCTATTTCCTCACCGATTCCCACGGGACTTTTTCCAGAATGTAGGCCTATCCCAGAGGAAGCGAATGACGTAAGAACCCCATAGATCCGCCATTAAACAAGGCCGCTATTAATTTTTAAACGCGTTTTCCTTATGGGATCTCAGCTGTTTACCGACCGATTTTGATGAAATTTCACCACATGTAGGGCGGCGGCCTAAGTAAATCATCCCTTAAAGAAAATTGAGAATCCACCGTTAAACAGGCCCGCTATTAATTTTTAAACGCGTTTTCCTCATGAGATCTTGGCTGTTTACTCATCAGCGGTCTTCCAGACCCATCATGATGGTTCAAAACCAGCAAAGACGCGGTGAGGATGCAAGCCCCCCCCCCCGTGAGCGACTCCGCGGAGTCACGTGTCAAGGCGCGTGCTAGGGCCTACGTGACCGCCCGGGGTTGTTTACTCATTAGCGACTTTCCCTCACTCCTCCGGCGAGGCCTCCTCCCGACCGGAGTGTTATTTATAAGCGCGTCCTCGAAGGTTTCATCAGTTTGTCTTTGGAGCTCTTACTGCGCGGACGAAGTATTGCCGTCTCCGAGATACACTTTACAACCTGTGCTTGTGCGACTGTGTGGAGTTTTCTCTTTGGATATCTTAAAATGTAAGTAACATTTAATTTATCTTTTCATCAGCCGATTTACCAATGCTCTTAATCCCAATTAGCTAAAATTAATATTTAATTTTTTATATATCACAGTGGAAAATAAAATTTGGTTTTGCTTAGTAGAATTATAGACGAGATTAAAATCGCCATGTGCGAGCGAAACAAAGATAAAGACGTGTAACAGTGTTAGGAATGTCATAGGAGCTATTCTTGTAATTTATTTCTGTCTACTATTAGAAGAGTACTGTTACCAAGCCCCGATGTACTGTATAGATACCCGATGTTGCAGATGGCTGTTCCTCGTATGTGTGAGGTCTGCGGTCGCTTCTTCGCTGGAACCCTGGCTCGTCACACGGCAGCCGCTCACAGGGACCGCCATTTCGACTGCAACGTCTGCGGGCGACGCTTCGGGCGAAGCGACAACCTGCGACGCCACCTCGCAGCAGTTCATCCTCCCACTCCTCACGATCAAGCGCCAGGTATGGTTTTAGGTTAAATAGGAAACCACCAGTAGATTTGTTAAGCACTTCTCCAATATCCTCATACACAGTTCCTCACCCTTGTATTACTGGACTCAAACTGGTGATTGAGATGAGGAAGAGGTCGCCAGTCCTCTATGCAGTTCCTCACGATCAAGCGTTAGGCACGGCTTTTACGTTAAACAAGAAACCAGTACTAATGACTTGTTTTCGAGAGTAAACGGCTTTAGCCGAGTAAACAGATTCAAGTAGTAAACAAGGGGCTGCCAGCCTCTGTTCAGTTCCTCACCCTTGTATTACTGGGCTCAAACTGACGATCGAGATGAGGAAGAGGTCGCCAGGCCTCTATGCAATTCCTCACCCTTGTATTTACTAGGCTCAAACTGGCGAACGAGATGAGGAACGTCAGGCACGGGTTTTACGTTAAACAAGAAACCGTCAGTACTAATGACTTGTTTTCGAGAGAGTAAACGGCTTTAGCCGAGTAAACAGATTCAAGTAGTAAACAAGGGGCTGTCAGCCTCCGTTCAGTTCCTCACCCTTGTATTACTGGGCTCAAACTGACGTTCGAGAGGAGGAAGAGGTCGCCAGGCCTCTATGCAATTCCTCACCCTTGTATATATTGGGCTCAAACTGGCGAACGAGGTGAGGAAGAGGTTGCCAGTTCCTCACCCTCATGTTTATCGAGGTAACTAATAGAACTTGTTTTTCCTGTTCGCAGGCCATCCATGCCCGTTATGCTCCGTCGCCCTGGCGAGCCCCGAGGATCTTCACCACCACATGGAAGCGGTCCACGGTGCGATCCCGTCAGCTTCGACCTCCTCCTCCTCCACCGCAACACCACCCCTCAGAGACCCACGGCCCGAGTGCGACGCGTGTGGGCGGCGATTCGCCCGCGAGGATCTGCTCCGGCGTCATGTGCAGCTGGTACACGCCAACGGGGTCCGCTGTCCCGAGTGCGGCGCCCTTTTCCGCAGGGCCGCTTATCTCCAGCAGCACGTGGCAAGCGCTCACCGCGGCATGAGGTTCGCGTGCGCCTACTGCGACCGAGGCTTCACCCGGCGCTACAACCGGGACCAGCACGAGGCCCACATCTGCCCCATCGTGAGGAACCTCGTTGTTGACGAGATGCCATGCCTACCCGTCCTGTCACCCGAGCCTCAGCCCAGCCGCGAGCCCCAGCCTGGACCCAGCCGCGAGCCCCAGCCCGGACCCAGCCGCGAGCCCCAGCCTGGACCCAGCCGCAAGCCCCAGCCCGGACCCAGTCGCGAGCCCCAGCCCGGACCAGCACGGCACCCGACGGGATGGTGGGTGGCGGCGGACTACCCACGTTCCGCCCCATCCAACGGGCGTTCCGCGGTCGCCTCCTGACCTTCGGCCTGTCCCGGCCCATGGAGGACTTCTTGGCCGTGGAGGACGCGTTGGTGCTGCTGTTCGACAGCGTCCTGGAACTGTTGGCTGACGTCAGGACCCGACACCCGAACATCAAGGTGAACATGTTCCTAGAGTGCGAATTCGCCAACGTTCACGGAGCCACCTGTCTGCGGGCCTTCAAGACAAAGAACGTGCCTCTCACCGCCGCGTCCAACTTGGAGGACTTCCTGTCAGCGTCCTTCCACAAGCTGGAGGAAGAGAAGGAGCAGTGCCTGCTAGTGGGCAGCGGGTGGAGCTATCTCCGAATACGCGACCTGGAGATCCGCGTCAACCTCTACACCCCGTTGGGAGAACGCGGAGCCCGGTTCGTCCAGCTTCCCAGGACCATCTGCGAGACGCGTGCCGTTATCAACGTGCACAACCTCGATGACATGTGCTTCGCGTATGCCATCCTAGCCAAGTTCGTCGCGCAACACCCGGAGAGGCCCGCATCGTACACACCGGACGTCATGGCACGCTACGACTGGGTCGGCCTACGCTTCCCCGTGGCCGTGAAGGACATCAAAGTCTTTGAGAGGAGGAACCCCATCAGCGTCAATGTGTACGGGATCGAGCGCGCCATGGTGGGGAGACGTCCCGACGGATCGCCAAAGTTCCAGGACCGCGTGTTCCCGCTGAAGATCTGCAAGCGGGAGTTGGAGGATCACCGGGACCTGCTGTACGTGACCACCGGCGGGGACAGTCACTACGCCTACATCGCAAACATGAGTAGGCTAGTGCGTCCTCAGCTGACGTCTCACGGCCACACCATCCACGTGTGTAAGCGATGCTTCGCCTACTTTGACAACCAGCCCAACAAGCTGCAACTGTCCGGTGCCGAGCGTCTGGAGGAGCACATGCGATACTGCACCGCCAAGGCTCCCCTTCGCCTGGACTTGTCGAAGAAGCAGCAGATCCGCTTCGCCCACCCCGAGTACACTAGGCGGGAGAGGTTCTGCATCTACGCGGACTTTGAGTGTGCTCTGCAGCCCGTCGCTGTTGACCCAGCGGAAGCGCCGCCCGGCACGAGGCCCCTGCAACTGCACGTCCCGTACGCCTTCGCCTACCAGATCGTGGACTCGCTCGGCCTGGAGGAGTTTGAGCCTCGCGTCTACTTCGGGGCTGACGCGTCCAAGGTCTTCATGGAGAGGTTGAAGATGGACGTGCTGGCGCTGTGGGAGTTCCTATTCAGCATGAGAGCTCTGCACCCTTCTCTGACCCGGCAGGAGATGGACGAGTACCTGGTGGCGACTCACTGCTACCTCTGCGGGAAGGAGTTCACGGACCAGGACGTTAAGGTGCGGGACCACAATCACGCCCCACCCTACGAGTTCCGAGGAGCCGCCCACCGCTCGTGCAACCTCAGGTACCGGGAGCAGCGACACATCAACTGCTACTTCCACAACCTGTCCAACTACGACGCCCACTTCGTAGTGCGCGAGCTGGCCATCGACCCTGGCGACGTGGACGTGTTGGCCCACACGGAGGAGCGGTACATCGCTTTTACCAAGCGATTTCACTTTGGTCAGCCCGGGGACAACCAACGACAGAGCAGTTTCGCGGTGCGCTTCCTGGACACCTACAGGTTCCTGTCCATGAGCCTGGCCAACCTGGCGGCGGGACTTCCCACGGACAGGATGCGCGAGACGAGGAAGCGCTTCCCCGACGACCGGCTGTTCGACCTGGTGCGTAGGAAGGGCGTGTTCCCCTACGACTTTGTCACATCGTACGACACGTTGTACAGGACCAGGGAGTTGCCACCCAAGGAGGCGTTCAGGAACTCCATGACCCTGGAGGACATCAAGGACGAGGAGTACGAGCACGCCCTCAACGTGTGGCGAGCCTTTGAGTGTCACAACCTCAAGGACTATGCCGACAAGTACCTGCGGTGCGACATCGCCCTGCTCACCGATGTCTTTGAGCAGTTCCGCGACACCTCGCTGGCAGAGTACGGGCTGGACCCCGCCCACTATTACACCCTACCGTCCTACGCCTGGGACGTAATGCTCAAGACCTGCGGTGTGGAGCTGGACACGCTGCAGGACTTTGACATGTACCTGTTCGTGGAGCAGGGGATCCGGGGAGGCATCTCTCAGGCCATCACCCGCTACGCCAAGGCCAACCACGACAGGTGCCCGGACTACCACCCGGACGAGCCCACGCGCTTCCTCCTGTACCTGGACGCAAACAACCTGTACGGCTGGGCCATGTCCCAGTGCCTGCCGACCGGAGACTTCGAGTGGCTCAGCCGTGAAGAAATACAGGCGTTGGACATTGAGGCGCTGGACGCAGAGGCCGATCGAGGCTACATCTTGGAGGTGGACCTCCACTACCCCGCGCGCCTACACGACCTGCACAAGGACCTTCCCTACTGCTGCGAGACGAAGCGTCCGCCAACAGGGAAGTTCCCCAAACTGTTGACGACCCTGGACGACAAGACGCACTACATCTGTCACTACAGGGTCTTGCAGCAGGCGCTGCAAAACGGATTGGAGCTGGTCGCGGTGCATCGGGCGATCTCGTTTCGCCAGTCGCGGTGGTTGGAACCGTACATCCTGATGAACACGGAGCTGCGGAAGAGGGCCAAGACCAAGTTCGAACAGGACTTCTTCAAGCTCATGAATAACGCGGTCTTCGGCAAGACCATCGAGAATGTACGGAAGCGCCTCAACGTGAAGCTGGTGTGCACCCCGGAGAGGTTTTCCAAGTACGTCGCCAGATCCAACTTCCTGGACCGGACGTACTACACGGAGGACGTGGCCCTGGTGCATCTGTCCAAGGTCAACATCGTGTTGGACAAGCCCGTCTACGTAGGCATGACAGTCCTGGAGCTGAGCAAGTGGCTCATGTACGAGTTCCTGCGCAAGATGAAGGAGCGCTACGGTGACCGCCTCACCGTGGACTACATGGACACGGACAGCTACGTCTTTGACATCGTGTCCCAGGACGTCTACGCCGAGATGAAGGAACACCTGGACGACTTCGACACCAGCGGCTATCCGAGGTCCCACCCCTGCTACAGCCCCGTCAACGCCAAGGTCATTGGAAAGTTTAAGGACGAGTGTAACGGTCTGTCCTTATTCGAGTACCTCGGCCTGCGGTCCAAGCTGTACTTTATGGACATCGAGGACGCAGCGACAGGCAGCAGCAAGGCTCTCAAGCGGGCCAAGGGGGTGGCGAAGGGCGTTGTCAAGAACGTCCTCACCCCCGACGACTACAGAGAGTGCCTGTTTGAGGGGGTCCAAAAGCGCACCACCAACGTCCGCTTCCAGTCCCACTTACACCGGGTCTACACCGTGGAAGTGGACAAGCTGAGCCTCAGCCCGACTGATGACAAGCGGTGTGTCCTCCCCGACGGCATCCACACTCTGCCGTGGGGACACAAAGACGTCCCGCCGCTACCAGCCAGGAGAGGAGATCGACGGATGGAGGTGGATGGTGAGGAGGAGGAGGGGCAGCCCCAGGATGAAGACGAGGAAGAGGAATTCCCAGTTTAGTTTTAATATTAATTTTAAGAAAAATTTGTAAATAGTATTTGTAAGAAAATATAATAGCTTTATGTACAGCACGAACCTGAGTTGTTTATTTCCTCCCCTTTGCTCACTCAAAAGCCGGTAGGCTCAGAAAAACTAAAGTGAAAGGCGTTATGGGCCGTTTGGCCCGAGCCGTGCAGCTTAAAAAGCCCCCGCCAACCGGGAGCGATTGGCGGCGCGTGTCGGGGGACGGTCCTGAAGGAGTTGCCCAGGAAGGAATTACTCAGCGGTTTGCTGACGCTCAAGGTTGCACCCTCGAATTGCTCAGCGGTTTGCTGATGTCCGAGGGGTCTCGTGACGCGCCCTCTTTGGCGACCTTCACTGCCGCTTGGCGGGGGCTCAGCCAGTGACACGCGCCGCTGCTATATAAACCTGAGGTCCAGCCCCGCTGCCTCAGTTTTGCTAATTTTTATAAATTTAGTAAGGAGAAAGGAGAAATGAAAACACAAGCTTTATCATTATGAGGCATGTATTGTACAGTAATAAGGTTACATACACATACTACAAAAACCTTACAAATTAGTTTTAAGCGAATATGGAGTGGAAGAGTCTGCGGACGAGAGCGTCGTTGGCGGCGGGAGCGGCAGGGTCGAAGAGCTGGACGTAGTCGCTGAGTGACGTGCGGAGAACAGCCCGGCAGTACAGGTAAGTGAGGCAGTAGTAGCCGCAAACAGAAGTATCGTAGCCCTGGAGCCGATACCTGTTGTAGACGTAGTGGCGGTGATGAGGATTGCGCCTCAGGAACATTTGAAAGTCGGCCTGGTATGGCGGCCTTCCGTAGCTGTCCAGGTACTCGAGTCTGTCCTCTTCCGAGCAGTAAAACGCCACCCAGTGTTCGCCTCCCTCGGTGTGTGCTACCGTGTTGGACACGATGGCGGTGAGAGGCTTGACCGGCACGTCCGGTAGTTGGTCAGAGGCGTAGACCGCAACGTTCCTCAGTCCGGGGATCTTCGCCAGGCATTCTCTGATCTGGACGGTATTCATCGTGGGCGGAAGCAGCACAGGCAGCTCGAGGTGGATGGGTCTGGACTGTCGTTAGCCACGAGCCAGTCCCGCAATACTATGCAGTTATGAAGGGCGCAACGGTTGTGGGAGCTCTTATGGTGGCGACAGCGCAGGGTCCGGTAGGTGGGCGCACCGTTGAGCGACCCGCAGCCCAGATCCTCCATGTCCTGAGCGGTGGTGGCGGCGGGCTCGGTTATGAGGTGGCGTTGTACAAAGTCCCTCTTCTGCGATCCTTTGACGTATACCAGGGGACGGTGGATGAGGCAGGAGCGCAGCTTGTCCAGCAGGGCGACGTACGCGATGTCCCCCTGGTCCCACTCCAAGCCGTGGCAGTGGCGAGTGACCCAGACGCTCTCGCGCTGTTTCTCGGAAGTCAGGAGGTCCTTACTGAAGGGCGGGCGGGCGATGTGATGTAGGAGCAGCGTGCCGGTAGTCACGTCCACCACGCAAACCTCTTTCAGTAGAAAGTCATTATCACTGTCTTTAAAACACTGCATATCCATCACCACGCTTCCGTGATGACAGCGCGCTGGCGGCGGCTCGATGTAGATCGGTGGCGGCACGTCCATCCCGTACGGCTGACTGAACTCGACTGAGCGCTGGCGGGAGCGCGCCTAGCGGGTTAACCTTGGGTGCGCGCGCCGCCATCACCTAACGGTCCACGGTGACCTTGAGCGCGCGGCAACTCGTTTACCCGCCAAAGTCGACTGTGACGTTGCGATGACGGTCCACCTCCACGACGTTGTACAACTCGGCGTACACTATGCAGTTGAACGCCTCCGCCAAGGCTTCGGAGAACCCAATCTCTATGCGCAGGTTACCGTTGCGCACCAGGTTCCAGTGGCTGGATTGAGAGGCCGCCATATCGGGCGTCAGATCAAACGCCATCAGGCAGTATCCGTAGGGGTATTCGTTGCGACTGACTTCGTTACCGCAGTCTGAGAAATTGATGCCGGTGCCGGTGTACAACGTGTGGTAGGCGAGCACGCACAACTCCTGACCGAACGTGTAATCCGGTTGAAGCGGCTTACATGGCACTTGCTCACCATCTATGTACAGCGCGAAGAAGTTCACGTGGCTGTGGGTGAAGTTGAACGGATTCTTCTTGTAGTCCCCGTTGAACGCCTGATTGCTGACCAGGCCAACTATAATGCGTTTCGGCAGTTGACCCAGAAACACACTGTCCAGAGTCTTGCTGCTGATACCGGAGGGTAGCGTGAAGGATTTCACTTCCACGCGCGTAATGGGATATTTGGCTGTGCCCGACTCCAGCGTCCTGCTGTGAGCCAACAGCACGCTCGGGTTGATCTTACAGCGGCGCATGAACAGGTTGACTTCGGCGATGTCCACTTTGTAGTCTGTCACGGTTTTGGACATGATGGAGAATGAGTTCTTTGACCTGATCAGGCGAAAGCGCATCTCCATGCCGTTTAACATGAACTTCTCCTGGTTGCACAGGTCGACGTGCAGATGTCCGACCATGTCCGCGTACCGGCTGCCCTTGACAAACTCCCTCCGGTTCTTGAGCCTGGCATTATCCTCCTCAGTATTGTCCATGTACCCGGCATAGTCCTCGTAGAACAACTCCGCGGTGAGGTGCGATGTCTTGGCATCACCGCCATAGGACAACAGGTTCTCCAGGTAGGCGCGATAGGCGTACGTGTTGTTCTGAGGAGACACCAGTTTGTTGTTCAGGTATAGGTCCACTTGACTGAACAGCGAGTGCAGCCAGTTGTTAATCGGACCCACCTCTTTTATCGCTTGATCACCCGTTACAGCGCCTCCGCTAGCCGTTCTAATGGTAGCCTTCACATGCAGTAGCGTCTGTGACAGATCCGTGTACTCGTCCCCGTGACCCGGAACTATGAACTCCACGGGCGAGTCGTCTGTCAGGGAGGAGATGGGCTTGTACTGCACCCATTTACCGCTCTCTATACTGGTCTGCGTGGGCGGTAGCGAGAACAGGTCCAACTCGGTCTTGACACACTCGCACGACTTCTGATGTAGAAACGCCATTATCCAAAAATGTCCTTCACGGTACTCTTGCTCTTCTTGCTTCTCCTCTTCTTAGCGACACGTTTTGCGGGCTTCCTCTTGGGCGCAGCGCTCTTCTTCCTCGCTCCGAGGAGTTTCGCCAGAGACTGAGGAGTAACCCGCTGTACACGCCTCTTCTTATAGGCACCACCACCGCTCAGCACGCGATCCAGTTTTTCATCGGCCTTACGTTTCAGCGACCCGGTAAACTGTCTGAGCCGGGCGTTGGCTGCGACTCGGGGGTTGGCTGTGCCCGCCGCCACGTCGCCCAAGAAGCCCACACCGGACCTCAGCGCCTCCTTGCCCAGCGCCGATGCGCCGGATCTGATCAAAGGGACCACTGTACGCATCAGCCCGCCTAGGAAACTGCCGATGCCGTGTCCGCGTTGGAAAGCGGCTCCTCTGAATACGGAGGATACGCCATGGCCCGCCTGCTGGTGGCGGTAATACGCCAGATAGGGATCGCTCGGATTCATTGCCGCTGCCTCTCTTTCCTGAAATGAAGCTTCATGCACGTAGTCCCGAAGTGGAATGGCAAGTGTCGCCCTTGGTTGTCCCTTAAATCGATTTCCACGCTCTCGAATGAGGTTTTAATCACCGGCACGTAGTGCGGGTCTATTATATACACTGTCGTGTTGGCACCGTACGTGTAATTCCTGATGTCGATGTTGAGGATCTTCAGTAGTGGCGCCACAGCGTCGCCCACCAGTTGGGGTTCCACCAGGTCGCAATACACGTACATGTGTGATGGCAGACCGGCGAAGAGGTTAGCCGGCCTCACGGACCTGTGACGCTTGACGATATCCGTATCCACCTCGTAGCCAAACTGTAGCGCCAAACTGGGGCTCAGTTTGAGGCTCTGAACGGCTGAAGACGTCGACATCAATTCCACCCTGGAGGACCTCTCGTCATACGAGAAGGCGCACAGGTTACTCTTCATTTGAGGGTGGTTGTTGATTGCGTGCACGAGTTCCTCGGTACTACTGTAATTGCCCGGCTCCACTTTGATTAACAACTTGTCCACCACGGCCAACCCGCCTTTCGAGTCCCTCATTCCCAGCACTAGTTTGATGTAGGTTCCCTCACCGACGGTCAGAAAAGAGAAGGGGTAGTGCGCCTCCGCCAGAGCGACCTCCCACTCGCCGTCTGACAGATCAACGGTCGAGGGTAGATGGGTCGTGTAGTTTGTCACCATGTTGTTGGGATAGTAATTCATTGAACTGTTACTGGGCAACGTCAGGTAAAACTGGTCGTGCCTCGTCATCGCAGCTGTTGCACGTCCGCTGCGGGTACCCACGAATTGAAGTCCTCTCCGTAACCGGCCCACTTGACTAGGTAGCGCTTACTGGAGCCTCGCCCTTTAGTGTCCAGTATTTTATCTATTTGATACAGGCGATCCGGGGCGATCGTCACCTTTTACATCTCGTGCTCGTAGAAGCGCCCTTCCAGCGGCGTCCCGTTCAGGTCGCGCAACACGTACAATGGTAGAGGATGCGACCCGTATACGTGGTCCACCACGAACAGCTCCTTACTCCAGTTGGTCTCATAACCTTTGGCGAACGTGCCCTTCTCCTTGGCTATGCGCACCGTGTCACCAGGCTCGAACCTGGGCTTGTGTCGCCGGATCGCCTTTCCATACATGTGACGCCACACCTTGTACACCGTTTGACCATCGCCGCTGTCCGCGTCCACGGGTCGTAGGCCACCCAGGCTCTTGTGCGGGCTGCGGTTGTAGGCGTCCACAAGCCTGTCCAACACGTCCACGTAGCGATACGTGTTTTTGTAGGTCAGGTAGCGCCACATGCGGTTCTTGAGCGTGCGGTTGACTCGCTCCACCACCGCCGCCTTCACGTCGGGGTTCTGCGTGGTGAAGTAGTTTACACCGTGACTCTTGAACACTCGCTTGGTCGCGGCCCCGGTGAACTCCGTCCCCTTGTCGGTCTGTAGGCAGCGGGGAGTCGCCTCAGCGAATATCCTCTCGAACGCAGCAGCCACCTCAGGCCCGCTTTTCCTCTTCAGTGGTACCGCGAACAGCCGCTTACTGAATACGTCTATCACAGTCAGCAGGTAGTTGACTCCGTCGTTGTACCGGCTCAGGCCGTGCATGTCGTTCAGGTCCGCCTGCCACAGCTCCCGGGGCCCGAACACGGCGTAGCGGTTGCGGGGAAACCGCTTGCGCGCAGGCTTGTGCAGCGTGTAGGTGTCCTGGGCGCGCAGCCAGTCGGCTACCCGACGTTTCGGTAGGCGCGCGGCTCTGGCCAGGGCGGCCACCCCGCCGAGGGAACCGGGCTGGCTCGGGTCGTAGTACAGCTTCTCCATTACGGTGAGAACTGCTCCCAGTTGTCCAATGACGATTCCCGGTCGGGTTCCTCGGTTATTATCCTTCTCCTGGCCGCTGGGGGCCGCGGTCTCAAGCGGTCCAGTATCGGTGTCAACCTCGGTGAGAGGGGTGTCGACGAGGCTGTCGTCGTGTCTCCCCAGGGGCTCGATGCCGAGTCCAGTCCCACGCCTAAGTAACGCAACGCCGTGGGATTGCTCACGTATTCTTTGGGCACGTTCATGTCCTTCAAGGCGGCCATCACTTGATGCCAGCCGGTAGGCAATCGGTCCGCCCTTCGCGCTCTCACTATGCTGTGCGCGATGTCCACTATATTGGAATCGGGGATCTTCACCTTGTCCACGTACACCGCCCCACTGGCGTCCCAGGAGATGGGGCTGCCTTGACGGGTCATGAATCGCAACAAGTTGCGCGCCACCGACCTGTAAATTTTTGAGAACGATTCCACAATGTCCTCCTCCGCCGAGGCGCTAGACTCGCGCTTCATCTGACTCGGACCTCCCGTCGCTTCCTCCTCCCTCTCCTCACCCTCGATGATTGACAGACCTATGGGTTGACGTTTAGCCGCGGAAAAGTGCAGGAACCGCTGTAACACCTGCTGATATTGTTTCCATTTCTCCGTATCGTCCAGCCGCTTGTCGCTCAATATGCGATGCATCTCAGCATCTAGGCTGGCTGGCTTATTGGCGCTACCTGCTCCTCTTGGTCCTGGTCCCGGTCCTTCTCGCAATCTCTCGATGAGCTCCTGCGGTACAACCACCATTTTCCTAGCGTACTCCATGTCCGATTAGCTTCTGCGCTAGAATGGGCAGAACAGCGTTCAACAGCAGAGGTAGGAAGATCCCTCCGCCCCGTTGGACGAGGTAGTGTCGTTTCTTGGTCCAACCCTCGCCGCGTTTCACCAGCCGTCTGAGCGCCTGTTTGTGTTTGCTCAATTTGCGTTTGAGGCAGGGAGAAAGCGGTACGTTTCCGCGTAGCACGTTATACGCGCACTCGCACAATGACTTGATGCGACTCTTGTCGCACGCTTTTAACAGGGCCTTGCGTTCTTTGGGCGTAGCGTGTATTAGGGCCCTCAGCAGCGCCGCGTCCTTCTTCACGCGGTGTGACATGATGACTGACGCTGGCGCGCGCTCGGCCTATTTATCACTTCTTCTTGGGCAGGTACACGTAGTTCACCGGGTCGTCTGGGAAAATGGCTGAACGTATGCGCATCTCCTCGGGCGTGGACTGTTTCAAGTCTATGAGTAGATAGGCGTGCGGATCACGCGTGGCGTCCGCGTAAGCCTCCTCCACAAATTTGGGGTTCTCCGGGTATACTTGACGGGCGAGGTGTTTGATCTGAGCGCGGTCCCTGGGATTCTTGAAACACACTATGTAGTGGGCGTTCAGCGATATGTCGCGCTGGCCCCTGCCCTGGTGAAAAAGGTTTTGCGTGATGAAGAACACGCTCAGGTTGCGGTGGTGTGAGCCCTTGGTGAACAGGTCCGCTACGCCGGGACCAGCCTCGCGCATCATGTCATCTACGATGACTAGGGCGGGCTCGCTACCGTCATAGTCGTCCAGATCTGGCAGGCCGGCTACGTAGCGCACGGCAGAGTCCGCACGGCTCTTGCTACCGCCACTGCCATAGTGCCAAGTGATACGGGCGAACCGCGTATCGCACATGCGGTCGGCGTGCTCTATGAAGCGAGCCACGAAGTGCGACTTGCCGCTGCCCGAAGGCCCGGCCACGATGGCGGTGAACGGGTGTTTCCACCTCAAGTCCATGGCGTCTACTGACTGCCATGCACCGCCACCTCGGCTCTTAAAACTAAATTCTTTTCTCGTTTTTTTTTTTTTTATTTGATTTTTTTTTTATTGAAGGAAATAAGGGAATAAGGAATACCATTTATTTATACAAATTCTAGGAGAGGACTTTTACTGCCTGGAGAGCTGCTCCTCTTCACAAGGCTCATCCTCGGCCTCACGCCAACGTTATACTGCGTGATGGTGTTATCGTCCAGGACTGCAAGGTACCGCCGGGGCATGTATATCCGGATCGGGTCGTCGCCGACAAGACCCTCCAAGGTGGCCATCACCGCCTCGCCGTATGGTGTATCCACCCTCTCAAACGAGCGGATCGGGTAGACCACGTTGTCCTGCAGGTCTACGATGCGGGTATAACCCGCGGCCTTGCAGCTGTTGAGGGCTGTCCTGAGGTCCATCTTCTGGTCCGTGTTGAGCATGACACAGCGGCTGGATGCAGAATGACTGGCTCTCACTACCGAGTCGCCTTTTGTAGACAACCGCGGAGGAGGCGTAGTGATGAAAACACCAACTGGCGGAGTGGAGGAGGAGTGGAGGAGGAGTGGAGGAGTGGAGGAGTGGAGGAGTGGAGGAGGAGTGGAGGAGGAGTGGAGGAGTGGAGGAGTGGAGGAGGAGTGGAGGGATGGTGGAGTGGAGGAGTGGTGAGGCTGGATATGTATCTCGAGGAACACGCTCATTCGCTTTATTACGTTATTTATTTTATTTTTTATAATAGTGTACATTAAGGAAAAGTAGGAAAGGGAAGGATCGAATTACTTAGTTTATTTCATTTATTTTTTCGTCTTTTTCCGCTTTTCGGGGATGGCGACAGCGGCGGTGGAAACGCACCGATCCGCGATCTTCCTCCAGGTGGGCAGCGGACTGACGGTCCTGACGATTCCGTCGAATCTAGGCTCTCCCGTCTCGCTGTTGGTCAACCATAGGTTCTGCAGCCTAGTCAGCAGATCCGTCAGAATCATGCAGATCTCGTCGTCCCGCTGCTCGTCCAAATACAGGCCGCAGGTCCAAGTCGAGCGACCTCCTTGGAAAACGTTCATCTTCAGAAGGACGTTGCCATTGTTGGTAGGGTTCTTCACCGTATACTGGCGCTCGCCCGCGGTCCAACTCAGTGTAGGGGAATCGCCAGGCACTTCTTTATTCGCGGTCCACCCGCCATTGGACTTCCTCTTTTTAGCTGTCGTCCGTTGTTGCTGCGGTGGTATGGGGGTGGCGGCGTTGGCGTTCTCTTCGTTGATCGCGTACCACTCCTCCATAAAACAGCGGATCGTTCGATCCACTTCAGCCGCGTTGCTCATGCCGCTGCTGTGACCGCTCGTGAAGAAGTCTCGGACGAAACTGAGACCGTGCGCCACCGGACCTAGGGTCTATTATACTCCTCCAGAGGTGCCCTCTCAAACCAGGTGATGTCGGGGGGGGGGGGGGACCTGATCTGTTTTGAGGAAATTTCCGACTGTTGTTGTTTATCTAGGGAAAATTCCGACTGTTGTTGTTTATCTAGGGAAAATTCCTACTGTTTATTTGTGCAATCGTCCCGCCACCACCATCGTCAGTCTCTCCGCAACCGCCTGACACTATGTACCCCTGCCCCTACTGTTCAACACGCTGCAGCCGCACAGACAACCTGCTCCGACACGCGCGGAGATTTCACGGTCATGCGCCGCTGTATGACTGTTCCGTCTGCGGATCGGCCTTTCAAAGTCTGGCTGAGGCGAGGAGACACACACGAACGCACGAGGTGGCTGAGGTACAGGCGATTCTACCCACCTCGACTCCGCCCGAGCCGCAGCGACCCCCGCCGCCGCCTTACCCCTTTGCGGACGCCGCTCCCGTCGAGGACGCCACCGCCCTTCCCCGGTACCGTGAGGAGGACCTCTTGACGTTGCTCCAGGACGTGGAGGACATGTCTGGGATGCCGGACGTCGTTCCCGTCGTGGACACCACCGCTCCCGTCGGGGACACCGCCGCAGCCGCGCAGATGGATGAGGAAATGCGGAGGCTGGAGGAGCAAAGCGAACTCCTACTAGCGCAATTAGAAAATGTAATTGCGGAAAAATTCGATAATAAATAAATATACCTTTAAACCCTTTCCTTAATTACCTCTTCTATGGTAAAATACGCATTATAAAACTAAAAGAAATAATAGAAACGAAAGCGAGGTTTACAGATGCAGGCTAAACGGGGGGGGGGGGGTTACTTAGGCCGCCGCCCGGCATGTGGTGAAGTTTCATCAAAATCGGTCGGTAAACAGCTGAAATCCCATAAGGAAAACGCGGTTATAAATTAATAGCGGCCTTGTTTGATGGTGGATCTATGGGGTTCTTTCGTCATTTGCTTCCTCTGGGATAGGTCTACATTCTGGAAAAAGTCCCGTGGGAATCGGTGAGTAAATAGGCTAGTTATTAATTTTTGAAAGTTTTTCCTCATCATGAAAAATGTTGCAAACGGGGGGGGGGGTCCGAGCTTGGCTATGGGGAAGGTCGGGGGGGGGATGACGTCATGGGGGGGATGACGTCATTGGGGGGGGGGACGTCCTCGCGTCCTCGCGTCCTCACCACGCCTTTGCTGGTTTTGAATCGGCTATGGCCCCCTACTGAATACAAATTGGAATAATTGTATGTTTTAAACTGATTTTGAGTTTTATAGTTTTTTATGTGGAAATTCACTTCCCTCACGTCAGCGTGCTGCGTGCGAACTCGTTATTCCATTCTCTCTAGCTAGTTTAGACGAGAACGTTTCTTTTAGTCTCGCATCTGGACAGTTTACAAAGTTTATTATATGGTTTCCTATACTTTTAACTACTCCAGGGCTTTTAATCTAGCATATAAATTGATTATATATTTTTACCCTGCTATTTACATTAAACCATGTTAAACCGTCTTTACTAACATGGAAATTATCTACAATAACATTATATCCATTCTTGTACTCCCCTTGGTAGCAAAAGTCAAAGTTATCTGTAAGATATTGGCACATTTCCTCTTTATTAAATATTCCAGCCAAATCTAGTGTTATATCAAAATCCATAAGATAGTACATTTCTTTTTCCAGATCTTACAGTATCTTCGGAAGGTCTTCCAACAAATCCTTAATTTTAACATTTGCAAGCCCTATTTTATAGGGAATTGCTATAGGATCATCGTACTTTTGTTTAATTTGGTCAATATCTTTCTTTAGTATTTGTAACACACCCTCGCTTTGGACCCCAGAAGACCTTTCCAGGGAGAACGGTAGATTGGCCACAACTCCATGTCGAGCTAAAGAGAAATTTTTAAATTTTCCTCGTTAGTAGCTATTAAACGAGCCACATATTTCCTTCTTAACTTTAAATTTATTCCGAACGTCCCCATCACAATCCCTAACATTGGTTATCTTAACTAACATTTTGTTATCACAAAACGCATCTGTTATGGATGTTAAGTTATTTAATTTTGGTTCGCCCTCGCAATAGTTTATATTACCTATGTCTGTAAGAAGGTGATTATTACAGAGATTTTCTAATAAAACCCATTTACCAAATCTTTTGTTAGTATGTTTAATTCTATTCCCAATAAATGGCTAACAGAGTACTTTTCTTTTATATAGAAAAAGTAGCGGAAACATGTAAACAGGACAGATGAAACACTATAGGCATATAGAGGTTTCCAACATACTCGATGTATAGGAGTTGTAGAGTAAAACATATAAACAAAGACGTGGGCGAGTGGTAAGTATAACATCTAAGGGGACACCTAGACAGTTCATCCCATATGTGCGCAAATATGTTATACAATGATGGAATACCCATATGAACTATTAATATAATTCCAAATTCGACTAAATAAGTTTATAGTCTCAATATAATTAACAATTTATAAACTAACGGTGCCATCCCGCATTCGTACCTAAATTTTCCAAAATTCTATAATATTTTACTGTCTATTCTTAGTCCTTGTATACTTAGTATCGGATTTTGTACTATTAAACCCTACATTCTTATACGTATCCTGTTCAGTAGAGTAATTTATGCATGTTATTTAATACAGATACGCACATTCTACAAGACCTGAACATAGATCTGTTGTATAAGCAGTAGAATAGACGTCTCACCCATTGTCTGTTAAATGTGTTCTGTAAAGTAAAACATAAATGTAAATTGTGCTAAGACTGGATACGGCTGACTAGATATTAGATAGTCAGGAAATGTGTTGGAAGTGTAGTGTAAACCAAATAGTAAGACAAACACCACATAGTAACATGTAATGGCTAATATATCAAAAGTTGTACCAATACTGACCTTATACGTTTGTATTAATTGTTAAAAGACTTATTAGAAAGGTAACATGTATTTTACAAGAGTCATAGAGTAATGGATTTAGATTGCTTACATGTTGCACAAAGTGATGTTTGTCTTACTATTTGGTTCTTACTATTTAGTCGAATTTTGAATTATATTAATAGTTTATATGGGTATTCCATCATTGTATAACATATTTGCACACATATGGGACGAACTGTCTAGGTGTCCACTTAGATGTTATACTTACCACTCGCCTATGTCTTTGTTTATATGTTTTAATCTACAACTCCTATACATAGAGTATGTTGGAAACCTCTATATGCCTAAAGTGTAATTATATCTGTCCTGTTTACATGTTTCCGCTACTTTTTTCTATATAAAAGAAATGTACTCTGTTAGCCATTTATCGGGAAATAGAATTAAGCCTACTAACAAAAGATTTGGTATATGGGTTTTATTAGAAAATCTCTGTAATAATAACTTTCTTACAGACATAGGTAATATAAACTATTGCGAGGGCGAACCAAAATTAAATAACTTAACATCCATAACAGATGCGTTTTGTGATAACATAATGTTAGTTAAGATAACCAATGTTACGGTTTGTGGTGGGGACGTTCGGAATAAATTTAAAGTTAAGAAGGAAATATGTGGCTCGTTTAATAGCTACTAACGAGGAAAATTTAAAAATTTCTCTTTAGCTCGACATGGAGTTGTGGCCAATCTACCGTTCTCCTTGGAGAGGTCTTCTGGGGTCCAAAGCGAGGGTGTGTTACAAATAATAAAGAAAGATATTGACCAAATTAAACAAAAGTACGATGATCCTATAGCAATTCCCTATAAAATAGAGCTTGCAAATGTTAAAATTAAGGATTTGTTGGAAGACCTTCCAAAGATACTGCAAGATCTGGAAAAAGAAATGTTCTATCTTATGGATTTTAATATAACACTAGATCTGGCTGGAATATTTAATAAAGAGGAAATGTGCCAAAATCTTACGGAAAACTTTGACTTTTGCTACCAAGGGGAGTACAAGAATGGATATAATGTTATTGTAGATAATTTCCATGTTAGTAAAGACTGTTTAACATGGTTTAAAGTAAATAGCAGGGTAAAAATATATAATCAATTCATATGCTAGATTAAAAGCCCTGGAGTAGTTAAAAGTATAGGAAACCATATAATAAACTTTGTAAACTGTCCAGATGCGAGACTAAAAGAAACGTTCTCGTCTAAACTAGCTAGAGAGAATGGAATAACAAGGTTAGAGGCAACAATCTATAACTATTTTAGAGGTTTTGGTAAAGGGTTTGAACCTTTAAGAGATTGTTTAAGCCTAATAGAAGACAACAAAAGGTACTTCCAAAATGCTCCATTCTATGCTGTACCTCTGCATAAAATGTGGATGAAAGTTGCCATTCAATTACAAAACAGTTGTTGTTTAGTGTTTAATGATTTATTACGATACGCATATTGGGGTAATAGTAATACGAAGAAGATAACTGGAGTGCAACTAAAACTGCCAAAAGATAGTACACAAAGGAAAAATTTAATAAAGTATGCTCTATCTGCATTTAGCTTTAACTGTTTACCAACTAACTATGTTGAGGTAATAGAGGAATTTCCTGATGCCATAAATGTAAAGCATAAGTGTTACATAAAATCTGGGGGCACATATTTTACAAAATCAAATACACATTTCTCCACTATACCTAAACACATCAATTTAGAAGAATTAGGCTTAGTAGAAAGTCCTAACCTTACTCCCTACATTTTAAGAAGCCGGACCAATAAACTATACCCATAAACTATTAAAGAAATAGGGCCACTTTCCAAGCCTTTCTTGGAGAGGTGTTCCAAAATGAGGAAATTGGAATTAGAAGACATCGACAGTAATAAGCGTGATTTGGAATATGTGGAAAATACTGTTGCAGAGGAATACAAAGCACAGTTGGCTAAAGAACAAGAAATAAGGGAAAGAGAGGATAAATTAAATGATTACTTCCTGTGACGTTGGGAGGATCTAGAGCATTATGGACATTATATAGTGTATGCGTTTGTAGTAAACAATAAAAACAAGTTTGTGGAGGTGTTGGCAGAAAAGGATGGACAGAGGGGTGTATACTATGTTAAAGGTGTCTGTAAAACGGTGTCTATAGAGATAAATAAGAATAGGAAGGTTATAGCGTATTGCCATACACTGGTGATTTGGACATTATTTACCTACCTACCAACGAGCCACTTGCAAGCACATTTAACACTAACGGAACTGCAACATTTTATGGTAATTCCTTTCCAAAAATAGAAAACCTAAGTTTCCATAACAATTTGTGGGATGATATTGTTGGACAAGAAGTCATAGAGATGTTAATGCAAGATATTAAAGCTAATATTAAATTTAAAGAATGTGGTAGGCTGGAGGATTTGGAAGATTGTGCGGGATTATTAAAAAGCGCTATTAAACAAGTCCAACATAGGGGTAGAAAAAGGTATATTGTACAATTCGAAAATATTCGTAACCTTTATGTCTCCAACCATTGGCTGGAAAGAGAGCTAGAATGGGGGAAGTTTTATTTTAACTACAAAATTAAAATTAAGTTTTATAAAATTAAGACTACTTCAAACAGGCACAAAGAAAGGTTGGTGTTTTGTGTGTAGTTGTTTAGGGGTTTAAAAATTGTTTGCTATCGTAAAGATATTTGGTGCTATAATTTAAGAATTGGGAATATGCAACAACATATCCAGTCTAATTTGCAAAATATTGGATATTATAGGTGCCGTTTACTTATGCATTAGCCTAAAACATATCCAAAATTTAGACAGTTCTGACCATATATATTTTTTGGATATATATTGCTTATAATGTTATTACAACGAGAGGTAGTTGAGAGGGCCCCAACTTGAGGCCCAAAACAATACGAAGTATTGGAAATATGGCAATTATAACAGCCGGATGGTAAATAAGCTTGCATTTAATATTTTGTTCAATCCAACCGTAATACTGAATTTGGAAATGGGGTATTTACTTATGCAATATCCTAGGACAGTAACATATTGCAGACAATCCAAAGTTTGATTACAACAATACTGCATTGAAGGAAAATAACATACGGTAATTTTAGATATAAGGGCTATAACAAGTCGAAAAGTAAATAAAGGAATTGGCAATTGGCAGTAATTTACAAAATATAGTTTAAATTAAATTTCGAAATTATATGTTGTATTTACTTATGTACTAAGCTAGTAAAATATTTAAGTTGCAAACAAATCGGAACACAAATACCAAAGTTAGTTTTTAGGTTGATTGTGGCAAAACAAACAACATATCGACTGTAATATAGGGTGAATGGAAATAATATATGGTAATTTTAGATATAATAGTTGGGGGCTATAACATATCCAAAAATAAATCAAATCGGACAATAAATAAAGAAGTTGGCAATTGGTAGTATATTTTTCAAAAAAAAAATTAAATTTGATTGTAGTATTGAATTTGGGAAATGTAGGGGGAATTTTATAATGCATTAGCTTAGGATAATAACATATCCAAAAATCAGTCAAATCGGACCATAAACACGAAATTTATTTGTTTATGGATTTTACATATATATAAACTATACAAAGTATAAAATTTTAAACTTAGATATGGTAATTATACATATAATAGTTTAAGGCTATAACATTTCCAAAAATCAGTCAAATCGGACAGTAAATAAAGTGGCAACTGGCACTATAGTATTTTTCAAAAATATTTTTTAATTTTACCGTGATAGTGAATTTGGGAAATGTAGGTGGAATTGATTAATGCATTAGCTTAGGACAATAACATATCCAAATTGTAGACAAATCGGACCATAAACACCAAATTTAGCTTTTTAGCCTGATTTTAAAAATTAATTTTAAAAAATATAGAGGACGGATGGGGATTGGGAAAATGTATTTAATATAGGCAAGGGTGGGATACTAGTATAGGCCAAAAAGGAAATTTGTGTAGGGTAGGATCGGGCAAGTGTGCCAAAACTGATCCCCATAAGAATAACATGGGAAAAAGTGCCGAAAGTGGCTTCTCTTTGTGGGTTTGCCTCTACTCTCTTCCCTAACAGTAATTTGTTTATTATCTATAAGTGTATACTTTATTTAAAGTATAAATGTGGCAATACATGTAACTGTAAATTAGAAAATACTAAAATTTATTTTATTTATTAGTTTAAATATAACAATAACAGAAAAACAAGTTTTTCCCACTTATAATATTTATCTATGTAGAAATCATGAGAACTGAACAGCTATTAATAGCCTATTAATACGCACATAGGATAGTTTGAGCGTCATTACAGCATGAGGGTGATGCTTGAAAGCACGAGTGTGTTAAACGACCGAAGGCGTTATGGCTCTTTTTTACTGGTGGCGCGTACACTATTTTATAAAATAGCCCCCCACCCCATAATACAGGCAACATAAATATATAAAAATAGTAGATCAGGACCTGGCACTAGCAATAAAACAAACAATAATTGTATGTTGTGAAAAGTTTTGATTGTTGCAAACGCAACAGTTGGATGCTATTGGAACAGCTGGTTTAGATCTGTCGGGAGTGTAATCGTAAAGCTATGTGTTATTACCGACCTTAGTAGGGAATGTTAGGGGCTCCCGCGAGTGGCGGGGGTGTGGGTATGAATGACCCCCTCCCCCTCCCCTACCACCTCCTCCTCCTCCTCCTCCTCCTCCTCCTCCTCCTCCTCCTCCTCCTCCTCCTCTTCCCCGGCCACACATTTACTCATTTTACTCGCTCCCCCTCCCCTCCCCCATCACCACCTCCTCCTCCTTCTCTCCCTCACAACCACCCACTGACTGAGCAGGGTCAATGACCGGGTTCAAGGTCACGTTGCTCTTTCTACGTAGTTGTGTGAGCAGGCTCAAACACCCCCTTATTTTCATATAAACCTAATTAATTATTCATAAAATAATTTATTATTCTTAACCTAATTAATTATTCATAATATAACTAATTATTCACATATCTAATTAAATTCACGATCCAATAGTAATATTCATAACTAGATTATATGATACCGGTGCTTGTTATCACCATCATTTTCTAGAAAGTCACGTGACTCACGTGTCCGTCACTACTCTCCGCTTGCGGTTTAGTTGGCGACTCTCACTACTATCCGTTTATGAATTAGTTGGCGCTCCCATTACAAATAAAACGCCGTATCTCCGTTATTTATCGGTCGATATCAAGGTGTCTTGGTATCTAGACATTATATATCATGTGTTAATTAATGACGTTATCATTATTTACCGGTATATGTTTTCAAGGTCGCTTCACTGGAAGCCGATATCTATAAATGGCTGAATCTCCGTTATTTCCGGCCCGATTTCAACCAAACTTCGTCCGCCCACAATAACTAGTTTTGGGTCTTGTGTAATACGGGATGCCTATCTGGGAACTTGAAGGAGCTACAAACTTTAAAAATTCATATATCAGAAACTAATAAGAATTGTTAACGAGACTCAGTATTTAAGAGTATTAAATTACGCTCTACAAGATTAAACGATTACCATATCCCAGAATGTCTTTTTAAGGCTCCTTTACTGGAAGACCAAAATATAAATAAATTCGTTAAAAATCGGTTTACTGGCGGATTTTTTCAAAACCTGGTATTTACGTTTATCAGTGCATAGTCTAACATTTAACGTGCAAACATTACGACTAACATATGTGTAAATGTCACTTTACTTAAAAAACTAAATATAAATAAATTCGTTAAAAATCAGTTTAGTGGCAGATTTGTACAAAACCTGGTATTTACGTTTACGAATGCACAATCTAACATTTAACGTACAAACAGTACGTCTAACACATGTTTAAAGGTCACTTTACTCGAAGACCGAAATACAAATAAATTCGTTAAAAATCGGTTTACCATCAGATTTTTACGAAACTCGGTATTAAAGTTTGCTAGTGTATAGTCTAACGTATAACGTGCAAATAGTACGTCTAACATACGTTTTTAGGTTAGTTCACAGGGAGACCGAAGTACAAAAATACATTCATAAAACTTCAATTTACTAAGTAATTTTAACGAAACACAGTGTTCTGGTTTACTAAGATGAACTATAATATATAACGTTAAAGCAGTACGTCTAATGCGTGTTTCAGATTAAACTTTAATGGAAAACCAAAATATTGAAAAAATCGTAGAAAATCAGTTTAATTTTTTTTACGAAACAAGATATTTTGATTTTTAGTCACATGACATCCTTTTACAATTGTTACTCATGTATCACGATTATAAATTAATATTTATAAGCTGGCTTATATGAAGTAATATCGCGTGACGGTAGTTCAGATATTCAGCTCCTGTAACAAACAGGTTGAAACCTGTTAAAACCTCGATCTGTGATTGGTGGAAATAAAACGCTCTTCGGTTGGTCAAAATTAGGCGTTCTGCTCTCTGATTGGTCGGGAGAGGGATTAAGAGTTGAGGATAAGTACTGAAACTAGATCTTGAAGATCACAGTGTCATTCTGCCTCCTGCTGGCATGTTGTTTAGAGATACCTGCGCTTCTCGTCTTTGTGAATTATGTCTTGTATTACAGCGTACATGTTTAATAAAAGACACGTTACTGTAATATTTGATAGTGAAAATAATCCGTGGTTTAAAGCTAAGGAGGTAGCTGATATTTTGGAATATAAGGAACCGAAAAAAGGCAATAAGAGATCATGTAAGAGCAAAATACAAAATACATGACAAAGACTTCAAGAAAGGCGAATCGTCCCTCTTGTCCAACATACATTCTCAAACAATTATTATAAATGAACCCGGTTTATATTAGTTAGTTATGAAGTCTAAAATGGAACTAACAGAAATATTTCAAGATTGGGATACATAAGAAGTCCTACCCTCCATACGGAAGCATGGAACGTTCAAACTTGTTGGTGAAAATAAACATTTAAAGAATGAAAACGCTCATCTTACACGGTTATTCGTGAACTAAAATGAATGCAACCAACAATTGTCCCACATGAAAATTCAGCTTGAGGCTAAAAACGAATTCATAAATCAGTTGTTGCATGACCAAGCACCTAAAGTGGCAGTCCTTCCTAAAGATGACTAACTTAAACATGACTTCTGTGTGTTAGTAAAAGATTCACTACTGAAGACGTATGGAGTGTGAATACAAGTGAATCCGTATACAGAAAAGAAAATTGAATCAACCTTTAAGTAAAACGAAGAAAGAAGGTTTTGAAGTTTGCTTCATGATAGAGAATGTTCCGAACGGAATTAACACTTTGAACAAAGCTAAAGAATCTATGACCATTTACAGTATGCACTATGACTCTGCATACAACATAATTCTTACATCTCACAATTTTTTAAATATTATAAAGCACGTTATAAATGAAACTTCAACAGACATTATCTAATTATAGCAGCGGCGAGTCATCCTCAGAGAAGACCGTTTGAAAACATTCTTTGTGCAGGTACGCGTTTGCGACGCACCGTCATAGATTCCGTCAGTTCAACTAATGCTATCGTAGAGTACACTCAAACATGACTAGTGCATCCGAAATGGACGAATCGATCCGTACGTTGTTAGAGGAGTTGGAAGCGATGGAAGACAGTCCCGCGTATTTTTCACCAAAAACTGCAGAACCACCACCACCAGTGGCAGCATCGTCACGACCGGTCGCTGCTAGCCCTACCGCCGTTGCCACTGCGACTTCATCAAAGCCGTCGTCATGCGTGTGTTCGCATTGCGGGAGATCATTCACGACGCGAAGTGGACATCGTCACCATCAATGACTTCGTTGAAAGAACGAAAGAACCATCATTCCTCCCACGGCGGCATTACCAGTAGCAGTAGCAGAAAGACAACATTTGTGAAAGTGTCTGTGGTGATCCTACAGACTTTGAGTTGGTGTTAAAACCTTTGAACGAATCGCCGACTGTCAGTTGGACCGGTTATTATAATACAGTACAGAATCCCGACAATCGAGGTAACGTGTTCTTGAAAATTCAATTACACCATATAGGTCATTCTACGCATAATTGCAATGTATAATTGGACGAAAATAAAGACAATGAAATAAGCATTATGATTATGGACATTGTGAAATGATTAGAAGACTTGTGGTTGGACCAATTTACCGGAGTACCGAGGGTCACAGGTTTAACACAGACAGTAATACCGGTAGTGGCGTGGTGTAAAACAGATAGTGGTGAAAATTTCCGAACAAAAGATGACGGGAAAGGCAGAATGGTGACGACACCAGTGAGTCACGCCAGAGTTGGTGCCAACATTGATTGCACATCACCCAAAAATGCGCATAATCCTCGTGCATAAAACGATGGAATCTCACATCCCATTAGAGCCGATTCCAGGAATCGAAACAATAGATCACCTAGAACAGTATAACAACACGTCGAGCCCTGTCAGAACAATAAATAAATAGAACACATTTGCCAAATTCCAGGAATCAGAAACATTGGACACATGCGCCGAGTTCTGAGAAACGAAACAATATACCGACATGTTAAAACCTGTTAGAATCAGAACAATAGAGAACACCTGCGTCGAATTCCGAGAAACGTAACTGACGCGTGGGCGTCCCATCCTTTTAACAGGAACGAGCCACCGGCCTCATTCTTTGACAAATCGATATGCGGAGTGGACGTGTTTTAGTATCATATCGTTACTCATGTACTGGCATTCATTAAAAATGGATCATTACCGAAGACAATAAACGCAGCGGCAGAGTAACATCCATCACAAATCAGCAATTTTAGTGGACATTCAATGTTTCAAGAATAATAACAACGAGTTTATAGTGAAAAAAGTGGCTGTAATTGAAGTGTCTGCTGGTGCGTTACTGTTACATTGCATCGTCCGTCCACCATTCAATCGAGATTTCCTGTCAGAGGACAAACTTGGAGAGAGTGATTAGCTGACCAAACACTATCATGGTCTCGGTTGGAATCAAGTCAATATTTCGTATCATATAATGATCGATAAACTACGAACATATCTCATTAATCGATAGATTATTTATGTAAAAGGACTGAAAAAGAAAGAATTTGTCTTGAAGACTTTAATCATGAACGTTACACCTTTCTTCAACCAATCAGAGGCCGAAGTGTTGGTGATTGACATGCCCAACATCGGATGCGAATCACTTGCCTCAATCACCACTCTCCTGTCCACCATTACACTGAGTTGCGGTCAACACAAGAACTTGAAGAACCGTTGCGCACTTGCCAATTGTACTTGTTATTCGGTTGGCTACTGGTCAACGCTAAAGATTCGTATCGCAGTTCATGTTGCTGTTGTTGTCTGTCCTACCGTCATTGAACTTACACTACCCTCACAATCAGCCCGGAAGAATGAACACCAAGTTTTTTTTTTTTGGGGGGGGGGGAAATTGACTGAACCATCAGAAGACAGAACACTGAACCACGGAGTGTACGCATCGAATGGTCTACTTGCGCACATCGCCCCACTAACAGCCCTAGCAGTTAACACCGTATCGCAAAGAGAGGGTGGTGAACATCGGGTGTTCTACTTGGACAGAGATACTAGTATTTGGCCAGTTCTAATCAAATAATGACATCGGGCTATTAACGCTTCCTGAAATGCAAAACTACAACCGTCAACAAACATACTCTTTTGGACTTTATGTAAAGCTAGACGAAGTAAAATCTTAAATTTCAATTATGACTTTAATAGTTTTCTAAGATTAAAACTTATAGCCACATTAACAGAATATATTGGTGTTATTTCTATCCCTTACCCCTATTTTTATGTATTTATTCTTTTTTTCTAATAAATTAGGTAGTAGTGTGTCAGTGGTCATAAGTCGATATGGACTCAAATTGGTTGATAGCCTCAACCTAAAATTAAAACCAATAAAGGAAAAAGAACAAACTCAAAGGAAAAAATATAATGAATAAAACCAGAAATTAATCAACGGTCTTAAAATCATTAACTCTTGAGTGTTTATATTACCTCACGAAACCTTGAAAGCTTTGCGGCTTGCATTATAACATACGTGTTTAATAGCCAACCCGTATCTAGTATTTGTACCAACTAGTTCTATACATCGGTAAGGTTACAAGTACTCGGTGTTTGAAGATGATAGTTCTTTCATGCGGAAGAATGAAGAGCAAAAACTTAGATATCAAAACTATGAACTACGATTGTACGATTCTACGATGAATTACGATTCGTTCGTACATGTACCTTTAATTTCATGTTTAAACATTAATTTCGGGTCTATATAACTAACCAGTTGTAACATGCACACTAAACAAGATCTGATTAGTCAAAACGTTCAGCACTTCCTACCGATAATGCCACTTTGCTTTTTCTCCGTTTCTAGAGGTATATGCGATATGAGGTGACATAAACCAACAGCACAGACAGTTAAAAAATACATTTTTAAACTATATTGAACAAAAAAGGTATTAATACAATTTCTAAACTACTTTTGTGAATACAATTTAGAAATAAAAGAGTTAATTTGCTTCGTTATCACACTAAAAGCATTGGCTTAACTTAAGCACTCTTGGTTGACGGATGTCAAAGTGTTAGTCATATAGTATCATAAACAGAAGTCAGTAGCTATTCAGAGGCTTCTTCACCTATCTCTAAAAGCCACTCGGACAACCGTCTTTTGTACAAGCTCCTTGACGCCCGCAGGTATCTGACAACATACGTTTTTAACAATCACCCCAAAACTGATAAGGGATCACATAAGAGCAAAACATGAATCCCATTACAAATATATACAAGAGGGGTGAAACGCCCCTCTTGTTAAACATATTCTCCAATTGATCTGCTGAGTGATAAAGCGTCATTTTGCACCTTGATATCATGTTGGTCAGCGATATCTGCGCTTCTCATGTTTGTAAAGCATGTCTTACAATACAGCGTACGTGTTCAATAAGCAGTCAGACAGCGTACTGTTTGGCCAAGACAACAGTCCTTGGTTTAAAATCATAACAGTTAGCTGACATATTAGCACATATTAATAATACTAAACTTATAATACCCCCGTTGCAGCAAACTTGTGTACTCGGCGAATTTCCAATCCATATATATGTCCCTCACTACTACATAGAGCCACTTACCAAGTTTCACGAAAATACATTCATAAATAAGTGATATATAGCATTTTATTTATTCTCCATAAGAATAACATTAGGGCTGAGTAAGCAGGTTTGCTCAAACGAAGAAGATAAGAAATGTGTATCTTTCCAATTGTCAATATAACTTGACCAGGTGAAGCTACATACCAAATTTTATTAATTTAGGTTTATAACTAAGGGAGATACAAAACTTTACTTATTCTGCAGATGAATAACATGGGGCAGAGTATGCAGGTTTGCTGCTACGGGGAAAATTAACAAAAACCGGAATTTATGGAAATATCAATATACCACAACAGTAGTGTGGGTTTGCCGGTTCTGGGCCAAGTGATTGACAGCTTCCGGTCACGTGACCGGAAGCACTGAGTCATTATATACGTCATCTGAGGCTGAACCAGTGACGTAGGCGGTTTTGTGACGTAATGAGGGAAAGTTTAAAGGTCAAGGTCACGGGGAGGATATTTTAAAAAAGTACTACCTCACACGCGTAAAATTCGATTGTGATTCGATAGTTTCATCGATATAAAATATCGAATGAAAACAATCGAATGAAGCAATCGAATGATACGAGTGCGAGGTAGTACTATTTCATTTATTACTTTATTTTATTTTTTTTACTTTACTTTTTATTTACAATAAGTTATGTTTACAATAATTTATGTTTACAATAGTTACCCGTTGTTTGTCGTCATCGATGTTGTTGATCCGGAGTCGCGACCGTCACTTCGTTTTCTGATGAAAGGCGGTAGATACTTTGATCCCTGCGCAGAGTCTATGTTGTTTGTTGCGATCAGTTCTAAAGATAAACTGTAGCCATTCGCTAGGAGAAGTCTTAACTCTTCTTTAAAAACCTCCAGGTCCGTAGAAGTTGATAGATAAATAGAGTCATAATAAATACATCGAATCTTGAGTGAATGATAATGTTATTTTGTGAAGAGCGCGGAGAGAGGATGATGTTCACCAGTCGAGAGCTAGAGGTGTACTGACTATTCACAAGCTAGCGTTGTAATCGTACTAAATGGTGGGGGTAAAAGTGTGGTGGGGCGGAGCAGATGGCGGACGGAAGATGGCAGGCGGCAGATGGCAGGCGGCAGGTGGCAAGTGCGCGGCAGGTGGCAACTGGCGCGGGGAGGAAGACTTTGAATAAAATATCCATTAGTTAAAACCCATCAAAGTATTTGTGGAACCATGTGCACCGCGCAAAAGTTGGACTGCTTGTCTAAGTTCTTCCTCTAGTTTAGTAACCAGCCGAAAATCCGCTTCCATTTCATCCTCCTGCTCTGGACATTGCGGCTGCGCACACCACCTCTTGCAGGCATAATCATACGCGTTCTTATATTCCTCCAGGACTTGTTCATATGTCCTAGACTGCTGGGATGTAGTTTGCAACGCCGCTCCTTGCTCAACCTCGGTAGTCTCAAGAGTTGCTACCAACTCCTTCTCACTAATCACATCTCCCCAAATAATGTTATTGCCGCTGCTTATGGTGTTGCTTGTTGGCTGCTGGGATGTAGGTTGCTCATCCTCGGTAGCGTCAAGAGTTGCTATCAACTCCTCCTCACAAACCGCATCGCCCCAAATATTGTCGTTGACGCTGCTCATGGTGTTGCTTGTTCCAATGTTTGTATAGTAATGCAGCGTTTGAGTGTAGGTTAGGTACTCGACCCTTCCCCCACCACATCACTTCCCCACCACACCACTTCCCACACCAAGTTTTTACATCGCGCACTAACTAGCGTACACGCATTAGTTAGGGTCTGACTCTTGCACTGTCAGGACCGTAGCTCCATAACTGAAAATTTCAATGAATTTGTCTCAACACTGTATGTGTATAAATATTACAGTCACTATGATCTAAACTAGTGCATGTTTCCATGTGTTGCTTCTTGTGCAGCAGACAACTGGCTAAGAGTGTTCCAACCTTGGCTATTCTACGATGGAACCGCTCACTGTCCGCTAAAAGCGTAGACATTCTATCTTCATCGTCGGAGAAGTAGAAGGTGGTGGCAAGCGGGCTACTGAAGGACACCTTACTCATATTCCTGTAAAACTGTGACATGTTCAGACGTTAACGCAAACTATATAGGTAGATGTACATACGACAAGAGCTGGAAGTATAATGATGTAGTGCTAGCGAGTAGGATAGACACCTATCCCCACCACAACGTTACCTTGTCCTTCAAACAGTTGTTTTTCGCTACAGTTGCTATACCCTTGATCGGATCTGAATTCTGTTTGCACCAACCTGTTCGTCTGAGCAATTTACGTAATTTGAGTACCCACTTGATATATTTTAAAGCGTAAATAAAGAAGTTATTTAGGTTTGACCTTCAAAATAGTTTTTTTTTAGCTATTTCTGCTTTACCCTTGGTCAGATCTGAATTATGTTTGCACCAACTTGTTCGTCTAATCAATCCGAGTAATTTGAGTACTCCATTGATATATTTTAAACCGTAAAAAAAGAAGTTATTTAGGTTCGACCCTCAAAATAGTTGTTTTTAGCTATTACTGCTATACCCTTGGTCGTATCTGAATTCTGTTTGCACTAACTTGTTTGTCTGATCAATCCGCGTAATTTGGGTACCCACATGACATACTTTGCACAAACTTTGTAACCCCCCTCCCCCCAACATGGGTCATGTTCAAGGTCAAGGTCAAGTTCAAGGACCTTGGGACTTAGAAACTTTCACAAAGTGGGCTGCAAACAAACCGGAGACTAACAAAATCTCCTGCCTATGTACAGGCCAAGTCCCTAACTTGAAATGCTTAGGGTGGTCCTGAAAATGACCGTTTGTGTTTGAAGGAGAAAGAGATGGTGGATAAGGAGCGGTGGTCAGTTTTTATTTATTTCTTCGTAACCCACTTTACTTGGCCCTTCTGCCTAACAAAAACAATCCGCACTCGGTCTGAGGAGGTGGTGGATTGCATCTCGGTATATGCGCCTCGATGTAGTGGCCGCCAAAGAGGTGTTGGAGAAGGTAAACATCACCGTTCTTCCCCACAAATGCGTACTCCGTGTCCAATTTTAAATTTGCAAACTTCATGGTGATGACCTCCAGCGGTGTTACCAACTCGTAAATGTTCACTGTCGCCGTCCTCTTCATTACTTCCTCAACAATTGGAGGCAGCGTTGAAGGTCGAGGCGATGTCAGTGGTAGAGATGCGGAAGATGTTGAAGGACGATGTTCAAAGTAAAGTGGGTGGTTCCGAAAATTTCTTCGAATACAAGACCTGAAAGAACTAGGTCTTTTGAAGCCGCTCCTTTTCTCTGAAAACTTCTTCAAGGACTCCTTCAAACGTTGCAGTTTCTCGGGTGTGATGGGAGAAGACATAGCGCAGAGGTGTATACAGTTCGCAAGGCAAAGCTGGAATGAGGTACCAGGCGGAGCAAATCGGGTCGCCAAGTGAAACCTTGACATTTCCATATACGGGTAGAAAGCCGGGGACTGGTTTAGAACCGGTTAACATCCGGGACCCCCCTTTTTGGGTCATGTTCAAGGTCACCCCCCCCCCGGTTAACATCCGGGACCCCCCTTCATGACCTCCCCCTCCGTCCCCCTTCGGTGACGTCACTTTGCCTTTATAAGCGGGAGCAGTCTGCAGTCTCGTCGCAGTAGCTTGCCGCCCGTTGTTTGGATCTATGTCCCAGCGGGTTGCACTCTGCTGCAGCGTAGGTCTGTTAAGTGTGCGTTGGGCCCGACGCGCAATTAAGAGATCCGCGCCCTTGCATGTTTTGTTAGTTTGTTAAGCATGTTAGATAACGCTTGTAGTTTGCTGCTAGGTAATGTAGTTAGTCTTATATATGTTAGTGTTTGGTATCGGTTTGAAGTGTCTTATTTACAAATGAAATATGTACTCCCGGCCCTAAAGGTTCCCTCAACAACCTTGGCAAAACTTCGGTTCGCAGCAGCCTGACGCCGGGTGTTTGGGTCCTATGTCCCACCGGGTTTCAGTGATACTGTTGACCTTTGCAAAACCGACCTCGGCTGTTCTTGTAAAAGTAACGTTAACTGATTAATTTTGTTTACATAGTTGCTGGTAAAGTCTTTATTTTCAAAGTAATGTATCTTGTTTCTCATCCTTTTCTTAACCCCTTACAAAAAGGTATGGCGCACAAACCGACCTTATGTCAATACGGCGCGCAAACCGGTTGACATTACCCATCTTAGCCCGAGAAACATTTGTAAAGTATAAAATCAGTCTCTTGTTTAAAATCAGTCTCTTGTTTGTTGTCTTTTGCCCCCTTCCCTAATACAGAGCGGGGAATATATCGGTTTGTGGTCCAAGTGAGAATCACTTACTGCTCTATTCCCTGTTTTGGCAACATGTTCGGATGACCTTGGGGACTTAGAAAATTCTCGTACAGAGCGGGGAACAGAGCAGTATGTGGTCCAAGTGAGAATCACTTACTGCTCTATTCCCCGTTTTGGCATCTTGTTCAAATGACCTTGACCCACTTCGGGACTAGAAAATTCCCGTATTGTAATATATATATATATATATATATTCGTTACAACATTAACCCCCACCCTATGACACTTGCACTCCCCACCACTTACATTGTGTATAAAAGAGGGTCCCCCAGCACTGGTAAAATCATTCTTCTAGCTGTGCTGTCATACCTCACACCATGGCACACATTAGGAAGCAGACACGTCCTCTGAATTGAAACCTTCGGCTTCGTCTTCAGCCACCTCTACCACTTCGTATTCTGCGGCTCCATCCATCCTTCGGACAGCTCTGATGTTAGCTAACATCTTCCCGGAGAACTGTTCACCACCACCTGCTGTGTCAACGTCTTCCACATGTCCTTCACCTCTTCCGTCAACTTCTCGTGCTGTTTCTCCAAGTCATTCTACATCTTCAAGTTGTTCTACATCTTCATCAAAGTCTTCCACATCTTCTGCTTCTTCATCCTCATCATCAAGTTCGAGACCAAGCCAACCAGTCACCCAATCATCTTCTCCAACCAGACCTTCAGTAATCTGCACATATACTTCATCTCCTTCAGAAAAATTCAAACAACTGAAATCTGTACAAAGGATGTGCATACTTCCTGCACAACAATGCAGTTATATATTTAAAAAAGGTGCTAAAAAGGTGAACGCTGTGTTAAACGTTGTATTTTAAATGAAGGAGCGTGCAGTCTTCATTTAAAATTAAACCATAGCGCATCTCCTTCTTCACCACATCCAACAGTGGTGCCAACCAAAATTCGAATTAATAGGCTTTGTAAAATCAAACGCTACTTCTTTGTTAAAATAAAGGACTTTGCAAAGGTGTTGGTTCAATGTGAAGGCAAACTGTACTATGTAGAGTTATCTAGAGCCATGGACCTCCACGTCAAAGAACTTACCCACAAGGACTATTTAACTCGAAATGATTCAGGTATCACTGTGTGGAAATCATTAAAATAAAATGACCAAACATTTTATTCCAAATTAAATAAAATTTTTTCCAAATTAAAAAAAAGTGTGGACAACCTATTTACATTTTGTAGCATATGCTGCAGAGTGTAAATAGGTTATCCATACTTTTTTTTTAATGTTACAACGACCTTGACCTAGATAACGGACTTAGAAATATTTTGCTCTGTTTAAATTCCTTTACAAACCAAAACATTGATGTATTCACCAACCTTTTAGGTGGGGGTAAGCGGATATATAAGCGTGGCGTCGTAGAACATATTCATTAGTCAGCTATGGAGACTGCAGCAGGTTCATCCAACTCATCAGCTACTGATATGGAAGCAATCAGGGAACGTAGAGCAAAACAAAATAGAGCACGTACGCGAAGAAACGAAAATAGACTAAGAGAAGGATTCAATAGATTGCAAGTCGCCGTACCATTTGCTAATCATAGTGATTCTAGGATTTCAACAATTCAACAGGCAATACAATATATTAAGTTCCTTCAAGCACAGCTACAAGAACCATGTATAAAAGCCGAACTGCCTGAAGAACCGCTGCCCCCCTTAACTTTACGAAAAGAATTAGGAAACCTTTTTGTTGAACCTCCGACCCTTAAAGAAAAGATCAACTAAACTCCTTAAAACAATGAGCGGGGTTAAAAAAACAATGCGTTGAATAGGCCAGTTTGTGGTCAAAGTGAGAATCACTTACTGCTCTATTCCTCGTTTTGGCAATATGTTCAGATGGCCTTGACCCACTAAAAAGAATTAGAATATTTGTGGATAGTATTGACTTACACTCCGTGTGGTAAAATAATGGAAGATATATTTATTTCTTAACACAATGTACCCCTTCCCTAACCCTTGTACTCCCACCACTAACCCTCCACCATTTAAACATAGTATAAATTGGGTTCCCTATCACTGGTAAAATCATTCTGTTGAAAATAAATACACCCGCTCTCCCTATCGCTGCAGCAACACTAGTAGTAAGCAGAAAAGTTTAAAATCACGATCAGTTAATTGTCTTAAGAAGATTACTGCATAAGTTTATCGATTGGGAGGTTGGTTGTGATTTGTATATGTGGAAGCCTATGAGTCCAGTGTATAATAGTGAGCAGGAAGCATGGAAAACAAGCTATGAAAACAATGTAAAGTTACTTAAAATGATTGGTATAGTGAAAAGGTTACTCCGCCAGAGATGGATGATCAATAGAACATTTTATATTAAACAAACCATTGTTGAATCAATAAAAGGAGAGGGATTGAAAAACAGAGCGGGGAATAGATCAGTTTGAGGTCTAAGTGAAAACCACTTACTGCTCTATTCCCCGTTCTGGTGGTATGTTCAGATGACCTTGACCCACTTACAAGACTTGTCATTCTGCGACATCGTTGTTTGATATAATACCCCCGTAGCAGCAAACCTGCGTACTCAGCAAATTTCCAATGCATATATATGTATCTTAATACCACATAAAGCCACATATCAAGTTTAATCAATATACATTCATAAATAAAAGATTTATTAAATTTAATTATTCTCCATAAGAATAACATGGCGGCTGAGTATGCAGGTTTGCTGAAGCAAGGAACACAAAAAATGGGGTTTTATACAAATATCAATATAACTCATGTAGGTAAAGCCACATACCAAATTTCATTAATTTATTTTCATAATGAAGGGAGATAACACGTTACTTATTCTCCATAAGAATAACATGGGGCTAAGTACGCAGGTTTGCTGCTACGGGAGCCTTTGGTAAAAAAATTGTTTTTTGAGCAAATGTCAATGGTCCACAACCAGATGAAGTCGTATACCAAGTTTCGTCAGTATAAGTTCATAAATAAGCAAGATATACAATTTTTTCTTTTCCTCCATAAGAATAACATTAGACAACGTACTGTGTTTAGCACTTTTAATATCTCGGTAACTAATTGACGTAGAGAAATGATCAAAATACCAAATTGTGTGTTATTTTAAGCTGAATCGAATGGAAAAAACTAAAATTTGACTATTTCCAAAATTATATGTAAACCATTAGAAAAACCCATTGTTGAGGTACAAAACCCCCCCAAAATACCCCTTCGGATAGAGTGATCTGGCTGGTTTTCGATCTTAAAGTCATAAATGTTGCTTTACACGTTTATACCAAATTTCATCAAAATCGGATAACTTTTACGAGAGTTATCGTGCTCACGGACACACACACATATATATATATATATACAGTTTCGAACGAATGGTGTTTTTGGGACCTCAAAACGAAAAGTTATCATGGTCCCGGGCCTAGGTCTTACCATGCCGACTACGGTAATAGCTTCTTCCCTATAGGGGAAATTCGCTAAAATGTACTTCCTACAATAATATCCTTGACATTTACCCCCACCACGTAAACTTGGTATTTAAGCGACCGCATCGGAATATCCTCAGTGGTTCGCTATGGATTCCCAAGCAAGCACATCCAAAGAGTAAAAAGATGAACTATCAGAGTTTCTGAAGTTCAACAATTACTGCGGAACCGAAGAGCCGAAAACGCATTAAGAACAAAAACATATAAGCTGACAATGCAAAAAGCCTACCGTAGATTATCAAGTAAAGTCCCGGGCGTTAAATCTACTACTATAACAAAGGAAATGATATATCAGGCAATAAACTACATAAAACATCTGCAGGCAATGGTTGCAGAAGTTCATTCTGAAGAACCGGTCTCTCCTGAACCGATAGAATGCGTGTTCCTGGAGAATAGATCAGTTTGTAGTCAAAGTGAGAACTACTTACTGCTCTATTCCCCGTTCTGGAAATATCCTCAGATGACCTTGACCTATATCAGGACTTAGAAACATCTTCATTTGATACAATAATTATTACTAAATCAAACATATGCTCCAAGAGGGGGTACTCTAATGGTGGGGGTAAGCAGGTATTTAAGCATGCACTTTGGAATACACGTATTAGTCAGCTATGGATTCGCAAGCAAGGACATCCAACTCCAGATCTGTCTACAAGCAGAGAAACGCTGAACAATCAAGGAAATGGAGAGCGAATATTAACACTGGATATGAGAGATTACAAAGTATAATCCCATTCGCCAATCCTCAAGATGCAAAAATAACCGTTTTATATAAGGCCATAGAATATATCAAAACTTTACAGTTAAAACTCCAAGAACCGCTGTCAGCTCCCTCAATCGATCAAAAACTGTTGGAATCATGTCCTCTGACTGAGGATGACTTGGCGGTTCAACATTTCTTTGCTGAAGAACAATTATACAAACAACTTTTTGAAGATCAGGATAATTAAAAGAAAAATTAAAGATCTGTAAAATAATACAAAGCGGGGGATAGATCAGTTTGTGATCCAAGTGAGAATCACTTACTGCTCTATTCCCCGTTTTGGCAACATGTTCAAACGACCTTGACCCACTTCGGGACTTGGAAACATCTTGGTTTGATACACAATATACTTCCTACGTAAAATTTGGTATTTCTTCCCTAACACATATACTCCGGCATGTATACCTCCACCACTGTTCTTAATCGTGTATAAATAGAGGTGCATTTTGGAGTGTTATTAGTAGCTGGTTAGCCTTTGAGGAAGACACAGTTATAATATGTATCGGTGCGATATTTGTAAAGCCTCATTTAGAGATGATTGGCTTTTAGCCATTCATAAAGAACTAAAACATAATCTCAATACAAATACAAAAGAAGAACAAAATTAAAAAGAATTTGATTCAATCGATCATCAATTAGCACAACATCAATTTACAAACCTAAATCAAAAAGAACAAAATGAAGTTTTAAGACCGAGTGTCATTCATTATGCACAATCAACGCCAACAACATCGACTTCTACGCCTGCTATGTCTACACTTCACCGTCCTTCAACATCAACACCATCAACATCGACTTCAACGCCTGCTATGTCTACACTTCACCGTCCTTCAACATCAACAGCTGCTATGTCTACACTTCACCGACCTTCAAGATCAACAGCTGTAGATGTGGAACTACACGCTCAAGCACTACCTGGTAAGGTAGTAACACATTTTAAAATTGACAACGTAAAATTACAACTTGAAAACTTTCTACATAACGCCAAAGAATTAGTAACCAAAACACTAAAGAATGAACAAAAAAGATTAAATTTTATCAAATTTGGACTGTTGCTAGATGCTATATTCACTAACAATCAAAACGAAACATCACCAAGAGGTTTCATGACAAAAAACCGAACCATCATGGCTGCGTCAGATATTGAAAAGATCGTAACAGAATGTTTTGAGGAACCTTTGACGAAAATACAAGAACATAAAGGAAGAGGATCTGGATGGACTTTATTAAGTATAACAAATCTGGATGTTAGAGTTCATAAACACGGTTATGGAATGAGAGGAAGTAGCTATATCCCTCTACCGCAAAAAATTATGAATACCAAATCCTGTATCAACGTGCAAAATGAAAATAATGAATGTTTTAAATATGTTAAGTTGGCCAGATATGTAAAAAACCATCCAGAAAGACCAATTCAAGCATATGAATAAGTTCAACACAAGTATAATTTCCAGGGAATGACTTACCCTGTTGAAATTACTGATATATCGAAATTTGAAAAGCAAAACCCTTCAGCTTCCGTCGACATTTTTGGCTTAGATTCGTCTAAAAATGCGTACCCCTTGCGTATAACACCTATTGAGCGCAGAGATCATACGGATTTGCTATTGATCACTAAAGGGGATATATCCCACTATGTCTACATTAAAAAGTTTGAAGCTCTTGTTTCTAAACAATTATCTAAGCATGAAAAAAAGATTACAATTTGTAAAAGATGTTTTTGTCATATAAACAAAGAATTGAGATGGGGAGGTTCAGAATGGTTAGTAGAACATCAAAGGTTATGTAGTGGAAACTATGAGGTAAGAATTAAATTGCCACATCCCAGCAGAGCGCAGTTAAATTTGACAAAGTAAATCAACAATACCCTATTCCATTTGTTATGTACGCGGATTTCGAAGCGTCTTTACATCCAATTGAACAACAAGAAGAGGATATCACAAAAAGAAGCAAATATCAAAAACACGCACCAAACAGTTATTGTATACTAACAAGATCCACGCTGTCTGAAGAACATCTTCAAGAGTTTGGACTATCATCTGCTCCGAAGATTTATCGTGGTGAACAAGCAGCGAAACACTTTGTAGATTATCTGTACTACATTGCTTCTAAGGTGAAAGAACTCTACAAAATTAAAATACCGATGCAAACCATGGTGGAACATCAACTTCAACATCACAATTTGGCAACAACATGTTATCTGTGTAATAACCTATTTACACCAGATAACGATAAAGTGCGTGACCACGACTATCTTACAGGAGCCTACAGAGGTGCAGCCTGTAATGCTTGCAACTTAAATTACAAAGTTCCATCTTTTATACCCGTTGTTCTACATAACGTTAGTGGATATGACTCTCATTTCATAATCCCGGAGTTAGGAAGAGATGATGGAGCAATAGATGTTTTGGCAACAACAATGGAAAAATTTATAAGTTTCTCTAAAAAGGTTGGAAAAATAAAACTTAGGTTTATTGATTCGTTTCGATTTATGCCTTCTAGCCTAATAAAATTAACTGATAATTTAAAAAGAGAAGATCTGATAGAAACAAGCAAAATTGTAGCCATTTCACTTGAAGACTATCAACATGCATTCCGAGTATGGAACGAGTTAAATATGAAGACTTTAGGAGAGTACTCAGACTTTTATGTAAAACTCGACGTAACTCTTCTCTGCGATGTTATGGAGGAATTTCGAAGAACTTGATTTGCAGCATACGGTTTGGACCCTCTAAATTCGTATACTTCTCCAGGATTAGCTTGGCAAGCAATTCTGAAAGAAACGAAATGCAAACACCAGCTGTTAACAGATATAGATATGGTTTTAATGGTTGAGCTGGGTGTTAGAGGTGGATTAACTCAAAGCGTGACGAGAAATGTTAAAGCCAACAACAAATATCTACCTGACCATGATCAAGAGAAACCTTCAACGTGCTTGGGATATTTCGACGCAGTTAATCTGTATAGATGGGCCATGTCAAACCTACTTCCATGTGAAAACTTTAAATGGGTTGATCCCAACTGTATTGGCGTTATTTCACAAATTCCAAAACATGGAGATACAGGATATATTTTGGATTGCGACTTTAAATATCCAGAACATTTACACGATCTTCATTATGACCTTCCACTCCTTGCAAGAACAGAAATTTCACCAACTGGAAAACACCCCAAATTAATGATGACCCTTAACAATAAACAACGATACGTAGCCCACTATTGGTTTGTTCAACAAGCTATCGAATTAGGTTTACGTCTTACTAAAATTAATAGAGCTGTGGAATTTTCCCAATCATGCTGGTTGAAACCGTACATAGACTCGAATACTACCAGAAGAGCAGCCGCTACATCAGCCTTTCAAAAAGACTTTTTTAAATTAATGAACAATGCGATATTCGGTAAAACATTGGAAATCAAAAGAAGACATAAAAATGTTAAACTTGTTACAGATCCGAACAAACTACAGAAACTCGTACAACAGCCAAACTTTGGAACATCTATAATTATTAACGAAAATCTTGTAGCTGTATCTATGATGAAAACAAGTGTGAAGATGGATCGTCCTTTGTATATAGGTATGTCAATCCTGGATATCTCCAAGACTCATATGTACGATTTTAATTACAAAAAGATGGTCACCTTTAATGGACGAGAAAACATCGGCATCTCCTACATGGATACAGACGCTGTTATATATTGCATAATTACTAACGATATGTATGAAGACCTTCGGACATTTGATTACAAAAACGATTTGGACTTTTCCGACTATCCAAAAGATCAGACAAACTACGACAATGACAGAAACAAAAAAGTGCTTGGTAAATTTAAAGATAAAGCCAATGGTGTTATACTTCAAGCAATTGTTGCACTAATGTCAAAATTATATTCTTTACAACTAAATGAAAACCAAGACATTAAGAAAGCTAAAGGAGTAAAAAGTTTGTATTTAAAAAAGAATGTGCATTTTAATCACTATAAGAAATGTTTATTTGAAGATCAAGATATAACAGCAAAATTCAACACAATCAGAAGTTTCAACCATCAGCTGTACAGCGTGACGGAAGTAAAAAAAGCTCTCTCTTCAAATGATGATAAACGACACATCCTTGCAGACAACATCCACACTCTACCATTCGGCCACTATTCCCTACACCCTATTGACGAGTAACCCTTTCATCGTCCTACATCCCTATTCCTTTTCCTTTCCGTATAAAAGGGGGAACACAGCAGTATTTTGCTGTGTTCGCCCTTTTATACATTAGTTTGGAATGACCTTGACCTATATAAGGTGATGTATTAAAAATGAATATTTAATACTATCGTAGCTGTGTTAGCAAAAACATTATGACGGATCTAAAGGAGAAAATTGTTGATGAAGTTCATAAACCTACAAGAATAAATTTTCCAAGAAGAAATAATGTTATAAAAGGGATAAATGACTTATATCAAGCGGATTTAATTGAAATGCGACCGCATAGCAGAATAAACAAAGGATTTAAATATATACTCACAATTATTAATTGTTTTACAAAAGTTGCAGACGCTTTGCCTCTAAGGGACAAGACTGGTAAAAGCGTAACACAAGCCATGGAAATAGCTATAAAAAGAGATAAAAACAAAATTAAACATTTACAAACTGATGATGGAACGGAATACTTTAATACAAACTTTGCACAGTTAATAAAGAAATATAAAATAAATCATTATTCTACAAATTAAGAGAAAAAAACAGCTATTGTAGAAAGATTCAATAGAACCTTAAAAGGAACACTGTATAAACAATTTCCAAAAAGAGGTTCTTACGTATGTTATGATGTTTTACCACAATTAATAAATGATTATAACAACAGGTTTCATAGAACTATTGGTATGAAACCTAACAAAGTAAATAGTAAAAATGCAAAAGATGTATTAAAACGCATAAAGAAAAATACAAAGCCTAAAGTAGAAAAGATGCAACCAAGAAAATTTAATGTAAGTGATAAAGTACGGATTGGTAAATATAAGAGAGTGTTTACCAAGAAATACCTTCCCAATTGGACGAATGAAATTTTTACAGTGTATAAAGTGCAACCTACTGTACCTGAGACGTATATTTTAAAAGATAACAAAGGAAATTTGTTGCAAGGTGCATTTTATGGACATGAAATGTTAAAATCAACAGTAGGTGATGTATATCGTGTTGAAAAAGTGTTACAAAGAAAAAAGGACGCAGTTAAAGTGCGGTGGTTGGGTTTAACAAAACTGAGGATTCATGGATACCTATAAAGGACTTGGTTTAATGCAAGCAATTCATTTCATCGTTAAACTTTTAACAGGATGGAGATTAATCACCATTAAGATCGATTCAATATTAATAACATAGATGATTTAACTGTGGATAACGTTAAAATCAACAATGATAAACACGGTAGTTAAGCCGTTAAACCAGTTAAACCGGTAGTTAAACCAGGAAAAGCTTTTAAAGGAAATAAAATCACTTAGTGATTCTATTAGACAAAAAAACCGAGCTTTGAAATCAGGTATAAATGAAATAGAGCAATTTATAGAAACAACATTCAAACCTGTTACTGAACCTTTAAATCGATTAGCACAAAATATGGAAAAACCTTCAATTCGCTTCGAAGGAGACAAAATGCTACCAATTTCCAAATATGAAGAAGAATCTCAGGATGATAGAAGTTTTGGTCAATTACAAACATCAGAAAAAAGCGACGAGTATGAAGAAAGCGGAGATATAGAAGATTTAAAGGAAACGGACGTTGCAGAAGATACAAGTACAGAAGATACAAGAGCAGAAGAAGAGGATATTAACCCATCCAACTTAAGCAAATCAGGCACAGATATTATGTTTAAAGGAACACTTGGAAGAAAATATACATTAAAAATGTTACATGCCACACATGCTAATCGAAATTATCATACATATGGAGCTAGAATAGAGGATAAAGGATTAATGATTGGAAATAGCAAGTTCGATATAAACGAAAATGATGATATATTTATTGGTGATAAAAAATATAAAGGTACAAAAGTTTTTTTTGAACTCATCTTTAAAAATAATCCTGGTAGATATACTAAAAAGGATTTACAATTGTTTAAAAATATACTAGAGTATACAAATGCACATAGAAAAAAATATTCCAAAGACCTACCTATTCATAGAAACAGGTCAATAAAATAAACAAGTATTATATATAGTCTTTTCCCCTCGAAATTAAATAAAGCTAAAATTAAAAGAAGAGCTTTATCTTGTGCTGAATTAAATGTTTTGCATAAAAAGAGAAAAACAACTGGTCCTACCACATCAGGAAGGGGATTATTGAAAAATTTGTATAAAACTAATATAATATATTACAACGATATAAATAAGTTAGTTGATCGAATGAGGTTATTACATGAAGCTATGGAAGCCGGGCACACTGGTTTAGAAAACGAATGGGTAGCTTTGGTTGAGGAACTGCGAAAACGAGGAATAATTGTACAGTAGACGTATATATATAATGAGAACCTAAACGATAGAAATTCAGTTACATCATGAGTGTGGACAAGTTTGGACGGTATTCCGAGTTTGGAGGAAAATCTGGATGTAGTGAAAAAAGAGCTGGGTTTCCGTTAACACCTGATGGCAACTATAATTTTGAAGGAAAAGTAATTCAAAATTTTGGTGATCCGCTTTTGCCTTCTGATGTGGTTACGGTACAGTACATGGATAAAAGAACCCCAACTGTACACGAAGAGCATTGGGGGGTTTCCGGTAAAAGGTTAAGCAATATACAACATCCCGTTTATGATGGTGAAGTAGTAAATTTAGCTACTCTAAAATTGTTAACGATTTACAAAAGGAATTAAACTGACACAAGCTATGATAAAAACAAATTAAAATTATCAAATTTAGGTGATTGTGAGCAGGATAGAGACGCTGTAAATAAGAAAATGTTTGATATCGTACACAATAAATGGACTAAAGAAAATGAAAAACATTTGGAAAGGTTTGGTGAAGCTCTATTTAATTATATCCATCTGGCTTCTGGAAGAGCTGCAGCTTCAGATGTTGACAGCCACAATCATTTAGACTGGAACAAGATACACAATCCAGAGAAACCTAATCAACGAGATAAACCGTCTGAGTCTTCTAAAGTCAAGACATTAGGAAAGGAGGATAAAGTGAATGTGATTAATGAACCAACAGAAAACGATGAAGATTACATAAGAGAAAAAAGAATTTAAATACCCATGATAAGGGACAAAGCATCAGTCATAGTCGAGAGACGATACAGAGAGGATGACGGAATCCAATATTACTGCGTGGAGTTTAATATCTCAAGAGCCGAGATTTCCCCGTTCAACGGTTTGATAGATATATGGATTGGGAATAACTTTCCATACACTACCTCTTCACAATGACTATGTTAAGAATTTATTTTCACAGAGTTAACTGGATCCATATTTTACAAAGACAGCAGTTTTCAGAAGACTTCCTCGTAGAGATGACACCAAATTTTAATAACTGTTGGGAAGTAATAAGTAAATATCAAAATCTCTCTGAGAATTACATTGACAATTTTAAAGATAATCTAGACTGGGATGTGTTATTCAATCACCAACGATTAAGTGGTATGTTTCTAAGGGAACATGACAACTATTTAAAGTTTATTCATTTTTCCGAAGACAACGATACCATCACTAGCGAAGAAACATCTGGAACATCTTCAATTACACCTTATTTCTATTTTTACTACTTTTATTTAATATGCCTACATTAAATTAATCAATCCATTTCTATATAATAAATGGATTTAAACAGTATATAATACAAGAAACCAAAACTGATATTACATTCATTGTAGAACATTTATAGAGTGCACCTACTGATTGTAAGTTTTGCTATAAATAGTCATGTCGAGGGTTAAACGCATCAGTCATAATCGAGAGAGATTACAGAGAGGAAGGGGAATAGCATCAACAGCATTTTCTCTATTGAGTAAACCGGTTGGAGCTATAGTTAACAAGGCGATTGATTTATTACCTGTGGAATTACATTTACATGGAGGATATCAATATTGTGGTCCTGGAACCAAATTAGAGAAACGTCTTGCTAGAGGAGATCCTGGAATAAATAAGCTCAATCAGGCTTGTAAACAGCACGATATAGCGTATTCCAAATATGGTGATAGTAAAAATAGATCAATAGCAGATAGAGCACTTGCTGAGAAAGCTTTGCAAAGAGTAAAATCTAGTGACGCGAGTATTGGTGAAAAAGCAGCGTCTTTAGCAGTAACAGCAGCAATGAAAGCAAAAACTACGTTTGGAAGAGGAAAGAGAAGAAGGCGTGGGAAAAGGCCCGCTAAGAAACAAGGAGGTAATATCAGAAAAAACATCGATCTACCAGTGGTAAATGTAAAAAGAAACCAACAATATGGTCGATGATAAAAAAGGGAGGAGGATTATACCTAAGACCGTATCGTGTGTATTAAATAAGAAAGGGCAATTAATAATTAAAAACAAAGAATTAACCAATGAAGAACTGATTACGTATGCTTCTTGTTTGAAAATCCCATTTTTTAGAGGAGTATTTATGAAAGATGAATTACCGGTTAAAATGTGGGAAAATGAGACTGGTTTTGTAAATTTGGATAATAGTGAAGGATTAGGCACTCATTGGGTGTGTTACAAGAAACTTGGTAAACCCATTTATTATTTCGACAGTTTTGGAGACCTTCCACCACCGAAAGGACTTCAACAATACTTTCGTGCGGCCGAAAATGTTTTTTACAATCATAGAAAAAAACAACCTGATGATACATCCATTTGCGGTCATTTATGTTTAGACTTTTTAGCTAAAAGTGTTAGTCAACTTTAAGATGTCTTCGTATACAGTGTCATTAACCGGTAACTCATGTACTTTGCACAGTATTCTGTTTCAAGCGCTACGTTTGCAAAAAGGAAGACTATGGGAAGCCGCATTATTTGATTTAACAACATATAACTCTATTCTAAACGTTAGTGAAGGAGTTAATAACAAAATACATTATTATAAGACAAAAGATGATAAAGGAAAATATTCAGCTTTGGAAGAATTCAGTTTACCAGCAGGAGCTTATGAAATTGACAATATAAATGGAAGTTATACAAAAACATATGGGAAAAGAAAATATAACGATAAAAGGCAATAACAATACAATGAAAGCCGAAATTACTTCTAAGTATTATATTGATTTTAATCAAGAACATTCAATTGGTAGTTTACTGGGGTTTTCTAAGGAAACCAAAGTATTAGAACCTAATACAACTCATTCTGGGAATAAAACTGTGACGATCATCAAAGTTAATACCATAGACATTACATGTAACATTATACAAGGATCCTACAGAGATGGAGAGAATCGTCATATATTACACACATTCTACCCATGAGTTGCACCGGGTTTCAAGATAGTAGGAAAGCCTCAAAACCTTGTGTACCTACCGTTAAACACCAGTTTCATTTTAGACATCGTGCTGAACAAAGTGGATCAAGACGGAAACTTTATTGACTTTAGAGGAGAAGCTATTACTGTAAGAATACATATAAAATCATCCGCTGAGACAATGGGGTTATCATTTAAAAAGAGAGAGCCAACCAACAAAGAGGTCAGTAGCTCATCAACTGTAGAAGGATTAACAAGTGACACCATTCGTTTTCTAGAAGAAATTGTATTAAAGGTCATTAACATTGGATATACTGGATATAGCGCAGGGTCCAACATTCGACGAGACCTTATGGGAAAATGAATATCACACGCACAACCCTTACGCTTCGTCCAAATTAAACAATAACGATGAAATTAGGATTCCTATTCAACAACAAGACATTTATACTCTTCCGTGCGAAAGTTATTTATATATTGAAGGAAAAGTAACAAAAGCTGATGGTACTGCTGGAACCACTGTTCCGTTCATAATTAATCCTATGGCATTTTTGTTTGACGAGATTAGATATGAAATTTCAGGAGTTACAGTAGATTCAACAAAAAAGGTTGGAATTTCCAATACATTGAAAGGATTAGCGTCTTTAACACCAAATGAGAAGAATCTGTTAGCTGTTGCAGGATGGGTTGCACCAGACAAAAGTACAATCACTCCTGACTCTTCGGGAAACTTTGATTTCTACGTACCTTTAAGATTACTCCAAGGATTTGCTGAAGACTACAGAAGAAGAAGAATAAATGTAAAACAAGAACTAGTTTTATTAAGATCATCAAACGATAATGATATTATTAAAGCAGCTGAGGGAAAAACTGATGCCACTTTAGACTGGAAATTAACATTAGACAAGATTGTTTGGAGAGTACCACATTTGCGACTAAATGATGAACATAGGATTACATTATTAAGAAAGTTAAAATAAGATCGAGACATTGTAATGCCATTCCGAAAGCTGGGAGTTTCATGAATACCCCGTTTTACCTACAACACAACGGCATACATGGACTGTAAAAACTTCTACTCATTTGGAAAAAGCTAGATATGTAATATTTGGATTACAAACGAAGAAAAAAAGTATAATAACTGAAAATGCTAGTGAATTTGACCATTGTAAATTAACAAACTGTAAAGTGTTCCTGAATTCACAATTATTTCCCTACGACAACTTTAATATCTCTTTTGATAAAAAAGGTACAGTGTTTTATACGATATGTACGATAGGTTCCAAAATTAATACTACGGCAAAACAAACACACCTCTACTATCTCCCGTACAGTTTGAATCGAAAGCTCCGAATGTTGTAATTGATTGCTCCAAACAAAACGAATCTGTAAAATCGTCTAGTTTTGATATAAAAATAGAAATGGAATTTCAAGAAAACGTACCTGCAAATACATCTGCGTATTGTTTAATCTTGCACGATAAAATTGTTACATACACACCGTTGACCGGTATCGTAAAGACAGTTTTGTAATATGTTGTACCACCACCGACACCGCCACTGTCGCTAACCTATAAATAGCGGAGCAACAATGCAGGTCTTCAGTTGATCGTCTATCGTCGTATGGGTAACATCTTTTACAAAATGAGTTCTCCATCTGTTGTACAAGGTAATGCAGAGGTAGCACCGTTATTGGAACATGATAATACTGAAGCAGAAATCATTAAGGAAATAACTGCATTCTTAAAGTTTGGTAAAAGAGATATAGAGGAGGAAAGTAATGCAGATCCATCAAAGGTAGTATCAAAGAGGAAGAAGAAAGTTGAAGAAAATATTCCTCCTCACATTTTAACTGAAGTTTTTTTGCGAATCTTTTACCCCATCTCAGCATGCATCAGTAAAAGTGTATCAGTTGGATTGATGAAGTCATTGGATTACTCCCCTACAGTACTACTACACCATGGAACAAAAAAGGTTTTATTTTCGCAAAATGCTTGGGAGTCATTTTTGAAACATGTACATTTAATAGAATGTTAATTAACTAACAGTTTGTGTGGAAGGAAAACACATATTCGACTTTTGGATTGTGACAATGAAATCGATATTGTTAAACATCGCGAACAACTACAAGTGCGAATTATAGACTTGACTCAACACGAAAATAATATTCTACTGTCACGTGAAGAATTCTACGTTTTAAACTACGCAACAGAACCTATTACAAGGTACATGAGACAGTTGGTATTTGCAAGCGCTATTATTAAAGAATATTCGGTCGATACTTTGGATAAACAACCTGATAGCACCATCGTGTACGGACCTGTGGATACATCTATTTTTAATAGAATACCTCATGAAGTTTGCATGTGGAGAAAGTTAAAGGATTTTGAACCACTTGTAGAAATCGCTACAGAAGCTGCAGAAGAAACAACACAGGAAGAAGAAACGAAGAATCAAGAAGAAGGAGAAGAAACGAAGAATCAAGAAGAAGGAAAAGAAACGAAGAATCAAGAAGAAGAAGTTAAAAAAGACTAAAGTTTGACTTAGTGAAGAAGAACACACGTGGGGTAGGCCTATTGGGGACGGTGCCCACGTTAAATATACACCAACGTGCCTGCAACTGTACGGCCTGGTATTTAACTTACCGTGGTGTGGAAAACAGTTTAGTTGATCTTAAGGTGCCATGATGAGCGGAGGGGATGAAGAAGTGAGTGTAAAGCCTTGTTTAATAGAATTTCAAACATTTCGAAATAATGATGATAGGTTTATTATCAAGGAATTAGTAATTTTAGACATGCTTACATTTCTAGCCTACCCATTCACGTTTGAAGCTCCTTTTTTTTAGCAAACTTAATGCCAAAGCAAAAAGTACAAACAAATGGATAACAAACTACTTTCATCACATACATTGGTATGAAGGATTTATAAGCTACAGTAATCTGCACAGTATTATGTTTAACTTTTGCAAACAATATTCACATATATACACAAGGGGATTAGAAGAAAAGAACTGGATACAAAAGTACACGCACGGTGATGTTTTCGATATAACTATCAGTAAGGACTTCAACATTAGTCTCGGTAATATTTGTGTTGCTGCAAAAGATCTTAAACACGGTCAAACAAACTGTGCATTGCACAACGCATATCGTTTGGCTGCTTACCTGAAACAAACGCAGGAATGTGGTGGGGGTAACGGAGCCTATAATGACGAGGAGACAACACTGCTCCAGCACGAGTCTTATTCGAGACTCCAAAGAGGCAACATCACAGAAGACACCACTGACGAAGATGGCATCACAACAGTTTCTACAAACACTGGTTGATCAATTCACACTCACTCAAAATCCGACCTTCTGCTAACTAAAAAGTGTTCAGAACTAAAAGAACAAAAACACTACATTATTCATAACATCAAGAAAGTGGAAACCACACATGGAGAAGCAATTCTAGTATCATTGAGCGAAGGACCTTTCACTCCAGGAGATGAGCCGAAGTTTCAAGTATTTCTTCCAAAACGATTTGTTCAACTGCTACAAAATGAAGACTTGCAACATATTCAACCGGGGACGTTGTATTTGGTATCACACGGTGTAAGCGGCAACAACTCGAGGAACTCACTCTGCACATCACGCATCTTTGTACATAATGTCTCTGTTTGTATTTCTTGTACATAATTTCTCTGTTTATATTTCTAGTTATCAATGTTAGACTTAAGCTTATTGTATTGTAAAATGTTTGTTTAATAAAGAAAATACAAAAAAAAAGAAAACTAAAAAAAACAACAACACAGCAGTATATTATTTTATGTACTACTGTGTTGCTTTTTTAAATTCTAACAGATGACCTTGAACTTTCATTCAGTGTTAACTGATGAAGAGGTATAAAAGAGGGGGAGCACTGAAATTAGTCTCAGTCTTGTCTAACACACGCTGCAGCTAACATGTCGATGCCACCGATGAACAATCTACCATTCGATAACAATTTGAAGACTTATTGTTGCAAGTTACAATGTTTTAAAATACCAGACGATCAAGTTGACGGGAAAGCTTGTCGTAAGTTCGGGTGTTTCAGCTATTGCATATGTAGGTGTAAAACATATCAAATGAACCGACAAGATAAAATATAAGAATTACGGCAACGGATTGCATTACTTTGGCGGCGAATGTAGTAGCAACCATCTGCCTCGCGCCAGCTGCCATCTGCCCCACGCCAGCTGCTTTATAACCACCTGCCCCGCGCCATCTACCCCGCATCCTACAATTTTACCCCCACCATTTTATTGGATACCAGAACGCTAGCTAGCGAATAGTCAGTACACCTCCGGCTCTCGACCGGTGAACATAGAGCTCTCCGAGACGCTCTTCACAAAATAACAATATCACCCGTCCCGACTGTGTGTTCCTTGCGGTCACATAAATAGGCAAGGAACACACAGTCGGGACGGACGATTGGTCAAACAAGTGCAGCACTTGAAAACTGCGTCTGACGACCACGACTCCGGATCAACAACATCGATGATGACAAACAACGGGGAACTATTGTAAACATAAATTATTGTAAACATAACTTATTGTAAATAAAAAGAAAAGTAAAAAAAAATAAAGTAATAAATGAAATAGTACTACCTCGCACTCGTATCATTCGATTGCTTCATTCGATTGTTTTCATTCGATATTTTATATCGATGAAACTATCGAATCACAATCGAATTTTACGCGTGCAAGGTAGTACTTTTTTAAAATATCCTCCCCGTGACCTTGACCTTTAACCTTTCCCTCATTACGTCACAAAATTACCTACGTCACTGGCTCAGCCTCAGATGACGTATATAATGACTCAGCGCTTCCGGTCACGTGACCGGAAGCTTTCAATCACTTGGCTTAGAACCGGCAAACCCACACTACTCACAACTAGTTGAAGCCACATACCAAGTTTTATCAATATACATTCATGAATAATCAAGATATCAAATTTTATTCATCCTCCATAAGGATAACATTGGACAACGTACTGTGTTTAGCACTTTGAATATCTCTGCAATGGTTGGACGTCGAACAACAATTAAAACACCAAAATGATTGTTTTGTAGAGCTAAACAGATTGGTAAAAAGTAATGTGAATTTTTTGGTAAAATTATCTGAGGAAAATCTAAAAACCGTATTCCCATAAGATTAACATGGGACATTTTATAGATACATTTTTTGACTTTTCTCCAAAACCACTAAACCTAGCTTAATGATTAAAAATACTGAATTGTTTGTTTTTTAAGCTCTACAAAATGGCTATTACCAAAATCTAGTGTTTTTTTTAAATTTTAGGGTAAAAAGTTCAAAAAACTGATTTTTCGAAAATTTTAAGCCCCCATAAAACTCCCTTCCCATAAACCGATCGAACTGGTTTTCTAACTTAAAGTCATAAATGTTACTCTCCACATTTGTGCCAAATTTCATCAAAATCGGGCGCTTCTTTCAAAATTTATCGTGGTAACGGACACACACACACACACACACACACACACACACACACACACACACACATATATATATATATATATATACACATATATAAATTTGAACGAATAGTGTTTTTGGCGTCTGGGGACCTCAAAACAAAAAGTTATCATGGTCTCGGGCTTAAGTCTTACCATGCCACCTACGGTAATAGCTTTTTCCCTATAGGGGAAATTCGCTAAAAAAGCATCTCGATACCGATAAAACCACTTACAAATTACGATTTGATTAAATATGCAAAGTTGTTAGAAATTCCAAACTTTAGAGGCGTTTACATGAGAGACGGACTACCAAAACGCCCGAGAAAGTACAAATCTGCTATAGTAAACTTGGACAGTACAACCAGTCCAGGCACACACTGGGTATGTAACAAGAAGATTGATAAAAAAGCCTATTATTATGACAGTTTTGGCAGCCTACGACTGCCACCAGAAATTTCTAAATACTTGGGAGGATGTGAAATGTACTATAATTACGAGAGGCAACAGAGTTTCGATTCAGTTGTTTGCGGACATTTGTGTTTAAAGTTTCTCTGTAGTAATGTTCTGTCTCACGAGAGTAACTAGTATACTATCCCACGAGCTAGCGTTTCCTATTGATGTTAGCAAGGGTGAATGGGAGCTCGGGTTAATTGAACTAACAACTTATAATTCTATACCAAACATAGAAAAAGACATTAACAATAAGTTTTTCTACAGTGATAATAAATACATTTCTGTCCCAGAGGGTTCGTATGAGATTGAAGATATTGAAAAATATATACAATCGCAACTGCCTAAAGAAACCAAATTTACATTAAAACCAAATAACAAAACTTTAAAATCTGAGATTTTTTGTTCTGAAACCGTAGACTTTACAAAAGCACACTCACTGGCAAAACTCTTGGGGTTTAAAAATCAAATATACGAGGCAAATAAACAACATGTTTCGGAGCTGCCAGTGGATATAATCAAAGTTAACTCTATACGGGTCGAGTTTAATGTCACACGTGGCTCATACTTGAACGGAGTCGAGGGCCATGTCATACATGAGTTCTATCCATCCGAACCACCAGGCTATAAAATAATAGAGTTACCGAGGAATGTGATTTATTTACCGGTGATCAGCCAAAGGATTAACAACTTGACAGTGTCTCTAAAAGACCCAAACGGTAATCTTGTTAACTTTCGCGGAGAAATGATCTCGGTTAGACTACATCTCAGGCGCAGTAATGGGGCTACTATTAAGGCATATACCATTAGGGCAACAAGTCAGTAGTGTTCAGAAAGCCAAGCTGTTAACTTGTAAAAACATAACGTTTCTTCGATCTCTCGGTTTTAAAGTATTAAAAAATGGCGCTATTAGCGATAGACAGCCACGCTGAGTATGATGACTTAATAACAGGGATGGAGTTTCACACACATCAACCATACGTGTCCACTACTTATAACAATAATGATGAAATAAGAATACCGTTATTACAGCAGGATATAATAACTGCCCCTTTTGAAAGCTTTTTCGTTATTCACGGCAAGACTAACGCTACAAAGGCAGATGGGACTCCTCAGGATGTTTTCTTTATTAATAATGCTATGTCTTTCTTGTTTGAAGAAATACGCTACGATATTTGTGGCAAGGAAATTGACAGAACGAAAAATGTCCGTATTAGTGCTACTTTAAAAAATATTCTTTCAATTCGGGACGAAGAGAAAAATGCTTTAAAGGTCGCTTGCTGGTTTGGCCCTGGTAGTACTGAAAAACTGACAGATGTTGTATAGTCGCTACCACTAAAACTCTTGCTAGGATTCGCTGAAGACTACAGGCGGGTGTTGGTAAACGTAAAACAGGAACTGATACTATTACGTTCGGGTACGGATAGTAACGCTGTAAAAATTGCTGCTGGGACTTTAACATTAACAATTGACAAAATCTACTGGTGAGTACCTCACGTTACAGTAAACGACACTGAACAACTAAAATTAAAATTATACAACTTTATTGAAAAAGACCCCGCAATACATCTTACTTTCCGTCAGTGGAAAATTATTGAATACCCGAACCTCCCTAGTACAGACACATTATCTTGCACACTTGAAACATCTAACCAAACAGAAAAACCTCGGTATGTTGTTTTGGCCTTCCAGACAGGCAGAAAGAATGACTTAACAAAGGATATGTCACGGTTACTACCGTACTACCAACATAGTTGTTAAACTCAGAGATGACGGAGAATTTAGCAGTGATGATGATGATGGGGAGGGTATAGATGTTGTGGGTTAAGAGATTTTGTTAGTCTGTGGCTATCACTCGGTGAGTAAACATGGGTTACTACGGTTGGGTTAAAATTGAATATTACTACAAAAAAGTAATGATGAAAACAGATTACGTAGTCAGTTACAAGTTTGCTAGTGTTGAAAAGGAGTTTAAATTAATGCCGGGGATCGATAGCATCATAGTAAAATGGCGTACAGATTTTGACAACAGTGGATGTGAAGAATCCTCTTCAGATTCTGAGGAGGAGGGGGAGGGGAACGGAGATAAAGGGGATAAGGTAGATGAGGTTGGGTGTTTATTAACGGAGAATCAGTAGCAGAGATGACATCAGCCGAGACGGAGGTAAGTACGGGAGCTATACCCATCCTTAAGGGTACAGAGCCTATAAATTTAATGACCGGAATTTTTCTAAAGTCAGTTCACTTCTTGGACCCTGAGCTCACCAAGTGCGTAGTATTGGGTATGTTTAAAAACATGGACAACAGCCTCGGAGTATTAATTAAGGGGAGGAAAGGTGTTGTGTTTTGGTGTTACGATTCTTACTGTCAGCTGTGTGACCGTTTCAATGAAATTTACCTTTCGAAGGAAAGCATCAATGTTTTGTAAATATCGATGTGGGGGCAGAAATTAAAGTTAACAGTATCTTTGGTCAACAGTACGCTTTTATCTCTGATGGTGACACACGCTCGGTCTCAATCGAAACGAGTGGAATCAGCTTGTAATTAATATTCCTTTAATTGGCCGCTCTCTATTGGAATTGTTTTACTTAGAGGATATTATTAAAGTTTTTATTGGTCAAGTTTTATCGGGCGCTGAAACTCGTACTGATCAACTGCCATCCCAAGTAGCTGACCGTCTTTTTAGCGAAGTCTCACTGTGGAAGCTGTAGTTTAATTCCACGGATTCAAAGACAATAATAATAAATTTATTGTAAAGGAGTTTGCTATAGTCGGAAAGTCTTACAGAACTCAGCTAGTATTCCGACCTCCTTACTGTTTTAATTTTTTGAATAGCAAGATGAAAAGAACAGCACGCTGGCTGACTCGTCACTTTCACCACATAAAGTGGGATGAAGGTGAGGTACATTACAGCGAAGAGCTTTTACGCTCACTGTGTAAACCCTTCGAGGCCATACACACAAAAGGCCTGGAGAAGGCTCAATTCCTTCGGGCATTTCATTATAATGTTAAAGAAATAAATGAGAGTTTGTATATAGATGATGATGATTTTACAATAGCTTGCATTATACATAAAAATAAAAACGAAACTTGCGCCTTGAGGTCCGTACAGTACCACGCTCAAAAAATATTTTCGAGTGGGGCCTAATAAAAATAAGTTCCGGCAGTCGCTCACCCAGCAGGCAGGGCTAAACCCTTTGTAAGTCCAGGGGTGTGGGGAGGTTGACCTAAAAATCCGTGAAACCGTTTGTAGTAATCCTCCGACTGTCAGGGAAATGCAAATTGAAAGGCGCAACAAAAAAGTACAAAGTAACAAAAAAAATTAAAAATTAAAATTCTCTGTCTATTTTCTAGGCTAAAATGAACGGACACAGTCTTAGTAAATAGCTTATTGGGATAAATAGAGAACAAAAAAATATTTATCGGAGGTAGCATTTTTGTAATGGAGTGGCTGCACGAATCACTGCGTTGGTTGGGGCAGTGGTTTAAAAAAAGTGAGAATAGGCCTACTGGGGATACTCACTTTAATAAAAAAAACGCGCCGGGACCCTACCCCCTGGGTGGTGTGGAAACATGGGTCATAATCAGCTTACAATAGAAAAATTTAATTTTTAAATTAAAATGAAATCCCCCTTAGCCATAGAGCATATACATGTAATGTAGTCATATGAATACAGCCATACAGTATATGTATAACTATGCATCATATAATAGCATAGAGCTTAGACCATAGAGTGGATGCACCATAGAGTATAGTGATAACCGTATAAACCAGTAGCCGTAGATCATAGTAGAGAATATGATAGTATAATAGCATAGAGCATGTACATATAATGTAACCATAAAGAATACAGCCATACAGTATATGTATAATTATGTATCATATAATAGCATAGAGCTTAGACCATAAAGTGTATGCACCATAGAGAATAGTAATAACCGTATAAATCAGTAGCCGTAGATCATATATAATAGTAGAGCCATAGCATAGATCATATATAATAGCGTAGAGCATATATATATATATATATATATATACATATAACAATGTAGTTATAGAGCATAAAATAGTCTAACCTTGGAGCTTATGTACATATAATAGCCGTAGAACTTAGGTTGGCAGCACTGATAAGTTGGCAACACTACCGAAAAAAATCTGGAGGGAACTCTGGCGGGAAAAAGTGAGGTTAGGAAATCTGGTGGGAAATTTGGTGGGGAAAAAGTGAGGTTAGGAAATCTGGCGGGAAATGTTCTGCTTACTCTTTCCGGAATAATACGCTCTAACCACTTTGCCATTTCCGGTTCTAAACGACCGCCACCCCCCAGACAGCACATAATATTCTAGGAACATTCTCAGAAAGTTCTGAATGTGCCCTGAATGTGCCGGAATAATGAGAATATTCTACGCACATTCCCAGAACAAACATTTAGAACATTCTTTTTAAATATCCCAGAGAATGTTCTCAGAATATCCTTTTTTTACACATTATGGAATGTTCATAACTAATAAATTTCAAAAGTGCTGAGAATATTCTCAGAATATTCTGAAACGAATATTCTCCATATAGACAGACAGCACTTTCAGTAAACAGCGCTCGTCGCGCTCACCACGGATCACGTGACAGCGGACTTTTATTAAACTATTGTTCTTCTGTCAACAAACTCGCCGCCATTTGCTAATATTTTCTACATTTGTTGTTTATCTTATTTCGGCTGTTATGAAAGTACTCAAGAAATACGAATTTTGGAAGTGTTCATAACGATGGATAAAGGTAAAGAAGCAGTTTTATAATAGTTATAATTAGTTTTAATACTTCTTTTTATTGTCAATATTCAACTGGACCCTGCATTAGTTCAATTTTCTTTGGCTTCAATCATGGCTAGGTTATGGTTAGTTAACTTTACAACTATTTTAAAGCTTTCTCGAAACTTGTTCTTATTTCCTAACTTCACATGGCAGTCACAAATTTAATTGAATCAAGATATTTTAAGCTAAACATGCCCATATTCATAATGAACAATCAAATAACTTGGCTTATTTACTACAAGCATTGACTATGTATCCTGAAGAGTCAATACTACAAGTCAGAGATATTTGTAAACATTTATAAGTTACTTTAAAACTCAAAGAACATGCAGGTAGCAATTAATTGTGGTTAATCCATAATCAGTCCATGCTTTGAAGTGCAATTCTTCAGGCTTCTTTCACAACCATAACAGTTAAATTACTAACTTACAACTTGGAATACCGGTACCTACCGGTACCTAGTTAAAATAGTGTACTAGTTACATATCATTTTTGTGTGGTTACAACAGTTATGAATTAATACATCGGAGGGTTAATTATGGTAGGGTTATTAATTGGTATTAATTAAGTGGTTAATTTATTTTCAAACCATTTTCTTATAGGCCTACTGTATTAAAACTACATTAGAATGAGTTTCAAGTCGCTATTTCTTTCTATAACCCTACAAATTTCTTATGTATCGATGCTTTTTCCTAGGAGTAAAAGGTAAGTGTACAGCAAATGATTAAATATTATTGATTTGTGTGGGCTACCACTTGTTGTACAGAGCGCTGAGGCGGTTAGGTTAAAAATTGTATGTTACATGACTAACATAACCTTATTTTAACAGCGCAGCGTGCTGTTTCATGTACTTGTGTTAAAAGTATAGGCCAATAGGCCCAACATCTTTTAACTGCTGAAAATTAATTACTGATAAAGGCTAACTAATGTAGCAATTGCCATTTTTAAACATTGTTTCGATAGTAACGTCACATTCGGTTAAAATATTCATGGTACCAAAAAATATGTGTTGAAAATAATCAAACCACTTATGAATCCATACCCGTTATTCAAATACCAATAATACCTAAGTTTAATACATATATAGAGTGTTATAATACGGGAACTTAGGTACTGCATATTTATATACCTAAAACACAACTATTTTGTGAAATAACTTTTAAAACTTCAAACTATTTTTTAAAGATAGTAAGCTTCTTTTTTGTTGAGGTATTCTTAAGTTACTCATAGTACGGTAGGGTACTAACATATGTATATATATATATATTTGTATGTGTACCTAATAACTATGTATAATGTAGGCTTAGACATATTTGAATATACCAACAGAAACCTAAACATTTTACAAATGTACAGTTAATTACCACTTGTTATTTATTTCAGATGAAACTTATATCGGAACACTTTCACTCGTCACAAGTAAGCCTGACAGACCCAGGAGCTTACCGTTGGATAATGACTGCCCAGCATCGATCAATTTGAAAGGTACTGTATTTTGATAGGGGGATTAAATTTAAGTCATGGCAGTGCCCCCCCCCCAGTCATGATTATAAAAGTAGTCTGTTTATTTTGAGTAGATCTTACCACTACCTAATAACTGGTATTGGTATCAATTAAATTTGGTCATATTGCACACAGACTTTTCTAAATAGGTACCTACCGTAACTTAGTATATGCATGGGATTACAATATTTTTTGTTCTGGGGTGGAATACCCAGCTACGCTCGATATTAAATTAGGCCCTATTACTTTGGTCCCCCAGTCATGATTATAAAAGTAGTCTGTTTATTTTGAGTAGATCTTACCACTACCTAATAACTGGTATTGGTATCAATTAAATTTGGTCATATTGCACACAGACTTTTCTAAATAGGTACCTACCGTAACTTAGTATATGCATGGGATTACAATATTTTTTGTTCTGGGGTGGAATACCCAGCTACGCTCGATATTAAATTAGGCCCTATTACTTTGGTTTTGAAATTCTGTACATGGAGGGTTAAATTTACTTTGCTCTTCACCATCCTTATAGGCCTACATGGTTCACACTTTCTAAAAAGTCAGGGGGATTTGAAAATGCTCAGGGAAAATGCTGGATATTTTATACTAGCCAGGGAAAGTTTTCAATTTAATAATAAATGCAAAGCAATAGGCCCACCTTGCAAAATTAAGAATTTATTAGATTTTTGTTAACACGTTCGGTGTGACGCAAAACTTCCGGCGGTTTCTTGGTAAGAAAACAAATGTAATTATCTTGATTAAACCAGCTTAACACATTGAACGGGTTAAAACACTTTTTTATAGTGCAATGAAGACTAAGTGAACCTTAAATAAAGGTAGGGCCTAATGAATGCAAGACAATAAATGTTTTGGACTACAGCCAACTGTAGCCTAAACATTGAAATAAAAATAAATAAACACGATAATGTTGTACGGTTATAGGAAAGGTGGAGGCCAATACAAAAATAATTTATGTAATTGATAATATGGTGTAAATGAATTGTCCATTCTGAGTTGAGAGTTGAGAAAATTTACTAGCCTATTTTGGTTAGGCGAAGTTGGGGAAAATTTATTGTTTTGGTCAGGGAAGGCACTAAAGTCATTAACCAAATAAAATAATTAACCATGTTTTGCGAATTCTCTTTAATTTTGGAACCTTTGTATGTGCTGCATTCTGTCTTCATACTAATAAAGTAACTCCAATAATAAAACATTAAATAAGCTTAAGATCAAATTTAAATATCTTTTCACCATGACATTAATGGTAATTTTATGTATTTACATTGGGTACCTAGGCCTTACCTTTATTTACAGAGCCTGCAGGGTTAATCCATTTCAAATCACCCAGGCCATGTTACTCAAAATTGTTTATTTTCCTGAATTTTTTATCATGAGTTCCCTATAGGGACGACTGATATATAAACAAAAAATACGTTAGAAAATTAAACTAGAAATTACAAAAAATATCCAAATAACATGAATTTAGATTACGGACACGGATTAAATCAAACTTAATTACCCATTTTAAATACATTACCTAAATGCATAAAAATAAATCCAATACCAGACCCAACAATCCTGCGAAAGTTCTCGATTAAAACACCAAATGGAGATACCGCCCGTCTGTCTCCTCCCAGCAATTCCAGGAATATCTGCATTGGAAACAGTAGAGTAGGTGCCACCCCTACTGGCATTCCTGAGGTTTCTAGAATGGCCGTGAACCAGGTGAGGTCTGTTTACAACCTATGGCCGCTCCTACGCGACACCTATATAAGCGGGATAGTCAGACGAGCGCACCAGTCAATGAGTGAGCTTTTAATACATTTTCGCTACTAATTCACGTCGCCCTGAAGTTGTATATCGTAATAGGCCTATATCCGAAACGTCGGCCAAAAACTTCTTCGACATCTACACGGACTAACCAGGAAATGAACTTCATGAGTGTATCTTCGGACCGTGGAAGCCTACACTATAAAAAATACTCCTTAGTAGCTTATCCAACGGTTGCTAAAGACTATACTATAAAGAGCTACTATATTTTATACCATATTTCAGCCGTCACCATATTTAATGGAATTTTAAGTGTTCCTATCGTCTTGTTTTGTCTGATTTTGGGCATGTTATGGAGAAATTTCTCATTCAAAAACTCTTCCATATGCTTCTGTTGTGGTTGTGCCCAGGTTTAAGGTATGATTACCGAGAATAAGAAGAAATATCCAAAAAGCCTTGTAGCTGGTAATTTCTACAGCTTGTAAAGCCTATAAGTTTTTAACCGTTAATCCTATGGCAAAATAGGAAATTTAATTATCTCCGATTATATATCTAGGACAGTTGGCTAAAACTAATAAATAAGGAAATGTGAACAAAAATCATGGAATTTCCAAATTTCACCATGAAATTTCCCCTTAAGAGGCTTCCCCACCGCCCGCTCACCATCCTCGCTCGAGGACTTTAAGTATGATGTGCAGAAGGGGGTAACAAACAATCCTACCATTTTCAAAACTCTGGGATAATACATGATAGCTACGGCTCAGGGGCTAAAACAGTGGATTATTATGATATTATTCCATTACTGGATATACAATGCCCCCTAAAGGGATATATTATTGGATATACCCCCCTTCCCTTCACCAGTAATGGATATTATTCATAAAAAGTTAAGGATCCAACAGCCATCACCATTTTTAGTATCTGGGTGGATGTGTTTCAACTTAACATTTGTTTATACTCTGATTAGTAGCTTTTCGATGAAAGAAAGTCAAAACGGGACATCGCAAACGAATATTGATGCGGCAAGCAGTAAGAAGTTCAAAGTTCATATGCCGCTGTATTTTCTGTCACTAGTTTTTCAAAAGATGTTAATACGTAGAATGTAAAGGCTTAAAGTTAAAAATTAAAGTACAACCATGGTTATTCTTTGGCTATGGGTTTTCATTAGTTCATGGGTCATTGATGGTAAGCATTGAATTACAGATAGTTTTGATGCTTGGTTGAGATGTGCGGACAAAACCATTGTTAAAAACTGTGATTGTCTTTACATTTTAGATTTATTTACTATACCACACATTTTTGTTGCAGAACAATCCATGCTGAACATATCAGTGGCGAGGAAGAAATCTAATTAGTGGAAGATAATTTTGAAAGAGGATTAAGACTGATATTATAGATTTCATAATTGTTACAATTTATATTTTTAAATAAAACGTATCAACTTTTAATTGGATTTATTTTTTATCCAAAATTCATGTTGTATAAATATTTTACATACAAATTTTAATGACTTAACATATATAAAAAATACAGTTTTTATGATTTTGACCATTTTAAAGTTTGTAAACTAATTTTAAACAATTTTTAAAAGTCCGCTTGTTATTTTTGCACAGATAATTTAAAAATAAATCATCGGTTATGTGTTAAGTATGAAGTTTAGAACATAATCAACAAAAATGTTTGGTCAAGGTTTTTATTTCAAAAGTGTATCTTGGCACATAATGAAATGTTAAATAAAATTATTTATTTATTATAAATGTTAAGATTCATAGTTCACGATAGTATGAGTACTTTGTCTACGGTATATGGGATATTTGAAACAAAGTGACTACATACACGTCCAATGTAAGGGCAAATTCACTTCGCTACCGCTTAGGTTAGGTTAGGTTACGTTATGTTAGGTTATGTTACTTAGGTTAGGTTAAGAGGTTTTCTGGCTCTCAATTTGTTTTAAAAATCACAGGAAAAGTAACGTACAGTGCATAATTTGGAACGGACGTGAACAGTAGCGGCTCACGTCGGACGTGTACGTAGCCTCTGCCTATTTGAAATAAGTTGGTTATTAAAATGGTAAGCACTATAGGCCTATTTTATTCGACAGCTGTTTATTAATTCTGTGCTACAATTTCATTTAAGAGAAATTCTCACCTTTATACACCCCTAAAAGGTGTTAAACCAGTCATAGAACATTACTCAACCATATTTGTTCTATGTTTATTCCAGGTTTGTGCCTATAATGTAATAGTTAATACTGATCGAACATTCTCAGATTATTCCTAAATGTTCACAGACTATTCTCAGAATATCCCTTTAGAACATTCTGTGACCGTTCTCTGCAATATTAAACTGAATATTCTACAAACATTCTGGATTGTCCCAAGAATATTCTTGGAATATCCATTTAGATAATTCTATGAACATTCTCTGTACTATTTGGCTGAATATTCCTCAAATATTCTAGATGGTTCAAGGAATATTCTCTGAATATCCATTTAGAATATTCTGGGAACATTCTATGTAGAATCAAACGGAATATTCTATGGATGTTCTGGAATGTCCCACGAATATACTGAGAACATTCTTTTGAATATTCTCAGAATATTTACGAGGTGGGACATAGAATATTCTAAGGTTGTCTTAAGAATCACTATAGAACTTTCCAGAATATTCCGTGTTTATACCGAATATTCCACAAGAACATTCTGAGAATATTCATGGGATAATGCTGTGCTGTCTGGGCCCTACTTCCAAATCCAATTGGTATATTTAGTTATGGTGTTTTTAGCGAATTTCCCCTGGAAGAAGCTATTACCGTAGGTCTCATGGTAATACTTAAGCCCGAGATCATGATAACCTTTCGTTTTGAGGTCCCCAGATGCCAAAAACACTATTCGTTCAAATTTATATATATATATATATATATGTCCGTAAGCACGATAACTCTCGTAAAAAAGGCCCGATCTCAATAAAATTTGGTACCTGCATACTCAGCCATGATGTTATTTTTATGGAGGATGAGTAAAGTTTTATATCTCCTTTAATTATGAACATAAATGATTAAACTTGATATGTAGCTTCACCTGGTTGAGTTATATTGATAATTGCTTAAAAACACATTCCTTATCTTTCTTTTTGCTGAAAATCTGCGTACTCAGCCCTAATGTTATTATTATGGAGAATAAATCAAATGCTATACTCATTTGTGTTTTTATACTTATTTATAAATTATAGCGCTGACTAGCAGGCTATAATATTTCTTGAGGTTAAGAAGTGGTATTTTAAAATAAAAATTAACTAAATAAAATCTTTTTGTATTTATTAAAACAAACAAATTAAAAGTCTTTCTTCTCAAATAAAATAATTCAAAATTCAGAATTAAATAAACTTGGTTTTGCTTATCACTTCAATATTTCAAAATAAAGGAAAACTGTTCGATTTTTTATATTATTGAACTTTAATTATAATTCTTCTTTCTGTACTTTAACAGTCTGGTTTTTAGTTTATCTTCAACCCAAGTATAGAAAAACGCTTCGAACCCTGAAAAAGAAATAAGTGTTTTACAGACTGTTCCCCTTTTTGAAAAACAACAAAATGAGAAATGGAGCAATGATTTAAATTAAGACTCTAAATTTTAAAACAACTTTTGTACCTTCCAATCTGAAGAAATTCACGTCTCGTTGGGTAGACTAGCGACAAACTCACGACACCAGAGATGTACGTAAAATGGCGCAGCCCCCCAGCGACTGTGAATATATAAGCTTTGCTCAGAAGGTTCTCGAAACCGAGACCGCCAGCCGTCACGTGACCCGGCTCCTGTTCCTTCAGGCCAAGCAACAATTTAAATCATTGTCTCCAACTTCTTTCCGACATCCCCGAACAAGAAAATCGCGAGTTTGCTCAGACTTGCAAAACCAAGTAGCACCAGGAATTCTTATTTGCAACTGTCAGCAATTATTCACAAAACTTCCTTTATATTATATACATTATTTCCTTTTTACATATCACAAATATTATATTAAATATGTAGTGTTTCAATGGCAATTGAGACGCTATATTCGCCCCTGACTTTCTGAAATTGCTGGTGCTCTGCTACAATGCATCATCAAATCTATTTTTTAAAAGCTTTCACAAATTTTCTATCTCGTAAACAATTATACAATCGAAAAATATTTACAATTTTCTAAACATTTATACAATCCCTAAGAAAATTGTTACATTCAAAATCGCTCAACAAATATTAATTATTAAATCACAGTAGCTAAACTCAATGTTTACATCAGTGGAATGTAGAAAGTGTCCAGCTGTAGTCGAGCGATAACAATCAACAAAGCCGCTATAAAATGTATTTTTATGAAACTTGGTAAGTGGCTTTCTGTAGTAGTGGGAAACATATAGGGCTATATGCATTAGAAATTTGCTGAGTAAGCAGGTTTGTTGCGACAGGGGTATTATTCATATGGAGAATAAGTAAAGTTTGATATCTCCCTTAGTTATGAACCTAAATTAATAAAACTTGGTATGTAGCTTCACCTGGTTGGGTTATATTGATTATCACAAAAAATGTCTTATCTTTCTTGTGTCAGAAAATCTGCGTGCTCAGCCCTAATGTTATTCTTTTGGTGAATAAATAAAATGCTATATCACTTATTTATGAATGTATTTTTGTGAAACTTGGTAATTGGCTCTATGTAGTAGTGAGACACACACACACACACACACACACACACATATATATATATATATATATATATATATATATATATATATATATATATATATATGCATTGGAAATTCGCTGAGTACGCATGTTTGCTGCGATGGGGGTAATTTTGGATAAAATGTTACCCTAGGCTACATGTAGTATTAGCTTAATATTTGTATTTACAGGAAAGGAGGCATGATGAAGATGAAAACAGAGAAGGAATTTAATCAACTACCGCTACTTACTGTGTTTATATACCCAGGTTTATATAAATTACGTATCCGCTTTATATAAACTTATTGTTCCTGCAATTATACTGTCATTTTGTTTGAATTCATTACTGTATTATTTTAAAAAATCCTTAATTTTTTGTATCACATCACCAAAATATTATAAATTGGAATCTATCCTTCAATTTTATAAATCTGTATTTATTAATTCAACTTTTGTTCTGAGAAATGATTAAGCCTACACATGCATATATTCATTTTATTATAAACTTGTTAAAACAACTTTTTTTGTTCAGTAAATTTTAATGACAAATTCTAAGTTATGTATATATTTTCAGTGTCAATACAATTAAGTGCCTATAATCAGGACATTTGTGACACTTTTACAATTTTAAATCATGTGATAGTACGCCTAATGATAAAAATTAGTATAACATGTGACAAGGGTAACAATATAAAGTTGTAAAACATGATTTTCAAGTATTTGTTCTTTTGAACTGTGATGTGACAATTTAAAGTTTTGTATGGGTCTGAAGATTACAAAATTACCTTTGACAAAACGTGCCATCCATTAAAAAGATATCCTAGGATCACAAGGCAGATACAGGTATTTAAAGTTTATACACTAGTAAACCTGATTAAAAAAATATCATCAATATGGAGTCAAAACTTTGTGTTTCTATGTGCAAGCTGGGAATGGGCAATTATAGTATTATTTATAAAAGGATAATTTAAAGTTGCCTTGTAATTTATTTTAGAACTGTCCTCCTATTAGACTTTGTGACCATATTGAAAGGTGTCCCGTTATTCTATCAGTATGAATCCCCTAACCAGCGAGCAAGGAATACCATAGAGTGGCAATGTGGCGCGCGGATTGACGCCGACTTCGAAACACTGGGACCTCTGGCGGAGGGGATACGGCGACTAGTCACCCTAGTAGCGAGCGTCTGGACTGTCATTATAGGCTTGCTGGCTGTTTGTGAAGACATTATTAGATCACAGTTATGTAACAATAATGCTATCAGAAATAATGATTAGAAGAAATGAATAAAAATTGTTATCTAAAGTAATGAAACGTTGTATTGGTAAGGACATTTTTAAAGATAATGACCACTTCTCAAAACAAGACCCTGATCAAAATCATTTTGTTTTGTTAATAAAGGCTATAAGCAAAAAGTATTTCACTGTGCGGCTTCACCACTGCAGTAAATTGTATAGTGAACAAATTCACAAATAAAAAGTAAGAAGCCACTTAACCAAAACAATTACATTTTTAGGCCAGTAGATGTATTCTAATTTGCTTTCCAATTATTTTTATATTTGTTTATTAGTTAGTTTATTATTATTACTTAAATAAATTCATTACTATTGAATTCACTCTATTATTGTTGTTATCTTTAGAAAATTCACATTACAGTATAATTCGCTTGCAAAACTGCGTATTTATTTGTTTACCTAAGAAACATTTATTATTGATTGATTTGAACTTCAATGATGGTTTAGTTTTCCAAAATACCAATAACTATGTTTAAAAATTTGAAAAATGCCTTTATATAACGAAAAATGTGGATATGGAATGTAATCAGATTGGTTCCCACTCCAAGCTGTGCGATGCAGCGTCGGCGTGGCGGCCGGGTTCGGGGCCGTTCGGTGGAAAATTAACTTCTCACTTTACAGCTGCCTGCAGGCTAAACTAAAGGTTTTACAAAAATATTTTAAATGTAAACGTTAAAATTTGGTTCATTTCAAACAACTTTCTCGCTGACGAAAATCACCTGACCAAAAAATAAAAAACTTACCAGCCAACCAACTTTTTCATGTCCCAAATTTTACGAAAACTTGTTTTACTACATATTTATATATATTTTTAATTGTTCCAATTTCAATTTGCATATTTCTAAAACACCATTACTAGGGTGATATAGTATTATTTAATATCTCAAAATTTCAGAATTTTATCTCAACTTTAAGTGGTCGATTCAACGGTGTTAATGAATCGCGGCAAATTAAAAATTGTGGTCGCGGCGGACAGTGGAGCTGCCTGTTGCACCTCTGCTAACACAGAAAAATGTCTTCAGCACCTCTGATGTGTAAAGGATAGGGATTGCCATTCTATGGTATTCCTTGCTCGCTGCCCCTAACCCAACAGATATCCCTGCCTACCCCATGATAATTCTGCTGTCATCCTTAGGAGGCCATAAAATGGCTTCAGGATACACACTACCTATTATTATAGGAGCCATAGCGCTTCCTAAGGATGACTGCAGAATTATCATGGGGTAGGCAGGGATATCTGTGGGGTTAGGGGATTCATACTGATAGAATAATGGGTCACCTTTCAATGAATGTCACTCATGTCTCCAGTAAATCCTGTGGGACATCCTGGGGATGCCCTAGGGCTTCAGAGTACAATATCCCTTCGTGGTCCGAGTGATGTCCCCGGTATATGCTGTGGTACATCCTGGGGATGTCCTAGGGCTTCAAAATACAATATCCTTTTGTGGTCCTAGGGATATCCCCAGATAATCCTGTGGGTCATCCTGGGGATGTTCTATGGATTTAATTATCATGTCCTGATTAGGTCCAAGGGACATCCCATGGTCATCCTGAAGGATGTCCCCAGGATGTCGTGGGGAGAGGACATTTTTGTGTCCTGGGGACATCCTGAGGGTATCATGAGGATGTCTTGGGATGAGATAGGGATGGTCCTGAGATATCCTGTATATCCCACTGTGATGTCCTTGGGATGTCCTGGGGACAACGTTGTGCTGTGTGGGTAATTATGTAAAAAACACACACATACAGACAGACGGAAAACTACGTTTTAGGATCCATGTTTATAGACACGTTTTTCTTAATTTGACCCAAGAAAAGAAAATTTGAAGTATGGCCACTTACAGTACTTACGGGTCACATGTATAAAATTCCGGAGTATGAGTTTGTGAAAAGATACTCAATAAATGAAGTCTAGCCTCAGGTATAAAACTGAGTTTTTCATAAATTGCTCTGAATGAGAGAAAGTCCGACACCAAGAAGGCTTCCTCTCCAGTTATTTTTTGATTTTTAGTCGGTTCTCCACCAACCTTGCTTCCATTAAAAAGAACATGAGGCTGCATTTTGGCAATCCAAACAGTATCTCCAAGGCTGCTGAGCAAAGCATTCTTGGAAAAGCGCCCGTAGTGTAGATACATGGAAGTCTTTATAGGCTTGAAAATTCCTTTGCCGTTGTTGTCTCTTGGGCTTTCGGCCACCAAACAATTGAGGCATATGTTATATTGGGCCTTACAACAGCCACATACAGCCTTTGACTAATGTGTGGCTTGAAACCCCATGATGAATTACAGAGCGTCGAGTAGTGATCAATGACCATCTTATTCTGCATAGAGTGTTTAGGGGTAAAAATAATCAAGTTTTGTCTAAAGAAAAGCGTAAATGTTGTAGTACTAATCTCAAAATGTTTGCCATCAAGCTACAGGTTTTTTATCGTGCCTATGCATGTGTACTGGTGTTTATATTTTAAATAAATAAATTAAAAATACAGAATTAAACAAACATTAAAACAAACATCAATGTAGCTCTTTGAATGTGAACTGAACACTGCTTATAGTATCTGATTTGACCTGTTCTCGGCAGGTTAATGTGGTATTGGTTTTAATTTTCTATTTGTCCTTGCATCCTGAATGAAGAAAAAAATACAAAAAGAGAACTGTCAATTTGAAGTATGCATGCAGCAGCTAGCAGCTAGCAGAAGTAACTATGCAGCCATCTTCTGATTATGAGGTCGTTCTAGCATTGATTGATTATTGTTAAAATAAACGTTGAGCATAAACCAATTTTTTACAATTGTGTATCAGTGAACAATGATAAACAGTTACGTATTGATTTTTTCAGTAATCTCGAGTGTGCTTTTGGTGAAAAATTAAGCCGCGTTTAAGATAAACTATGTGTGTTATGAAATTAACATTGAACGGCCTTTGGCCTAATTTTTGACTAAGTGAATATTTTTATGAATGACTGATGAGATGTTTAGAATCTTAAAATGTTCGCTTAGAAAATATATACAGAACTATGCTGGGGTCCTAAATTATTAGGACCCAGGGGAATAGTCAGGTAAGTTAGCAAATTTGACATCTTAGCTGGAATCAGAAGTGTGGTTAGTCAGTGAATGTGTATGATTGGTTGCAGTGTTAATTTTCAAAGTAATGTATTTGGCTACTTTAAGGAAGCCTTTATACATTTATATGGTTTATACCTTTAATAATCATGGACTGTACTCTTTCCTTGAGTTTATGTCATTTCACTGACAGAGAAAATTATAGTAAACCTACTGATTTTAGGGTTAGGACCTCCTGGCATAAAAAATAAATGTCAACATGATTTTGTGAACAAGTTATACGGATTTTCAGTCAGTCTTTGTATTCTCGTATTATATTTAGGGTCTAATTTGTAATTGCCAGTAAGGGTTTTGTAACTTACAGTGCTTATCGAAATAAACTTTCTTGGAATATAGACAAAGGTGTTGGTATATTTTTAGCCTACATGATAGCTCTTAGGGTTAGTTATGAAATAGCTTCTACCTATGCTTTAGAGTATTTTTATCAGATGTTTTTGACATAAACCCTACTTGGTATTGAAACTAGGTTAGGCCTAACTGGGGCTGGGATCTATTTAGGTGCTAGGCTTAGTTAGCTGTTGATATCATTAGGCCTAGCCTATTAACAGGACTCAAGACTAAGGCAAATCAACTTTTTAGTAAGTAGACCAATATAGGGCCTAGTATCTTTGTTCTATAAGTCAATATATAAATAGGCATAAGTTAACTTATTCATAATTAATAAATATGCCTAGGACCTCCTTGCTATATTAAATACCGTATGCAAAAACATCCAAGCACTATTTAAACCATAATTTTTACCTGAAGGCCTACTCCATGGTCTTAATTAACTTACTATATAACAACTCATGTTCATGAACAAAACACCTTTATTAAACACCCTGGCCTAGGGACTAGTAGGCCTAATAGGTATATTATATCCAATTAAACTCATTAAATCTCACCTTTAACTTGATTTTATAATACATTATTGTTTTGCCAAAGGCATGCTGAAAGTATAATTGTTAGTACCTAAGACCTACCTTGTTCTACTCGTGTCTGAAAGTAGGCTGTTAACTGACTAAAATTATTGTATGGCCACTAGCAACTTATTCTTTGTAGCAATCAATGACTTGACATTTGCTCATCGTGGCACTTGAAATTATATTCTTCTGAAATCATAACTTTCCTGAGACTTAATGATCAGCTACATAACTATAATTTACCAAAACTGCCTTGATAGTGTTATGAATGGGATATTTTGGTCAGTTTAACAACTCCAGCCCTGCTTAAGAGATTCAGTGTACAGAAAAAAATCACTTCGGTTGGCGCTATTTTGTCTAACATATAGGCCTATTAGCCTACAAAATTAATATATAGACCTTTGAGAGTTACTTCATTGACAAAAATATATCTCATATCATACGTTAATACATTATTAGTAAGACATAGTTCACTGCATAATGTCTGTTATAAAATTAAAGGTACTTTGGTATTATACGGATGCCACCCTTACACAGCGCGCTGCGGCAGTTATGTTAGGGTGGGTTATCATAAAAATGATTGTAGGACTTTCCTTGTTTTGTTTCAAATCGAATGATACCTGATGAGTCATACTTCCGGCCGCCAAACCCCCTCCAAATAGGCCAAGGTCAGGTCGTTGACCGGAGCGCGCGCATCACCTGTCACCGCCTGTATCTGGGTCAGTGTCATGAGTGATTTATTGCCGTGCACTACGTTACATTTGTTTTCATAATGAGTGACGTTCTTTTGGTGTGGGATTTACCTCGAAATGAAGAGGAAACCGTACGTATTTTTATGATAACCCATCCTAACATAACTGCCGCAGCGCGTTGTATATTTGGCGATCGGGTGTGGCTGCTAGCGGCGGCGACGCATTCAACACGATCCTAGCGGACATCGCTGCCTTTTGGGAGGCACAACACAAAGACCGCTCATCAGATTGATGTAAAATTTGTACAGTAAGTCAGTAAAAGTACGTTTTTTCGAATTATGTAGTTATCCTTTGTATCCGGTAAAAATTTAACCTCCATAAATAGTGGCATCCGTATAATACCAAAGTACCAAATTAAATACCCTTGTCGCAGCAAACCTGCGTACTCAGCGAATTTCCAATGCATAATATATGTCTTAATACCACATAACTTAAAGCCGCATACCAAGTTTCATAAAAATATATTCACATATAAGCGATATAAGTTATACAATTTAACTTAATTATTCTCCATAAGAATAACAATGGTAATGAGTACGTAGGTTTGCTGAAACAAGGAACACAAACAATTGGTTTTTATGCAAATATTAATAGAATTTTGGCTAACTAGGCAAAGCCACATACCAGGTTTCTTCAATATTCAATCATAAATAAGCGCTACCGTACATAACATTTTAATTATTCTCTATAAGAATAACATGGGGGCTGAGTAAGCAGGTTTGCTGCAACAAGGAACAAAAAAATGGGATTTTATGCAAATATCAATATAACTCAACAAGGTGAAGTCACAGAGGTACCAAGTTTTATTAATTTATGTTCATAATTAAGGGAGTCATTACATTTTACTTAAATTATTCTCTATAAGAATAACATGGGGGCTGAGTACGCAGGTTTGCTGCTGTGGGGATAATTAACAAAGAATCTATTTTTTGTGCAAATATCAATAGACCAGTATTACGTGTAGCCACATACCAAGTTTCATCAATATTCATTCATAAATAATCGAGATATCAAATTTTATTTATTCTCCATAAGGATAACATTGGACAACGTACTGTGTTTAGCACTTTGAATATCTCTGCAACGGTTGGCTGTAGAATCACAATTTAAACACCAAAATGATTTTTTTTTGTGGAGCTGAACTGATTGGTAAATTAAATGTGAAGTTTACATTGAAATGAACTGAGGAAAAGCCAAAAACCTTTTTCCCATGAAATTAACATGGGAGATTTTATGAGTAGGTTTTTTGGGTGTTCTCCGCAACCACTTAACCTAGGTTAATAATTAAAAATACTATATTATTTGTTTTTTTAACCTCTAAACATTTTCGAAACAAAAATTAAGTTTTTTTTCAAATTTTAGGGAGACAAATTCAAAAAACTGATTTTGGAAAATTTAAAACCCCCATAAACCCCTCTTCCCATGGTCCGATTTTTCTGGTTTTTGAACCAAAGTCATGAATGTCACTTTACACATTGAGCCAAATTTCATCGATGTTTTTTTACTCAAGTTATCGCATTCAAGGACACATATATATACATACCGGTATAAACATATATATTTTGTATATACATAGTTATATATAAATTTGAACAAATAGTGTTTTTGGCATCTGGGGACCTCAAAACAAAAAGGTCACATGGTCTCGTTTTTGGCTTCTGGGGACCTCAAAACAAAAAGTTATCATGGTCTCGGGCTTAAGTCTTACCATGAGACCTATAGCTTCTTCCCTATATGGGAAATTCGCTAAAAACAACTTTTATATTAGCATGGTACGTGTTATTATTATGGGATGTAGGTAAATATAAAACGTCTTATAACTGTTCAAAATATATTAATGCTTTCACTGTACTTACGTACAAGTCGGTTAACATATACTATATAACAGATGGCTTAAGGCGATTGATTTTGACCAGTAACACCAGTCTTTATCAGGTCCATTGAGAGAATATGACACACTGGTCCAAAGACTGTTAAAGATATAACTATAGTACCGGTATATAATTATTCTGACACCTTTAGGTTTTTATAACTTATTTAGGGTAATAAGCCTACTGCGTTATGCATTGTACTGAAATCCTATTTTCTAGGGGTTTTAGGGCCAGGGTTGGATTAGAGGTTGGACGGTTTATTTATTTATTTATCTATTTACGGAATACCCATTTTCATACATGTAATGATGTGATATGATCCATATGCACTAACTAATAAATACAAAGCTTTTCAATACAGTTACTTGTACTTTTAGCAATCAAATTCAATACAGTATAGACCTACATATTCAACTTATTCCATACAAATTAATTGGCAATCCTAACTATACTAATGGTTCAACCTCCATGCATGGATTCAATCATCTCAGAAAAAAGGTTGGGAATGAGAGTGTTAGGGCCTATTTACCTTTACGAGGGGCCCCTTTTTTGTCTTCAAATTAAGGGGGAGGGAGTAGGAGGGTGTCTAGTGACCAGGAAAATTACCAAGAATAAAGTCAGTCTGACATTTTAATAAATCTTTGGCTGTCACTATGCTATACAAAACCATTCGGCTGCCTAACACTGGGGTTCCCAGTACCGGTAATTAACTCACCCAAGTTAAGTTTTAGACTTTTATAAATTTACATCAAGCCTATTGAAGAAAAATGTAGCCTATAGTGTTGCATTGATCACACAGCTAAATATGATATCATTCTTAACTTATATAAAAGGTGTGTAAAAAATCTAACTGATATTTTTTTAATTGACAGCTAATACAAATTTAAGTTTAAAAAGAAAGAGTTTAATAACTTAAATTATTACAGTAAGTGGATTATTTTACTGTAGTAAGGCCTTAATAAAATAATGATTCATGCAAGTTTGAAAACAATCGGTTAACAACGGAAATAGAGCGTTTTAGGACTCATAGTTTTAGAAACCTTTTTACTGTTAATGAAAGTGTGTCGCTTATAAACAAGCTTTGGTAAAATATCAGTTAACTCTATTTGGACATCCTGCATAGCCTAATGCACCATTGTAAAACATTTTGCTTTTTAATTTGTTTAAGTAGGCCTACTTGTAGCTAGACCTTAAAAAAAACTGTTAAAACAATTTTTATTAAATTGTTTGTTCATGAATAGTGTCACTAAGCTATATTAAATATAAGTTAATTAAAATACCCCCATTGCAGCAAACCTGCATACTCATCAAATTTCAAATGGTACCTCACTACATCATGGAGCCACTTACCAACTTTCATCAAAGCATATTCATAAATAAACGAGATATGAAATTTTATTTATTCTCCATAAGAAAAACGTTAGGACTGAGTACGCAGGTTTGCTGCATCAAGGACCACAAAAATCGGGTTGTTGGCAAATACCAATGGATCACCTCTATATGAAGCATCATACCAAGTTTTACCAATAAATACATGGTTATAAACAAGCGATATATAACATGTTTCTTATTCTCTATAAGAATAGCATTATAGCTGCTGAGTATGCAGGTTTGCAGCCATGGAGACCACAAAAAATGGATTTTGTATGTAAATATCAATAAAACCCAACCATATAAAGCCACATACCACGTTTCATTAATATTGGGTCTATGTTCATTAATAAGTGAGATATAAAATTTTACTTAGTCTCCATATGATTAACATTGGACAATGTACTGTGTTTAGCACTTTTAATACCTCAGTAACATAACTAAAATGAAAACCCCTGAATTGTAAAAAATACTTTATATTCAATAACGGTAGGTACATGGAAATAGACGTGGAAAATGTCATAATTTCTTAAACTAAAGTAAGTTTTCATGAATTTTACAATAGCCTACAAACCAAAAGGTATTGAGACTAAAAAATTATAAATGAATAAAGGGGTTACTGTAGCTAATATAGTTTCAATTTTTTAAAACCTTAAAATATATTTCATATCAATGAATCTACATGGAATGTTACTATAATATTTGACCCCAGCATGTGATGGATTTTTTCCAGGAATTTTAAGTTGTGTGCGGTTTGAGGTTGTGAGGTTAGGCCTATATGAAAGCTAACCTGTAGGGTGTAGGCTGTAGGCTAAATCTTCATATTTACACATTAAGGCTGCCAAATTAAATTAACACATATAACCTACACGATTTAATGTTTTAACATTAAATGTTTACTGTTATAAACATTAATTAGCTGCACCACTATGTAAAATGAGTTTGGTATTCAAATCACGCGATAACTAGTGTAATTAGATCATTCTGTAGAGGTTGATACTAAATAGTCTTCTTCATAAGTTTGAAATATATTCTCTTATAGTCTTCTTTTTATTTATGTTATCACCAATATTACCATTTTTGGACTATTATCCTACTTCAAGTAGGCCTATAATTTGAGTTAGTGAAAATACTAAATATGACCTCACTGATTTTTTAAAATTTTAATTTTGTTTCCCTTGTCTATGCCAGTGGCATTTAATTAACATATTTAGAGGACAGAGGTCCAAAACTTTTAAGGTCTTGTGATAATGATGATGATGAAGATGACAATAACAATAATAAATAACTTATTATTATTATTTGGTATGTTTCTTGATTAATATATTTGAATATCAAATAAAAATGTGCATACTTTACACTTCTGATACTTTAAGCTCTGTGACATTCTATCCCGGGGTGTTATATACACCTCTTTTTATATTGGCTTCATTGATAATAATTTAAAGAGGTCCTTCAATAATCATTCACGGGTTCTTTTATTTTCCTTGATAAAATTATATTCAGATGTTTGAAATAGCCTAATTTAATAGTAATTCAGTTATTAAATGCATTGTTTGCTCTTGGTTTTGGTATGATGCCATGTTTGGTGTGATAAATTTCATAACTTGTTCTTATTAGGTCTCCATTTTCCTTAAAATTATTTTATTATTAACTTGTTACGCCTTGCATATTAATTAAATGGGAGCAAGGAGTGCATTGCGATTTTAAGTATTAATTCTCAATTTTCCATATTTAAAGGTAACCAATGTCAGTTCCCATAAAATTACTAAAATGTATTATTTAATTTAGGCTACTCATTGGTTTATAAAAGAACCCATTCCAATAGAAAATGTTATGGATGCTTAAGTTATTTGTACACACTCATAATTTTAACTACCGGTAGCTGTTTCCTTATCCCCATAGGAATATTTTTAACTTCTGTATACCTAGTCTATAAAAGCAATCATACCTACCACACAAATAAGTAAACGAGTTCCCACGCTGACTTGAGAAAAGTGAATTTACACAAAAAAACTTTAAAAAATCAAAAATTGTTCTAAAACATAGACTAATTCCAATGTTTATGGAAATCTGGACAAAATATTTGTTGTCTATTCTGATGCTCCTGGTTCTATTTACCTGCAGTACTGGGAAAACAATATTGCGCATTTTGAGTTTAGGAGAAGGTCCAGTCAGGATTGAAAAGTAGGCATGCGGATTCTGGGAATGCTAAAACTACACCAACATATGAATAACAGTATTTTCTAATGTAAAATTCCCATAATGACAACATACTGTGTTTAGTCAATATATATTTTCTTTAATAACTCAGTACATATTTATGCTATAATGATACGAGAGAGCTTACAACTTTTGCCTCACTAATCTCCATCTTTTTCATGCATTAATTTTACATCTGAGGCTTTACTGACCCTTTTTGGGCCGAAAAACTCTAAATTAGAAAATTAAATCCCTATCAAAAGGGGGATAAGAGTTTTCTGATTGTTTTGCCGAACGAACTTGTCCAACTGATTATAGAATGGAATATCCCTACCAAATTTGAAGTAAATCGGTTAGCCCAGTATATAATATTGAATAAATTATTTAAAGATTTATTCAATAATTGTATTGAACAAAAATAAATACCTATATAATTTTATTCAACATTCACAGTTTTACAGTCAACCACTGGTTAAGATCTCGTTTAAGTCATCTCCGATCCCTCCTGTGTGTAAACTTAGATATTTTCCTTATGTTTGTATAAAGGAGCTGTTGACAGAAGAAATATGAACATCAGTAATTGTGTGTTGTGTGTAATTGTAATTGTGTACTCAGTGAGGGTCACGGCTGCATGTAGAGGAGTAGGAACAGGGGAGGAAGCACTCAACTTTGCTAATTATTACAAGTTACAGAACTTTAAGCTTTAAAGAAAATTGTTTCAAAATTGCTGATTTAGCAACTATGATTTTTTTAGGCAAGTGTAACATACTGAGCCTTGAAAAACACGTTTAAATCAGCAAAAACTGTATCCAGTTTGTTCAGTCCAGTTCAGTTTGTCAGAATTACTTAAAATGAACAAACAAATTAATTTAACAAAATTAAAATAAAGGAAACGTCAAAGTTAAAAAATCTGCTACAATAGCCTTAAAACTAACCATTTAACTCTTAAATTTTATAACATTTTCCAGGGAGGTCCCCCGGACCCCCCTATTCCTTGGCGGTGGGGGTAGTACAGTAATACCCCCAAACCCCGCCCCGGATGTTATTGGCTGCTTGATCTCCAACAATTTATTATCTGGTCCTTAGGGTAAATAGGTTGGAGACCCCTGGTATAGGCACATATTTATAGGCTAATTTTTAACGATCTCCCAAAATGTGTTCAGGGGGTCACGTTAGGAACTTCTATGGAAGTCCCAGGCTTAAGTTTTGCCATGCCGGCCATACTAATAGTTCACTTTTCCATAGGAAATTCTCTAATAATCTAGTAAGGGTGACACATAAATAGGCTAACTTATAATGATCCCCCAAAATGTGTTCAAGGTTTCACGTTAGGAACTTCTATTGAGCTCCCGTGCTTAAGTTTCACCATGCCGGCCATACTAATAGTTCACTTTTCCATAGGAAGTTCTTTAATAATCTACTAGTAAGGTTTCCTCGTCGGTCCCTCATTTAAGTAAGTGGTTAAACTTTGTATAATACATTTATTTGTCCATGAACATGTAGAAATATTGACTAAACATTTATTCATGTTTGTAAAAACTGTAAAAACAGATTGCCACTGGGAAAAATGTAGGCAACCTTTTTATTCCTGCACCTTACGACACGGGATTTTCTACATTTCATAACAGGGGAGCTATTATTCTAATAAAGTGACCAAATTTAAAATTTTTGAATATTCAAATCCCTACTTTTTTAATGGTGGTTTTAGAATGTAGATGTATTTTTAGAAAGACTTTTTATAATGTAGCCTAATAGCTTAATGTTTAAGGAGATACAGCATCAGAAAGAAAACAAAACAAAAAACGGACACTATGTGTGTGTGTTTTAATGTGGCTAGGAAAATTTAATTCAATCTGTAATTTGAATTGTAGGAAGTAATTTTATTCAACCTTTTGCTCTAAAATCAACAGGTATTAGAGAGTAACAAACAATCATATTATCTTATTCAGCTGTGTTTTTTTAACACAACTTAATTTACAGGTAGGTCTACCAAAAGAATGATTTGACATTTGAAAAAAAGTGTTAGGCTAGTCTTCAGGTAACGTGCTCCTAGCTCTTCTGCTATTGCTGGTTGGTGCAGGCACGCTCTTTGGCTATGGCCGCATACTTGCTGATCTCGCCTCCTCTGTGGTAAATTTCCGTCCTCTCTGCTGCCAAAAGCTTGACAGGGAGGACTCTAGTAATAACCAAGATATCCAGTTCGGACACTGTATGATACGCGAATGTGACCCTGAGTACTCTAGACGCTGAAGTTGGCAAACCGCAATCTGTACACTTCTTTGTTCAGTTCATCTGTCAACACCTGTACAGAAACATAGACTGGACTGCTGACATCAACAAACAGCTTCAGCCGGATATCAAAAGAGTCCCTGTTCTGATACTGTTCACAGATGAGAAGCGCGTTGATACCTAGTTCTTGAGCGAGTTGATTTTGGAGACTATCAGTTGGCCTTGTTCTCTATAGATTGTCCTGGAAGATTCAGATTAAAGGGACTTTACATTTTTCTTAGTCGAGTACAGCTCTGAAAGCACTTCATTGCCCAGTGCCAGGTAGGTAGGCGTTACCACTAAGATTCTTGTCTGCACAGAGAAAGCGGTGCTCTGATGCAGTGCAATTTTTTTCTATTGTGGCCCACGCCGCCACACCGAAGGCAGTTCTTGCTGCAGTCAGACCCCCTACAGTTTTGTGAGGAATGGCTTGAGACACCAGAAGAACCATGGAACAACCACCCATGGTCTGAGTCAGCTGTTGATCCAGCAGACTTTCATGCGTTGGAGATTTAGCAGCTTATTGGCTAGATTCTCCTGCATTTCTGCAACTTCTATCTGCTGCTGGCTCTGATTTGGCCTTCAGCGACTCATCCATGAGAGTTCAGAAACGACCTTCAGTATTGCCTCCCAGCCTTCAGCTTCAGTTGAGGGTCCATCAAAAGCATGGATCTATACCGAAAAACTCGGATCTAACTGTCTGATGCAGTCGACAAAAATGGCCCAGTCACCAGATTTCCCCAGTTCGTGGAGTACATCCCTGTCCTGGGTTTGCCTAGTCGACTTAACGACTGTCTGTGTGTTTAGGCTTGGCCTTAACCTTGAGATGACTCAGAACCTCGGCAAAAGGTCTCCCCGTAAGGGCTTGATCAGGATAAGGATTTGAAGATCACCTCGGCCGTGGACTTCCTTGGCTAGGCTTTCTTTGGCACAAAATTTGCTTTTCCCTGTGCCCTCTAGCCTGTGCAGTAGTGGCCATCTTCTGGGCCTTCGCCACTGGCTCCTTTTTAGGGGGAGGTCTGTGAGGCCACGCACACAAACCTCTAGTTGGCCTCTGGACTGTCCAAGGCAGAGTTTCTGGCCCTTCTCCCAGGCAACATGTTTTCCCAGCTCTTCAGGGTTTCTGGAGTGGATTACCCCTCCTTTTTGATACTGGTGGCTCCTTTTCGATACTGGTGGTTTCCGATGCTTTTTCACCAGCCAGTTCGACCTTATTCATTTTAAAAGGAGCCCTATGAGGGTTAGTCATAAGGGGCCATATACATATTACGTAACACACTTAAGGGGGGGAGGGAGGTATGGCATAGCATTATGCTGCGTTATGTGGGGGAGGAGGGGGGTTTGGATCAACGTTACGTAACTCACACATATTAACCCTAAGAGCTGGCACACTCCCGTATCTATTGATATATGTAGTTTATTTTGTTGATTATATTATTAGTAACAGTCTTGTTTGTTTGAATAAATATTTGGGGGGTTGGTAAAACATATAATTTTATTGAACTAGTACATCATGACCTGGTAACCTGACATGCCAGGAGTCCCACTGTGGCAATGCAGAGCCCGACCCCTGCATCCATATCGCACTCCCTGATCAGGGCCCAATGGGGCTGGCTCTTAATGATATTAGAGAAACCCATTGCTGGTCCATGGCACAACAAAACACAACGATCCCCCAAAATGTGTTCAGGGTTTCACGTTAACACATTTACACGAAGCATCAACACTTGTAACCCAACAGGGGCACTCCCAGGGATCCCCAGTGTGTGTAATAACACCATTTTAATTGCCGCCTCTTATGGCAAGCATGGGATACTGTGGTCTATTCTAAGGCCGGAACAGCACAGCCAATATAAATTACAGTAGTCCATGAAGAAAATCTTCCACTGAACAATTTCTTTCAGAAAAGTTCACCCAAAGCACTTTATTGAGAGTTACTACAGTCATTTGCTGCTAACAGTGCTTTTAAGGGTGGAAATCCCCCTCCTTTCTCCCTAGGGTTAGGGGGCAACAAATTCTGAATATACTCTATTGGTATAGGTTAACTTAACGTATATACCAAGTTTTATAGAAATTTATCAGGAAATAACAGAGAAATGATAGCCTAATTTAGTTATTCTCTATAAGAATAACATTGGACAACGTGCTTGGCCTTATTGAAAATTTCAATATCCTCTGCAAAAATTGTTTCATATAGGTTAATAAAATTAATAATTTTTTTAGCTCTTTTTAATTGTGTTAAATAAATGTTATAATAATTAGTGTTTTTTTCATCCCTACAATATCTGACCTCAAATTTTTCCAGAAAATTACTGTTTGTATCATTTTGTTAACAACATGAATCACTACGAGCCAATTTTTTATTTTTGTAGCAGTTTTTTTTTTAAGATGACCCTTTAAAATAAAAAGTTTAAACAAATTAAAAAGCCTCGAGAGGTAGTGAAATAATACCTACATACCAAAATTAATCAAATTCCGTCTTATCGGTGTGGGCTGTCTCTACACCTACACAGACAGACAGAAAGGCAAACACCTCAAAAACAGCTTTTTTGAGTTCAAGGAGCATCAAAACGAATATTTCCCAAATTTGAAAGTCAAATTTGAAAATATTGAAGAAACTCATACCTTCTTTTTTTATACAATATGTTGTTAACATAAACCCATTTATTATATGAATTACAATTTTAATTTAATAAATTACTTAAACACAATAGGGGATAAATGAAAGTAAAAGTCATAAAATCACTTTAGGTTGTACATTCTGGTTGTAATCTTTGTAGTTCCTACCATTGATTACGTACCTGAAGTAGACTGCTAACTCACTGTATTAACACTTTTGGTGCGGGCCGGTCACTGGTGATCATCTAATTAACATGGAATCAAATGGTAACGAACATGTTTAAACATGTTTGCCGCACCCAACGTGTTAATTTGTGCACAAAAAAAAACAAACTGACTAGTTCTGACCCCTTGACATAGATTTTGCTGGCAGCAAGAGTTAACAACAATAAAGAAATGAGAATATAGTTGTTTTATATTGAATGTCTTATGTTTTATTTACATTGTAAAATAGTGTTCATATTTTAGGCTAACACTTTCCCTGCATTAAACATTTTTAAATATGAAAATCTCATATTTCAATGTTGAGCCATGGTCCGATTCCGGGTCACCCGCAAAGAGTGTGTTAATATATTAGAATATACTTTATGGATTCAAATAAAATTAAATAAGTGTATCTTTAACAGTTGTGCTTTAACCAGTGGTAAATTTGTAAAATTATTCAGTAATTTGGTTCATGCAAATTGAATTTAAAACTATAAATTAAGTTTAAACGCACATGGAACTACTCTTGGTTCCAACGCAACCTAGGTCAAGGGGAAAAACTACATGACAGTTTTTGTACCAAATCAAGTTTATTTGCCATAGACTTGTGTACAGATTAAATGCACTGATTTAGCAATCTAGCAATCAGGTGTACAGCCAAGATGGTCTTACTCTGAAGATAAATCTTGGAATTCTGTTACCTAAACAATGGATGTTCATTTGTAAAAAAAAAAACACCTCTTCACTTTAATCAGAGCTATTGTGTAACTTCTTGAAATATTTATTAACATTAACTTATATATCTCTAATAACATATATTTAATTAATCAAGTAGTGTTGTGTTTAGGCAGGGTTATGCCGATAATTAGTTGCTATCATTTTATTTTCAGGGGCACCTTATGGTACCCTACTCACTGGTACATATAGTTGTTTCATAGGGTATATTGTAGAGGTTTATAGGATTAAATAATCCTATTTCGTATCAGGAAAGTTTACACAAATTTGAATATTTACAACTTTACCAGGATTACAACAAAATTGTCATGTTAGTCGGTTCTATAGTGTTTGCATGACCAAATAAGCCTAGCACATAAATTTTTGAATAATATTTTCTATAACAATATAAAATAAGTTTATAACGTTTCATAAATTTGCATATAATTCTTTGGCCTTGTATTACTTTAAAATAATCTTTTTCGTTGGAAGTGTATGGCATACGAAACTTAAGAGAATCTGCCCTACATAAAATGAAAACAATAAGACAGTAGAAATATCAGGAGAAATCAATACAAGATAAATCAAATACTGTCTTGTGGGAGTGCGGTAGTACAGTGTGGTAAGTAATGCGGTTCAAATTGTCCGAGAAGAAATGTCCGGAGAAGAAAGTGTATTTGGTCAGAAAGAATAGGGGAAGGGGGGTGATGAAGTGTGGGGAGAGTTGCTTGTTGGCAAACTGCCGCCTAACCGATAACTTGACCACTGGCCGAGTGTTGTTCCCCTGAAACCATCATGTTAACTGACTGAATGAAAAAGTTCTATTTACTCTCATAATACATTTTTTCTAATTACATTTTTTAAACTAAAAGATGAGGGTCTCAGGAGTGAAAATACCCATTTAATGACTCTAAAACCTTGGTAATATGAAAACAATGTTTTAAGTAAAATATGATCAACTGTAAATTGTTTAACCTCTATTAGCATTTTGCAGTTGGCCATAAAATAAATAGCCCCCTGGTCTCTTATCTCTCTTATCTCTTAACTCTCATCTGGGATATATATTAATCTAAAGCAAGTGTAAGGTTTAGTTGAGTTACCTTTTGAAAAAATAACTAGTTCAAAAATTATGTGTATGGTAATACACTAAACTATTTAAACAAATAAGTAAGTTAATTGTTAGAATACTATATTTGTGTTTTGTCAGTTTCTTTGAATTAAAAAAAATAAAAAGTTGAAGTTCGTAACGTCTGAATACTGGTAATTACAATAAGAAAAACAAAAATCCAGAACATTTTAGCTAATTTTCCCTATAGGAAAGGAGCTATTATTGTAAGTGGCATGGTAAGAATTAAGCCTGAGCCCATGACAACTTGTTGTTTATAGGCAGGTATATATATATATTTTACAGATTGAATATTTCTCATTGATTATGGCTGCTGATAATAATAATAATAACATTTTAAATATACCCCCGTCGCAGCAAACCTGCGTACTCAGCGAATTTCCAATGCATATATATGTGACTCAGTACTACATAGAAATACTTACCAAGTTTCACAAAAATACATCCATAAATAAGTGATATATAGCATTTTATTTATTCTCCATAAGAATAACATTAGGGTTGAGGACGCAGGTTTGCTGCAAAGAGGAAGATAAGTAATATGTTTTTTTTTCAATTATCAATATAACTGAACCAGGTGATGCTATATACCAAGTTTTATTAATTTAGGTTCATAATTAAGGGAGATATACAACTTTACTTATTCTCCATATGAGTAACATGGGGGCCGAGTATGCAGGTTTGCTGCTACGGGGACTATCAACAAAAAACTTGTTTTTTGTGCTAATATCAATAAACCACAACTAGTTGAAGCCACATACCAAGTTTCATCAATATACATTCATAAATAATCAAGATGTAGAATTTTATTTATTCTCAAGGATAACATTGGACAACGTACTGTGTTTAGCACTTTGAATATCTCTGCAACGGTTGGACGTAGAACAACGATTCAAACACCAAAATGTTTGTTTTGTTGAGCTAAACACATTAATAAACAGAAATGTGAAGTTTTTAGTAAAACTATCTGAGAAAAATCTAAAAACCTTTTTCCCATAAGATTAACATGGGATACGTTTTGTTGGATTTTCTCCGCAAACACTTAACCTAGGTTAATCATTCAAAATACTAAATTATTTGTTTTTTAAGCTCTATAAAATGGCTATAACCAAAATTGAGTGTTTTTAATATTTTGGGGTCAAATTTGCAAAAAACCGATTTTTGGAAAATTGTAAACCCCCATAAAACCCCCTTCCTATAGTGCGATCGATCTGATTTTTGAACTTAAAGTCATAAATGCTACTCTCCACATTTGTGCCAAATTTCATCAAAATTGGGTGTTTCTTTCAAAAGTTATTGCGGTAACGGACACACATATATATATATATATATACATATATAAATTTAAACGAATAGTGTTTTTGGCATCTGGGGACCTCAAAACGAAAAGTTATCATAGTCTCGGGCTTAAGTCTTACCATGCCACCTACGGTAATAGCTTCTTCCCTATAGGGGAAATTCGCTAAAAACAAACACCCTTTTTTAAGATTTTTAATATTTTATTATTTTTTGACTGACATGTTTCGGCAATCATGTCATTTTCAAAGTCAATATAACCTCACAAAATGTTGTATAAGTAAAAAAACATCTGTATAAAATAAATTAATCTAATCATATGATCCTAAATCAAAATTAATTTGTTTAATATAATTTACTATATTTACTATATTAAACATATCTATTTATTTTGTCCTCTTATTTCAGTCAAAAAATAATAAACTATTAAAGATCTTAAAAAAGGTTGTTTGTTTTTTGAAATGTTAATATTATTAATATTTTACAGATATATACAGGGTTGGTGAAAAGTCCCGGGACGGCTTAATATTTTTTAACCGTTACAGATGGAGCTATACAAGTTGGTACACTGTTACTGGGCATAAAAAACTATTTTACCACAATTTCAATGAGCCGCTACCACCTCAGGGGGACGGCCCACAAGGAGTCGGAAGAAAATCTTAAATAGAAGCATAGGTTGATATGCACATCAAATTAAAGGTCTTTATTATTAGAATACAATGCCGCAAATCCGACTTTAAACGGACAACCGAGCCCAAAATTACAGCTATTAAAAGATGGCTTGAATTTGAAATGTTGATAAGTAGCTGTGTGTAATCTAATGTCTCACATTTAAATTTTGCATTAAAATGTAAAATTACATTAATGTAATCAATTTCAATTTAATTTGCAAAAATTTACTCTCCTAGCTAATAAATTACTAAACCGATTCAAAACTTCAGCACATCAAAATTTCAAATTCAAGCCATCTTTGAATAGCTGCCATTTTGGGCTCGGTTGTCCGTTTAAAGTCGGATTTGTGGCATTGTATTCTACTAATAAAGACCTTTAATTTGATGTGAATGTCAACCTATGCTTCTATTTAAGATTTTCTTCCGACTCCTTGTGAGCCGTCCCCCTGAGGTGGTAGCGGCTCATTGAAATTGTAGTAAAATAGTGTTTTATGCCCAGTAACAGTGTACCAACTTGTATAGCTCCATCTGTAACGGTTAAAAAAATATTAAGCCGTCCCGGGACTTTTCTCCAACCCTGTATATATATATATATATATATATATATATATATATATATATATATTGCTCTCTAACTCTAGTAGTATATAGAAATTTAATATTATTTATTTATTTATAATTTATATCTTATTATAAAAAGAAAGAAGTAATCAATAATTGTTTGTAAAACCCGTATGATGTTGACAGTGAAGTATATTCAGCAATTACAACATCTCAGCTCTCCCCTTCCCTTTTCTCGCCAGGCCACTGGCCATATTGTGTTGATTATCTCCTTAATTATTACATTTACATTGTATACATTTTTGAATATGTCTTTAAATGCTTATTTCACTTACCATGAATCTTCATCATTAAAATAATTTTGTACCCCGATTTTAACCCACTTAAACTATAATTTTGAACACATATTTGGTATTAGCAGGAAGTTTTTTGGTGTTTAAAAAATATTATTTATTAGGAATCCGTTCTATAGGCTTTAATGTTGTTTGATTTGACCAGCTTATTACTTAAGTTAAAATATTTAACAGGGTTTTTACAGCTAGTTTGCATATATAATGCAGCATATGGATTTGTCTTATTTTTTAAAATAACATTAGCGTTTTTGGCTTGATCATTAATGAAAATTTGTCATGGGATAATCATGTTGATCAAATTTTAAGTAAGTAAAATAAATTTTGGTTTGTTCGTCTTACGGACAATGTCTTTTCTTTACTGTGTTTAGCACTTTCAATATCTCTGTAACCAATTGACGTAGAGCAATGATAACAACACCAAATTGTTCTTCTTTTTAAGCCAAATCCAATGGTGAGAAGTAAAATTTGGTTTACTAAAATATTATGTGTAAAAAACTCAAAAAACCCATTTTTGGGGTACAAAACCTCCCCAAAATACCCCTTTGGATAGAGCGTCCTGGCTGGTTTTCAAACTTAGTCATAAATGTTGCTTTACATGTTTGTACCAAATTTCATCAAAATCGGACCATTTTTATGAGATTTATCTCACCCACGGACACATACATATGTATAGTTTTGAACGAATGGTGTTTTTGGCATCTGGGGACCTCAAAACGAAAAGTTATCATGGTCCCGGGCCTAGGTCTTACCATGCCGACTACGGTAATAGCTTCTTCCCTATAGGGGAAATTCGCTAAAAGAGTACATAATATAAAGGGAGGCTTTTTTTACTGTTTGCCTGAGTTTATAAATTTGGAACAAAACAAAAATACATTTTTTAAATTAACAAAAGCGTACTTTTGTAATTCAGTATTTTATTCCATTGAAGAATTCATATAAAAGGAATATAATTAAATCGATAAAATAAAAGCCAATGATCATTTCAATACATATGTAAGACAATGTACACTATTTTATTTTGCAGGACTCAAAATTACCATAACATAGGATGACCAAAAATTACTATTACATTTGTACATACAAATGTTTAGTTAGTTGAGATACTAAATCAAATTAAAGTATTTTTATTTTAGTATAATATATTGAATATTATGGTATTGTACATTGAAATGTAAATAGTAAAATATATGACTATTCATTGTATGTTCATATGTGTACCTGGCTTTTGTGTGAATAGATTTTGTGAAGTCTCTATATTAGACCTTGTATGAGTAACATTTTTCTATTTATAAATACTACATCATAACCTCTCCTCAGTCCCAGAACCCAGAACATAGTTTTTATCAAGAGAAAAATACCCCCCTTTTTACAGAAAAAAGTATGATTGAAGAATCATACCATTTCCATATAAAAAAAACTCTTGGTTTTGTGCCATAAAGAAGCTAAAAAAAATTTTACATTTCTATTGATTGTTAAGAGGTCCTTTTAAAAACATTAAACGCTCAACAGGACACATTTTAAAATTGGTCAAACTACAATTTAAATTTGTTGTGCCGATTCTGCTCCCTAATCCCTCCAACAACAAAAATATAAATACATATATATAGGGTGTCCCGGAAATCTCTGGAACATTTCATAAAAAATTGTTCCTTAGGTCGAGACAAACATATTTCATAATATAAACATGGGTCTCCGGTGACTAGTTTTCCGTCTGTCGGTCTGTACGGGTTTTTTACTTAATACGTTATATCTTAGGAACATCTAAAGATATAGACTTCAAACTTGGTAAATTTATTACATCTAATAAGACCCATTTTTGTATGAAATATCAAGTTTCTACTTTGTACCATTTCAAAATGGCAGACATTTTTGTTTTTCAAAGCTAAATATCTTAAAACCTTATGAAAAAAACTGTAAGAATCAAAAACGTTGTAGCATTTTGTCCTAGAAGTAATGACATGGAGATATTAACTATAGGATAATAAGTAACTGAGTTGTTGTGATTTTTATAAGTTAAAACATGATTTTTTGTAATTTCTGGGCTGAAACATCATGTTTTATTTTATAAAAATCACAACCAGTTATTTATTATCCTATAGTTAATATCTTCATATCATTACTTCTAGGACAAAATGTCACAACCTTTTTGATTCTTAGTCTTTTCATAAATATTACGGGTTTTAAGATATTTAGCTTTGAACAAAATGGCCGCCATTTTGAAATGATACCAAAATGAGTCTTATGAGATATAATACATGTACCAAGTTTGAAGTCGATATCTTCAGATGTTCTTAAGATATAACGTATTAAGGAAAAATCACATACAGACTGACAGACGGAAAACTAGTCACTGGAGACCCATGTTTATATTGTGAAGTATATTTGTCTCGACCTAAGGAACAAATTTTTATGAAATGTTCCAGAGAGTTCTGGGACACCCTGTATAACAAATAACCTTTAACCAAACACTGGAACAATCATAAATGGGTGCAACAATTCTCCCAGATATCTTCTGTACCTTTTACTTTCTCCCCCTAGTATAAGGAGAAAGTATTGTTTTGTCCACATTTTCGAATTTAAGTTGTTAGTGGAAATATTCGTTTCGGTGTCCCTGAACACAAAAAAATTATTTTTACTTTATGTGGTGTGTCTGTGTGGATGAATACAGAGCTAGAACCTACACCGATGGGCCAATTTTGATGAAATTTGGTATATAGGTATTGAGTTTCATTATTTTGAATATTTTATTGTTAAGGGTAACTATCCACCAAAACCACCAAAAAACATGAAAAATCCAAAATTCTCAAAAACGGCTCTACCAATTTGGATTAAACATTAGTGGTTTGTAGAGCTTTAGGTTTCCAACAACATGACACCACCCACATTTCTGTAAAAATTTGGGTTCAGAAATTACAGTGACTTAAAACATCAAAAATGCAGTTTATTTTTATTTTTCGTGATAAAACATAAATGTAAACAATGATTACTTATTATCATTAAAAATAGCTCTAAAAACTAAATAATTTAGTATTTAGAATCTTCTAACATATATACAGCCGCATGTGTAACTCACTCACTCAGGTATACAAATTCTAATCCACTTCTAGATGAGATAGGTACGTGAAATTTGGCATGCAAGGTACCTTGTACCTAGAAACCGTGTTGAAAATCCCCAAAACTCACAATTTTTAATTAATAAAACCTTCAAAACGGATTTTAAAATCTACTTATTACGTAGACTATGTTACCGACATACATTATGTAGATATTGCAATATTCCTTGTTATATCGGTAATGCAGTTTACATCCTAATTGATACGTTTTATTATAATTTTAACCATTATATATATTTTTTAAGATTTCATTAGTTTGGTTTTTATTGCTGACGTAAAAATGTTTATATTATAAATTACATAATTTATCCTTTCAAAATTAATACATTATAGGAATTGTACCCTTTTTAGTGAAAGGTTCTCACATATTATGTTAATGTTCAAATATTTATATGATTTGCCAACTCAGGGTTGCCACCGACCTGGAAAACCGGGAATTATGCGTGAAATTTGGTGACCGGGAAAAAATGCGTGGATTATGCGGGAATTTCAGGTCGCGATCGTCGTCGATTGCGTAACGCTTTCTGAATAGTAGGCGAAGTTAGCGATGCGTTCTCGATTACCAGCGATATTAGCGATGTGTTCTCGATGATCGGCGACGTTAGCGATTCGTTCTCGATGGTCGGTGACAGCGATACGTTCCCGATGGTCGGTGACAGCGATACGTTCCCGATGGTCGGTGACGTTAGCGATACGTTTCCGATGGTCGGCGACGTTAGCGATACGTTCTCGATTGTCGGTGACGTTAGCGATGCGTTCCCGATGGTCGGTGACGTTTTCGATGCGTTCCCAATGGTCGGTGACGTTAGCGATACGTTCCCGATGGTCGACGACGTCAGCGATACGTTCCCGGTGGTCTGTGACTTTAGCGATGCGTTCTCGATGGTCGGCGACGTTAGCGGTGCGTTCCCGATGGTCGGCGACGTTATCGATGCGTTCCCGATGTTCGGCGACGTTAGCCATGTGAGTCTTTATATGAGGAAACTGCAGTCTTGACTGTCGACAACATTTTTTATTAAGATTAATAAATTAATTCGTACGTTGTTACAAACAGTGGGTAATAGAAGTGGCTCATTTGTAATTAATTGCGGTCTGGTCAAAATTGTTTATGGAGCTCAGTTTCTAATATATTGTCTTTGGAGGCTGGATAATTTGTTAAAGCATAATTAGCTGGGTAGTGTATAAGTGGCCAGGGCGGTCGCTTCATAATCTGAGGTTTGTTGTCAGATTGATTCCTAGCAAAAATCTTGAAAATGTTTGGAAAGTTCAAAACTGGATCCACCATTCAAAGAATAAAATAGCTTTTCAAAGAGTAAAATAGCTTTTCAAAGAATAAAAAGCAAAGAATAATAATGCTTTCAAAGGAAATGTTTAATTTAGATAGTAACAAGATCAGGATTTGGGCCCACTCCCTATCAAGAACTTTGAAAATATGCCTTTGTTGTCGATAGACGCACAAAAAAAGATTTGTATGTACTATTTCCTTATTCTTATAATAGATAGTATATTGCCAAAGTTAAATGGAATTTTATATAATTAGGTGTATCTGTTGACATAATTTCCCCCTCATATCAATATCTACGTTATAATATTGTAATGTTTTTATATAGAGAGAAAAATCAAGTTCATTAATACAAATTATTGGCCCAGCCTGTATACCCATTTTTTGTAGAAAGCATAACAAAATATGAGATAAACTTAATAATAGAAAATGGTAATATACTTTGTAAAAAGTTATACTGGAATTGTTTGTTAAATTTAGCACTTTTATTTATATTCTACATCATTATAGGGCTCGCAAATACATAAAAAATGCCGCGCTAGTTTACGTGGAATTTTGAAGATTTTTACCTGGAAAACCTCGAATTATGCATAAATTTTAAAATGCAACTTTGGTGGCAACCCTGCAACTGCATCTTCGGTCTTCCTCATTAAGGTCTGCTTTATGTGCAAAGTTTGCATTCTTCTGAGTAGATTGAGTTGAATCGTGAAGTGGCGATCGTTTGTGTTGCTGCAGTTCCTTTCACCAGGGAGATGCACGCTATACTCCTTTGAGCAATATCGCGCAATGCGTAGCCAATGCCTCGTCAGCATTGGCTTGGCAATTCTTGGGTGGCAAATTTTCTTCATCTATCATCGACAATATTTTTATGTCCGGCGATCTTTATTCAAAATCTCGTCATGAGAACCACGTCGTTGATAGGTACCTTTTCCCTGAGGATCTTTTCAGAGAATTCCAGATAGTTGATACAACTGTCTTCATCGAGGAAATCACATTTATTTGTATGCAATGGGCTATACCCCGCCACCAGAAACAATTTCGATGAAGTTGTAGAATCACTGTCTGGGGTTTTAGAGGAAATTATGACCAGCGACTCGGAAAACGGTGGCTTCCTCTTTACCGGCCAAATCGTGTCGGTCAGTTTTTGGCATTCTCAAGGGCGGCTATATCTTTTTGATTCCCATGCCGTCAACGAGATCTGAACAGTGATAGTAATAAGGCGCGCCTGTTTATGTGTGATACATACTTGTCTTTCGCCTCATTGTTGTTGGCTATTCGGCTCTAGAGGCGAGTCTCAACAGTGAGTTCAACATCACAGAACTCTGGTTCGCTCGACCGGCTAATCAGCATAGTTCTATGCACGTTTACACCTCCAGAGCTATCTGTCCCCCCCCAAGAGCACATCCCTATTTCAGCCACCAAAAAAGGACCAGGAAGACCAATAAAGGTCAAGCATGGGCGCCCAAAGGTCCTCAGTACCACTCGTGAGGAACAGGTGAGACAGGCGAAAAAAAGGTACCCTAAAACCCATCCCGAAAAAAATAGAGAAGATGTTCGACGTTATAGTCAGAATAACGCAGAAGTCAACAGGGAAGATGTTGAAAGGTATTCACAACAGCACCATGAAGTAAACAGGGAGGCTACTCGGCGCTACTCCCAACAGCACCATGAAGTAAACAGGGAGGCTACTCGGCGCTACTCCCAACAGCACCCTGAAGCCTCGCTTCAGAGAGTTCAGATCTTTCGATTGAAAAATCCAAAGCATACTGAACTTCGACATTTGCCTGTCTCACTTGCGCAGCTCACTGTTAATCACGCTCCAATGGCTTGTTGGAGGGGGGATCTATTAGATCTCGTCAATCCTTTTAAATTGGATAAAATCAGTCTTTGGGGCGAAGACATTTACAGGTATCCTCATTGTAATGCACGGCTTTTCGAGGAAGAGAAGAATAGGAAAAAATGGTGTTGCGGAGAAGGAACCTGCAATGTTCTCGATCTGCCTCCTCTTCTGGAACCATTTGATTCTAATCCTCAATTCCTCGAGAGAGCGTGAGCCTACAACGACCTGTTTGCCTTTTGTTGTCTGGCAAGTACCGGCAACCTAGCGGAATATCACCAACGGATCCCAGCGAGCAGAGCTCATCAGAGCATCACAGCTCATTGTTTTTGATAAGGCCCCAATAGGGCACATCGTTTCATTTTTGAGATTCTTGACAGGTCACTGTAAGATCTCATGAATTCCTGTGTGCCATTCAGGAGTAAAATCTTTCTCTGCTCAGGAGATTTCTGTCAGATCGCACCCGTAGTTGTAAATGCTTGCACGCCAGCCGACGTTGCTTGTGTCTCACTTCGGGCATCCATCTTTGGCGATATTCCAAAGTCTTTGCTCCGATGACACCTCATCGGACAAGTGGTTCCAATATCTATTCCGAATTCCTTCTTGGAGTAGGTAATGGAACGATTTGTTTGACTTCTATAGGGGAGGGGCGGGATGGTCAAAGTCTAATTCCACTGCACGGGGTTAGACATGTGACGTCTTTGACTGATTTGATCCATTCCGTCTTTCCTGCAAGTGACCTGCTAGACCTCCCCGTCCATCTCGAGGGGAAACAATCTGTCTGTTTTCGCCCCAGTGACCTGGCAAACGCAACCATCAGAGTAAGCTCTAAGCTTACATGTAAGTAACATGTGAAGTACTGTAGGAAATTTACTAAAAATAATATTGCTCAGTTCTGTAAAATGTTATCGGAGGAAAATTGGTGTAATGTTTTTAATGCTCCTGTTTCTGATAAGTTTGGTGTTTTTTTTTAAATATTTTTAAGTATGATTTTGATGTGTGTTTTCCTAAGGTTAAAATTAGAGTTAGAACTGGTGAAAATTGGGTCACTAACAAGATTATAAATAAAAGAGTTGAAGTTTTAAACCTAAGTAAGGCTTTTAGGAGAGAAAAATATAAATCCATTAAGAGCATTTTGAACTATAAAAAGAAAGAGTTTAAAAGGGAAATTGTAGAAACCAAATGTAACTATTATGATAAATTATTGGAAAAATCACAAAATGTTAGTAAAACCGCTTGTAACATCATAAAAAGATAGGTTGGAAATAATGATAAAATTAATGAAGCAGAGTTGATAGTATGCCATATATTAATGCAAATGATTGTTTAGATGTAAGGAGGGTATGCCAACTTTTTAATGATTACTACACGACTATGGTTGATAATGACATAGTGCCAAAGTTAAAATTTTCTCCTAATTCAAAACCTGTTTTATTAACATCCCAAAAAGTTTTTCCAAAATTTAATCTTTCTTCTCTTACTTATGAACAATTAGATCAAATTTTAACTTCATTTGACAATAAATTTTCAACAGGTTGGGATGAAATACCAATGCCAATAACTAAGCAGGCACGTAAATATTTATTATTACCATTACTGCATGTCATTAATTCCTCTTTCATATCTGGTATATTTCCTGGAAAACTGAAAATATCTAAAATTAAACCTTGTTTCAACAAAGGTGACCCAAGAGAAAAATGTAACTATAGACCAATATCTTTGTTATCTTCTTTTTCCAAAATGTTTGAGAGAGCAATGCATTCACAACTGTGTAACTTCTTAAACGAAAATAATTTATTAGATAAGCAACAATTTGGTTTTAGAGCGGGAAAATCTGTAACGGATGCAGGGATGGATTTCTGCGAGTCTGTCATTAGATCAATCGATGCAAAAGAAAAAGTAGTTGGAATTTTCCTAGATTTAACTAAAGCGTTTGATAGTGTCTCTAATGATTTAATACTTAAAAAACTACATTGTATTGGTGTCCGAGGGAGAGCTTGGCACTGGTTTGAATCATACCTTGTTGGAAGACAGCAGTATGTTGCAATTGAGCACATAAATAGTTTTAACCAAGTGATTACCTTTAATTCTTCAACTAATATTATAAATTACGGTGTCCCTCAAGGATCTATATTGGGACCTCTATTGTTTTTAATATATTTGAATGGGTTCCCATCAATAATAGAACAGCCTAACAGTGTTTGTCTCTTTGCTGATGATATAAACATAAATATCTGGTAAATCAAATGCTGATATAGAAATTTCATCTTTTGTTCATCTTTCTAGTGTCATTCAACATTTACATGATATGAATTTGTTACCAAATCCGGAAAAAAATAAAATTATTAATTTCTCATTTTCAAGGCAAAGCTCAGCTAACACAAATATTTTCATGAATGAAATTTTATTAAGTGAAGTTAAAACAGTAAAGTTTCTTGGACTGAATATTGATGATAGATTTAATTGGGATTGCCATGTTAATTCTGTTTGTAAAAAAGTATCTTCAGGCCTGTATGCGTTGAGGCAAATGTATAAATTTAGCAGTTTCAAAACTTTAAAAGTAATTTACCATGCACTGATTGAATCGCATATTTCTTTTGGGTTACGCCTATATGGGAGTACATCAGTTAATAATTTGAATAATATATTGATATTGCAGAAAAAAGCACTTCATATCGTGTTAAAATTAAAACCAAAAGAATCTGTAAAAGAACACTTTAAAGAAACAGGAATTATGACTGTGCACAGTTTATATATTTTTTAATTAATTCTTCACGTTAAATCAAAATTAGAAACAATGCCAACATTGAATTCTTTTCATAACTATTCAACCAGGAAAGGTAATCAGCTGGCTTACAATAGGCATAATTTGTCGATGTACAAGAAAATACCCTCTTATAATGGAATTCAATTTTTTAACAAATTACCTATAGGTATAAAAAATATTGCTGGCTTTAATTTATTTAAAAAACATCTGAAAACATTCCTTATCAATAGACCATTGTATACGACAGAAGATTTTTTACTTATCTTTAAAACACTGATCAAATGAAATGTGTTTGTAAGTTAGTTTTGAGGTAAAAATTATGTTTTGGTTAGTTGGGTAGTTGTTTATACTATATTACTGTATACTGTTGACACCATTCTGTACTATTATGTGCATTTTTGGAATAAAGTTATTTTGATTGATTGATTGATAGATCCTGATCTGTGTTCGCAGTGGGCCATTCTCTCGACTTTAATCGTAAACGTCAAAAAAATCAACGATCACATCTTGAATTCTTTTGACGGTCACCTTTATGAGCTGAAGAGCGCCGATACTGTGGACAGGGAGAACGATGACGGGCTGGATGTCGATGTTCAGCTCCTGAACCAAGCTACTGGCAAAGGTGTTCCAGACCATGTCCTGCGACTGAAGATCGGTTCTGTGTGCCTCGTAATGAGGAATCTCAACATCGCTGAAGGACTCGTAAACGGCACTAAAGTCATTGTGACTGCAATCAGCAACCGCTTGATTACAGTCAGACTTCCCGGACAAACGCAACCCATATGTATTCCTAGAATCATATTCACGTTTGCGTTTGTCGAGGGTTCGCCGCTTCGGGTCCGTCGACGTCAGTTTCCGCTGATGTTGGCCTATTGTATGACCGGGCACAAGAACCAAGGTCAGACAATAGAATCAGTTGGTGTTTATCTTCGCACGGACTGTTTCACGCATGGACAGCTGTACGTCTTGCTAAGTAGAGTCAAATATCCAGACCACATCATTGTTCTTGCCTGTCCCGACAGGGTCCACGAAGGAGTCGCATATGCAAAGAACATTGTGTATGACGATCTCCTTCGTTAATACTTATTTGGACATAAGCAGTAGGTTAGGGGATCTGCTTTAACAGAACTCTCCGTCGGGATATGTCAATTATGGCAGTATGATAGGGGATCTGCCTCATCAAAAGTCCCCGGTGGTGGATCTTGTACATACGCAGTTGGCTAGGGGACCTGCGTAATCAAAATTCCCCGGTGTTGTATATATTTGTATTTTTTCCTAAATGTCTTAGTTTTAAGATTTTGTTGATGGCAGAGGCGAGAAGAACTGCCATAAAAAACTCTCCGGTGTGTTTATTTTGATCATTTGTTCTTTTATAGTTGTAAGATTTGTGTTTACGGCAGAGGCACGGGGGCCTGCCTAGAACAAACTCCCCATTTATTATTTTAATTTGCTTAGTTACTTCTGTTTTATGTTTGTAAATATATGATTCCTACGTTTCCCGGGACTGGATGCTCCCCGTTGGCGGAACTGGATATGCCAAGCTGCAACAAAATGCACTGGCTAACTAACAGGGAAACAACATAAACTCAAAAATATTTAAAGTTTTTTACACAGAAAAATATATTTGTTCATTATTATTTATATACAAAACTATATTTTATACATTACTACTTCTATTCTGCAGGAAAGGTTTGCACATTTCAGCTGCACTAAAACACTACTATACGTTTTTTTTAAATAATTTTCTACACTATACTTTCAATAACAAATGCATTCTTCATCCGCTATCACTCACTCTTTATACAACAATACGTTAAACGGATTTAATAAAACTATGACACTACTTACTTTTGACATTTAATTATTCGTCAACGAATTAGACTTCTATAATGCCCACTACATTACGTTACATAAAACTTACTTCATAATAAGTTTTATATCGATTCCACTGTCCATCCAAATTCACCTTTACACTTTAGTAAATATCACAACATGAATTTAACATTAAACATACTAGGATTTGTTTAATAACAATTATTGACACTACTTCAAACAAACCTCCTTTGGTACTAGAACTTTTTTCCGTTTAAATTATGCTGTTGGGGAACCCCAAGCGGGAGTCTGGGGGCGGAGCCCCCAGTGAGCAAAGGGTAATAGTATGATCAGTGCATAATTATTCTACGATAACTGGTTGCGGAGAAAATTGAAATTTTCATTTTGCAGTAAACGCAGTATGTTGTCAAACATTATTCTTACGTTGAATACAAAAATTACTATTTTTCTCTTATTTATTGATCAATTTCGTTAAAACTTGATATGCAGGTCAAATTAGCATTGACCAACAGAGGATATCCGAAATATGTTGCCACTTAACCCTGGGGGGAGAAGGGGGCATTTCCCCTCTTAATGCCACTGTGTGTAGGGGGATTCTGTAGTGCCCCTGGGGATTCTGTAGTGCCCCAAAAAAGGGATTTAAGGTTTTCTGTACAAAATTCTTAGGTGTTGAATTGGACCTAAATTTGAATTGGAAAACTTATCTGCATGTAGTTGGAAAGAGGCTTAGCTCAGCTTGCTTTCAGATGTTAATATTAAGGGGTACCACCGATTTGGAAACTAGGCTAATGGTTTATTACGCATATTTTTATTCTATTATGCAGTATGGGATAGAATTGTGGGGATCATCAGCTGACGCATTAAATATTTTCAGAACTCAAAAGAAGATTATAAGAATTCTTACTTTTTCAGGTTATCGAGTTTCATGTAGACCCCTCTTTCGGAAACTTAATCTAATGACACTGCCATCCCTTTACATCTATAAATGTTTACTCTTGCTGGAAAACAATTTTGAAAAAATAAGCCAGGAGCAGCATGATCATGATTATGATACGAGGCATAGGAGGGACTTGCAATTTAAGATACATCGTTTGTGCCTGTATGAAAGATCTCCTTCCTATGCTGGGATGAAATTTTTCAACAGCCTTCCTCCTGGTTTGAAATCTAAAATTGGTTCAAACAGTTTGAAACCTTCCCTTAAAGAGCATTTGCTTACCAGTAGCTATTATAGTATAAATGAGTTTGTTTTGTAAAATTGATATATTTTATAAGAAACGTAGGTATTTCTCTCCTTTGATCTGAAATTTGTTTTGTTTTGCTCACTTGTATTGGTTTGATTTTGTACGGTACTTGCTTGTCTTGGTTTTTGAATATTGTACTTTAGTTAAGTTTTAGTTGTAGTACCATTTGACCATGTCACCAGTTTGTATAGCATTGCTATGTAAAAAATGTAAAATGTGACAATAAATATAATTTGAATTTGAATTTGAATTTGAATTTGAATTCGACTAAACTTAATTTACTAAATTTAGTAAATAAAAAGTAGTTTATCCAATTAAAGTTGGGCTAGAAGGGAGAAAGTATGTGTCAGTTTCCTGATACCATTTATTTACTTTCTCCCCCTATACAACATAGTATATTGAGAAAGTATTGTTTTCGTCAACATTTTTAAATTTGAGTTGTTACCTAGTGGAAATATTCGTTTTGGCGCTCCCTGAACACAAAAAAGTGATTTTTCTGTGATGTCTGTGTGTGTGTGTGTGTGTGTGTCTGTGTGGTAATGTACAGAGCTAGAGCCCCAACCAATGGGCCGATTTTTATTAAATTTGGTATGTAGGTACTAATCCATGATATCTCCAGGTACTTTTTACATTTTTTTGAATTTTGTATTTTTAAGGGTAGGTTAATTATCCCCCAAAAACCGCAAAAAAACATGAAAAATCCAAATTTCTTAAAAATGACTAACGATTTTGATTAAAATTTATTGTTTTGTAGAGCTTTAGGTTTCCAACAAAATGGCACAACCCGGATTTCTGGAAAAATTTGCGTTTAGAAATTACCGGGCTTAAAATTTCTAAAATTCATATCTCCTTTTTGGTTTTTTGGATTTTTTATAAAAATATTAAGTGCTAAATAAAATTTACTTATCACCATTAAGGAAAGCTCAAAAAACTAAACAATTTAGTCTTTTAAATTATTATTCTATGATTGCTGGTTACGGAGAAAATTTAAATTTCATTTTGCGGTAAACGCATTATGTTGTCCAATGTTATTCTTATGGGGAGTACAAAAATTACTATTTCTCCCTTATTTACCGATCAATTTTATTAAAACTTGATATACAGGTCAATTTAGCATTGACCAACAGAGGAGGTTCGAAATATGTTCCCATTTAACCCTGGGGGAGATGAGTGGGCATTTCCCCTCTTATAACCACTGTGTGTATCAAAGGATACTGTTGTGCTTCTATAAAAGGGATTTGGGTGGATATTTTTGAAAACATCTTATTTAGAAGATTTTCTGTACATTCAACTGTACTTTATATTCTATATTTAATCAATTAAAAAAAATTATTTATTAAAGTTTGGGCTGGAAGGGAGAAAGTATGTGTCAGTTTCCTGATACCGTTTATTATAAAATGTAATATACGCTATCTCTTAATATGTGTCCAAAACTATATAAATTAACAAACATGCAATGGATTTTCTTTCTTTGTTCAACCCCCACTTTAGAAAACTCACATGGGGTTTACTAGGACTCCTAATCAACCCCCAGTTTCTAGAATTACACCCTTGATCATATACTATTGAGTTTGAATTGACTAATATGATTATTCATATTTCACTGGAACTATGACATGCTCTCCTTAAGTTCCTCCATCTCATTATTTTTTCACTAGGAAGTAACATATATGTATACAGATGAAGAGTAATTAAATGAGTACTGACTAGTATGAAAGAATTTGACTGAGAGATAGAGAAGATCGGATGAAAATGTTCTTAGTTGTAATTTGTGATGAATGTACGAGTGCAGTCTTTGAAGCCAAGGACCCTTGTGCAGAGTATCTATCGATCTTGTGGTGACAGCGTTTTTCAGTACAAATAATGACAGTCTTCGCTTTGCTCAGTGTTTTTTTTTATGCAATACTCTTCTAGGATATTTAATTTTAATTTTACACATCTTTTATGTTTTTTTTTGTATAGCAAATGGTTGAAATTTGTACCGCATACAGAGTGTCAAAGGGATATGTTTGCATAATTTCCTAAAAACTTCATGAATATTACTTTATAACCTTAGGTCAACTTATACTGCATTTTTAGGGTGGACAAAAGGTGAAAAGTGAATTCCCCCCATTGCAGCTAACCTGCATTCTCAGCAAATTTTCAGTGCAAATTTATACCTCACTACCATTCGAGGTATCCAGTTTCCACCGAAATATATATTGATAAGTAAGGAAGATATCACACATTTATCCTCCATAAGAATATCTTTAGACAACGTACTGCGTTTATCACTCAATAAATGTACGATGGGTTGATATAGAACAAAATTTTAAGGCATTAAAATGATTTATTTTATTTGAGAATCACAATCATTTGTAAAAACTAAAAGACTTCTTTTACTCGAGTTAAATTTGTAAAGCTAAATATTGATTCCCCACAAGATTAATATGGAGGGGTTAAATGTTTGAACATTTTGTATTTGTTTTGCTTTCTTAAATGATTCTAAATACTAAATTATTCGTTTTTTAAGCTCTGGTCAAAATTAAAACATCACTATCATAACTTATCATAGCCTTAAGATTTAAAATTTTATGTATAATTAATGCATTATGTTTTATGTTTGTTGTTCATAATGGGCTTTGTTTTTTTTAACCTCATGATTACAATGATAATTTTTTTAACTATTTTCCTGTCAAAAAGAATAAATATTTACAAGCTTCAGACATGTCAGCTTTACTTTAAACAATTATTTTAGGAAATTCGCTCAGGTCAAAGGTTTGCTATGAGTGATTTATATATTTTTTGCTAAAAAGGAAACCAAAGGGAATATAATATATTATCAGTAATCAGTAAAAGTGAAATAAAGTAAAACTACTCTGAGATCAAAGGGATTTCTGAATGTTATAGCGTCCAGTATTTTTTTCATTATGTGAAATAAAATGTATGCTTCCCTTCTTTTAATCATCTTGAAATTTCTTTTAAATATAGAGTAGTACTATTTGATAGGTAAAAATGTGCTATTCATAAGTAAAAGATAAATTCTTTTAATATGTTTTTTATATTTTAATTCTGAATAGATCCTGAAAATCATGTTAATGCAATTTAAATTTGCATACTCAGTTGAAAACAGTGATCTAGTGTATAACCATAGAAGATCTAAGTTCTCCAATTAATTTTTACGTGCTAATATTTTAGGGTTTTATTTTTACTTTGGGAATATTTATTATTTTGTTGTTTATAATTCTTGGAATAAATTAAATTTTATATTTCTGCATAGTAAAAATCCATAAGGAATTCAACTGCAGATCGAAATGGGTTTATATTCAAAAACTGTATATTATTATGTGAGTCTCGATAACATCATAAAATTTAAACAATTATCTGGTTAAAATTATTGTTTTTCACTTAAAAGGGCAAACTTACAAGTATAAAAAATTGCCTCTGTTTTATAATGCCAGGAACCATGAAATGATTGAAATATGAACGCTGGAGGGTCAGGGCTGAGAGTTAAGGGGGATAAGGTGCTCAAAAAAGGACAAAAGGTTTGAGATCTTCACAGCCCCTTTAAGTCTTCAAATGCTCATATTAGTGCCACCCTTGGGGCATATAACAGGTGCAACTGTATATCACCCCCACATTTCCTTTCTGTTGTAGGTTAATTTAAATTTTAGAAAAGGAGATCCTTTGTTATTCTATTAACATTATTAATATTATAAGGTCAATTACAATTTGATAATAAGTTGGAATAGGCTATTTATATTTTTAATTTGTCGTTTTGCCTCTTAAAATGTTGCAATAAGTTTTTCTAATGTTTTCATAAAAATGAAATATATTATGTATTTTAAATCTTAAATCATGATTTAGTGTATTAACAATATTGAAAAGGTAGTGATGAGAGTTAATCACACAACATTTTTTTGTTAACAAACTTTTTTGTTTGGATGGAGAACATTTTTTAGATTGTTTTCAGACAAATTGTCTGGCTTATGCCACAAATGCACGTTTTAGGTACCAACTGACTCAGGATCAGAAAATAGAATCATAATGTAGACCAAGATATTTGATAAGTATCATTATATAAATGGACAACTTCAGGTACCGTCAGTTATAAAAGAAAATTAATTTAATTATTTTTTCAAAAATTCAAAAATTGGGATAAACGTGCACAGAAAATAAAGTTAAAGAACAAAAAATTGTTCGATACTACATTGGAGCAAACCCGGAAACTCAGGGACCCCAAATAATATTATTAGTGTTATAATACTGAATTACTTATAAATATAATTCCTATAGGAGTTTAGGGCAAATAGTATAACATAGTAGGCCCCTAGTTTGTTTTGTTTTTTTTAGTTGTATAAATATTTTGCAGTGTAAGCTGACAGTTCAAACTTAAAACTTCGAATTAGGCCTACTGAATAATCAGTGAAGTGTAGTTGGAAAGTAGTTGGTCAGGATTGGAACTAAATCTGAGGAGATGGGTACTTCCGGTGCCCAGTCTCAAGGAAAGACAATTTCCTGGTTATTAGCAAGGTGTTGAAGGCTCTAAATCTTCCATCTCCATGCCATTTAGTCACAGCTTTACTATCTACTAATGTTCACTTTTCCAATCCCAATCTAAATATTTTGATACACTAAGACATTTCAGCTTGTGCAAGATCCAAAATTATTCAGAGCATTTTTAGTAGAATTTTTGTTTAAGAGTAAATCCCAAACAAAATGGTAGTGATTAAAAAATTACTTTAAGAGCATGAAAACAGTATGTAAATCTCGTTTGTATGTAAATCCACGTTTATAAAATAAAAGGTGTAAAATGAAATCATTGTAGATTTATTAATTGTATTTTAGTCAGTACATTTTAATTATACTGATGAGGCATAACTAAACCTATTCCTACGAAATAAGACTAAATTTAATTTGAACCCTACCACATTTTGATAGATGAGTAGGTATATGAAAGTAGGCTCTAGATTATTATTGTGTTATAATTTATTAAATGGAAGTATTTAAAAATCAGTTTCATATTTAAACATAACTGAAAATTATAAATTTTTGTATTGAAATTGCCTCTGAACCAGCAAACCTGCATCCTCAGCAAATTTCCAATGCAAATATATCTACCTCACTACCACATAAAGCATCTTGCCAAGGTTCATCAAAATATAGTCATAAATAATCTATATATAACATGTTATTTATCTCTACAAAAATAACACCGGACAGATTACGCATGTTTGCTCCAACGGTTTTGAATACAAATTATATACTTTTAATTAATACTTTTAGTAATTACTATTTAGCAATAATTAACGGGTTTTCATGAAAATAATACTAGACCACAATTATATGGAATCCACATACCAATTTTTATCACAATTTACAGTTGACTCTCAGAAATTTGGATCGGTCTATGATCTTGAACTAAAATATAAAGTTTTTTGTTCCAAATTAAAAAGAGAAACAAAACTAAATGTTTTAGTACCTTCAGTTTTCATGCAATTAGCCCACATTACACTAATTTAAAGTAGTTTGCATCGTCTTTCAGATGCTCGCTCTTGTATTAGCACACAAACGTAAACACATTGTCATAATTGTTCACCATAAAGGCGGAGTTGATGACTTATTCCACACCAGGGATAAGCATACCCCCTGCGATCTTCACAGCCCCTTTAAGTCTTCAAATGCTCATGTTAGTGCCACCCTTGGGGCATATAACAGGTGCAACTGTATATCACCCCCACATTCCTACAATACAACATACAATACAATACATTCCTACAATTTTCCAAAAATCGTTTTTTTGCAAATTTTTCTAGATTTTTCGAAACCCAGACCAACCGTCCACATTAGACCGGATTTGTGACTCTACTGTAATTAAAATAAAAATTTAAAAAAACACTTTTTTATCTTGTGTAAGGGAGATTTGAAATATTATTTATATATTATTCATAAGAATCAAATTGGATTACATACTGTCCATATGATTAGATGTGTATGCATGTTTGCTGTTATCGGGGTATTTTATATGAAAATTATTAAATCACAACCAAATGAAGTACCAAGTTTTTATCAATTTATATTCATAAATAAGCGAGATATAAGATTTTACTTTTTCTCCATACGAATAACACCAGGACAATGTAATGTGTTTATCTCTTTCAGTATCATAGTAACCAATTGACAAAGCAATGATTCAAATTGCCAAATTGTTTATTTTTTAAGCTGAATCCAACCGTGCAGATAAAAGTTTAATTTTAAAGTGTTATGTAACAAACTTTGGAGTACAACCCTCCAACACCGTAGCTAGATTAGTCTGGGGTAACCTAGTTAGTCTGGTTATCAATCTCATGATATTCATTCTCATTGATCTATTTTACAAAAGTTATCGTGCCTACAGACACACACAAACCTACACATGTATAGAAATTTTAGCGGATTTTGTTTTTGGCCTTTGGTGGCCTTAAAACAAAAAGTTGTCATAGTCTCGGGCTTAAGTCTTACCATATGCCATGCCATCTACGTTGATAACTTCTTATCTCTATAGATAAGACTATAACCATAATGAGGGAAAGTTACTAAAATTCATAAGAGGCAGTGACACTACCGACACTGGATAAGAGGTGCTTGGAAGTCCACCAGGGGTTATGGCTGTGTGGGGCAAACTTAACGAATCTTTAAGCATAATTTTAAAACTACTAAACTTGTTAGACCATGTAGTCTACACTGACTATTAAATATAGTAGTTTTTATACAAATCTATAATCGTTTTGTAATTAAAAGTAATAATATGAAATATTATATTATAAGAGAAATAACTCTTATTAAGGTGCTACACGCAGTTTCTACTTTTTCCCCCCTAAATTGTTACTGTATTGCTTATTTTCCAAAGCAAGAACTTTTGTCTCCCTATTTGTCTAACGAAGTTGTAAGCAGTAGGAGTGTTTTAAACTGTTGAGTGGGCAGGCGGGAGAGTTTCTGGTATACAAAAACCGCAGGTAATTTGAGTTGAGTGCTGTGGACTCCCTCCACTGTTTAATTAGCCTTTTGAACCTTAACTAAACACTGCCACGATGATCCTTTCATTATTTATTACTAAAGTAGGTTCATTCTCACTTTTGCGGTAAAGGGAACTGGCCTTCTCATTTTATGAATTTCTTTCCTGAGTGGTTATATTTGTTAACGTTTTTGAATTGGTAAACTGAATAGGCCTACTTGGGATTCCCAAGTAAATGATTAAGGCTCTCAGTTAAGGTGAATAAATAACTTTTCATTCTTGCTAAATTATGAAGGCTTGGCATTATTGACGTTGACTAAAGCATTTTATCTTTGTTTCTGCACTTGCCACAAACTAAACTCTTACTAATTATGTTATTTTGTTTACCTGAAAATCTGGCAGTAAGGCCAAATCTCACACCCAAAATTTATAAATCGATGAGTTATCCCCTTACTTAAACCAGAGCTCTTACAGTTTAAGTACACATCTGATAAATAAGTAAATTTAGCTGTTGACGCTAAGTCTACTATTTATGTTCATTTAAGAAGGTGAGTTAAAATTGAATTACTTTTTGCAAATTTCATATGAGGACCCATAAGTTATTACTGTAGTGGCATGCATGATAACCCTTGGTCCTGGTATTGATTTTTAGCGAATTTACCCTGTAGGGAAGAAGCTATTACCGTAGGTGAAATGGTAAGACTTAAGCCCGAGACCATGATAACTTTTCGTTTTGAAGTCCCCAGATGCCAAAAACACTATTCGTTCAAATTTATATATATGTATATATATTTTTATATGCGTGTGTGCGTGTGTGCCTGTGTGCGTGTGTGCGTGTGTGCGTGCACGTGCACGTGTGCATGTGCGTGTGTGTGTGTGTGCACGTGCGTGCGTGCGTGTCTGTCTGTCTGTTACCGCAATAACTTTTGATAGAAACGCCCGATTTTGATGAAATTTAGCACAAATGTGGAGAGTAGCATTTATGACTTTTAAGTTCGAAAACCAGATCGATCGGACTATGGGAAGGGGGTTTTGTGGGGGTTTACAATTTTCCAAAAATCTTTTTTTGAAAATTTTACCCCAAAATGTTAAAAACCACTCAATTTTGGTTATAGCCATTTTATAGACATTTTATAAACATAAATAATTTAGTATTTTGAATCATTAACCTAGGTTAAGTGGTTGCGGATAAAATCCAAAAAACGTGTCCCATGTTAATCTTATGGGAAAAAGGTTTTTAGATTTTTCTCAGATAATTTTACTAAAAACTTCATATTTCTTTTTATTAATATGTTTAGCTCATCAAAACAAACATTTTGGTGTTTTAATCGTTGTTCTACGTCCAACTGTTGCAGAGATATTCAAAGTGCTAAACACAGTACTTTGTCCAATGTTATCCTTATGGAGAATAAATAAAATTTGATTTCTCGATTATTTATGAATGTATATTGATTAAACTTGGTATGTGGCTTCAACAAGTTGTGGTATATTGATATTGGCACAAAAAACAAGTTTTTGTTGATAGTCCCCATAGCAGAAAACCTGCATACTCAGCCCCCATGTTATTCATATGGAGAATAAGTAAAGTTGTATATCTCCCTTAATTATGAACCTAAATTAAGAGAACTTGGAATGTAACTTCACCTGGTTCAGTTATATTGATAATTGCAAAAAACCCACATTACTTATCTTCCTCGTTGCAGCAAACCTGCGTCCTCAACCCTAATTTTATTCTTATGGAGAGTAAATCAAATTGTATATATCATTTGTTTATGAATGTATTTTTTGAAACTTGGAAATTAGCTTTATTTAGTAGTGAGACATATATATGTGCATTGGAAATTCGCTAAGTACGGGTTTACTACGATGGGGGTATTATTTGTTTGTTGTTTGTTTTGAGGTCCTCATAATATTTGTTAAAATTTGTGTCACTTATTTCAATACCTGAAAACAAATATAATACGTACTTTAGGTGATAATGTCCACATGTGACATGTGACAGTCTACTTTTTTGTTAATAGAGTATTTATAGTCTTGACATTTTTAACAACTCAACACTCAAAACATTTTAAATAACAATACAAAAATGCTCAGCAAAATCATTTTTAAAACAATTACTATGGTTTTTATGGCTCATGTAAAAACATTTAGTAAAAATAAACTTTGGTAATCGGCTTTTGCACTACAATCCACACGAGAAAAGTTTTTGTTCTTGGTAAGTAATGTTTAGTCACCAAATAAGCTCCAGGAAACTCAACACTACACAGAGTCGACAGTTTACAGTGTGTTGAGTTTGTGAGACAGCTGATCCATCATTATCATAATAAATATTAATACTGTTAGTCAGCATCATGTTAATTCAACAGCAATTGTATGATTAAACAAAGGTAATGAAATTTTACTGCTATACAGGAAACACTTTATAAATGAACAACATTTTATTACACATTACCTCACTTTAGAGTGTTTTAAAGGAAACGTTCTTTGACTTTTAAGATTTTCAGGTTTTCTAAAATGGTTATTTCCCCTTGGTGACAATTATACTTACAGCGTCTTTATATTTGATGCATATACTTAACTAATTGGCTTTATACAATGAAAATACAACTCCTCCAATGAATAAATTGGATTACTTAAATAGAAATCTTAGAGCTTCAGTCTAAACTTTTTTTATTTTCTTGAATTTCTTAGACCTTCCTGGTGATTACTTCTAAACATTCTACTCCGGTATATGATGGTCTTGTTTAAAAAGCTCTAGGTTATGTTTTCATAAAACTATTAAAAAAACACCTAAAACATTTCTATCAAAGAAAGTTTTTAATTTTTGTTTCTATTGTTTTAAGTGTGGGTTACTATGTACTGTAAACTGATTTAGATTATTTCTTGTAGCATTATACGTTCTAGTACATACAAACCAAACAGCAAATTGTTGTTTTAGAGATGCATCATAATCCCAGTGTAGCTTTGCCCTTCATATTTTTGTTTCTGCAGGGTTAACATTCTGTTTAAATTCTGTTTCGAAGTACCTCCATATACTGCTATTCTGAATTTTAGTGTGAGACTGAATATTGAAATGAACGATTATTTTTAAAGTCACTCAGACATTCTTTTTTAATACGTTTGCTACCGACATGTTAAAAAATTACATAAATGTAGACCGACCGTCCCACCTATGCGCCACAACAACTTTACCACAGACCGCCGTCCCAATTGTGCGCCAGTGTCCCCGGATTATTTAAACACGTCTGAGATCGTATCGGTCCATTTTTATGCCTTGATATTTTATATCAGTCTTTGGGGATATATGACACATATGTGGGATGCTTGGTCTCTGGATTTGACGATTGATGTATTCAGTACAACACCATATAGTTGGTACACCTGTTTTCGTTTTCATTGTATTTGCTCCCATGTGTTTATTTGATTGATTTTTAGTCAAGAAATAAAGTAATTCACTAAATAATGTATTTCTTTTATTTCATTCACTGCCAAAATTATTATATATATATGAAAATTATTACGGCGCAAATATGGGACAATTGGTCCATAGTAAAATTGCATTATACATGCAATAGGTCGACGGCTCACATATGCGCTGTTTTTAAAATTCGTAAAACTATAGAAACAAAAGCAATTTAGTAAAAGTAACAGTGTTGCAAGCAAGAATATTGCATATCAATTGATCAGAACAGGTTTTTATTTCCGGTCTGAGCTAATGACCAATTTACTACCTCCAGTCTTATCAGTGACGTTCAATATTAGGGTCGGTCTATTTTGATCGCCCTACCGGCACATATATGCGCCGATCAGTAGCGAACGTGTTAAAGCGTAAATTCCAGAATTAATCTTACATAGAATAGTCAATAGTCGAATACCTTTATTTTCCCTTATGTGTGGCTGTGCATAGGAAAGCCGTAGTTGTGTGCATTATTAGTGTTGTAGCAGTGAATTTGTGCTCCACTTCTAGCTGTTTCTGGTGCCTTGATGAGGATGTCGGTTACTGTCGTTACTGCCTCTAAGATGTACAGGTTCACAACTATGATAATCTGCAGTTCCCAGAAAGCTTTCCTGCAGGACTCTCTGGGCTGCAGATTTTGAAGGATTAAGTGTGTTTTTTTGCAGCACGAGGACACTCTGCAGATTGCCCACAATTGTGCCATCCCATACTGCAATCTCATAGTGAGGTGAGATTCAAAGAGAGCATGATAGGCTGTCTATTATGTTTCGCATCCTCCTTATTTTGTAAAGCCCTGTGCTGGGTTTACTGCAGAGAGAGTCAACATGTTGGGTCCGGGAAAGCTTTTCATCAAGAGTAACTCTGAGATATTTTGTGGATACATTTTCATCCAGATCGGGAAGTAATCCAGTGCTGCCGCTTTGTCTTCCTAGTATTAGCTGCCTAGTATTTTCATTTATTACAAGCTCATAGTTATGGCAGTATTGTACGTATTATACTGTGCTATATTTAGGGCTACAAAGCTGTCTACTTGTTGTTCTGGTTTTGTCTACCAAGAAGTAGAACAGACTCATCAGCATACATTACAGTTTTACTGAAGCCTTGCATGAACTGGGTAATATCATTTGTACAGGCCTACAGTACAGGTACAGGTACAGTACAGGGCCTAGCACTGATCCCTGAGGGACCCCTGGAATAATTGGTTTTAGCTCAGATTTCAGGGACTCAATTCTTCCATTACTTGTGTGATTAATTTATACCATTTGGCTTCTTTCACTGAAGTAGCTAGCAAACCACTACTTTGCAGTCCCTTGTATTACAAGTACCTATACTTAGTTTGTTCAGTAAGTGTTTGTGGTCCAGACAGTCCGAAGCTATCCTGTAGTTTAAGAGTACAGTTAATGTGTTTCCTTCTTCCTGTTGATCAAGCAGAAAAAACTCCATCAAGCTAATCATTGCTGTTGTCGATTTTCTTGATATAAAATCGTGCTGGTGAGGAGTCATTATTTTGTTAGAAGAAAGGTGTTTAAAAAGTCTGGATGGAACAAGTTTCTCGATTATTTTTGAGACTGTTGGAATTAGTGAGATAGGGCAATAGTTAGCTGCTTCGGTCTTGAGGCCTTTTTAGAATTTTAGATAGACCTTAGCTACATTTAGTGCTAACAGAAAGACTCCTGAGCTAAATGACTTGTTTGTGATATCTACCAGGGGATTCCTCAGTTAATTTTCACACCTTTAAGATGGTTTGGTTGAGAATGGCCAATCGTCACTATATGGATTTGGATGTAGAATGGTAGTTGACATAGAGTAATGTGGTCAAGTAGTCTTGACTATATGATTAGTTTTCAAGTTTCCAAAGACTTTTCCAACTGGCATAAAATACAAAATATACTATTTCTCTTCTTTAATTTTATGACAAATAAGTAGAACTCAATTAAATGTCACTCTTCTGTCATGGTTTTCTATTAACCCCTTAACCGCCGTCAAACGAGCCTAGCCGAAAACCGCCAGCTTACGTAATAAACGTAGGCTTCCGCAAACACGAGTTTTCCTGAGACTACAAACTGAACTAATCGTGACCAATAGTACCACTAAAATCCGCCAGAATGCAGCAATAGACAAGCAGTATTGTCAACAGTTTGTTTACGTCCGTATATCAGAAAATGGCGGGAAATGAGCTGCCTAAAATAAAACACAACAGCTGATTAGTTCAACACGAGATAACTCGTCCGTGGCGGTTGCGCAGAAAACACGTAACGCCCGGCATATCTCGTGCGTGGCGGTTAAGGGGTTAAAATAGAAGTAAAGCCTTTGAAAACTATACTTTCACAATGGGATATTGAACTGATCTTTGATTAACATTTTTAATAACTACCACTTTAAACTTTTGCGCACTTCAGAATATATGAATACTGTTTAATATACTTTATTTTGCACACTAATCAAATAAAACTTTGCTTTTTAAGCATTAAAACCTTTGGGCTATATAGTTTGAAACCATAGCTGCCACTATGTCATAAAAGACAGCTTACCTTTAAGATGGTTTGGATGAGAACGGCCGATTCTCACTACATGGAATTGGATGTAGAATGTTAGTTGACATAGAGTAATGTGGTCGAGTAGTCTTGACTATTAAATATTATTATTATATTGAATGATTTAATATGTAAAACAGTATCAGGAGGGGCTGTGTCCCTGAAAATTCTGCTCTTCTGTCCTGATATGTGTGGTCTGATACACCTGCATTTATGGTTTCTAATTTGATTTCTTCTTCTTTAATGTTAGTGCATACGCTGTCAATTGATGATTGCCATGTATGTGTTATTCGGGTTGGTGGGAGGTAAATTCTGTGCAATCTTTGTCAGTTGATTATATCTCTCAGCTGGTAGTAACCATTTCTTTTACCTTAGGCAGTCTATGTTGATGTCAACAATAAGAATGGTGGAATTTTCCAGAGTAACTTGTTCAAGTGCATTGTAGATTACTTCTGCACCTTCTTTAAGTTGACCATCCATTCTGTAGACACCTACAATAAAAAGTAATGTTTTCTCAGTTTTGGTCTTTAGTGTGGGTAATTCACTTGTCATTTCAATACTGAGGCCCTTTACATGGTTATTTCTATTGTTTTTTCCACTGAGCCTTGAACATAAATGACCAAACCTCTTTTGATATGTGATTTGCAACAATATGCAGTTTTAGATTGTAATAATATTGTTTAATGGTATAAGGATTCAATGCTTTCCATTCTCATTGTTTTCGTTGTTGTGAACCTCAGTAAATCAGCCTTTGGAAGATCAGATCACCTTCATAAGTCAAACCTTGGCATTTCTAAATATTTGATAGTTAAAATTTACTCTGCCCCCCCCCCCCCCTAAGATTCCATTTATTAATGTTCCACTGTGCTAATATATGCAAGATAGCTCATTCTACGTAAGATATATCTAGTCGATAATTGGTATACATATAACAAAACGTATTCACAATGTTTTTATTATCAGCTGTGGTGTAGAGTAAGGCCAGAGAGGGGTGGAACCAGCAGCAATGACAAAGCTCCCCATCAACTTTTAAGTAAGACTGATTCAAAGCTTTATTTTGTGATTTGTCGTTCTGTCACCCAAAAAGTAAAAATTAAAACCCAATTGAAATTAACATATAAAGTTCTTGTGTAATTCATTTTATGGAAAGTTTTATACTGTTTGTATTTTAATACATCTCATGAACATTGTTTGGTTATTTGTACCGTTTTTTCTAAAGGTTAAAAACAGTATTTAATACAATTTTGTGTACTCTCTAAAAGATTAGGTTTTTAATTTGTATTTGTTGGCTACTTATTTTAAATTTTACAGAGGTGATTATTGTTGCAATAATAATCTTTCCATTCAATAATTATATAGCATAAATAATATTAATAACACATTGGGATTACTTATTTATATTTTAAATTAAAATAATTACAATCAGAAGAGAATATATATTATAATTGTTTTATTGTATTTCATTTATTTATCTTTATGAGACTATTTGAACTTTAATAGAACATAAACATAAATTCATACTAAGTCAAGTGTGAGTCCAATATGTTTGTGACACTGTCATTAAAATTCATTTCATGTTTACCACAGTCGTCAAAGAAAAATCTAATTGAGTTAAGGTGTGGTAAATAAATATTGAAATGAGGGGTAACAGTTTTGGCTTCCAACTAAGAGTAAAGGGGGAGAGCAAGGGGAAGAATCCGATGATTCATGGGGAGGGTGAAAGGACCGGAGCACTTTTGTGTTTGGAAACAAAGGAAGATGCAAGGAACACAAATATTGAACAATCTAAGGACAGAAATGCTTGGGGCAAAGGGTTGTGAGGCTAGTGTTCTGTATTGGGATATGAGGCGTGAAATGAACACAAATCACTCACAAAATGGATGGTTTAAACTGTTATGGGTCCTGTTTAGTTCATTTATATCCTCCTACACTTAACATTGCCAAACCTGAACTGTGCCAAAAATGTTTGACCAAGTTTTCATCTGCGTCAGAAAGGATACTATAAAATAATATAACATGTGTTTTTTGTGTCTGATTTAAATATTTGTGATTGGCTATTTTTTGGTAATTATGAGTATACAAATTACTCGTTATATCGTTTTATAAATCAACTAATAGGCCTAACTGTATAGATAAATATATAAAGCTTAAACATATATGGTATTTTAAATTGTTCTACAATTCCTTATTACGTTTAAGGCAAAAAGATACATCAGAGATCAAAATCGATTATGTTTAAGGCAGTATATAAAATTAGCTGTTAACCTCTTCATTGACATTATGGGCCACCAAACATTAGCTGGCACTTGGCTATTCATTCATCATTCTATTCTATTCATCGTTCTGAAAACATCACCTACTGGGGTGTGAACAGTAGTCTTGTGGCCATCATCCCCGTGAGTCACCAGGCGAGTGAGGGTCAATGTATTTCAAAATAATTTACACCTGCACCTCCAACCTCCCCTCGCCCCTAGTCCGTCGTCGCATTGGTTCGCCAAGCCCAAGTGCCAGCTTACGTTTGGCAGGCTGAACTGATGCAACATTATGGCAATAGGCCTTTTTTAAATAACCAATTTAAAAAGCCCACTAAAACAAAAATGCAACATAGAATGTCCATGTAAAATAACAAAACATTAAGTGGAGGAATGAGTAAAGGTTTAGAATATCACAGAGACGCATGAATATTTAAGACTATATAAATAAAAGTTTGTTTTATTTCAAGCTAATCTAATTTGAAATTCATTAAAAATCTTACTAAACAAGACAATAAAATATATTTTTTATGTCTAGGTGATTACTTGATTCCAGAGAAAAATTAAGATACCGTTTGCACATAAAATCAATTCTTCTTTTGTAGTTCTGTCAGAGAAAGCCTCATCGGTAAACTGCAGCGATAGTTTATTTTATATCCACATTAATAGCCTCTTTTTTTAGCAAACGACAATTATAGTGTATATATCATAAAAATAAAATTGAAATTTGTGTAACGTTAATTATATTTTGAAACCTTTTGTGTGTGAGTTAAGTGTATAATGACAGCAGCGGTATCATATTTAATTGAATTAAATTTCTTGAAATTAAACAAACTTCTGATCAAATATAATTTGTAAAACATGAAAATAACATTTAAATGTAAACCGTGAAATAATCTTCCCATCCCACAATATTTAGAATAGAGAATCACAGCTGGACAGAAAAGTTGGGGGAGAGAAAAGTGATTGGTTAATAATGTTTGTCAGTGGTTGGACTTTATTCTTTCTTTCTTTCTTCTGGACTAAACTGTATCGTGTTTGCAGCCACAATGGTTTTGACACTATGCCAAACTTAGGCTCTTTCACTATAGCTACTTGCTTGATATCAAACTCCCTTTGTGTTATTGGAAATATACGTAGTCATTGCTTATCCAAACAAATTTTAAGGCGTTATTTACCAAAAGTTAATTCTCCATGATATTTTGGTAATGCAGTTTTTAAGTAGTTTTAAATGTAGTTAATAATTAAGTTATTTAGCAAAATAAATTCATTGGTAGCTATTATTGATTGATTTAAAAAATAAAATACTCTCTACTATAATTTGATTTGCAGGTTTACACTTCAAAGTATATTTACACTTATACTGTACTTATATACAAGACGGTAAAATATACACAAAAGATGGTACAAGGCGATCGATTTCAACCAGTTAACACCGGTCATCGTCAGGCCCAATCAGAGAACAAATTGATTCTCTGATTGGGCCTGATGATGAGCGGTGTAACTGGTTGAAATTGATCGCCTTGTTCCATCTTTTGTGTATTTTACCGTCTTCTATGTAAGTACAGTATAAGTGTAAATATACTTTTAGTGTTGTGAGACATAGTTTATTTATCCTATATAGTTGTAACAACATGTATCATGCTGCTAAAGAAATGATTTTTTTTAATGTTACTGTCTAAATATGAATTTATATAAAAATATTCTTGTTTGTCCTAATATGATATTGGTAATCAATCAGGATTTTTTTCAAAAATCAGACTAAGCAGATAGGTTACCTGTTGTCATCCTTAACCTAGTAAAAACGATTATTTTACCTTCTGGGAGACAACACGACATAACATCGTACCCTTTTGGTTTTTAAATAAATTTCCACTCAAAAGTGAAGTAAACACATATTTTATGGATTGAAGGTTATATTTATGGTTCTGTGTACGGTACCAGTCTATAGTGTTAACCGGTCTAGACTGCCAGCTTAAAATCATAATAACATTCTCATAGCCTAAGCTCAGAATTGTTTTGCACATTGATTAGTTATTTATCATAACCAAATCATTACATTTAAGATTTGGCTCAAAGCAAAAGATTTGAAAAATGTAGCTTTAGAAAAAGGAAAACTTAATGAAGTTTTCAGATTAGTTATAAAGACCTTTATTCATTACTAAGAATAAAGTCTATGAGATATAACACAAAGTACAATTTAATCTTTGATATATTTTTAAGTGAACGGTTGTATGAGCAAATTATAATAGAAAAATTAAAACTGCCCCTTGTATTACTGCCTGACAAAATAAATGTCCCAATTAATCAATTTCCTTATTAGCATTCCTACTAAGATTTTATTCTATTAACCAGTATTTTTTCAACCTGATTTTTGTTAGAATAGAAATTATGGTTAGGCATGCACTGTATGAGAATACAATATACTCTTGAATGATTTTTAAATATACCATTTTTATATAAAAATGAATAAAGTTTGTGTTGAAACATCAATAGACTGAAATTTCTATATAGAATCCGATAATTTAAATGTAACAATTATGTTTTTGCAAATATATTTTAACAGTTTGTTCATAGTAAAGAGTTTGTTTATCTCTAAGATTCTGATAGTGCAGAAATGTATCTTCTTTTAACTCATGCTACACAAATCTTGTGACCTTTTCAGTCCCTCCTTTGGAATGTGGCCAACTTCTTCACTTTTGATTTCTTTTTAAGTTCAGAAACTGTTATTTTGCAGGGTAGGAGAAGTATTTGGTTACACAGAGATTCACACAGTTATATTGTCTCAGTTTCATGTTTAATGTTTTCAGAGTGGTAATTTTAGTATCATAACTTTTGAGTATAAGTATTGGAGGAATTTTTTTCTAAGTATGATATGACAATTCTGTGTTGTCAACAGTATCAGCCCCATTTCTAAGAATTGCATCTACAGTACCTTGACTTTCCATGAACTTTTAACCATAATGTGTTGGTAGAAATATTTTTTCTAACCCTCCTCTCTCAAGCAATAATTCTCCTACCAAAAACATCAAACAATTTTAAAATTTCAAAATACTTTTAAAGATATGTTGATAATAAATGCATTAAATTTCTGAAATTTAAAACATTTCTCAATGTAGTATCATAGATGAAGCTTACTGTGTCATTTAAGGTATTAAGTATGCTGTCACTTAATATGACGTTAAAACAAATAACAAAACCATTATAAAAATGAATTTAATTCAACCTTTTGGATGTCTTGTAATAATCAGATACATTTGATTCAATCTATTTTGCAGGGAATAAATAATATTGTGGATTGACAGGTTGGGGGTAAGAGTAAATAAAGGTATACTTAAGTTGAAAACTCCTCCAGATTTTGAGGAAAACTTATTTTTACATTAAATTCCTTTAATACAACATACTGTATTTAGTAAAATGTAAATTTGATATATCATCTGAATAAAATATATATTATAGTTACGGATTTTTGGCTCTTTATATCTTTTGCATATATTTACAATACACCAGGAGAACCATAATTAATTTGTAAAAAACTCAAATTTTAATTTTTAACAATAAAAAAGCAAATAGGGTTTTCTGACTGTTTATCCCAAAAAATCCAAATGTTTACAGAAAACCTGACCACTGCACACTGCCAGATTAGGAGTAAATGCTGTAGATTTGAAAAATTATGTATACAGTATTTGCAAATACCTACACACATTAATAGACAGTTTCATAAAAATGCAAGTCAGTTAAATAAGTTAAAAAAAACCTATTGGTAAAATGTATCACTTTTTAAATTAGATTGTTTAGTAGTTGTTATGTAATTTAAAGATAATTATTTTGGCAATAGAGTGTAGTCATCAACTACTTTATAAAACCATAAGTTGTTTCATAAAAAATATCATTAAAAAATAATCCTTTTTCTAAACACATGTTAGTTTGACCCTTTCATAATTTGTATGATGGTACCTAATGGTAATCAAATACATTGACTCAAAAACAAAATGTTCCTTGTTTCTCCTTGTTTCTTCTTAGTTATGGTAAATGGATACAAATGTGAATCAAGGAAGCTACATGGTACTTTGATTACTTTAAAATTCATGAAACACCATCTGTAACTCTTCTAAAATATTACCCATATTTTTATTGTTTTATTTCAGTTTAATAAAATAAGAAAAGTTGAACATTTAACCATAAGAGGTAAATTAATTTTTGTTACAACCTTTATTGTGTTAATCTCTTGAAAATTATTTGATACTAAGGGCTGAAATAACTTCTTATTGTTCTAATTTTGTCTCATCCATCAAGCTTTAAAATGTTATATCAGGCTTGTAAAATCTTGTCTGATATTATCATGATACCTACATGGTTGTTAAGGTTTAAAATAATTGTAAAACAAACTGAATTCCAAATATTGTATGCATTTTGTTAAATTTACTTTATCCTTCAGTTACCCTCGGGGACACTAGAATTGCTGAAAGGTATTGTGACTCTGCTAATATTCATGTAAAACATTAAAAGTTGTAATATAATAGATATTTGTCATTAACAAGTCATCTACCTAACTGGGTGCATTAATTTAATTATTTTATGTAATATGACTATTGTTTGAATAAATAAATTCCCAATTGTAAATTGGTCAGGAAATAAGTATTGGTGTCTTACTAGAGTGATAGGAATGTTGTGAGAATGTGGCAGGCTAAGCAGTCTTGTCTATCTGTCTTTCTGGCTTTTGGCGAACTTCCAGCAGAAAAGACTGAATTTGCTCAGGCGGAACATGTAAAATTTAAACAAAATCTTGGCCTGTATGAGAAAATTATTGTTTAGCATATTTTAAAACAATGAGTGGAATAAATAAATATCAGCAGATCTAAGCACAGCAACTGATGTTGACTTCTTTAAATTTTTACTTCTGAGTTGATCTTTTCAATTTTGTTTTCATGTATCAAAATTAACTAAGGACTTTGTGGAACAATGAGTAATCCCATAAACATAATTAATTTTTCGTCTCATAAGAATAATCCACAACTGAGATGCATGGGCTGAGGTGTCAGGAGTGATTTAGTTTATTCCGTGGTGAGAAGAGATTGTTATCAGTAGTATTGTAATTAGTTGGCATAAAGAAGAAGGTTGATTATATTATGATGCAATTAATATTGTGCTACCTTCACCTCCACCCCACAACCATCCTAGGCACTGAAATATTTCATGCTTTATTTTTTTACTTTTTTTAAGTTAACAGTTTACCTACTTTTGAAATACTCATGTATATTTTATAAAATATTCCAGACACTGTCTGATGCCCTAAAGAAAAGCACCTTATCAAATTTCCAAAAGTGATTTATTAAAAAATTGTTTAATCAGACAAAATAATATTTTTCAATGAATAATTATAATACAAGATGCATCAGAGTAACTTTCTGTCAGTTAGCAACATTATTTGTTGTAATTACTGTATGAGTTGATTATTTTAAATGTACTAAGTTCATGATAAATGTAAAAATTTATGTTAAATGTGTGCCCCGTGACCCGATTTTCTATATCAGTATTAAGTCATACACTGTAGATGCAACATTGTAGTTATTTTTTATTAATTTAAAAAATCTTCCCTATATGGGAAGAAGCTATTACCGTAGGCGGCTTGGTAAGACTTTAGCCCAAGTCCATGATATATTTTTGTTTTGAGGCCCCTAGATGCCAAAAACACCATTCGTTCATATATGTGAGTCCGTAGGCACAATAACTTTCCTAAAAAAAGTCTGATCTTTATGAAATTTTGTATAAACTTGTAAGGCAGTATCTGTTTTCATGAGTTCGAAAACCAGATAGGTCACACTCTTTTCAGAGGGGGTTTTTGTACCCCAAAAATTTTTTTTGAACTTTTTAGACTTATTTATTTTTAAATCCATTTTCCAATCCAGTTTTGGTTAGCACTATTGAATTCAGCTTAAAAAACAAACAATTTTAGTATTTTGAATTATTGCTCCTTGTCAATTGTTTTTATTTGATTTTTCTATTAAACCTTAACTGACTGTCACCATAGGCTATTTGACCTGAGCGGTGAACTAAAAACAGTGAGATACCATAACGGCATTAGTCACAAGGGCAATCCAGAGGTGAGACCGGTCATGATCGCTGGAGTCAGCTGGGACCGGGATCGAACCGGCCACGTCTTACTTGCTAATCAGGCACTTTACCTCTGAGCTACCACGTCCGGTTACTGAGATATTGAAAGTGTTAAACACAAGTACGTTGTCCAAATCTTATGTAAAATATATACAATTTATATCTTGCTTATTTGGAACACATTTTAATGCAACTTTTGGTTGGGATTTACTGATATTTGCATACAAAACCCATTTTTTGTGATCCCTATGGCAACAATCCTCGTACTCCATAGCTATAATTTTACTCTTATGGAGCATAAAAAAACATGATATGTCGCTTATTTATGAACATATGTTGGTAAAACTTGGTTTGTTGCTTCATCTGATGGTGATACATTGGTATTTGCATAAAAACCTGATTTTTGTGGTCCTTGATTTAGCAAACCTGCTTAAAAACTCAGCCCTAATGATTTTCTCATTGAGGATAAATAAAATGTCATATCTTGCTTAAATATGAATATGCTTTGATGAAAATCGTTAAGCAGCTTCATGACATAGTCAGGTACCATTTGAACTTTGCTAAGTATGCAGGTTTGCTGCAAAGGGAGTATTTATAGTTTATTGTTAACAGAATATTAAACTTATAATTAACTCGCAACTTACTTTTTTTATATGAGAATATTTCACTGTCAGTTATATACTATTTAAGAATACTTCGAATATTAGTAATTAGATATTTGAATGTTGTATTGCCTGTAAAGCCTACATGATTTTGTTATTGCAATGCTAATGTTGTAAGGTCCTCTTCTTCCGCAATCAGTCTTAATTAAAAAACCTGACAGACAAAGATGCTTCTCTCTCTCGCTCTCTCTCTCTCTCTCCCTTTGCCTCAGATTTATTCAGTCACTTTTAATTACATTCCTCAATACTGTTGTAATTACTCCACTTATCTTACATCAGTAAGAACTCCAAATTTTGTTTTTACCTCTTGAATTTGTGGATGAAAATTACATAGTACAGGTAATATTTTAATGAAATTCTCCTATGACATAATATATAATAGTCGCATAAGACTTCGGGAGCCTACCAATTGATCGACAAGTTAATTGGTCGCAGGGACAGTTGATCGACTTTAAAAAATAAATATTAATAATTAAATAAAGTACTGAAACCCACTGATCGACATGTTAGTTGCTCACAGGGACAGTTGGTTGGGTTTTAGAAAATAAGTATAAATAATTAAACGTCCTGAAACCCACTGATCCACATGTCAGTTGCTCGCATGGACAGTTGGTCGACTTTTAAATAATAAATGTAATGACAGATGGGCTACTTGCTCGATGTACCAGTTGCTCGCGCCCCCCACTCCTCTCGAAGAGAGGGGAGAGGCAGATATACATGTGGAATTACAGGAACAGATTAACAAGGTCTCATATCTCTCTCTCTCTCTCTCTCTCCCCTCCCTCCCTCCCTCCCTTCCTCCCTCCCCCCCAATTTTCAATCAAAATATAGTTTTAAGCGAAACAAAAACTAATATTTACTGTATTAAGAACAACATCGGGTACCGATTGGCCATTGTGTTTATCGATATACAGAGTTCTTATAGTATCCAAACGATATCGGTATTTCAGTTCGGTATCAAAACATCAATATTTTCCTCCCACCACATCTACAAAGTCTCCACTTCAGAAGGTGTGCTTTTTAGCTGTTAGTGTGTGCAGCAAACGGTTCAATTGGTGCGATCAGATTTTGAAATCACGACTAATCAATAAAAATATGCAATATGGTGTTGTACTGCGTAACAAGTTAGTTGGACGTAGTTCTCCAAAGAGCCAAAAGGTAGGAGCACAATCCAGATAGTGAGGTAGCCATCGTAAGTGGTGATGGTGGCATTGCCATCGTAACTGCCTTATACGCCGTAACATCAGGGAAATTTTGTTACAAGGTTCAGCAAATTTCTTGCCGCACCTGCATCCTGCGTGGTCCCATGTGTGGCTGGTCAAACATTGGGTTGATGGTGGGGCTATGCACTTCCGCTAAAAGCTAAAAGCTCCACCTCGCCCCTCTCCTTTGGAAGGCAGAGTGGGGGGCGCGAGCAACTGGTACATCCAGCAAGTAGCCAATCTGTTATTACATTTATTTATTAAAAAGTCAACCAACTGTCCATGCGAGCAACTAACATGACGATCAGTGGGTTTCAGGACTTTATTTAATTGTTTATACTTATTTTCTAAAACCCTACCAACTGTCCCTACAACCAACTAACATGTCGATCAACTGGTGGGCCCCCAAGACTTGAGCCCGGAAACAATGATAACTTTTTGATTAGTGGTCCCCGAGGCCAAAATTATTATATGTTTAAATTTGTATATTTATTAAAATTAAAAACCTTGAAAAAAACTGGCAATTTGATGAAAATGTGATATGAAGGTGTAAAACAAGATAAACTTCGATAAGTTCACAAACTAGAAGGATTAGTTTATGAAAAGGTAGTTTTATACAAGTCTTTTTAAAAATCAAGTTTTTTTTGTAATAATCCCCCTTAAGGGGAGCAGGTCGTTCCTATTCCGCGCATGTTAATTTTTACAAACTTTAGGTACATTTATTTCAGAAACTAAAATGCTACAACCCTAATTTTTTGTTTCATGAAAAGAGTTCACATGTGTGAACATCCCTTAGCAATTTTGTAACATTATCTTTACAAATACTTAGGTAATTTATTATATATTAGAAAAATTAAATTACATTTTTTAAATAACATTTTTATTTTTCTATACATTTTTTTCAAGGTAGGAAAACCAAAGTGGCAACAAACACTCTTAGCAAACACACACCAAATTTCAGCTCTCTACCATTTGTAGTTTCTGAGAAAATTGTACCTTTATATATGACAAAATAAGTTTCCGCGGAAACCGGATTAAGATAAAACTCACTATTTGCTCTAAAATAGTATAAAAATACAGTTTTCTCACTCAAATACACATATAACCTCCAAAACATAACAAAACAACTGGAGCAACAGATGACAGTGTTCCCAGCAGACAATGACAGCTCTACCAACACAGCAGAGCCACAATATCCTTATAACTCACAAACAAATGTATAATTGTGTCAATCAAACTACCATCTCAGTCCTACGAACTGCTACGAAAAATCGATAAACATACTATGATTATGTATTTATTTTGTTTATTTATAATTATGTTTGAGCAAAATAACTTGCATATTTTAAAATTAGACATCTCAAAGTAATTAAAATGCAATAAAAAATTTAAAAAAATATATTGACCGGCTCCCCTTAAACTTTTAAAACACAGGATTTTTATTTGATAATTATAAAGAGCTCCAAAAACCTGGAAGAGTTAGTACTTTCAAGTCATTAAGTAAATTCTCTAGTTTTTATTGATTGATTCAATAGAATAAGGTTGTCACTGAAAAAACATTGTCCAGGGCAATAAAAAAAAAAGAAAAGTACCCCCTTCACAATAAACCTGTGAACTCAGCGAATTTACAATTGTACCAATCAAGATCTGGTATTTTTTTACTAAAGTTATCGCCATGGACACACACACACACATATATATATATATATATATATACAAATTTGAATAAATGGTGTTTTTCGAATCTGGGGATCTCAAAATAAAAAGTTATGGTCTCGGGCCTAGTTATAACCATGGTTACAGAGTAACAGCTTCTTACCTATACAGGAAATGCATTTAAAAAACAATATTATACACAAGTGGAAGCCTTTTCAGAGTCATCTCAGTAAAGCTTGTTATATGATTGTATTCCTTTCTGCAAAAGTTGATACAAACACTCTCTTAATCGTACTACGCGGTATGTCTTTCCATATTTTCCCCATGGTGTTAGTTTTTGGGGGACATTGTGGGAAGTAGGAGGCTCTTCGCGTTACAAAAGAAAATTGTAAGAAGGATCAGTAGTCTTGTCTATCTGTCTTTCTGGCTTTTGGCGAACTTCCAGCAGAAAAGACTGAATTTGCTCAGGCGGAACATGTGAAATTTAAACAAAATCTTGGCCTGTATGAGAAAATTATTGTTTAGCATATTTTAAAACAATGAGTGGAATAAATAAATATCAGCAGATCTAAGCACAGCAACTGATGTTGACTTCTTTAAATTTTTACTTCTGAGTTGATCTTTTCAATTTTGTTTTCATGTATCAAAATTAACTAAGGACTTTGTGGAACAATGAGTAATCCCATAAACATAATTAATTTTTCGTCTCATAAGAATAATCCACAACTGAGATGCATGGGCTGAGGTGTCAGGAGTGATTTAGTTTATTCCGTGGTGAGAAGAGATTGTTATCAGTAGTATTGTAATTAGTTGGCATAAAGAAGAAGGTTGATTATATTATGATGCAATTAATATTGTGCTACCTTCACCTCCACCCCACAACCATCCTAGGCACTGAAATATTTCATGCTTTATTTTTTTACTTTTTTTAAGTTAACAGTTTACCTACTTTTGAAATACTCATGTATATTTTATAAAATATTCCAGACACTGTCTGATGCCCTAAAGAAAAGCACCTTATCAAATTTCCAAAAGTGATTTATTAAAAAATTGTTTAATCAGACAAAATAATATTTTTCAATGAATAATTATAATACAAGATGCATCAGAGTAACTTTCTGTCAGTTAGCAACATTATTTGTTGTAATTACTGTATGAGTTGATTATTTTAAATGTACTAAGTTCATGATAAATGTAAAAATTTATGTTAAATGTGTGCCCCGTGACCCGATTTTCTATATCAGTATTAAGTCATACACTGTAGATGCAACATTGTAGTTATTTTTTATTAATTTAAAAAATCTTCCCTATATGGGAAGAAGCTATTACCGTAGGCGGCTTGGTAAGACTTTAGCCCAAGTCCATGATACATTTTTGTTTTGAGGCCCCTAGATGTTTTGTTTTATTCATCATGCAAACCAAGTTTGAAAAACCTGAAAATCCTTACTTTACCTTCTATTTATGTTTCAAATCACCCTCTACACTAAACAAATTGTGACAACTTCCTTTCATAGCCATTTCCATAATTACAACACCAGAAATAGAAATACTATTGTGTGTCCTGGACTTGGGCCTACCGCTTTTGAAAAGCTACCAAAATATGCTGCTATTAGATTGTATAACAGTCTCTGTCAAATAATCTAAAACTTCAAATGTCTTTTGCATGTTTTAAAAAGAAGCTTCACTCATTTTTGATACGGTAAAATCATTATGAAATTGATGATTATGTGCAATTTACAACAGTCATCTTTGGTAATGTCATCTTTGGTGTAATGTGATACGTTGTAAATAAATAAATGTTATTGTTTTGCTTTTAGCAACAATGCTAATTAATCTATTGTTACTCCCAATCTCAATCTGTCTTAATTAAGACGACCTGACAAATATAGACACTATGTTCTCCACCTTGATATTTTTATGTTTTTCAATATGATTGCTCATCAGCTGTGAACAAAACCCTAAACACCGTGGACTTGTAAAGTTTATTATGCCATTCATTATCTTGCTATTTAAAAGCTTTATAATTCATAAAGTTTCACAACTCAATAACCACTTACTTCATTTAATTGTTTTCTCAAGTAATCTAAGTTGGAAATATAATTAGAACAAAACTTTGATTACTCAAATGAAAATTCCACTTTACTGAAGAAAGCTGAACTAAAATCTTTAATTTTGGATTATTTCAAAATAAGTTGTGATGTAAAGTGTTATTTTTTAAATTTTCAAATACATTTTAGCAAAACTTTTAAGAGCTATATTAGACCAGTTAAGGATAAGTTAAAAAAAAAACTGTCCTTTAAAATGCCTTAAATCACTTTCGATAGCTACGCAAAAAAGAGCAACTAATGGACCAGTTTTACTTTGAACTTGGTTTTAAAAAAGCAAAAGCATTTTAAAGGAGAACATTACTAAACACATATTATTTATTGTTTTATACTACTTCTAGTAAAATTTATAACACATTTTCAGCAAACATAGAAGTGAAAAGGTCGTTTTAAAATGTAAATTAAAAACTCTTTTGTAATGTTTATGTATAGGTTTAATCCCCCCTCTTCCATGTAGATAATTCATATCAAATATAAAAAAATATTTTGACATAGCTTACATGTGATATTATAAACTAGACTTTTACTAAGCTTTCCAAAGCCTTTGTGAGTGTTGATGGTTAAATTTTGCTGTAAGACCGTCATACTTAATTCTTTCTCAACGGTTAACAAGCCATATTTATTTATTTGACAACAATATGCACTTTTTCATCCACCAATAATCAATCAGTGTCCCTCGAGGATCTCTTGGCGCTAATATTTTCAATGCTAATTAAAAAAAGTATTGTAAATTTTATTTTTTATACAAAAGTTTTTATTTCCAGCAATTTATAAATTATTTAGTATAATTAGCAATGCCTGTTTTGATATTACATAACACACTGATAGTAATTAAGATGTCTTGCAAAATTATTTAAACATCTTGATTGATGATGCTTCATAAGGAACTTTTTATTGAGTATTGTTTATTCATTGCTCAACAACTACACCGTATATTATTAATAAACATACTGTAATGGCATTATATGAGACAACATTTCCCAACGAGCAAAAATATTCTTTACATAGCATGTTTTTAAATAAATTTAATTAAATACAATATTTTAGTTTGACTTTGGACTCAGCTCTGAGCTATAATTTTTATATTCTTTAAATGGTTTGTGTAACAGTGGCCCTAGAGATAGCAGCAATCCGCAGCCTTTTGTACTTTATCATCGCTTAGGTTTATCCATACATTGCTTGTTTTTTATTTAAGAAATAAATAGCTCCCAACTAGTATCTTCCCATCCCTAACTGGTTCAATTCATCTTGAATTCTATCAACACACAGATAATAACAAAATCCAACAAATGAAAGGCTTTAAACAACAGAATAATAAACTATAACCAGATTGGTTTACACTTGCTACTTGTTTATTATATGTCTAACAAACACTTAAGTGTAGGTAGATGTGGCATTGTAACAGTTAATGACTTGTGATATTAAATACAAGATAAAGAACAAATTGTATATATTTGATTGGGAGATGCATTTTATAGTTTCAAAAATGTCACATATTCTTATAAATTACTTCTTTTGTGTAGTAAACTAATGTTGTGTTTATTTTTACAGTTTATTAATATTGACAATTGTTGGTATCCCAAAGCACTTTATTATTTAAAAGAGGAACATGTTAATCACGATGTATTCTAATTAAGTTTGTAATGTGGTATAATTTAGTTTGTTATTCACATTTTATACATATTATTTGTCAGTCAACTTTTCTGTTCTTGTTATTTTTTGATTAATTTGTTGTCAATTGAATTTCTTATTAAATCAGTGATTTAAAATATTAGGTGATAAATAGACTAGGCCCTAACTGTAACTAATAATTATTTGTTTGTAGGCAGCCTGCTTTCCTAAGAAGAAAAATTAAATGTGGAAGATTTATTATTGAGCCAGGAAGGAAATATTATTACTTTATTTCAATTAAACAAGAAACAATAAATTACCTCACATCACCACAAATCACTTATAGTGTTATGAGATGTAATTTATTGTATCTTAGTAATTGTAACAACAGGTATCATGCTACTCAAGAAATTATTGTTTATTTTAAATAAATTAGACCACAAAAAATTAATTAATTTAAGTCATAGGCTGGCACTAATTCTCGCACTATGCGTCACTGTGCTGCCAAAACATTTCATAACAATTTCCAATTATTATTTTTTACCTCTATAGCAGTAAAAAAACATGTTTTGGTCCAGAACCCTATACATCCTCCCCACCTGATAGACGTTACTTCCCCTCTACACGTTATTCTCAGGATGAAAACTTAATAAAAGAGGAATTTTAAAAACAAAATACCCTCTAGTTAAAATCATAAATAATTAAGTTTATTGTTTCCAACAAATTTTCAGTTCAGTCCATTTGAACAAATTTTATATGACAATAGATGTGTTTCTCCCTCATTACATCCTTAGTTATGATACAAATTTATGGTTCCAATACACCAAGCCCGATTAAAATTAGAATGTTCTGCAGTGCAACCTTTCATGAATTAGTCAAGTCTGTTTGTGGTGAAATATTAAACGATCATGATTGCATGAAGCACAATATAGCGAGCCGCAATATTATTAAGGCAGCGTTGAGGCTGTAATCTGTCAGCAGACTGATCACTACACTACTGGAGTGAAAGCCTAAACTGATTATTTGTCTTTCAGACACTATCCAGCCCTGGAGGCTTCTCTCTGTCATGTGTCAGGATATGGTTGTCACTAGTGTCCGTTTTTTTCCGTTTTCTCTTACAAAGCTAGGAAGGTAGACAAATTTTAAAGGGATTCACAATATTTTACCTGTTTTCACAATATCTAACAGTTTATACTGATTTTATACAAGGTGTACATAAAGTCCCGCACGGGTTTAATATTTTTTGAATGATAAGAGATAAATCAATAAGATTTGGTACATCAACACTACACCGAAAAATCTTTTTGAAGGAACTATCAGTTTTCTGTCATATCATGGGGACGTCCCGCAAGGAGTCAGAAGGAAATTTTAAATAGGAGCATAGGTCAATATGCCCATCACTATAAAGGGCTTATCTAGCAGAGTTTAATGCCGCAAACCGCACTAAAAAAGGTTGATCCAGTAAAAATTGGCGGCTGTTCAAAGGTTTTACTTGGTTACATTTTATTAGTAGCCACAACCCCATTAAAGCAAAACTAAAACTAAAATGAATACTGCAGCTAAATACTACATTATGCCTGTCAATACAGAAGTGAATTATGACGTTAGTTATCCTCAAGGGTTACAAATTTGGTCCAAATCTATTGATAACGGGGAAAAACTGGTAACAGTAACAATTAGAAAGATCTTATCTTTTTTAATAAAACCTTTGAACAGCCGCCATTTTTTACTGGATCAACCTTTTTTAGTGCGGTTTGCGGCATTCAACTCTGCTAGATAAGCCCTTTAAAGTGATGTGCATATTGACTATGCTCCTATTTAAGATTTCCTTCTGACTCCTTGCGGGACGTCCCCATGATATGACAGAAAACTGATAGTAGTCCTTCAAAAAGTAGATTTTTAAGTGTAATGTTGATGTACCAAATCTTATTGATTTATCTGTTATCGTTCAGAAAATATTAAACCCGTGCGGGACTTTATGTACACCTTGTATATTTACTTAAAATAAACAAAGTAATGTAAAATAATAAAGATTTATAAAAATGTTATTGAATAATATAGCACACTAATTTGTTCAGGAAAATGTTGTTTGCAATTATACAGATGTTTTACATAAGGGCGATTGAAGTTGTTCAACCAACAAACTGATATCAAGCTTATACCTCTTAATTTTATTATAAATTATAAATATTACAGTAAGTTAAATAATAAAACAATTCTTGTAGCAAGACAATCTGGCAAAGAAAATACAAATCAAAGAAAGTTTAAAGTTTACTGTCAAGACTAGTCGCATTAAAACTCCATTTAGGGGATACGGTTTTTTGTAGTAGGCTTTATAACAGGTTTATAACTGCCAAAAATGATTGATAACAAAGGTTTTCCCTTGTATATATTTTATCAAGGCTGTGGACTTAAAAATACAAGCTCTTAGTACACACTATAGAGCCGTCCCGCTAAACCAAACTAATTGGGCTGGAGCCTGTTCAGACTACCGTATTTTCAAATTATCTGGCAAATTCATTAGTGCAAAATACAGTAGAATACTGTTAAGAAATAACCTATTTGGTTGTAGGCTTACCAGTCCTTTCATGTATAATGTAACTTCCTGTCTGCAACGGCTTCTCTGCCGCACTAAAATGCTAGTGAATCACTTCCTTCACATCTCAAGTAATGTCTCCCCTTGCAGGAAATGTTTTTCCTTTTTAATTAAAACCTGCAAGGAATCATACATGGCTTCGAGGAATAATTAAGAATAATATGTAGAAACCGTTGTTAGATGTTTAAGTCCAGGATTTCCCTACACTAAAAGAGTTAGAATCAGAATCATTTTCAGAATCATTTTATTTATTGTCATTTTCTTATACAGAATGGACAACGTCAAATAAAATATCATAAGAAGAAAATATTCAGTTATAATGTCAGTAAGATCAACATAATACATATCATAAATATAATACATTGCAACACATAATACCCAGTATAAAATTAACAATAAATATCTTGCTCTGAGTTTAGAAATTCATTTATAGAGTAAAAAGTATTAACAATAAGACATTTAGAAATTTTTTCCTATATGTTTCTAAATCTAATAATCTCCTTGTTTCGGGAAGTCTGTTCAACAATTTAATTTGAAAATATTTATGGCTCTTAGCATACTTCTCCAATCTTATAGCGGGTAAAACTAAATCTTTGGCATGTCTTGTTTGATAGTTATGTATATTACTAAAGCTAACAAATGTTGTAATATTTTCTCTTACATACATTAAATTCCAAAAAATGAAAATACTAGGAACAGTCATTATGTTGTAATTAGTAAAATAGGCCTTGCAACTATCCCTGTACCCCAAACCAAATAAAATTCTTACTGCCTTCTTCTGCCACAAGAAAGTGCTCTCTGCACCCACACTATTACCCCATGATATATTTGTATATGATAAATGGGAATGAACAAACTGAAATATGCCATTATCATCAAATTATTACTGACACAACTATTTAATTTTCTCAATAAAAAGCACACCCTTGAAAGCTTTGAAATTATGTTATTAGTGTGTTCCTCCCAGATAAGTTTTTGATCAAGAGTAACACCCAATAGTTTTACTGCTTTTGCAATTCCATTTTCAATTTCTATATTTCTTAAAGAGAAAATAATATGTTCAGTTTTGTTTTCATTAATTTTTAGAGAGTTAGATTCGAACCAGCAATGAGCTGTATCAACGATATTACGTATAACATTCAAGCAATTGTCATTTACTAAAACAGAGGTATCGTCAGCATAAGTATGGTGTTACAATCTAAGTTATAGGGCAAGTCATTAACACAAAGAATAAAAAGAAGAGGGTCCAGTACTGAACCCTGTGGGACCCCAGCAAGAACCTCCTGAAAATACAAACATTGATTATTTAAACTGACCATATATAACCTACCACACAAGTATGATTGAAAAAATGTTAACGAATTTTTTCTGATTCCATAAAACTTGAGTTTATTTAAAAAAGTTTCATGAGAAATACTATCGAAGGCCCTGCTGAGGTCCAACAAAGTCATTCCCACAAACTCATTGGCCTCAGAACTTTTTAAAATGTGTGCAACAGTATTGTCTAAAGCCTTAACTGTAGAATATCCTGGCCAAAATCCAAATTGGCTATCTGACAGAATTGTATACCTTTCCAAGAAATAAAGTAGCTGCTCTTTAACACAGGTTTCTAAAATTAAAAAAAAAACTGATACAATTGTTATTGTCCTATAATTATCAATACAAGATCTGTCACCTTTCTTAAACAAGGGAATACTTTTGGATGCTTTTAAACAGCTTGTAAAGTGTGAAGATGATAGACTAAGATTAATTATATAAGTCAAGGGTTCAACTATAAAAAAAGAAATGATTTTCACTATTTTATTTGAAAAACCAAATATATCTTCACACTTAGATGTACCTAGAAATTTTATAATAGTAATTATTTTTTCTTCATTTACTCCTTTCCAAGTAAAGCTTACAGGTGGGCTCTTAGCATTAACTAGGAATTTATTATGACTTAAGCTATTATTACTTATGGACTGGTACTTGCACACAACTTCCCTCTCAATATTAATATAGTGGTCATTAAACTGATCTGGAGTCTAATTCCAGAAAAAAAGTCTGTGTTAAAAAGTCTGTGGTGGCAAAGGATTATCTCTCCCAAAATGATTCCCAGCTTCTAGTTTTATAATGTTCCAAGCAGCTAAGCACTTATTACTAGCATTATTAATAATATCATCATTACATTTGATTTTTTCCTCCTTAATTTTTTCTCTGTACATTCTCCTTTGCAAGTTATAACAATTCCTTAAAACAACATTATCTTTATACATTGGTATTTTTAACATGTCCCTCAGTATGTTCACAATATCTCTCATTCTCTTTAACGAATCATTAAACCATACCGAGTTGCCAGTTTTCCTTTTTGTTTGCTGCTTGAACAACCTTCTGAAGCCTTGGACAATAGTAATTGTATAACGTTGATAAAGTATTTACAAAGTATTCAAAAGAAGAATCAGTATCTGTCATTTTAAAAATAAATTTCCAGTCAAACTGAGACAGATGATTCACAAACATATTTAAATTGCTTTCATTTAACTTTCTAAAACAGATATTTTTCATTTGTAGAGGAGCAGGTAATACACAAAATTTAAAGTGAATTATCTCATGGTCTGAGGTACGATACTTCCATAAACAACTCGCATAATAGCTTTTATTTACATTTGTGGCTTTGTTGTCAATTGCTCTCTTTTGTCTAGTTGGAGAATTATTGTCATGATATAAATTAAAAGATTTGAGTATATTAATTAGCAATACCGTTTCTGCATCTTTAACAGCTAAAAATCCACATTAAAGTCAGCTCCAAGAACAATTCTACTGTTAGGCTTCTTATTACATATAAAAAGGAGCAGAGATTCAAGATACGTAAAAAATATGTTACAATTAGTGTCAGGGGTTCTATATAAAGAAATAAATACTACATTAAAAGTATTGACATATATGCATACAGCTTCAAAAAGACTGGTTAAGGTGAGATGGGAGATGTCAACTATTTCAAATGTCAAATTATCTCTAACTAAGATAGAGGCTCCTCCATAGGGCTCATCTCTACAATATGCAGCAGCTAATCTAAATCCTCTCGGCACATACAAATGTTCCTCCTCAATAAGAAGCCAGTGTTCATTTATTAATACAACATGACAGATAGTTTCATCTATTATTACTGACAATTCATTAACTTTATTTCTCAGAGACTGAATATTCAGGTGCATTACTTGTACCCATATCTCCCCACCAGACTTTTTTTACAAGATTTTAGGTTACTTTTTTTATACAAATGGGAGCTATGAGTATCACGACACTTTTCTACGGTGGTGTGGCTGGGTGGGACGGGGAGTAGTTTCCCGGTGATGTCTTTTGTCTCCTCCCCAGCTGCGCATGGCTCAGGTCTTGAAGTGGAATCCAGGTATGAGTTATTTTTGAAGCCAGTGCTAAATTTACCAAAGGCAGTCTTTAGTATGATCTGGTATGAGCGTTGTGGGATGAGAGATGAAGAGGGACTTTTTAGCCTCAGTTATAGAATTAATAATTCCAATTGATGGACACACTGCTGTCAAGTGGTAACTATCAGAAATCAGAAATCATTTATTGTCTTTAAACAACATTTGTTGTCATGTACAAAGTCAACTTATTCTACGTTTGAAAATAAAAATGTGACATTAAAATGACATTGAGAGAGGTTAACAACCTACCATCAAAATTTCAGAGCGTCCATAAATATGGATTGGATTCTTCAAAGTCTTCGATGCTGTAAAAGCACTGTTGTAAAAGCCACTTTTCCAAAGAGTTCTTAAATCTAAAGAAAGACACAGTCCTGGCACATAGAGGGAGCTTATTGAACAGTCTGATTCCAGTGGCCATATAGCTTCTTTGAGTTTTGCTTACCCTTAACTTAAGTCAACATCAATCATATGTCTATTTCTTGTATAATGGGAATGCCTGTCACTTCCAAGATTAAATTGATGAAGGTTCTGTTTGACAAGAAGTAAAGCATACATGATATACAGGCTAGGTAATGTCAACGCTTTAAGCCCAACAAAGTGATGTTTGCAAGTTTCAGTTTGTTGTATGCCTACAATACACCTAATTGCCTTCTTTTGCCACTTAAACACTACCTATTGTAGAACCTGGAGAATTACCCCGTAAAGTTATGCCGTAAAGTAAATGAACATGAAAAAAAGCAAAATATGCTTTCATAAGAAGATCGACACTAGTACATTGTTTCAGCTTTTTTTAAATAAAGATTACTCTAGCTAGCCTAGCGCACAGAGACTTTACATGAGAGTCCCAGTTGAGTTTGTTATCCAGACAGATGCCTAACAATTTAACACACTTTGCTTCGTTACAAGAGAGGCTAAAGATAATTTCCTCAGTTTTCTCCTTATTCAACACAAGCTTATTGGTACAGAACCAGAGATCGGATCTTCCCAATGCGTTAAACTTCAACTGTTGGAATACTTCAATATTCTTATGAATATTAAGAATGGTTGTGTCGTCTGCATAAAGTACGCAATCGGAAGGGAGAAAACTGGCTAGATCGTTTACGTAGTTTGTGAATAGGAAGGGCCCCAGGACAGTGCCCTGGGTTACACCCCCGCCATTACTTGAGAAGGATCAGACCTTTGTTCATTTAACTTAACAATTTGCCATCTATCGGAAAGGTATGATTTAACCAGAGACAGTTCTACATCAGTTATACCATAAAAAGACAATTTTTCAATGAGAGTGGCATTTGGAACTAGATCAAATGCTTTACTAAGATCTAACAGGGTTGCCGAAACCTGACAGCCATTTTCAAGACCAGCCAAAACTAAAGAAACTACATTTTCAAGAGCTTTTATGGCAGATAACCCACTTCTGAACCCATACTGGGAGAAAGACAAAAGTTTATTTGACTCAAGATGATTTTCAAGTTGGGACTTCATAATTGACTCAATTACTTTGGATATGACGGGTACCAAAGCAATAGGCCTGTAGTTGTTACAGCAATTTCTATCCCCTTTCTTATATATAGGTAGGGCCTATTGTTAGTGTTGTCTTTAAACATGATGGAAAGGTTCCTTCGTACAAAACATAATTGATCAAATAAGTCAGAGGCTGCTGCACAGATTCAAACAGCTGCTTGAACACAAAATTGGAGAGGCCAAAAATGTCTTCCGATTTAGAATTACTAAGAATATGTACACAGTTGCTTATTTCTAGTACACTAATATGCTTCCACTTAAAAATGTTACAAAAACCATTACCAAGAGCAGACTTTAGTAGACCTATGGGGTTACTCTGAGGGCAAACATTTGTATTAGGCTTAAGTTGTTTGTGAACATTCACAAAGAACTCATTGAGATCATTGGGTGAAATAGGGATGTCTAGGATACTGGTAGGGAAGTGACCTGCCTCTGCATTAATAACCTTCCATGCAGCATTGCAATGATTTGAGTAGGACATTATACGCTCATCATTAGACCTAACCTTAGCTAAACTAACCTGAGCTCTATAGAGCTTCTTCAGCCTAAGATAGCCTTCTCTAAACATTGGATTTATTTTTGTTAGGTCATGATACAGAATCATCCAGTTTCTTAAGGTTTTCAGTTCTTGCGTGTACCATTTTACAGTACATTTTATAGGCTTACATTTTAAAATTTTAGTAGGACAGCATTCATTAAATTGAACAGATAATATTGACATCAAACAATCGAAAGCTTGTTCTACAGAGGCACAACTCAAAAAACAACTATTCCAATCAATACAACTTAACCTAAACTTACAACTAGCTATACATGATTCACTTAAAGGCCTTACATTCCTAAACGTAGGCTGCTCCGTTACAAAACCATTGTTTGGGGGGCAAAAAACTAACTTTAGTCCTTGGTGACCCTTTGAGTTTGGAGATGGGTTTCAATCACCTCCAAACTTAAAATGTTCTCCCGCCTAGTATTGCTATAACAAAGTTGTCAAAGCAGGCAAGCTGTCTGGTAGGTTTATCGTTCAGGCAGTAGCAGTTGTTTGATCTCAGCATATTAAGGAACTAAACAGTCTTAAAATCCTAACAACGCACATCTAGGTTTATATCTCCAGTTATAACCAATGTAGACTTAGATTGGTTGCTGCAAAACTCAATTAGTTCAGATAGTTTTTCAGTAAAAATGATTTCGCGCGAGTCCGGGGTACGGTACAATGTCACGATGATTACATTCAAGCGAGTAAGAATTACTGCTGCTGCTTCAAATTGTCTAGAGTCACAAAAGCCCGACACATCCAAACAAACACATTGCTCCACTAGAAGATTTGTTATATATAAGGAAAGACCCCCATAACCAGTTGAGGGCCTACAAACGTGTAACACAAGCTTGAAGCCGACTGGAGTATAAAGATCAAGTTCAGCTTCAACCAGCCAGTGTTCATTCAGACTCAAAATTTCACACTTTAATCAAGTATTATTTCAAGTCTATGCAGCTTATACCTAATTGATCTGATGTCAAGGTGAAAAACAGCTAAAAGTAGCTCAGGCCAGTCCGGTGTGGCAGCAGCCACATTAGCACTAGAAAGTTCGAAGTTGAGCATATTGTCACACGATAGTGAGGGAGATTTACTCACCGAAATTTCTGGAACACACTTTCCATTCAAATTTAAGCCCGATTTATTCTGCCTAAAAAAGGCCTGTTCCGTCTTGAGATGAAGTCCTTCACTAAAACCACCTCCGCCCAAAAACCTGGGTCAAATACTTTAACATCTTCATCAAGAAGACCTATTTTAAAGGATTTGTAGCTTGTGTATTTACTTTGAATGTCCTTAACTAAAAATTTAGTAATACTAGAACCAGTCAGGTATGTATTAAGATCATCTTTTGAAACTTCAGCATGAAGTCTAGATACAAAAATCCACTTCCACTTGTCACATGCCTTGAGCTTTGAGTCACTCTCAATGTTTTTAACCTCAATAATAGGACTAGGCCTAGCCCAAGTACTACCCGAAACTGAATCCCCTGGCTTATCTTCCTGGTTTTTTAATCTCACTCCCTTGTTTGTTGATACTTAGGGAATTGTCTCTGATGATGGTTAGAGTCCAATTTCATTTGTCTGCGATAATAAGAGTTATTTATAACCATAGATTTTGACAATGAAGGAAAACCATTTAGGTTATTTAGGTTACAATGGTTGTTTTCAATTTCTCCAATATAATTCGTCCCCACTTCATTATCTTCTTCTTCATTGATTCGGTTGGATTTGAAACTGATTCGGTTGTTTCCCTCAACGACTTTGGAGTAAGAAGTATTCTGTGAAATAACGCCAGTATTTGTTGTCTGTGAGTTACACGTAGACTCTATGGCAGACAGTTTGATATAAACATCTTCTTTAAAATTTAAGAGGTCTTCGATAACCTTGTATTAGCCGCACTATTCTCTTCGATCTTGTTGGCAATTTGCAAATTATCATTAACCATTCCCTTTACTAGTCCAATAAGATTATCTACTGTACATTCTATGTTTAAAAAGCTTTCAACGTCGTTAATCTTTATTCAAACTCTGCTAACCTTGTCGTCGCAACCGGGACAAAACCACTTAACTTTTTCCCCTAGTGATTGAATTTTATAATATTCAATGTCAGAAATCTTTATACAGTCAATATGCCGCCAATTCTTGCAAAACCCGTCACATCCGATTCCATATTCACTATCTTTAACTTTTCTTTTACAAGCTGGACATTTACAATCACTTTGCCGTCAGCCATTTACAAGCTGGACATTTACAATCACTTTGCCGTCAGCCATTACCACTGCCACCAGAATCCTAACTAATTTATTGTGTCGCGTGCTTGTGTGAGAGAGAGGGTTCTGTGTGAAGCTGTAGGCTATAAGTGATTATGGATGTAAATGTAACCATACAACTTATGGGGTAAAAAGGTTAATGTGGTAATAAGATCGTTGGTAAAAATTGAGGTTGATTATATTTACAATTTATTTTTGTTCTGTACCATTCTGTATATATAAACATTATATACATAAACTTGAGAAAAACATTTGTTTCATTTCCGATTTTCTTCTGTTAGGATTAAGCTGATTTTTGGATTATTGAGATTTGAATTAATAATGGGACTCTAGTGAATCATTAAAATACCCCCGTAGCAGCAAACCTGCGTACTTAGCGAATTTCCAATGCATATATATTTATCTTAATACCACATAAAGCTACATACCAAGTTTCATCAATATACATTCATAAATGAGCAATTTATGACATTTTAATTATTCTCCATAAGAATAACATAGCGGCTGAGTATGCAGGTTTGCTGAAGCAAGGAACACAAAAAATGGGGTTTTATGCTAATATCAATATAACTCAACTAGGTGAAGTCACATACCAAATTTCATTAATTTATTTTCATAATTAAGGGAGATAACACGTTACTTATTCTCCATAAGAATAACATGGGGCTGAGTACGCAGGTTTGCTGCCACGGGAGCCTTTGGTAAAAAATTTTTTTTGAGCAAATATCAATGGTCCACAACCAGATGAAGCCGTATACCAAGTTTCGTCAGTATATGTTCATAAATAAGCGAGATATAAAATTTTTATTTTCGTCCATAAGAATAACATTAGACAACGTACTGTGTTTAGCACTTTCAATATCTCAGTAACCAATTGACGCAGATAAATTATCAAAATACCAAATTGTGTGTTTTTTTAAGCTGAATCCAATGGGAAAACTAAAATTTGACTCTTTCCAAAATTATATGTAAAAAATTCAAAAAACCCATTTTTGGGGTACAAAACCCCCCAAAATACCCCTTCGGATAGAGCGAACTGACTGGTTTTCGAACATAAAGTCATAAATGTTGCTTTACACGCTTCTACCAAATTTCATCAAAATCGGATAATTTTTACGAGAGTTATCGTGCTCACGGACACATATATATATATATATATATATATATATATATATATATATATACAGTTTCGAACGAATGGTGTTTTTGGGGTCTGGGGACCTCAAAACGAAAAGTTATCATGGTCCCGGGCCTAGGTCTTACCATGCCGACTACGGTAATAGCTTCTTCCCTATAGGGGAAATTCGCTAAAAGGAAATGTGGAAATAATGTTACCTTTGCATAGTTATATTTAAAATACACTAGTAAAATTTGTTCTCAGCATTATGAATGAATTATGATTTTTAAATCAATACTATTTTCAGGAATACTCTATATTATTAATGCAATGTATTTGTCTCATTTTGATTTACTCACAATTATTTCCAGCAAACCTTATTGTGTGTTGTATGATTAAGTTATTTATAACTGCAGACCTAAATAACACTATGAAGAGACCATTAAAATGGAAAGATGTAATGCGAGTTGAGACTATAGTTTAACAGACATTCTTTATTTATTTTTTAGATTATAACACTGTATTTAAATTTAATATTATTTTGAAAAAAAGCTGGGACAATTAAGATTGCAAATAGAGGAGCTGTGATTGATTTAATATCAGAAATAAAATAATTGGGTTCTCTGAGGGAAACAAATCCCAGGATTGTATACAATAAGGGTGACCGAATTGATGGAGGGAAACAATTCTGCCTTGAATCCATTAATCCTCTTTGACACAACTGGGTCACAATCAGATGCATTTATCTTTTGTAAATCTCAAAAATTCAAATTTTGGTTTTGCTGTTTCATTTATAATGTGGGTTAGATTGTTACAAAGATTATCTACATTTTTGAAAAGTGGCCGAGCCAGCCCCATTTCACTTAGTTTTCAAATTTATAAAGTTTATAAATTGATAACAATAATAACACTTTTAAAAATACTGTTGTTCCCAATTATTAAACATCAAAGTAGTTTCTAAGCTGTCAACTTAATAAATAATCGTTCTAAACCATGGGATAAAGTAATAACAAATGACGTGACTTTTTTGTGCATATTAATGTGAATTTGAATGGAGTTCCGACTTTGGTGTTCATCAGGCTGGATAACAATAGGCTGGAGGTGCACAAAGTATGCAAAGCTAAACTATCATAATGGGCTAGCCAAGATAAATTCACTAGGATTAATCAAGCAAATCGCTATTTCCACATTTATTTAAATACATTTGAATTAACAATTTTGTTCTCAATAACAAAGAATGTTATTTAAATGGTGGTTGTAAATAATCCACTAGATACTATTAGCTTATGCCCTGCAAAAAAAATTGATCAACATTAACAAACTGAATGTTATATGTTGAATATTAAAATATATTATTTTTTGCCTTGTTAATACTTGATGACTGCTAACATTTGTGGCTATTATTAATATAATACAGAAACATACGATACTTCATATACATGTACCCAGTATGATTTATTTACATTGAGCAAATAGGCCTCAATCAAGTATAAGAGTAATTTCATACTGTGTCATAAATGTTATGTCTAATGCCGGTGGCAGAGCCAAATCGTTTCTTATGTGCCCCGCTCTGCACAATCTACATAGCGCCAATTTTAAAACATTTTCAATATGAGGAACGAGATTGCTTCGTACAACCCTTGAAAAGTATTAACTGTGGGTTACCCCTGTGACATTCTGTTAATGATACATATTATGTTAGCGATGATTATTGTTGTGATCGGGTTAAGTATTATATTTACTTGTATCTTTCAAATTTTATTTTATAGCATCATTTATTACTGAAATAGATAAGATAAAATGTATAACTAAAATACAGAAAGGTACAAGCCATTTGATAAGGGGCCTCGGTTTTTTATCCATGGATCCTAAAAATGATGTAATATTTTCAAAGCTAGAACATTTGTGTGAAGATGTTGCTTTAATATTGTTTAATTAATACTTCGACACTTAGTTTGGCATTACAAACTTTGTTTTCAAGTCAGAACAGATTAGTTTTGTTTGTAACATTTAAAAATTATTCTGTGGTTAGGAATAATAATAATAAAAATAAATCAAAAATAAAGGTTGTATGTAATGTTTGTTCTGTGATTTAAAATGAATCAAGAATTCTTTAGTAGTTGGCACTTTGAGAAAATGAAAACATTTACAAAATCTGTTTAAAAACCAGGTAAATCAAGTTTGTATTTTTATTTTGACATTATTGGTATTTCTGTATACTCCACTATTTAATTATTACCAAAACCTCACAATATACAAATAGAGATTTACAATTTATTTAAAATGTTTACCTTACATCTCCTTCTCAAAAAGGTTTTGTCTTAGCCTCAGTAAATTGAATGAACTTTTATATGTTGTTAGTTAGTTGATAATAATATTTCAATTAAAGTATTTTGTTGTAAAACCAGAAAATATAGTCAACATTTATTTGACAATCCTACTAAGTACAGATCTTTAGTCCAGATAATGAGTCTGATGTCCGAACTTGAGTAAATATTTTGTATGGGATTACATAGCTCAAATAAGGTTCTGTATATTTATATTGTCTAACCATTCCAGAAGTTATTTTATTTGCATTATGCTTAAATCATCTGTTCTTGTGATATGTCTTCAACATACCTATATATAACCTATTAAAAAAAAACAACACAACTAAATGGTAAGAGCTACTGATTGATACTGGGGTGCTACCATTAGACCGTAAAGACACTTGTCCAGATGACAATTTGATCGACATTTCAAATATTAATAATTATTAATAAATAGGTGGCTGAAAACAACTTATCGACATGAAACCTGTTTGTGTGACCATATGATCCATTGGTGGGCCTCCATTGATACTACTGATGTATACAAAGTAATAGTTTTAGAGGTTAAAAATCACCGAACAAAAATCAAGAAATGCTTTTAATAATACAGATATAGTATTCCTTACAAAATAGTTTTAGTATTTAATTCCTAAGGTGTATAGATATGTTTCAAATTATTAACATTTGGGATTGTTAACTTATATTTACTAACTAAGATTGGTGAATAGTAATATCCTTCATAACAAATTAACGGTTTTCTGATTTTGTTTATGTTAACAATCTCTTTAATTTTTTTTTTAATCTCGGTAAACAGGATATAATAGTTGACTTTTCAATAGAACATTTGTTATCCAGGCTTGACAGTCCCATTTACAAAACTAGGAAATTTGGTAAGGCGGTTTCCCATTTCCTTGTATGAATTTGAAAATTAGCTTTTTTAATCAGGTTTCATCTTAATCTTAAAACGAATAGTTACGGTACCTTAATTAATTGTGTTTTTTTTACTAAAGTACATTTTTATTACTTTTAATTAAAAGATGGAAATTAAATTGCTTTTGTTTATTATGGAGTATATCTTATTTTGAAATTTGTTATGTAATTTTTATAGTATAAAATGATGAGTTATAGAAACATAGATTAACCTTTTTAAATAAATTTAGAATTCATTTTACGGCAGCAAGAAGTTGAGGCTGTTATAACTTCACGTGTCAAGTTTCATAATTAAAACTGATTGCGGCATAAGAGCCTTACAACTTCATGTAACTGTTGAATGCACACCAATGACACACTTCTGTCTTAAAGTTATCAAAATTGCAAAAATAAGAAACGATGATGATTGTACACTGAAAATATAATTTTCTAGTAAGATGGGGGTGCTACCAATTGACCGTAAAGACACTTATACGAATGACAATTTGGGCGACATTTCAAATATTAATAATTATTAAGAAATAGGTAGCTGAAACCAACTTTCGACATGAAACTTATCCGTTTGACCATGATCGACATTTAAAAAATTAATAATTATTAATAAAAATAGGGCTGAAACCAAGTTATCGACATGCCACTTACCCGAATGACAATTTTTCCATATGGATGAGCGAACGAAGTAAGTGAAATCCCCCTATACATCTTATAAATCTCGTTTTCGGCTTACTACGTCGTTATTTCTCAACCATTTGGACAATCGATGTGTCATTTTAAAGGGTTAACACTGCAAAGTAACAGACAAATGTAAAAATAAAAATTACTGGTTTATTTATATAAATATTGACACTTAAACAATTTCTCCATGTTATTTAAATGGGAGAATATTTTAAAAGGAACTCGGCCTTAGTTTGCGAATCCCAGGCAACGTGTGGTCATGGACTTTGTATTAATTCGAGGATTAAACAATCCGGTACTCCCCAAAATTTTCAAATTTATCATTTTCTCCCTTTAATTTTGTTTAATAATATAAACTATGAAGTCCTCAAATGTCCCCATGCTATTCATATTGGAGAATTATTTACCAGGAACTCGGCCTTAGTTTGAGAAAACCAGGTAACGTGTGGTCATGCGATTTGTACAAAATTGAAGCTGAAACATTCTGGAACTCCTCAAAATTGTCAGATTTATTATTTTCGCCTTTTAAGTTTGTTAAATCATACAAAACGTAATTCCTACAAACTGATTTGAAGGGATTTATAGTCTGTTCTGTTTACAACAAAAATCTGATTACAATCCAACTCTGTGATATTCATTAGACGGCTGTTTAGCTCACTATAAGCTTTTATTTTCATGTATTATACAGTAAACAGTAACGTAACCATTAAATGTAACTTTTAAATACCCCCGTCGCAGCACACCTGCATGCTCAACGAATTTCCAATGTATAGATATGTGTCTTAATACCACATAAGACCATATACTGTACCATGTTTCATCAATATACTTAAATAAATAAGCGATTTGTAACATTTTACTTTTTTCTATAACATGGGGTCTGAGTATGCAGGTTTGCTGCTACAGGAACTATCGATCAAATAATAGTATTTTTGTGTAAAAATCAAAAGACCACAACAAGATGAAGCAGTATATCAAGTTTTGTTAAGGATACGTTCATAAATAAGCGAATATACAATGTATTTTATTTTTCATAAAAATAGCATTGGACTACGTACTGTATTTAGCACTTCCAATATCTCTCTAACTAATTGATGTAGAGTAATGATCAAAACACAAAATCGTTTGTTTTTTTAAGCTGAATTCAAGGGTGAAAACTAACATTTGATTCCTTAAAAGATTATATTTTAAAAACTAAATAAAAAACATTTTTGGGGTACAAACTCTCCTCCCTCCCCAAAACACCCATTGGATGAAGCGATCAGACTATAGTTTTCAAACTTAAAGTCATAAATGTCACGATTAAACACGATAAACCAAATTTCATCGAAATCGGACCATTATTACGAAAGCTATGGCACCCACGGACACATATATATTTATCTGAGTGACAGGGACATTTAATTATGGACTAACGGCCACACACCCAATATGTCATATATTTAATTTAAAAGTGTGTATTCAGGCCCGGTCTGGCTTCATTGGTAGCCCTTGGCTAGTTGCTGATTTGAGCCCTCGGAAATAAAACGAGGACTATGAGGTCCTCTCATGGCAAAATTGTTATATTTGCTGCATGCAGCTAACGTGGTTTTAAATAGTTATTAATTTTAATGAATGTGGTTTAAATTAATTGAAAACAATTTTGCCTATATGTCAGTAGCAAATTTAGATTTATTAATTATTGAATCTCTACTTGAAAGAACAACATTAATTATGTAAGGACTACTTAAGAGTTTTTATAACTAAAATAGAACGATAGTTCAATTAGAGGCCAACTACGAACATGACAATGAAAAACACAATGCAAAAAAACACTGCATTACAATTATAAGCAAAACTTTCATGTAACACCCTAGTGTACATTGATACTAAAATGGGGCCTAATATAATAGTCAAGTATAAAATAAATCATTATTATATAAAGTAGGCCAAATTAAATACTGTAGTTAACGATATAAATACAACAAAATTTCTTAGCACAGTATTAGTAACAAGACCGCCACATGGGGGGACGGGGGAGGCTACTGCTACTACTGTCCCCGGCCAGAGCCCGCAAATATGGTAAAATATTCGGGTAGTGCGAGTACTCAAAACTTTTGAGTTTTCGGCAGAGTATTCTTATCCTCGTTCTCGACTCTAAGTTTTGAAAAATACTCGAAAGTTCGAGCGAGTATTTCCCGCCGATTTCTGGACAATCGCTAACGATTGCGACCGGCCAAATCACATAGTAACGGCCGCAAAAGGCGATCGCATCACGTAAAATCAGCCGACAATGACGACCGGACCGCGTAATTTCGGCCGTAAATGACAACGAAAAATATTTAATGTCGGCCAAAATGACGAATCTATTATGTAATAAATGTCGAAAATGATGACCTTTCTACATAATATCTGCAAAATTGGTGACTGGGCCACTTAATATCTACCGTAACTAACGATTTCATCATCTAATATTGATTGTAAGCAATATCTGGACCTGGTAGTATTGGAAAAATGACAACCGAACAATGTTTTATCGGCCGAATACTAATCCAAACCATGTTTTATTTGTCAATACGTAAACCAGTTTGATTGTACTGGCCAAAAATTGTTATTGCTACTCAAGTAAATGAATTTTACTAGTTAAATAGACAATGGTATAGCGTGTATATTAGTTGGGTGTAGGAACATTGAATGCTGGTTTGATAAGTTAGGGGAGGGGGCCCCGCAGTCAGAATGTGGTCTTGGGCCCGACCTTGAGATGTGGCGGCCCTGGTTAGTATTTAACGTTTTCAACTATCCTATCAGTTTTTGGTAAGTTTGTCACCTACTCCTGGCCACTATTCTATATTCATAAAAATAAGGCTAGACATAAGGTCTTGGCCTAAACTAGACCTAAGACGATTCTTGATCATTTTTAGCAAGATTACGTCATTGTAAGACAGTAAAATAAAATAATCTTGATAATTACAAAACTTATTTTTTAACAACTTGTTTACTTTATTTATTATTTGCTTTTGGAGGCCCCCTTGAGCCCGAGACCCTTGGCGATTGCCGACCAGCCGTCCTAGCCAGACTGGACTAGTACAGTGTATTGTACTTAGAAGTTGTATGATTCGCTTACGTGTAGTAATGTGGGACCGATTTGCTGACAGAATTAAATATATAGAAGAAGAAAATATATTAATTGATTATATTTAGAGAATATATGTGGTTTCCTGAAAGCATTAAATAAAACCATTGAATAAATATTACACAGTGGTCATATTCAAAATGAATAAAATGGACGCTGATTTATAATAGTAACTGCAGTGACTGTAAAACAGAAAAGAGACAAATGAGCTAAGCAAATCTGCTCATTAGTAGGGGACATGGTGAAAAATTACTCCAAGTCATCTAAACAAACTGACGAACTTCCCCAAACAATGCTCGGCCCCCAGTTACTACTTCATGAGTATTACTTTGATAGTTTTTTGAAAGCATATTGCCGAAAAAAAACTCAAAAGCTAAGAAAATTAGTTTGAATTATTAATCTACGGCTAATAATTGTGGAGAAAATCAAAATTGTCACTCAACAGTAATCTACAATATGTAAATTGTCCGACGTTATTATCTTAGTACCTGGGTACAGGCTTTGCTCGGGAAAAGGACAGTCATTTTGTTTAGATGACTTAGAGTAATTTTTCACCATGTTCTCTACAAATGATCATATTTGCTTAGCTCATTTGCTTATTTTCTGTTTTAGGGTAGAGCCAGTTGTTATTATAGATCATTGTCCGTTTGATTCATTTTGAATATGACCACTGTGTAATCTTTATTCAATGGTTTGGTCACTGCTCTCAGGAAACCACATGTTCATCTTAACCTAAAATAGTACTACTTTGACAGTTCACTTATTGATTATAAACAGCTGTTATGACTCTTTTGTTTTGATTTTAAACTCCATAAGTTAATTTATCATATTTCATGTTGGTTTGTTTGTCCTATTTGATGTTTTTTGGGGATAAGACCTGTCTAGAACTTATTTCTATGCCAGAAGGGAAATGTTAGAGACGTTTTCTGAGATCATAGTTGCAAGCAAGCAAGCAAACCTTATACCGTACTCATATCTTAAATAATAATACGCTAAGCCGAGCGTTGTTAAGAAAACTCCTCCCTTTGCTTCTGAACCGATTTTGAAGATTAAGGTATCAAAATATTTGCTCTGAATTTGTAGTTGTGCATAAAAGTTTTTATTTTTCGATATTTCCATTTTAAAAGGCATGGGCCACCCTCAAAGTTAGTTTTTTGCCCATAAGATTAAAATGGAGAGTAATTGTATTTGAATTGCAGCTGTTATACATTAAGGCCAGGTTACTACCAATACAATATGTTACATGTAAGAAATGTATTTATCTATACAGGGTGTCCCGTAAGTAAGTACAAAAACTTTAGGAATGGGTTATATGGGTCAAAATAAAAATAAAATCAAGAATAATGTTTTTTCTAAAAACGCTTTGTTACCGATATATCCGCCATTTTGTATTTTTTTCAATAAAAATTTATATCTCAAAAACCATTAAATATTACTTTATAAAACTTGGTATAGTGTTTAAGGCAGAAATTAAATAATTGCAAAAAAAACTTTGTTAAAAAATATTTTTCCGTTTCAAAATGGCGGCCATTTTAATTTTTCAAACTAAAATTACAAAAAAACAGCTGATTTTATGGAAAAAATACATGAACACTTTTCTTTAGTATTTTGAATTTTCTATCAAACGACACCAAGTTCAGAAGGATCGGGCAACAAATAGCTGAGAAATAACGATTTTTAGTTGTACAGGCCAGGCGCACCCTGGCAACTTCTCCTCATTGTCTGCGACAATCAGCTAAAAATCAACTATAAATTGTTATTTCTCAGCTATTTGTTGCTCGATCCTTCTGAACTTGGTGTCGTTTGATAGAAAATTCAAAATACTAAAGAAAAGTGTTCTTGTATTTTTTCCATAAAGCTGTTTTTTAGTAATTTTAGTTTGAAAAATTAAAATGGCCGCCATTTTGAAACGGAAAAATATTTTTTAACAAAATTTTTTTTGCAATTATTTAATTTCTACCTTAAACACTATACCAAGTTTCATAAAGTAATATTTAATAGTTTTTGAGATATAAATTGTTATTGAAAAAATAGAAAATGGCGGATATATCGGTAACAAAGCGTTTTTAGAAAAAACATTATTCTTGATTTTCTTTTTATTTTGACCCATATAACCTATTCCCAAAGTTTTTGTACTTACTTACGGGACACCCTGTATAAATAAAAATAAGTTTAGTTTCTGAATCGCTTTGAACAATGAATGTTGAATGCAGCAAGGATATTTAAATTTGTTAAACTTTGTTTATCTACCTGTTTGTTTATGAACCAGATTTGTTCCGCGTTTCACAAAAAAAAAAGACTGTATGGAATGAAATAAAACATTTTGCCCATTTTCATGTGGAGCAGGAAATTTGTAGGCTGTTTCAAATCATTACGTACATCAATAGGGTTATGTTCATTGGCGAGTCACTGCTACAAAGTAGATATCATGGGTTTAGGTTACATAACCTTTCGCTGCAGAATGCACCACGAAATAGAGGAAACACATACTTTAAGTACTCCACAACTGTACTAAACATTATAAAATAACGGCACGACAATGAAACGTTGAGTAGGGATCACATAAGCCCTTGCAACATGATATTTAAAGTTCAGTTTGACTTGGTAGTCATTGTGAATGATGAATGACTCAATGATGAATTTGATAAGTATTTTAATCTCTACTACACAACCTACATAAGTTATTGAGCATATATTTGGAAGAAGATGGGTCCATCCTAAAAAGCAGTTATGGGCTTGCTCCCGTTATAATGAGGCTCGGCCCTAATGACCTTCCAAATTTCCATGAATCACATTCTTTCTAAACCAATTGAGCAAAGATTTGGTTGAAAGACAGCAGGCCTATGCTTTTCGTCCCTTATTAGTTCTTTGCTCCGTTGGCCTTTAACAATTTAATTTAAACAATACTGACGTTATTAGTTAACGGGACGGATAATGAGCATTGGAGCATACATTTGTTAAGAAGATAGTTAATCCATCAGGTTAAAACCTTTGCCTACTCCCGAAAATGCTTTAGGGCTCTCCAAATGTTGGAGCTATCGAATTTATGGGTAAAGAAATGCGTTTTAATCAGGCCTGATCCCCGGAAAAATATATTTGTGGGTAACAAATTATTCGAAAAAAACAACAATGAGATTAAGGTTAAGATTTGTAAATTATAACAAAAGAATCATAACAGCTGTTCAAAAACAACCAGTCAGTTGTAAAAATAACACTCACTTGGTAAAATATAAGCATGTGATTTTTGTGAGAATAGTGATTAGAACCAATAAAAATAAGTTTAATATATACAAGTTTAGGTTATTTATAAATTTCTAGAACCATTAAGAATGAAGATTGAATAAAAAACAGACATGAACAAAATAAAAAGAAACGTGTAAATAAGCCAAGCAATATTTTGTCTTGAAGAGGAACCGTAAAGATAAGTACTCTAGGTATTTTGAACAAATTGACTGGCTTTCCGAGCAAAGCTCGGTCCCCCAGGTGCTTTAACAAATGTAACTAACTTTTCAAACATAACATTTTACTGTGATCGGAGAGCGGAGCCGCGACGGGCTACTAGTTTATCTGATTATCTATGTGTGTTAAAGAGTTGTATGTTAGTACAAACTCCTGTGTCTAATTGAACCAATTTCCTGGGTATCATCTCACTAAGCTAAGCGAGTAATCATTGAAAGTTTTAAGAGAGAGAGAGAGAAAGAGAATAGCTGCAAATATTTTTAAATTCAACAAAAGAACCAAAAGCCTTACAAGGAGTAAAAATAAATTTGAAGTTGATACACTAATAGTCTTGAATTACCACGAATTTTAAGTTTATAACTATAAGAGATCAACTTGAATTTTCAACAAATACCTTACATATAACCTCCAGCAGAAACCGCTGTACCAATTTAAACTGTTTTTGTAAACAATGAAAGGTTTGGCATGTAATTATGTCTTATTACCCCTGTCCCTGCGTACTCAGCAAATTTCCAATGCATTTATGTCATGTGTTCTCACTACAACCACGGTAATAACTTCTTCCCTATAGAGAAATTCGCTAAAAGCATTTCTTTTGTATAAATACTTTGGAGCCATACACATATTACGTAACGCACTTAAGGGGGGAATGGGGATGGTGTAGCATTATGCAGCGTTATGTTGGGGAGGGGGTTGGATCAACGTTACGTAACTCGCACATTTTAACCCTAAGAGCTGGCACACTCCCGTATCTATTGATACTGCTAAACATTTTTCAAAATTAAAAAAATAATCAAACTGATTTATAAATCAAGGTTGCAGATAGTTATATAAAAATACTTCCGTCATACTATTTTAATATCAGTTAAACTAAAAATAAATACGTAACGAGTTTTGAGTAAGTTCTGTATTACTTTACACCTATGTTTTGGGTTGTTTTAGAGTGTAAAATCATTACTTTATACAGTATTATACGCTATACTGTATCAAGTAATGCGTCCCCAGTACTTCACATTTCTTTCTACGAATAAGTTTAGCTCTACAAAACAATCATTTGGTGTTTTAATTGTTGTTATACGTCCAACGTTGCAGAGAAATTCAAAGTGCTAAACACAGAACGTTGTCCAATGTTATCCTTATGGAGAATAAATCAAATTTTATATCTCGCTTATTTATGAATGTATATTGATCAAACTTGGTTATGTGGCTTCAAATAGTTGTAGTATATTGATTTTTTCACACAAAAATGGTTTTTGTTGATTATTCCCGAAGCAGCAAACCTGCATACTCAGCCATGATGTTATTCTTATGGAGAATAAATAAAATGCTATAGATCACTTATTAATGAAGGTATTTTTGTGAACCTTGGTAAGTGGCTCTAGGTAGTAGTGAGACCCATGTATATGCATTGGAAATTTGCTGAGTACTCAGTTTGCTGCGACAGGGGTATTTTAAGTTGTTTTGTCTTTGAATTACCTGACTCAAAATATGACCTATTATTGAATAAATGCACTTTTATATTTGGCGCAATAAAAAAAGTCATAAAATCACAAAACTAAAACTAAAAAAATAAGTTACTCTTAGCGAATTTCCCCTATAGGAAAGAAGCTCTTCTGGTAGTCGGCACGGTAAGACCTAGGCCCGGGACCATGAAAACTTTTCGTTCTGAGGTCCCCAGATTCCAAAAACACCATTCGTTAAAAACTGTAGATATATAAATTTATATGTGTCCGTGGGTGCGATAACTTTCGTAATAATGGTCCGACTTTGTTGAAATTTGGTGTAATCGTGACATTTATGACTTTAAGTTTGAAAACTAGTCTGATCGCTTCATCCAAAGGGGCTTTTTTTTGGGGGGGGGGATTTACCCCATAAATGTTTTTTTTATTTTTTTAAATATAATCTTTTAAGAAATCTAATTTTAGTTTTCACCCTTCAATTCAGCTTAAAAAAATAAACAATTTTGTGTTTTGATCGTTACTCTACATTACTCTAGTTACAGGAATATTGAAAGTGCTATCTATACACAGTACGTTTTCCAATTGTATTTTTATGAACAATAAGAAACATTGTATATTCGTTTATTTATGAACGTATCCTTACAAAACGTATCCTTGATATATTGCTTCATCTCGTTGTGGTCTTTTGATATTTACATAAAAAACTATTATTTGGCAGATAGTTCCAGTATCAAGAAACCTGCATACTCAGACCCCATGTTATACTTATAGAGAATAAGTAACATGTTATAAATCGCTTGTCTATTAATGTATATTGATGATACTTGGTACGGTATTTGGTTTTATGTGGTTTTAAGACACATATCTATACATTGGCAATTCGCTGAGTATGCAGGTTTGCTGCGATGGGGGTATTTAAAAGTTACATTTAAGGGTTACGTTAATCTATATCTATAAATATGAAAAACCGATGATCCCCCAGACCAAATCTCTACACCTACAACCACAAAATTCCACACGTATAGTCTTTCCACAACGTAGGTAACCACTAAGAAAGGATTTTGAGAAATTCCCATAGAGCTCCACCCCACGGGGCTTCAAAGTTCAAACTCCAAGTTATTCTTATGGACAATTTATATATACGAAAAACCGATCATCCCCCAGGCCAAACCTCTACCCCTACAACTATGAAATTTGGCACGTGTACTCTTTACATAATAGTACCTGGGGGCCGAGCTTTGCTCGGGGAAGGCCAGTCAGTTTGTTTAGATGACCGGGAGTAATATTTCACCACTTCCCCCAACTGATTATCATATTATTATAGCTCATTTGCCTCTTTCCTGCAATTTTAAGGACTCCAGTTGTTATTTATAGCTCAATGTCCCTTTGCTTTAATTTGGATATGACCACTCTATATATGCAATCTTCACTTAAAAGTTTTAGTCACTGCTCACGAGTATTACTTTGACAGTTCCCTGGTTGATTATGAACAGCGATACAATTCTTTTGTTTTGATTTTTAACTCCATAAGCCCAATGTTAATTTTTTTTAACTTTTCAATTTCGTTTTTTAACATTATTTGATTTTTCCTGGGGATGAAACCTGCCTAGGACATATTTTTGTACAAGAGCTTAGTTATTTCCAAAATTTGAAGGAAATCCTCGGAGTTGTTTTCGAGGTTTCGAGGAATTGTGCAATCAAGCAAACATTGCTCATATAAGAGTATAGGAGATAGGTAAACACTAAGAAAGGATTTTAAGAAATTCCAAAAGGGCTCCGCCCCACAGGGAGTCAAGTTCCAATCCTGTGTTATTCTTATGGACATTTACTTTAGTTTGAGCTGATGAGAATTCAAACAGCTGAACATGTTTCGTAGTAGTTCCACGAGTTAACCACAGAAGGCAGCACACACAACCGTTATATTCCCGGGTGAAACCGGGTACGATATCAGCTACTGTTTACTATATAATACATGAAAATAAATAAAAGCTTGATGAGCTAAATGGCTGTCTAATGAAAATCACAGGGTTGGATTATAATCAGATGTTTGTTGTAAACATAACAGACTATAAATCCCTTCAAAACAGTTTGTAGGAATTTGCATTTTGTATGATTTAACAATCTTAAAAGGCGAAAATAATAAATCTGACAATTTTGAGGAGTTCCGGAATGTTTCAGCTTCAATCTTGTACAAATTGCATGGCCACACGTTACCTGGTTTTCTCAAACTAAGGCCGAGTTCCTGGTAAATAATACTCCCATATGAATAGCATGGGGACATTTGAGGACTTCATAGTTTATATTATTAAACAAAATTAAAGGGAGAAAATGATAAATTTGAAAATTTTGGGGAGTACCGGATTGTTTAATCCTCGAATTAATACAAAGTCCATGACCACACGTTGCCTGGGATTCGCAAACTAAGGCCGAGTTCCTTTTAAAATATTCTCCCATTTAAATAACATGGAGAAATTGTTTTAGTGTCAATATTTATATAAATAAACTAGTAATTTTTATTTTTAAATTTGTCTGTTACTCTGCAGTGTAAAACCTTTAAAATGACACATCGATTGTCCAAATCGGTTGAGAAATAACAACGTAGTAGGCCGAAAATGAGATTTATAAGATGTATAGGGGGATTTCACTTACTTCATTCCTCATCCATGAGGACAAATTGTCGTTCGGGCAAGTGGCATGTCGATAACTTGGTTTCAGCCCTCTTTTTATTAATAATTATTAATTTTTTTTAAATGTCGATCGTATGGTCAAACGGACAAGTTTCATGTCGATAAGTTGGTTTCTGCTACCTATATCTTAATAACTATTAATATTTGAAATGTCGTCCAAATTGACATCTGCACAAGTGTCTTTACGATCAATTGGTGGGCCCCCAGTAAAATGTGACCCATTAAATCAAATGATTTAAATTTGATGTATGTTAAACTTTTTATTTAGCGTGCATATTATTTAGAATTGGAATAAATATATTATCCATGGAAATGCAGGTTTTAGAAAATACATGATAAAAATGGTGGATGTTCTTAGGTAACAGTAAGATAGTTATTATTGTGAAAAATGTATAGTTTTAACTTTAAATTGTACATTTTAAAGACCAGAAAAACCTCTACTGTATGTCTATAAATTGGCTTCGTGTAATTCATGAAAGATTTACTTTTCACTCTTGATTTCATGAGAGATAGTAAAATTAAAATAGACATTTTAGGAGGAAATTTGTATGAATGTATTAATGTACCAATTCTTGACACTATTTTTGTAATTTTAACTATTGAAAACCAAGATAAAACTGATTCTGATTAGGAGGCACACAAATTGTACATTTATTTATGTACAGCTGACTTTTAACCCTGGAAGATTAACTTAACAAGTTTGACAAATGTTAATTCGTGAACCAATAGGCTATAAAAGTTGTTATCTATTTCAAAACATTTGATATTTTACTAAAGATTTTGTTCAACACAAATCTGTTGACGACACTGTTTTAGCGAATTTCCCCTATAGGGAAGAAGCTATTACCGTAGTCGGCATGTAAAGACCTAGGCCCGGGACCATGATAACTTTTCGTTTTGAGGTCCCCAGACCCCAAAAACACCATTCGTTCGAAACTATATATATATATATATATATATATGTGCGTGCGTGTGTGTGTGTGTGTGTGTGTGTGTGTGTGTGTGTGTGTGTGTGTGTGTGTGTGTGTGTGTGTGTGTGTGTGTGTGTGTGTCCGCGAGCACGATAACTCTCGTAAAAATGATCTGATTTTGATGAAACTTGGTATAAACGTGTAACGCAACATTTATGTCTTTAAGTTCGAAAACCAGTCAGATCGCTCTATCTCAAGGGGTATTTTGGGGGTGTTTTGTACCCCAAAAATGGGTTTTTTGAATTTTTACATATAATTTTTGAAATAGTCAAATTTTAGATTTTACCATTGGATTCAGCTTAAAAAACACACAATTTGGTATTTTGATCATTCCTCTACGTCAATTGGTTACCGAGATATTGAAAGTGCTAAGCACAGTACGTTGTCTAATGTTATTCTTATGGAGGAAAAGACAAATTTTATATCTTGCTTATTTATGAAAGTATACCGACGAAACTTGGTATACGGCTTCATCTCGTTGTGGTCTATTGAAATTTGCTTAAAAAACAATTTTTTGCCAAAGACTCCCGTAGCAGCCAACCTGCGTACTCAGCCCCCATGTTATTCTTCTGGAGAATAATTAAATGCTCTGTCTCCCTTATTAATAAACATAAATTATTAAAAACCGGTATACGACTTCACCTAGTTGAGTTATATTGATATTAGCGTAACAACCCATTTTTTGTGTTCCTTGTTGCAGCAAACCTGCGTACAAAAAGCTTCACCCTTTGAATGTGGGTTCAACCCAATAACTTACACACGTGTGCCTTTTTCCATTCACTTTTTCTTAATTGCAGTTATTTTCCTAATTTTTGATATCGAAATTGTTATTATTGGCTTTATGTAGTATTAAGACATTTATATCTCCATTAGAAATTCGCTGAGTATGCAGGTTTGCTGCAACGAGGGTATATTTATTTTTTTATATTTTTATTATTATTATTCTAGTACAAATATGTCTTATAGGCTCTCCTTTAATCAAAGATTGGTACTGCCTTCTTTCTGTCTTCTGTGATGACAGTAGCCGCAGTTATCAGGGAGTGGCGGTGAGGGTGTATAATCCGTCAGTTGATCACCACAGGGTGTGCCAGAATTGATGGTGATGTGGACAAGTCTCACATTCCCCAGCCTTCAGAAGCCCCTCACTATTCCGACCCTTCTTCTGATGGAGGATTTATACCTTCTGACTGGATTTAGGAAGAACCGACCATGTAGGATTTAATAGAATTATGTAAGGGTGACTGGATGTTCATTACACTGTTCTGGTTGTTGAGGTGATATACACAAAGTCAATCGAGTTAAGCTGTATGTGATATTTTACCAGAAAAAATTAATCAGGTTGATGGAAATGACGTGACATTTGGCATAACACCAAACATTCACATTACTTGTCCAAACAGCGAAGTAAATGAAACTTTACCAAAATTTAGTGGGAAGGAAAGAAACTCGATAGAATTTTTACAAAAAATGAAGCGATATAAAGAGAAGATTGAGAAAAGAAGAGGCATCACGGAAAGTAATTACGAAGATCTACTAGAATGCATGTTTATCGATAACACAGCAAGATGGTGGCAAGTTGTCCGAAAAGATATTCACAACTTGGAAGAATTCAAAAAAAAGATTCCTAGACAAGTACTGGAATTCTGAAATCCAAAGGGGAATAAGAAGACGGATGGAATTGGAGACATATCGACCGCAAGTAAAGCTTAGTCGAACCGAATATTTTATCGACAAAGTTCTCACACTTCAAAATTTAACACCCAAAATGGACAAAGAAGAGATAGTATAATTATTTGTGAACACTTCAGCGATCGTATTAAAGACGCAAAGTGAGTAGGTACAAAACATCAAGTCAATAATGGGTTTTGAACAATTGTTAAATTGGGAGATGAAAGAAACAGAAGACTCAAAAACCAACACATGGAAAACGGATGTAAACAAGAAGACCATAGGAGACAATCAAGGCATGAATAAAGATACAACCACAAGAATAGGGGAAATTTAAAGACTCAAAACCGATGGGATCGACAGAACTCCAATACTTAACAACCGACTAATCACAGACCAAATAACCATACTAACAGACATTACTTTAATTGACACTATACTAAACATGACTACCAAACTAGGGACCATTACAATCACGAAAGTAACCAATATTCAAATAGGACATCATATCCTAGTAAAAGAGCAAATCAAAACATGTCAGGCTATTAACATTTCTAATAACAATCGTGAAGAAAATTTCACCTTATCGGCACAAGGTGACAAAACTTTGCAGGAAAACCAATAAGCGCTGAAGTATTACAGGAAGTATTACAAGAGGAGGGGAATGCTAATGTGGTAAAGTTCATGAACACAAATAATTCTTTGGCGCAAATAATAGACCATAATATCGGATACCCTCATAAAATACGAGGGTCACCCAGAAAATAAAGAACGTTTGCTTACTGCACCTAGCGCAGCTCCCCCATCACCGCCATTGCATGTGTGGCAGTCCACTCACCTCCCCACCAAAGTATGAGCCGAGTCTTGTTGCTATGCGGTCACCTGTCTTATTTCTACAGCTATTCAAAATGGAGGCTGCAATCGAAAATCCCGCCAAATATGAAATACGCAGTATTATTCAGTTTATGAATTTAAAAATGTTCGGGAATATATAATTTTTTTAGAAAAACACCAAAGAAAGTTTATCGTGAAAGTGCAAACAAGTCTTCAAGTCGAATATTCAGGGGAAACAATGATGCAACCGGTTTAATGAAAGAAAATCCATCGTGAACGACGAGGATCGGCGTGGCAGGTCATTGCTCGTTAAAGATGATTTGAAAGAAAGACTTGAGGAAAATTTGAGGAAAACAGCTGCTAAAATCTTAGCACATTACATCAATTTAAGATCTTGTTTTTTTGCTCTTTCACCATAAAAATTCTTTGGTGTTTTCAAAAAATGTCTAGGTCTGGGCATTTTTTAACTCAGAAACAGAATAACACTGCGTATCTCATATTTGGCGGGATTTTCGTTTACCGCCGCTAATTTAAATCGCTGTAGAAATAAAACGTGTGACCGCACAGCAATGAGACTCGGCTCATACTTTGGTGGGGAGGTGAGTGGACTGGCACACATGCAATGGCGGTGATGGGGGAGCTGCGCTAGGTGCAGTAAGAAAACGTTCTTTACTTTTTGGATGGCCCTCGTATATAATGAAATGAATAACTTAATAATACCTAAAATAGTAACTAATATTTTATGTAATAAGGACTGGTTACTAGAAGATGAAGTTAACAAATAAAAATGTATTCAACAGTTAAAATGCCCGGAAATTAAACTTAAGCTAAATAACATCGAGGTAACAGCATTAATCGATACAGGATCAGCAGTAAATGTTTAAAACTAAGACTGGTTTTATGAAAAAAAAACCTACTACAACCGTTTGAATCATTCCCATTGACGAACCATAGTATCATAACTGCCACAGGACAAAAATCCAAGAGGATTAAACAAATGATTTTCATTAAAAGTAAAATATTAAACGAGTTCGCACGCAGCACGCTGACGTGAGGGAAGTTAATTTCCACATAAAAACTTTTTAAAACTCAAAATCAGTGTAAAAACATACATTTATTCCAATTTTTATTTAAATCTGAAAACAGTGATTTTATGGCTGTTCTGATGATTCTGGTTTCATTTACCTGCAAAGCTAGGAATACAGTTTTGCGCATTATAATGTTAGGAGAAGGTCCAGACAGGCTTGAAAGTAGACGTGAGGTTGCTAGGGATGATTAAAGTACTCTAACAAAGGAATAACAGGCTTTTCTAGTGTTAAAACCCCCGTAAGACAACGTACTGTGTTTACTCAAAACATATTTTCTTTAATAACTCGGTAAATATTTATATTAGAATGATGAGAGAGGGCTTAAAACTTTTGCCTCTCTAATTCCCATCTTTTTAAATGCATTAATTTTACATACTGGGCTTTTCTGACCCTTTTTGAGCCCAAAAACTCGAAATTTGAAAGATAAATCCCCAAAAAAGGGGTTTAGAAATTTCCGATTGTTTTGCCCAACGAACTTGTCCAACTGATTACAGAAAAGAACGTCCCTATCAAATTTGAAGTAAATCGGACAAAAAATGTGACCGCTAGAGTGCAAACACATTATATATATATACAATTTTGAACCACCCCTCAAAACGTGTTCAAGGGGTCACGTTAGGAACTTCTATGGTGGTCCCGGGCTTAAGTTTCTGTGTGTGGGTCATGCTAATAGTTCACTTTCCAAAGGAAATTCACTAATAATAGTACGGATCTACAATTTTTAATCATCCCATCACTAGTACATGATGCAATTATTGGAATTGAAGGAATTATGACGTTAGGGCCTGTAATAAACTTCAAAGATAAATAAATATATTAATATAAATGACAAAATAGTCTAAATAAATAATATGTTAATTAATGATGATGATAAAACCAATGATAATAATGGGCTAAGCCATAATAAATATTTGAAGTTTGAGATGCAAGATACTGATGGAACTGATTGCAAGTTAATAGAAAGTCACGACGATAATGAACATATGATTTCCTACGACGATGAAAAACTTAAGCGACAGTGGCAAATATGCTCTACAACCAATTGCAAAACAAACGAAGGAAACATCAGAGAACAAATTGAAGGAACAGCTGATTTAAATGAAGAAGAAAATGAGAATTTACGATTATTTATAAATAAATATCAAGCGGTATTTTCTGATAATCCCGGTCTTTGTAATAAGTTTGAGACCAAATAAAATTGAAAAATAATGATCCATATAAAATACAGTACTATCCTGTACCCACTCATTATCAAGATGCGCTTAAGCGTGAAAATAAACAAAATGTTTGCAGACGGCATAATAGAAAGAAGTTTTAGTGTATTCATAAATGCAATATTCATAATATTGAGGGAAATAAAGAATTAGGACTTTATCATATAGCTATACTTAACAAATAAAAAAACAAACAAAAAACTAGAAGACGACTTAAATTAACAAAAAATACATTATCAATTGTTCATTTTTTAAATAATAATTACCATGTTATATGATATTTGTTGATGCATAAGATGCTATGAATTTTAATATGTTACTTTTTTTTATTGTAATGCAAGAATGTGTTCATGTAAAGCAAGATATATCAAGATAAAGATTAATTTATACATCAAGATTTAAATTTGTGAGTCTATACTTAGGTAGTAATAAGATAGGGACATCATATATCAGCATAAAAATATATTTGAATAGTTATAAAATTATAATTTTAAAACTATTCAAATAGGGGGCTAAGTGTAATAACCCCTATGCTAGGCTGTGATAACCTCTGCTATGTTTATAAACAAAGCAATTGACATAAGCAATGAAAGGTAAATAACTAACATATGATCAGCTGGGATTAAATATCTTATTAACTTGTAACCAATATAATATTGGTACAACATGCAAATCAATTCACCTATGATTATATCTGCTTATGTACCATTCCAGTTCTTATTATTTCTAAACCCATTTGTTTATATTAAATAATTTCATCATTATAAATATTGTAATATGTGTTATTTTAGATAATTTTTAAGTTGTAATAGTTCTTTGAGATTGACAATTATTTATATTTTTAAAACTCTCTCTTTGGCAATCATTTATAACGTGATTAATAATGTGTAGACCCAATTATAGTGTAAACTCCATTGACTATGCACAAGTTATGGTTACTATACCAGTGACTTGAACAATTCCACAGGTGTATAATAATTTTTTTTAAGTGTGTATGAGTTAGAAAATTTCAAACCATCAAGATGTTTATGAGTGTTAAAAAATAATTAATGAATAAATAAAAATAAAATGTAAAAACTTGAAGCTTACTACACTGAAAAAAGGATATTATTATTGTATTAACTAATAAAGTGGGTAAGGACATTTTTTTTTAAACTAAATTTCATATCAATAGCTGAAAGATGATTCTAGGTATGCAGAGACCTAAAAGGATGAAAATTAGACTTTTTATTTAAGTATTGGTGCTTCTTCTAAGGAACTTTTTTCAGGCTACACATTACGAATACCGTATCAAATTTATTTGTATAATTTGTATTATTATAGAAATTAATATTAGCAAAAATTAAACAACTTAAACGTTCGGCGGCAAAGAACTACCCCTGATGATATCTCATGTAACCCTGAGTAAAACATAGTCGTAGCATTCTATTGTATTTCTATAAATCTGAATTTGAAATGTATAATATACAATTTTTAAATGTCAAACTTGTGATCTATCATTTCATAATGTAGGTAAATAAATAACAATCAATAAGAACGATATTCGATCACTTATAAGATAAAGGAAATTAAAAATGTAACCAACTGTAATCTGTTGAAATACAAAATAAAAATATTAAATGAAAACGTTAATCCAGCCAAAATAATACAGTACATTTTTTGAAGTAAAAATAGAAATAAATAAAGTAATTAAAGTACAGAAATATCTTGTTAGTTTTTTTAACTAAAATTTAAAATAATTGAACATTCCCCGTGCCCCTCTCTTACTTATCTTACTTCTCAGGTATCCATAAATAACTCACCTGTCATTGACTCCTTTCATATAAGGTAACACCCCGTTAGCAGCAAACCTGCATACTCAGCGAATTTCCAATACATATATTCAATTCAATTCAAACTTTCATTATTCGTTATATACATAAATATTCATGAATGGTGTCATAACAAAACGAATCTTACTACTATTAAATCTTATATATGTATCTTAATACCACATAAAGCCACATACCAAGTTTCAACAATGGACATTCATAAATAAATTTATCATTATTCTTATAGCTTTTTTGAAGCTTTAAAATGTTGTCCAAATTACTTTTTTTGGTTGATCCATATTTCATAATAAAAGTGTGACTAAATCAACGAGAAATAAATGTTTTTCCATGCTGCATTTTTTAGCCATTTTCCTCAAAGCAAACAGACCAGTTGTCATTTTGCCCAGCACCGATTCTATATGCAAGTCCCAACTTAAATGTTGGTCAGTCGTTAAACCAAGAAATTTTGAATATTGTGCATAGTTAAGTTTATGATTACTAATGTAAATATTTGATTCAACATTGGAACTTGATTGTTTTGTTTTAAATGAAATTAAACTGGTTTTATCTGGATTAAGCAACAAATTTCTACTATTGAAGAAAACATTTAAACTATTTAAAGTGTTATTTGATGATTTCGATAAATTCTTTACTAGCTCCGGAGACCATCAAATTCGTATCATTAGTATGTAAGCAAATCTTGTTAAATTCATCATCAGTTACATTTGGTAAGCCTGTTAGGTAGCTGATGAAAAGCAGTGGTCCCAGAATTGAGCCTTGGGGTACTCCATAGCGAATTATTTCTAATTGGGACGTAAATTGTTCTAAACAGTTCCCTTTCTGTTATGATATTTGTACATACTGCTGACGACTGCTCAAATAAGACTGAAACCACGTAAGTCCTATATTTCGGATACCAAAACTATGTAAAATATCTAAAAGTGTACAATGATTAACACTATCAAATGCACGTGTTAAGTCCATAAAAATGCCTATTGGATTTCTTCCTCTATCAACTTCATCAATTATATTTTGAATAAAGTCAATCATTGCTGTAATTGATGATTTGCCTTGCCTAAACCCATGTTGCTGGTGGCCATCCAATATATTATTTAGTTCTAAATAGTTAGTTAGCTGTTCAAAAACCACTCATTCATAAATTTTAGAGGTTGAAGTTAGAGTGACACTGGTCTGTAGCTCTCGGGCTGAGTTACATTACCTTTTATATAAATTGGTACTATTTTAGCTATTTTGCTATTCTTAATTGTGCTATATCTTTGCCATCGCAGTCCGTATTTTCACCACTTAAGACACAGCACCTATTAGAGCACATAATTTTTTCAGTTTGTACCTGTCTTGAGGCTCTAGGCTCTTTCCCCACCGACTTCCAGTTTTCTTTAGGTAAAGGGCAGTTATTCTTCACTTCTGCTATGAAAGACTTATTATGTTTGTTTTTTGATAATAATGATTTCATATGTTCCGTGGCCAAAGTTCCCAAAGTTCTGTTTAGTAAGAGATAGGCAATTTGTGATCTTTTTGTGATTAGTTCCACTACACTGAACTCTCTCGGTAGTCTTAGGTCTTGTACCAGGGGACCCTGGATTTCCATTATATAGTACATGTCCAATAATAAGTTCAGTTACTGCAATCATGTATATACCACAATCAAAACTTTTTTGTTGTTGTGGAGTGTGATGTACTGCTACAATATCAGCTTTTACCTCTGTAGTCTTTTTCAAAAAATTAAAAAACTTATTTGCTTAAACTTATTAAAACTTAATTATTCAATCAATCTCTTAGAGAAGGCCATTTGCCGGTTCAAATGAAATATGCAGAAATTGTACCAGTTTTTAAGAAAGGGGAAAAGAACATGGTCAATAATTACTGTCCAGTTTCCAAGTTATCCAAAGTTATTCAAAGTTTTTGAAAGAATTTTGTCTTTTTTTGAAGAGAATTAAATTTTGTCCAAAAGTCAGTATGGATTTAGAGCTGGAATACTTCTTTTGCAATGGCTGATCTGGTTGAGCAGATTTTACTGTCCTTGGATGGATCACAGAGGACGTGTGGCGTGTTTTGTGATTTATCCAAGGCTTTTGATTATGTCGCGCATGAGATTCTGCTCGGAAAGCTCCAAGCCTATAACTTGTCCTTTACTGCTCTGTTATGGGTGTCCTCATATTTAAAGAATCGTAAACAAAGAGTTATTGTTACAAAGGACTCCATAAAATTTAAATCTGAATGGCAGGATTTTTCAGCTGATGTTCCTCAAGGATCAATTCTAGGTCCTGTTTTGTTTTTGATTTATATTAATGACCTTGATAAGAATATAGGTGCTGATCTCTCATTTTATATGCTTATGACACTACTGCAGTTCTGAAAGATAATATCATGAAGGAACTTGAAAGTTTAACAAAACAAACTATAAATAACTTGGAAAATTGGTTTCAGGTTACCGGGTTGAAACTAAATTATAGTAAAACTAATTTGCTTAAATTTCAAACCAGTAGAAGTACTGACCCGTCAAAATTTAATATTTCCATAGATAATCACAAGGTTGATTCAAGCTTCTCAGCAACATTCTTAGGGGTTGAATTTTACCAGAATTTGAATTGGAAAACTTATCTACATGTAGTTTCCAAAGACTCATGTAGTATCTGAGAAAAGACTCAGCTCAGCTTGCTTTCAGATGTTAATACTTAGGGATCCCACTGATTTAGAAACTCGACTAATGGTTTATTACGCATATTTTTATTCGGATTTGTAGTATGGGGTAGAGTAGACGTAATTGATGCAAGCTGCGACCTAAAGTCGAAGGGCGATGTCGAAGGGTGAGTCACGTGATCACCACGTGACCTGGATTAAATTCGCAAATGTTACTTAAGCGATGTTTTTACGCTCTAAAACGATCTCAAACCTAACTTAAGCCATATTTTACTTTATAAACGAGCGTTTTCATTACTGATTTAACAATAAATGCAAAAAACAATATTTTAATTAACAAAATTTGTTTAAAAATACAATTGGTGTGGTAAGATTCAATAAACAACAGCTGATCACAAGGTCTATCCATCTGTGAGCTGTTATCTTCGCGTCAAGCTCCGCCTCTGTGAAAGATCATTTGTTTATCTCTTGATTTTAATTGGTTTATAAAGACGCCATTTCCTTTTAGCGTTTGTTATCTTACACCAAAACTCCGCCTATTAGAAAGATAACTGGTTTATCCCGCGATTATTATTGGGTTCTAAGATCAACTGACTCCTCCCTTCACCCATGATGTTAATGAAGATTTATTCCCGTCAAGTGCTACTATCTGGTATATTTTATTGTAACTGTTTGCAACCAAACAAGGTACTGTGTCGATAATTTACATTTTTCTAGGAATTAATAAATAAAATTAATGAGTTTTAATATTTTTTGTTATTAAATATATATATATAGTATAGATAATTTATAACTGAGATATCATAAATTCATTTGTTTAGCATAATAACTTTAAAAAATATAATGAAATAAACAATTTGGTTTCCACAGTTTTGCAAAACTCTTTGATAGGTATATAATCAATCTCATTAGCTACAACTTTCATATAGGTACGAAACCCACCCCATTATGCTTTCAGCTACCCAATTTTGGCTACCTGGAAAAGATAGGGAAAAAGAGCAAATTCCAAGTCAAACCTCATTATTAGCCAAGATTATGTGTTTTCGCATATAAAAATCAAATTATATCCTGTAAAATCCAAGTGAAACCTTATAATCTGTAAAATTCTTTTGTAACCTCAAATTCAACTTCAGTTATATGCTTATGTATGGGAAAAATGACTTATTTCGTAAAAAAATAATCTTCAAGTGTGCAGTTTTAACTTGCATTACGTAATATCTGTTAGCTTAGTTTCAAATTATCCATGACAAGAGAGCTATTTGGTGTGTTTTAAAATGTTTACTTCCAAGAAGAGTACAGTTTTAAGATTTATATTGACTATTTTGTTAAGAACTGCACGATATGAGTGATATTTTTAGATGTTGTCAGTTGACTTACACATTTTGTTCTCCGGAACCCATGTTTGCCCTTCAACACCTTTTCCGTTGAGGTCCGCCAAAACGGTGGTTATGAATTTCTATGAAAAATATAAAACAGCGCAAAAACACATCTAAAAATGGGGTGAGCGAAATCCGCACCCTTTTTGATCACCATCCTTTACTCATTAGATTGGATCACTCAGTAGGCCTACAACGATCGCGGTTACCAAGCGTCTGAAGATTGTGACGTGTGTCGACGATGGTCGGTATACCGTGATGCTCGGTAACCGCAATCGTTGTACGGTGCGATCCGACTTGGCGACGTGCGTTGATGAGGGTTATTATACATTTGTAGGTGGGAGACCTTAAGCACCCTACGAAAGACCAAGTTAAACAAGTTATTCAAGCGTCACACTTTGATGATGAAGACTCAAGTAAAGGTTCTCTCCCCTCTATCTTCATGATAGGAAATAGAGTGGGACCAGGATTGGGGCCCGATAAAATCTGACATATACCTCATGTAACAATCATCAACATGTGCTTTTAAAGCCCATCAATCATATTAAACAATAGGTGGAGCTTGGTGTGAGATAACAACAGCAGATGGATGGACTTTGTGAGTTAACCAATTAGATTGTTGAAGGTAGTCCCAGATTAGGACGTTGCAAGGTAGTCCTGGATTAGGACGTTGTAAGGTGGTCCTGAATTAGGACGGGGGAATGAATCGTTACTACCCTTCTATCATCAATCTCTTCAAATGTAGTCCTAGGAGTGAATCACGCCCTCCTTTGAATTATCACTTAAAAATATGTATTATTAACATCAAAAATATAAATGTTTAACAAATGTGCAGTTTTAACTTGCATTATGTAAAATCTGTTAGCTAAGTTTCATACCCATGACAAGAGTGCTATTTGGTATGTTTAAAAAAATTTACATCCAAGAAGAGTACAGTTTTAAGATTTATATTGGCCAAACGTGACGCTCGGTAACCGCAATCGTTGTACGGTGCGATCCGACCTGACGACGTGCGTGACGTGCGTCGACGATAGACGGTATACCGTGGCTTGCGTCAGTTTCGTACGGCCGCACTTTATAACGAATCATTTGACGCACGTCCAGACACTCATTAATATTATTGATTAAACTTGTAATTCCCAATTATATTTATTAAAAGTGAAGTATAAGTTCATTAAAAATATACAAATAAAAAATTTCAAAATCTATACGTAGACATGGTAAAAATAAGTTCTAGTGATAGCGATATTGTCAATACTTAAGTTAAAAAACACAAAAGGCGGATAAAATGTGACCCGATGAAATGACATCCGAAGCAGGTGAGTTTGTTAAGAAAAAACCAGTTGTATTACCGGTACCGGTAAGACATAAAAATCAATTGATACTTTTACCACAACCCGATAGGACACCTGTAACAGTTGAGGAGGCGAAGAGAGCGGAAAAATTGAATGAGAAATGGTATAAGGATAGTGAGAGAATTCAAAGGGAACAAGCTGAGAAGGAAGCAGAGTATCGTAGAAAACACCCAGTTGTATTACCGGTAAAATTTTAAAATCAAATGATACTTTTACCAAAACACGATAACACACCTATATCAGTTGAGGAGGCAAAGAGAGTGGATAAATTGCAGGACAAATTTCTTAGGGAACCTGAAGAATATCGCACTCAAGAATTTAATGAGAAACGAGAGATCGAAAGGCAACACGAACCAGTTGTTAATGCGTTGGAAAAACTGATAAATGAATTGAAAAAGAAAAACGAAGAGATAAAAGAACTGGAAGTAAACAGAACAGACCCATTTTATTTAGACCGCGTGCGATGAGTACACCCAGTCGTAAAGTATTTGAAAAAAGTACAATGATACCAGGAAATGATGCGAATTTGCCAGAAGAAGACGTTTTTGAAAAAGATACAATGATTCTGGAACAGAATTTACCACAACAAAAGGGTATATTTGAAGAGGAAACGATAGTAGAGGCCGCTAGCATGCCGTTACCCGACAAGGATGACGATATGCGTTTTGATAAATCGATTCAAGCTATCGTTGAAAGAAGCGGTACCTAGGTGGGCTCCTTGGCGAGACAATATTTATCTAGAGCTAACGATGGAACAGTTTGTCTTAACTATGATATCGGAGAGCAAAAACTAAAAGAAAGAAATTCCGGTGTCACTATTACAAATGAAGATATAATTATCGACAATACAAACCAAAGATATACCTGTACTCCAGGCCTATGGAGACTTTTAACACCATCGGGAGATGTCGGGAGTGAACAATATACGAAAAGTGATAGAGGTGCTTATAAAACGATTTTAATCGACTCGGGTGCGATATTTCAAAGCAACGATCCGTCGTCCGGACGTCCCAAATCCAGTCAAGGGTTTAAGTGGAAAAAAGTTATTAAACCTATATGGGAGGAGCTTCGATTGGAGAATTTACATGGAAAACCAACAGGAAACGGCTTAAAAAATAGCAGAAAACTAGAAATTGTGAGAGCTATGGGATCCGGTTTGCTGGAAGAAACAAACAATCCAGTTGAATATAAATATCTAAGACAATATGCGGACCTTATCGAAAGGCTCTATTTCCTACAAGTAGAAGAGAGAGCTGGCAATAACAACTTCCATAATGAAAAGTTGAGTATAGCTCAATTTATTTACAATCGACTAATAGAATTAACAAAAAATCCAAACGGACACAAGTATACTATGTGATGTCTGCTTGCTCAACCAAAACCTTCTGTGAAATAAATACATGATTGATATGATAAAAAGTACAGATCATAACACAACTGTATACGTAAATTATGTTATTAATTTTATCTGGGACATTCTCAATCAACAGATTGACCTTCCAGATGGTCCGATGTATTTGGCGCGATGTTTGGCTTCTTTACCTGAGAAAATAGTAGAAGGATCTGGAATTTTAAACGATATTATCAACAAATTACCCTTTGAACTTCACACGCCGGGAATGAATTTTCTAGGACCCGGGACGAAACTCTAAGAACGCTTAGCTAGAGGTGATAAAGGTGTAAATCCTCTTGATGAAGCAGCAAAATAACGCGAAATATGGTATACTAAAGACATGAGAGCAGAGGATAGATGGGAAGCAGATAAAATACTAGAGGATAAGGCATTTGAACGCGTTATTGCACCTGATGCCAGTCTTTACGAGAGACCTTTAGCTTTGGCTACAGGGACAGCGATGTGGGCAAAACAGAAATTAGGCATGGGGTTACCTGTAACATTACCAGATGTTGATGTTGAGAGTAATGAGGTCAAACATGGGTTCTGGAGAACTAATTTTGGACTGGCATCATCAGGTAGGAAGAAAAATATACTTTTATTTAATCAAAAATAGTGCGTACAAGACTGATTTTTTAAAGGTACCTATACAAAGGATCAACTGGTGTAAAAAGGAGAAAATGTGAATAAATAACTCGACCATAAAGATTTTTATTTAATTTTTTACTGTAGAAGAAATCACATGTTGTATGAGTATTGGTTTGAATATAACTATGACATTGACTTCTGACCGCTACCAAATTAAAAAGCCGCTTGCCGCCAGATAACAGTCAACAGACAGACAGACTTTGTGAGTCATCTGTTGTTTATTGAATCTTACCACACCAATTGTATTTTAAAACAATTTTTTGAAATTAAAATATTGTTTTTTTTGCATTTATTGTTAAATGAGTAATGAAAATGCTCGTTTACAAAGTAAAACATGGCTTAAGTTAGGTTTGAGATCGTTTAAGAGCGTAAAAACATTGCTTAAGTAAGGTTTGCGAATTTAATCCAGGTCACGTGGTGATCACGTGACTCACCCTTTGACATCGCCCTTCGACTTTAGGTTGCAGCTTGCATCAATTACATCTACTGGGTAGAGCTGTGGGGTTCATCGACTGATGCATTAAATATTTTCAGAACTCAAAAAGAAAATTATAAGAATTCTTACTTTTTCAAGTTATTGAATTTCATGAAGACCACTTTTTCATAAACTTAAGCTGTTGACCCTGCCATCTCTTTACATCTATAAATGTTTACACTTGCTGGAAAACAATTTTAACAAAATAAGCCAGGAGCAGCATGAGCGTGAGTATGATACAAGGCATAGGAGGGACTTGCAATTTAAGATACATCGTTAGTGCTAGTGCCTGTATGAAAATATCTCCTTCCTATGCCGGGATGAAATTTTTCAATAGCCTCCCTCCTGGTTTGAAATTTAAAATTGGTTCAACAATTTTCAAACCTTCCCTTAAAGAAAATTTGCTTAGCAAAAGCTATTATAGTGTAAATGAGTTTTTTTTTGTTGTTGTAAAATTTACATATTTTTATGAGAAACAGGTTTTTTACTCCTTCTTTTACTGAAATTTGGTTTTGTTTTGTTCACTTGTTTGTTTAATTTTGTATGGTACTTGCTTATCTTGGTGTTTGTATCTTTTGTACTATAGTTAAGTTTTAGTTATAGAACCATTTGACCATGACACCAGTTTGTATAGCCTTGCTATGTAAAAAATTTAAAATGTGACGATAAATTTAATTTTAATTATAATAAATAAGCGAAATATACAATTTTTCTTATTCTCCAAAAGAATGACATTGGACAACGTACTGTGTTTAGCACTTTCAATATCTCTGTAACCATTTTACGTAGAGCTATGATCAAAACACCAAATTGTTGGTTTCTTAAGCTGAATTCAATGGTGAAAACTAAAATTTGATTTATGAATATATGTAAAAAACTCAAAAAAACCATTTTTGGTGTACAAACCCTCCCCCCAAAAAAAAACATTTAGGATGGAGCGACCTGGCTGGTTTTCGAACTTAAAGTCATAAATGTTGCTTTACATGTATGTAGCAAATTTCATACAAATCTGACCATTTTTACGAGAGTTATCGCACCCACGGACATATATATATATATGTACAAATGTACATATATATGTACATATATATATGTATATATATATATATATATATATATATATATATATATATGTGTATACAGTTTTGAACGGATGGTGTTTTTGGCATCTGGGGACCTCAAACTGAAGTTTTATCATGGTCCCAGGCCTAGGTCTTACCATGCCGACTACGGTAATAGCTTTTTCCCTATAGGGGAAATTCGCTAAAAATAGATTTTAGGATTATTTTTATTTATTTCAGTCACTTTGTTAAACATTGGTTAGCGTCGAATTTGGGTAAACGGTGGGAGTAGGTATGCCATTTTCAACTACCCGACTCGGTTTGAGTAGTCTCTAATAGTCGCTCGGCCTTCGAGTATTAGAAAATAATCAACAAGAACTCGAAAACTCGAGTATTCGCCCACCCCTATATATTTGTAGGGCACTGTTTGAAATACGTTCACGTCTCACTTAGCTTTATTTTAATCTTTTACCTTTATGGTAGGTTTGTTTTTATAATTAACTCTAAGCTTAGTTATATCAAACCTAAAATAGTTTGTAACATTCTTAAGATCATATAAGAACTGGCATATTTTATGAAAAATACCGAGGAAGTAAAATACTAGAAGTACAATAAAAATGCTAAAAAGAGAAAACAAGTGTTATATTAGAAATAATATTAATTCATGATAAATGGTAGTCAACTTAAAGTGAATATCTTTAACAATATCTTTTTATTTATTGTATATTTCCGGATAAAGTCAAATATATTTAGCTAAACCAAATAAATATACAGTTTTTTCTGTATTCAAAACCTTCACGATTTCTCAATGAACTACAAGTTAAATTTTTATCCAGAGAAAGGGAAAACAGAATTTTTTTTAGAAAGTGACTTGACAAATTCAGTTCAGATTTAGAGTTTTCAACAATAATGTCAGTTGTTACGATGGGAGGAAAAGGCGCGAAGATGTCTGGTGAAAAACTTATCGCCAAGTTGATGTCGATGTCAACGAAAGCCTCATTAAGAAGTTGTGGTGGCAAATAAACTTTAACTCTTTAGTAATGATTCAATCAAAGCACCTGTTATTCTTACATTGTAGTATTTCTCGGGTCATACTTTTAAGTTTTGTTTTAATTAATTGTTTAGCATTTTAGGGTTTGATTAAATTAGTAAAACATCTCAGAAATGATTATTTATTGACTTTTTTCATTCAATAGACTTTTTATGAAGTATATTTTTCAAATATGTATATAATACAAATTAAATTTTGAAAACATTGCTATTCTTTTTCATCTCCCGTGACGGTACAGTAATAGTATCAACAGTTCCTAGGGACAGTATGTAGTTCAACAATGTCTACCTGTGTATTCTATACTATCTTTAAAAATTACTACTATCATTGAAAATCAGCTGATAGTAACTATTCTCCTTTATTGGTTTTCTGTTGGTCAAAAAAATTATAGTTGCTGATATTCACATGACATAAGTTTCACATGACAAAATTTAGGCAAAATGCAAACTGTAAAGTGCGTTATACAAACTAACCACAAAAACCCCTGTAGTTCTTCTGTTAAACAAGTTTTACATAAACCCATGAGAAACAGTCTTAATAGTTTGACCATCCTTCACACAGCCTGGATTAGCCTCAACATAAATATTCATGTTCAACAAATTTTGTAATTCGCTAAGTTCACAGAACTGACAATTTTAAGGAATCCAAAACTTGTCTTAGTTCATGAGCTACATGGCAGATTATCATAACAATGGCATTTAACTGTTGGTTTAACAATATCTTTGACACGGAAGTGTGCTATAATAAACGGTATCAGGAAACTGACACATACTTTCTCCCTTTTAGCCCAACTTTAATGAATAAATTACTTTTTATTTACTAAATATAGAATACAAAGCACGGTCGAATGTACAGAAAATCTTCTAAACAAGTTGTTTTAAAGAACATCCACCCAAATCCCTGCTTTGGAGGCACTACAGAATCCATAGCTACACTCGTGGTTTTAAGAGGGGAAATACCCCCTATTCCCCCCCAGGGTTATTAAGGGGCAACATATTTCGAATTTCCTCTGTTGGTCAATACTAACTTGACAAACATATCAAGTTTGAATGAAATTGATCAGTAAATAAGAGAGAAATAGTATTTTTTTTATTCCCCATAAGAATAACATGGGTACAACGTACTGCGTGAACCACAAAATGAAAATTTCAATTTTCTCCGAAACCAGCAATCGTAGAATAGTAATTAAAAATACTAAATTATTTAGTTTTTTGAGCTCTTTTTAATGGTGAATAGTAATTTTTTATGTTTATGTCTTTTTATGAAAAATCCAAAAAATTGAATTTTTGATGTTTTAAGTCCTGTGATTTCTGAACCCAAATTTTTACAGGAATGCAGGTGGTGCCATTTTGTTGCAAAACTAAAGTTCTACAAACGACTAAAGTTTAATCAAAATCGTTAGAGCCGTTTTTGAGAAATTTGGATTTTTCATGTTTTTTGGCGGTTTTGGGGGGATAATTACCCTTAAAAATCAAAAATTAAAAAAAATGAAAAAAATGCCTGGAGATATTGTGGATTAGTACCTACATGCCAAATTTTATAAAAATCGGCCCATTGGTTAAGGCTCTAGCTCTGTAAACATACACACACACACACACACACACACACACACACACACATACATGTCCCTAACTTGCTATGGGGTCCTGTCCTTAAACCCAATTGTGGGGTCCTAAGAGTTATATACGGTTTATTAACGTATAGATGGAGACAAGTTTTAGTACGTGATTTGTTTCTCTAAACACACCACTTTAATAACACGACCTTGCATGAAACCAAATTTCGGGGCCAAACACATCTCTGCACTATCCCAAATTATGGGGTTATACACACTGTGCATCAGACAATACTGGGGGGCTTAACACACGTCCCAAATTATGGGGCAATACACACTGTGCATCAGACAATACTGGGGGGCTTAACACATGTGTTCCTCAAACCAGATCTAGGGGACTTACACAAATTTGTTTTAAAACATTACATGGGGGTTCAGGGCCATTTTTACCTATGAGCGCACGGGGACAAGCTTTGAGCCCGAGGAGGCCACTTCGGCGCTTTTCTCGGCCCGGGGCCTCGGTCGAAAAGGGGCCCCCGGGTGAATTGAAACCCCCAAGCGAAACGGATCCCCCAGTAAACAATAGGCCCCCAGGAAATAAAGGGGCCTCAAGAAATAAGGGGCCCTCAGGAAATATGGGGTCCCCAGAAAAAGGGATCCTCGGGGTGAACAGAAACTCAAGTGTAAAGGAGTCCTCAGGAAATAAGGCGTCCCAGGTAAAACGAGCCCGGGATAAAAGGGCCCCACGGGAAGATGGAAATCCTCGGACGAAAGGGGCTGACAGGCGAATCAAAACGGTTTCCCATATAATGGGCCCCCAGTAAAAAGGGGCCCGGGTGAAAAGGGCCTCCCGGATGAACAGAAAATCCCAAGCAAAAAGGGGCCCCAGGAAATAAGGTGTACCCGGGCGAATCTAAAACCTCAAGCGAAAAGGCTCCCCGGGATAACAGGGCCATCCGGGAAGATGGAAATCCCCGGGCGTAAATGAGCCCCCAGGCAAATCGAAACCCCAGGCAAAAAGGGCCCCGGACGAAAAGGCCCCCCAGACGAACGAACACCCCTGGCGAAAAGGGGCCCCCCATGTGAAAAGAGGTACTGGGATAATTGGGTCTTTATGCAAACACTCTTGTCTTGCCTTAAGCATAAAAGGGCGCCGGCAAAAACCAGCCTCCGGGTGAAATTTCTTAAGTGTAAAGGGGCCCGCTCTTAAGTATTGAAGGTCGCCACTTATTTTGGCAAATGAGTTTTATGCTTATAGGCATTTTTAACATGTGGTTTAGAAACAAAAAGATTAAATCTATTCTGCATGTTTTAACGTTATGTATTCCTTATTATTAGGCTAAATTTTGACCTCGACGTTCTATACCTGGTCGTTTTAAAATAAACCTGAAACCCGAAGGCCTATTTAAATGTTATATGTAAGTTACCGTTGTTGAAACGTGTCAGTAGAAAATAGATACATCCAAAAAACCTTTACTAATTTATTCAGCCTGTTATTTTGTATTTTAGAGTGACACAGTAAATAATATTGCAAAAGGCTTGCTCAGGTACGCTAAAAACGCACCAATTTTACGTAGTGAAATTTAGAAAAAAATTCCCGGTCTCCCCGCTCCTCTGGAAGATCGCGTACTCCCCAGGCCCCCCGGTGTGCCACTGCTCTGGTACTTTTTAGTTTAGAAACTAAGCCCTGGGGGCCGTTAAGAAGTTCGTCCGGGGCCTCGAGGGTCCTCAAAACGGCCCGGGGTTTCATCAACGTCTTTAAATGTTACATATGTTTAATTATTTCTTGTTTTCTAGTAACTTTTTGGAAATAGTTTTATTTTTTCCGTCATTTAAAATATCAGAGCTTTAAAATGAGCCTTTCCCGAAGGCTGCTGGTAAAGTGTAGCGCTTGAAATCTTGAAGTAACGGATTTGCCTTACAAAATTAAAGATGTAGATTATTAGTCTTATATTTACGTGAAGTACATTGAGAAGCAATAATATCTCAAAATTGGCCGATTTACGTCGAAGTACCTGGTGGAATGAGTATTACTCGGTGTATATTATTGTTACCAGCTGATCTCTATCTTTACTCAACAGTCAACACTTAGCTAAAACATATGACTGGGCAGCTCCAACAAGCTCCAACAATACTTTTTTTATGTTTACGTTTTTTGTTGTAATTTCGTTTCCAACATAGCAACCCATAAGGCCTAATGGTACAATTTATAAACTTTCAAATTCATTTATTTAAGTAATTAGATTTTTGCTGACAACGTGACCGATATATAACATGTTTTTATTCTAGAAACGAGTTATTTCCAGCATTTGAAGGAAATCCTCGGAGCCGTTTTTGAGATAATTGTGCAAGCATACAAACATTGCTCGTATAAGAGTACAGGATTTTACATCAAATTTCAAGGTGAATCTCAATATATCAATGAATTTCAATGATTCTTAACTATTTAGAAAATGACTTTATGTTATTGGGTTCGATACTGCTCTATTCGTCGTCTTCGGCCAAGCGGCAATAATGAGGGACGAGCCGCCGCGGCGGCTTCGGCACAATACCCCGCCGCGCCGCGTGCCGAGGCAGCAACAATAGCCGGCTTAAAAAAATCTCTTTAAATGCTAAGTAAACATTAGTTTTGTTCAGTAGTCAGAGCTGTTGTAAGATATGGGGCGCAATTTCTTTTTTTTATGAAGAAAGTAAAAATGTGGAATCGGTTCAGAACATTTTCCTGAATAGTTTTTTTTTTCATTATGCCGTCATATACGACGGATTATGAACTTTATTTAGAAACGGGTCTTGATAAATTACATTTTTATACCAGAATAACGGAAATAGAAAATAATCGGCCTCATGAAAATTTATCAAAGTTTATGTACGGGCTGGTTGCTGTACAGACTGGGAGTTCTTAGCGAAAGGGCGCGTAAATAGACTGGTGGACGGGGGGAGGTGAGGGTCTGAGCAAACGGCGATAGTGGAAAAGGCACGAGTCACTTGCATCGAGGTAAAACTACTGGAGAGATCGCTAAGTGAGCTAAAAACGGTCCGCGTAGGTCTGTGCGGAACAGAAATGGTGGGCCACTGTGTGCTCAGAGCTGTTTCTGGCGTTGAACGCGCTGTCGTTTACACGCTCCTGGACTTCACTGCCGTGTTTGAATTGTAATGAAATTCATATATCCTTTGTGTACGTGAACTACGGAATCCGAAAGTATAAATATTGTTTTATTTTACCGTTTTTTAATATTTTTAATAATTAAAAACTCTTACGTGTTATTAAAGAGGGACATGAAAAAGTTACTCAGCGAGGAAGTTTTTTATTTTTAGGTTAGAAACAAACTTCCAGCGGGAAAGTTGTAGATAATTAGTTTCTCTAGAACTTTTATTTCAAACATTTTTCGGTAAAGTTGTTGGTTTGCCTACAATTCGTTTGGAAAGATGCTGAAACTTTTCGCCGCGCTCTATCCAAGACGTGCCACGCGCCGCGCCGGCGCCGTGCCGCGCTGTTAAATTCAACTCAGTGATGCTGTGTTACAACATGGCCTAGTTTTTTGATAAAATACATAGTTATACGACTTTTGTTTAGGTCTTATTTTGCTAAGTAATCTAACAACATTCTACAATTCAACTGTAATGTGTAATATAACAGTTAATCAGTAAATAAAAATTAATTTTGATAAAAATCATTTCATTTAATCCTATGCCTTCCAAAATACTCTTAAAACTGACTAATGCTACGGATACATTTATACTATACCCCATTATTATTATACTGTACTTGTATCGTCTCTTAAATAAATCATAATCAATTGTTATCATACACTGAAGATAATTTTTTGTTATTCAATAACGAAATGTTGTATTAATGCAACATTATGTAATCGTTTTTAATACTATACGTGGACGGGTGAACGAACCATGTTGGTAATTAATGTTTATTAAGAATACATTTGCTATTAAAAAGTATTTGTCTTGGTATTCATTCATCAACAAAATTTTATGATATAGGCCAATTAACTTTCATACAATCTACAACTTTTGGCGAACGTCGAAGTTTATATGCTAAAATTCAAAGTTTCACTAGTCCAAAGAACGATATTACTGCTCATAAAAAATTAATTCCAATACAAAAACTTCAAAACATCATTATTGAACAACACCTAAAGCCTAGTGGATCGTACATAAATTTATATGACTGGAAATATGAAAGAATCAGCCATCAAGGAGATTATTTTACAAAACTCCCAACTTTCTGTTATTTTTACGCAACTAACCCTGGTCGAATATATTTACTTTCGGTATTAAAAATTCGAGAAACTATTCAGGAATACGGATCAGAAGGCCATTCAACCATAAAAAATGTTCCCTGGCTGCAAATTCAATTCAAGTGAGCGCGTGTCATGTTTTTCCCTATATCCCCCATGCTAAGCGCTGCCGCGGTAGCCCACCATTTGCGGCGCGACCTCGAACGCGGCCGGACCGAAATTTGGTTCGCTTCACCACGGGCGCGAGCGGTCCAGTAGTTTTAAGTCTTTGGTCACTTGGCGGAGTAAGAGGAGGAGGTAGGTAGAGCTAGGACCGCCCATTATCACATCACTATCTGTCCTTGAACCTCTCCTGGAGATAAGAGCGCCTTTGTCGACAGCAGAAATTACATCCAATAGTTTCACGGGCAATCAAGGCAGGGGTTTAAGGTATGATCGAGTAAAACTTTATTTCAAAGTTATATTTGTTGCTTTCATCGGGGTTAACAAAATAAAAATTAATAAAAAATACAAATGTTGTGTTGAAAAGTTAAAAACCAGACAACATTCCAAATAAAACATGTAATTAAACAGAAAACATGTTGCTTGTTTTGGTCCAGAAATCACACTGAATGTTCAATTTAAAAGAATGATAACAAAGGAGTTATAGTGTACAGTAGGCTTTCATAACTATTCGGAAAAAGGAAAGTTTTTTTATTTTATCAACGAAACAAAAGTAGTTTTTGCTCTTCCCTTTCAATCGGGAGCTCGGTTTCCCATTCTAATATACTGGGAGGACGTCTCGTGTGTTAAGTCCGGTACCAAACTTAATAATTTAGTTTTTTAGGTAAAAATAAGCAAAGTTCCTCTATCTTGCTTAGTATAGCGTCACGGCCTGTGCGTATTTGTATTGTAATTAGTTTTCCTTATTTTCTGTAACATTTTTCGTTCCATAGCAACATAATACCATCGTCAAGCATGGTAATTGGTCAAAAATCTATTTACATTTTTAAACGAATTCTTGTCTGTCTGTTTGTCCTTTATTCATTACTAAACCGTTCATCCGATCTCCGCCGCCGTGAAACTTTGGGAAATGGTTCTATATATGCCTGGGAAGGTTTGTGCACTCCCGTTCTTTTTGGGCTACTTGGTCCTTTGAGCTTCTTTTGTTCATATCTTATACTAATTTATTGTGTTTTAGTGATTTTTATTTGGTTTCCATAGGAACCATTGTCATTTTCCCGGTTATTTATCTAAATCCGTGCGAAGAACGGGTACAACAGCTAATAGACTATAGTAAATATTAATAACTTGGCTGTTTATTATCTGTTTATATTGATCAAGTTATTGTTTGATTCGTCCTTGAATTATTCTTACTGAAGTCAAGTTTTAATCTTATTTTTTACATTGTACGGTAATATAAAAAAAATTTAAACCCAGTAACCGTTCAACTTTTTTCATCTTTGGGCCCTGAAACAACAAACAAAACGAATTTGGGGTGATATCAACTTCAGCCCAAATATTTAATTTCTGATTTGAAGATGTAAGCGACCCCTAAAAACTTCAAAAGACCCCTACTAGCGTTAAGTGTAGATTAATTGGTGTTGGTTTTGTAACATAATGAATATATTAGTACGAAACAGAACTGACAAGAAATTAAATGCATCAGTAGTTTGTTATCGTAAAGCATGCAATGTTCGCGGGCGTGCGAGCGTCACCCCTCCTCAACCTAGGTGCCTGCGCCCGCGCCCGCCGGCGTACCCAGTGTATCATTGAATCATTGGGTACCATCACGTTCAGACAATGAGTGTAAAGTAACAAGTAACGTTTCTCAGTAGCACAAGACGAGTTTAACGAGTTACTGGGTTAAATTTAGATTATTAGAGATGTTTTAATATGATCCAAAAATTACCCGTAATCTGTGTTTATTTGATAGCGAATTAAAAGCCGAATGAAGGAAAATTAACCTAAAAATGGTTTTATCCATAGCCAATATGTATATTTATGGAAATATAAAGCCTCGACATGTATTCGTTTGTGAATAAACTACTTTCAACAACTATAAATTTAGATATTTACAATTTACTATAACAGATTCTGATAAAGTAAACAACTCTTGGGGAACATTTGAAAATCAAGACCCTTTTCGATTTTTTCTATCTCGGATCGTTGAGCATTAAAATAAAATTGTAATCGTTGTTAGAATTTGTCAGGTACTTTATTGTTTAGTATGATAAACGTTGAAAGCAGGTGATCTGATATTTTCTAACTTTTATTTAAGGATGGACTATCATCGACCTTGAAAAGTAAACTTTGATGACGTACAGCTCTCTATAAAATGTTAAGATAGCAAAATAATAAACAAAATTATAGTACGAAACAGGGTATTAATTGTGTTTACTAGATTACTGTTGCAGCTTCGCTTACAATCCCATTGACATTATTTAAAAATGTTGACTACACTGTTCTTGATACCATCCTATGTTTTGTTGTTGCATCAACAGTGTTAATTGAATTGAATTGAATTATATTCTTCCATTAGAATTGTATTGATTGAAACTTAAAGGTTTGTAGGATTTACCAATGGACGAACAAAAATTTCGAAAGAAATTCGGCAAACCTATGCGTTATACTTTTTAATTTGATACATCAACCTTGAAAATCGTTTCGATAGCCACTGAGATATCAGCGTTTCAACTCTGCATTAATACATAAAATACCTCATTGTAGTCAAAATGGTTAGAAAAGTTAAAAAAATACTGCAGCAAAAGTTTCTTGGGCGTTTCATAGATTAAAAGATACTTAACTTGTATATTCAGCTGTTTATTTATATGTGAAAGATGAGAAAAACAATAAAATCTACTTTTGTAAAACATACAAAGTGATTTACAGCTTCAAAATGACCAGTGACAAGACCAAAAATGAGTAGAGGCCAGTTACTTATCCTATTTTTACCGTAGGCCCCGATTTGATAATAATGTAGGACGTAAGTATTTAATACTAGTATAAAATAATTGATACGCCATGTTTGCCTCCTATATTCCATGTTATCTACCACTGGAAAACAGACGATAAGAGTTTACGTACCACCAAGATTTAAATAACAACACTCAGCAAGAAGTTACTTTAGACTAGATGCGGACTCAAACCCTCACAGCTCACAGCTCCTAGAGTCTAGAGTAAGGTTAAAGACTGTAGGGACAGCTCTGAAGTCCGAATTATCGAAAATACAGCCAGAGTTCTCCACAAAATAAAAATATTGCGAGGGAACGGAAGCGCTTCCGGGAATTCACAATGCCATGGAGAGGGGAGCGGGGGGCGAGTGGCGGTGGGAGTAGTTCCCGTAGACGCCACGGCGCGCAGCGCAACAGAGCGCTAGCTTACGTAGGGCCCCGTAAGAACACATGCATAGAACCAGAATGTGGGGTCTTCACAAAATTTACGAAAAATGATCGTTGTTGAGCCAGAAACCCAATAGTACGATATTAACTCGGGGGCCCTGTGTAATGCCCCACAATTCGTGCGGACCCCCGAGTCTGGTGAAATGCACACACAGGGCCCCCTAGTAAGATGAGTCCATACACACACACACACACACACACACACACACGCGCACACACACACACACACACACACACACACACACACACACAGACAGACATCACGTAAAAACCACTTTTTTGGGTTCAGGGAGTACCAAAACAAATATTTCCACTAACAACTCAAATTCAAAAATTTTGACGAAAACAATACTTTCTCCATATACTATGTATAAGGGGAGAAAGTAAAAATTGCTAGAGGTTTTTGCATTGTAAATAATAACACCGTTTTTAAAAGAATTATTGTAATTTGTGGTCCATAGTAAAAACCAATCTTTACAAACTGCTTTAATAATATTAAACCTAGTTAAGTAAAACCATAAATAGTTATAACTATAGTGCCTACAGAATAAAAAGAAACCCTCTGTAAATGGGTGAATACAATGTGTTTTGACGTAATACGAGCCTAGTTATGCTACAAAGCATAAACTTAAAATACAGCTTTTGCTAATCCTTCTAGCTGTTAATCTGAATACATATGTTCTTCTCTCAGCTGCCTATCTCTCAGAAACTAGATCTTAAACTCCCCTTACTATAGTTGAATGTATTTTTTTCAAATTATGCTTCTAGGTATTTGTTGTGTTAAGAATTTAAAGTTTGTCAATTATTAAAATATGTATGTGCTTAGTGTCAGTGGCTAAAACAAAATAATTGTATCCCCTCTGTCCACAAATATTTTGTTTAGAAGTTTATATCTATACAAAGTGGAAAATTAAGTACCACCCTACTTAACTTTTCTCTACGCAAGATATATTTTTAATCGGTTTGCGGCAACCGCCTCAATTATGAGGGGTTACTTTAACAAAGGCCAGTTTTAATATTTTGATTATCAGGCAGAGGGGGGGTGGCAGGGAATGTTTTTGTGAAACCTCATTTTAAAGGTCTCAAAAGATAATAATAATGACAAGAAATCTTGAAAGAAAATACAATTTGGACCAGCCAGAACAGAATGGTGCCCAAACGTGTTCTATTAAATGAAACTTGTGCCCCCCTGTAATTATGCTAGTTTTACAGATATCATAACCCAGATTTCAGTAATCTCATTTAAAATCTTTATTTACGTTAAAAACTACATATTACAAGGCCATATACATAATATTTAAACAGTTTGATTTAACCCTCCCTCAGCCCTAACATTAAAATCAGACTTATATTTTGATTTTTTTGCTGCCTCTGTTACCTTAATAGAGTGATACACAAAGATGATTAAAGAAGATGTCTACAATTTGAGTTCTGATATTTGAAAAAATAGCATAGTTATAGGAGACAAAAGTTCATGTAATACAATACGTTTAGGGTCGCCATTTGGTTTTGGGTGTTCCAATTTTTATTTTATTCGACTCACTTCATTTTTCTTGTCTTACTAGGACATTTAACATGAGGAATCACACAACCATTTGTCCCATTTGATATTTTTGAGTTGTCTGCTGCCCCCTTCCACTGAAGGTCAAAAGTGTAAAACTGTCCTTTGATAATGTACCTTGAAGGTTGCTAAAAACAGATTCAAATATTTTAAGTAGCAAAAGGTTAAAGGAAGATGGTAGTTACTTTTTAGCTACCCTATATATTTTAGTACGTCTGTATACTTGTAAATAAATAAATAAATAAAATTTTATTGTCATTAAGCATATATACATCAATAGACAAGGTCAGAACAGATCTTATCCTAATACAGGTATCACATGAGTATACAACATACACTTTACAATTGTGCAGTCTACAGCAAAGTCATTAGGCAACATTCATAACAGTCCACAATTAAAGTAAAATTAAATGATCGTATAGTAATGTCTTGATATAAAACAAATTAATAAGTCTGTTAGAGTTTACTCAACAGTCTGTTCTTTCATATAAAATTAAAATACAACTTAACAAAAAATCTTTCTTATGATAAATCATAATTTTATAGCTAAACAAATTTAAACACAGTATACAAATATGTAGGGTAATTTTGCAAAATAAGTAGGGAGATTTATCTTAGATTAACTGTTATGTCTATGAACAAGCTGTTATGCAAGTTTTTGTGTCTCAGTGTGTGACAGATTTTTACAATCAAACTATTTATAAACATATCTTATGTTTATGCCCCAGCCGCTATAAGTCCTGACTAAAGAGTCTTGAAAACATGGAATAGAAAAAAATCAGTGGTGAAACAAAAGGTGAATTGTTAGAAATTTCTGAAAAAGGGCGCAAGTTAATGATTAGTTTTGCCAATATAATCACATCATTAGCTTCGCTTTTATAAACAAAGAGGTTTTTTTCAATCTAACTAGTGACAAAGTCCTTAAAAGAGGCTGTTGTAGAGTGACAATTTTGTTCTTAAAAAGCTATGTCGGATGTGAGCTCAACACACCTTCAATTAAAAGCATATTAACATTTCTTAAAAAAAAGGAAAAGTATTTTGAAATTCCTTTTTTATATTCAGATTTTGTGTGCAAAATTATCTACTTTTAAGCCTGATTGGATGACGTACAAGATTAAATTATATCATCAGTATGCATCCATTATTTCCTTAATTTTCCCCTCTACTATTGACTTTCTTTAGTTTTGGATTTTTCGGTCATGTGCAATCAAGTTTTGTCTTTAATATACCTTTAATTGAGACTTACTTAAAGATCATAAATCAAGGGGATGTCAGTTTTAAGTTAAAATTGTTCTTTACCACGTTTGTTCTCCAACACAAACTTCAAACAGCTCCTCCTTAGACATTTTTCATTTGACTGCACAGTTTCATAAGATGCATTTCTGTTTCGTGTCTCCTATCCATGAAACTAAATCTCATTTAGGAAGCTATATAATCTTAGTTAAAAAGCTACAAAATCTCACGTAGGATGAATATGACCACTACTAATCCCACCAGAACCGTCATCCTACTACTAGACTTGTCGGATGATGTAATGTTATAAATTGTCCCAGGTTATAATCCTAAATGTGTGAGTTGGTGGCATAGTGGTCACTTTGAAACCATGGCAGTGGCCATGTCGTGGTTTTGAATCCCAGTCCTGACACGTAAATGTAATTGTACTGTAACGGCTCACCTCTTGCTGTGCTGGTTACGTCCCACACATAGATCTGTAGTCTATGTGGACTGGAAAAATAAGAAAAAGCGGCTGCCAACTTCTTTAGAAAGAAAACAAATAGCCTAGAGGAAGTTTTTAGTGGGTAAGTTATGTGAATAAAATTAAGAGTAATCCCAGACTATTAGGTAGCTACTTGTGTCTGTAACTGCATTTTTAACAGGATTATTGTCTGTTTCAGTTGGGTGTAATGGACTTGTTGAGTCTGGAGCAAGAGGTGGGTGCTTGGGACTCGGTACTGCTAGACCCCCTCACTGAGGACTCCTTCATAGCCAATCTGCACCAGCGATTCAAGCGGGACCACATCTATGTGAGTTACATACTAGGTCGATGTGGTGGGCATTGTGAGAAAATAGACCTATCAGTAACAGTGGCGTAACTGATATTTTTGGGCCCCCCCCCCCGCAAAATTATTGTCAGGCCCCCACCCCTCCATTTATCATAATCGTGCAGTTTCACCCTATCCCTAACCATTATTCTAGATTCTGACCCAGACGTTTCCTAACCTCCAAATACATAACTTCAGTCAGTTACAGCCTGTAGAATTATATAGTTTTATTGATTTAATAACACCCAAAAGGTTTTCATTTAGGCTAGTTATAATGTTTTTAATAGTTTCATCACGTCAATGCAGCATAAAATACTTACAAATTAAGCCGACAAGTGTTGAGTCAAAACGTGAAGCCAGACAACCAGATCCAAGGTTAGCAGTTTGTTCTGTTCCTGTCCAAATGTGGAAAAGGTATTTGGAGTGAATTTATATTCAGTTTGGAGTGAAATTGCCACTATAGCGATTACGGATGTCCCTTGAGGGTTTGAAAAGGATCTTATCATGCAACGTTCGTAGAGCTTTCAGACCAGGTGTGCCACATAAGAGTAATGTTCGCAGCAAAGATGTCTTACGAGGTCGTCCAGCTGATTCATAAATCAACAAAATACCATAAAGTGTTGCCAACCTTAAGGGTATAGTAATGGTACAGCTATTTTTAAATTGTCACTGGACATGCAGAAAAAAAATTCAAACCCTTAATCGATTAATCTAATCATACAAATAAATCAAAACAATATATTAGTTTCATAAAATAACAGCTTGTCATAGAATGTAAGCAGTTAAACAATCTTAATTCTAATTACACTGATGAGGAAAATATGGGACTCGTATGATAAATATTGTGTTTCCAACAACACTGCAGATTGGATTGGTGATCACGTGACCTTCCAGCTGTTTTTACGAGGTCTCTTCCGGTTAAGTAGACCCCTTAAATAGATCAACTCAGCACACCTGGTCTGAAATCTCTACGAACCTTGCTTATAATGAACCTCCCGATTTATCATTTATGCTGATTCCCCTTCAAAAACTGATACTACTAACAACCGTTTTAAAATTGTTGTGGAAAATTATGAAATATTTGTTAAAATATCTCACTTTAAATTTTACTTTTAAAGTAATTATAATTGAGGAAAATGAAAATAATAAACCTTATTGCAGTTTTAAAGTGTAGTAGAGGCAAACAAGCATAATGACATATGATTCGGCACTTTTTTCCCATGTTATTCTTATGGGGATCAGTTTTTGAACACTTGCCCGATCCTACCCTACACAAATTTCCTTGTTGGCCTATACTAATGTCCGACCCTTGCTTATATTAAATATAATTTTCCAAACCCAACCCGGCCACTATATTTTTTAAAATTTAATTGTCAAAATCAGTCTAAAAAACTAACTTTGGTGTTTATGGTCAGATTTGTCTGCAATTTGGATATATTGTTGTTGTAGGCTAATGTTTTAATAAATTCCACCTACATTTCCAAAAAATCACTATTATGGTTAAATTACAAAATATTTTTGAAAAATACTATAGTGCCAATTGCCAACTTCTTTATTTACTGTCCGATTTGACTGACTTTTGGATATGTTATAGCCTTAAACTATTATATGTATAATTACCATATCTAAGTTCCAAATTTGATACTTTGTATAGTTTATATACATATATAATCCATAAAAAATTAAATGTTGTGTTTATTGTCCGATTTGCCTGCACTTTGGATATGTTATTGTCCTAAGCTAATGCATAAGTAAATACCACCTACAATTTCCAAATTCAGTATTACTGTCAATTTTAAAAAAATATTTTGAAAATACGAATTGCTACTTTGAATTGCTAACATCTTTATTTATTGTCCGATTTGTTTTATTTTCAGATATGTTATAGCCCCCAACTATTATATCTAAAATTACCATATATTATTTACATTAACCCTATAATACAATCGATATGTTGTTTGTTTAATTTGCCGCAATCAACCTAAAATCTAACATTGGTATTTGTGGTCCGATTTGTTTGCAACTTAAATATATTACTGGCTTAGGCTAGTACATTAATAAATACAACCTATAATTTCGAAATTTAATTTAGACGATATTTTGTAAATTACTGCCAGTTGACAACTCCTTCATTTACTGTTCGACTTGTTATAACCCCCCCCCCCTTATATCTAAAATTACTATATATTATTTCCCCTTTCATGCAGTTTTGTCGTAATCAAACTAACTTTGGATTTGTCTGCAATATGTTACTGTCCTAGGCCATTGCATAAGTAAATACCCCATTTCCAAATTCAATACTACGGTTAAATTAAAAAAATAATAACTGAAAGCATATTTACCATCCGGCTGTTATAATTGCCATATTTCCAATACTTTGTATTGTTGTGGGCCCCAAGTTGGGGCCAACTCAACTACCTCTCATTGTAATAATATAATAAGTAATACATATTTATTATATATCCACAAAATGTTTATGGTCTGAACAGTCTACAATTTGGATATGCTCTAAGCTAATGCATAAGTAAACACCTATAATTTCCAATGTTCTGCAAATTAGACTTCTTTACCAAAAGACTGGATATGTTGTTGCGTATTCCCAATTCTTCCTACACATTTCCTGACTATGTAATATCTGACCATCTCTTTATTTTGTTTCATTTATAAATTATGTAACAGCTTTATCCAATATAGTCTTAGCGCAATTTGCATTTATGTTTTACTTTACCAGAACACATTTAACAGACAATGGTTGGGACGCCTATTCTACTGCTTATACAACAGATCCGTGTTTAGGTCTAGTAGAATGTGCGTATCTGTATTTAATAACATAAAGGTGTAAGTGTGCTAGCTATAAGATGTAGGATTGGTTACAACACATTTAACATAACAATTACATATTTTGCCAACTCTGGTACAACAGATTATGTTTATTATAGAATAGCATGGAGATGGACGTATCTGTAGAAGTTGTCCATTTAATTATAAGACTTGTATATTAGCACTATTTATAACAGTTTATATTATAATACATGCATAGATTACTCTATTGCACAGGGTACATATAAGAATGCAGGGTTTAATAGTATAAAACCCGATACTAAGTATACAAGGTCTGAGGAAGAATAGACAGTAAAATATTATAGAATTTGGACATTTTAGGTACAAATGCGGGATGGCACCGTTAGTTTATAATATGTTAATTATTTATTTTTAGCGAATTTCCCCTATAGGGAAGAAGCTATTACCATAGGTCTCATGGTAAGACTTAAGCTCGAGACCATGATAACTTTTCATTTTGAGGTCCCCAGATGTCAAAAACACCATTCGTTCAAATTTTTATATATGTATATATATAATTCTAAATAGATTTAAAATACCTGAGTACCCTTTTATTAAAAGGGTACTCAGGTATTTTAAATCTATTTAGAATTATAATTATAGTAGCCCTATTAAATGAACTGAAAATATCAATGTATATATATATATATATATATATATATATATGTGTGTGTCCGTAAGCACGATAACTCTCGTAAAAAAGGTCCGATCTTAATGAAATTTGGTACAAATGTGTAAAGTACCATTTATTTGAACGAGTTCGAAAACCAGATGAATCGCACCATCCGAAGGGGGGTTTTTGGGGGGTTTTGTACCCCAAAAATGTGTTTTTTGGGGTTTTTACATGTAATTTTAATTTAAATCAAATTTTAATTTATACCATTGAATTCAGCTTAAAGAAACAAACAATTTTCTATTTTGATCATTGCTCTACGTCAATTGGTTACCGAGATATTGAAAGTGCTAAACACAGTACGTTGTCTAATGTTATTCTTATGGAGAAAAAGAAAAATTGTATATCTCGCTTATTTATGAACATAAACTGACAAAATTTGGTATATGGCTTAATCTGGTTGTGGTTTATTGTTGTTTGCACAAAAAACAATTTTTCGCATATGGTTCCTGTAGCAGCAAACCTAGGTACTTGGTCCCCATGTTATTCTTATGGAAAATACTTAAAATGTTATATATCGCTTATTTATGAATGTATATGGATGAAACTTGGTATGTGACTTCACTAAGATGAGTTCTATTGATATTTGTATAAAAACCCATCATTTTTTGTGCCTTGTTGCAGCAAACCTGCGTAATCATCCCCAATGTTATTCTTATGGAGAATAATTAATATTTTGAATATCGCTTGTTTGTGAATACATTTCTTATGAATCCTGTTAAGTTTTTTAATGTGTTATGTTATATATTCATTGGAAATTCGCTGAGTATGCAGGTTTGCTGCGACGGGGGTATTATATATGTATATATATATATATGTGTGTGTGTCCGTAAGCACGATAACTCTCGTAAAAAAGGTCCGATCTTAATGAAATTTGGTACAAATGTGTAAAGCCCCATTTATTTGAACGAGTTCGAAAACCAGACAAATCACACCATCCAAAGGGGGGGTTTTGTACCCCAAAAATGGGTTTTTTTGGGGTTTCCACGTGTATTTTTTATTTTAATCAAATTTTAATTTTTACCATTTAATTCAGCATAAAAAACAAACAATTTGGTATTTTTATCATTGCTCTATGTCAATTGGTTCCTGAGATATTGAAAGTGCTAAACACAGTACGTTGTCTAATGTTATTCATATGGAGAAAAACAAAAATTGTATATCTCACTTATTTATGAACATAAACTGACAAAATTTGGTACTGTATATGGCTTCATCTGGTTGGGGTTTAATGTTGTTTGCACAAAATACAAAATTTTCACGTATGGTTCCCGTAGCAGGAAACCTAGGTAATCGATCCCCATGTTATTCTTATGGAGAATAATTAAAATGTTATATATCGCTTACTTATAAATGTATATGAATGAAACTTGGTATGTGACTTTACTTAGATGAGTTCTAATGATATTTGCATAAAAACCCATTATTTTGTGTTACTTGTTGCAGCAAACCTGCATACTCATCCCCAATGTTATTCTTATGCAGAATAATTAATATTTTTAATATCGCTTTTTTTGTTAATATATTTCTTATGAATCCTGTTAAGTGTTAATGTGTTATGTTATATATTCATTGGAAATTCGCTGAGTATGCAGGTTTGCTGCGACGGGGGTATTTGATTTATTTGGACTTTATATATCGCTTCTAGTGTTTAAAACTGCACTATGTTTCGGGAGGTAAGAAAAATCCTCCCGTTATCAAGTGAACCCTACTTACATCTAAATATCAAGTTCTTACACCTAACTAGCCTACATTTTTTTTATTTGTATTTTCTTATCTTTTTCTTTTACATTTTAATTTACACAAACACAAAAATAACAAATATATACAAAAATTCAAATACAATACACTAACACAACATTTATATACACGAACAAAAATATACACAAACGTAGTGTAGTTTTAAACACTAGAAGCAATAGGTAAAGTCCAAATAAATCAAAAAATAAATTCAAATCCATCACTATTATGAGTTTCAAAAATACAGATGTTAATTATATTAACTGTAGCAGTAGACTTATTTAGTCGAATTTGGAATTATATTAATTGTTTATATGGGTATTCCATCATTGTATAACATATTTACACACATATGGGACGAACTGTCTAGGTGTCCACCTACATGTTATACTTACCACTCGCCTGTGTCTTTGTTTATATACAATATGCCTGTATTATAGCGTAATTATATCTGTCCTGTTTACATGTTTCCGCTCCTTTTTTTCTATATAAAAGAAATGTACTCTGTTAGCCATTTGTTGGGAAGTAGAATTAAACCTACTAACAAAAGATTTGGTATATGGTTTTTATTAGAAGATCTCCGTAATAATAACCTTTTTACAGACATAGGTAATATAAACTATTGCGAGGGCAAACCAAAATTAAATAACTTAACATCCATAACGGATGCGTTTTGTGATAACATAATGTTAGGTAAGATAACCAATGTTACGGATTGTGATAGGGATGTTCGGAATAAATTTAAAGTTAAGAAGGAAATATGTGGCTCGTTTAATAGCTACTTACGAGGACTATTCAAAAAGTTCTCTTGGGCTCGACATGGTGTTGTGGCCAAACTACCGTTCACCTTGGAGAGGTCTTCTGGGGTCCAAAGCGAGGGTGTGTTACAAATAATAAAGAAAGATGTTGACCAAATTAAACAAAAGTACGATCATCCTATAGCAATTCTTTATAAAATAGAGCTTGCAAATGTTAAAATTAAGGATTTGTTGGAAGACCTTCCAAAGATACTGTAAGATCTGGAAAAAGAAATGTACTATCTTATGGATTTCGATATACAGTAACACTAGATTTGGCTGGAGTATTTAATAAAGAGGAAATGTGACAATATCTTATAGAAAACTTTGACTTTTGCTACCAAGGGGAGTACAAGAATGGATATAATGTTATTGTAGATAATTTCCATGTTAGTAAATACTGTTTAACATGGTTTAATGTAAATAGCAGGGTAAAAATATATAACATGGTTTAATGTAAATAGCAGGGTAAAAATATATAATAAATTTATATGCCAGATTACAAGCCCTGGAGTAGTTAAAAGTATAGGAAACCATATAATAAACTTTGTGAACTGTCCAGATGCGAGACTAAAAGAAACGTTCTCGTCTAAACTAGCTAGAGAGAATGGAATAACAAGGTTAGAGACAACAATCTATAACTATTGTAGAGGTTTTGGTAAAGGGTTTGAACCTTTAAGAGATTGTTTAAGCCTAATAGAAGACAGTAAAAGGTGCTTCCAAAGTGCTCCATTCTATACTGTACCTCTGCATAAGATGTGGGTGAAAATTGCCAATCAGTTACAAAACAGTTGTTGTTTAGTGTTTAACAATTTATTACAATACGCATATCATCATCATCACCATCATCATTGTTGCGGATTAGGGAACCCCAGCATAGCTGCTAGTCACATCTTCCACAAGCGGGAATATTGCGCAGGTTACCGGAAAGATAGGATATAGCAGGAAAGGAAAGGGTGGGATGGGACGGCAACCAAATCGACCCTTCAGAGGGCCAACTCCCGTGCCCCTGTGACACCTGGGATGAGGCTCTCAAACAGGGGACCCTTATTCTGCCCTCCAACTGGTTAACTCAACCAGGGACCATCCATTCTCAGGTTCAAATTATGTCCCTAGCTGCTGCAAATGGAGGGACCAAAGGTGAAAGGGAAGTTTGTCATAATGGACAGCCAAAAGACTTACCATATGTAATGAAAACTTCATTTGCTGTACCCAATGTCAGTCTCAATACTGGTATAGACCAGTTTTAAGGTTGTCCTGGGACAACAATACGCATATTGTTACAGTGGAACCTCGATAACTCGAACCTCAGGGGGAACGGCAAAAACTCGAGTTATCGAATATTTCGAAATATCGAGGTTCGACTTATCAAGGTGATTTTCCACAGACTTAAACTTATTGAGGGTCACGGTAACACAATAAATGGATTATGGAAGGGTATAATCCTTACATAAGTTCGAGCTATGTATAAAAATAATCATACCGTATAATAATTATTATTAAAATAAAAATATATTTGAACAATTTTAAGTGTCTAAAATAAGCCCGGAAATATATTGTAAAGCTTCTTTGGTTAACGTAGTAGAGGATGAAATACTTCCTTCAGTGAAAATATTGTAGAGGAGGAAAGTAAACAAATAATGACTCACAGTTTGGTATTTTGGTGATGTTTTTCCCGTTCGACCACTTCTTGTCTATTTTCTAGACTTTTTTGCTCACTTCTTATCACCTGCCCCAAATAAATCCCTCCCGCTTATGGTAGTCAGTTCTGACCAACTACGCATCAATCTCATTTAGCTGAACATTAATATACTGTAGGCTATTAAAATAATTTGCAAAACTAACAGGGAACAAAACATGATAACAATTAAAATTGCAGAGCATTGTTGGAATTAGGGTGAAGCAGTACGACACTTTTTGTTTTTAAATTGTCGACAGTGTTCACTGGTGTTCCAAACTGCTTCCTGATGTCACTGTTTTTATTTCCTGTGTCAATAGCCTCAAATAGTCTTGAACTTCTCCTCATGGGGTAGAGTTTTCCAACACGTTTTAACCAAACTCCAAATACTTTGTAAAAAACAACCTAAAAACTATGTATCACGTACTACATCCAGAACCTCTGAACTCACACTAACTAACGACTAAGAACACAAATCTAATCAAATCCATTTTATTTAAAATATATATATATAATTTACAACAATATGAGACTGTTCCTTATTTATGAAATTAAATCCTTACATAGGTGAAACCCGTGCGTGAGGATGAGTGTGTTTGATATGCGTGTTGCTCATCTATATAATCAAATCAAATCAAATCAAAAAACTCTTTATTCAACCAGTACAATTAGTACAAAGAATGGTGTCAAAGGTACAAAACAAATTTATCTTAATTACTCAGTAATGTTAAAATAATAATAACACCTTCAAAATAACATTTATCTCCCAGCCTCAAAACCCTTTCAATTTCAGAATTCCTGAATAATCAGAATTCATCAAGGGAGTATAAAACTTTAGCAGTGACCAATTGTTTCACTTTGTTTCGAAAAATTTCAAACTTATTTATGTTTTTATTTGAATTTTATTTTATTTTTTTATTTTATTTTTATTTTATTTTATTATTTTTTTTATTTTTTTATATTTTTTATAAATTTGTCGGTTGTTTTAGCGACACCAGGAGTACCCGGGAAAGAGATTTAGTTGGGAGGGAGGGTTGAAATTTCTGGCTGCAAAGTCAGTGGAGGTTTGGTGAATCAACAACTTCGACTTATAGAGGTTCTCTAGTCAATACTTCGACTTATAGAGGTACGGCAATTGTACATATTTGAGTTATAGAGGTTCTACAGCTAAATTTCAACTTATAGAGGTGCGGTAACAGGCTAAGAATACTGCAAAAATTTGAGTTATCGAGGTGTTTCCTGTTAACCCTTCGACTTATAGAGGTAAAATAACATAGCATTAGGTAGGCAAGTTCAAGGGGAATGACACAAATTCGAGTTATCAAGGAATTTGACTTATTGAGGTTCGAGTTATCGAGGTTCCACTGTAATACGAATAAGATAACTGGAGTACAACTAAAACTGCCAAAAGATAGTACACAAAGGGAAAAGTTAATAAAGTATGCTCTACCCGCATTTAGATTTAACTGTTTACCAACTAACCATGTGGAGGTAATAGAGGAGTTTCCAGGTACTATAAGTGTAAAGCATAAGTGTTAAATAAAATCTGGGGGCACATATTTTACAAAATCAAATACACCTTTCTCCACTAAACAAATCAATTTAGAAGAATTAGGCTTAGTGGATAGTCCTAACCTTACTCCCTACATTTTAAGAAGCCGGACCAATAAACTGTACCCATACACTATTAAAGAAATAGAGCCACTTTCCAAGCCTTTCTTAGAGAGGTGTTCCAAAAAGAGGAAATTGGAATTAGAAGACATCGACAGTAATAAGCGTGAATTGGAATATTTGGAAAATACTGTTGCAGAGCAATACAAAGCACAGTTGGCTAAAGAACAAGAGTTAAGGGAAAGAGAGGATAAATTAAAAGATTATTTCCTGCGGCGTTGGGAGGATCTAGAGCATTATGGACATTATATAGTGTATGCGTTTGTAGTAAACAATAAAAACAAGTTTGTGGGGGTGTTGGCAGAAAAGGATGGACAGAGGGGTGTATACTATGTTAAAGGTGTCTGTAAAACTGTGTTTATAGAGATAAATAAGAATAGGGAGGTTATAGCGTATTGCCATACACTGGTGATTTGGACGTTATTTACCTACCTACCAACGAGCCACTTGCAAGCTTTAACACTAACGGAACTGCAACATTTTATGGTAATTCCTTCCCAAAAATAGAAAACTTAAGTTTCCATAACAATGTGTGGGATGACATTGTTGGACAAGAAGACAGAGAGATGTTAATGCAAGATATTAAAGGTAATATTAAATTTAAAGAATGTAGCAGACTGGAGTATTTGGAAGATGGTGCGGATTTTTTAATAAGCACTATTAAACAAGTCCAACATAGGGTTAGAAAAAGGTATATTGTGCAATTTGAAAATAATCGTAACCTTTATGTCTCCAACCATTGGCTGGAAAGGGAGCTAGGTTGTAGGAAGTTTGATTTTAACTACAAAATTAAAATTAAGTTGGATAGAATAAAGACTACTCCGAACAAGCACAAAGAAAGGTTGGTGTTTTGAGTTTTAAAAAATTTATTTTTTGCTAAAATATCACAAAGATATTGGGTGCTATAATTTAAGAATTGGGAATACGCAACAACATATCCAGTCTTTTGGTAAAGAAGTCTAATTTGCAGAATATTGTAAATTATAGGTGTTTACTTATGCCTTAGCTTGGAACATATCCAAATTGTAGACTGTTCATACCATAACATTTTGTTGATTATAATATATATATTACTTATTATGTTATTATAACGAGAGGTAGTTGAGTTGGCCCACAACAATACAAAGTATTGGAAATATGGCAATTATAACAGCCGGATGGTAAATAAGCTTTCATTTATTATTTTTTTAATTTAACCGTAGTATTGAATTTGGAATTGGGGTATTTACTTATGCAATGGTCTAGGACAGTAACATATTGCAGACAAATCCAAAGTTAGTTTGATTACGACAAAACTGCATTAAAGGGGAAATTTAGATATAAGGGGGGGCTATAACAAGTCGAACAGTAAATGAAGGAGTTGGCAACTGGCAGTAATTTACAAAATATCGTTTGAATTAAATTTCAAAATTATAGGTTGTATTTACTTACGTACTAGCCTAAGCCAGTAATATATTTAAGTTGCAAACAAATCGGACCGCAAATACCAAAGTTTTTTGGTTGATTGCGGTAAATTAAACAAACAACATATCGATTGTATTATAGGGTTAATGGAAATAATATATGGTAATTTTAGATATAATAGTTGGGGGCTATAACATATATGAAAATAAAACAAATCAAACAATAAATAAATAAGTTGTAAATTGGTAGTGTATTTTCAAATTTTTTTTTTTAAATTGACAGTAATATTGAATTTGGAAATTGTAGGTGGTATTTACTTATGCATTACCTTAGGACAGGAACATATCCAAAGTGCAGGCAAATCGGACAGTAAACACAAAATTTAATTTTTTATGGATTATATATATATATATATATATATATATATATATATATAAACAATACAAAGTATCAAATTTGGATCTTAGATATTGTAATTATACATATAATAGTTTAAGGCTATAACATATCCAAAAGTCAGTCAAATCGGACAGTAAATAAAGAAGTTGGCAATTGACACTATAGTATTTTTCAAAAATATTTTTTAATTTAACCATAATAGTGATTTTTTCGGAAATGTAGGTGGAATATATTAAAACATTAGCCTACAACAATAACATATCCAAATTGCAGGCAAATCGGACCACAAACACCAAAGTTAGTTTTTTAGACTGATTTTGACAATTAATTTTAAAAAATATAGGGGACGGGTTGGGTTTGGAAAATTGTATTTAATATAGCCAAGGGTCGGACATTAGTATAGGCCAACAAGGAAATTTGTGTAGGGTAGGATCGGGCAAGTGTTCAAAAATTGATCCCCATAAGAATAACATGGGAAAAAGTGCCGAATCATATGTCATTATGCTAGTTTGCCTCTACTAAGTGTGTCATTTATTAACCCATGGAGGTAGTAATTTTATTCTATTTGCAGTAGCCTATAACGGGAATTGATTGGTGCTGCACTCTAGTAGCAAAATATGTAACTAATGACCGCGGGCGTCTACGGTTGTATCTGCTAGGGGCGCGGACTGACTGAAAAACCTTAATATCGCTGCCAGGCCTTTGGTCGTGTTAGCTGAGTTGGCTAAGTCGTGGAAACACCTTGGCCAGGTGGTGATACGATGTTCTTGGGTTCGATTCCCGCACATGACCAAAACTGACCAGTTGTGCAACTCTCAATGAGTTAACCGCTCTGTGGCAACGTTGGTGGGAGGGCCCAAGTAAAACAAACGGTGGCAGGCTTTCTTGGAAGTTGACGGGATCGGTTAATTCTTTGAGACTTGCACATGGTCAACACTGATTTTGCTAATTTTTACTTATGTATCCTGTGTGTGTGCCAATGCGACTCTCTAAACTGAAAGAAAACAATTTTTTAATTAAAATACGCCATTAATCTATTTAAAAACACCAATTTTATACTCCATTTCACAGGTTAATAAAATTACAAGTAAGGAACAAGACCAGCTCGTATGTATACGCCAATGGGTTAAACACTAATCACAACAAACTAAAGATCTACTAGGCCAAAAATAAATAAATTCTTAAAGTTTTACTAACAACATTATCACTATTTTTAAAATCAAATATAATAATTTCATCCCATTTTGCGGGCCCACCACAGCTTTTAGCTCGGCCTGCGGGCCCCGCCGCTTAGGTTTGCGGGCCCCCTTGGCCCGTGGGCCCTCCCGCACCGCAGGTTCTGCGGGCCCGGCAGTGGCCCCCTTGGCCCGTGGGCCCTCCCGCACCGCAGGTTCTGCGGGCCCGGCAGTTACACCACTGATCAGTAATATTTCTTGTGTGTAGTTGCGGCTGGTAGCCTACATTGCATTGAAAGCTACTCCTGGTTCGCGTCTGTTCTCAGCACCCTAGTATGTTATTAAAAATGTCTATACCCCTGTCACAGCAAACTTGCCTAGTTTCTAACAATATTTTATGAAGATTAAAGGAAAAGTGTTCGTAAAATTTTTAAATTAGTTGTCGTGTTGAAACTAATACTCAAACATCAAATTATTTTTAACTAGTTTATTATTTTTTAATTATTTATGAACTATTACGAGAAAAAAATATGGTAAGGTCAATATAAGTTGTGCACGAAAAAATAACCCACTTTACTTATAGTAGTGATGCTGATAAAAAATGCATTAAGATTTTAAATGCTTACTTAGAAAAATTTGTTTCTGTTACCTTTCAGAATATTGCTTTGATTTTTGAGTTAATTATAAATTTACCAAGGTAAACAATTATATTAGTTTCCAGGGTTGGTTGGTTGTTGTTGTATTTCTCAGGAACATACTCATCATTGAGTGGATAAAACATATATGTAAATCTGAATTTCTTGTCAAATTGTTCGAAAGGTTGAAATACACTTAAAATACTTATAAAATACCAAAACCAATTCTACCGATTCTTGGAACCTTAATACAAATCTGCCCACCTCGGCAAGCATTAATATGATTTCTAATGAGTTTTTACCCCGTTTAAATTACTGTCATTCTCAGTTGGTAGAAGTTTAAATTAAAACCAACATTACAATCACTATATATTTTTATATGTTTTTACATTTGTTTCTATATTTTTTGTAGTAATGAACTAAATGAAATGAATATTATTTTTAAAATCAACTTTTACACCTTTTTTGAGATGTTACTAGTAACTTAAGCTGTAAATATTATTAATTTTACTAAAAACTTTGATGCAAAAAATAGTTTTTATTTTATTACAATGATAAGAGGAAAATCACAGGGAGAGAGGTGGTAGGCCCTAGGGATAAGATACGCTGGCCCTAAATCATACTGTAAAGCTAGCCACATTCACTCCCACAGCAAAATATGTGCTATTCAACACTGCAGAGTTCATTTTTATTTGACATAGTGTAACTATAATAAAAATCATGTACTGACTTCAGTTATTTTTAGATTCTTACGAAATATTGTGTTCTACACAACACATAAATTATTATTTAGGTGAATTCTACTTGATTTTCAACGATACATATCCTATGATATTAGGATGTATGGAACTTAAATCAAAATACAATTTTAACTAGCAGATCAACAAAATAAAGTGCTAGGAATAGCATTTACAATATAAAAGATAAATCTGTTAGTTAACATTTTATGTTAAAAAAAAATTATAACATGTTATAATTTCTATTTTAGAATGTGTTATGCATATTAGTGTGTGGTTTGTTTTGTCATAGGGATATTAATTCTTAGAACATTAGGAACAAAATAATGTAATTGTATTACAATAAAACTTACAATTTTGCTAAGGGAAAAGTATACTGTATTAATTTTTATATTTATTCCTAAACATATTAGAAATTCAGGGAGTTTCTGAACTCTCTCTCCGGAAACTTCAGGAACTTGAAAATGTTATGTACACATAGGACTTACCTCGCTCCATTTCTCGTTAGTGTTACAGTATGTGTTTTTTAATACATACATCACATCTTAGGAACCACATGAGGAACTGACTTAAAGATTGGCCCATGTATTATACTTAAGGCCAACTCGGTATTTATTTTGACATTTTCCAGATTACATCATTTTAAAAAGGTGGCCATATGAATTTTTTAAAGTTAATTATTTCATATCTCAAAAACAATATTTTTTAAATATTCATCTTGGTATTACATACATGGAAAATTTAAAGCCAAAATACTCCCATAGCAGCAAACCTGCGTACTCAGCGAATTTCCAATGCATATATATGTATCTTTATACCACATAAAGCCATATACCAAGTTTCATCAATATATATTCATAAATAAACGATTAATGACATTTTAATTATTCTCCATAAGAATAACATGGCGGCTGAGTATGCAGGTTTGCTGAAGCAGGGAACACAAAAAATGGGTTTTTATACAAATATCAATATAACTCAAATAGGTAAAGCCACATACCAAGATTTATTAATTTGTGTTCATAATTAAGAGAGATAACACGTTACTTATTCTCCATAAGAATAATATGGGGGCTGAGCACGCAGGTTTGCTGCTACAGGAACTATCAGCTAAACAATTTTTGTTGTGCAAATATCAATATAGCACAACGATATGAAGCAATATACAATTTTTCTTATTCTCCATAAGAATAGCATTGGACAACGTACTGTGTTTAGCACTTTCAATATCTCTGTAACCAATTAATGTAGAGCAATGATTAAAACACCAAATTGTGCGTCTTTTTAAACTGATTCCAATGTAAAAAAATCAAATTTGACTTTTTCAAAAATGATGTGAAAAAACTAAAAAAAAAAACATTTTTGGGGCACAAAATCCCCCCAAAATACCCCTTCGGATACGTCGATCTGGTCTGGTTTTCGAACTTAAATTCATAAATGCTGCTTTAAACGTTTATACCAAATTTCATCAAAATCAGATAACTTTTACCAGAGTTATCGTGCTCACGGACATATATATATATATATATATACATATATATATATATATATATATATATATACAGTTTTGAACGAATGATGATTTTTTTCAACGCCAAATTCATCTTAATAAAATATAATACACGTGTCAAGTTATTAAATAACTCATACGAGAAACGGGACAGTTAAACCTGTGTGTGTGCATAACATTGTTGTTTGTTACAAGTTCTTGAAGTTTCCACAGAGAGTTCAGAAACTTTCTGAATGAACATTACTTGTAAATTCAGATTACAACTGAAGTACTATCTACCGGAAAATCCATTTTATTCTTTGGAGGAGTTGTATAATCAAACAAATTATTTATAAATTTAGTATTGGAAAATTTAGATTTTTTTAAAATTAAGTATTGCATTATAATTTTAATATTAACAACTAGTAAAACAAAGTACCCAAGCTCTTAAAACCTCCGATAAATACCTCTCATATATCAGGATAATCACCAAAAATTCGTAAATACCTGGGTCTTGGATTTTGCATATTTTAAATTTTTATTTGTTCTTATGCAGGCATCTATTTTTAAATTCTACATTTTTTAAATAATACTACTATAAAATTAGTTCAATTAGATTTCATACAAATTTACATCAAAATTCATTAGACATACAAAATGTCATCAACATAAACTGAGGATATCATATACTTTGTTTTAATTCTAATTTTAGCCAAAATAAATACTTATGCAAAGTTATAAAAATAGGCTACATGAGAAAATTCATAAAACAATACTTTTGATAAAAGCACTTCAGGATTCAAACAAATTTAAAATTTTTATTAATTCCTTTTTTTAAAGTAATCATTTGTTTCTTTGTACATTTTCCTTTTTTAAAGTTAAAAGTTGCATAAACTCAAATAAACTAAAATATTGGCCAAATTCGTACTAAAATAATTGCATATTATACAGTAATAAAGTACATATTACTTAATTATCATAAGCGTTTTTAAAGTTTTTGTGAATTTCTACCAGTATATCACACTCTCAATGAAGGAAAAAATATCAGATTTTTTAGATAAATAATCAGATAAAATAAGTTGGTGTTTGTAAAATCATCATGTTCAATGATTATTGATGTAACTCCTGAATTATAAGTTCCAATCAGACTAACAAGTCATCAGCAAAGTTGAAGTTGCTATAAGCTTCCACAAATAGTTGGAGTGAACCAGAAACCATGTAACTTGTCGCCCCTGCTTGCCGCTACATTTAATGAGATTTCCTTCCTCAAACCTTGTATACATTTATGAATTTCTATGTATCCAAAACTTCAATCAGCTACCATTCGAGTCTCACCCCAACTTCTAGCCAGAATGGAATTTGATTTTTAATGATAAGTTATTAATTGAGTCTTTTAACTTGTATTTAAATTGTACATTGTTTGTAAACGTAAAAAAACAATAGTGAACAATTTAAAAGCAAGTTATACAAGATGGTGAGAAAAGAGATAAATTGTTGGAATCAGTCTTTTCATGCTGTGCGATTGTTTGCTCCTACTATGTTTTTCAGCCACTCATTTTTATTAAAACCTATGTTAATTCCTTCAGATATCTTTTGAAAATTTGGTTTTTGTTTCAACATCGGAGGCATTTTTTAAAGACCCATCAATTTAAGAGAGCAGTTAATAATCTAAAATTTAAAGACACCCTTAGACTAAACCTGTAACATCTTGAACAGATGTCAAAGCTAGATACTGTTTGGCTACCAAGATGCCCGAATTGTCTTTTAATAATAATCAGAAAGGGTAATTAATGATCGTACTACAATAACATTTCTTAACCATTACCTGACAAATAACTTGACTTTGTCAATTGCATGTATGCTTGCTTAAAGACAATAAAACTCTTGAATCTTAACATGGGTTCAGTTATTTGTTCTCTGAAAGGTTTTACAAAGTTCAAACTTTGATATGACACAATGAATGGACAAGTTCTTAAACAAAGGAAATTGCAGCAGTCATGCATTACCTGTTTCAGTTTCTTGTTTGGTAAAGAATTACTGGATACAACCATTAATTAATACAAATTAATTACAATTAATTAATAAAGGAAAGTGTTATTATGGTAACACAATTTTAAATATGATCATAAATAGATACACTCTTCTTACTACAACAATACAATTTATTACTGAGCAATATATATGAAGGAGCAATCCAATGGTAGGAATGCATTTGGTAGCTAGAGAACCTACATTATTGTTTGGTTACAAATCTATTGTTTTTAGCTTTACTATGTTAATTGAAAGTTTCAAATTTTGATTTCCTTTAATACAAAGTTATTAGTACTACAATCTACATTGCAAAACGTTTGTTTCACCTTGTTTATGCATTACAAAAAGCTACACACTTTTAAATGTATTTTTAATCGAAATAAACGGTATCAGGAAACTGACACATACTTTCTCCCTTTTAGTCCAACTTTAATGAATAAATTACTTTTTATTTACCAAATATAGAATACAAAGCACGGTCGAATGTACAGAAAATCTTGTAAACAAGTTGTTTTAAAAAACATCCACCCAAATCCCTGCTTTGGAGGCACTACAGAATCCATTGCTACACTCGTGGTTTTAAGAGGGGAAATGCCCCCTATTCCCCCCCAGGGATATTAAGGGGCAACATATTTCAAATTTCCACTGTTGGCCAATGCTAACTTGACAAGCATATCAAGTTTGAATGAAATTTATAAGTATATAAGAGAGAAATAGTAATTTTTGTATTCCCCATAAGAATAACATTGGACAACGTACTGCGTTTACCGCAAAATTAAAATTCCAATTTTCTCCGCAACCAGCAATCGTAGAATAATAATTCAAAATACTAAATTATTTAGTTTTTTGAGCTCTTTTTAATGGTGAATAGTAATATTTTTCTATAATTATGTATTTTTAAGAAAAATCCAAAAAAGTGAATTTTTAATGTTTTAAGTCCTGTAATTTCAGAACCCGCTTTTTTACAGGCATGCGGGTGGTGTCATTTTCTTGTAAAACTAAAGTTCTACAAACGACCAAAGGTTAATCAAAATCGTTAGAGCCGTTTTTGAGAAATTTTGATTTTTCATGATTTTTGGTGGTTTATGGGGGATAATTACCCTTCAAAATCAAAAATTCCAAAAAATGAAAAAAACGCCTGGAGATATCGTGGATTAGTACCTACATACCAAATTTCATAAAAATCGGCCCATTGGTTAGGGCTCTAGCTCTGTACACATCCACACAGACACACAGACACACAGACACACACACACACACACACACACACACACACACACGCACACGCACACGCACACGCGCACGCGCACGCACACGCACACGCACACGCACACGCACACGCACACCATGTAAAAACCACTTTTTTGGCTTCAGGGAGCACCAAAACAAATATTTCCACTAACAACTCAAATTCGAAAATTTTTACGAAAACAATACTTTCTCCATATACTATGTATAGGGGGAGAAAGTAAAAAATAAAAACTATATGAATAACAGTTATATATTCAGTTTTAAACAGTATTATAGTAGTAGCATAAACTATAATAAACACTCATCACATTTTTCTACAGAATTATATAATTTTAATACAATCTCCTTTCTCCACTGCTCATTTATTGTACCGGAATACAAAAGCTTTTTAAATATTCTATATAAAATACATTTTAAATATTTTAAAAAATTTGAAAAAATATATTTAAAACTGTTTAGAGTCTAATATATTTTAAATATTCTAAACGTTGTTATATTACATATTTTACCAAAATACATTTCCAGATATGAAGGAAAATATTGAGTACAAATATTATTTACTTACCCTCATAAAAACTATTCTTAAATGTTCCTAGTCGATACAAATCAGAGGATCTGTCTGTAATAAAGTAAAACTAAATTTAATTTAAGAGAACATATGGTAGCCAGCGGAAGATAGTGAAATTTTTAATAAAGTCGGAAGAAGTATCACAGTGGTGTGGGATGGAAATATTCAGCCCTGTATGAATTAGAGATGAAGCCCCCAACAAAGGGTATTTCCATTTATATGAGTCCAAAACATAATTGAACGGCAGAGCTTAGCCGTGTGAACAGGTAGGCTCTTTTTGAACACATCGCCGCATCCGGAACACAATATCACATTCACCAACAACATTTTGGTTGAATTATTCATCTTTGTTTGTTGTTTTTAAATCTGTATCCCAAAGAATTGTGATTTGCTACATCCTGCATGCGAGTAATCTGTTTTTTAAATGTCCGTCTATAGATATGAAAGTTTTTATTGGAATGTCATAATAAAGTAGAATTAATTTAACTAAGATTACAAAGTAAAATGTAATAGATTTAGGATTAAATAAAATCATAATTATATGGGTTTCATATGTGTTTATGGGTTTTTAAATGTATATTTTCATAAATAAGTTAATTATAACATTTGTATTACTGTAGATTGAATATTTGTAGATTATTTTAAAGAGATTTACCATTGTTAGCTCATTCCTGTAATACCCCGGCCTCAGCAAACCTGTGTAATCAGTGAATTTCAAATGCATATATGCACTACTACATGAAGCCACTTACCAAGTTTTATCAAAATATATTCATGAGGGAGAAATTATATTTTGATTTATTCTTTATAAGAATTACATTAAAACTGAGTATGCAGGTTTGCTGCAACAAGGGGCACAAAAATGGGGGTTTTATGCAAATATCAATAGACCACAACCATATGAACCAACACAAAGAGTTTTTATCAATATATTATGTTGATACAAAAACGAGATAACATTTTTATTATTATCTATAATAATAACATAAGAAATGAGTAAACAGACTTACAGGCGCGGGGACCACATAAAATGTGATTTTTATTCTAATATCAACAGACCACAACCAGATACCAAATTTCATCAATATATGTGTATAAATAAGCGAGAGATGAAATGTTACTTATTTCCTATGAAATTGAATAAAATACTGTGTTTAGTTGGCACTTGGCGATTGACGTAGAGCCAATGTTTGTTTTAAGCTGAAATTAATGGTGCAAACCAAAGTGTGATTATTTTTAAAAAGGTCTATGTTAAAAAAAACATATTTTAAAGGTACAAACCCCTCTGTGGATGGTGCGATATGTTTGGTTTTCAAACTCATGAAAATAGATGCTGCTTTACAAGTGTATACCAAATAATTTGATCAAAATGAAACCTTTTTTAAATTAACGTGCCTATCAAGACACATATTATATACAAATTGAAACGAATGGTGTTTTTGGCATCTGGGAGCCTCAAAACAAAAAAATATGGTCAAGGGCTTAAGTTTTACAATGCCACACCTATAGTAATAGCTACTTCCCTGTAGGGAAATTTGCTATAGACCAGGAAAAGCCAAAGATAACTAGTTTTTTTCCCCAGCTTGAACTTTTCTGATTACCATTGCCTTATCCAAGCTTGTTGTTACTTGGTAGCCACTGGGAGGTCTGAAAAGAGTAATGTAACATCATTGACTATAAATACTGAAGGAGACATCCCATCCATATGGCCCAGCTGTCCTACTTTTAGTGTATGCTAGAATTTAAAATTGAAGTAGTTTGATTGGGTCACTGACAGATTGTGTTGCTGTCAACTTTCTATTTTAGTTATTTTCATTAAATTTTAAAATATCTCCACCCCAGAAGTGATAATCAACTTATGTTTGCTTCCTGACACACCAACTGTTGTATTATCCCCTCCTTGAGAGGATAAGTAATAGTTGACAGCAGTATACTCTGTTGGTGATTGGTGTAAACTACGACCTCTTTCAATCCTGGCATACACAAAACTAGGGACACATTTTACAATGGCAATGAGAAGTCTACTTCAGTATTTATAGTCAATGGTAACATGAAAGAAGGACGAATTTTGGTTGGACATTCTAATAAATAATTTAGCAAAAGACAATCACTAGATAAAGAAATGTGACTAATGAAAATTAATAAAATTAAATGTATAGAATAATTGTTATTGACTAACTCAAAAATAATACAATACCCCCGTCGCAGCAAACCTGCGTACGCGAATTTTCAATGCATGTATACGTTTCTCACTACCACATAAAGCCACTTACCAAGTTTCATAAAAATGCATAAATAAGTGATTGTTGAAGATAAGAAATCTGTTTTTATAAAATTGTCAATATAACAGAACCAGGTGAAGCTACATACCAAGTTGGATTGATTTAGGTTCATAATTAAGGGAGCTATAACACTTTACTTGTTCTGCATAAGAATAACATTAGGGATGAGTATGCAGGTATGCTGCTACGAGGATAATGAACAAAATATTATTTTGTTGTGTAAATATTAATATACCACAACTAGGTGAAGCCACATACCATTAGATCATCAATTAGGTTGCCATTTATTCATCAATATACATTCATAAATAATCAAGATATCAAATTTGATTTATTCTCCATAAGAATAACATTGGACAACGTACTGTGTTCAGCATTTTGAATATCCCTGCAACGGTTGGGTGTTGAATCACAATTTAAACACCAAAATAATTTTTTTTAGAGCTTAAGTTATTGGTAATAACAAATGTGCAGTTTTCAGTAAAATTAACTGAGGAAAAGCTAAAAGCTTTTTCCTCATAAGATTAGCATGGAAAATTTAATGAATTCGTTTTTTGGATTTTCTCCACAGCTACATAACCTAGGTTAATGATTAAAAATACTAAATTATTTGTTTTTTCAATCTCTATAAAATTATAAAAACCAAAATTTTGTGTTTTAAAATTTTAGAGTGAAAAATGCAAAAAACTGGTTTTTGGAAAATTTTAAACCCTCATATAATACCCCCTTCCCATGGTCTGATCTTTCTGATTTTCAAACTTTAAATCATGAATGTCACTTAACACATGTCTGCCAAATTTCCTGGAAATCGGACTTTTTTCCAAAAGATATCGCATTTACGGACACATATATAGATATGGGGTACAACATCCCCCCTAAAATGTCCCTTTGAATAATTTGACCCATCTGGTTTTCGAACTCATTCAAATAAATGCCTCTTTACATATCTGTGCCAAATTTCATTAAAATTGGACCATTTTTATGGTCGTAATCGTGTTAATGGTCACCAAAAAAGCTGAAAAAATTTTTTCCCCATATGAACACATATAAATTGGAACAAATAGTGTTTATTGAAGTTACATATGAGTTTCCAACAAAAAATTGTTTTATATCTGGAATCTACAGCCAAAAATACATCAGTTACAATAAAAAAAGATACGTTTGTCAACGGTACCCTGTACTCAATTTTCTCTTCCACGATGCAACCCACGTAATGGCTTCTTTCCTTTAGAGGAAATTCGCTAAAAACCACAGAGGGAGTGAATAGACAAGACGAGGGTGTTTTATTCTTAGATGGCAGTTTATATTAAAGTTACATAAAATAAGCCAAATTGTAGGTCAAAGTAGAACATTAATTTCCCTAATCATTACTCCCAGAGCAGGATATAAAATAGATAAGTCACATTTCTGATCTTTCTCAGAGAGATATTCACATTTATTCCTGATAGGTTCGTTTGGCTAGCCCGGTTAGATGATTTATAAACATCGCCAGAATCCTTTCCACCCAAATATTTACAAAAAAGTTGTTTTTGTAGTAAAAATAAAATAATTGTTTTGCATTGAATACAGTGTATTTTCTGAAGTTGTACATTAAATAATACAGTGAAAATAAGTAGTTCAACATTTATTTTTTTCACCATAAACTTGGCTTCTCCATGTTTATAAAACTGCTTGACTAGAGGTGTCAGTGTGGTTCAGCTAGTCTTGAACAGGCACATCCGATTGAGACAAATTTACTAAATGAGCCTCGAATTAATTATAATAAATAAAAACCAATCCCAAATCATTATCTTGTTTTGTACACTGGCTAACTGCAGTTAATTTGATAGAATCATTTATGGTGTCTAGACATAGGAGGTTAACGAGGGGACAAGGCAGCTGATCCGAGGATGGCGGTAGGATTAAACACTCTTAGCGGCTACTTACGGCTATTGTTTCGTAAGCCTGCTGACGACACATATCTACCGTTCGCCTGGCTCTGCTCGTAACTGTTGATGCTGTCAGTTGAAACAGTCCATTGAACTATCAGTTTAATTTAAAGAATGCTTACAAGCATGTTTACACAAATGAAACAAGTATTTTTAAAAGTTGTGTTCATTATTTTTTGTATTATTAAATTTTGGCACAGCTGTACCCTAGTGGAAGTGATCAATAGAAAACAATAGAAATATTTTTAGTGATACGTAGTGATATCAATACGTAATTGGATCAATACGTATCACTAGACATCAATACGTATCACTAGAGATCAATAGAAAATTATTTCTATTGATGTTAGTGATACGTGTTGATCTCTATTGATACGTAGTGATATCACTACGTAATTGGGTCACTAGACATCAATACGTATCACTAGACATCAATACGTATCAATAGACATCAATAAGAAATTCTATGGAGTCTTTAACTGGTATTTTGTAATTAAAACACAACAAATTAATGTACTAACAGGTATATTCCAAAAAAATTTAAAAAATAAAACAATAAATTTATGACCTAGGACTAATGTTTACCTACTTACTTGTTAAAACCAATTTTTTAATGCACCAAAAAACACTAAAATCAGTGTCTACATTAGGGGGACATCAGTGTAATAATACACTAATACATCAGTGTGGGACATCAGGGTCTACATTAATTTACTTGTTCGCATAAGTAAAATACACATCCAACACTTAAATTTGGGCCTATATACCCAACTGGAAGGGAGTCAGATTCACTGATTTCCTTGATCTTCTTGTTTAGTGTGGCAATTTTTTGAGTGATGTACTAGCTGATACTGCCACTTCCAAGCTCAATTTCTCAATTTCTTTCTTTGATGTGTTGGGATTTTCCTCCAGGATTTTTTCTTTGACAATTTCTGTGTACTGGCTGATACTGCCACTTCCAAGCTCAATTTCTCAATTTCTTTCTTTGATGTGTTGGGATTTTCCTCCAGGATTTTTTCTTTGACAATTTCTGTGAACAAATAAACATGCAATAAGTTATGTGGTAATAAAAACGTTAAATTAATGTTTAAAATTAATAATTTTACATCACTACTGTATTTTTACTATTTTAACACATTATTATCACATTTGTTTACATGAAGCAATCGTCAAGATCTCACAACTTTTCACATGATAAAACGTTAATTAAATACCAGTACATGAAAAATCACATTTTGACATCACCATATTTTATAATTTTTGAACATTTTGTTACGTTGTGGAAAAAACTTGCAATGATTTTCGTGTGAATCAATCATAAAAACGCTAGGGCCTGCTGTAAAATTTGTTCTATGAAATAAATACTTGAAAATAATTTGTTGTACAACTCTGTATTATTACCTTTTTCACATTTTATGCTAATTTTGTAAGTAGGCCCAGCCATAAGGGTCTTCACAGATCTTGACTGATGGTTTGGCAAGTGTTGGGTATGGCGAGGGGAGGATATATGGGATTATTAATTTTTAATTTATTTTTCCTACATACAGTAAGTTCAACTGAGTAAGTTTCACTGATACAACCTTACAATCATACACATGCATCTGTGAGTGATATATTCAGGGGGACATCGAAATAGTCTTGTTTTCTGTATGGCCTGTAGTGCCGATTCATATCCGTCAAGATATGTGGCGACCATTATAATAATAATTTTGATAGGTGTTAAGGCTATTTAAAATCTTAGACCTTGGATAATTGAGTGTGAAGCCTACTGTACCCAATCATAGTATTTTACCTTTATTCTTTAACATATTAACAGAACAAGTTTAAAAATAATGTCACCTGGATTTCTTCTTGGGTAAGGAGTTGATTCATTTTGGGTCCGAGCCAATCCTTGATGACTCCCTCAATGTGTTTTACTTTGACCTCAGCAACAGGGCCGTAGACAGCTTTGACGGGCCCCAGACAAAATTACTTGGCCGGGCCCCACCCCCACCCCCTTTTTCCATCCCTTGCTACCAGTACATTGACTGAATAGCATTTTACCGCTGACTAGCCCTCTTTAAAACGTCAAATATGCAAAGGTTTTTTTAAAACATCTATAAGTAGGACCTGTATTTATACTAAACTAAATGTAAAACAAAAATTAATAAGTGCAAAAAAATACCTAGGCCTATAAAAACTTGAAATAAGAATATTTAAAAATATGGGATATTTTAAATTGACATCAGTTTTATCCTTTTTGCTATGGACATTTTTTATCGAAAAAAAAACATATTCCCAGTTGTACTATACCTATACTAATCTTTCTCTATTTCGTGGTGCACCAGTCACGTTGTAAAATGCAGAATATATAACACTTATTATTTCTAAAAAATGTATTGCTGTTGTTGCTTTCAAACTTACTGAAATAGATAGTTAATTTGCTAAATAATAAATAATAATATCACAAACAGAGAATAATACTTTTTGTAATTAAATTTACACAATTTTAAATCGTACACACAATTGTTAAAATACATGATTGTTAATGTCCTATGGATAAAAGTAAATGTTAAAAGATTGTTAAAGCTAAATGGGGGAGCTAACTGTTAAGCCTAAAATCATATTTTACTGCTTTTTGTGAAGTCCTGATATAAAGTTATGACATCATTTAAAAAATATAATACAATACTGTTTATATAATATAAGATTACTCAGCATAATAGAGAAACTATATTTAACGAGTATCGTCAATTTATAGGTTGGGGAGGGATGACGAGAGTGAGAAGGACCTTCCATTATCTGTCATGAAACCAGGTAGCCTAGTTGGCAGCCAGATTTTGGGTGTGGGCCCTGCTTCCTAACCGAAGATGCGGATTGTGATTGTAGAATACAATGTTACGAAAACATGTTGTTTCAGTTTCATTTAAAGAAGTAGGCTGACGTTTGACCGACGGTGAGGGATCGGGCCCAGGCACTGTTGTCTCAGTTTTATCATCATTCAAGGAAAGGAAAGATTGATTCAGTGACCATAAGCGTCCTGTTGTACTTTTAATGTCATTAGACGTTTTTTAGAATCTTATCAGAGATGTTTGGCCTCTGGAAGCCCCCATCTCACGTGCTTATTTTAATTTTCTCTCTTGGCACCCTGATTTATAAGTACCGGTGGTATTAATGCCGGGGCGGCGTTGAGTTTTAAACTCAAAATCACCAACGAACTAAAAACAAAACCCTTCCTTCCCCTAACAAACTGTTAAATAATAGAAACAATACACATCATACAATGAATCAGAATGACGACTAGCCTACATTACAAGTACTCCGCTCCGTAAATAACAAATAAAAGAAGTCAAGATACAACAGGTGAACACCGCCAGCGCCGTAGTAAGAGCAAGGGGAGGTTAGAGACGAGCAACACCATTCAATGCTTGGCAGGCTGAGGCAGTACGTCAGTGTTGTCATGGACGGCGAAATACATATGCGTTGACAATTTCCGGGAATTAAAGTATTGTCCGGGTAAAATTCCGGGGATTTTTCGGTTTTTTCCAGATGGCCTTTCTCGCCACTCTCTACACAGCAATACGGCACATCAAGTCGCGTCGCACAGACTGGGTTGTACTGTACGCTCAGAAACCATAGCACAGGGCACAACACTTCTAATTAAATCATCGGATGTGTAAATTGCATTAAAAGATTAGGCAAATTAAGTATTCGATTATTTATTTGGGTGTTTTTGTTTATTTATATTTAATAAATATTTTGTGTTCAGACATATTTAAGAGTGACCTAATCGAGGGCCCAGCGCGGGCCCCGGACAAATTGTCCGAGAAAACTGGTCTGTCTACGGCCCTGCTCAGCAAACTGATTCATATCATATCAGCAGCTAATCGGACACATGAAAATTAAAATAAGTTTTAATTGATTAACAAACTAACAATTTTCTGAAAGCACATAGTTAATATGTCATATGCCTACATTAAACATAATGGTTTGATCTAGTATAACGATTATTTAGGTTATTCGGTTATGTTATGTTCCAGTTTTAGGAGTCTTGAAATCTGTCCAATTAACAAACGTTGATTCCACTATTACTTAAACATGTATTGCCAGGAATTACATTATCGTGTCATCTCACTGTCATGTTCTTTAATTTAATTTTAAGTTTAGGCCTAATTGAAAAACAAACTAAGTAAAACAAACATGACGTAAGAATTAATGTACAGACTATAAATATTTTGCAATAGATACAAATATCAACCTAATCGATATACCGTATCGAACAATTTCATTCAGTTCTTTAGGCCTATATCGTTCCGCTTATGAAAATGTATCCTACACCTCCTGGAGATTGATAGGCCTAGTATCAGGATTTATAATACGGAATTAACTTACTTTGTTAAAAGAAAAATTAAAAAACTCACCATAATAATGCAAATGATAAGTTATAACTTAGGTAATGTAGGCCTAGTTCATATGCTTTCCCAAAAATATGCATGACAGGATCCTGGCATCCAGGACTAAGTTAGTCTATTTATTTATTTATAATTCCATCGGCAGTACACAAATTTACATTTCAATACAAACTAAATGTGTGAATTGTGTACCAAGTAGTTATTGAGGTTATGCTTTTAGTTAGAAACATAAAAAGTATATGTCACTTACCAAGAAACAGTACAGCTTTAATGAAAAACTGTATAACTGAAGTAACTCTTGATGAAGATTATGTTAATATACTCAATTAAGAAACCAACAAAGCCTGCAAAACTTAAAACTTGGTAAGAAACATAATCAGTTGCCAAACACAGATTAACCATTACAGCTTCCAGCAGATGTTGGCGGCTGGTGGCTCGTGGAGTGTTTTGGGACCTGTGCAGGCGCTGCACGCAGTTTTTTTCTCTTAGCTCATAATGAGATTATGGGACGGGATCGGCAGTTTAAAAATGTTATTGGTGACTGGTAAAAAGCAAGTTATGCAATTTTTATTTTTTTAATTTTATAATAGAATTGTATATACACCATCGATATGTAAACTGTATATTAATAAATACACTATAAAAAATTTATATGCTCCATGTTTTATTGATAATTTCTAATCATCATCCTTTTTATTAATTTTTTTTAAATACTAAAACTGTAAATAAAACTAGGTATATAGTAATACTGATTATTATATATATATATATATATATATATATATATATATATATATATATATATATATAGATATATATATATATATATATGCATTATTGAACATAATATTGTGAAGTAAACAAGGATATATGTACTAAAACAGTTAACAAAATTAATTTAATAACAGTAATTGATTTTTTTTAGTAATAATACAACAATAACATTCCGTAATTAAAAAAATATATTAATATAGGATTGTTATAATGATTTAGTAATACAATTTTATAATTAAAAAAATATATTAATGCAGGCTTGTTATAATAATATAGTAAACATTTCATAATAAAATTAGCAAATTTCTATAGACTTTTGTAATAATATCGTGCCTAATAACATTTTTTCATAATTTAGAAATTATATACAATTTTATTTAATAAACAAAAATTAAATAAACTTGAGTACCCTGGTAAAATCATTTTAAATAAATTTTATTTAAATTTATTCATTTGGCATTGTAAAAAAATTGTAATGGTTATCTTTTTCAATTAATAAAATTATATAATGATGCCTATTTACTTGTAGTTGTTGTAGTGAACTTATTGATATCAATCAATGCCAATAAACTCTTAATGATCTATATTTATCTCGGTTTTAATGATTTCTATTGATATAACCGAACAGTCTAGTGATATCAATAGAAATTTCTATTGATTTCTATTAATCACTTCCACTAGGGTAGTTTCATTTAAAGTTTTAAGGACAAATTCTTTTATATGTTAAAACTAAAAATTATACATATGCCTACCTTCTATTTTATAAAACTTTGTTATCTTTTAGTTAGGATAACTCGTTTTTTAAGCAAGGAAGTGGAAAATAAAATATTAACTATCATATAATCACAAAATAAACATTTAAATAGTCGTATAGTTTAAATTTGCAGATATTTAGGATTTGAACCCCCAAAATTGTTTTCAATCATCTTTATAATCAAGCTACAAAAAATAATATGGCAACTGAGGCGAGTATCATGTTAATTAGTTCTAAACAGATACATACAAGCAAGCAAGAGTAATATTTATACCACAGTATGGACAAAGTATTAAATTTAGTTTTGTATGTTTTAAACTTGTAACCTTTGTTTCATTTATTTCATATTTAAAGAATAAAATGTACATATAAGATGAATCGAGGTATGCTTATATTGGTATTTAGGCTATTTGTAATAATTTTAACTTGCATCTTAGCTAACAGAAAATAATACAGTACCATGTTAATATTTTTGAAATAATATATTAAAATGTCTACCATCAAATAAACAAATTTTACTTTTTTAATATGTTTTAAATATATTTTGAACTACATTAAAAAATAACCAAAGAAATTACCTACATGGTCTGTTTTGTGTGTGTGGGTTCAACCGTGTGATAGCCTACGGTTGAATTTTATTTTCTTAGAATTATTGTAATAATAAAAATACGGAATACTGTTAAACGTTATGTTTTATTTTAGAAAGTGAATAAGAGCTAGTTGATGCATAGGGTAGAAGAAGGGATAAAATAATAATACCCCCGTCGCAGCAAACCTGCGTACTCAGCGAATTTCCTATGAATGAATATATTTCTTACTACCACATAAAGCCACTTACCAAGTTTCATAAAAATACTTAAATAAATAAGTGATATATAGCATTTTATTTATTCTCTATAAGAATAACATTAGGGCTGAGAACGCAGGTTTGCTGAAACAAGGAAGATGAAAATATGTTTTTTTTTGCAATTATCAATATAACTCAACCAGGTGAAGCTACATACCAAGTTTTAATGATTTATGTTCATAATTAAGGGAGATATAAAGCTTTACGTATTCTCCATAAGAATAACATTAGGGATGAGGATGCAGGTTTGCTGCTAAGAGGATAATCAACAAAAATCAGATTTTGGTGCAAATATCAATATACCAGTACTAGGTGAAGCCACATACCAAGTTTTATCAATATTCATTCATTAATAATAGAGATATTAAATTAGAAATATTCTCCATAAGGATAACATTGGACAACGTACTGTGTTTAGCACTTAAAATTACTTGGCAACGGTTGGACGTAGAATCACAATTTAAACACCAAAATGATTGTTTTGTAGAGCTAAACTGATTGGTAAAAGCAAACGTGAAGTTTACATAGAAATGAGTTGAGGAAAAGCCAAAAACCTTTTTCCCATAAGATTAACATGGGAGATTTTATGAGCAGGTTTTTTTGGATTTTCTCCGCAACCACTTAACCTAGGTTAATAATTCAAAATACCATGTTATTTCTTTTTTTAAGCTCTATAACACGGTCAAAACCAAAAAAGTTTTTTAAAAATTTTAGGGTGAAAAATGCAAAAAACTGATTTTTTGAAAATTTAAAACTCCCATAAACCCTCCTTCCCGTGGTCCGATATTTCTGGTTTTCGAACTTAAAGTCATGAATGTCACTTTACACATTTGAGCCAAATTTCATCGAAATCGGACGTTTTTTACTCAAGTTATCGCGGTAACGGACACACATATATATATATATATATATATATATATATATACATATATATAAATTTGAACGAATAGTGTTTTTGGCATCTGGGGACCTCAAAACAAAAAGTTATCATGGTCTCGGGCTTAAGTCTTACCATGAGACCTACGGTAATAGCTTCTTCCCTATAGGGGAAATTAGCTAAAAAACAAAGTATTTGGCTGAAATGCTGTTAGATTTTAAACTGGAGTAGTGAATCCAAACATCATCAGATGTGAACCCGTAGGTGAGTGATCGAGGTGGTCTTATACGTTGGACCCTTTTTTGTCTTGTAATTTTACAACGGGCTCATGTAAAACATTTAGGACCAGAATACAAAATCTAAAACTGCAATATATTTTTTAACTCTGGAGTGATAACTGAAAGAATACCACGTTCTCATATCACTTAATAAAGTTTTATAGGTTTAAATAATGTAGTAACTACAACTCAATATCCAAACTGAAATAATCTCTCACTAAAACTTTGACCCTTTTTGGGAGAAATAGGGTAAATAGGAGGAAAGAGAGATGAGACGTAACACTAACACAACACGAGGTTTGTTTGTATGCCGCTCGACTGCGTGCCACTGCGCCGCTCGTTCACTGTTGTTGTTGGTGGCCAACACTCAAGTATTAGTCCAACCCTCACCCCCGGGCCTATTGATGCTAATGTAAAAAAATATGGCCTATTGATGCTAATGTAAAAAAATAAAATCACCTGTTTAACACCCTGTTATGAATATTGTTCCCACTAGAAAAATAATGAGTAGTAACAATGATCCAAGTGTTCATAGCTCAGACTGAATATTTTTGAGTCGGTATTAGTGATAAATAATTTTTTTTTTGTTTCAGACGTATATAGGGAACGTGCTAGTTTCGATCAACCCATACAAAAAGTTGGCTATCTACTCCAACAGTTTGGCCCGAGAATACAGGACTAGGGGCCCTTTCCAGCTTCCACCGCACATGTATGTAAATTATTTTCTACTTTGAAACATAAGTAAAGGATTTTTCTGAATTAAAATGATTCTCATAAATTTGTTTAAATTTTTTTAAATTTGTAAATAATAATGCAAACAGTATTTTAAAATACAAATTTGTATGTAGTTAATTAATCTAAAAAAACTGATTTTGCTGTGATTGATAGTCTAAGGTTATGACTACAATAATGTTATTAATTTATATATACACAACTTTTTGAAGTATTATTTTATTCGTAAACAATCAATTGTTATGTAATAACACGGATAAAATGTAGTACATGAAACACTGTTGAATCTTTATTTTTAAATTTAGTTTTGAGCACTGTAATTACTAATGTTATGGATCGTAATTGAATGACCCAGCTAAAATTTGGCAATATTGTGGAATAACGCCCAAAAACAGACCATTAGCTGATACAATAGGAAGTAACCTCAACAAATCATCTGTTATTGGACAAGATACTCTCGCAGATTACGGGCTGAGGATGCCTAATCCACCGCCCCATGGGATTATGGGTGCTTAACACTATACCACCACCCCTCATATTGATAATGACACTATTATATCGCTTTAGCATTACATATTGCTGAAGGCTAATATCATTACGGTAGCACAAAATAAGTTACAAAGCATAACATGATTCTATTTTAACGAAATTAAAATGTAGAATATTAAGGCAAATTGAATGATAGGCTACTTCGTTTGCTAAAATAACTTAAATTGTATTGAATTAATATTTATAATATTTCAAAAAATTATATTATTTTTCTTAGTACAGGATCAATAATGCTATATATTGGTTTTATTCAAAAGGAAACATTTAGTACCACATTTTCATAGCTTTTTTTATCTAAATTGTAGCAATTCATTATTTTCTTTGGATTTATTTTTAACCTCTAATTAAAGTTAGTAATTATGACAAGTTTGATGAAATTTGATGTTTTTAAACTATTATCTTTAAACAGCTCCAGTTAAAGTATAAACATTGTTTTCACTTGTTTTATGGTCCAAAGTACATGTATATATATATATATATATATATATATATATATATATATATATATATATATATATATCACCAAATACTGTTTACATTTGAATGCAACTTGAGATAAACAAAACATTTTTGGAATAACAGACTGACAGACAGGAATCTAGGAAATTTAGAAATACGATAATTTTTTTGTTTTGATCCTAGAAAAAAACACACACACACCAGGACCAGAAAATTGGTATTGGTACACATCCTACATATAATATTGTTTTGGAACTCAAGTATTATGTAATTATACACTCGTTATTATTAGACTAGTTTACAGGTCCAAAATAATTTCTGTATTAAATTTAAAGAAAAATCTTAATTTTATACAAGCATATCATAATTAAATTTACCCAATTCATGTTTATTTAGTTTACTGAAATGCATATTCTATACAGGGCACACACCCACATTGTGTTAGGTATTTTTTAAATTTCAGTTTTATATAAATCTTACTTTAAACTTCCTTAGTTATTGAATGAGTACAAACTTGGTAAGTTTCCTGTCACTTTCTTAACAAAGTTGACATTTCTTCAGCCTTGCCAAAGGTAATTTGACAATACGTAATTCTGTTCTAAATGATTTACATGAAAAGCGCCCTTGTTGTCTTGAAATAAATAGAGCGGTTTGCCATTACCTTATGATGTTATTTCTGAAATTATAGGACTCTTCTGTTAACAAACCAAGCTTGTTGGACAACATATTTTTTTAAATTTTTATGAAATTTCACTCTTTTAACCCTATGAAAAGATGTAAAAACACTTGATAATGTACAAGCAACCATAATTTTTTACCATGCCTACTGAATACAATAAGTGAACTATTTAATTTTGTTAATTACGCTTGTGACACACTTACTTATTTATGCCTTTTAAAGATTTTAAACATTCTAAAAACTGAATCTGTATCGTGAGAGTACAATATATCCAAATTGTATCCATATTGTCGTAGAATTTTTTATTACTTTATTTTATTTTAATACTTTTTATTTGATGTGTAATAAAAATTAGGTTACTATTTGAAAAATGGCATTTTCCTAGGTACCAAAAGGGTAAGTTTGTTTTTATAATTGTTAGTGTGTTTGTACAACAAACAAACAAATAAATAAATGAACCAATATACTTTTCTTTACTCGTAAGACAAAAAAACCAAGCTGGTCTGTAGCGTCACCAACAAACGTTTTGTGCTGATCTACTTGCTGCCAACTTCATACCAGCTTTACTCTATTCAGTCTATTAATTATTACGAGAATAAATAGTACAAACCTAAAAACAATCAGATGTCTAATATTACTGTGTAGTAAGTATACCTCCATTATTTGTAGTTTAAATTGGAAAATCCAATACATTTTGTACTCCAATTTGACTTTTAAAAATACTATGATATTAAATAGAATAACCAAGCAAACAGGAGTTGAGCACCATTGCACGAGACTACTTGATGTTACTAATAATCTGGCTGACTCGGCCGTGAGTCATGATTGGTTTGGTATTTCCACCGCGGTTAGTTGGCTATTTACGCTTCACGTACGTTCATTCAGTGGTGGTTACTTTCCACCTCCTGATTTAAAATACTCGGCTGAAATATAATAATTTGTAGGGTTTGCATTTTTCTTTACTTGCTGTTGAACTTTTTTTATAATCTGCACTACATTTTAATTTTTAATGTTGTTAAAAGAATGAGTTTGATTGAGTTACAAGCAGACCTGCGTTAAAAAAATTAAATCATTTAGATGTTTATGATTTAAGTCTCTTGGAAATGTTTATTACTTAAATTCAATGTTCTGTAATGGAATAGTTATATTTTGTCAGGTTCTGATCGAGTTATATACAGGATGTAACTAAAAAAAGTTCACTGGCTATATATCTTTGGATTGGACACCCATAAAGAAAAACATGTGTAGAGTAATTTCTTTGAAATTCCGCTCTGTTTAGCGTCAGTCAGTCTGTTTGATTTTTGTATATTAAAGTCAGTATATATTTTTAACCATTACAGGCATTGATTTGAAACTTGGCATACATTATGTACCTGATGCTGTTTTGATAATAAATTTGAAGTTTCTACCTTTTTAACTGTAATATTTAGGGGAAATTTATAAGAATCCAAAAAGTTTTGTCTTTTTATCTCAAATTAATTATCTGAGGATTTTAACTATGGAGTAATAAATAACTAAACAATTTTGATTTTTATAAGTTAAAACATGTTTTTTTGTTATTTCTAGACCAAAACCTCATGTTATAAATGAGAAAAAAATCATACTTTATCAGTTATTTACCATCACACAGTTAAAATCTTTATATTCTTATTTTTAGGACAAAACAACAAAACTTTTTTGTTTCTAAATTATTAATTATTAAGGTTTTAAAGATATTTAGCTATGAAAAACAACAGTGGCTGCCAATTTAAAATGGTGAAAGGTAGAAATTTCAACATTTCTTTCCAAAATAGCATCAGGTGCAAAATATATGCCAAGTTTCACACCAATACTGGTTAAAAAGATATACTGAATTTGGTAAAAAAAACACAATCAGACCGACTGACTCTGAATGGAGTGGATTTAAAATAATGTCACATTACTTTTTAGCGAATTTCCCCTATAGGGAAGCTATTACTGTAGTCGGCATGGTAAGACCAAGGCCCGGGACCATGATAACTTTTCGTTTTGAGGTCCCCAGATGCCAAAAATACTATCCGTTAAAAACTGTATATATATATATATATATATATATATATATATATATTTGTGTGTGTGTCAGTGTGTGTGTGTGTGTGTGTGTGTGTGTGTGTGTGTGTGTGTGTGTGTGTGTGTGTGTGTGTGTGTGTGTGTGTGTCTGTGATAACTCTCGTAAAATTGGTCCGATTTTGATGAAATTTGATTCAAACATGTAAAGCAACATTTATATTTAATATTTTAGTAAATCAAATGTTACTTATTACCATTAAATTCAGCTTAAAAACAAACAATTTGGTGTTTTGATCATTGCTTTGCGTTAATTGGTTACAGAGATATTGAAAATGCTAAACACAGTACATTGTCCAATGTTATTCTTATGGAGAATAAGAAAAATTGTATATCTCGCTGTTTTATTCTGACAAAACTTGGTATATTGCTTCATATAGTTGTGGTATATTGTTAATTTTTTTGCCGATAGTTCTCGTAGCAGCAAACCTGCGTACTCAGCCCCATGTTATTCTTATGGAGAATAAGTAAAATGTTATCTCTGTTAATTATAAACATAAATTAATAAAACTTGGTATGTGGCTTTACCTAGTTGAGTTATATTGATATTTGTATAAAAACCCATTTTTTGTGGTCCTTGTTTCAGCAAACCTGCATACTCAGCTGCCATGTTATTCTTATAGAGAATAGTAAAAATGTCATAAATCATTTATTTATTAATGTATATTGATGAAACTTGGTGTCTGGCTTTATGTGGTATTAAGATACACACACACACACACACACACACACACACACGCGCACACACACACACACACACACACACACACACACACACACACACACACACACACATCCATTGGAAATTCGCTGAGTAGGCAGGTTTGCTGCTACGGGGGTATTTTAGCGAATTTCCCCTATAGGGAAGAAGCTATTTTTCTTTATAGATGTATAGTTAACAAATATATAGCCAGTGCACCTTTTAGTTGAACCCTGTATACTTATGGATTATTCTTCTGTCTTCGTATTGGAAGTTCCATGTATTTTCTTAACATTTAATACATTTGTGTTATTAATACAAAACTTATTAAAATAAAACATTTAAAACAAAATATTTTGTTTACATTTTCATAATTGTTTTCTTATAGCTCCTATTTTCAAAAGAAGTAAATAATCAGGTGTAACTATCCAGTAATTATTATTGTTTCTAAGTTTTATTTTATATATTAAAATCTACTTCTGCTGTAGTGGTTACTGAAACTCAGTAATAAAATAAGCCCTTAAAGTGTTTTCACATCAACGATAAAACTCAGAAATAATATGAGTTGAAACCCATCGCTACAAAAGTTAAAACCGCAAAACGAAGTGAGCCATTTAACATGAGCTGTAATAATAAATGAGTGGCAGAAAAGCATGGTAGTGACAAACAGTCTCACAACATGAATAGTCAATGATTGATTCCAACAATTTATCTCTTGTCCTCACCACTGCTGTCCATCTGGCTTTTAAATGGCTCTTTATTGGTTTGTTACATTTAACTAAAAGCGTTGTCTGTCCTGAAAATGCACAGAGGTAAACCGACATCTAAATATAATACTTAAACTACACAATGAAAACTGTGTACTCAATTTTACTCAATAAAAACCAGTACATTTCCTACAATTTCTCAGCTTAATTTTATTCCAAGTTATTTTTGACACCCACATTTGATCCTGGCTTGCTAAACTAGCTTATTCACCCACATTACAGCTGAACTTGGCTTTGGTTCAACTGCATTTTCCCACCCACCCCGTACCCAAGATACTAGACTTTAATGCTCAGACAAACAAAATTACTGTTATTTTTATTGTTATTTCTTGAGGAAGGAACAAACATTTCTCAAGGTACAATTGCACAAATTTTTAACCAGGTTTAAGTACTGTTAACTAGTGGTTATTTGAGTTGCAGTTATCTAAGCCTCCAGATAGTCTGAGGGGTCAGTGGAAAGTTTATTTTTTAACCCTCCGAGCACCCATGTGATGATGGTCATTTCAAGTTCGTTAACATTTGCTGATATGACAGAATCGTCATGACTTTGAATACAAAAAGATGTTTAGGCAAAACAAATTCACTATAAATTATAAATACATTAATTAAATATAATACGAGAAATAAAAACAATTTTGTTTCTGAGCGTCACCGTTTGGAGCTGTTCAAGAAAAAACCAACATATGCAGGGAAAAAACTGTTTGAAAAACTCCCAAAAAATATAAAAACTGAAGAAGATTATATGAAGTTTAAAACTAAATTGAAAGAATATTTGATTAATATAATACCGTATTCACTCGAGGAACTTCATGTTTGACTCTGTTAAATGACTGTTAGATAATGTATAGAATGGATTTTTTTTTATTAGATTTAGGTATTAGAGAAATTACACTATTCACTGTACCAATGTACAAACAAAAACATGAATAAATAACTATTGTCTATTGTCTATATCAAATGTAATAATAGTATGATAAATGTGTGTTTTTCTGCTGCTATTATTTTCTTACCATTATCTTACCATTACCTTCCATTATCTTCATAACTTTATGAACTTTAAGGAAATAATAGTTTTATTTGATTTATTTATTGTTTTATGGATTGTATTGTTATTTCTAACAGACTGTGTAAAAATCGATGATTTACACTTATTTCTTATTATTGTATATCATTCATATAGGTATATACCTTTTTTCCATGATTTATTTCTACGTAGGGAATCAGATTGTCAACACGTTGTACATCAAGCATTTTCCCCTAGAAAAGTTGTTTACTTACAGTACAGTTTAACTTTTGAAATTTTTGTCAAAATCTTTCCCAATTTTTCCACTTTTCCAAAAAAATCCTCTCTGAATTTTATTTATTTTCTCAGTGAAGAACTATATGCAAAGAATTACGAAAAACAACCCATATGTCAGTAAAAGAATCCTCTCTGAATTTCATTTTATTTATTTTTCAGTGAAGAACTAGATACAAATAATTACGAAAGACAACCCATTTTTCAGTTGATTGCTTTACTGCATTGCAAGGAACAAACATACTTAATCAACTGTTTACTGTTTATTTATATAAGTTTGTGGTTTACAAACATTTATTTACCGTTAAGTCTCTCTGACGATGTATACACAGTAGATATTGTGAGATTGGAATAACCTGGTGAGAAGTTTCTTCAATTGTAAAACCATTAACCGTTGACATAAATCAGCTTTGTAATGTTGCAGTTTTGCTGTGGCCGGGTCAGCCTACCGGTGGCTGAGGGACTGCAACCAGGACCAGTGTGTGGTAGTGTCGGGAGAGAGCGGGTCAGGCAAGACCGAGGCTGCCAAGATGGTGCTGCACTTCATTGCGGTCACCTCCTCGGCGGACGATGTGGTTCGAGAGAGACTAATACAGTCTGCGCCTTTGCTGGAAGGTGCTTTTGCTAGAATTTACTCTTTTTAATCATGATAGAGCTGCCCTTAAATGCAGTGTGTCTCATTACTTAGCCAAATTAGTCTCCTTATATGACCAACTACTGTCCATCCTCAAGTGGGTGCAGACTGGTGTAGTGGTTAGAGCGTATGACTTTGGTCCTCAAGGTCCCGGATTTTATCTCTGGCGATCGTCACTGACTTTTAGTTATGTGATAATGCCACATCTCGGGTAGTTAGGAACCCACCCTAAGCTTGTTAACCATCTAGAAAAAAACTGTTACGTTTCTGAGGAGAGGAGAACCTTCTCTTAATTAAAGAACTCCCTCTACTAAAAGCTGCACAAATAATTTTACTCATGACTCACAACTGAAATGAATGGGTGGGTGTTCTAAGGCGGGGCACATTAAAACGATAGTAGAGTACTAAACATGTTATTTATTCAGTAATTCCCAAGTTACATTTAATAACAGCCAACCAGCAACACAACACAACCACAACTCAATATGGAAACAAGAATAAATAAATTAAAACATTTTAGAAACTAATCTCAATTTAAGGAAAACGTTAAATACAATTTCGAAAGTATAAATTTAAATTATGGGATCTTAGTGAAAGTGTGGTTGAGGGGAGAGTGGAGTACCTACAAAAAATATGTATGCAAGGCCTTAAATAAAATTTGGTGACCCGACGAACCGGCTCCTTGATGATGCTCCCAATCAATTGAATCTCCTCTTCTTCTCTTCCTCCAACCAAGCGTCTTCCCCCTCTCTCCTCTCTGGCCCAGTAATGGGTTACCGTAACTTCTAGAGTCAGTCAGCACCGACCTAGATCAAAGATTTCTGAACCAGGCCAATGCTGATAACTTAGCGTTCTAATTGTTCCTGGCTTCTAGAATGGTTGAGGTTGCAGTGTAGATCTTTGAAGCCAGAATGATAATTTGCTAGCTTTTAGCGAATTTCCCCTATAGGGGAGAAGCTATTACCGTAGGTCTCATGGTAAGACTTAAGCCCGAGACCATGATAACTTTTTGTTTTGAGGTCCCCAGATGCCAAAAACACTATTCGTTCAAATTTATATATATATGTATATATATGTCCGTTAACACGATAACTTGAGTAAAAAACGTCCGATTTTGATTAAATTTGGCTCAAATGTGTAAAATGACATTCATGACTTTAAGTTCGAAAACCAGAAAAATCGGACTATGGGAAGAGGGGTTTATGGGGGTTTTAATTTTTATAAACATCAGTTTTTTGCATTTTTCACCCTACAATTTTTAAAAAACTTAATTTTGGTTTTTACCATGTTATAGAGCTTAAAAAAACAAATAATTAAGTATTTTGAATTATTAACCTAGGTTAAGTGGTTGCGGAGAAAATCCAAAAAACCTGCTCATAAAATCCCCCATGTTAATCTTATGGGAAAAAGGTTTTTGGCTTTTCCTCAGTTTATTTTAATGTAAACATCACATTTGCTTTTACCAATCTGTTCAGTTCCACAAAGCAATCATTTTGGTGTTTAAATTGTGATTCTACGCCCAACCGTTGCAGAGATATTCAAAGTGCTAAACACAGTACGTTGTCCAATGTTATCCTTATGGAGAATAAATAAAATTTGATATCTCGATTATTTATGAATGTATGTTGATGAAACTTGGTATGTGGCTTCACGTAGTACTAGTATATTGATATTTGCAAAAAAAATTGATTTTTTGTTGATTATTCCCGTAGCAGCAAACCTGCGTACTCAACCCCCATGTTATTCTTATGGAGAATAAGTAAAATGTAATGACTCCCTTAATTATTAACCTAAATTAATAAAACTTGGTATGTAGCTTCACTTGGTTGAGTTATATTGATAATTATATAAAAACCCATTTTTCTGTTCCTTGTTGCAGCAAACCTGCTTTCTCCAGCCCCCATGTTATTCTTATGGAGAATAACTAGAATGTTATATAGCGCTTATTTATGTTTGAATATTGATGAAACTTGGTATGTGGCTTCGCCTAGTTAAATTCTATTTGTATTTGCATAAAAACCAATTGTTTCTGTTCCTTGTTTCAGCAAACCTACGTAATCATGACCAATGTTATTCTTATGGAGAATAATTAAAATCGCTTATATGTGAATATATTTTTATGAAACTTAGTTTGCGGCTTTATCTGGTATTAAGACATATATTATGCATTGGAAATTCGCTAAGTACGCAGGTTTGCTGCGACGGGGGTATTTTAAACATTAGTACATTTGCATGTTGCCCTGATGATTACATTTATCTAAGAATCTGTCTTAAATGTATAAACTTGTGTGAACTGTGGTTTTGACAACTAAAATGCAATAAAACTATGGTATTGTAAAATAAACACAATTACAATTATGAACCAATCAACATGTCCACTATGTTTCTTACTATGCCACCGGCTCAGTTTTACTTACATGTCTATATCCTGTGAACTTTACTTTTTACTATGTTTTTGCTTACCAGTAATTTTTTTACTATATGAACATTTTAGTAATTGTTTGCTTGCGTGTTAGCATTTTAATTTTTCACACAATATAAATATTCATAATACTTATTCATAATTATTTTAAATGTACCGGACTGTAATAAACAGACCAAAATATTTCTAACTATTTTATTAAATTAATCTTTAAACCCACTATATAAAACACAAGTTTAGTTTTATATTCTTTACAAAATTGAATGTGAGTTTAATGTTCTTAAGTCTAAAGCCAATAGCCAACATTATATTAATTCAATACTAAAAAATAAAATAATAACTTACATCTAACATTTGTAAACTCAAATTAAAATACTTAACCCATTGGCATACTAATATTGCACTGCCTGATTACACACAGGAATTCCTATTTTTTTGGCTATTTTAGAGACTTACAAAAATTGCTATAACTTTCTTATTCTTAATTATTTTGTCTTGAAATTTTCAGAGTTTATAAATCACATTATATATTTGTCAAAACATTTTTTTATAATTCAGAAACTTAAAAAAAATAAAAAAGTTTTAAATTTTTTATAAATTTAAAGTTATAAAACAATTTTTATTCATAAATTATATTTTTTAGACTGGAAGAACCATTTATGGAAAGTAAAACTATAAATAATAATAAATAATATAAATATAATAAATAATATAAATATAATAAATAATATAAATATAATCAATAATAATTTTAAATAAATAAATGTACCTACGAAAATATCATCAAAAATGGGCTACAAATTCCTTATTCATAATTATTTTGTCTTGAAATTGTCGGAGTTTATAAATCACATTATATATTAGCCAAAACAATTTTTTATAATTCATAAACTTAAAAAAAGTTATAAAAATAGAATATTGTGAGGCTCATTTGGCCCATCTTCCCAAACAAAGGGGCTTTCAAGGGATAATCCAACTTCCCCTCTAACTACCTGTTCAATTATTTCCTTCACTGTGTCATGCTCTATAACATTATTTACATCATCAACGGGCATTTCCTCATCATTATTTTCATCAGGAGGAATAGTAACTAATGATTCCTCATCCTCAAATGTCACTAAAGTAGGTACAACTTCGTTACTCACGGAGCTAGGCTGATCACTAGTAGATCCAGAAGGTCGTAGATAGAACTCTCCGTCAGAATAATCTGAATCGAAAATGTGATCAATTGTCGCACGATCTAATAATTCATCTTCGTCTTCAGAAATATTTGAAGATAATTCGCAATTATCTATATACCGGTCTATTTCACTCGATCGTAAACAAGACGGTTGCGGCATTTTCACACGAAACACAACCTCAAAACACCCACTTGTTGTTTACTAATATTTTTGTTCTCCAAAACAGGTTAGGCAACCAAGGAAACTTAAAACTCACACAATAACTATTGCAGATTCACAGGCAAACAAATATTGACCCTACTAGTGCTGCGATCTCTCGGAAAAACGTCAAATTAGTATCAATGTCACAGGACGGAACAGTTCTGTCTAGGAATGCCAGGGCGCATTGGCGGCGGGACGGAAATGTTCCGTCCAAGTATGTCAATGGGTTAAGGGTAAATCCTTTACCACAAAAACTATTGTACCAAGTTAATAAAAAAAAAAACTAAGTATATCCTATGTGTTACGAAATAAATAAGAATAAATCTGAGTCTATTAAAAGTATAGATAATTTTTTTAAACTTTCATGATATGCAGAACAGTCATTGAAACACCTTCCTTCTGCATTTCTTGGCTGCGAAATCGGTAATTATATCTTCGAAGTTAAGGCCACGCACAAAATCATTTTCTATACTTAGTATGCTTAGGGCATTTAGCCGCTCTTGTTTCATACTACTTCTTAAGCCCCATTTCTATTCTAACAGTTTTTGCTCAAAATATTGTTTTGAGCTAAACTCAAAACAAAGTTCAAGTAAAAAGTTAATGGAAACGCTCGCAAACTGTTTTGAACTTTTTTGGCAAAAAAATGTGTTTTGAGCCGATGCAGCTGATAACAAAACATAACATGTTTTGAGCCGAGGAGAGCTCAAAACATAATGGAAACAGTGTCTCAACACCCAACACTGTTGTGAGCAGAGTTCGCGCATGCACAGTGACCGGTAGCAGCTGACGCCACGCCACCTCGCACCGTCGCGCCCTTGGTCGCTGCGCCCTTTCCCTCGACAACACTATTGTCCTTCAGCCATGTAGTCATATGTAGGACTATTGTCCTTCAGCCTGTTGGACAATTATTTTTTAAAGTGGGTTTAAGTTACCATTTCGACCGATTGATGTGAATCTAGCTTGATGACTCAACTGACAGCCTACTTGAGAATGCCGCAATGAAGCGTTGAAACCAGGTTATAGTTTTACAACGGGAAATTTGAACTGGAGACGAAAAGGTAACTTAAAACCACTTTATTTAGTCATACCAGCTCAGAAGAAAACAAAATTAGTAAATTAATTATTTTTTAAATAATTATATCGTTCTACATATGCATTTCAAAAAGTTAATCACAGTAAACTGTTATATATTCTAGTGATTTACTGTAAGTTTGCTATATTTTTAAATTTCTTGTTAGACGAAATGAACAAGTTTTTCTATACATATTGAATACAAATTTGGTATAACTAATCAAGCTTGTGCATTAAACCAAAATTTCCATATCAGTTAATTCATCTCTATCAGATTCATAAACTAAGTAACTGGTTTCAAATGTCGACCTCTAATTGTTAATAGTTTTTTATTCTGCCTTATTTCGATGCGTAAGAAGTTATAAGTAGGTCTAAACCAGCAAATAAAATCTTATATTAGTTTGGTTTCTGTTATGTCATTTCATCAACTTTGCCACATGCTACTTGTTATTTTATTTATTTACCGTTAAATCATATGATAATCTAATTTAATAAAATAATATTGTTCATGTTAGATTCACCTTACTATGAAATAAAGTGTTTTGATATTTAATGTTTTACCTTGTATATATTTTATTTATATTATTTGGCGACGAGTGTAACCATGGCAGAAATACAAGAACTAATATCTACTTTAAATCAGTTTATGACATTAATTACACAACAAACAAGTCAACAAGCAGTTCCACAAAAGTCAAAACATAGTACTAATGAACTACTTCAGAGCAATGCATTGAATTTCGATGCTTACAATGAAAATGAAGAACCTTTTGAAAACTACATACAGCGCTTAGAAATCTTCTTCACGATAAAAGGATTAACAGATAGTGATGCAGAGACTGAACATATGAAGGGTTTGTTCTTAATAAACTGCCTAGGAGCCAGACACTACAAACTTATCAGCAGTTTAAACATCTCCAGATAGACCAGACTAAAACCTACAAGGAATTACTGAAACTGCTAAATGAACATTTGTGTCCAAAGAAGAACATCTTAACTGAGCAACACGGGTTCTTTTCTCTAATACAAAATGAGAATGAATCATCTAGCATTTCTTAAACAACTAGCAAGCTCAGCTGGATTCAAATATGGGTGTGAAGAAGGCGACTGTACAAAATCAATGATCAATCTCAACCTCAGAGCTCAATTTATCAGGGGCTTGCACGACTTGGACATTCGAGAAAAACTGTTGCAGCTAGGTGATATTACACTTGACAAAACAATGGAAACTGCCCTAGCTATAGAGGCATCCAAAATTGATAACAATACATATCCACACTACCTTCGAGAAATATTCAGTCATGGGGCTGCCAGAGATTTTAGTCAGTGACAATGCTACAATCTTCAAATCTACAGAGTTTCAAAGTTTCTGCAACCGCCTGGGAATAAGGCAACGATTTATTGCACCAGGAAATCCCTCAACAAATGGATAGGCAGAAAGTACATGTCTATATCCTGTGAACTTTACTTTTTACTATGTTTTTGCTTACCAGTAATTTTTTTACTATATGAACATTTTAGTAATTGTTTGCTTGCGTGTTAGCATTTTAATTTTTCACACAATATAAATATTCATAATACTTATTCATAATTATTTTAAATGTACCGGACTGTAATAAACAGACCAAAATATTTCTAACTATTTTATTAAATTAATCTTTAAACCCACTATATAAAACACAAGTTTAGTTTTATATTCTTTACAAAATTGAATGTGAGTTTAATTTTCTTAAGTCTAAAGCCAATAGCCAACATTATATTAATTCAATACTAAAAAATAAAATAATAACTTACATCTAACATTTGTAAACTCAAATTAAAATACTTAACCCATTGGCATACTAATATTGCACTGCCTGATTACACACAGGAATTCCTATTTTTTTGGCTATTTTAGAGACTTACAAAAATTGCTATAACTTTCTTATTCTTAATTATTTTGTCTTGAAATTTTCAGAGTTTATAAATCACATTATATATTTGTCAAAACATTTTTTTATAATTCAGAAACTTAAAAAAAATAAAAAAATTTTAAATTTTTTATAAATTTAAAGTTATAAAATAATTTTTATTCATAAATTATATTTTTTAGACTGGAAGAACCATTTATGGAAAGTAAAACTATAAATAATAATAAATAATATAAATATAATAAATAATATAAATATAATAAATAATATAAATATAATCAATAATAATTTTAAATAAATAAATGTACCTACGAAAATATCATCAAAAATGGGCTACAAATTCCTTATTCATAATTATTTTGTCTTGAAATTGTCAGAGTTTATAAATCACATTATATATTAGCCAAAACAATTTTTTATAATTCATAAACTTAAAAAAAGTTATAAAAATAGAATATTGTGAGGCTCATTTGGCCCATCTTCCCAAACAAAGGGGCTTTCAAGGGATAATCCAACTTCCCCTCTAACTACCTGTTCAATTATTTCCTTCACTGTGTCATGCTCTATAACATTATTTACATCATCAACGGGCATTTCCTCATCATTATTTTCATCAGGAGGAATAGTAACTAATGATTCCTCATCCTCAAATGTCACTAAAGTAGGTACAACTTCGTTACTCACGGAGCTAGGCTGATCACTAGTAGATCCAGAAGGTCGTAGATAGAACTCTCCGTCAGAATAATCTGAATCGAAAATGTGATCAATTGTCGCACGATCTAATAATTCATCTTCGTCTTCAGAAATATTTGAAGATAATTCGCAATTATCTATATACCGGTCTATTTCACTCGATCGTAAACAAGACGGTTGCGGCATTTTCACACGAAACACAACCTCAAAACACCCACTTGTTGTTTACTAATATTTTTGTTCTCCAAAACAGGTTAGGCAACCAAGGAAACTTAAAACTCACACAATAACTATTGCAGATTCACAGGCAAACAAATATTGACCCTACTAGTGCTGCGATCTCTCGGAAAAACGTCAAATTAGTATCAATGTCACAGGACGGAACAGTTCTGTCTAGGAATGCCAGGGCGCATTGGCGGCGGGACGGAAATGTTCCGTCCAAGTATGTCAATGGGTTAAGGGTAAATCCTTTACCACAAAAACTATTGTACCAAGTTAATAAAAAAAAAACTAAGTATATCCTATGTGTTACGAAATAAATAAGAATAAATCTGAGTCTATTAAAAGTATAGATAATTTTTTTAAACTTTCATGATATGCAGAACAGTCATTGAAACACCTTCCTTCTGCATTTCTTGGCTGCGAAATCGGTAATTATATCTTCGAAGTTAAGGCCACGCACAAAATCATTTTCTATACTTAGTATGCTTAGGGCATTTAGCCGCTCTTGTTTCATACTACTTCTTAAGCCCCATTTCTATTCTAACAGTTTTTGCTCAAAATATTGTTTTGAGCTAAACTCAAAACAAAGTTCAAGTAAAAAGTTAATGGAAACGCTCGCAAACTGTTTTGAACTTTTTTGGCAAAAAAATGTGTTTTGAGCCGATGCAGCTGATAACAAAACATAACATGTTTTGAGCCGAGGAGAGCTCAAAACATAATGGAAACAGTGTCTCAACACCCAACACTGTTGTGAGCAGAGTTCGCGCATGCACAGTGACCGGTAGCAGCTGACGCCACGCCACCTCGCACCGTCGCGCCCTTGGTCGCTGCGCCCTTTCCCTCGACAACACTATTGTCCTTCAGCCATGTAGTCATATGTAGGACTATTGTCCTTCAGCCTGTTGGACAATTATTTTTTAAAGTGGGTTTAAGTTACCATTTCGACCGATTGATGTGAATCTAGCTTGATGACTCAACTGACAGCCTACTTGAGAATGCCGCAATGAAGCGTTGAAACCAGGTTATAGTTTTACAACGGGAAATTTGAACTGGAGACGAAAAGGTAACTTAAAACCACTTTATTTAGTCATACCAGCTCAAAAGAAAACAAAATTAGTAAATTAATTATTTTTTAAATAATTATATCGTTCTACATATGCATTTCAAAAAGTTAATCACAGTAAACTGTTATATATTCTAGTGATTTACTGTAAGTTTGCTATATTTTTAAATTTCTTGTTAGACGAAATGAACAAGTTTTTCTATACATATTGAATACAAATTTGGTATAACTAATCAAGCTTGTGCATTAAACCAAAATTTCCATATCAGTTAATTCATCTCTATCAGATTCATAAACTAAGTAACTGGTTTCAAATGTCGACCTCTAATTGTTAATAGTTTTTTATTCTGCCTTATTTCGATGCGTAAGAAGTTATAAGTAGGTCTAAACCAGCAAATAAAATCTTATATTAGTTTGGTTTCTGTTATGTCATTTCATCAACTTTGCCACATGCTACTTGTTATTTTATTTATTTACCGTTAAATCATATGATAATCTAATTTAATAAAATAATATTGTTCATGTTAGATTCACCTTACTATGAAATAAAGTGTTTTGATATTTAATGTTTTACCTTGTATATATTTTATTTATATTATTTGGCGACGAGTGTAACCATGGCAGAAATACAAGAACTAATATCTACTTTAAATCAGTTTATGACATTAATTACACAACAAACAAGTCAACAAGCAGTTCCACAAAAGTCAAAACATAGTACTAATGAACTACTTCAGAGCAATGCATTGAATTTCGATGCTTACAATGAGAATGAAGAACCTTTTGAAAACTACATACAGCGCTTAGAAATCTTCTTCACGATAAAAGGATTAACAGATAGTGATGCAGAGACTGAACATATGAAGGGTTTGTTCTTAATAAACTGCCTAGGAGCCAGACACTACAAACTTATCAGCAGTTTAAACATCTCCAGATAGACCAGACTCTAAAACCTACAAGGAATTACTGAAACTGCTAAATGAACATTTGTGTCCAAAGAAGAACATCTTAACTGAGCAACACGGGTTCTTTTCTCTAATACAAAATGAGAATGAATCATCTAGCATTTCTTAAACAACTAGCAAGCTCAGCTGGATTCAAATATGGGTGTGAAGAAGGCGACTGTACAAAATCAATGATCAATCTCAACCTCAGAGCTCAATTTATCAGGGGCTTGCACGACTTGGACATTCGAGAAAAACTGTTGCAGCTAGGTGATATTACACTTGACAAAACAATGGAAACTGCCCTAGCTATAGAGGCATCCAAAATTGATAACAATACATATCCACACTACCTTCGAGAAATATTCAGTCATGGGGCTGCCAGAGATTTTAGTCAGTGACAATGCTACAATCTTCAAATCTACAGAGTTTCAAAGTTTCTGCAACCGCCTGGGAATAAGGCAACGATTTATTGCACCAGGAAATCCCTCAACAAATGGATAGGCAGAAAGATTTTGCCAAACATTCAAAACAAAACTCAAGTGTATGCAGTTTGAACGAGGTACCTTACATGAAAAGTTGTGTGAATTATTATTCCGGTATCGCGCGACTCCACTCAGTAATCTCTATCTATCTCCTGCACAACTAATGTTTGGACGTAACTTGAGAACTAAACTGGATTTGTTGAGACCATGCAAAGCTGACAAAAATCAAGCCCAACAACCACTCTTTAGTAAACAGTTCGCTGTTGGGGAAAGAATACAGTCGAGGAATTAGACAGGATCTACTTTATGGAAATTTGAAACTGTAGTGGAAAAGCTTGGTCGACCCCATTACCTTGTGGAAATTGATGATGGATACATGATAGAACAACATTTTAATCAACTTCGGCCATGTGAGGTAGCTAAAGAGACAAAATGCAGGCCATCTGCAGCAAATGTCAACTATCACATGCCGATCCAGCCAAAAATCCGCCCAGAGAACCAGAGAATGGGTAAACAAGTGGGTAAAATACCAACTCCTAGGAAGACTTATCAAAACCCAGATTTTGATAATGCTACAAGATCCAGCTGTTCAGGACAATCACCCGGTACAGAAGATAACTTGGAAGACACACAGTGTAGTGAAGACATTCTTGTTACAGAAACGTCAAGTCCTATCAACCACCCGGCAATAACAAACTGTACTCAACCATCTGAACTTCGACGTTCATCGAGAATAATAAAGCCAGTCCAAAGAATGAACTTATAGATTGAGGGAAGAATGTTATGTCCTTTCATCAACTTTGCCACATGCTACTTGTTATTTTATTTATTTACCTTGAAATCATATGATACTCCATAATTTAAGAAAATAATATCGTTCATGTTAGATTTACCTTACTATGAAATAAAGTGTTTTTATATTTAATGTTTTACCTTTTATATATTTTATTTATATTAGTTTCTTAAAACATACCGACACACTAAATTCTAAAGAAAACTCGCCATTTAATTGATTTATTACAGTGAAAGGTAAATACTTAACTTGGCTATAGTCAACACATGTTGATGATTCATTTTAAATTAGGGCATATACAATTTCTATTGGGTTTGACATGAAAAATTACAAGGATAGTTTATTGGAACTACAATGTATAGAAATATATTTTTTTTACAGTTTTAACAAACGCTGTAAATGTTTTTACGTTACACTACATTAACATACTTGTGTATCAACACAAGTGGGGGTACACACAAACGTATGTAGTAATACACAAATGCTCCGCGCGTGGAGAGGAGATGGCTTTTCGCGGGAAATGTTGTCATGAGTTGGGAGAATGGAAACAGCCTCCAACAATGTTTTGAGCTGAGTTGGGAGAATGGAAACGGCCTCTAATAATGTTTTGAACTAAGCTTAAACAGCTTTGAGCTTAGCTCAAAACATTTTTCAAGAAAATGTTTAATGGAAACAGGGCTATAGGTAACTTTTGAGAAGTTTTAGCTTGCAAAATGTCCTTTTGCAGAAGCATTAGATACTATCATACACAGGAACATTCTTAACATGATTTCCACGTTCGGAAATAAAGTGAAAATTCCGTTTTCTTGAAGGTGTTTATACACCATTTTTAAGTAGTGATATTCAGTGGCACGATTAAATCATCTTCATCGTTGGCTGCCTCTCTTCCTACGTCATCGTCCTGGTCTATTATTTCTTGAGTGATATCGTCTATACCTTTTTCATTGCTGTTGTCATAACTTCCTTTTAAAACAAGTTTTTCGAAATCTTCATCTTCTTTTAAAAAACTCTGAAGATGAAGGCACTCTTCAAACAATTCATTTCAACTTAAATCATCTTTATACTTTTCAGATAAAACGTTACAAGCTACTTGCAAGTCAGTCTCGGTTATATGAATTAATTCTTCCAAAAACCCAAACCTCTTTGCAACTAGGTCATACTTTATTGACCTTTCTCTCAGATTCATGGCTACTGAGTCTATGATTGTTAAAAACACTTCAATTTTTAGTTTGTTTTTCTCGGAATGTACAGATTTTTCTGTTTTGGGATTGTCATAAAAAGCAAACCTTGAACTCCGCTTAATAGTACGTCTTTTCCCACAATCCTCAAATTTAGATCCTGAAACTGCTTCAGCTGTTGAAACATATCTGTCAAAACTGTCTCTTTTCTTGCTGATGAAGTCCATAAACGAGTTCAGTACCGCCACTGAAGTTGCAAGAGTCAAAGTTGGCTTTTGCAATATTTTATTTACTTTATTAATCCGGACCAAAATGTCATTCCATACATGGGTAAGGAACACTGTTTCAAAACGCTCCATTGACTTTTTCAAACCAGAAGCTTGTATCTTTGTGTCCGCTGATTGTTCTTTGTCTTCAATAATTGTTTCTAAAGCAAACTCTATATTGTTATAGTTCTCTTTCAGTGCAACCACTGCATCAGCACGAGCTGACCACCTCGTGCTTGATAATGCTTTTAAAACTTTCTTTTTTCCTGTTAGTGAAACAAGAAGCACTCTCCTCCTTGAAGTAGATGACGAAAAGAAAATGTATAGAGATTGTACAAAGTGAAAGAACCTAGCAGCCTCTCAGTTGCACTCAGCAGCAGAAACTCCAATCAAGTTCAACGAGTAGCTTGAGCAAGGGATAAAGTCTGCCAACTCATTTAATTCCTTTATCTTAGCTTGAAAGCCGTTGTAACGACCACTCATATTACCAGCATTGTCATAAGACTGGCCTCGGCAGTCTGATATTGGTATATTGTTTTCGTTCAGCAACACAATTACTTCATGGAATAAGTTTTCTGCTGTGTGCCCACAAATAGTTATAAATTTTAAAAATCCTTCTGATGGTTCACCAGATTTTACATATCTAATGACAAAAGTTAGTTGATCAATGTGTGCAACATCTGGCATTGAATCTACTGATATTGATTAGTATTTTGATGTCTAACTTCTTTTACAATTTCTTTGAAAACTCGCTTTCCCATAACATCAATGAATTCATCACATACACCGGAAGATAAGTAAGATGTTTTGCCACTCCCAGTACCACCATACTTGCTTATATGATCCTTTAAACGAGTTCGCATGCAGCACGCTGACGTGAGGGAAGTGAATTTCCGCATTAAAACCTTTAGAAAAATCTAATAAAGGGTTTAAAACAACACTGGTAACATTTTTTTGAAGAATTGAAAAATGTTATTTTTGGCGGTTCTGATGCTCCTGGTTATATTTAAGTTCACTATTAGGATAACAGTGGTGTACATTATAAGGTTGGGAGGCGGTATAGTCAGGATAACAAGTTGGTATAGGGGTATTGGGGGTGATAAAACTACATTAAGATATGAAAAATAGCCTTTTGCGGTGTAAAATCCCTATAAGGCAATGTACTGTCTTATGACAATTAACATTTTCTTTAATAACTCGGTAAATACTTGTGCTAGAATTATGAGAGATGGCTTAAAAGTTTCGCCTCATTAGTCTCCATCTTTTCATATGCATTAGTTTTATATACGGACCTTTTCTGACCCTTTTTGGGCCCAAAAACTCAAAATTAAAAAACTTAAAATCCCCAAAAAGGGGGTTAGAGTTCTCCAATTGTTTTGCCCAACGAAGTTTTCCAATAGATTATAGAAATAAATGTCCCTACCAAATTTGAAGTATATCGGACAAAAATTGCCACCGCTAGAGTGGGGAACACATATATATGTATAAACATGTATAGATATAAAGTTTTTAGCGACTCCTCAAAACGTATTCAGGGGGTCACGTTAGGAACTTCTAGGGTGGTCCCGGGCTCAAGTCTTACCGTGCGGGTCATGCTAATAGTTCACTTTTTCAAAGGAAATTCACTATAAAGGGTCATACTCACTTAATAACTCAAGAAGACCTAAATAGTTCCCATTATTTGGACAGCCAAATTTCTCTATGTCACCTCTCAAAGGGAGCCCTCGTTCAGTAAGGAACCTCACGACCGATACAAATCGTGTCAAAACCTCATGCCAATATTTGTTGTCTTTATTCATTTGGATTTGAAGTTCGGTGTCTATTCTTCCAGCCTCTGAGGAACGCTTGAGATATGTTAGAAGGCACTTTCGATGTTCTTTGCTGTTTTTGTGAAACGTAATCCTTTCACCAGCATGCTTCCAATCATTAAAACCCTCCGAGCAGAATGGGTTCGAGAACATCAAAGTCAGGCCAAAAAGTTTTCTCACAAAACAGTAAACCCTACCAGCTGATGGAGAATACAACAGCCAATCTTGTTTTACTCTGTCACCATTTTGAAGATCTCTGTAAAAAAACTTTGTTTTGCATTTTCATGCTTCGGGCATTGTTTTCCCTTTTTTCTCGTACATTCTAACCGATTGGTTGAATCCAGTGTTTAAGTTTTGACAGTAAGAAGGCCCTTTTAATAAAAAATATTTTGAAGTCTGGATTTTGTAAATTTGTCCCACATTGCAACATCTGAGGTATGGAAAGTAGGGGGCATTGGAGCGTTCAGAACCAGCATAGGCGCGGTGTGGACGCGTGGACGCGTGGAAGCCCCCCCCCCCGATGACCTTGACCCCAAGGTCACCCCCGAGGTCACCCCCCCCCCATGACGTCATCCCCCCCCCATGACGTCATCCCCCCCATGACGTCATCCCCCCCCCCCCGACCTTCCCCATAGCCTAGCTCGGACCCCCCCCCCCCCCCCGTTTGCAACATTTTTCATGATGAGGAAAAACTTTCAAAAATTAATAACTAGCCTATTTACCCACCGATTCCCACGGGACTTTTTCCAGAGTGTAGACCTATCCCAGAGGAAGCGAATGACGTAAGAACCCCATAGATCCACCATCAAACAAGGCCGCTATTAATTTATAACCGCGTTTTCCTTATGGGATTTCAGCTGTTCACCACATGCCGGGTGCCCTCCTAAGTAAACCATCCCTTAAAGAAAATTGAAAATCCGCCTATAAACGGGCCCGCTATTAATTTTTAAACGTGTTTTCCTTATGGGATCTCAGCTGTTTACCGACCGATTTTGACGAAATTTCACCACATGCCGGGCGGCGGCCTAAGTAAACCATCCCTTAAAGAAAATTGAGAATCCACCCTTAAACGGGCCCACTATTAATTTTTAAACGCGTTTTCCTCATAGGATCTTAGCTGTTTTCCAGACCCCTCACAATGGTTCAAAACTAGCAAAGGTGCGGTGAGGATGTGAGGAAGCCCCCCCCCCCCCCTCCCGTGAGCGGCTTCGCAGAGTCACGTGTCGAGGCGCGTGCTAGGGCCTACGTGACCACCCGGGGCTGTTTACTCATCAGCGGTTCGGAGAACTGTTTACCGCTTACATTCCACTGCGAACCTAACTTAAACCTGGTACCTGGCGTGAGGATGCGAGGAAGCCCCCCCCCCCCCCCCATCAGCGATAGACTACCTCTCACGTTTCTGGAAGCTTCTAGAAGGTTCGCTGAAGCGTGCAACCTGGGTATAAAACCGAGGCAGAGCCGCGCGCGCGACCTCAGTGTTGTTTGAGACGTCACCATGAACGGAAACGGAGTCAGTGCAGCTGAAGTGGACCAAACGATCCGCTCCTTCCTAGAGGAGCTGAACGCAATGAATGATGAGAACGCCAACGCACCGCCAGTACAGCAGGGATGTGTGTCAAAGAAGAAAAAGCTCGATGGGTGGACTGTAAAGAGGAAGGAAGTGCCTATCGATTCCCCGACACTGTGCTGGTCCGCTGGCGGATATCAGTACACTGTGAAGAACCCTACCAACAGCGGTAATGTACTGTTAAAGATGAACGTGTTCAAAGGAGGTCGCCCCACGTTCAGTTGTGGCTTGTACTTGGACGAGGAGCGAAACGATGAAATCTGCATATGCCTAGAGGACCTGCTATCCAGATTGCAAAACCTATGGCTGGCAAATAGCGAGACGGGAGAGTCAAGATACGACGGCATCACTAGAACCGCTACTCCTCTACCTACCTGGCGAAAGACCGATTGCGTCATCTCAGGGAAAACCAAGAGGAGCGTACACTCCAAGCGCGCTACCCAGTAAACGAGAGAGAGCGTGGAAACTTCCACTAAGCAGTTGATAACCGAGTCCCTTCAATATTAAAAAAAATAACGTAATAAAGCGAATGAGCGTGTTCCTCGAGATACATATCCAGCCTCACCACTCCTCCACTCCACCATTCCTCCACTCCTCCTCCACTCCTCCACTCCTCCTCCACTCCTCCTCCACTCCTCCTCCACTCATCCTCCACTCCTCCACTCCTCCTCCACTCCTCCTCCACTCCGCCAGTTGGTGTTTTCATCACTGCACCTCCTCCGCGGTTGCCTACAAAAGGCGACTCGGTAGCGAGAGCCGGTCATTCTGTATCCAGCCGCTGTGTCATGCTCAACACGGACCAGAAGATGGACCTCAGGACAGCCCTCAACAGCTGCAAGGCCGCGGGTTATACCCGCATCATAGACCTACAGGAGAACGTGGTGTATCCCATTCGCTCGTTTGAGCGAGTGGACACACCATACGGCGAGGCGGTGATGGCCACCTTGGAGGGTCTTGTCGGCGACGACCCGATCCGGATATACATGCCCCGGCGGTACCTTGCAGTCCTGGACGATAACACCATCACGCAGTATAACGTTGGCGTGAGGCCGAGGATGAGCCTTGTGAAGAGGAGCAGCTCTCCAGGCAGTAAAAGTCCTCTCCTAGAATTTGTATAAATAAATGGTATTCCTTATTCCCTTATTTCCTTCAATAAAAAAAAAATCAAATAAAAAAAAAACGAGAAAAGAATTTAGTTTTAAGAGCCGAGGTGGCGGTGCATGGCAGTCAGTAGACGCCATGGACTTGAGGTGGAAACACCCGTTCACCGCCATCGTGGCCGGGCCTTCGGGCAGCGGCAAGTCGCACTTCGTGGCTCGCTTCATTGAGCACGCCGACCACATGTGCGATACGCGGTTCGCCCGTATCACTTGGCACTATGGCAGTGGCGGTGGCAAGAGCCGTGCGGACTCTGCCGTGCGCTACGTAGCCGGCCTGCCAGACCTGGACGACTATGACGGTAGCGAGCCCGCCCTAGTCATCGTAGATGACATGATGCGCGAGGCTGGCCCCGGCGTAGCGGACCTGTTCACCAAGGGCTCACACCACCGCAACCTGAGCGTGTTCTTCATCACGCAAAACCTTTTTCACCAGGGCAGGGGCCAGCGCGACATATCGCTGAACGCCCACTACATAGTGTGTTTCAAGAATCCCAGGGACCGCGCTCAGATCAAACACCTCGCCCGTCAAGTATACCCGGAGAACCCCAAATTTGTGGAGGAGGCTTACGCGGACGCTACGCGTGATCCGCACGCCTATCTACTCATAGACTTGAAACAGTCCACGCCCGAGGAGATGCGCGTACGTTCAGCCATTTTCCCAGACGACCCGGTGAACTACGTGTACCTGCCCAAGAAGAAGTGATAAATAGGCCGAGCGCGCGCCAGCGTCAGTCATCATGTCACACCGCGTGAAGAAGGACGCGGCGCTGCTGAGGGCCCTAATACACGCTACGCCCAAAGAACGCAAAGCCCTGTTAAAAGCGTGCGACAAGAGTCGCATCAAGTCATTGTGCGAGTGCGCGTATAACGTGCTACGCGGAAACGTACCGCTTTCTCCCTGCCTCAAACGCAAATTGAGCAAACACAAACAGGCGCTCAGACGGCTGGTGAAACGCGGCGAGGGTTGGACCAAGAAACGACACTACCTCGTCCAACGGGGCGGAGGGATCTTCCTATCTCTGCTGTTGAACGCTGTTCTGCCCATTCTAGCGCAGAAGCTAATCGGACATGGAGTACGCTAGGAAAATGGTGGTTGTACCGCAGGAGCTCATCGAGAGATTGCGAGAAGGACCGGGACCAGGGTCGGGACCAAGAGGAGGAGCAGGTAGCGCCAATAAGCCAGCCAGCCTGGACGCTGAGATGCATCGCATATTGAGCGACAAGCGGCTGGACGATACGGAGAAATGGAAACAATATCAGCAGGTGTTACAGCGGTTCCTGCACTTTTCCGCGGCTAAACGTCAACCCATAGGTCTGTCAATCATCGAGGGTGAGGAGAGGGAGGAGGAAGCGACGGGAGGTCCGAGTCAGATGAAGCGCGAGTCTAGCGCCTCGGCGGAGGAGGACATTGTGGAATCGTTCTCAAAAATCTACAGGTCGGTGGCGCGCAACTTGTTGCGATTCATGACCCGTCAAGGCAGTCCCATCTCCTGGGACGCCAGTGGGGCGGTGTACGTGGACAAGGTGAAGATCCCCGATTCCAATATAGTGGACATCGCGCACAGCATAGTGAGAGCGCGAAGGGCGGACCGATTGCCTACCGGCTGGCATCAAGTGATGGCCGCCTTGAAGGACATGAACGTGCCCAAAGAATACGTGAGCAATCCCACGGCGTTGCGTTACTTAGGCGTGGGACTGGACTCGGCATCGAGCCCCTGGGGAGACACAACGGCCTCCTCAACACCCCTCTCACCGAGGTTGACACCGATACTGGACCGCTTGAGACCGCGGCCCCCAGCGGCCAGGAGAAGGATAATAACCGAGGAACCCGACCGGGAATCGTCATTGGACAACTGGGAGCCGTTCACACCGTAATGGAGAAGTTGTACTACGACCCGAGCCAGCCCGGTTCCCTCGGCGGGGTGGCCGCCCTGGCCAGAGCCGCGCGCCTACCGAAACGTCGGGTAGCCGACTGGCTGCGCGCCCAGGACACCTACACGCTGCACAAGCCTGCGCGCAAGCGGTTTCCCCGCAACCGCTACGCCGTGTTCGGGCCCCGGGAGCTGTGGCAGGCGGACCTGAACGACATGCGCGGCCTGAGCCGGTACAACGACGGAGTCAACTACCTGCTGACTGTGATAGACGTATTCAGTAAGCGGCTGTTCGCGGTACCGCTGAAGAGGAAAAGCGGGCCTGACGTGGCTGCTGCGTTCGAGAGGATATTCGCTGAGGCGACTCCTCGCTGCCTACAGACCGACAAGGGGACGGAGTTCACCGGGGCCGCGACCAAGCGAGTGTTCAAGAGTCACGGTGTCAACTACTTCACCACGCAGAACCCCGACGTGAAGGCGGCGGTGGTGGAGCGAGTCAACCGCACGCTCAAGAACCGCATGTGGCGCTACCTGACCTACAAAAACACGTATCGCTACGTGGACGTGTTGGACAGGCTTGTGGACGCCTACAACCGCAGCCCGCACAAGAGCCTGGGTGGTCTACGACCCGTGGACACGGACAGCGGCGATGGTCAAACGGTGTACAAGGTGTGGCGTCACATGTATGGAAAGGCGATCCGGCGACACAAGCCCAGGTTCGAGCCGGGCGACACGGTGCGCATAGCCAAGGAGAAGGGCACGTTCGCCAAAGGTTACGAGACCAACTGGAGTAAGGAGCTGTTTGTGGTGGACCACGTATACGGGTCGCATCCTTTACCATTGTACGTGCTGCGAGACCTGAACGGGACGCCGCTGGAAGGGCGCTTCTACGAGCACGAGATGCAAAAGGTAACGATCGCCCCGGATCGCCTGTATCAAATAGATAAAATACTGGACACTAAAGGGCGAGGCTCCAGTAAGCGCTACCTAGTCAAGTGGGCCGGTTACGGAGAGGACTTCAATTCGTGGGTACCCGCAGCGGACGTGCAACAGCTGCGATGACGAGGCACGACCAGTTTTACCTGACGTTGCCCAGTAACAGTTCAATGAATTACTATCCCAACAACATGGTGACAAACTACACGACCCATCTACCCTCGACCGTTGATCTGTCAGACGGCGAGTGGGAGGTCGCTCTGGCGGAGGCGCACTACCCCTTCTCTTTTCTGACCGTCGGTGAGGGAACCTACATCAAACTAGTGCTGGGAATGAGGGACTCGAAAGGCGGGTTGGCCGTGGTGGACAAGTTGTTAATCAAAGTGGAGCCGGGCAATTACAGTAGTACCGAGGAACTCGTGCACGCAATCAACAACCACCCTCAAATGAAGAGTAACCTGTGCGCCTTCTCGTATGACGAGAGGTCCTCCAGGGTGGAATTGATGTCGACGTCTTCAGCCGTTCAGAGCCTCAAACTGAGCCCCAGTTTGGCGCTACAGTTTGGCTACGAGGTGGATACGGATATCGTCAAGCGTCACAGGTCCGTGAGGCCGGCTAACCTCTTCGCCGGTCTGCCATCACACATGTACGTGTATTGCGACCTGGTGGAACCCCAACTGGTGGGCGACGCTGTGGCGCCACTACTGAAGATTCTCAACATCGACATCAGGAATTACACGTACGGTGCCAACACGACAGTGTATATAATAGACCCGCACTACGTGCCGGTGATTAAAACCTCATTCGAGAGCGTGGAAATCGATTTAAGGGACAACCAAGGGCGACACTTGCCATTCCACTTCGGGACTACGTGCATGAAGCTTCATTTCAGGAAAGAGAGGCAGCGGCAATGAATCCGAGCGATCCCTATCTGGCGTATTACCGCCACCAGCAGGCGGGCCATGGCGTATCCTCCGTATTCAGAGGAGCCGCTTTCCAACGCGGACACGGCATCGGCAGTTTCCTAGGCGGGCTGATGCGTACAGTGGTCCCGTTGATCAGATCCGGCGCATCGGCGCTGGGCAAGGAGGCGCTGAGGTCCGGTGTGGGTTTCTTGGGCGACGTGGCGGCGGGCACAGCCGACCCCCGAGTCGCAGCCAACGCTCGACTCAGACAGTTTACCGGGTCGCTGAAACGCAGGGCTGATGAAAAACTGGATCGCGTGCTGAGCGGTGGTGGTGCCTATAAGAAGAGGCGTGTACAGCAGGTTACTCCTCAGTCTCTGGCGAAACTCCTCGGAGCGAGGAAGAAGAGCGCTGCCCCCAAGAGGAAGCCCGCAAAACGTGTCGCTAAGAAGAGGAGAAGCAAGAAGAGCGAGAGTACCGTGAAGGACATTTTTGGATAATGGCGTTTCTACATCAGAAGTCGTGCGAGTGTGCCAAGACCGAGTTGGACCTGTTCTCGCTACCGCCCACGCAGACCAGTATAGAGAGTGGTAAATGGGTGCAGTACAAGCCCATCTCCTCCCTGACAGACGACTCGCCCGTTGAGTTCATAGTTCCGGGTCACGGGGACGAGTACACGGATCTGTCACAGACGCTACTGCATGTGAAGGCTACCATTAGAACGGCTAATGGAAGCGCTGTAACGGGTGATCAAGCGATAAAAGAGGTGGGTCCGATTAACAACTGGCTGCACTCGCTGTTCAGTCAAGTGGACCTGTACCTGAACAACAAACTGGTGTCTCCTCAGAACAACACGTACGCCTATCGCGCCTACCTGGAGAACCTGTTGTCCTATGGCGGTGATGCCAAGACATCGCACCTCACCGCGGAGTTGTTCTACGAGGACTATGCCGGGTACATGGACAATACTGAGGAGGATAATGCCGGGCTCAAGAACCGGAGGGAGTTTGTCAAGGCCAGCCGGTACGCGGACATGGTCGGACATCTGCACGTCGACCTGTGCAACCAGGAGAAGTTCATGTTAAACGGTGTGGAGATGCGCTTTCGCCTGATCAGGTCAAAGAACTCATTCTCCATCATGTCCAAAACCGTGACAGACTATAAAGTGGACATCGCCGAAGTCAACCTGTTTATGCGCCGCTGTAAGATCAACCCGAGCGTGCTGTTGGCTCACAGCAGGACGCTGGAGTCGGGCACAGCCAAATATCCCATTACGCGCGTGGAAGTGAAATCCTTCACACTACCCTCCGGTATCAGCAGCAAGACTCTGGACAGTGTGTTTCTGGGTCAACTGCCGAAACGCGTTATAGTTGGCCTGGTCAGCAATCAGGCGTTCAACGGGGACTACAAGAAGAACCCGTTCAACTTCACCCACAGCCACGTGAACTTCTTCGCGCTGTACATAGACGGTGAGCAAGTGCCATGTAAGCCGCTTCAACCGGATTACACGTTCGGTCAGGAGTTGTGCGTGCTCGCCTACCACACGCTGTACACCGGCACCGGCATCAATTTCTCAGACTGTGGTAACGAAGTCAGTCGCAACGAATACCCCTACGGATACTGCCTGATGGCGTTTGATCTGACGCCCGATATGGCAGCCTCTCAATCCAGCCACTGGAACCTGGTGCGCAACGGTAACCTGCGCATAGAGATTGGGTTCTCCGAAGCCTTGGCGGAGGCGTTCAACTGCATAGTGTACGCCGAGTTGGACAACGTCGTGGAGGTGGACCGTCATCGCAACGTCACAGTCGACTTTGGCGGGTAAACGAGTTGCCGCGCGCGCTCAAGGTCACCGCGAACCGTGATGGCGGCGCGCGCACCCAAGGTTATCCCGCTAGGCGCGCTCCCGCCAGCGCTCAGTCGAGTTCAGTCAGCCGTACGGGATGGACGTGCCGCCACCGATCTACATCGAGCCGCCGCCAGCGCGCTGTCATCACGGAAGCGTGGTGATGGATATGCAGTGTTTTAAAGACAGTGATAATGACTTTCTACTGAAAGAGGTTTGCGTGGTGGACGTGACTACCGGCACGCTGCTCCTACATCACATCGCCCGCCCGCCCTTCAGTAAGGACCTCCTGACTTCCGAGAAACAGCGCGAGAGCGTCTGGGTCACTCGCCACTGCCACGGCTTGGAGTGGGACCAGGGGGACATCGCGTACGTCGCCCTGCTGGACAAGCTGCGCTCCTGCCTCATCCACCGTCCCCTGGTATACGTCAAAGGATCGCAGAAGAGGGACTTTGTACAACGCCACCTCATAACCGAGCCCGCCGCCACCACCGCTCAGGACATGGAGGATCTGGGCTGCGGGTCGCTCAACGGTGCGCCCACCTACCGGACCCTGCGCTGTCGCCACCATAAGAGCTCCCACAACCGTTGCGCCCTTCATAACTGCATAGTATTGCGGGACTGGCTCGTGGCTAACGACAGTCCAGACCCATCCACCTCGAGCTGCCTGTGCTGCTTCCGTCCACGATGAATACCGTCCAGATCAGAGAATGCCTGGTGAGGATCCCCGGACTGAGGAACGTTGCGGTCTACGCCTCTGACCAACTACCGGACGTGCCGATCAAGCCTCTCACTGCCATCGTGTCCAACACAGTGGCGCACACCGAGGGAGGCGAACACTGGGTGGCGTTTTACTGCTCGGAAGAGGACAGACTCGAGTACCTGGACAGCTACGGAAGGCCGCCATACCAGGCCGACTTTCAAATGTTCCTGAGGCGCAATCCTCATCACCGCCACTATGTCTACAACAGGTATCGACTCCAGGGTTACGATACTTCTGTTTGCGGCTACTACTGCCTCACTTACCTGTACTGCCGGGCTGTTCTCCGCACGTCACTCAGCGACTACGTCCAGCTCTTCGACCCTGCCGCTCCCGCCGCCAACGACGCTCTCGTCCGCAGACTCTTCCACTCCATATTCGCTTAAAACTAATTTGTAAGGTTTTGTAGTATGTGTATGTAACCTTATTACTGTACAATACATGCCTCATAATGATAAAGCTTGTGTTTTCATTTCTCCTTTCTCCTTACTAAATTTATAAAAATTGGCAAAACTGAGGCAGCGGGGCTGGACCTCAGGTTTATATACCAGCGGCGCGTGTCACTGGCTGAGCCCCCGCCAAGCGGCAGTGAAGGTCGCCAAAGAGGGCGCGTCACGAGACCCCTCGGACATCAGCAAACCGCTGAGTAATTCGAGGGTGCAACCTCGAGCGTCAGCAAACCACTTAGCAACTCCTTCCTGGGCAACTCCTTCAGGGCCGTCCCCGACACGCGCCGCCAATCGCTCCCGGTTGGCGGGGGCTTTTTAAGCTGCACGGCTCGGGCCAAACGGCCCATAACGCCTTTCACTTTAGTTTTTCTGAGCCTACCGGCTTTTGAGTGAGCAAAGGGGAGGAAATAAACAACTCAGGTTCGTGCTGTACATAAAGCTATTATATTTTCTTACAAATACTATTTACAAATTTGTCTTAAAATTAATATTAAAACTAAACTGGGAATTCCTCTTCCTCGTCTTCATCCTGGGGCTGCCCCTCCTCCTCCTCACCATCCACCTCCATCCGTCGATCTCCTCTCCTGGCTGGTAGCGGCGGGACGTCTTTGTGTCCCCACGGCAGAGTGTGGATGCCGTCGGGGAGGACACACCGCTTGTCATCAGTCGGGCTGAGGCTCAGCTTGTCCACTTCCACGGTGTAGACCCGGTGTAAGTGGGACTGGAAGCGGACGTTGGTGGTGCGCTTTTGGACCCCCTCAAACAGGCACTCTCTGTAGTCGTCGGGGGTGAGGACGTTCTTGACAACGCCCTTCGCCACCCCCTTGGCCCGCTTGAGAGCCTTGCTGCCGCCTGTCGCTGCGTCCTCGATGTCCATAAAGTACAGCTTGGACCGCAGGCCGAGGTACTCGAATAAGGACAGGCCGTTACACTCGTCCTTAAACTTTCCAATGACCTTGGCGTTGACGGGGCTGTAGCAGGGGTGGGACCTCGGATAGCCGCTGGTGTCGAAGTCGTCCAGGTGTTCCTTCATCTCGGCGTAGACGTCCTGGGACACGATGTCAAAGACGTAGCTGTCCGTGTCCATGTAGTCCACGGTGAGGCGGTCACCGTAGCGCTCCTTCATCTTGCGCAGGAACTCGTACATGAGCCACTTGCTCAGCTCCAGGACTGTCATGCCTACGTAGACGGGCTTGTCCAACACGATGTTGACCTTGGACAGATGCACCAGGGCCACGTCCTCCGTGTAGTACGTCCGGTCCAGGAAGTTGGATCTGGCGACGTACTTGGAAAACTTCTCCGGGGTGCACACCAGCTTCACGTTGAGGCGCTTCCGTACATTCTCGATGGTTTTGCCGAAGACCGCGTTATTCATGAGCTTGAAGAAGTCCTGTTCGAACTTGGTCTTGGCCCTCTTCCGCAGCTCCGTGTTCATCAGGATGTACGGTTCCAACCACCGCGACTGGCGAAACGAGATCGCCCGATGCACCGCGACCAGCTCCAATCCGTTTTGCAGCGCCTGCTGCAAGACCCTGTAGTGACAGATGTAGTGCGTCTTGTCGTCCAGGGTCGTCAACAGTTTGGGGAACTTCCCTGTTGGCGGACGCTTCGTCTCGCAGCAGTAGGGAAGGTCCTTGTGCAGGTCGTGTAGGCGCGCGGGGTAGTGGAGGTCCACCTCCAAGATGTAGCCTCGATCAGCCTCTGCGTCCAGCGCCTCAATGTCCAACGCCTGTATTTCTTCACGGCTGAGCCACTCGAAGTCTCCGGTCGGCAGGCACTGGGACATGGCCCAGCCGTAGAGGTTGTTGGCGTCCAGGTACAGGAGGAAGCGCGTGGGCTCGTCCGGGTGGTAGTCCGGGCACCTGTCGTGGTTGGCCTTGGCGTAGCGGGTGATGGCCTGAGAGATGCCTCCCCGGATCCCCTGCTCCACGAACAGGTACATGTCAAAGTCCTGCAGCGTGTCCAGCTCCACGTCGCAGGTCTTGAGCATTACGTCCCAGGCGTAGGACGGCAAGGTGTAATAGTGGGCGGGGTCCAGCCCGTACTCTGCCAACGAGGTGTCGCGGAACTGCTCAAAGACATCGGTGAGCAGGGCGATGTCGCACCGCAGGTACTTGTCCGCGTAGTCCTTGAGGTTGTGACACTCAAAGGCTCGCCACACGTTGAGGGCGTGCTCGTACTCCTCGTCCTTGATGTCCTCCAGGGTCATGGAGTTCCTGAACGCCTCCTTGGGCGGCAACTCCCTGGTCCTGTACAGCGTGTCGTAGGACGTCACGAAGTCGTAGGGGAACACGCCCTTCCTACGCACCAGGTCGAACAGCCGGTCGTCGGGGAAGCGCTTCCTCGTCTCACGCATCCTGTCCGTGGGGAGTCCCGCCGCCAGGTTGGCCAGGCTCATGGACAGGAACCTGTAGGTGTCTAGGAAGCGCACCGCGAAACTGCTCTGACGTTGGTTGTCCCCGGGCTGACCAAAGTGGAATCGCTTGGTAAAAGCGATGTATCGCTCCTCCGTGTGGGCCAACACGTCCACGTCACCGGGGTCGATGGCCAGCTCGCGCACTACGAAGTGGGCGTCGTAGTTGGATAGGTTGTGGAAGTAGCAGTTGATGTGTCGCTGCTCCCGGTACCTGAGGTTGCACGAGCGGTGTGCGGCTCCTCGGAACTCGTAGGGTGGGGCGTGATTGTGGTCCCGCACCTTGACGTCCTGGTCCGTGAACTCCTTCCCGCAGAGGTAGCAGTGAGTCGCTGCCAGGTACTCGTCCATCTCCTGCCGGGTCAGAGAAGGGTGCAGAGCTCTCATGCTGAATAGGAACTCCCACAGCGCCAGCACGTCCATCTTCAACCTTTCCATGAAGACCTTGGACGCGTCAGCCCCGAAGTAGACGCGGGGCTCAAACTCCTCCAGGCCGAGCGAGTCCACGATCTGGTAGGCGAAGGCGTACGGGACGTGCAGTTGCAGGGGCCTCGTGCCGGGCGGCGCTTCCGCAGGGTCAGCGGTGACGGGCTGCAGAGCACACTCAAAGTCGGCGTAGACGCAAAAGCGCTCGCGCCGAGTGTACTCGGGGTGGGTGAAGCGGATTTGCTGCTTCTTCGGCAAGTCCAAGCGGAGGGGGGCCTTGGCGGTGCAGTATCGCATATGCTCCTCCAGACGCTCGGCACCGGACAGCTGCAGCTTGTTGGGCCGGTTGTCGAAGTAAGCGAAGCATCGCTTACACACGTGAATAGCGCCGTTGCGGGACGTCAGCTGGGGTCGCACAAGCCTACTCATGTTTGCGATGTAGGCGTAGTGACTGTCCCCGCCGGTGGTCACATACAGCAGGTCCCGATGATCCTCCAACTCCCGCTTGCAGATCTTCAGCGGGAACACACGGTCCTGGAACTTTGGCGATCCGTCGGGGCGTCTCCCCACCATGGCGCGCTCGATCCCGTACACATTGACGCTGATGGGGTTCCTCCTCTCAAAGACCTTAATGTCCTTCACGGCTACGGGGAAGCGTAGGCCGACCCAGTCGTAGCGTGCCATGACGTCCGGTGTGTACGATGCGGGCCTCTCCGGGTGTTGCGCGACGAACTTGGCTAGGATGGCGTACGCGAAGCACATGTCATCGACGTTTTGCACGTTGATAACGGCATGCGTGTCGCAGATGGTCCTGGGAAGCAGGATGAACCGGGCTCCGCGTTCTCCCAACGGGGTGTAGAGGTTGACGCGGATCTCCAGGTCCCGTATCCGGAGATAGCTCCACCCGCTGCCCACTAGCAGGCACTGCTCCTTCTCTTCCTCCAGTTTATGGAAGGACGCTGACAGGAAGTCCTCCAAGTTAGACGCGGCGGTGAGAGGCACGTTCTTCGTCTTGAAGGCCCGCAGACAGGTGGCTCCGTGAACGTTGGCGAATTCGCACTCCAGGAACATGTTGACCTTGGTGTTTGGGTGTCGGGTCCTGACGTCGGCCAACAGTTCCAGGACGCTGTCGAACAGCAGCACCAGCGCGTCCTCCACGGTCAAGAAGTCCTCCATGGGCCGGGACAGGCCGAAGGTCAGGAGGCGTCCGCGGAACCCTCGTTGAATGGTGCGGAACGCGGGTAGTCCGCCGCCACCCACCATCCCATCAGGTGCCGTGCTGGGTCCGGGCTGGGGCTCGCGGCTGGGTCGAGGCTCGCGGCTGGGTCCGGGCTGGGGCTCGTGGCTGGGTCGAGGCTGGGGCTCGTGGCTGGGTCGAGGCTCGCGGCCGGGCCGGGGCTCGGGTGACAGGACGGGTAGGTGCGGCATCTCGTCCACAACGAGGTTCCTCACGATGGGGCAGTTGTGGGCCTCGTGCTGGTCCCGGTTGTAGCGCCGGGTGAAGCCTCGGTCGCAGTAGGCGCACGCGAACCTCATGCCGCGGTGGACGCTCTCCATGTGCCGCTGGAGGTACGCGGCCCTGCGGAAAAAGGCGCCGCACTCGGGACAGCGGACCCCGTTGGCGTGCACCAGCTGCACGTGGCGCCGGAGCAGGTCCTCGCGGTCGAATCGCCGCCCGCACGCGTCGCACTCGGGCCGTGGGTCTCTGACAGGTGGCGTTGCGGAGGAGGAGGTCGAAGCTGACGGGATCGCACCGTGGACCGCTTCCATGTGGTGGTGAAGATCCTCGGGGCTCGCCAGGGCGACGGAGCACAACGGGCATGGATGGTCTGTGAACAGGAAAAACAAGTTCTATTAGTTACCTCAATATACATGAAGGTGAGGAACTGGAAACCTCTTCCTCATCTCATTCACCAGTTTGAACCTAGTATATACAAGGGTGAGGAATTGCACAGAGGCCTAGTGACCTCTTCCTCATCTCAATCGCCAGTTTGAGCCCAGTAATACAAGGTGAGGAACTGAACAGAGGCTGACAGCCCCTTGTTTACTACTTAAATCTGTTTACTCGGCTAAAGCCGTTTACTCTCTCGAAAACAAGTCATTAGTACTGGTTTCTTGTTTAATGTAAAAACCGTGCCTAGCGCTTGATCGTGAGGAACTGCATAGAGGACTGGCGACCTCTTCCTCATCTCAATCGCCAGTTTGAGCCCAGTAATACAAGGGTGAGGAATTGCATAGAGGCCTGACGACCTCTTCCTCATCTCGAACGCCAGTTTGAGCCCAGTAATACAAGGGTGAGGAACTGAACAGAGGCTGGCAGCCCCTTGTTTACTCAGCTAAAGCCGTTTACTCTCTCTCGAAAACAAGTCATTAGTACTGACGGTTTCTTGTTTAATGTAAAAACCGTACCTGGCGCTTGGTCGTGAGGAGTGGGAGGATGAACTGCTGTGAGGTGGCGTCGCAGGCTGTCGCTTCGCCCGAAGCGTCTCCCGCAGACGTTGCAGTCGAAATGGCGGTCCCTGTGAGCAGCTGCCATGTGACGAGCCAGGTTTCCAGCGAAGACGCGACCGCAGACCTCACACATACGAGGAACAGCCATCTACAACATCGGGTATCTGTAGCAGTACCCTTCTAATAGTAGACAGAAATAAATTACAAGAATGGCTCCTATGACATTCCTAACACTGTTACACGTCTTTATCTTTGTTTCAGTCGCACATGGCGATTTTACTCTCGTCTATAATTCTACTAGCCACTTGAAATTTCGATTTAAAAGCAAAACCAAATTTTATTTTGCACTGGGATATGTAAAATATTAAATATTAATTTTAGCTAATTGGGATTTAGATCATTGGCAAATCGGCTGATGAAAAGATATATTAAATGTTACTTACATTTTAAGATATTCAAAGAGAAAACTCCACACAGTCGCACAAGCACAGGTTGTAAAGTGTATCTCGGAGACGGCAATACTTCGTCCGCGCAGTAAGAGCTCCAAAGACAAACTGGCGAAACCCTCAAGGACTCGCTTATAAATAACACTCTGGTCGGGAGGAGGCCTCATGCGGCGCGCACTTGCCGGAGGAGTGAGGGAGTGATGAGGGGTCTAGAAGGTCGCTGATGAGTAAACAACCCCGGGCGGTCACGTAGACCCTAGCAGCCTCGCATCCTCGGGGGGGGGGTCCGAGCTTGGCTATGGGGAAGGTCGGGGGGGGGGCTTCCTCACATCCTCACCGCACCTTTGCTAGTTTTGAACCATTGTGAGGGGTCTGGAAAACAGCTAAGATCCTATGAGGAAAACGCGTTTAAAAATTAATAGTGGGCCCGTTTAAGGGTGGATTCTCAATTTTCTTTAAGGGATGGTTTACTTAGGCCGCCGCCCGGCATGTGGTGAAATTTCGTCAAAATCGGTCGGTAAACAGCTGAGATCCCATAAGGAAAACACGTTTAAAAATTAATAGCGGGCCCGTTTATAGGCGGATTTTCAATTTTCTTTAAGGGATGGTTTACTTAGGAGGGTACCCGGCATGTGGTGAAGTTTCATCAAAATCGGTCGGTAAACAGCTGAAATCCCATAAGGAAAACGCGGTTATAAATTAATAGCGGCCTTGTTTGATGGTGGATCTATGGGGTTCTTACGTCATTCGCTTCCTCTGGGATAGGTCTACACTCTGGAAAAAAGTCCCGTGGGAATCGGTGGGTAAATAGGCTAGTTATTAATTTTTGAAAGTTTTTCCTCATCATGAAAAATGTTGCAAACGGGGGGGGGGGGGTCCGAGCTAGGCTATGGGGAAGGTCGGGGGGGGGTCCGAGCTAGGCTATGGGGAAGGTCGGGGGGGGGGGTGACCTCGGGGGTCAAGGTCATCGGGGGGGGGGGCTTCCACGCGTCCACGCGTCCACACCGCGCCTATGCTGGTTCTGAACGCTCCAATGCCCCCTACTATGGAACTCTTCACTCTCTTGTTTTTTTATTATTATAATTTTGAGAAAATTTTGCTTTTTCATTTGGTGGCACTATTGGAGAAAATTCCTGAACAGATGACTGTCCAACACCAGGTATCTGTATTATTGGTGACAATGAAGGGAACTCGCAGGGGACAATGCCTGAGTCTGTAAATGTACAATCACCTTCATTGGGAGGGTTGGATTCGCTCATTTTCAAATTCAAATTACAGGGTTGCCACCGACTGGGAAAACCTGGAAAACCGGGAATTATCCGTGAACTTTGATGACCGGGAAAAAATGTGTGAATTATGCGGGAATTTTCGGCCGAACCAGGAATTTCAGGTCGGCGATTGCGTAACGCATTCTGAATAGTAGGCAACGTTAGCGATGCGTTCTCCATTGCCAGCGACGTCAGCGATGTGTTCTTGATGATCGACAATGTTAGCGATTCGTTCTCGATGGTCGGTGACGTTAGCGATGCGTTCTCGATGATCGGCAACATTACTGATGCGTTCCCGATAGTCAGGGGACGTTAGCGATACGTTCCTGATGATCGGCGACGTTAGCGATACATTCTGATTGTCGGTGACGTTAGCGATGTGTTCCGGTTGTTCGGCGACCTTAGCGATGCGTTCCAGTTGTTCGGCGACGTTAGCGATGCGTTCTCAATTGCCAGCGTCATTAGCGATGCGTTCTCGATGATTGGCGACATTACCGATGGGTTCCCGATGGTCGGTGACGTTAGAGATACGTTCTCGATGGTCGGCGACGTTAGTGATACATTCCCTATGGTCGGCGACGTAGCGATACGTTTTTGATGGTCGGCGACGTTACCCATGTGAGTCTTTATGTTAGGAAACTGCAGTCTTGACTGTCGGCAATATTTTTATGAAGATTATTAAATTAATTTGTATGTCGTTGCAAACAGTTGGTAACAGTTGGTAATAGAAGTGGCTCATTTGTAATTAACTAGTCGTTTCCAGTTAATAATATTAACTACATTTCAACATGATTTAATAATTTGAATTACCTTTTATTTTGTCACTACAATCAGTGAAAGAATAAATTAAAAATAACAATTTTAAAAGCTCAACATTGTTTTAATAGAGGTTGTAATAGAATACTGACAACAGTCAAAATTTTCAGCATACTTTTGACACATTAAAGAAGAAATTCTTCCCATACTATGTTTTTAGTGAACACTCTATTGTCTTTAGCAAAATGCCCTTGGTTTCTTTGTTCTTTAACTTTTATTTTCAATTGATCAAAAGCACGGCATCTTGACATTGCTATACATACAATGCCCCATGTTGAAAGCAGGGCTCTGGTAGATAAACACCAACTTTTTCCAGTATCTGTCCTTGACTTTTTGTTATGGTCATGGCAAAGGCAATTCGGTATGGGAACTGGCGACGTTTGAATTTTAAAGGAAAATTTCCCTCTGACGGTTCTATACTTAATTGGGGTAGTAATACCCATTTCCCAGCCAAACTTCCAGTAATCATTTATAGATTTAAAACTTTGTCATAAATCACTTTCACCATTAATCTGGTTCCATTAACCAATCCTTTTTGTGGATTTAAATTTTTCAACAAAATTACAATTACACCTTTTCTTAAGGCATAACCTGTGAGGGGGTAGACCACTTGGTGCTAAAGTGTGAAGAAGAAATTCATCAGAGACATGTAAATGTTCTCCCTCTTCTTGAATCAAAGTATCAATATTAAAATTTAAAAACACAACACATCATAAGACCAATCAATCAATCAAAATATCTTTATTCATCATCTGTACATTATTGGTACATTGAATAGTGTCAATATATTACATTTAAAATAATTGTAATATAAACTTAAAAATATAATAATAAACAAAACTTCAGTTACATACAATGATTTTAAGCATCTGCACTAATCAAATTAACTAACTTAACTAACCAGCACCTTCAAAAAACTCCTCTAGAGAGTAAAAAGCCCTATCGGTCAAGAAAACTTTTAATTTAGTTTTAAATGCATTTAAATTGTTATTATTTTTAATATAACTTGGTATGTATTTCATAAATTTTGATCCATTGTAGGTTGTTTTCTTTTCAAAAAATTTTAATCGATGCTGATCAGTCTGAATTTCATTCCCTCTTCTTGTATTGTAAGAGTGTGTTTGATTGTTTAACGTTACTTTTTGAGGATTAGATTTTACGTAGATGATTGAATCAAAAATAAACTGCCCATAAACTGTTAAAATTTTTAGACCTTTGAAGTGTTCTTTAACAGATTCATCTTTTGTCAGTTTCAAAATTTTTTTGATAGCTTTTTTTTGGCTTTTTAGAATCATATCTAAAGAAGTTTTATTCGCAGAACCATAGATGCAGATACCGAATGCTATATGTGAATGAATGAATGAAAAGTAAATTACCCTTAACGTTGCGATATCACAAAGGCCTGACATTTTTGAAAGAGCATATATCCCTGAATTCATTTTGGAAAGTACTCCTTGTATGTGTTGGTCCCAACTCAAGGTTTCATCAATCTTCAATCCAAGAAAATTTGTTATATTTTTTCTTTCACTACTTTGACCCTTACAGACCAAATGAGGGTAATGCTTGATTTTGTTTTAAGGTGTTCTAAAATAAACAAAATTTGTTTTATTAATGTTCAATTTAAGGTTTAATTGGTTAAAATAATTTTCAATGTTTCCCAATTCAGTATTTGAAAGATGTTTAATTTGTTCTATGGTTTTCCCAGATATTTTTAAATTTGAGTCATCAGCATATAGACAGAGACTACTTTGGATATTATTTGTCAATGTTGATTCAATATTTTTCAAATAACAAATAAATAAAAGAGGACCCAATATGGAACCCTGTGGTACTCCATACTTCACTGGCTGAAGATCAGATAAAGTTTTATAAACTCTATTCTTTTGTGAAATATGCGTAATTTCCACACATTGAAATCTATTCTCTAGATAAGAATTAAACCATTCCAAAGATTTATTAGAGATTCCCAATGATTGTAGCTTTTTAATTAAGGTTGAATGTTTAACACTATCAAAGCCCTTTGATATATCCATGAAAATCCCTAAAGTGTGATCCCCCTTATCTACTGACTCAATGATGGCGCTAACAAAATCCACTGCTGCTGTTGTCACTGACCGGCAACTTCGAAAGCCGTGTTGAATATCATCGAAAAGTTTATTGTTATCCAAAAATTCTGTCACCTGATTACATACAATTTTTTCAAAAACTTTTGATATATTTGATAACAGTGAGATTGGTCGATAATTAATTATATTTTCTTTATCACCCTTTTTTTAAATTGGGACAACTTTTGAGATTTTTAACTTATTTGGAAATAATCCTGATATGAAAGAAGAATTAATGAGGTGAGTTAAAACCGGGCAAAGGTATTTTTTGGAATTTTTTAATAATGAAGTAGGAATTTCATCCAGCCCACTTGAAAATTTACTTTTGAGAGAGTCGATGACACAACTGACCTCCAACTCTTGAACAGGCTTTAAATGAAAATGTGGTTTTATAACTACAGAATTAAGTTCATCTCCATTAATTTCATGTGTTACAATATCATTAAATCTGTCTACATCCTGTACAATGCTAACAAAATAATTATTAAATATATTACTAATTACTTTTGGGTCAGACTGATTACTGTCTTCGTACTTGATTACAACATTTTCTATTCCTACCTTCCTTTTATTCCCTACTTCCGAATTTATTATTTTCCAAACAGTTTTAGGAATATTGGATGATTTTTTTATTTTGCTTTCAAAAGCAATTTTCTTTTCATGCTTAACATTTTGGTTGTATCTTAACAAATTGATATCTATAACTTATCTTATTTATTATTGATTTGTTTTTTTTCATGTCTTTTTTGCTTCTTATTACATTTTTTCTCATCTTTTAATTTCTGTGTTGCCCAACTATGAACAATTTTATTCTTTTTTACTACTTTTTTAGGAAATGCTTGATCAAAATAAAATTTTAGAATGTCAAAAAATGTATCATACTTATCCTGAACTTGGGAAAAATAAACATCTAGCCAAGATTCATGTCTAATGAGTTGATTAAATAATAATAAATTTGCTTCTGAAAAATTGCGACATTCTTGAAACGTGTACTTATTTGATTTTGGAAGTTCAGCAGGACAGACAAATTCCAACATCTGACCATCATGATCAGAGAGAAGTGTGGCAACACCAGTAACTGACGTAAATTTAACATGTGATTTCTTAACTAATATGTTATCTATAGCTGATTCTGTTTCAAAACTCACTATGGTTGGAAAATCAACTAAATATTTCATGGCATGATTTTTTTAAATATTTTCCAACATTAACTTCTTTTTTTTATCTGGATTTGTGCTTGCTAAAACATTGATGTTCAAATCTCCTGCCCAAATAATGAATTTATACTTAAGTCTAAATAATCTACAAGTGCACTTAACCTATCCAAAAATAAATCCACAGAAGAAGAAGGGGACCTATACATTCCTACAATAACAAATTTAAAACTTTGGATCTTATAAACTGCGGCACAAAATTCAAATTGTTTTTCCTCCTGCAAATTATCTAACAAGTGGTGAGGAAAAACCACCGGCTGACCCTTCATCCCACTTTCACTCAAGATCAAGACACCTCCATTTTTTTATTTTGTTCTGCAAAAGAAAGAATCAACAGTATAATTTGCAATGTTTAATCTATCTAGTTCACATTCTTTCATGTCAAGTTCGGATAAAACAATGATATGAGGTTGTAACTCTTCTAAAGTTATTTGCTGAGGATCAATACCATTTTTTAAGCTCCTAATGTTTTGGTGAAATAACTTTAGTCACAATTAGTAAACTAGTAAACTAGTAATTTTAGTCACAACTACTTATCACGTTATCATTTGAGAGTTCTGGAGTAAGCAGTTTAAAGGATCAGCCGATGTGTCAATTTTTAATAAACTATTTAGACTATCCAAATTTTCATTACTATTACTATTATTTTCACAAATATTGAAGACCACCTCACTTTTACTGCTCTGCTTTTCTACTACACTCACAACACCAACACCCAGAGAGGGAAGAATATCTTGTGCAATTTTCTGACGCATAGATGTTGTTGGCTGGCTCCTCCTTGGCTCATTTGGGGTGATCTCTCCAGCATATGATTGGAGACAATGAAGATCTGGTTCCTCAATTGGGGGCGGAACTTGGGAGACAGTTGGCTCAATATTTTCTTCCAGATTTCTTGCTGAACAACATGACAGCATGCCTTGATCTTCAGTGGTATCAGGAAAGGGTTTTACAGGATTCTTCATAATTGAGCTTTGATGGTCCAACGAGTTAAGGGAGGAAGAAGGTGTTGGAAGAGTTGGAAAATCTGCCACTGATGTTATTAATGGTGCTGGTGTTTGCTGATTATGCTGATCTGAAATTGCCCTTTGTATTCGGTTTACAATCCCTAGATGATTTAAACCATTGGAAAGAGCTCTTTTTGAATTTTCCTTGCAAGTGACAATTTTAACCAAAGCCCCAGTTGTCTGTTGGAATTTGACCAGATTTGTCATAAAATGCTCCGGGGATACTTGATCTCGGACGCAGCCCATGGGTGCTATACACTCCCGGTCCATTTTTGGTTGCTGATACGATAGGTGGCTATGTAATAGATCTGAATGTAACGGCCTACCAAAATTCTTTCTGAAACTCACTGCCACTCCGGCACTCATGTTTCTGTCATCGCCAAGGTCCGCAGATATACAGTGAGCGAATGCTGTACGCTTATCATCAGAGTGATATTTGAAGATTTCCATCATATTGCGATTTATTATTTTAATTTTGCTTTCTTTATCAGTGTTTTCCAGTCCCTGCAACCTTTTTTTATTTATCTTCAGTGTGTTTTCAGGGGCTTTTCCTTCTATCAATGTACTTTTCAATGTCTTAAGTATTTCTTTGGCAAATTTATTTTTTCCTCTTGTATTAAAATTTAAACCATGCATGGTGTAATGAGATCTTTCAAAATTATTGATATCTAAAAGATAAACATTTTTACATCGGACAGCCAATTCTTCAATGTAGTGATTTATTTTCAATATTTCTAAATGAATGTGTTGGTTCCACTCAACATCACATCTATCTGGTATAGTTGATAGAAGTATTGTTTTATTTTTATTTTTCTGAAATGTATTTAGTTTTGACTCCAACTCCATGTACAGTTTATCTATATTTCCATTCAGGGAGTCATTAGACCCCCCAAGTATTACCACATAGTTATTTCTGGCTTGAGCAGCTGTGTCCAACACTTGAAGCAGTCCCGCATTCGGCATAACCATACTCTCTGATGCCATCACACTCCCATCACTCATGATGTTGACTTTCTCGGAAATCCCTCTTCCTTGACTGTCAGATGTTATTGACAGTTTTGTAACATTAACCCCCGACACATTCATAGCTGTGTGGAGCTTTCTTCTGTAAGAGTTCACCAACTTGTTAGGAAGAGTGGTTGTCATCGGTTCTTTTGAGACAGCAGGCAACACAAACGAAGAGGTACTAGTGGAGGCACAACCATCAGGAGTTTTGCCATTGTTTTCCAGGACAGCAAACTTGTTTTTACATGGGATCGGGAAGTCAAGCTGAGAGGTTTGCCGTTTTGGGGCCCCATCCTTTACGACTGTCCATTCATCGCCAGAATTTTTTTTTTGGATTTTGGTGGGTGGTTTGGTTGAAAGTGCAGAGGATCCTTATTTAAAAGGCACTTAGAGGGCGTTATTGAGGAGTTAGCTTCCTCATTAGCTTTATTCCTATCCTCCCGGAACCATTCTGCAAAAGATGACCGCTGGGGAAGGCAGAAATAGTTCAAAATGTATTTTGCATTTACAAGCACATTAAGCCCGCACTCATAGGTGTTGCGTTGTTGTGGACAGGGCTCTTCAACAACTGACCTGATTCCAAGATTTGAAGATACAACCATTGCAGATTTTTTTATTACAATTACCCAATGAGTCAAAATGGTATGATTTCTTTAAAGCACAGTCACAAAACAGGAGGCTCCAATGTGAACCAGAGCCCAAAGCACACGGGTCCACTGAGTTATTGATACAGCAAAAAATATATTTACATTGATCAGAGTTCAGGAAGGGAAAATCTTCTTGGGCTGTGCTGGGAGTTCTGAATTTAAGCATGTGAGTTTCAGGAGGACCAAGAAAAATTATGTCATTGCGAGTTCTGGAAGCACTCTCAGCCATTGAGCCAAAATAAGCCGAAAGGACACAGTCATCAACCCACTTGTCCTGACGCCAAGACTTTTCTTTGTTAATTAACATAGTCACATTTGTGTGGCTTAAAGCCAACTTGTCATTTAAGCTAGGCAAGCTTGTTTGTAGGTTGTTGTTTTCTGATTCCAGGACTCGCTTAGCTTCTTGTTCAGATTGCAGTTTTGCCAAGACATCACTATTGGCTCTTTTAATTTGACTTTCAAGATCTATGATTTGAGGGGTTGTCAGCAGTTCACATTGCACAGAACAATCCATCATCTGATGTTCAGTGGTCTTAGGAAAATAGTCTGGAACAGTGAAGATTTCTTCTGTGAATTGCATTAGGCGTGTATCCGATTCAATGGAATGGTCAAGTACACATTTTAGTCGCCCTTCCAGAGTCTTATTATGTTCTCTTAGCTGATTGATTTCCTCTTCTAACTCTAATATGGAGGGTGGAATTGATTCTTTTGAGTCAGATGATAAGCTGTCAGAAAGCTCTGTGGTAGAAATAGGTGTTAGAGGAATTAGTTTATTAGCTGTAGATGCCTTAAAAAGGTCCACATAATTTTCATTCATTTCTATTGACTGTATGGGTGATTCCTGATTTGAGGCCTTAGGTGATAGCAATGACCTCATAGTAACTGGATGAGGTCCAGTGTGTTTACTATTAGTTACAGTTATAGTGAATTTATTTGCATCCGTCTTAACTACTGCGTTACAGTTCCTTCCAAGACATCTCCATGTTATTTCGCCACTTTTAGCCACATAATTCTGTCTAAATTTATGATTGTTAAAAACAATATTAGGCTTACCATTTGTTGTCTGCTCTATTTGAAATTCCATTTAATAGGTTGAATAATCAATCAATCAATCAATCAATAATACTTTATTCATTAGTACATAAAATGCACAGAATGGTGTCAATACATACATTGTTTAGGTGTATGCTGAAAACAAATAATAAAATACAATAATTCTTAACAAACAATAGTTCAAATTAAATAAAATCATGGTTCTAATTCTAACTCTAACTTGCCAAGTTCACTACAATAATCATGAAAAAAGTCATCAATACTATACAGTGGCTTATTGATAAGATATAGCTTTACTTGATTTTTAAACGTTTTAAGATCTGTTATTCGTTTAAGATATTCTGGCAAAGAATTAAAAAATCTTATTCCAATATATGAGGTTTTTTTTGTGAACAATGAAGAATTATGCTTTCTGTATGCCAGTTGATTACCTTTCCTTGTTTCATACTGATGAAAAGAATTTAATTGGGGTAATTTTTGAAAGTTTGATCTAATATGAACTACTAACTGAAAAATAAATAAACCATAAACTGTCAAAATTTCTGTATTTTTGAAATGTTCTTTTACAGAGTCCCCCGGTTTCAATTTTAACATAATACGAAGGTTTTTTTTTTAAGTAATAGTATTCTGTTTAGATTAGTGTTTGAAGTAGAACCATAAAGGCATAAACCAAAAGCTATATGCGATTCAATTAGAGCATAATAGACAATTTTTAAAGTTTCAAAACTACTGAATTTGGACATCTGTCTCAATGCATAAAGGCCTGAAGATATCTTTTTACAAACTGAATCTGCATGATTGTCCCAGGTAAAGTGGCTATCTATGTTTAATCCCAAAAATTTAATAGTGTCTACTTCATTTAAAAAATATTCATCCATGAAAATATTTGTGCTTTTACCATTTTTTAATTTTGAAGCAGAGAACTCAATATATTTGGTTTTAATTGGGTTTGGCAATAAATTTAACTTATGTAAATACTGCATAGTATTAGAAAGATTCACTAAAGCAGAAATTTCGACATCAGGTTCAGAAATCCCTGATATTTTTAAACTTATATCATCAGCAAATAAACAAATATTATTTGGTACTTTTATTATGGTTGGAAACCCTGTAATGTATACTAGAAATAGTAATGGCCCCAATATAGACCCTTGTGGTACTCCGTACCTGACAATATTTGTTGATGAAGTATAAGTAGTCAATTGATTAAAATTGTTTATATTATCAATTGCAACATACTGTTTTCTGCCTATGAGGTATGATCGAAACCAACATAGGGCTCTTTCTTCCAGCCCAATACAATGCAATTTTTGAAGCAGCAATTCATGAGAAACACTGTCAAAGGCTTTTGTAAGATCCATAAAAATTCCTACTACCCGTTCTTTGTTGTCTATAGCATCAATAATTGATTCACAGAAATCGACCCCAGCATTAATGACAGATTTTCCTTCCCTGAAACCAAATTGCTGTTTATCTAATAAATTATTTTCCTCAAGAAATTTTGACAACTGTATATGTATTACTTTTTCATAAATTTTAGAGAATGAGGACAGTAAGGATATTGGTCTGTAATTATAAAAAGTTTTTGATTCACCGCTCTTGTAACAGGGTTTAATTTTGGATATTTTTAATTTTTCTGGGAAAATTCCGGTAATAAGAGATGAGTTAATTATATGCTGCAGTGGTAGCATCAAATACTCCTGAGCATGTTTAATAACTGGCATAGGTACCTCATCCCATCCAATAGAAAATTTGCTATCAAAGGACATAATAATTTTTTCCAGATCTTCATAACAAATTGTTTTGGGATGAAACTTTGCCTTATTTTTTCCAGATGCTTCTAGAGGTTTTCCCAAATCAGTAACAAAGTTAGATTCAGGCAATATATTGTTGTCTACCATACATGTGTAGTAGTCATTAAAAGACTGGCATACGTTTCTAATATCACAACTTAAACCCTCGATATATGGCAAATTTTTATTTCCACAATCACTCTTAGCTTTAGAGCCAATTTCCTTATTAATTATGTTCCTTGGAACATCTTGAAAATCTTGACTCTGGAGAAATTAATGCCACTTATTGCAGAACAGAAAATTCAATTCCTATAATTTATTTATGCTACTAGCTTTAGACAAAGTTGTTGCCTTCAAAGTGCCAATTGTTTTTGCACTGCTTAAATGTAGGCAAATTGCGTGTATCTGTTGAAGGGGTTTTCACAAGTAGTTTTCATGCAGTTTTGTTATTGAAATAAAACAGAAATAGGTTTTATTTATATTTTGGGATAAACAGAGTTTACTTTTTCAAACATAATATTCAAATATAACAATAACTTAAACTATATGGCAGTGTATCTGCTGATATTGTTTGTGAACAAACAGACTTCTTTTGTTGTAAAAATACAACACATTTCTCAGAAGAATATTGTTTATCAGTAATCAGTCCAGAATGTAATGTAAACAAAGTTCCAACCACAATCAGCGAAGGACACAGGCCTGTGAAGGTGCTTGTACTGTTATCAGACAGTCTAAAGGTCAGGTTGACCCAGCTTTGCTTATCTACACTCTAATCAGTTATCTTGCAAAGCCATTCCTGGATTTTCCAGAAATTAATTCTTTAAAAAGGTAATTTTAAGCACCAAGTTAACCAAAATAAATTTCTAAACACACTCACTTCTATACTGTAACAAACTTTACAAAACTATATAAAATTTGGCACTAAACTTAAAAAAAAACAATAAATATTGCTAAAAATGTTGGAGCACAAGTGTAGCAGGTCTTCATACAACAGGGGCTTCCCCCACTCTCCACACACACAGACTCTCCAGACAGATTTACAATTAAAAATATCTATGGTAATGTTAACACACAATATATCTTAATATATAATCACAATTAAATAAATTGAAATAAACTGAATTTTACTCCCTAACACTCTGAATGAAACTGCATGCTAATAAACTATCCCATTTTGTTAGTCATCGTTGTATCTGAAAGTAAACTGATAAGTAAAAAGGAAGAGTAAATTTCAAAATGACAGAAGGGAGACAGATTATTTTTATGAAAACATGAAATGAATCATATATTAGGTAAACTTACTAAAATTTGTCTTCTATTTAAAATACATGGAAACTTTAAAGTCCAATGGGGCGAACTACATTGAACTGAGGGAGACAAAAAATGTTCCATGACTTCTACAGAGAAATCCCTTTAATTTGACACCTCAATCATCAAAATCGGTTCATAAATAAAAGAGTTTTGCTGTACACAAGAAATTCCTTAGGGAATTAGTATAATAGATAGATAGATAGATTGCGGTCTGGTCAAAATTTGTAATCGTTGATATGGAGCTCAGTTTCTAATATGTGAGGCAGAAAGGAAAAAGGGACCTCTTCGCGGCAAAGTAAAAATTTCAGTACGGGCAGTTTTATCGATTGAGGTCAAAAATATTGATTTTCGGTTGTTTGCATTTTAATTTTTTGTCTCCATTTCGTCCTTTACCGGTTGAAATCGATTACAAAACTGTTGTAATCGAATAAAACGTTCAAAATAATGATTAAAGTAGTCGATGTCTAGCTTGAGAAAAGGTACCTCTTCGCGCTTATGGAGAAATAACATTGCCGCGAACAGGTCCCTTTTTAAAACAAATCAGATAGCTATGCAACACTTTGAAAACTGCACTCTGACGAATTCTAGCGGTGACGAGGTGAACTACTACGAGTTTATTGTAAATCTAGAACATCTTCTGTTAATAAAAATCCCTTTCTCGATCCCAACTACCTTTTCTTTACAGGTTTAAAATCCAAATACATTTAGTTGTTATACTGACACACCTAAAACTGCATGTTAAGCTTTGATTATTGTATTATTAACTATTGATATTATTATTAAGTAATACATTCTATTTTTGATAAGTTTATGTACTGTCGAAACAATAAATTACGGGAGTTTTGCGCCACAGTAGGGAGGACAGTTGGCAGCTCTGCTCTCGGTTGAACCACGGCGATGCAGACGATTTTGATGTTGTTTACGTTTTATATGTGATATCAAGCAGTCTTATCGTTGTGATTGTTTTGTCCATAACTCATGCTGCCAAGAGGTCCCTTTCGGGAGTTTTGCGATTCGTTATGGAGAAATAACATAGGGCCTCAAAGAGGTCCCTTTTCTGAAATATCACTTTTCACGACATGCTTCGATAAAAACATTATTTTCTTGAAAACTACTGCGAGTTAAGACAAAAATAGGTATTCCCATTACAGACGACATTTAGGGCTTTCTTTTGATACCAAAATCATTGCTTAAATATGAAAAATATATGTTTTATGCTTATTTGAAATTTTCAAATTGATTTTTCTCAAAAATGGCCCTTTTCTCTCACGTAATTTCAAAGTCCTATAACTTTAACAAAAAAAATCGTATACTCATGGGACTTGCGCCAAATTGTTAGAAATTAAATGAGGAATTCAAAAATATGAATAACTCAAAATCAAAAATTGCCGCGAAGAGGTCCCTTTTTCCTTTCCGCCTCACATATGTAGTCTTCGGAGGCTGGATAATTTGTTAAAGCATAATTAGCTGGGTAGTGTATAAGTGGCCAGGGCGGTCGCTTCATAATCTGAGGTTAGTTTTCAGATTGATTCCCAGATAAAATCTTGAAAATGTTTAGAAAGTTCAAAACTGGATCCAGCTGCCATAATAATGCTTTCAAAGAAAATTTTTAATTTATAGATAGTAACAAGGCCAGGGTTTGGGGCCACTCCCTATCAAGAACTTTGAAAAATATGCCTTTGTCGTTGATAGAAACACAAAAAAAGATCTGTACATACTATTTTCTTATTCTTATAATGGATAGTATATTGCCAAGGTTAAATGGAATTTGATATAATTAGGTGTATCTGCTGACATAATTTCCCCCTCATATCAATTAAAATAGTGTAATGTTTTTATTTAAAGAGAGAAAAATCAAGTTCATTTATACAAATAATTGGCCCAGCCTGTATACCCATTTTTTGTAGAAAGCATATAACAAAATATGAAAAATAAATTTAATAATAAAAAATTATAATATATTTTGTGAAAAGTTATACTGTAATTATTTGTTAAAATAGCACTTTTATTTATATTCTAAATCGTTATAGGTGTCGCAAATACATAAAAAATGTCGCACGATTTTATCTGGAATTTTGATATTTTTACCTGGAAATCCTGGAATTATGCATGAATTTTGAAATGCAACTTTGGTGGCAACCCTGATTTATATTCTGGTTGATCCAAACTAGTTGAGGAATCTATGGTAGATGTATCGGCCAAAGGTGTGAAGACTGAACTGTCAATATCTTTGTCCTGATTATCGGGGCAAGGATTAAGTTGATATAAATTAGTTGAAGATGAACTTGAAGCCGCAGCACTTTTAGAATTATCAGATTGACTTGTAGTGACTTTAAAAAAAGATGATACTTAAAGTATCTGGTCGACGAGAACTTTTCCTTTTTTTATCATTTTGCCGCTTTTTAGCGCCTTGGATAGCTACATTTCATTTTGATTTCAAGTTTATCCTTTTTTTTACAATATTTGGGTTACATCAACCTAAAAAAAGTTGTAGTTCTGTAGGTATACATGAATAAAGCAAATAAGAACAATTATATATTAAATACAAAACAATATTCCCCATATACAAAAATATATTTTCTTAAAAATTCATATTTATTAAAATAATTTATTTTCAAACAGGCCTCACATGACACCAAATAAATTATATTTTTAGTTTATTACATTCAGCGTTGGTAAGAAGACAAAATTACAAATGTCTAAAACATGCAGTATTTATTTCCCAAAATAATAAACACCTGGGCTGTACCTAAACATTCCGGGGGACATGGTTCTTACGACAAGTTACACAGGTACCAGCACAAACAAGTCAAATTGGCCCATAAGGTGCTGTCCCTAGCGGACTGAGAAGATAACAACCACTAGGCTTTTGGGCTATTTTTAACTGGCTGTGGGGTAATCGTGTTGGCAACACTGGCCAGCGAACATCCTGCAACACTTGTCAAGGCCGGGGCAGTGGCAGCACTGAACATATTTAATAAATTGATTAAAAACATACATCTTAACCTTCAAACTATTACCAAATACAGAAATATAATACAAAACAACAAACATACCAAAGAATCAATCAAATATGGGCTACAAGCTACCCTACCATTATTATTACTATCATTATTATAAATTTATTAGCATCACTGTGATAACCTCAAATAGTGTAACTGACATTTGTGACCACTCATAAATTTTCTGTTTTGTAAGATGTGTCCTCTTTATTTTCTGTTTGGCTGTTTGTCGCTAATATTCTAAAATGTGTTATATTGAGTTTTGTGCACCAATAACAGAACTGAAATCGGTTTAAACGGAATTTATCCAAGTACCGGTATGAAAAAACTTGGAAGATATTAAACAATATACGGGCCTACAGGGTTAGGATGAGGGAACGTGGTACAAATTACAGATCAAGATCATACATTTATTGCAATTATAAAATATCTACAACCTAAACCTATAAAAAGGATGATTCTCAATACCGTCAGTATTTATATAGGCCTAATTCAAATCTTACCTGGCCTGTTCCTGTTACTGGAAGTTTTATCGAAACCACATGCGTTATGTTTATCAAGATAAAAAATGAACGAAACTGTAAGAGACATAAGGCAAAACAAAACACTAGTAGTTGATCAACATAACTAAGCTCGACCTCGACCGCCCTACTGCCCGACTATTTAGACAAGTCCTTACTGCGCAAGCGTGAATTTTGCCTGTTTCGTGTGGCTGCCACTAGAAAGTGCTGTTGAGAACACATTGCTCAGTTAACTCCGCAATGTACCAATGTACTGTGACTGGTACAGATCAGCTAATAGATAATAGCTAACTTACGAGTGAATGATTTTGGGTTTTGAGTTTGATTCTTAGTTTGAATGTTATATTAATGATTCTTTCTCAAACTCTTTGTATTTTTGTCAGTTGAGTTATACACAGCAGGAATACAATTTGTTGCAAAATACAATTAAAACACTCCTTTGCAAAGCCCCCCTTCATAGCCCAGGGCCCCCCTTCGTGGCCCAGGGTCCCCTGGCCACTTAGGGAAATACAGCCCTGCTGATTGTAGGTGGTTGGAAGAGGGACTATCTATCCAGGTTGTATGAATTACTGTGTGATTCGGACTATCGTAGGTTCAGATTACCGCGACTGTACTGTAATAGTATATTACGTTACTAGCCCGGTAAGTGGTGTTTTACCGTGAGAGCACGGTAAAGCTTACCGGGCGAGTAACGTACGATACTTTACATCATACTACACAGAAAAATTAGTACATTTTAAACTCATAACACAATTTATTTAGGACATAACATAAATTATAATATTTTTATATTTCAGAAATAAAATAGGCCTGCCTTCAGATGCCCTTAACAATTACAAAATTGATTACTAATTAAAATTTATTGAAATGGTGCAGTTTTTGTTGTTTTGTATGTTAAATCCCTTTTAGTATCAAATAGAATGGTTTGTTCTCTCAAAATGTGTTTACTATTCAACACTCGTAATTACTCATGTGTTTTAACGTTGTATTGTTGCAATCAGCTGTTTATTTCATCAGCTGACTAAGTGCACGGTAAAAAGCTTTTACCGTGCAGTGCACGGTAAAGTAATTTTCCGTGTGTAGGCACGGCAAAGGGCAACTTTCCAGCCTATGAATACGGATGGAAAAGTACCTGTTTCTGTGTAGTATGATGTAAATACATTTTCAGGGAGCAATTGGCAATTGTATTTCATGGTAGTGTAACAGGAAGAAATATTTTTATAGGTATCACATTATTTTTACTTTAAGCACTAATGTATTTTATTTGTATAAACCCCAGTTTTTCCCTTACATGAGTTTATATTAGAATGCAATTTGTTCAGTATTTTAAATTGGTAATTCCGATTTTACACCTTTATATTTTGTTCCAGCCTTTGGGAATGCCAAGACTTATAGGAATGATAACTCTTCTAGATTTGTAAGTTGATTATTTATTCATTATATCATTATATCTAATTATATATTATATCATCCTTTACTATTTTAAGACTTTTGATCATGATCTAATGCACATTAGCACCAATCAGGTTTTTTTCTAGCTGTATTGACATAGTTCAGTGATGTCGTTTTCAGTTGTCTTTGTTATTCTTTGTTAAGTGCAGCTTATTAAATGTCAGTAATACTTTTTAAGCACTGAAAATATGAATAAAAACCAAAAAAATATTAGTGCGAAAAATTATTGTCATCAATGAAACTATTCATAAAATTAAAACACTGAATTTTTAGTCTTGACTATAATGCAAATCTTATCTGGGAAGGCCATTGATTACTTAAAATCCATTTGGGTATCCTTGTCAAACAAACAATCTATTTTCTTTGTGATAAACCAGTGCTAAAAATGATATTCTCTTGTGGAATACATACATACGTATCAATAAATTTGGAATTGGTCTTTATGTTGGCAACCAACAACACACCACAATTTGATAAAGATTCTAACTTTGCCAAAAATCCTATTAACACGTTGGGTGCGGAGGACGTTAATTAACATTGAAAAATATGTGATTTTCATGTTAAAACATGTTTGTCAGCATTGAACGTGTTAAGATGATACAACAATTAAAATATGACAAGTAAGTAAAATCTGATTTTAAAGAGATGGGGATTTTTAATGTTTACAGTGAAAGTTTTGAATCAATCTAACGTGTGTAAAAGTGATAAGCAAAATGTTGTTTATAACTATAATACTTAAGGAAAAACCTATAGTATATCGACACCACCACATTGAACCATACATCAGTTGCTATTTCTTTAAAAATCTTCCTAACAAAGCTGAAAGTGAAAAACCTAGCTAAGTTTATAAAAAAGATCAAATTTTATTTACTTAAAATTGCTCCTTTGGTATAGAGGAATTTGTAAATTCTAAGTCTGCAAATGTAAATGAGTTAATCTATGTATATTTTAAGCAATGCTTTTTTTCTAAGCATTTGATTCCACTCAGTAAATTTAACTATTTTGTATAAATTTACAATATTCATGTACACAATTTTTATATTTTGAACAAAGAAACTTTGAACTTTGGTAGCCTACAGTAAGTGTAATATATCTCAACTTTCTTCAGTGCAAAAATGTTGAGTCATCCTAAGCCAGGAGTAGCAAATTCATTTTACGCATGTCTAAAAACATTTTGTTACTTTATATTCATGAAATATAATTTAATTAGTCACTGTTCCTAATAAATTTCAAACCCTTTTTTCAGGGTGTTATGCTGTAATATCATAACGTTTTTATGCTTTCTGTATAAGCAACCTTACTTGATTTGCCAAAGTAAAATCAAAACTTCTTATTTATAAGTATATCTAAAATATTTGAATCCAAAACTAATTAAATATATACTATATTCATTAATATTTAGTAGAAGGAGAATGTAAGTCTTAAATATCAATAACGTAATCAAATTTATTCATATTTGATAATTGCCCCTGAACTGGTAAGACTTATGCAAATAGTGGTTTTATATTACCTTTCCGTCACCAGTTCTGTAGTATCGTTTATTTCACGACCAGGTTTCGGTACGAAGTTGTACCATGTCACAGCTTGAATCACAGCTTGAGTCTCGGACGACTTCCACGTGACATGGTACAACTTCGTACCGAAACCTGGTCGTGAAATAAACGATACTACAGAACTGGTGACGGAAAGGTAATATAAAACCACTATTTGCAACATAATCAAACTTGTAATGATATTGTAAAAAACATTTTCAATTCTTATAGCAAGTTTATTAACAGATAATTCCCAAAATAAAATCAAACTGATGGGAGTAATCTTTAAATAGCTAACATCAAATGTGTTTACCTCATGGTGTAATCAAATTATCACAAGTGAGTTTCCTCTGGCTAGATCCCTGGCAGTCGTTCTAACATGTTTTGGCTGATCCAATTTTCAGAGAATCTTAATATTTGAAGGAGATTAATTTCATTATTCTTCAATAACTGTGTTATCATATTCTCCACTTGAATTTTCAAATTTTAGTGAATGAAAAGCCTTAAATATGGATTATATTTACAAATAATGTATTCTTAACCATTATTTGTACATGTTAGAGTATTTTAAAAGGGTTGAAGTAGATATTCTTTTACAGGGAAAATACATGGATATTGAATTTGATTATAAAGGAGATCCTTTAGGCGGAACGATTACAAACTGTGAGTATAATTTGTCTTAACTGTTTTAGCACAGGGGTCTCCAACCTACGACCCGGGGGCCGAATCCGGCCCGCTAACAGTTGTTATAGGCCCCGCCACCTTAAGTTGAGGCAGCCCAAACTGGCCTGCAGGTGTACGACCCGGGCCGTGCCCTCACCCTCAAGTAATCCTATTAGTGACGCTTCCGTGCACGTCCAAGTACAATTTGTATTTATTTTAAACTGTCACAAAACATACGAGATCACGCTCTTATATTATTAACAGCGACATAAACAACATTTCTGTTTTCGTCCCGTTCCAATCGGACATCTTATGCGGTTTTAATCAGATTACTAAAATACTTATGTAAATGACGGAGTGACGACGTCTCCAGTAGCCTGCTTTTACCTCTACTGCTTTTACTACTACATTTCTCTTCCTTTCATATGTTTAATTTAAATTATGCTAACTGACGACAGAAGTTTAACAAAATTAAAATCAGCTTATTTCTACACCGGATCTATAGTTTTAAACGCATGAACCCCTAATGGAAAGCCGAGGAGTCATACTTTACCAATAATTGGACCCCTTACACTGGATGAGACCATTTCCTGTCGACCAATATTGCTTTTTTATGACCATTTCTGTATCTACATCGGCACCGTCATGTCATCTTCGAAGACACCTGACCAGACCGGATTGGCTGGGACATATATTACCATTCATACCCATGGGAATGCTCTAACAAGTGGACAGCGTACTATTGTTTTCACAGTATTTTTAAATCTCTTAACCAAACCTCCAAATTCCGCCCAACTGCCCAGCAGATCTCTCATTCAATTACTTGCATCCTAAGAATAGGCTACTTGAGCCATAGTGACTCATTTTTGTATTTTATTTATAAGTATTTTAGTAATCTGATTCAAACCGCATAAGATGGTCCGATTTGAATGGGACAAAAACAGAAATGTTTTTTATGTTGCTGTTAATAATATAAGAGCGTGATCTCGTATTTTTTGTGATAATTTAAAATAAATCAAAATTGTACTTGGGCGTGCACGGAAGCATCGGATTACTCGAGGGGGAGGACGCCCCCAGGTTGTATACCTGTAAGCCAGTTTGGGCTGCCTCAACTTAAGGGCTTGTTTGGGCTGTCCAATATATAATATAAAATAAACTATGGAAAAAGTTATTCAATAATTTTATTCAATAAAATAAATGTACAAATTTATTCAACATTCACAGTTTTACCATCAACCACTGGTAAAGATCCCGTTTCAATAGTCTCCGATCCCTTCTGTGTGTAAACTTAGAATTTTTCCTTGTTTATATAAAAGATCTTTTCCTTATTTTTATAAAAGAGCTGTTGACAGAAGAAATGTGAACATATACAATTGAGAACGCAGTGAAGCTCAAGGCTGTGGGCAGGGGAGTGGGGGCAGGGAAGGAAGCACTAAAATTGGCCAATTGTTACTAGTTTACTTTACGCTTGGTTGTTATTACTTTAAGCTTATTTAAAAAATTGCTGATTTTAGCAACTTTGATTTTTTAGGCAAGTGTAACATACTGAGCCTTGAAAATCACGTTTAAATCAGTAAAAACTGTATCCAGTTTGTTCAGTCCAGAAATTTATCTAAATTATTTCAGATGAACAAAAAAATTTAACAAAGTTAAAATAAAGGAAATATCAAAGTTAAAAAACTGCTAAAATAGCCTTAAAACTCACCATTTAACACCTAAATTTCACAAATTTTCTGGACCCCCTCCTTCCTCTACTCATTAAGCAGGTATTCCACACCTCCTTAATGTTTTTGGCCCACTTGATCTCCAACGATTTATCATCTGGCCCTTAGGGTAAATAGGTTGGAGACCCCTGTTTTAGCACATACAATCTGTAGACACAAGTCAGGTTCTCCATTATGGATTGTTATTAGCAGAAGTCTTACATGTCTTAAGGTAGTCTTGCATAGGTAATATTTTATACCATTTTAAAGGTCTTATATATCTTAACATAATGCCACAAACTGGACCTCGAAACCTCAAAAGGACGATTGTTACAGATTTAATTTCATTTTTTTGTGAACACAGCGCTTAAATAAAAGTGTACCAACTGCCATTTTTTACTCAGTACTGTAGTCTGTTTGAGGTCGTGTTTTGCGGTGTTATGGGCTGCTAGTTAATTCCTTTGATTTAATTTACAGTTTCACCTAAGTTATACTTGTATCTAAGATTTCTTCTAACTCAGATGGTGTGCGCCATCAAAAAATCTGAAGAAAAGTTTACAACCTATTATTTTTTGAAGTTCTCTATATGGCTAGTATTAAAATAAGTTAAGTTTTTGCAATCAATACAAAATTAAAAAATTAAAAATGGACCTATAATATCAGGCCTTAATACTATATATTATTTTTTACACTCTTGCATTTCCAGCTGTATTTTTTTAAAACTTTGACTACCAATATTCTTCTCATAATTTTATTTTATTTTTTACTGCCTCAGATTTATTGGAAAAGGTGAGTAAAAGAAACTTATGTAATCTAAGTGTTTTTGGTTGATTATTCTTCATTTATGTAAATAAATATCCCAATTCCTGCCTTCATTGACTAAATTCAAAGCAAATAAATAAATTCCTGAAAATGTCATCATCCAGTTAATACAAACTTTAATATTACTCTGGGTTTTCTGTTGGTTAAAAAAGACACAAAAAGTACATTACTGTATGAATATTGTGTAAAAATCCCTAAAAGCACCAATATCCAATGCATGTAAACATATTATTGTGTAAATGTGTATGTTTTACCTGGAAATTTGGAATGTTCTAAATTCAAGTTCACCATTATTGATTACCTGGATGAAGCTATACAAGTCAAGCATAGCCTGCCACTAGCATCCAAATACTTATAATTTTCCAACTTTTTAGTTGGGACATAGGTAAACTCATTTGGAAAAATGCTATACTTTTTCTTACAAAAATCCCTTAAAAGGTTTTGAGAATCTATTCAAATATATGTTTAATCCGTTTTAACAAAACTTACTTTGGACAACAGGTTATGTCTAGGTAAGCCACGTGCAGGGGTAAATATTTGTTTGAGCATGATGCTTAGTGGTTTTCTATTTTGATAATATAACTGTAGCACTTTGATCTTTTAAAGTCCATGACAATATTTATACAATTAATCTTGCGTACATTAATTTAATTTTTTAGAATGTGTTGTGTTCTTTAGCTACCCAAGGGGATTAATTTGATTAACCACAAAACTGTGGATTGAAAACTGCACACAAGCTTTGCTGGAGGATTTTGTTATAAAACTTAACATCCTTAGGATAAACATTGGAACTTTGATGCCCAATAGAGGTGTGCCCAACACTATAAATTTGATGGCTTTGCAGGTTTACTACGACGGGTATAATTTTATACACATTATCCTCATGTTTACTGCATTTCTATAAAATGAGAAATATTGACTGGGAGCTTGTTACCCTATAACTTTTTAAAATATTGATTTAATAATGCTTGTTTACTTGAATATTACTTTTTTCAATGTTACAGTTGGCTAATACATGCTACGTTCTATTTAATAAACTCCTACCTAATGGTAAAGATTTCTCTCTATTCTCAACATTTATTTCTCAAAAGCCCCTTTATGCATCTATAACATCAGATAAAACTTAAAATTTCAACCATTTATTTACTTTATTTTTTTAAGGAAGCTGTAAATATTAAAAATATAATTTTATCTCTACTTTTCCACATTGTTTGTTAGTGATATTTCAATCTTATAATTAAATCAAAGACTAATTCTCTTGGTTTGTACAATTTCATTGTAATTAGTTTTTAGTGCAGTTCTAAATATTTACCTAACAAATTTGTTGCATTGAAGTCAGTTAATTTATGACAAAATGTTTTGTTTTTAATTTTAATTGTACCCTTAAATATGTTAACATACTCATATTTTCCAGTCACGTGTAACATGTCAAGCTCAAGGGGAAAGAAACTTCCATATTTTTTACCAGTTGCTCACGGGAGCTGATATTCAGCTCTTAAGTAAGTATTAATTTACTCCTTTAGTAATGTAATTTTCTTCTCTGTTAACATTAAACAAATCTATATTATAAAATTTACATACCCCCGTCGCAGCAAACCTGCGTACTCAACGAATTTCCAATGCATATATTTATGTCTCACTACTACATAAAGCGAATTACCAAGTTTCACAAAAATACATTCATAAACAAGTGATATATAACATTTTATTTATCCATAAGAATAACATTAAGGTTGAGGACGCAGGTTTGCTTCAACGAGGAAGGTAAGTAATGTGTTTTTTTTTGTAATTAACAATATAACTGAACCAGGTGAAGCTACATACCAAGTTCTATTGATTTAGGTTCATAATAATTAAGGGAGATATACAACTTTACTTATTTATATGAACTTTGTTATATGAATAACATGGGAGCCGAGTATGCAGGTTTGCTGCTATGGGGACTATCAACAAAAAACTTGTTTTTTGTGCTAATATCAATATACCACAACTATTTGAAGCCACATACCAAGTTTCATCAATAATCAAGATATCAAATTTGATTTATTCTCCATAAGGATAACATTGGACAACGTACTGTGTTTAGCACTTTGAATATCTCTGCAACGGTTGGACGTAGAACAACAATTAAAACACCAAAATGTTTGTTTTGTTGAGCGAAACATATTGATAAAAATAAATGTGAAGTTTTTAGTAAAATTATCTGAGAAAAATCTAAAAGCCTTTTTCCCATAAGATTAACAAGGGACACATTTTTTGGATTTCCTCCGCAACCACTTAACCTAGGTTAATGATTTAAAATACTAAATTATTTGTTTTTTAAGCTCTATAAAATGGCTATAACCAAAATTGAGTGTTTTTAACATTTTGGGATAAAAATTGCAAAAAACTGATCTTTGGAAAATTGTAAACCCCCAAAATGTCTATAACCAAAATTGAGTGTTTTTAACATTTTGGGGTATAAATTGTAAAAAACTGATTTTTGGAAAATTGTAAACCCCCATAAAATAAAACCTATACCGTAAAATAAAAAATTGTAAACCCCCTTCCCATAGTCCAGTCGATCTGGTTTTCGAACTTAAAGTCATAAATGCTACTCTCCACATTTGTGCCAAATTTCATCAAAATCGGGTGTTTCTTTCAAAAGTTATCGAGGTAATGGACACATATATGTATATATATATATATGTGTGTGTGTGTGTGTGTGTGTGTGTAAATCTCAGTACCTATTCGGACGCTATCAAAAAAGGTGCTATCCGGCTGCCATCTAAAATACTTAAGTATATACAAATATTTTTGTTCAGGTTAGTTAACTCTACTACATAGATGGATACCTGCTGTTTTTTTGTGTTTTTCTTATTTATTTTGGCATTGCAATTATGGATATATTTGGATGCCATACTAAAAGGTCCTATTTGGCGCATGATGTATATGTGGTCCTATTCCGCTGCCTTTTCTCCTTTAGACTTGCAATATGAAGCTATTTAGTTGCCAGCAACGTTGCCAGACTTCCGGGCATAACTGACAAGACGAAGAAGGGGAAGAAGGGCAAGAAACACGAGGGACTAAATAACTGGTTATATTGCAGTCTCACTAGGAATTGGCTCTCAAAATTGTATTGGCTCGAAATGGCTTTAGTGATAAAGTTACGATAAAACTTGGCAGAACTGAATATTTTGAGCAACATGCAAATCTACTTTTATTAGCACAACATGTTCATGTTGTTTTACATTTAATTGCAAACAAAACCAGCCAAAATTTTGAAGTTGTACTTAGTAGAAACTTGATAGTCCACACCTAAATAGGCCGCATTATTTCTAATTCAGGTGAAGTTTATCCGTCCACACCTAAATAGGCCGCATTATTTCTAATTCAGGTGAAGTTTATCCTCTCACAGGGTAATAAGATATGATTTATCATTTAAAAATCCATACAGACGGAAAACGAAGCGTTTCCAGACTTATGTTGTTTTTTTTTCTTTATTTTTATATGTAGAATGTTTTCCCGAAGTTTCTGCATATCTTCGTGAATCACAGTGTATTTCAAATATTCCTATTTAATTTTAAAAAACCCTACCTATTTCAAATCTTAGCGCGATCCGCCCACCACCTGTGGGAACCCTTGGTGTTGTTGGCACTGTTAATAATAACGTAATGAGTGTGTATATACAGGCTATCATTTACTAACCTGTGGTAATTATTAGCAAAACTCTTCAGCCAATGAAACGTAAACTAGAAACATGAAAAGTATGTATTTATTGTTATAATCAAAATAAGCAATGGATTTAAATCATTCTTGATTGCCAAAATAAATATACTATGCATGTTAGAGGAACATCTATTTTTTATATAATTTGTAAGTTTATCTTTTGCGTAGTTGAGGGAAAAATCAAGACACCACATACCTCAACCAAAATCCTACAAAAACCTAAGTTAAAGGTCACTCTACAAAAGTAATATTGAGGATTTTGAGTTGTTTATCTCTCTGATTTATATCTTGTTAAACATTCCAACAATTTTACCGATAGTTTTACCTATCACCTAGATTAACATGAACTAAGTGAAAAAAAGGGAGAAAACTAAAACTGCCGTTTTTCAATTTAAAAAAATACATTTGCGTATTCCAGGTTGATTGTAGATGGAATTTTATTTTGAATATTTGAATATTTGATACGATAGTAATTGTCAACATTATTTTCGTTAGGGAGCCACCCCCACGCTCCCCTAACTAAATACCCAGATTACCCTTATGCAAAAACAAGTATCTTTTCACTTTCTTACCGAGTAGTTTAACGACCTTCTTTCGTTTAGATTTATATTGTATAATACAAAAACTTGCCTTATATAATAATACGAAGATTAAATTTTAAGAAAAGTAAAAGGTTAATATAAATAATAACATTCCAATAATTTTACCCATAGTGTATAACTCTTGTACAAATTGGCATTTTTGTCGTTGAAATAAATGAAAAATGAAATGAAATGGAAATTATGAAATTTCAGTTTTATTTAATTTATTTACCATTGGAACAGAAAAAAATTTAAAAAAATGTAAACAACAAATTAAAGACCTATATAGACCCAAAGAGCTTCTGCCATGGTTGAGTTATATTTTTTGTACTTATCTTAATATAAAAAATCCAAATAGAGTTAGAGGCTTTTCAGTTGGCGGAAGATAAAAAGTTCAGTTATCCAGAATATAATTTTATTTGTATTCTTTGGCAATTTGTTTACAGTTTACAGTCTATATATAATAATATTTATTCAGTGACAATGTTTCACAATGTATTGGAATTTACAACAAAATAGTTAATTTATGGGTTAATCTTTTAACCAGGTAAGGTAAGCCTGAGTCCTATCTTTCCCTTCCTGGCTGGATATAGATAGATAGAAATATATCTATGAAATAATTTAACTAATAGGTGGTTTATTTCTATGTATTTTACTAGATCAGTAAAAGGAACTATATAGAACCATTAACAAATATTATTTAGCATTTAATTTGTTAATATAAACAGATGGGTATATTAAGATCTTTAAACATGTGTTTAACATGTTTTCAGAACTGAATTATGACCCAAAAGTACATAAAAGGGTAGTAGTTTGTTTATTTATATCTTCCGTCACCTGTAATGCCTCCAATTTTTTTTTCTACCACTGACTCACTCACTCATCACGAAATCTCAAATACCACAGAACGGATTGCAATGCAATTTGGAACATCCCCTTCCTCTTGGATCTTAGGTGCTCACTAAGAAAGGGTTTTAAGAAATTGCCATTGGGCTCTGCCCCACGGGGAGTCAAAGTTCCAATCCTGTGTTATTCTTATGGACATTCACTTAAAGTTTGAGCTGGTGAAAATAAAAACATCTGATCTTGATTCGTAGTAGTTCCAGGCGCGGATCCACGAGGGAGGAAATGGGGGAAATTTCCCCCCCAAGGCAAAAGGTTGGAGTTGCGCGCGCACCCCCGCACCAGCGCTACGTCTGTCCAGCAGCGTCATCTCAACTTGTCGTCTGATTGATGCGTCGTCAGTCAGACTTATATGCCTGTAATACTACTACAGACCGGAAATTCCAGGAAAATCAAATAATCATACGGGAATTTGCATGCTGGGAAAATGCGGGGAATATACGGAAATTTAGTTTAAAACGCCTTTTTGGCCATCTTCGTTCATGCGGCTCGGTTGTTGTTGTCGTTTACAGCCAATAAAACACGTTTTGGTTGTCATTTTCAGCCAATAAGAAATTTTGCAGATCGTCATTTTCGGGCCATTAGAAATGCAACTAAATTCCTATTTTTGACCCATCCGACGCGGAATAATAGGCATACATTGGCGGTAGAACGGGATCGAATCCTGGTCAAATCACCGTTTGTATTCGTAAAAATATTCGTATAACCCGCGATCCGGCTTTTTGTGTATATCTACGGCCATGGCATTCTTTTACATTTTGATAGGGAAACCCATATCAAACCCTGTTCTTGATACTATCTAAGGTTGACCTGTTTTTAGAAAGCATTATTAATTAATAGCCCAATGACAAATGGCAGCTAGGTCCAGTTTCGAAACTTCCCAAAATTTCGCGATGCTTTATTTTTCGCTTGGAAAATGTGGTCCGACTACTATTTTTTTAATGATTAATCACTGTTAGATTGTGATTTTTTGCATATATTGAGGCTCGGTCATCATTTTCGGTCAATAAAACTCGTTGCGGCCGAATTTTGGACTTTAAAATGCGAAAAACGGTTGTTTTCGGCAAATAGAATGCTGTGAAATTGCCTATTTTGTTTTATACAATTTGTTTTAGTCAGTATGTTTTTTCTGTAAAACGCAGTCTGGCAGTGTTTTTGGCCGGCAAAATGCGGCCCTAAATTTGATTGTAGTCGATGTTTTTCCCACAAATCGCATTATGGGTGGTAATATGTGACTCGCTTGCCGCTTCAGGCCAATAAAACGCAGTCCAGTCCATTATACCTAAAAATTCAGTCATTTCAGTGTTTTTTACTACCAAGATGCGGCAAAATTTATGTTTCTAACGCGTTTCGGACGTCGTTTTTGGTATATAAAACATGACCCGGCTTTATTTATTGCCGAGAAAATGCGGTCCGATTGCCGTTTTTGAGCGATTAAGTACATTTCTGGCATAAAATATGGGTTGTACTCAATTTTCATAAGATAAAAAACTTTTCGGTCGTAGTTTTTGGCTGGTAATATGCTATGAAATTGCTGGTAAAATTACCAATTTTGGCTGACACGTCCGGTCGGTAAATTTGCCTAAAAACACAGTTTGATCTTTTTCAGGCTAAAACTAGGGCCCGAATGACGTTTTAGGTGGCAAATTGAGAATATATTTTAGGTATTTTAGGCTGATAATATGTATCTCGGGTGTCTTTTAAAATCGCTGTATCTCGGCCGATACATTTTTCCGATCTTATTTTCGGTAAAATCTTCGTTTTCGACGATAACATACTTTGATACTTCCCCGCTGGCGTGTTGGCCTTTAAATTGCGGTTTGGGTATAAACTATTGCGTTTTTTTTTTGTTATTTATTTGCCGATAAACGTTTACTTGCCGTTTTTGGTCAAACAACTACGGCAACCATGAAATGCGGTCAAATTTCCATTTATAATCGGAAACAACAGGTCAAATTTTGATTTTGATCAATGAATTCAATACAGTTGTCTTTTTAGGCCGATAACACTCATTTTGGTCAATAAAACGTGTTTGGCTATTTTTACGGCTGATTAAATTATTGGTCTAGAATATTTTACAAATTTCCTGGGGAGAACTCCCGTACCCCCCAGCCCTGAGGGGTACTCCATACCCCCCCCCAACCCCTGTAATTTCCCCCCCTAACGTGACTCCCTGGATCCGCCCCTGAGTAGTTCCACGGGATAACCACTGAATGCAGCACACACAACTGTCAGTTTTTATATATCAAGATTATTTGCTGGGTGAAGCCTGCGGGAACAGCTAGTCCTAACAATAAGCCAAATAAGCTATATAAATAATAAAAAACGCAATAACATGATTAATTTATTTTGTTATGATTAGTAATAGAAATGTAAGTACAAATAGTGAATTAAATTTTAGTATTAATTCATTTATCGACCATTTTCCATGACTGGTCGATAAAAGAAAAACCATTAACCCTAATACAAGAAATGCCATTAAAGAGATAAACAACAAATTAAAGACCCATTATAGACTGAACAGATTTCTGACATAGTTGTTTCTGTTTTGTTTGACGAATCCTACCTATTTGACAAATAATGTATAGAATAGAATAACATTATTAATGAATCATGATACAGTATGATAAATAATAAAAATTCAAGTAAAAACTAGGGGGTGCCCGTAAAAATTTGACGGATATTGTAAGCGTCCTTATATTTGAAGGTTGAGTAATCCGACGGTACCCTGTAGGAACAATCACCAACGATGAAAAACTTGAAGTTTTCTCTAGTTTTATTTTTTCTGTGTTTTGGGGACTTGCGTCCAAGTTACTTTCCAGGGTATTTGGCATACATTTAATATCACTTAAACCAACAGGAATTGGGACTGAAGCATTCGTTTTATGGTTAATTTTTAAAGGACCTAAGTTCGATTCAACACCAACTGATTATCGAAGCCATACCATTAGATTTGGCTGGCCGATTAATGGAAAAATTGTTTGAAGACATTAACATGGGCTCTTAAGTGAGGGTAAAAACTTCAAAGTCATTGAGCGTCGATAAAAACTCACGTTAACAAATGAAAATGCTTGATGGCTCAATATCAGTGCAAGAGCTTCGATTCCACACCAAAATTATAGAAATCGATCCAGTAGTTTTGGCTGGTTGAATTACAGGGTAAAAGCTTGAAAAAATAACATAAGCTCGTATAGGAGTAAAAACTTCAAAGTCATCTAGCGTCGAGAAATACTCATTTTGCCAAATAAAACTGCTTGATGGCTCAATGGCGGTGCAAGAGCTTCGATTCAACACCAACATTTTTTGGCGGGCCGATTTACCGGAAATTTCCTTTTGAAAAAACTAACATGGGCTATTATGGGAGTAAAAATGGCAAAGTCGTCTAGTGTCAGGAAAAACACGTTTAAATAAACAAAAATGCGTGATGGCTCAATGGCGGTGCAAGAGCTTTAATTAAACACCAAAATTGTATAAATCGGACCAATAGTTTTAGCTGGCTGATTTACCGGTGATTTGTTTTTAAAAATTAATATGTGCTCCTATTGGGGTAAAATTTGCAAAGTTGTCTAGCGTCGGGAAATAGTAGTTTTCATCACAAGGAGCAAAAGTGGTTGTTTTTGATGCGCAATCGTGTTTTACGAGTGAGGCGAATCCGAGCTCGGAAAACGATTAAGCAACAAAAACACACTTTTGTTCCGTGTGCTGTACTATGTTTTTTATCACATTGCCCTCATTTGTTAGCCTTTGATAGTTCAAAATCTGGACCAAAAATTAGGTTATTTGTATAGTTTTGGAAGTTTAGATAGGTTAACTTTACAATATTTACATTTCTTTTATTTAAAAAAAATTGTGTTTGTTACCTTTGAAATGCTTTAAAAGGAACAATAACAATCTTTGATGTTTGCACACTGAAAAAAAACAGGTGATTTTTTGGTGCTCTATTTTAAGGTATCAGAACATGAGATTTTACGGACTAATTACAGACCCAAAAACAGCCACTTTTTGTGTAGTATGATAAAAAATATTTTAACTAACGAAAATTCTTGATGGCTTATTGGTGGTTCAAGAGGTTTAATTCAACATCAACATTATAGAAATCGGAACAATAGTTTTGGCTGGCTGATTTACGGGAGAATGTTTTGAAAAATAATAACATCGGCTCTCATGGTAGTAAAAGGTGCAAAGTCGTCTGTCGTCGGAGAAAATACATTTTAACTAACGAAAATGCTTGATGGCACAATGGCCGTTCACGAGCTTTGACTCAACACCAAAATTATATAAATGGGGCTACTAGTTTGGGCAGGTTGACTTACGGGATAAAAGCTTTCGTTGTGTTTTAAAGATATAGATCTTGTGTGAAATTTTAGTATTAATCTATTTGTCCACCATTGGATGTGCAAGATAAACCAGTACAGACATAAACAACAAATTAAAGACCATTGTAGACAAAAGAAGCATCTGACAGGGATGCGTTTTGTTTTATGTATCTACAGAATTATTAAATGATTGAATGACATTACTAATCAATCTTATTAAAAACTGTTTACCATTTCACTGCAATTTGTCTTAGATTCTGGCCAACCGTCATAACATAACACCTTGGGAAAGAAATTGCCCTAAAGATATTTGTACGACTATTGAAATGGGAAAGCTATTTATTGAAGACCCATTGACAATATGTTTATCTATTTCAAAGCAATAGTGCTAAAAATTGGGTTTTCGTTGATATCATCCATTAGTAGTAATATTACCTGGTACCCACGACTTCGTTCCAGTGGTTTTCATTCATTTTCGTTTCTCTTCCTATTGGTAAAATTAAATTATTAAAATGGGAACTCAAATAAAAGAATTTGTCCATAAGGATAACAACTGACACGTCTGATAACTTCAATGTCAAGTGGAGCACAGCCCTATACATCTTCGAAACAATCTATTGTGAACATTTGTGGTTACAGTATTTTATATATTTGCTAATATACATTATTTGCTATCTTGTGTTTAAAAAAGTGTGATATGTCGTAAATATATTAATGTTATAGTGATCAAACAAATATCTATAATGGACCTAACTGGCAAGGATGTTAAGTTTAATAGTATAGCGTTGTTTTAATATGTAGTTGATCTAGATAAGTGTACAATCAACCATCGGCTTACTGGGAAGTAATCTAGTTGAAAGAATATCAACAGTAGCAATAAGGAGGTTCTGGGCGGAGAGGAGTAGTTGCGGCGTTGCCAAGTCGCAGCCGCCATTTAGGACCAATATCGATAGGCTATATACACATGGGACATATACGAATGCGACAGCATCGCTCCAAGCAGGAATACTGGAGACTAGCTATATACGAAAATTATAAAATACGCCCTCATTTGGCTGCCTCGTGAAATTTGTTGTGTTAATAGTTTTTTTACATGAAGAACACGAAACAAGGATTTTGTGATTCAGCTGCTATATACGGCCGCCAACTGGGACCGGCCGCCAAATAAAATTCAAATCCGCCCATGTTCGGCCGCCAATTAGGACCTGATTATTATATATATATACTAGGGGTGTGCAAGTAGTGTTTTTTTTAACCGGGTCGAGTCGAGTAGTGCCAATTATTTTTGAGTTTCGAGTATTTTCGAGCGAGTATTTGCCATCAGTTGGTAGTTTAAAATAGTGTAATGAGATTTGAATACCACCCTAGATTTGATAATCTAAATATAGTTTCTAACTAATACATGAGTAGCAATACAAAGTTTTGGCCAGTACAATCAAACTGGATTACACGGTCCGGTTGTCATTTGGCCAATATCACCTGGTCCAGACATCGCTTATAATCAATATTAGATAACAAAATCGTTAATTACGGCCAATATTATGTTTTCCGTCGTCATTTATGGCCGATTTTACGACATGCGATCGCCCTTTGCGGCCATTAATACGCGTTTTGGCCGATCGCAATCGTTAGCCATCGTCATTTTCGGCCGATTTTACGTGATGCGATCACCTTTTGCGGCCGTTACTACGCATTTTGGCCAGTCGCAATGTTAGCGATCGTCCGGAAATCGGCGGGAAATACTCGCTAGAACTTTCGAGTATTTTTCAAAACTTCGAGTATTAAAATACTCGGCCGAAAACTTGAAGTTTCGAGTACTTGCACACTCCTAATATATACATATATATAAATTTAAACTAATAGGGGACCGCAAAACGAAAAGTTATCATTGTCTCGGGCTTAAGTCTTACCATGCCACCTACGGTAATAGCTTCTTCCCTATAGGGGAAATTCGCTAAAAGGAACCATTTTGACACCTGTTTAACCATGTATATAAATCTGTCACTTAATAAATGAACTCATGCATTTATGCATATGTCTCTAATTTATAGTAATAACTAAGACATTTAAGCTGTGTATTATTTTGAAGAGATTCTGTGAAAATATGTTATAATCATTTATTGTCTATTAGTGCAAAACAAACGAAACAAAAACAAAGATAATCAAGAAATGTAAATTCAAAATATCAGCCTCATTCTAAGTTTGCTTGATTAATATATGCCTTATATGACTGTACAAGTTAGCCCACTTGAAGATATGTAAATACTAATAAGGAAGAAATATTTATCTTATTTAATTTTTGTTGCTCTTCAAAACTTAAACTGGTGAACAAATCTCCCCACCGCTACTATCTAAACCAGAGAAAGAAGGAAATGTTCTTAGTCCTGAGGGTTGGTCAAAGTCACTCTGAGGAAAAGAGAAACAAATTGCTGGGAAGAATACAGCTAAAGAAAGAAAAAAATACTGCAGCAAACCCATGCAATATTCTAAGTCCGCGAACAAGGGTTTTTAATAAAAAACACTTGTCAGTCACTTTAAAACTTAAACCTTTGTTTTTTTTATCTGGTAGTAAACCCTAGAAACGTAAAATACTAAAATTATATGATTCTAACTCTAAAAATAAACATGGGGCAGTAAAACATATTTACTTAATACCTACCTATATTAATTTCATTATGTCAGTAAATATGTGGAATCTATCATTGAAACAGAAATAAATTCAAACCTGAAAATCATTATACCTTTCTAGGATGTATAAAATGGTATATATATATTATTTAAATATTTGATCAATTTTTCCTTCCTTTCTAGAATGCCTGAAGTTGCAGAGAAACTTAGACAACTATGTGTTGCTGAGAAGCAGTAGATCTTTGCAACTGGAGACGGTTGATGATAAGAGAGACTTCCTGACTACGCGGGTAACTAACCTATATTCGTCCCACTTAAAATCTTTTTACAATCATTATAGCATATTAACACTTATTCAAAGTGGACATTGATAATAATATGTCCTTATGATAATCTTCAATCTTGTTTATACAGTAAAGCCTAGTTTATCCAGACTCGAATCATCCGGATCCCGGGTTATCCGGATTTGTTGGCCGAGACAAAGCCTAAAACATAGTTTTGTACTAGTGTAGCACCTGCAAAATCTCAGCGTAAACCTCGGTACCGTTATGACCCTGTATATGATCATACAAATTTTAAATGAAAATGAAATTTATTCCATAAAATATTTTACAAAACATTAAATTATTTACAGGCAGTTAAGTTGCAGTTAAACTTTAATTTGCTCCCGTGTGATTATTTGTAGTGTGGTAGTGTACTGCTCCACCTTTAGGTCACTTTTGTTATTATACTTAACATTATATATAAAAAATTATAACAAATACTGGATTTTCTATAGAAAAAACTTTACTTTGTCTGTGTTACTTAGTCGAACAGGAATGTTATATTTTGAGTATTGAGTTATTTAAAATCTCAGTGTGATCATGTTGTTTACTGTGTAAATTAATTTGTATTTTGGTATTGTGTGTTGTTGAATCTAGGGGCTCATTGAATAATCGTTACTTTTGAGGTACTGATCATATCACTGTGCCAGTTTTACAATAAAGTCACGCTATTCCGAACTAATTGGGACCAAACCCTGTTCGGTTAGTGGGAATTCGGAATAGGTGGATTTCATGAATAATATCAATGCATTGTCTTGATAACCCTTTGCACTCCAACGTCCGATATATCGGACGTCGCCATTTTTGCCAAACACTCCACGGATCAATATATCAGACATTTGTAAAATGTGCGGAAAACTCCGACAACCAATATTTCCGACTTCAGCAAAATAATCTTACTGGCTTTATAAACTATCCAAATGCGCTACCTTTGTGATATGTGGAAGCCAAATAGTTGTGGAGTATCAGTGTGTAGTCAGTATTGGTATACTCTATGCCGGTTTTTTCCCGTGTGAGTTGTTTAGTTGAGGTTATACCCATCATGTGTTTTGGTGTCTATAAGAATCAAATGATGTGTTAATTTTGTTGTTAACTATATCCAACGAGTTAAATATATCTCGTTGGTTTACCCTGGCACATTTTGTTATTATTTCAAATTGTAGGTTATGATTATATGAGCGTATTCTATTTATATATTTGCGAAAATGAGTATCAGTGACATTTCTTCTGACGAAGGACTTTGTAATTGCCAACTTTGTCCTTTCACTTCCTTTTTTTTGAGGTAAGTGCATGATATTTTTTGTGCATGTTTATAAATAAATGTGGGATTGGAAAACAGCAAATTCTCCTATAGAATTTATGTTTAACTTCTTTGTGTTACGATGAAAAAAACTAATGTTTTCTTAATTTTTTCCTGTTTTAAGTTATTTTAAGTAATTTCCGAACTCGAGTTCGGAATAGGCGGATTTTCAGAATAGCGGGGTTCGGAATAGTGGGACTCTACTGTATTTAGATTTTTATCTATCTGGATCAGGACACTGCCACATTACTCTGGATAATCCAGACTTTACTGTAGTGTCATATGAAGCTTCATTAGCCTTGTTTTTAGGAAAGTCGAGCTGTACTTAAATATACAATCAAAATTTACTGGGACTTACTCATAGTATAAAAGAGAAGCCCCTTTATTTTAAAATTGGTGTCTCATAACTCAAAATATGATTGGTAGAAGAAAAATTTATTTAATTTGTAATACACACACATATTTTTAGAAATCTTTTGAGACCCTTGGCCTTTCAATGGAGGAGACAGTCAGTGTTCTGAAAGTGGTGGCAAGTGTTCTCAAGTTGGGCAATCTCACCTTCCTACCGACCAGCAACATTGATGGAACTGAGGGCTGCACCATCAGCAATGACTATGGCAAGTGTAAAACTTTGCTAATTCTGCTTGTTCCGAAATTCATTGTGAGTTTTTCCTCAAATTGTAAACTAAACCTTTCCAGCTGTCCGGATTCTTGTTTAAAGTGCAAGAGCTGTTCGGAAAGTAACCTCCATTTGCTCATTGCACAGGTTTTACTGAGTTTTGCGCAAAAACTCATATGCAGTTTTGCATGTTAGAACAGTCAGCATGCAGCCGTGGCAGGAAAATGATCAACTAATCGCTAGATATTTTTCTGTAATCCTCCAAAATCTCTGCAGCAACCTTAATTCTGGCCATTTGCAAAGTGTTTTTGTTATGACATTTTTCACCCAGAACCTTGCACTGTGGTTGAAATGTGATGAGTACTTCAATTTTGTGTATGGGTTTGTGTTTGTTTGTTCAAAAGTAATTTAATAAACAAACTCATTCATTTGTTAATTTTTGTTTCTTAACAATATCGAAAATGGTCGCAGAAGGCCAGCAACGTCTTTCTCAACTGTGACTCATTCTTAGGTCACTTTTGAACAATTAAACCTATTTGAACAAATAAACCTATTTGAACAGTTGCTGCCTTCAAAACTATTGGCTCATATACAGTACCAAGTTCTGGGTGTATTTCTACCACTGATATATTTTTTGGATGTGAAAATCTCATAATACAGCACACATTGCTCGTGGTGGGAATTTTGATTGTAGCGTTCATATTAATGAGCTACGGAAAAAGATCTAGTGATTGCATGATCATCCTACTGCCAAGGTTGTATGCTGACTGACCTAGTGAACATTTCTGAGCAAGAATTCTAGTGCTACCCTACAGCCTGTGCAACAAGCAAACAGATTTTGTTTTCAAATAGCCCTGGTAATGATGTTTTTGGAAAAAAGTTTGAGGATGTGTATATCATTATTGGTTGCATCAATAGTATCACCGTTTCAAACCACTTCTATGGCATGATTTTTGGATACTAAAATTAACCAAGATTTATTATTTCTGCTTCACTCAATATGTTTGTTTGCTGTTTTTGTTCCTGGAACAAAGTATTAAACTCATTTTTGATCGTGTATGAAACTAGTAAAATTAGTGAACATATGATACAGAGTTGTATGACATCTGCCACCTCCTGGAGACAGAGATGGTGTCTCTCCGCAGAGGTCTGACGCAGCGCACGGTGACCATTGTGCCCGCCCACTGCCCCTCCCCCAGCCGGCGATCCCCCTCTCTGGGCCGAGGTACCCCCTTCTCCTTGTGTCTTAGACCCATTCCAAGGATTTGTAAATTTAACTAGGGGTGTGTGAGTGGTGATTTTTAAGTTCAATTGTTAGTAGATAGTTTTGAGTAAAGTAATGTGATCTAGCAACCAGTAATAGTAATAGTCCAGTTGAAGTTTTTCAAATTACGAGAATAATTGCATTTTTTCCAGTTGTGTAAAATGGTTGTCATTCGTGGCTGAAAATACATGTATTACTCAGTTTCAGCTGGTGCACTCGGCTCAATTTTACTGTCGGATTCAAAATTATGGATACTCGAGTTTGACTTGCCACCAAAAATTAACCGATTGAGCTACAATAACGGCGGTTACATCAAAATTGTCCTTGTCTTATGCTTCGTGTTTCGGTGTAGACAAAAATTTAAAATTTTGATTGTAACTATTTTTTATTGCAGGTAGAATCTAAAAAGTACACGATTTTTGCTGTTTTTCTAGCAACAACGGACTTAAAAAATTCATATTTCCGAAACGGGTCAGCTTATCGATTTCAAATTTTGATACGTTATAGATAGACATGTTTTTAGTTTATTTGTATAATTTTAGATTTTTAAACTTAATTTTATGAAAGCTGTTATCCATTTCGTAAAGTGATGTTTTCTCAGCACTCAAAAGAGCTAAAAACTTGTTTAATGGCTTGTTATGAAGCTCGTGATTTTTGTAGTCTAATTTTTAAAGTACCTAAACAAAATCCACATCGAAACGGTTTATTCAGAGTGGTTATTATGTAATAAATCAGTGCGCACACGAGGCTGGCTACCGCTGCGGCGTGTTGAAAAGAAATGAGTGTGACGTTGCCGCGATAAGCGAGTTGGCGAGCGCTCCGCAATCTGCAACCAGTTTGTAAAGTGTTTGTCAAAATGACTTAGTTGATAGTTGATTTACATTTTTACCATTTCCCATTACCGTTTGGTTGTAGTTGTTAAAGTTCATATTCAGTGCGTCAATAATATGTTCTTGCCAACCACTCTTCAGTGTATGATTTTGTCTGCACCAAGTTTCATCAGTATAACAGATATTAAAGCCTTTAGCTCTCAGGTCCTTTAAATAGGCATGGCGAAAAGCGTAATAGAGTTGGATTCCATTAGAACTGTTTTTTTTTTTTTGTTGAATTTCTTGAACATAAAACCAAGCTTCTTAATGATTCTGTTTAAGGATGATTTTGACATTTTGGGACATTTTGTCCCGAATTGTTTATCGCGGCTTATTGCTTATCGCGACAACGTCACACTCCGTTCTTTTCAATACGCCGCTACGGTAGCCAGCCTCGAGCGCGCACTGATTTATTACTTAATATCACTCTGAATAAACCGTTTCAAAGTAGATTTGGTTTAAGTGCTTTAAAAATTAGACTATAAAAATCACGAGCTTCATAACAAGCCATTAAACAAGTTTTTAGCTCTTTTGAGTGCTGAGAAAACATCACTTTACGAAATGGATAACAGCTTTCATAAAATTAAGTTTAAAAATCTAAAATTATACAAATAAATTAAAAACATGTCTATCTATTACGTATCAAAATTTGAAATCGATAAGTTGACCCGTTTCGGAAATATGAATTTTTTAAGTCCGTTGTTGCTAGAAAAACGCCAAAAATCGTGTACTTTTTAGATTCTACCCGCAATAAAAATTAGTTAGAATCAAAATATTAAATTGTTGTTTAAACTGAAACACGAAGCATAAGACAAGGACAATTTTGATGTAACCGCCGTTATTGTAGCTCAATCGGTTAATTTTTGGTGGCAAGTCAAACTCGAGTATCCATAATTTTGAATCCGACAGTAGGTCCACTACTTTTTATAATTTATATAAATGGTTTAAATCAAACAATAGCTACGATCTAAATAAGAGTTAGATAATTCTTTATGCGGACGATTCAAACTTAAAAATATCTGGTATTAATTTGGAGGAAACCGAATCAATTGCAAATGCCAAACTTAGTATTATCCAGAACATTTTAAGTGTGCATAATTTATTTCAAACATCTCAAAAACAAATTATATCAACTTTTCCGCTAAAAATAAAACAAAATCAAATAATTTTAACATTCAAATAACTGATACCCCAATAGAAGAAGTTGACCAAACTACTTTCTTAGGCCTAAACATCGAAAGCAGTCTCAGTTGGAACTCCCAATCAAAATTCAAATTGCGAGCAGCATGTGGAAAAAGTGCTCACAAAAATGAGTTTGGGTCTTTATGCTTTAAGAACATAAAGAAATACTTGTGACTTGTCTACTCTAAAAATGGTTTACTATGGTATGATTCATTCACATTTAGCATATAATATTTGTATCTAAGGAGCGACATCTGCTGAAAATTTAAACAAAATTTTAAAACGATCAATTAGGATAATGCTTAATATGAAACGAAACGACCATGCTAAAGCTAAATTTAAAGAGCTGGGAATTATGACAGTCTTTAGTCTTTATGTTTATGAAACAATTCTATATGTGAAACAAAATTATAATGACTGTCAAACTGGTACTTCAATTCATCACCATAACACCTGAAACAGTGGACAGATTAGATTGGGTAAGCACCGATTGGCAATATTTGAAAAAAAAAAATTATATTGGGTCAACATTTTTTAACGAAATTTCTACTATTATAGGCCCAAATCAAAACCTTTCCAAATTTAAAAACTATTTAAAAATTGGTTTAAAAAAGAGAGCCCTTTTCTCATAGACTGAGTTCTTAGATGAGAAAAAATAGTTACATTTAATAAAAATGTTACTGTGAGTGAAATTATACCATACCATAAATGTATGTAATTATAACCATGACGCCATGCCATGTACAAAATGTACATATTTATTGAATAAAGATTGCTTGACTATTGACTATTGACCATAGAACCCTCTAAACCAAACTAATTGGGACCGGGTCCTGTTTGGATTACCAAACTTTTGGATTATCCAGGAATCAAAAGTTGAACAGACAAAATCCATTTTAATATTTTAAATATGTGTATAGGTAGGTGCATTGTACAGTTCTATTTCATTGAAATATTATGTCAGGAAGTTCATTTTCCAAATACTCGCACATTCTCGCCCTTTAATTTCCCTTGATTAGGAATTAGTAGGAAGTAGAGATCATTTACACCGTCTGCTTGAGTAGTTCTTGTTGAAAACATATCTGTATCGAGCCACCCCACATGTAGTGATACCGAATCATATCAAAGTTTAAATAGAACAGATAACAGGCAAACTGGTTGTAACACCAGCTTAGATACAATTTTAAATTATTTTGATGTTTCAATTTATAATTCATTAAAAATTAAAGATTTACACTTTCTTTTGAATAATCTTGCATTCTGTCTATTCCTATCACACAGTTAAGCAATATAATAACTACAGATCATTGCTTAATTTTGTATACTTCTCTGCAAGATATATTCCAAAGAAATAGTTATCAACATTTTATTTGTAAAAGAGCCAGCGATTATGATTTGACGTTTTAGTTTTTTCTTAATATTTTTATTTTAGAAAGAATTTTTTTAACTTTTTAATTTGAGTTTAGTCAGAAAATATGTTACTTATTGAATTTTAAGCAGACCATCAGCTACTGGTTGACTAACTTAAGTTTATAAAAGCTCACTCAAGCTGAATAAACTTTGTTTTCATCAAAGAATAGTATGTTTCATTACAAGTACCGAAAGTGGCATTTTCCAGTGCACGCTCAAGTTTCATGTGTGAGGCAGAGCCGAACACAGGAAAACCAAATTTCACGTGTGAGGCGAAGCCGAGCATGTGAAAGTGAGTTTCACATATGAGGCGAATCCTCGTACGGGAATAATTGGAGCAAGTGCCGGAAAATCACTTTCGGTACAAGTTATGAACGATACTTTTCATCACGACGCCTATTTCTGTTTACATTTAGAATGTTAAACAGTAATAACAGCTAATTTAAATTGTAAAAATAAATGGTAAAGAAACATTAGTGTAGAAAGTGGACAAATGGAAAACTGATTGAGAGCAAGGGAAAGTAAATTTAGAGCAAAGGAAAACCAGCTGGTCATTTTTCCCTTGCTCTAAATTAGAGCTTGGGAAACGATAATTTTTTTGACGTCAGCTGTCATCGAAAATAGCTACTTTCTGTACGGGGTGATGAAATAATTATTTATGCAACAAGTGCGCAAAGTGCCACTTTGCTGCACTCGAGAGAAATGTTTACGCACGAGCCGTAGGCTCGTGCAGAATAGTTTCTCTCGAGTGCAGCAAAGTCTTTTTGCACACGAGTTGCATATTAAATTTTTGTTAGCCTATATATGATATATTTCCTACAGTTAGAATAAAGCGTTTCAATTATATTTATTCGATTTTTTTAGAAGAAGGCTGCCACTATTAAAAATTAACTTAAATATATACTATACCTGATTGAAGTAATAGTAATATAACTAGGCCTACTCACAATTTATGTCCACTTTTTATGTAAAAACACTTTAATTAAACTTAAACAAAATACAGGTTGTGTTTATGTTGTTCGGGAACAACAACAATAGATCAGATGTTGATTATCCAGAGTTGCCAACATAATTCATGCATAAACAACGTTACCTGCATACTCTTTTTGACTATTTTTGTGTTCTTAAGTTGAAACACTGGAGTACGCAAAGTAAATCGAGAGTGCGCAAAGTAAAATGAATACGGGAATCACCTGTTTTGCAACGTATATCGAGTGCGAAAACAACCGCTTTCTCGGTCAGACGTAGGAAAAGTTCATTTTCAATTTATATTTGCATGTGTATTGTGAAAATTCATTTGTTGTGTTGGGGACAAAACCAGGTCTTTATTTTAACCACATTACAAACCCAGGTTTAGGCCTCTCAAATTTATATTTTTTTGTTGAAGTTTCTTCCTAATGTTGGATCAGGTAAACCCACACATTTGTGTTATTTTTGTTGTATTTATTTAGGTTATGACAACTGAGATATTCAATTACATTATGCTAAATAGTAAAATATTTTTATTTTATTGTTTTGATAATCTTGAAACTTTACATTTTTTAAATCTAGTATTAAAACTATTCTACACACACATACACTTCCATATTAAATCTAAATGTGTTGTTTGAGAAATAATATTATCTTCATCAGTTATGCCTAAAAGTCTCATTGAATAAGGAAACTGGTAAAGATCAAATATGAGAAAACAAGGACACTTTAAGTTGCAACATAGAATACATCCTCGTTAGTCCATGCTCAAGCTGACAGATGAAGAAACAAGTGTTGACATAAAAGCACTTGTTATATTTATCTTTCCATTAATGGTTTTACAAACAAATTCCTCCTACAGACAGCATTTGAGCATTTAACTTTTTGTTTGAAAACAGTAATTACCCAAATAACATTTTAAATGATTCTGCAGGTAGCTGAATTGAAATGTAAATAAGCACATTGAAAAATTGTAACAAAAACAAAATGAAAACAAAGATTAATATCCTCAAAACTCCATTGTACCCCAGATGCTGGACGGCAGTTAGTGTGATATTGACTGTTATCTGTGTCACATACCCTACAATACCAACAATTACTGGCATAACTGGATCAAGAATCCTTCTGTATAGTGACCACCACAATGCCTTTAAATATTTATCGAATACTGCATTAAGAAATGAAACAGTCGGTACAAAAGTCACATATAATACATTCACAAGAAAATCTGGATACCGGATAAATGTGAAGAGAATTGTTAAGTTAATAATGTTGTACACTAAAGACATGAATGGAAATATTGCAAAAGTCACAAACATGAAGAGTGGACGACATTTTGTTCTTGCAAAAAAGATGCTTGATCGTAAAATGTCATATCCCAAGCTAGGCTGTTGTGATGGTTGTTGTTTGACGGTTGTGGTGGTTATTGGTTGATCCATAACCTGAAACAAGAAATTAAATTTCAAGTCAAAATTTGCAATGGTAATTTTTTTCAAAACTAGGTTTTCTATGCTGAAACTGGTGAGGCACCTTTTTTTTGTAATTTTGTTTCGATGTAATAGATCAGTGCCAATCTAAATCAAACTAAATAACTACAATGATAAATTATATTGATTTTATGTTTTAATAAAAACATTATCTCGTGAATTCTATATTTAATAAACAATAAAGAAAAATACATCTTTTGTGCTCAGGTTTAAATTGCCCAAAACCACCTTGCTGTGAGAATGAGAAAAAACAGCCATGCAGATTGCCACCATGGCATGGGCTTAATTTATTCTAATTTCAAAGCAGGTACCTTAGATCCAGACAATACTGTGACACAATTGTGAAGCATCAGGTGTATTCACAAATTATCCGGTCCTTCTGACTTCCCTCCTCATTTTTAAAGTAACCTGAAACAGAATGACTTTATAGTACGTCATCAATTTCTTTAGCAACGTGCATTCAAAAATAATTCATTAATAAACTTAGTTATTAACTTATTATTAAAAAAATTAATCATTCAGTCATTTTAAGGAGTATTTGGTGTTAAAGAGACCATGACAATAGAAGTTTTCCGTATCACCGTATAATGTAGTGATAAAATTTACACGGAATAAATTGTAGGGGTCTGCGGTGCACCGAAAAATCGGTACCGGTTCGGTACAAAACGAATTACCGAATTCGGTTCGGTAACACTAATGGCGCCAGTACTAAGTCGGTATGGTACAGCCTAGAACTACAAAAACTCAGTATTCACTGTTTATCAACCACATTTTTCCTTCAGTTTTATTCATAACATCTTTTTCGTCCGTTGACATTCTATTGACACGCCTTTGCTCATGACAGCAACTTTCAACTTTGACCGGCATTCGCGAGTTTATAGGTTCACATTCGGGTCACGAATGATGACGAGATGCCTTTACAACAATGATAAAGCCGCCTCCACAGACTATCCGAGTGTTTTGGCGAGTAATGCAATAATGTACATAAACATTGAGAGTAACAGAGGTTAATAACAAACTACTACGCTCAATATTATGTCATCTAGATATTATGTCATCTACGCATTTACACTGTCACGCTTGTCTTTGCTCGCCTCGACTTGGCCAGTGTGTGGAGGCGGTATAAACATAAACAAAAACCTTCAACCGAATTTGTATGACATTTAATCATTTTTAAGTGAAACTGAGGAATAAACACATAAATATCTGTTTGTTTTTTATATCAACAAAATTATTACACCGTTTTGTGTTGTAAATTGCCGATTGTATAACGGCCCCCTAACCTCAAATGAGTACTTGATACTAATTAAAATCGCCAAACATTTGGCAAATACATTCTGATCTACGATCATGTGCTACAGAGAGTAATAACATGCAGATGGTTGACACTTTTTTTGATATGAAAACGTAACATCATGCACATCAATCAATAAAAATGCACAAATCGGGCTTGTCATAACATTTTCCTAATTGGCATTATGACACTTCCTAACGTTTTATGGATAGAAATTAAACCAACCGAAAGAAACTGTTTGAATTCAATATTAAATATGCCGTGAATGGTTTAGAAGAGTGTTTAGGTTAAATATTAGTTTCATTGCTAAAACGTTGATTAATAAAAAAAGTTGTACACACACTACTGTTGTAACAAATAAAAAAAGTTAGCCTACATTGGTTCATAATTTTATTGCGTATATCATAATTTTGGAAACTGCGTATTTATTTCTCTCTGATATTCACTTTCTAGGTATTCTCTTTGTGTGACGATGACGTTTGGACGTAATCATCACTTCCACTGGTCTTTGTTTATAAAATGTTTTGAACAAGCCTTGATAACAAGTTTTGTGATAGCCTTTATAGTTAGACTATTTAAAACAAACAATGAATGATTGTGATGGATTCTTGATGAACCACCTTCGCCATCAACTTCTGTTACAACGAGTAGGCTTCAACTTTGACGTCTGCTGAGGATGTGTCATCTGATTGCAATACAAATTCTTATTCTGTTGCGTTACTTGGTTAAAGGATTTAAAATTTGTTGGAGGCTATAATTTACTATGTGACTGTTATTTGTATTATCTTGTATGAGGTCAATTTTGATTATCTATAACACCAACAAAATTATTATTAAAACCACCACAAGCCCCTCTTGCTCCTCTTGCCAAGTGCACCTCATGGTTAATTATTATCTATGAAATGTATTTGAGATAGCTTTCCAATTTAAATTAACTATGAAATTACCTAACATAACTAGTGAATATGGGGAAAATTGAATAAATGGTATCTATGTGAAAATATTACAAATACAAACAACAAAATCTTATAGATGAAATAAGCCTACATAACTAAATTAACATAATTATTTAACATAAAGGGAATTATTACTGTTGGGGTTATATATATATATTGGGCTTTCTTTCTTTATTTACGTGATTTAACACATTATTATTGTTATTAGGCCTATATAAATATTTGTGAACCATTACAAATTATAAATAAAAGCCTACCTAAATACATTTTTATGTCTGCTAGTATGTTTTTCTTTAACAATATTTTTTATGTATTTGTTCTGTTTGGTTTCCAAATACACTTAGGCTGTGATAAATTACAGCTATTTTATTACCGCGTACTGTACCGATTTTGTACCGAGAACCGAGATACAAAAATATTTACCATACCGAACCGTATCGACCTTAAATTTCTGGTACCGCAGACCCCTAATAAATTGCATAGTTATTTTTATCACTGGCAAATATGTAATATAAGTACATATTGTACAAGAAATAGTGTTATAAGATACATTCAAGTGTTGAATAAAATATATTGTTCATCTGTTGGTTAACAGGTTTTCTTCACCGATGAGTAAAACTATAAACAAATAAATATTCTGTGCCAGCATAACAAATTAACAAACTAAACAGTAAATTCCTCAAGAGAATATATATCATTGTTGATGAGAATGGTTATTAATTTTGTTTTAAATTTGTTGTAGGAAACTTCTGATCGAATTTCGAGTTTGAGTTTATTGTAAAATTTTTATCCAGCGTACTTAGGTTTTTTCGTAAAAAGTTTTATGGTGTGGGGACTTGTTGCTAGGTTTTCTCGATTTCTGGTTAAGTAGTTATGATTATCCCCAACCAGCTCCAGTTCCTGTGCCCTGTTTTTGATTGATAAAGTGGGTTCAAAAATTTACATTCCATAAACTGTCATAATTCTTTCGGACTTGAAAGATTCTTTAATAGAAGTTCTAGGTTGAAGATTACAAATTATTCAAATGGCTTTTTTTGCATTTCTAGAATGGAATTTAAATTTTACTGAACTGTAGCACCATATATAGTGATATTCCAAAGGATATCTTTGAGTGAATGTAAGAGAAATAGATAACTTTTAATGTTTCCTTTTCACGAAGGGTTTTCAGCCTAATTAATGCATATAGCCCGATGAAATTTTGGAGAGTAATTGTTCATTGGCCCTTGGTTGAGTTATGGTTATTGGCCCTAGGTTGAGTTATCAATTGTTGTTGCAGAGTTGTATGAGGTGTGTGACCTGCTAGAGACAGAGCCATCGTGTTTACAGACAGCCGTGACATCACGGACGCTACAGGTCACGGAAACCTGTGAACCACCGCTGGTCACGGAGCTGTCTGCCAGTGAAGCCACCCACGCAAGGGACTCCTTGTGCAAGGCTCTCTACAGTCGACTCTTTACGTGGCTGGTCAACCGAATCAATGAGGCTCTCAAGGTATGTAATATATTTTTTTTTAGATTTATTTATTATTTATTTAACTGATGAGAGTCAGTTTTTCTAGGTTTCTAATGTCAGTAAGGTGCCTATATGCCATATGCCTAATGCCTGTGTAATAATAACATAATTCCAGATTTGATGAATTGTTATTTTCATCTGTATGGGTCTGATTTCCAACTTGGTTTTTTTAAGAATTGGCTTAAATAGAAGTTTCTAATCTTAACCCTTGGAACTGCCGACCGTTCATTTTACAATCAACTCAGTCCGTTCGGTAGTGATATCGGTAATAATTATGGATCCGTTATTATGCTTTGCTGGCTCTAACTGAAGTGGAATTGGTTAAATGGACCTTTTCCGTTATACGACTACCACTATATATTTTTGTTCAAAAATATGCAATATTGATTATGACGTTTACTACTGATATTTCTACCGAGGAATTGTTGCCTAGATTTACCTATCTTGCTACCTTATCGGTTACTGATAAGATGCATGCTTGGACCATCCAAGCATTCCATTGCATTGCGGAATGGCAATTTCGCTAACAGTAATTAATCAGTTTTTCTAGCTATTACTGTTGAATGTGAAACTAAGGAATGGGCTGTGTGATTCTTAGTGATGAATAGTAATGTTTAATGAAAAGTAATGCTTCACAAAAAGGAAGTACAACTCAGTGTAATTTTTAGGTTATGTCCCGTTTGGTTTGTAAACATTTCTTTAGAAAATATCTGTTAAAATCATTGTCTGAAACCCTGAACAGGATTTGTAGATAATTATAATATTTCAATCTAAAAAGCGGAGTCGGAGTCGTATAACGGAAAAGGTCCGATTAAATTTATATATCCTAAACAAGACCTGTCTCAAGATAGTTTGCTTAAAATTGTTTTATTTTATAGAAGATGAGTATGCCAAATGAAGAAAGAAGAAATAATTTACTATATTTAACTAATGAAACATTCATATAAAAAGTAGATATTTTAAATATCCACAAACAATTGTAAATCAAATCCCTTAGAATATTAAAATTACATTTCAACACAGAAAACTATTTGAAATTGTTTTATTATTGTAAAATTTTATCTCTTGGTTGGAAAATCTATAAAAAGTAAAAATGTGCTCAACTAATTCACTGCCCTCTTGGTAAGACTTGTTTGGAATTGTGTTATGGGGCAACTCAGTAGATTTTAGTAAAGTTTTCATAGCCCAAAAAAGCGTTATTAGAGTTATGTTAGGGGTAAATTTTAGAGCTAGCGGTCACCCTCTTTTTAAGAATTTGAACATTATGCCTTTGACAAGCATTTAAATTTATGAAATTTTAGTTTTTGTTAATTGAAATGTCAACTTTTTTCACAGTTTAAAGCCTAACACTCTTACAATACCCGCAATATTAATCTTTTCAACTACCTGATTCACAATTTGACGATTTTTGAAAAAAGTTCCATTTATATGGGTATACGACTGTATAATAAAATACCAGATTCCTTTCAATCTTTTACACCCTATAAATTTAAGAAGTGTATTAAAGTTATTTTGATCAGTAAGTCGTATTACACAATTGATGAATTTTTGATAACCTAGCTATTTGACCTCTGAACAAACCTTTCATATGCATGATGTTTTAATCCGGAGCATATTTGAAACCATACATTTTGTATTAAGATAATTCAGTTTAGTGAATAGATCATTTTAATTTGGACAATGCACCTGTTTGATATTACTGATTGTAAAGTACACGAATGTTTATGTGCAAAAATTACTTGTGGCTTATGTTTGGAAATTTGTTAGGTTTGCTTTCTGCAATTGATATATTTTGAAATATAAGTTTATAAAAATCTGGTTGCTACTTATCAACTGTCCCAAACTGCTTTAAACTGTCTCATAAAATTAGGAGAGTTATTAGCACAAAATGGGCATCTATGTTGTAAAAGGACATATTTGTCCTACCTTACTTAGCTATCTGCCTTACTTTGTGTCTATGCAATGTAATGTACCTCCAGAGTAAAAAAAAACACTTGGAAGTTTATTATATTGTTTTAAGTTAATATTAATGATAATATTGTTTTAATTTGGCCTTAAACATGGTATGTTCTATTCTTAAAGTGCACATGTTAGCAATTTTGTCAAATGGTGACATTTCTTAGGATTATTTTAAAGAATAATGGACAAATCTTGGAACAGTTACTTAAAAACGGTATTTTTACTGTTACAAATTAAAGGACAAATTATAGTATTCATAGTGTTTTTACTTGAACTGGTAAGACTAATTAAAACACACATAAAAAAACGTTAAAGTATTTAAAGATAATTACCCTTTCAAAGATAACATTTGGTCTAATTGTGGCTACATTTAGATAAGGAAATATTATGGTTCAATGATTCCCATGGCTCTTTTAAAATAATTCCTCAAAACTTACTTGTTCAGGCTCTAATAATTTGTGTTAGAAATGCAGTATGTTGTACGTCATCTGTTTTCACTATAACACCTCCCGTATAAGTTCAGAAAGATGGTCTAAATGTAGTTTCTTACCCATTTCTTTGTATTTAAAAAGTCTTACGACTATTTTTGTTTTTACTTTTTTTATTCATTACGAACAAAACCCTGGTGTTACAGAAATTTAAATATGTAGCCACTTGTGACTTTAAAAATAGGGTAGCATCAATTCAGATGTTTGTCAGATTAGTTTTACTATATAAAAAAATGTTGTATTAATGTTGAAATTGAGTGATTTATTTCATTAACCACCAATATAATAGAATAACAACTTTTAGAACTTACAGTGCATGTTTTATGGAGCTAATTGTTTTAATGTTTATCTTACTTTTGTGAGTTTTACTCAACAACAGGACAAGTTGTTGATGATATCATTATAATTTGTGATATATTGTAAACTTAGTCATATTCATACAAAGCCAAATGCAGTTATTAAAAGTACACCTACCTTTTAGTTCTAAAGTTGAGTTGAGCTGTTTCATATGATTTTGAATAACATCCCCTTACAATCTGTATTCAGTTTTAGAAATAAAGACCTAACCTTAAATTTAAATATAATCTCTTATTCATAATAAGGTTTTAAAACCAGAAGTTAGTAGGGAAAACAAAACCGTGTTATTTAAATCTTCATTTCATGGATTAAACCTGTGGAAAGTTTAAACAAATAATCACTAATTCACTTCAACAATACTACATCATGTTAGGACAAAATATAATACAACTGACTAGTGGCAGTAGTGCCATTGCTCTCACCACGCAACACTCAAGGCTCTGACCCTATCTGCTGGCAGTCAGCTGACTAACTGGAAGTGTAGCTTGCTCGGCTTTTGTTGTTATTTGTCTTCACACATTCACCGACACACTCATAATATTGTGAGATTGTGAGTTGACAAGTTCCTATTTCTGGCTTCACTGTTGCATTTATTATCTGCATGCGTTCTATTTGTTTGACCAGTCCTTTTAAAGATTTGATAGTTATTTTTACCTATGGACATAAACAAAGAAAATGAAAAAATGTATAATTTCAGTGTTTTATAAATTAAAATTGTATCGTACTACTTAGTATGTGAATTTAACACTACAAAATTTGCAATACTTTTATGAATATTGTTAGTACATGTTTGTTGTTTTACATAAAAATAGACATTTTTAAATCATATAAAAAACTATTTTTTATTGTTTTTTGTTTGTTATAACTCTGATTTTTTATGTTATATCAATATAAGATGATTAGAACATAATAACATTAATAGTAACAGTTTAAGTGGCAAATATTCTTGTATTTCAAAAACATTTAGTCTTTTGTTGAAAAGGGTTTTGTCAATTTTGTTGTGAACTACTGCCAGAAGGTTATTGTGAGTGTATTGTCCGTTGACGGTGCTGCCACACAAAACATGCAGCACAAATTTAGCCTGCTGTATACCATGATGTCATGTGTATTTCATATGTCACCAAAGTCATACACCTTGATAACGATAGTGGATTAGAGCTGAATTTTACATAAATAAATGTATAGTTTTCCCTATACATTACTTAAATCTTGGAATTTTTAGTTACTTTGACATCTGATGCAACAGAGAAGATGATAAATTAGTACCTCAATAAATATCTGTTTTCTGTTATAATCTTGGGCCTGGTTTTGTCTGATTTCCACAGGAAATCAACTTTACTGTGTGATAATTTTTCTTTCATTGCAATCTGCAACTGTGATAATGTTTTTAGTCTATTAAAATTTCCAATGTTAATCTAAAAATTATAATTTATTCAGTCTTCCAAAATAGCCTGAGACGGGAGGGAGGGGTTTAGTGGTTTCTAGTCCCACATGCCAGGGAACGTTCCGATTTCTTGCCTGACGGTACATTACAGCACTTCCGCTCTTAATAAAATGTAATTAATTTTATTGGTGTAGTTTATAATAGTTTGTTATTTATATTATTCATAATTCATTTACTAAAATTGTTATCATAGTGTAAAATGCCTACCAATAAAAACATGATCAGCAGATCAATATACAATTAAGTAAGGCAATTAATTTTGATTGGTCTCACCAATGATAATCAGGCCCAATGAGAAAATGACAGTCAAATTTTTACTATCAATTTAAAGTTTGAATTAATTGTTAAAATAAAATTTGTAAGCTAAACTCCATGTAAATCAAATAAATAAACAAATGTCAATCCAAAAACTTTCTGAATAACAAAAAAAATCATAAGTACTTACCAGGATAATAATGCAACAGTAAAATAATCAAAAGAACGTGTCATGTCTACTTGTTATCAGTGGGCGCACCTTATCCTCACTTTTACTGCTATAATAATAAGGAAAGAAAGAATTACCTTGTTTTTGTTTTTGAAGTTACTGAGAATTATGTATTTTAACGTTACACACAAGTAATAAACTAGTGATTTGCGTACCTTTCCTGTTATCAATCATAAAAGGCACTTAATGATATAAAAAAAAACAGTAACTATCAAAAAACTGTTAACTAAACTGCAAAAAAACACTAACCGTTAACTGTTAAAAAAAAAACAAAAAAAAACAACAACAACAGATGTATCAAAGTACCATGGTCAACACCTTGTGTATCATGTCCCACCTTTAGAGGAGAATATAGAAAGGGATTTGTTTTAGACTCACTGGAGGAACTTGAAATTTATAAGGTATTCACATCGGAACCAACAAATGTTTTAAATGAAAAGATAAATTTTAAATCCAATATTTTTAAAATACAGTTAACAGCTGATAAGAAAACAGGACTCAAACACTGTTATAAGGACAAGCCAAATTTAGTAACACAAGGTGGTTAGTGTCAGTTTGCAGGCGCTGGGTAGTGAAGTGTGTGTGTCCGTGTCGATAGTCATGAGTGTATTAATGTTTGTGGGAGTAAACTGTTTTGTGTTAAATATTGTAAATAGGGATAACACAACATTCGATGGACTGAATTTTTAACTGATATTCTCCTGTGAAGGTGTGACCATGACATAAAAAGTGTCCAAAAAACATAAAAAGTGTTATGGTAACCTCATGAGTTACTTTTAGGATTGATGTAAAGAAAAATAGTAAACTACTAGTATTCAATTAAATCCTGGGACATTCACAACAAAAATGAAAGAGGAATAAAGTCATCAATTCAATTTTCAACTAGCTTAATCTATAACTATACTCTACGCCAAATCTTAGGAAAGCCCGAAAGTAAAACCCTCCCTCCTCCTGCATCCCTTGCCCACCAGTGGAAGGCGAGGGACACAGAGGAAAGGTGGAAGAGAATTACCCTCTTGGAGGTTTCAATGATATGGCAAGGAATGGATAACTAGTTTAAGCTACTGTTTTGGAATGCAGTAACAATGTAGATAAATAGAATGGCAACATCTAGGTCTGAGACCTTGATAATCTTATACACTATATATTAAAACACAAAATTACAAATTTTCCGTAAGAAAGTTTGTGAGACTTCTACTTGACGGATTTACACGCGGGAGGTGTCAAATGAAAGGAATAACCCCTATATTTGCAAATTTTACCTTAAATGTTGGTATCTGGTCGGTAACTGTTGTGTATTTATGTCATACTAGTTATAATCAGTTGTGGTATTTGTCATATGTTGAATGTTTATGTTTACGTTTACTTAATTTTGTGAAATATAATAAATTTGAGATGAGTTAATTCCTTAAGTGTTTTAATATCTAATATTGGCGACGAGCAAATGTTGAAATATGTCTAGTGTACCAATGATTCAAAGTTTCGATGAAAATAATAGCAATGTAGAAGAGTATTTTGAAATAATTGAGCAAACATTTATTGCTTATAATGTGAAAGATACCAAATAGGTTTGCTTACTTCTAAGTTCTATCAGCCCGAAAACTTACAGTTTACTGAGAAATCTTACTAGTCCTACAAAACCATAAAAAAATCGTATGATGAGTTAGTGGATTTACTAAAAGGCTATTTCCAACCCAAACCTTTATTAATAGCTGAAACGTTTCGCTTTCATAAGAGAAATCAATGCAAGAGTACTTAGTGGAACTTAAGAATCAATGCAAGAGTACTTAGTGGAACTTAAGAAACTAGCTACTACATGTGACTTTGGCTACGTGTTTGATGGAAAACTGGGTAAAATAAAAGGTATTGAGGCTAAACTCAGAAACCAAATACAACGCCTGTCTATAAAAAAGCCAGGCCAGTTCCTTATGCTCATAAACCAATTATCAAAAAATAACTGGAGAGATTAGAAAAATAGGGAATAATATCGAAAGTGCAACATTCTGAATGGGCAACCACAATAACTAGGTAGTAGGTAACTAGGTTAACTACTTGCAACTGAGTTACAAAACCAATGACTGCTTGAGAGCTACTAACTCAACCTCGCTCAGCTAGTTAAAGGGTACGGAATCAAAGTCGGGAAATTCAGTAAACAAACTTCTATTGAACAAAATTAAAATTAACTAAATGAACCCTCGTTAACAAACAGAATCTCTAGAAACTTAATATGAGCACTAACCGGGAACAAAATATAAAGAGTTAAATGAATCACATGATTTAATGAATTAAAGATTCCCAGTTGCCAGACTCATTGGAGTAAGGTTTCTTTGTTTAATAAAATATGAAATTCACATAAAGAATGGATAAGTTGCATAAAGTGTTATTCCTAAAAGAGGAATTGCAGAAGGCGTAAATTGAATTTAAGATGTTGATAAAAACTAATAAGACCAAATTAATTTATAACAAACATGGATGATAAGTGATAAAAGAGCAGGCTTACTTTGACAATAATTACAAATTGAAAAACAAATAATCTTACTTTAAATTTTATGTAGGTGCATATCTAATGAAAATAGTGGTACAAACACATCACTGAATTCGGCAAATTTTGCCACAGGCCATATTCACAAACACTGATATATTTCACTTTTGTACACTTGACAAGGATTGGACTTCCTCCCTCGGAACGATTTATACCACGCCAATTCTAACTCCGGACTCCCCGTCGTTCCTCTCCGTCCAAAAGTTCCCTCTTCCTCTCTCCCACTATTTTTTCAATTGTTAACCAATGAAGTAGAAATTTGTCACGTGTAGGGGCGTTACCGATCGGCAACGTGAGTTCCTATCACGTGTCGCTTAGTAAATAGCTTTGTGGTCAGTAACCTGCTAGGCATCTGCAAAGAGTTTGCTGGTTCAGGGTGTCATATTACTTTTGGGCTCAATGTAACTGTGGAATGTCCTGGAGGATTCGTAACTGGAGGCGACAAGTTCCTATCATCAAAGACAGTGGGAAAATAAGAATTTGTGGTGATTACAAACTAACTGTAAATCCTGCTCTAAATGTTGATGAATATCCGCTTCCTAAAATCAAAGATATATTTGCTAGTTTGGGTGGGGGTGAAAGATTTTCTAAAATAAACCTAAGAGAATATGTTTTAAACGAATTACACTGTGGTCATCCTGGCACAGTAAAGATGAAGAATTTGAGGCGAAGTTATGTTTGGTGGCCCGGGTTTGTCAGCGATTTAGAAAGAGTATTGAAAATCTGTCAGGGTTGCAACATTGTTCAAAATAACCCGAATAAGGAACCCACTCACATTTGGGAATGGCCAGAAAAACCTTGGTATAGGATCCATGTGGACTTTGCCGGGCCATTTTTAGGAAAACAGATTTTGATCATTGTTGACGGACATAGTAAATGACTGGAGGTTTTTGAAGTAGGTTCGACTTCATCAAACTTAGCAATCCTAAAGTTGTGATGTCTATTTGCAAGATACGGGATTTCAGAGCAACTTGTATCAGACAGTGACACTCCTTTCACATGAAAAGAATTTCAAAACTTCATGAAAGTAAATGGGATTATGCACATTCGAACTGCCCCATATCATCCACAAACTAATGGTCAGGCAGAGAGATTTGTGCAGACATTCAAGAAAGCCATGATGGCAATGGGACCAAAAGATAATTTAAACCTCAAAATATGCAAGTTTCTTTTTCATATTGAATTACACCTCACAGCCTCACAAGCTACTCTCCAGATATGCTTCAGCTTGGAAGAAACCTTAAGACCAGATTAGATTTATTAAAATCAGATGTTAAAAGAACGGTAAGTTGGAGTCAGAAAACTTTCCTTGAAAATCAAGCAAAAGCAATAAGAGAGCTGAACATCGGCTATGAAGTTCTTGTACGAAATTACCGAGGTACAAGGTTTTTTAAATGGAAAAAAGGTAAAATAATTAAGAGAGAAGGGCGCCTCATGTACCATGTCAAAATAGAACCAGGAGTTATCTGGAGAAGACACATAGATCAGATATGCAGTGATCACTGATCACAAATCATCACTAGTCACAAATGACAATTCTTGGTTGCAAGGGGGCAAGAACTGTTGTGTATTTATGTCATACTAGTTATAATCAGCTGTGGTATTTGTCATATGTTGAATGTTTATGTTTACGTTTACTTCAGTTTGTGAAATATAATAAATTTGAGATTAATTAATTCCTTTAGTGTCTTAATATCTAATAGTAACTATTTAAAAATCAAGATTAAAAGTTTTCTTATGGCACTTTTAACATGGGGTAACATTTCAACCTTACACCTCTTTGAACAGTTCATTCAGGGTTTCCACTGAACCGTTTTACAAGCGCTGTGTTTTAAATTAAAGATGAAATATCTCTTTAGTTTTGCACAATTTACTTACATTTTTGAAATAATTTAATTTAGAATGTAAAAATATAACTTTTTAAAACCTACTTTATCACTATTTTAAGTTTCTCTAACCAGCTGATTATTAAAACACGTATGTACAGTATATCTAAGAACAGAAAAAATAGATATAAGTTGTAGCAAAAGGAATCGGCTGGCTTAGAGAAAATCATTAGTGGCCAGTATCTTACAACGATGCATTGCATATATTGCAATTACTGAAGTCAATTCAGGCTGACACAAAGAAGATAGTATTTTTGTTCTCATATGTTGCAATTACGATATTAATTGACACAATCTACAAATTATATATAACCCTTTAAGTAGTGACATCCCATGTTATTTAATTTTAGTTTCGCCCCTTGAGCTCAGAGTAAAAAAATAGCGCTGATGTTCGTATTATTTCTCCGTGGCAACATTGTTTCTTTTGTAAACAATGGAGTAAACAGGTTATGCACTATCATCCTAATTTTTTTTTAAATCCCACAGTTGGCAAAATGTTCAGACCAGCTGACTGGATTTAATACGTCCGTAAACGCTCTAAAATGATCCAATAAGAGTGATTACGTCGAATATTTTTTAAACTTCAATGCTGCAATCAGTGAGGATAATCATGCATGTATTTAAGTAATCAGCTGATTAAATACAATAAGCTCCATTCAATTAATTGACAAGATAATTTAAAACATTGTCATAAGACACCTTTTTTAGGTTATATCAATTATTTTTTCCGTTATGTTTCTTATTTAATTTAAAAATTAAAAATTTTACGGAGAGAAGTTGTAAGTCACAAAGTGTTGGTATTTACCTTTTTAAAATCACATAGTACGGGATCTTAAAGGGGGTTGAGTAAGCACGGAAAGGTTGACGCAATTTTATTTTTGATTATTGTTCTGGGCACCTAGGTGATGCTAAAACCGCATGTCGTCTCCTCCCAGGGTGGTCGAAAACTTGGGGGGAGGGGGAAACATGGCGGAAATGCCAATTCCTAGAACGCTTGTATCTCGAAAACCACGCAACATAGAACAGTGAATAAAACGATGTTGTATTAAAAAACATGTGTTCTGTAAAAAGGAGCAATACTGAAGGAAATTTGGAGAGAAAAACAAAAGTAAGAAAGTCATAATATGAAAGAGTCAAGTAGACATATGTCACGACTAGACAGCAGGCGGATGTTCACAGATGGAGCCGAACGTTCTTTCAGCGCCCGCGTAGTTATTCTGTATTAATTTTGATGTAGCCCTCCTCAACATGTTAAACTTTGTTAAACCAACTTCGGTAGGGGTGAAATAATTTAATACAAATTTGAATGCATCAATATTATTAAATAAACGCCAAAAAATTAAAAATTATTGCTAATAAACACCGCCAAAATACAATAGTTTGTAGAAACACTTGTTTAACTCCTAAACTATAAGATATAGCACTTTTTTGTATAATAGCCTTGTTTACAGAACACATGTTTTTGAATAAAATCATAGATTAAGCATACTCCTTAGGAGATCACCCATCGTAATGGGACAAGCGTACACGGTCTGCTTGTACGTCCAAGGCGACGGCGGAGCTAGTTCGGAACGTCTACGCTGCCGCGCTGCTATCGCTGCCCTTCCCCTCTCCCCCTTCGGCCGCGCGCCCATCCTAACAGCCCCTCCGCTAACCCCGTTGGGGGGGAGAAATGCCGGGGATTTTGGGGGGTATGGAATACTCTTCAGGCTCAGGGGTGGGGGGTCCGGAATTCCATCCCCGGAAATTTGTTAAAAATTCCATATCAATAATTTTATTGGCCGTAAAAAATAGCCGAACGCGTTTTATTGACCAAATTGTGCGTTATCGGCCTAAAAAGACGACTGTATAGAATTCATGGACCAAAATCAGAAATTGTACCTGTTATTTCGGATAAAAATGACAATTTGACCGCATTTCATGGTCACCGTAACTTTTAGACCAAAAACGACCAATGAACGTAGTTTATCGGGTAAAAATACCGCAATAGTTTATACTCAAACCACAATTCAAAGGCCAACCGCCAGCGGAAGTATCAAAGTATGTTATCGTCGAAAACAAAGATTTTACCGAGACTAACGTCGAAACAAATTTTATCAGCCGAGATACGGCGATTTTAAAAGACACCCGAGATACATTATTGGCCTAAAATAGCAATATATTCTAATTTAGCCGTCTAAAACGTCAATCGGACCACATTTTTTAGCCTGAAAACGGTCAAACTGTGTTATTAGAAAAATTTACCGATCGGGTGTGTGTTATCAACCAAAATCGATAATGTTATCGGCAATTTTACAGCAAAATTGCTAGCCAAAATACGACCGCTAAGTTTGTTATCGGCTGAAAATTGAGTACCAACCTTATTTAATGCCGGAAATGTACTTAATCGCTCAAAAACGGCAATCGGACCGCATTTTCTCGGTAAAAAACAAAGCCGGGTCGTGTTTTATATACAAAAGCGAAGTCCGAAACGCATTTTACCGGGCAAAATCAGATATTTGGCCATGTTTTATCGGTAAAAACATAAATTTTGCCACAACTTGGTGGTCAAAAACACCAAAATGAGTGAATTTTTTAAGTATAATGTAATGGACCACGTTTTATTGGCCTCAAGTGGCAAGCGAGCCGCATATTATCCACGGAAATAGCAATATGGCCTTGTTTTAGCGCCCGAAAAAAGCAATTGACCGACAAACCCCTTTTGCGATTTGTAGGGCAAAAACATTGACCTCAAAAAATTTAAGGGCCGCATTTTATCGGCCGAAAAAGTCTGCGTTTTACAGAAAAAAAATTGTTTAAACAAAATAGGCAATTCCACTTCATTCTATTTGCCGAAAACAACTGTTTTCCTAGCATTTTAAAGTCCGAAATCGACGGTCGCAACTTGTTATTGACCGAAAATGACGACCGAGCTTCAATATATGCCAAAAATCACAATCTAACCGTGATTTATCATAAAAATTGACAATCGGACCACATTTCCCCAACGAAAAATAAAGCCGGATTCCGTTTTATAGGCCCGAACGACAACCGGAACGTATTTTTTACGAATACAGTCGGCGATTCGACCCCAATCTATCACCAAAGAATGCCTATTTTTCCGCATCGGATGGATCAAAAACAGGAATTTACTTGCATTTAATGGCCCGAAATGACGATCGGCAACGTTTTTTATTGTCTGAAAATGACAACCAAAACTTGTCTTATTGACTGGGAACTACAGCGAGGTAGAAAACATCTCGGGATAGACCATGCTCGCGCCCATAGTCGGGATAGACCAAAATTCGGTCCGGCTGGGCTCAAGGTCACATCTCAAAGTGTAGGATTCGGCGGTCGCAGCCGCAGCGCTCAGTACAGCGTCTTATGGGTTATTGGCGACGCGTCCTCAGTTAAATGAGGTTTACGGCGCAAGGGATTTTTTTATAGTAAAATGGTTTTTGGAATCGAATTACTGAATAAATTCTTTATCTTTTGGTACTAAATTAAAATGTATTTAACCTCTAATTATGACGTAAAAACACGTGTAAGTTTCAATATTAGCATACAAATCTCGATTTTCACGTACTCAACCTGGATTTTCATTGAAATTAATGAATTAACGACTCAATGACTCCCATATTTTATTTACTCGATACATGAGTCAACTCTTTTCGTGAAAATAACTATATAATAACAATTGTACGACTTTAAAAGAGGCTTAGTTTTGAATTTTGACACAACAAATTTGATTCCATACCATCGCATTTATAGCTTTGGTAGAAAAGTTTTTTCAAAATTAAGTATCTTTCGTATTCGAGTTCCTTGACATGTTCCTCAACTTTTAACGCCAATATGATTTTTATAGGATTGGTTATTACAGTATTGGCTGATGTAGAGGCTTAGTTCTGAGTTTCGACGTAAAACCATAAGATCATTCATAATTTTGATTAAATATTTAGCTACACATATTTACTTACGACTTTGTATTTCATTTCTCCGATCTATTCCTTATTTATGTTATGAATTCACTTAATCATTGGTAATGAAATATCGGTTATACATACTATACACCTATTACACTAATTTGTTATTCTAACTGTAAGAGTATTTTCACAAGCGAACGTAGAGCATTTATCAAGGAAGAAGCCGCTTTACGATTTGACGAAAGGAAGGCACGAAGGCACTGGGGCTGATGGCTGGCGGACGCCCTGCGAGTGCGAGCGAGCCACGGCACTACGGCAGTGTCGCGTCGGCGGCGCCTATCTTTCTCACTCCCTCTCTCTCTATCGCACAAGTACTCCCGCTCTCTCTCGCAAACGGATGTCGTATCCCCTCCTAGCCCGCGGATCGTTGGTTCCTCACGTGGCCACGAGCTGCGCCACTGCGCTGATGCCGTCGGCACTAATTCTATGCTAGTACTAGAAAATCCCGCAGGAGCACGCCACTGTTCACCCGTCTTCGTCTGACAACTTGCCCATGCAATATCTCCTAAGGAGTATGCTTAATCTATGATAAAATGCTGTTTTGTTCACTGTTTTATGTTGCGTGGTTCTTAAGATACAAGCGTTCTAGGGAACGGCGCTTCCGCCATGTTTCCCCCTCCCCCCCAAGTTGTCGACCACCCTGGGAGGCGACGACATACGGTTTTAGTATCACCTAGGTGCCCAGAACAATAATCAAAAATAAAATTGCGTCAACCTTTCCGTGCTTACTCAACCCCCCTTAGATCCTGTACTAACAGATTATGACTCTTAAGATTCGCTCTTCTAACTTTAATCACCTTCAAAGGCTAACATAAGTATTTTAGATTTTTAAAGTGAAACTAAAATGTTCTTATTAGAATTTAACACAACTGAAAATATCCAGATACCATGTAAAGTTATGTACTGTATCTGAACTAAAACTTTTGACACACATTTTCCTTACACCTATTTTTAATGGACACTAGAAGGAAGAGATTGCTTAACATGATATAGTTATCTCATAGATTGCTTAACATGATATAGTTATCTCATCAGGAGTTGTGTCAGGACTTCCTATCAGACAAACATTTTAGATATCACTGAGTGTTTGATAAGACGAACAAGAGCTGTCACTTAGCCTTAATAGATTTGTTGCCAGTGCAATATTTATAAAAAAGGAAACATCCATGGAAAATAGTATTTACAATTCACCATAAACAAATAACTACTCTTAAAATAAGGCAACTTTTTAAATAAGTCTTTCAACAGGCTTTAGTCAGGCCTTCTTCGTTTCAAAAATGATGTATTAAATTTACGTTTAATGTAACACCATTTTTGTAATCTACCCTTATTAAATTTATTACAGTATTGTTAATCTGTTACTATAATACATTTTTGCATTATCTTAATTTGATTTAAAAACAAAAACCAAGAAATTGTGATATCATCAACATTTATAAATAATGGTAAAAAACTGTTTAATTGGTTTGAGCCGTACAAGTCAGTAAGTATTTATTCGACCATTCAATACAGTTCGTACAATAGGCTATGTCAGTTAACATCAATAGCATAAATAAAACATCATTTCAAACCAAATCAACAATCTTCATGCAGGAAAAAAGACAAAATCAAAGTTTGTGCACAAATCATGCAAACAATGATAATTTACATACCTGTGTTAGTGTGTTAGTAGGCAGTGTAGGCATACCTTGCTGGTTACTCTACTTATTGGTTATGTTAGTTTGGTTAGCTAAAAATGTGCTTTGATCTGCATGGGAAAATTCTTTTGAGTTATAAAAGGGGGTTTCTTTTAAGCCAATTTTTAACAACTCCAGAGAATTTTCAGGGTGGCAGGTTTCGAACATACATTGGCAAGTGATTGAAAAATGTAATACCTGAAACAGGAAAACAACAATTTGATTTCAGCAGCCTATTTCTAGGAATAAATATATTACTATTGTACCTAGTATTGTGTCCATGCACATCACTATTCAAGATACATGTGTTCTGCCTATTTTTCATTACTGTAAGACATTGAAAAATATATTCATTGAAAACTGTTAAAATGGAATTCTGAATGAGCAAGGGTTTACAGTGCTCCAGGTAACCAACATGACCTATCACTCAAATGGCTTTCTTTTGAATTAAAGGATTCTTTGAACACCTGAAGCATGACCCCATAATCTAGTGCCATATGCTACAATAGAGTGAAAAATTGCAAAATAGGCCGGTTTTACCACAGGCAAAGGCACTTCAAATATTAATCTCCTCAGTGAAAACAGAACTCTACTCAGTCTTGTACATACAGCATTAATGTGATCATTCCATACCAATCTATTATCCAATACAAAACCCAAAAACTTGACTGGATCACTCCTTGGTATATCTGACAAAAGACCTAACGTAATCTCCTGAGTCTTTGTTTCATTCAATGCTAGCTTATTTATAACAAACTAGTGTTCAGCCAGGGCTATGGTTTCTTGCACTGCAGACTGGCTAAAACCCAGGTGAGAGGAAAACAAAGTTGTATCGACCGCAAAAAGAAGGACATTATTATTTACATTGTAATGGAGTTCGTTTATTGCTATAAGAAATAATAAAGGTCCTAAAACAGATCCTTGCAGGACTCCGTGCAAAATATCCAACTGACTTGAGTCTCTACCACTCCAAGATACAATTTGCTTTCTATCTGAGAGGTAAGAGGAAACTACCCTGAGGGAAGAGTTTCCTAGGCCATAAAAACTTAGTTTAACCAAGTTTAGCCTTCTATGATTAAGAATTTATACTTAAAAATAAAATAAGGAAGCAAAATAAACACTTATTTATAACAAAATGTAATTTTTAAATATTAAAAACAAATACCTTTTAATTTTTGTTTACAAAACTACACATATTGCTTTGAAAGTATGGAAAATAGTTTAACAATAGGTGATATTTATCTACTAACACTTTGATTTTAAGCTTTATCAGGCATTTCTAACACCATATCAATTCAAATTAAGTTTACTCAAAAAAGGAGAATTATACTTCTGCAATTTGTGAATCCACATAACGTGGATGAACATGTGGGTTGTCTAGTTTGTTTGAGATGTATTTTGTTATTAATCGTTTGTTGTTTTGGTTATTACAAATTTATTAATATAAATTTTAGGTGGACTGACATAGGATTATAATCTCTTACCACATGTTAATACTCACATTTTAGATTAAAACTGCAAACTTTATTAAGTACAGTCACATGGGAGGCATACATGTTTACTGTGAGACTGGCCAGACTGGAATGGCTTAACTATGAGTAGGCTATATACCAAATGGTGGTAAAACCTATGATATATCAATAAAAAAATGTAAATTTTATTTGTATCAAAATAGTCTCATTTTACACCAAGTCAAGGCACATAATCCAACTTGTGCCACATGAATCCAACGAGGATGATGGTGACTGTGTGCTGATGTAACATGAAACGATACGTGGTTTTCCCAGAAGCGCTTTTGGCGTCTCGCCATTCAACGTCAAAAGTACTTCTGTGAACTCAAAACATATGCAGCTCAACGGACCACATATTGCAATCACGTGACGACGTAATCACTTGAAAAAAAATTATTGTATAGCAATTTGAGGACATCTGTAACAACCTGTTTGATTGTTTGGTCTACCAGGTTAGAAGATATGGCAAGAGGAGGGTACTCGGGATCCTGGACGTGTACGGGTTTGAAATGTTGGAGAAAAACGGGTTTGAGCAGTTCGTCATCAATTTTTGCAACGAGAAGCTTCACCAGGTCATCATCGAAGCCACGCTGAAGCAAGAGCAGGAGGAGTATCAGCGGGAAGATATCGCCTGGACTCCCGTGGACTTCTTCAACAACTCCAGTGTCTGTCACCTTATTGAAAAGGTTAACCATTATTTACAATTTCTCTTTCGATGAAGGAAGATACTGTCACTGTTAGTGAGATGTAAATTAAAAACATCTTGCAACAGTTAAAATTATATTTACACTACACTGTACTCACTTACAATACAGTAAATAGGCTATTTGTAAAAGATGGTACAGTGCAATCGATTTCGACCGGTCACATGGATCAAGCCCATCATCAAGCCCATTGAGAGAATTGCCTGATTCACATTGGGCCTGATGATGAGCGATGTGAACGGTCAAAATTGATTGCACTGCACTATCTTTTATATATATTTACCACATTATAATTGAGTACAGTGTGGAGTAAATATAATTTGAAATTTTGTTTTTTTATTTATATCACATTGTTATAACAATATGTAGCATGCTAATAAAAAATTGTTTATTTCTGTTAGTGAACAATTCCAATCTCTAACCTCATTGAAAATCCAAATTAAAGTAATAGGTTTTTTCTCCAATTTCATATACCGTATCCCATTGAGTGCTGCCACCACCATATACCATTACATCATATACCATTATTTCCATATACCATCATGTGCCATTATTTCATATACCATTTGAGTGCTGCGGCGTCATGACCATTTCTTATGTATAAATTGCCGTGCTAATTTCAATAAAAAATGTAGTTGTTTTCATAAAATTTCATATAAAATATAATTTCAGAGGTATCCATAAATTTTATTTTTTTTATTTTGTGCATGAATGACTTCTCTATGAAATAGTATAAGGTAACTACAATTACAAAATAAATTTGGACTAAAAATATCCTTTTTTATAAATATAAAATAATTCCAACTTTGACTTATATAAATTATGCTAAAAAATTGTATTTAATTTTTTGTTCAATTCAACAATCAGAAAGAGCAAAAAAACTGCTCAAAACAAATATATAAATCATCAATATGACTTTTTAAAATGTTCGCAAAAAAATTAAATTAAAATATGTTACAATTCCAAAAAGGCCTAGGCCTAGGCTATGTGGTTACTAAGCAACGTCAAAGTAAAATTTTATAATATAAACAAATATTATTTCTTAGTTTGTTGTCAGTAAACATGTTTATTATTACTAGTATATAAGCATTAGGCCTACCAAAGTAAATGAAATACACAATAAAATTATAAAACATAAAACGTGTGTGTACCTTTTATTTTCACCAATACTTGCATATCTACAACAGTGACTCTGTTTTCAAGTTCATTGTAAACTAAATCCCGAAAGTTAGTTGTCTACATCTAGTCTGCCACTTATTTTTGTTTCATACGTAAATGGGAAGTAAAAAACATTAAAACACAACTTCAGTAACAATAATATCAGCGATATTTACATTTTTTACCGGTATAACCTTAAATTTGCTATAGAACTGATAGCTGGAAGCTTCTGGATCAAAACAATAAATGTTGGAAGCCAGTACCTTGTTTTGATCTGAAGTACTACGTAAAATACCGAGAGTCGCCGTCAGCGTCTGATACCATTGAAACATTCGGTTTTGATGCCTTTTGTTATCAAATAGTGTCCTAGATTTTAGTGGCGCATTGAACACAATTAATTTTCAGATCAAAATTTTTTTAAATATGTTCTTAATTATATTAACTTTTTTTACTGTGTTACACTTTTTATGTTAAACTCATTTTTACAAACTGACAAATTTAATTTATTTACTAAGCATAAAACAGTTCAGTTTTCCGCATTGTATTATACAGTAATAGAACATTATTTTAGTTCTGAGATTTCTCTTTACAGTTCAAGAGTTCCTCCAGACTGAATATAATTACAAGTTGGGTAGCTAAAATATTTTTTATGAGGATTCAAAAAAATAATATGAAATAGTCTTTTTATTTGTGGTGGAAGAATATAAGCATAATAAGGTCCTTATAAGAAATACATTTAAATATATTTTACATCATGATTTAATTTTCAACCAAGTATTTCTTATTCATCAGATTTTTTTTGTTGCTCCAGAACAACCACGGGATCCTGTCAATACTAGATGAAGAGAGCAGTAAGGCAAATGTCTCGGATGAAGTGTTCTTGTCGCGAGTGCAGACGCTTTGCGGCCACAGTCACACAACTCCTGAGAGAAGAAACCGTCACACATCAACATCAGACAACAGTCTACCTCCTAACTGTTTCAGGTACTAGCAAATCTAAATTAGATGACAAAAATGATTAAGAACGGGAAGGTTATGGAAAGAATAGTTATACAACGTTCATATTCTAGGATTATCATAGAGGCCAATATTCTGACAGAATAAATTTAATTTTTAGCATTAGTTTAAGGACATTTAACCCTAGCAGTGGCCTAATGGTGAAGTGAGAAATGGCCAAGCAGATTTGGCGATTTTGCAGACCTTTTTTTGAAAATTCAACCGTAGAAGTGAACCTAGCCAACCTCGTATTCATTTTGCTCAGAAGGAACAGGAGAATCTAGAAATACTAAAATGAAAAAGATCTAGGAAAATATTTTTTCCTAGATAGGTAAAGTTAAAATAAGTGATTTTTTTAGAAATTTCAAAAACAGCCTCGGTAAAAATTTGTCTACAGATTTTTTATGGAAAATTCATTATATCCATTTTGTAAACACTCTAATTCCCAACATAGAAATATATAACATGTTGTGGAAAGAATTTTGTTGTAAGTTTTAGGGGTGTAATATAATAATAAACGGAAACCCAAAATATGTGTAAACTGTACAGTGTTAGTTTGTGTTGTAAATAAGTCATGTAATATATGTTTATACTAATAATGGTATATACATATTTGTAAAGCTAATGAAGTAAGGAATCCAAAAAAGTCATAAAGTTGATGGTAAAAAATTCTTATCACTTATAAATAAATGTAAATAAAAGAATGTTTTGCTATTTTTCCGTATTTGTAAAAAAAATATATTTCACAGTATTTAGTATATAACTTTTTTGCCAAAGGTTTTACCCCCAAATCAATATAAACATGTTGTAGTATATTCAATTCCCTACATAGAAATATATAACATGTTATACATAGAATACATAGAACTATACATATAAATATATAACTCACCACTAGGCCTACCAGATAAACAATCCAATTAGCCTACGACTATGACACATCAGGAAAGTCGTTCACCTCAATATAACTGCCTATATCACCCTCTAAATCGTCATCAATGTCACTAATACTTTCTTCAAGAGCACCCCGAATGTCACTACAATCCATTTTTGTGTAAATTCGGTTAAATAAATAACTAAAACACTCTTACACAACTGACAGCGGTCAAGCAATAACATAGCGTGCCATTTTGGACTGGGACTGGACATTGCATATTTCAGATGTCTTGTCATATTGTCAACAAAAACACAACACATCGAGACAGACATAAAGCCTGAAATCTGCTGTTTACAGTGATACCAAATTCAATACAGTTTGGAGCGAGCCAAACAAACTGACTGAGACTTCGAAAACAGCTGCTCAGTTGCCGATTAGGCAAAAATGTGACGTAATGAAACAATTCCTTGGTGATGAAGCCAATGGTAAACAGTGCTGGCAATGGCAAAACTAAATTACTCTACATTTCTTCCTCTTCAAAATAACATATTATTTTACTAGTAACTATAACATACACTGCATATAAACGCGATTTTCTGATCCGACCAATTTGGTCGGATAGGCCATTATACAATAAAAACCAAAAACACCTGTTTTCAGAAAATCATATAACCTGTCCAATCAGTATTTCATTCTAAAAATCAATCCAATATAAAGCGCTACTCTTTAGCTGTGCTTTGGTACCAACCGCATCTTCCTGCGAGAAAAATTACCCGAGCTGGGTAATCTCAAAAATATCGTGTTTTGCCATTGTCAGAGCGTTGGCTGCAGCAATTGCGTTGCGCCAAATAACATTGTTATACAGCTGCTACACGGTTCATTTATGTAATAAAATGAAAGTTCAGAATGTGATCTTTCGAATAATATATATATTGATCACTTTTGAGTTTATTATTATTGGTTTTTTAACGTTACAAAATTTTCAGTCAAATCCGACCAATTTGGTCGGTAGCCACAATAGGCGACTTAAAAATCCGACCAAATTGGTCGGAGGGCCACTGCTAGGGTTAAATGTAAGATTCAAGTTTTTCATTAGTCGTCACTCACACAATCTGTATGTAGTTAATTTGTTAAAAATTACTATTCTAGTTTTTTATTTCAGTTTATAAAATGTATATCTGACAAAGACAAAGACAAAGACTTTATTCAACAAAACAAGATAGAGAGCTTGTACAGTTTTCGTCACAGTGATAAATAGAATTTCATCAATAAACATGAAACGACTTAGACAGAACATGATGAAATTGAGTTAACCTAAGACCTAACAACAAGATTAGGACCTAACATCTGAAAAGGTTAACTGTTATTAATCAAACAGTTAAACTACAATAAACAAATGTACTATAGAAATATCAATTATTAAAACAATTCTCCAAATCTAAAATTATATTCTAGATAACTGATTTATTAAACATTTTGAAACTTGTTTTTGATAGTTAGTGCCAGCATAAGTCGGCAGTAGTTCTTAAACGATAGATTTATAAACATTTTATCAAAATATATTTCACATAGTTTCACCAATGATAATACACCACACATAAAATGTACTCATGTACTGATCTACAGAAATTGCCCTCTATTTCAACCCAGGTACAGGCTTAAGGCTTTATCTTCCAGTCCAGGTTGTATATGAAAAATATAGCAACGACCTTTGCAAAATTGCAGCAGAAGCATTTTGAATAGTTTTTGAAAAAGAAATTACTCCTGAATAAGATATATAAATCAAATTGTGCAGCTGGGACACTTCCAAAAATGGAATTGAAAATGGTGGCATAAGGAATGCATGGTGTTTTTAGAGCTCATATAGTAAAGATACTAGCTACCATCTAGTTTGTACTTAAGAACAATATTTTTACGTCTGGGTTTGTTCCTGGTTTTTAAAACTTGTAAATTCATAAGATTTAAAGCACTTTATTTTCTTTTAAACGAATCAAACATGTTAAAAATCGGATAATAAACAACTGAGTAATGGCTGTTTCAAACAACCACTGACTCGCCATCTTGAATCCAATATGGCGGCCATGATGTAATTGTGTTGATCATGTGACTAATGACATTTGTAACTGTATACAACTGTGCCAAGCCCCAGCTGTAGAAGTATTGTATCTGCTTTTCTCTGACCTGTGATTTAACATTATAAGAACATAACTTCGCAAACACCTTCTTCAAGCAATAATCTGTTTAAAAATCCTTACTTAACACGTTCAATGCTGACAAACATGTTTAAACATGAAAATCACGTATGATTCAATGTTAATTAGAAGACGTTAATTAACGTCCTTCACACCCAATGTGTTAACAAATTTTGTTCTCCATCCTTATATTATGGATGTTCTCCTTCCCTACAAAATTGAGCATCTCTGGAATAAGAGAATACACCCGTCGCAGCAAACCTGCATACTCAGCGAATTTCCAATGAATATATAACATAACACATTAAAACACTTAACAGGATTCATAAGAAATGTATTCACAAACAAGCGATATTTCAAATATTAATTATTCTCCATAAGAATAACATTGGGGATGAGTACGCAGGTTTGCTGCAACAAGGCACGCAAAATAATGGGATTTTATGCAAATATCAATAGAACTCATCATCTTAGTGAAGTCACATACCAAGTTTCATCCATATACATTCATAAATAAGCGATATGTAACATTTTAAGTATTTTCCATAAGAATAACATGGGGACCAAGTACCTAGGTTTGCTGCTACAGGAACCATAGGCGAAAAATTGTTTTTTTATGCAAACATCAATAAACCATAACCAGATCAAACCATATACCAAATTTTGCCAGTTTATGTTCATAAATAAGCGAGATATACAATTTTTCTTTTTCTCCATAAGAATAACATTAGACAACGTACTGTGTTTAGCACTTTCAATATCTCGGTAACCAATTGACGTAGAGCAATGATCAAAATACCAAATTGTTTGTTTTTTTAAGCTGAATTCAATGGTATAAATTAAAATTTGATTTAAATTAAAATTACATGTGAAAACCCCAAAAAACACATTTTTGGGGTACAAAACCCCCCAAAAACCCCCCTTCAGATGGTGCGATTCATCTGGTTTTCGAACTTGTTCAAATAAATGGTACTTTACGCATTTGTACCAAATTTCATTAAGATCGGACCTTTTTTACGAGAGTTATCGTGCTTACGGACACATATATATATATATAAATATATATATAAATATATATATAAATATATATATATATAAATATATATATATATAAATATATATATATATATATATATATACATATATAAAAATTTGAACGAATGGTGTTTTTGGCATCTGGGGACCTCAAAATGAAAAGTTATCATGGTCTCGGGCTTAAGTCTTACCATGAGACCTACGGTAATAGCTTCTTCCCTATAGGGGAAATTCGCTAAAATGTAAGTCGGATTTAGAATCAAAATATCTTTTACCACTTATCATTTGATAAGCCCTAAATGCACTTATCAAACATATGAGATGGTTTAATGTTTCTGAATAATGGCCTTAGGTTGAGACACTTTGCTGGTACAGTGACTTACAATGTGTTGGGATTCATTGAGAAAAACAATGACTTCCTGCCACGGGACATCTCCCTGGCAATGCACCGATGTCAACACCCTCTGCTCAAAACACTCTTCCCTGAAGGTATGTGAAAGTGATTAAAAAGGAAGTCAAGTCTAATTGTAATGAAAACAGTTTCTTTTGTTAAAGACCAGGAGTGATTTTGTTTTTGGAAATATACCATCCACTTCACCATGGGTAAAACAGTAAACAGTCAAAGTTCTTAATTTTTTATAGAGTTGGTTGGGGATTGAAATTTAGTTTGGGTGAAGATTTTCTTTTCTCTTCACTTTGAATTTTAAGAAATAATTTAACCAAAATATATTATTTTAGTTTCACCCAGCTGCTTTTAATTCGTAAAATGAGTTGTAGCTTGTAAACCTAATTAAGTAGAGGATGTATTTTTAAATAAAAAGAGTAATATGTTGTTATTTACTAAATTAATAAAGTACTCTTCTATGGACAAGACCTCGAGCTCGAGCTCTTAGTGTTACAGCACCTCACACACATCATGTTAGGGACATCCTAAGCTGCTGTACTTACTTTACCTTTCCTCCCACCAACCTCATAACCATTCAGTGCAGACGCCAAACAAGACACGGCATATCCATTGAATTTTCTCGTAGCATAAATATTCCTTTGTAATTTGTACATAGTTGCTTAATGTTGTAAGTCTTTGTTAAAAATGTACAAATTAAAAATACAATTAGGTTGAATTTAGTGGAATTTTCAAGTTTATCTAAGTGAATGTTAATGCAATCTTTGATTGGCTGACATTTTCTGACTCAGTTGCCCATTTTAAATCAGACTCTGGTGAGCTATGCTTCTGAGTGATCAAAAATTAGGTACAATACTGATATGCTAAGTGTTATTGCTTTGTTTGTGGCACCCTAATTTGTACCAAAACTTTTTTAATACCTTGTTTTAATAAAAGAAATATACCAAATCGTATTTTTTTTTTTTTTTTTTTTTTTTTACGTAGGAGGAACGCTTAATGCGCGAACCCAAAGGAACAGTGTGGGACTCCCTCTTACGAGGTATACCCACTAAACCTCCTACGGAGCCGCGGGGGAAAAACCAGGCCGGAACCCTTATCGGACAACTTCGGCACTGGCCCGCGTGTCTTGCGCCCAGACGGGTCACGTCACCGTTTCGGGAAACTTAGAGGTCACCTAAGCATCCCTCGTCTCGCTTTCCCCGAAGAACGGATTGCACGAAGAGCGCAACCGCTCTCCAGGAGTCTTCATCTCGAAGCATCGCCCCCACCACGACGTCCGGGGACAGATCGCCGACAGCAGAGACGAGCCTCCTCCTGTCTTCAGCGAAACGACTGCACCGGAAGAAAGTATGATGAGCATCATCCACCTCCTCCGGGCAGTACCTACACTGAGGTGACCTCACCTTCCCCATGCGGAAAAGGTATTCCCTGAAGTACCCGTGGCCCGTCAGGAATTGACACAAGAAAAAGTCAATTTCCCCAAATGCACGGCTCAACCACGGGCTTATGTCTCTGATGAGACGAAACGTCCATCGCCCTTCCAGTCCACCGTTCCAACGCTCTTGCCAAACTCGCAGAGTTTCGAGTCTGGCTTCCACAGCAGCTTGGTCTCTTCCGAGATCAGGAGCACGGCGAAAGATGTTCTGCCTCTCAGCGGCGAGCAGATCAAGGGGAAACACTCCAGCCACAACCATTACAGCCAGTCCAGACACAGTGCGATACGCACAGGCAACCCTAAGAGCCGCCCTGCGCTGAACGGAGAGAATTCTCTTGCTGTGCTTTTTGACTCTCATGGCACCCGCCCACACTTCTGCGCCGTACAGGGGAGTCGCGTTGACGGTGGACATGAGAAGTCGCCTCTTGCTGGACCTCGGGCCTCCGACATTCCCCATCAATCTGCTGAGCGACAGAACAACCCTCGTCGCCTTGTTGCAAACCGCCTGGATGTGCTCCCACCATGTGAGGCGGCGGTCAAGCACCACTCCCAGATACTTCGCCGCAGTCTTCGTCTGGACCTCCACGTCACCAACAGTCATAGGGATTACTGTTTGGATCCTCCGTCGCGTGAGCATGACAATCTCGGTCTTGGCGACCGCCAGCTCAAGTCCATGACCGCTCATCCATCTGTTGACCCGAAACATCACCTGGTTGAGGCGAAGCTGGGCTAACTCCGGATTCCGAGCCGTGATGACTGCGGCTACATCATCTGCGTAGCCCACGAGATAGGCTTGTGGTGGCATCTCGAGGCGAAGCACTCCGTCATATGCCACGTTCCAAAGGTCAGGGCCAAGGATCGACCCTTGCGCCGCGCCGGCGGTGACCACTTTGGAACGGACCCCTGCTTCTGTGCTATATAGCAGCCTGCGCTCCTTCAGGTAGTCCTGTACCACGACCAAGAGATAGTCGGGTACCCTGAAGTCCCGCTGCAACGCCTCGAGCATGTCCACCCAATGGGCCGAGTTAAAAGCGTTTTTAACGTCCAGGGTGACCAGCAGCACGATCGGCCTGGCCTGATGGCAGGCCGTGTCAGCCCGCTGGACAGCGCCCAGGACTTCAGCCACGGCATTCAAGGTTGAGTGGCCCTTCCGAAAGCCGTGCTGCCGGGGGGACAAGTCCCCAGCGGCTTCGACGGCCAACCTCAACCTGGGTTTCAGCAACCTCTCAAAGAGTTTACCCGCCGTGTCCAACATACAGAGTGGTCTGTATGCCGACGGGGACTCCGGGTCACCTTTGCCTTTGCTGATGAGCGCCAGTCTAGCTGTCTTCCAGCGTGACGGAAACACACCCGCCGCCAAACACGCGTTGAACATGCGCAGCAGCAGATGTGGGTGACTTCCCGCCACAACCTTCAGAGCCTCAACCGGAATGCCATCAGGGCCTGGAGCTCTGTTGTTGTGCATGGCAGACGACGCTGCCACGAGCTCCTGTTCCGTGAACAAAGGAACATCAGGCACCGGCCCCGTTACTCTTTCCTCTCGCCTCACAGGGTGACTTGGGAAGAGAGCATCGACGATGGCCGTGATCGTGCCTGCAGGCATAGAGGCACTGCTGGCCCCCATTCCCCCGAGCTTTCTCGTGACGAGCTTGTACCCTTTTCCCCATGGATCGGAGTCCACGTCCCGGCACAGCTCCTTCCAACAGCGAGCCTTGCTCAGGCGAATTGCACTGGCAAGAGCTTTTTTCGCAGTCTTGTGCTCTGCCGACCTGGCCAAAGCCTCCGGTCGGTTTCGAGTTCTCTGCGCTCTTCTGCGAAGCATCAGTGCCGTTCTCCTGAGCTCCGCGATTTCGTCCGTCCACCAGTACACGTGGCGACGACCCCGGACAGGTTTTTTCCGAGGCATCGACGAGTCGCATGCACGCTCGATCAGCTGCATTGTGGAACCCACGAGAGCTTCGACCCGATCTCGATCAGCGGAGTCAAAGCGCTCCGTCAAACCGGCCTCGGGGCTACGACTGAGCCGCTCGACGAATTTTCCCCTGTCCAGTTTGGCCTGATTCCAGCCAATTGGGTTTCGGGTACTGCATCGACGAGACAACTCGTTTTCTTCCAGATTGAAGGAGATGAATTCGTGGTCACTGGCCGTGTACACGTACATCACCCCCCACCCCGCTACCAGAGGAAACAACCCTGCCGATACCAGCGTGACATCTGGTATGGAGTCACCAAAACCAGGTCTTCGGTATGTCGGCATGTCCCCTCTGTTCGCCACTTCCAGGTCGAGCCTCGAGGCCATCTCCAAGATTCGTCTCCCCCGGGCGTTAGTGACTGGCATGCCCCATTCAACGGCACGCGCGTTGAAGTCCCCAGCAACTATTACGCCCCCCGAGACACCCTGAAGACTGTCTTCCAGCGCCTCCAGCCTCTCCCGGTACTCCTCGGCGGAATAGTTTGGAGAGAGGTAGACACTGTATACTTGACTCGCCGAAGTCTCACCCAGACGTAACCGTCACCGGATCCGTGACCCAACACCTGAATCCCCCGACTGTCCGAAATCCAGAGAGCCGCGGTGCCAAGCCGGTCATAAAACCAAGATGGACTGGTTTTGATCCGGTAGGGCTCGCTGACGATCACGATCTGGGCTTTGACCTCACAAGCAAGCTGCTCAAGAATGGCGTCAGCTGCTCGACTCCGCTGCAGGTTTGCCTGGACGAAACGGATCATTTCGTGGCAGATTGAGCCCTCTTAGCGTCTAGGGCTTTCCTGAAAGCCCTGCACGCCCCTGAGCCCGGAATGTGGTCCGCGGACGCTCCAGGTGTACTGGTGCAGAGAACGCAAGAAGCGGCCGCTGTGCAAGCAGCGGCCTTATGTTCACCGCTACCGCACTTCCAACAATTGTTGCCGCGGTCGGGACCGGAGCAACTCCGACGCGTGTGGCCGTACCCGAGGCACCGAAAACAGCGTTCTACCTCAAGGCGCTGCCGAACTCGGCAGACGACCCAGCCATTCTTGATCTTCCCAGACCGAAGAAAGAGAAGACCGTCTTTCTCTTCCATCTCAACGACAGCCTTTCTCTGCTCCCGCTTGTTTGGCGAGAACAGGGTGACCTTAGGCACACCGGAGATTGTCGGAAGGTCTCTTGTGATAGCCGCAATGACATCGGCCTCCGAAGCCAGGGCGTCTAGATCCAAGACCTCTACCCTCAGCTTCGGGATGATGGAGCGGACCTCGCCCTTGTCCCCTATAGCTCTCTGAAGTGCTTCCTGGAGTTTCCCCCGGTCGTCACACTTCGAGAGCTCAAGGAGAACCCCCCCGACCTCCGTCTTCCGGATCTGCCGAACCACAGTTCCGGAGTCCTCTGGCGTCACCTCACTCTTCAACAATCCGAGGATCTCCGAGTAGGTCTTGCCGGTGTACGGATTGATCAGGACCACCTGGTTCCTGGTCTTCCTAGGCCGAGTCTTCTTTGGCTTCTCCTTCTTTTGGCTGGGTGCTTGGGAAGGCGCGTTTTCCGCCTCTTCCCGATTCTTCTGGGCTTTCGCCTCCGCCCGAAGCTTCCTCCTCTGTTTCTTGGAGAGGACCTGATTAAAACCCTCCCTGTCCGCAGACGCAGTGGTGGCTTCTTCTCCGTTCCTCTCCACGTGGACGGTCCTGTTCTTGACGTCCGGTCTCTTCTCCGTTTGCTGTTCCGCAGGAGGGCTAGTCGCCGATCTCTTGGCACCACCACCAGGCGCCCCAGACTCCGAAGATGGAAGTGGAGCTTGCCCCTGCTTCTCCTCCAGAAGCCTGAGCCGCCTTAGCGATGCCTTCCAGAGACCGAGCATCGAGTCAAAGACATCAAGGGATGCATCCAGGGTCACTATCCCGTTCTTGATGCCCATCGACACGGTCTTCTGCTTCGCGACCGCGGCGGACATGTCGAGGAGAGTGTCCCGCATCCTCTGCAGTTCCTCCTCGACCTTTTCCTGAGCAATAGCCACGTTCCTTTCATCCGGCGAAACTACCGGAGACGGAGCTCGAACCGTTCTTGGCTTTGGGGTATTCCTCGAGCTGGCTGAATCCGTGGAAGCCAGCGCGACCACAGGAGAAGAGGCCGGTGGTGGGGACCTCGCTACTAAGCTACTCCTCCGAAAAATGGAGGCAGTACTGGCGCTAGGAGGAGGGAGTTCTGGAAACTCCCTCATATCGTTGCCAATGTTGATGTTGTCGTTGTTTTTAGGGGTTGCCATATAATACCAAATCGTATTATATATTATACATTTACAAATAATAAGTACCTAATCAAACGAATCAAATCCATTTATATGGAGGGTTAAATAACTAATAGTTTCACTTTTAGCAGTTAAAACATATGAAACCAACCTATTAATATAGTTTTCTTAGCCAAGTTTTCTTAGTTGTTTGCCTTGCTTCGGGAAGGGAGGTAGTGAAGTAATCAAATATGGCCTGACAACAGAAGGCTAGAAATGGGTCAAGCGAAAAATATAGTTTAACTATGACTAAGGTGACCAGACGTCCCGTCTTAAATGGGACAGTCCCAATTTTTAGACTTGTCCCGTTGTCCCGACCAAACCTCTCGGGATGCCCATTTGTCCCGTTTTCGCTTTATTTGTGCCTGATTTGCCCTTTTATGAATAGTTTTTCATCCAAAATAATTTTTGGCTATATCTGATTGATTATTAAGCTACGTCGTTGTCTTGTATCCATTGTCTTAATTTGTTTACACATTTGTGTATTACTTTGGAATAGGTTTGGCCATGATTCCTTTGATTGCATTCCTTTGTTTTCTCTAGCTTCCTAACCCCAAAACAAATTACTGTATCCAAGTACAAATTAAAAGTAACAGTTTAACAGTGAACTGTAATAGCCAAAAAGCTTAAAAAACTACTCCTAAAGTTCGTCAACACCCTCTACTTTGCTCCTAATTTTTAAAAAGCTGTTCGGGTGTTTTGACCCCCTGCTGGGCACCACCCCTTTTGTGGGTGTATGGAACTAGTCAACTTAACTATGATTCAATTGGTTCACGGTTGGAAGCCACTTTACAAATGCAATGTAATGATGTAATGTGTGTATAAATATATTCTTATTGTTGCTGTGCTCATTTGAACCAGTTGCTTCAGGTGAGTTAGATGTGTGTCCCACCTTTTTTCAATAAAACTCCTAAGAATTATTATTTTGGAAACAATTTATAAACTACATAATTATGACTGACATGATATGATATTTTATGCAGGCAACCCAAAAAGGGCTTGTTTAAAGCGACCAGTGACGACAGGAACACAATTCAAGATAGCCATTCAGGGCCTAGTGCGGAATCTGACGATGAAGCAACCGCACTACGTTCGGTGTATCAAGCCCAACGAGCTCAAACAACCACGAATATTTGAAATGGCCTTAGTTCAACATCAAGTTAGATATTTAGGGTAAGTATTATGACTTTTTACTCCATTAGTATGAACCTAAATGCCAAGGGTTAAAATATGTAAGACAAATTTTGTGTTTGTTTTATATTTTAACAGGAACTGTTGAATTTAACCACTTGCTGTTTAAGAGTGTCTAAGAGTAACCCAAAAATGCTAGCAAACATTCCAAGTTATTCATGCTAAATATCAAGTAAGGGAGATCCTGAGGGGGTATCAGGGGATATCCTGTAATTGCACTTGAACAAACCAAACTACCAAGCTGGTAAAGGTTATGAAACAAAATACCCAAATAACATGTAATCATTCCATACACTCATTATTTTTTTAATTAGCATTTTCTTTCCCCTTTTTACCTAATTTTTTGGGTAACAGTATTAATGCAAATTCAATAATTCTACATCAAATGGAATTTATTTAAAAATGTAGACTTATTATTATAAAAATTTCAGTTTTATATTTATAAATGTTTATTACTTAACTTTAAGTTTAATTATTAATCATGTTTTATCTGGAGCTCAAATAGTTTAAGCAGGGTTGTTTCAAAACTCCGAGGCCTGTACAAATCAGCTAAATATTAAATTTATCATAACTCCGAGGTTTCACAGTTCCGAGGTATGTTTAGTTTAATAAAATATTGCATTTTATCACAATCCCGAGGTTTCAAAACTCCGAGGTCTCTAAAAATCAACTAAATATCTAGAATATCATTACTCCGAGGTACTGTCTGCGCCACAAGTGAGCCCGCTGTGCCGCCGGCTGCTGCGCTGTGGTCGTTTGGCGCTGGGACCTGCAGCTTCGTTGTTAATGCAAAAATGTACTTATCAATTGTAGTGAAATTTAAAGCCATAAAAATAAACCTTTTTATCCTATACCTTTATCCGAGAAATGTCTTATTATTTGTCTGCAAGCTGTATTTGTTCAGCCATAGATGTTGCATATACATTGAGATTAGGCATTTTTGAACTTGTCGAAAACCTAAAACCTAAGAAAACTCAAATGTTGCTCATAAATCCACACGAAAATTGTCATTTAGCTTAACACGTTATAAAAAACTACATATGATTGATATGTTATTGATTGATAAAAAACTACATATGTGGTTAAATAGCCAGTGTAGCAACACATAAAAAAGTGTCAAGTGTCAGCAAGTGATTTTACTCAAAACAAGACCTAGAACGATTGATGAAGTTCATACATATAGTGGACATATACAAATTCGATAATATAACTTATATGCAGGGTGTTCAGAAAAGGCGTTCCAATAATTTAAGATGTTATTGTACACATCAAAATAAGAAACAAATTTCCTATGAACATATGAAATACGGTCTTAAAAACCGTGATATTTAGGAAAATACTTAAGAAATCAAAAAGGTTGTTTATTTTTATCCTAAAACAAGATCTTAACTATAGGATCATAATTAACTGAGTGCTTTTGTTTCGTATGAGTTAAAACATGTTTTTTGCCGTATCTGGACTAAAACATCATGTTTAAACTTCTAAAAATCACAATTTCTCAGTTATTTATAATCTTATAGTTAGAATTTTCATACTCTTATTTTAAAGACAAAATGACACAACTTTGTATTCTTTCCATTTTTTCCTAATTAAGATTTTTGAGATATTAAGCTTTGAAAAATAGAATAGCTGCCATTTTTAATTGGTACAAAGTAGAAACTTGATACTGCGAACAAAATTAGGTCTTCTTGGTCATTCCTTGAGTGGTTAAAAAGTTATGTAAAAAACACATACAGACAGATGACGGAAAACTATACAATTTAGAACATATGTTCATAGGAACGTTTTTGCTTATTTTTATGTATACAATAACATCTTAAATTATTGGAATGCCTTTTCCGAACACCCTGTATATATTAAATATACTACCTAGTAACATCGGGTTAGATTCACAAACATACTTGGAAATTTCTTCTGCATGAAATGTGGATAGTTAAATGTCAAACCACTGCACATTTATAAAAAAATCCAAAAAAACCATCATCACTGATAGTTTAAATTACGTTATATACACTTACATAACAAACCACATTATTTGTGCTGCATTCTTTGTTAGAGGTAAACAAACTACTTGGAAAGTGCCTTCATTTATAAAAACGAGTTCTTGAATCAGTCGACTATAACTAAATCAAATAACCATTGATGAAGTTGTGATTAATTTATTTAAAAGGGATTAAAGCAATACAACTTTCATACACATCTAAAGAGTTGCAACTAAGGATGTACCATAACATGTTTAGAGCCAGACATTTTTATGGCCAAGGCGCAAAGATGTTATCAACATTTTAGAAGAGAAAAAAATTCTATATATTAATACGCTAGGGGTTTTTTCTTCACAATCATAACTCGATAACGGTTGGTCAGATTGTAACGTTTGATGTGTTAAACTAAAGGTATTTTGAAGTAGATTTGTCAATATAATACGTCTCAGAATTATAAGAAAGGGCATCACTTAAATACAGTAAAGGGCTGAATTTTCAGAACAGTGGCACTATCCAACGGCCGAAGTCTAAACTACGGGTTGATTGAAAGTACGTTATCCGCATTAACTTAGATGTTATCATTCGTTTTAATATCAGATGTTTTGTTATGTTTGTTTACAACCATAGTAACCTGTCGTTGGGTACACACTTGCTATGATTCGAGCAATAAGTATTGCTCGAGCAATAAGTATATTCGAGCAATAACTAGTATTGTATAACTTTATTAGCATTTATGTAACCCGACATCACCTATAGGCGATTCGGTCCAGAGGCCCGACGGTACCGTCCACACAGGTTTTTATGACAACCCGTATTTATCAATCGACCGATAACGCTAGGATATTCGAGTTTGATATAATTGTAAAGCTAATTTTAAGCCAGATTATTGCATATAATTTTAAATGTTTTAATTCTAAGTGTCGTGACTTAGTTGAATGATATATTGTATATCGCACGCAAGCTCAGGTTACGACATATCTTGAGTTACGACACATTCCCAGACACATTTTACTAAAATAAATCACATGAAAAGACGCATCTTGAGTTATGTCTGTTCGTGTGAAATTAATTTTCATATAATTGAGGTACGTCAAACTCAACAATGTAAGTATTTCTAAAACTAAAGCAGATTAAGATACGACGGTTGGTGGGATCTGTAGAGGCAGCCAAGAGCAACCTGTAGCTGGCGTAGCTCAAAATTTGATTTTTCTGAGATACGTCACTTTGTGAGGAAAGCGAAGAATACTCTGATTTGGCATAAAATATTTAATTTTGTACTGTCCAATCCATACGCCCTGACGTACGTATTTGTCTGTGCGAGACTGTACAACAACCCAACCTTTTTATTAAGGTACAAAAGGACACGAAATCCCGGCTGGTGCTAACAATAGACCTTATCGCACGCGACTGGATCATTAATAACTCACTTAATTCAACTTTCTTAGTTAACTACATGTTAATTTTGGGTTTGTCATAGAAAATTTGCATCTATTGATTTCATAAAATGACAAGAAATCAGTTATTAATGACCCGCTCTTAATAATCTCTACACGGCATTTTAGAGGATAAAACTTTATAACTTGTTTGTATTTGGTAGTTTTTTTTTGTACAGTTTACAGTTTTTGATATATTAACACGTTCGCTACCAGCCGCCGCATATATGCGGCGGCCGGGTCACTCTGACAGCCCACGAAAAAAATCGTGAACTTCCCTGTAGACTGGTCCTAGTCCTAGCTACAGACCAAGCGCCGCATATATAAGGCGGACTATCCCGTAGACCGTGCCTAAACCATCTAACCTTTAAAATAGACCGTTGCGAAGAAATTTGTCATTTAATATCAAGAAACCAACGCCGCAGTTCTGCGGCGGCAGTCTATTTTAATGAACCTAGCCGCCGCAGATCTGCGGCGTTGGGCTATGAGTACGCCACGCCCGCCGCAAAATTGAGGCGGCATTCTGTGGTTATGATTTTTTTTTAACATTGTGGTAGCGAACGTGTTAAGATTTTCAAACAATTGCTGCCATTTTTAAATGGTACAAAGTAGAAACTTGATACTCAACATTGAAATAGATCTTATTAGTTGTCATAATATGTACAAAGTTTGAAGTTGATACCTTAAGAGGTTATTAACATATAATTGTTATACAGACAGACAGAAAACCAAGCGTTTTGGTTTTAGGAGCCATTTTTACAGGATTTTTTCTTATTTTGGCCCAAGAAACCAAAATTTGAGATTTGGCCACTTACTTAGGGTACACCCTGTATTTTGATAAAACTTAGTATGTGGCCTTTATCTTGTTATGGTCTATTGCTAGTTAAAAAAATATTCTACAGTGGAACCTCGATAACACGAACCTCAATAAGTCAAATTCCTTGATAACTCGAATTTTAGTCATTCCCCTTGAACTTGCCTACCTAATGCTATGTTATTTTACCTCTATAAGTCGAAGGGTTAACAGGAAACACTCAAATATACTCAAATAACTCAAATTTTTGCAGTATTCTTAGCCTGTTGCCGCACCTCTATAAGTCAAAGTTTTAGCTGTAGAACCTCTATAACTCGAATATGTACAATTGCCGTACCTCTATAAGTCGAAGTATTGACTAGAGAACCTCTATAAGTCGAAGTTGTTGATTCACTAAACCTCCAGTGACTTTGCAGCCGGAAATTGAAACCCTCCCTCCCCACTACATTTACTCTTTCCCGGGTGCTCCTGGTGTCGGTAAAACATCCGACAAGTTTATGTTGATGAGCAACACGCATATCAAACACACTCATCCTCACGCACGGGTTTCACCTGTGTGAGGATTTAATTTCATAAATAAGGAACAGTCTCATATTGTTGTAAATTATATATATTTTGTAAATAAAATGGTTTTGATTTGATTAGATTTGTGTTCTTAGTCGTTAGTTAGTGTGAGTTCAGAGGTTCTGGATGTAGTACGTGAAACGTAGTTTTTAGGTTGTATTTTACTAAGTGTTTGCAGTTTGGTAAAACGTGTTGGCAAAACTGTACCCCATGAGGAACAGTTCAAAACTATTTGAGGCTATTGGCACAGGAAATAAAAACAGTGACATCGGGAAGCAGTTTGGAACACCAGTGAACACTGTCGACAATTTTAAAACAAAAAAGTGTCGTACTGCTTCACCCTAATTCCAACAATGCTCTGCAATTTTAATTGTTATCATGTTTTGTTTCCTTTTAGTTTTGCAAATTATTTTAATAGCCTACAGTTCATTAATGTTCAGCTAAATGAAATTGATGCGTAGTTGGTCAGAACTGACTTCCGTAAGCGGGAAGGATTTGTTTGGGGCAGGTGATAAGAAGTGAGCAAAAAGTCTAAAAAATAGACAGGAAGTGGTCGAACGGGAAAAACATCACTAAAATACCAAACTGTGAGTCATTATTTGTTTACTTTCCTCCTCTACAATATTTTCACTGAAGGAAGTATTTCGTCCTCTACTACGTTAACCAAAGAAGCTTTACAATATATTCCCGGGATTATTTTTGACATTTAAAATTGTTCAAATGTATTTTAATTTTAATAATAATTATTATACGGTATGATTATTTTTTAAACATAGCTCGAACTTATGTAAGGATTCTACCCATCCATGTTCCATCTATTGTGTCACCGTGACCCTCAATAAGTCGAAGTCTGTGGAAAATCACCTTGATAAGTCAAACCTCGATATTTCAAAATATTCGATAACTAATTTTTGCCATTCCCCCAGAGGTTTGAGTTATCTAAGTTCCACTGTATTAAGATCAATACATTTCACAAATAAGATTATTTTATTAAAAGTTAAATTGAAAACAATAACATTGAGGAATTATCCAACAGACTGTGATTTTGTTATGCAAATCTAGAACATCTGATCAAATTAAACTCATGATTAAAACTTATTAGATTCAGGGATATAACAGTCCTCCCTTCTTATTTCACTGTAGTCTATTAAAATATATCAGTATTCACAGCCTAGTTTTGCTGGTTTCCTTTTTCTGGCCGACCTTAGGTCAGCGATTGTGGTATGAGTTTTACACATGATTGAAAATTATATTATTCAGTGGTATAACAAATAATACCATTATCGCAGGAAACCTGAGAATGATGTACAGTATTTCAAACCAAACCAGGTGTACAGCAGAGGGCAGCGAAAGGCTCGATGCGACGCGACGTGGAGCGGGTCCCGAGCACCTACAATGAGACAAATAAATCTTCCGCTTCAACCTAAATTATATCCTGAACCGTTAATCTATTTTCCCCCAAAATCCTACGGTGACGTATAAACTCTTTATCTAAAACTGTGTCAATGACAACAAGTTCTTAGCCACAAAATAAAAAAAATCCTCGCTTACTAACTTTGTTATGTCACGATTACAGATTGAAATAATTGGTTATACTTTTGTTAATCATAACTAAAGAAATATATATTTTTGATGTTTAAATTTACTATCAGTTTGCAGCACTGATCATATTTCACTGTGCAGACTTTCATAATTTCAAGTAAATTATAAGTGTGTATAATCACAGTAGATTTGAAAATAGAGCATTCAATTTTTATATTTTAATTTTAAGTACGTAGATTGGCGAATTGACAATCTATATGTTTTGTGTTTAACGTTTTTAAGCCGTTAAAGGTTAATGTACAATTACATTGAAACGCATATAGTGTTTTACATTCCACAACTAGTAAACACAATTGAAAGGATAGTGGAATTGTTTGCGAGCTGCCGTCTACTACGGCCCGCGTGGAGTCGGCAAGCTGTTGGCGCGGACTGTACCTCGGAATTGTGAAACCTCGGAGTTATGATATTCTCAATCTTTAGTTGATATTAAGAGACCTCGGAATTATGAAACCTCGGAACTATGATAAACTGCATTTTAATATCTAAATAAACGGAACTTGGAGTTATGAAACCTCGGAACTATGATCATTTTAATTCTTAATTGACTTTTCGAGACCTCGAAACTATGAGACCTAGCAATAATGATAAACTGCATTTTTATATTTAAATAAATGGAACTTGGAGTTTTGAAACCTCAGAACTATGATAATTTTAATTCTTAGTTCACTTTTAGAGACCTCGGAGTTATGATATTAAAACATTTAGTTGATTTTTACAGACCTCAGAATTATGAAATCTCGGAGTTTTGAAACCTACCCGTTTAGGCTTAACCTTAAATATGATATCAACTTAATTTGTTCTTAAATTCATACTCTTTATTTTTTGACGAAAAATAGGGTCTCACAAAGTTGACACAATGGCGACTTGGGTTTTAGAGTTTGTGGAATATCGAGTTACTGAAAATCATTTAGACAATGACAAAACACAAGCCAAGACATGATTTTATTACATTCATAAAATTATTTATTAAATAAATGCTATTAAATAGACAAAAACTAAGAACATCATATACAAAAAGTATAATAGTGCTTGATGCGTCCTGAGTCAATGAGACCCTATTGTAATGCCAAACCCCTTCGTATAATAACGATATTGTTGGTGGTTGGCAGGCTTCTAGAGACAGTTCGGTTGCGGAGATGTGGGTTCTGCTTCCGCCTGACGTACTCTCAGTTCCTGGCCAGGTACAAAATGCTCTCCCTGCAGACGTGGCCGTGCTGGATGGGGACGCCTGTCGAAGGGGTCTCCTACCTACTGCACGACCTACCCATCCCTCCCGCCGAGTTTGCCTTCGGACGGAGCAAGATATTTGTTCGCAGTCCTAGATCTGTGAGTGCTTATGTTTAAATGGCAATGATGATTCAATAATCATAATACAGTCCACTCTCGGTTCCCTGAGCCGGTTATCCCAGCCTCTTGAGTTATCCGTCCAACAAATTTACTACTTTTATACTTTTTATTTCATTTTTATTTTTCAAATGTACACTGTAAGTTTGTCGATTTTCCCCGGTTTCCGTATTTTTGTCCGTAATTCAGGTAAAAACCAAATAAATGAAACACATTTCCACGTAGGGAAATAAATTGCCTACATTTTGTTTGTCTTCCATTAAGATTGTCTGTAAAATAATTAGTGTAAATATGCAAGGACTCTACTTTTGAAAATTATTTTATAACATTTTATAAAATGTTGGTTTTTTACATTTTGCAAAAAAACCACCAACAGGGATTCGTTTTATTTTATTTGATTCAAAATCTCCTTCTTTTTCTGAACAAAACGAGTATGCATATGACTAGGTTATCAACAGTAGTTTAGGCACTGCGAATTGTTAAAAAAAACTCTGCAAAATGGCAAAAAATGCTAGGGCACCGAGCAATTTAGCATAAATCAGGCCAGGGCAGTCCTAGGGTTAATTACAAGAGTGTTTAGCCTAAACGTAATAGCTGGAGTGAAATTGGTTTTTTAATTAAAATTTAATGTTGTAGTTGTTTTCTTCATTGAATTTAATCTATATATTTAATTCTGTAAGCGAATCGGTCCCCACGAAATATCTCGAGCTAGGAAGAAGTTAAGTTAGGTTATGACGATTCATTTTAAAGCTTGAGGGCCAAGGACGGTGGGAAAAATATCAGAAATGTCAAAAATTACGTGGGCTACGCCCCACTGGACTTCAGAGATCCAATAACTTTCATATGGAAATATCACTTCAGTGTTTTTATGAATAAGCAAAATGAACTAATGATCAGCTGTGATTATCCACTTACACAAAAACCATATGTTAGGGTCTATAAAACAATGTCTAATTTAGTTAGGGTCTATAAACAATGCCTAATTTATTCTGCTTATAAAATAACCCTACACATTTACACTGTGAAAACCTCAAAATAGATTTTTCTTCTGTATTTTCCGATGCTTTATTATCTGAGGTGGCCTAGGTCTTGATGACCTCAGATAATCGAGAGTGTACTGTATGCTTCACAAACATATACAAATCACAAACATTCATTTTTTGGAGGAGTTACTCATTTGAATATTGGATACCTTTAAATAGGTTTTTGAATGCTTTTTTCCTAATGTTTTCTTAGTATGTTAAGATAATTTAAAATTAAACTTCAAATTATTCTATACATTTTCCTTAGTTGTCGAATATTAAGTTTTTTGACATTGCTTGTTTGTTAATTGATATAAGAAATAATAATTCTCTCGTCTCCAGTACTGATGAGTCTGCCAGGAATTCCAAAGCTTGCTACGCATATTTGAGGTAGTTTACAATTAAAATAGGGACTTATGAGTGAATAGAACAAAGTGTTTGGCATATGTAATTGGTATAATCTTTGGTGCACCATCTTTGGATACATTCCGTTCCGTGCCGTGTATAGTTGTTATTGTTGTTTTATTGATATATTCAATGTTTGACATTTTCAGCAATGTATCGTATAAACTAATAATTATGACCAAATTAAATTTTTAATTGCTGTTTTCTGAATTTCTAAATCTGTACAATGTAGATTCATCTTTAACTACTGAATAGGAAATAATGTGTTCTAACTGGTTACTTAAGATAATAGTTAACATCTGTTTGACTGGGAGAATTTCATCAGAATATTTTTACAGGTTTTTGAACTAGAAGAATTCAGAAGAGAAAGATTAGAAGATCTAGCAACTCTCGTACAGAAAATTTGGAGAGGATATAGAGAAAGGAAGCATTTTTTAAGAAAAAGGAGAAGTCAAATCATCATCGCAGCGGCTTGGAGAAGCTGGAGGGTGAGTTGTTGAGTGGTTTGTGTAGACTCACTCCCTGAATTTGTTCACAGTTTACTCATTTGACTTGCTTTTAGTTTGTCAGCAACATTTCTTAAATTTTAATAGTTGTTAATGTGTTCTAATTTATATATGTTAATTACTATTAAAAACTAACACTAGTTTTAAATAGGCTGTCGGCACTTTTACAGTATTTTTGCATTTTAGCATTTTTAGTTGTGATAACACGTTTGAAGTTTTCAATTTACTCTTAATTTTTATTTAATTTTTCTGTATATAGGCTATCTTATTTACTACATTTCATGGTATGGAGTTTAATTGTAAAAATAATGGTATGATGTTATTTCAATGAGTACCGGGGTATGCTTCACATTTCTCTTTTAAATTTTGTTACAATAGTATTTAACCTTTGTCCAAGGAGGCAGGCTGCCTTAGCCCAGTGGTCTAAAAAGCATAAACGAAGCATACTTGTTAAGCCTCAAGTGCATGTTAGAGATTTTTACAGCACTGTCATGTGATTCGTCATTGCTAGTAGTTTTGTATGTTCCACTAGACTACAGCACTTCTCAGGGCAATATTTGTTTCTATGACAGAGTCCGAATTATCTTTACCAAACATTTAGTAGGTTGGCTAACCTGATGATACGGAAATAATGTGTAAGCAAACCATAGTTGTTGATGTTTCCAGATTGTGTTTTGCATAACGTTTGATGTTTGGGATCATGTAATCGTTTTCACTGATAATTGTGAAGTATATTTTAATAAATCTGAAAATCTAGTTGAAATTATGAATTGAGTGACATTTAAAGAGCTTTTTAATGATGATGAATCAGGTCCTGCTTATGACTGAGTTTCAAAATAATAGGAATTCCTGGGGGACAGTGGGCACAGAAAAATGTTTAGGCCAATGGATTAAAGTCGTTACCGCTGTACTGCCGTGAGCGTGAATCACCATTACCCCATTCTGGCTCTCTCTGCTTTGATTATATGTAGTTGTTATGATGCTGTTGGGACACAGGTTTTGATTAAATTGGGTTCAATATAATGGGGCTTTTCTGTACCTCATACTACTAGTTTGAAAATAAAAAAGTATAATTTCACCATTATGACAACTTATTAAAGATGCTTTCCGAATCGTCATTGCCATATTATTGCCCGATTGCCTTAATCGCCATATTGTTCGTCCTGGAATAGCAGTTCTATCTAGAAATTCTCTGTGAAGTTTATATTTTATTATAGTTAGGATTCTTTTTGTTATTTTTAAATAGCTCTTTTAAGTAGTATGATATAGGAAAGTAGTATGAATGTGTATAGTTTTTATTTTAATGATCATATTTTTACGGTAAGTATTCTACTAGATTAACCGTTTTTAGAAACTAGTTGATTAAATACTTTTATTAATATAATAATTTGTTTTATCTTCTTGATTTATTTTACAATGTAACATGCTGCCATTTATGAATTTTTCATGTCTTGAGTTACATATTAAAATGATTTCAGTTGGATTTTTATATGGGTTTGATGTTTTCATAGATGTATTTGATTGTTTTGTGCATAATTTAACAATTTCACATAATTTAGCATCATGTTTTAAGTTTTTGCATGGTTTGTTTGTTGCATGAAGGAATGTCGGTTTGGTGTTCCTTTTCAAGGACGTCGACACTTGTGGTGTCTTTACCGAGTTGTAAGTATCAAAATAATACATAAAATTGCAATTGGTTTTATGTCATAGTTTTGCCGTGGTAGTTTTTTTTTTATTTTATCCAGCATAAATGTAAATTTAAAGTAACAAATTTAAGCAATCTTTCAAATTAAAACTTTTACGCTGGCAAAACATGTCTGTGTCTGAACAACTGATAAACAAGTTCCCTAATGGTGAAGATTAATTTAAATAAATAAAATCGTATACAGCTTACAGCACTTGTTTTTTTAAGAGTAATGGGTTGTTTTCTATAAATTATGTTTGATGTTTAAACTTTCTTGGCATAGTTTTAAGGGCTCAAATTATGTTTTAAGGTATTGGACATATTGGAATGACACCTCATTGCTCCATGTGAAGGTGTCTTTGGCTTTGAGCAACCCTTATTGGTTACTTTGGTTTGACCTTGGGTCTTGCATTTATAAAATAGAGAGTGGAACTAAGATAGAACCACTAAAAGCCTTAGGCCACATAAGCTGACCAGCATTTATCAAAACAAAACGAAAGTCTAAAGTAACAGAGTCATCATGAACTTTAAAAGTCATTAAGTGAAAGAAATGTACAGTTTGAAAGTAAAATTAAGGAACTTGCAACAGATATTTTAAACTTCAATATTTATCTGACGAATGTCAAAACTATACTTAAATGATAGTAACTTAGTTTAAACTATTCCAAAAGCCACTCAAGAGCATGAAAGTTAAATTAGGTTCTTATTTATTCAATCATTCATTAGTTTGTTTTGGTATTTGCTAGTTATGGGCCGATTCCAGAATTCCTCGATTCCGATTCTAAAATTTGGGCTTTGATTCTCGATTCTGTGTTCGATACCGATTCCAAGGCAGATTTATGTACAGGAAGAAAAAATACAGCACATAAAACTAACAATGAATTTTTAATGTGTAGCCTACCTGGCAATAGATATATAGCCTACCAAACAAAACGAATAGCCTACAAACAAATTTGCTAGGAAAACATTAAACAAATTATGAAAACTAAAACATACTATTCAAGAAGTCTTCAAACTAAAACTAAAAGTTAGGATTGTAAATCAAACTTCTGTTCAGAAAAATAAACATCTTAAGCCTCTTTCTTTAAGGCAACATAGACTAGGCCAAAAGTATTTTATTTAAAAACTTAAACAATCGACAAAAGTAACAAACAATAATCTAATTAACACTCAATAACAGTTGCCAACGTCCTAATTTTGTAGAAATAGGAACTTAACCTTTTACAAATAAATACAAAATAATAATCACTATCAACTAAAACCCACAGATTGCTGATTATCGTCAACAATCGATTGAATAATAATATTAATACAACGGAGAAGGAATGCAGAGCTTTATTATGATTGTTAATTTTTCCTGGCACACGATTTATGTTTGCATTGAGTGAAGCGCTCATAAAACAAATAATACAAACAGATTTCGGTAAGTTCGAGATGCTGCGTACAGACAGCGTTGGCGCATAACTAAACTGCCATTGACGCTAGCGCTGCCTAGCCGGTTTTCTCGTCGTCCTGGCACCCATGACGTGTTAACGTTATTAAACCGTAATGTCCGATAAATATTAAACTGGAACGAGATCGATCATTCGATTCTCTTCGGTTTGTTTCATCGCAGATGAATGTTTGTTATTAAATATTCACTTTGCTGTATTGCTGGAAACTATCTTATCGTGTGTAACCCTTTGAATTAAAATAAAATGGGTTTACTTGGTATTTAAATAGAAAATCTGTACCTATTCATTTATCGATTGTACTGATGTTTTAAGAATATTACGGATAAATTTATGATTTTAACGTCCTTTTATGTAAGAATCGGTATCGAACCCAAAGACATAAAGTATCGAGTATTGAGTATCGACGATTCTTCAATACCACCAGTATCGAAGGTATCAAGGAATTGAGAATCGGAATCGGCCCATCTCTAGTATTTACAATGCTTTGTTATCTCTTACTTGAAAACTATTTTGATTTAAATGTTTTTGTCAATTTAACATTGTTACCAATATTAAACATGTTGTAAACAATGAAGCTGAATTTAAATTTAAACCAGATTTACTGACAAACTGAAAGTAAAGAGGAAATTCTGAAGTCAGATTAAAGCTTTACAAAAGATGTTACTAGGAGACAATGTGTTTTAACTATTTTTTATCGTACTATTTTACACAAAATTTTCTATTTCAAAGAGAAGTGCAAAGTCTGATGAATTTTTTCTACAATTCGTTACACGCATATATTCTTGTCCCGCAGGCGAGAGAAGAGTATAGGATATTGAAGAGACGAAAGCAGATAGAGTGGGCTGTCGGAGTAATTCAGAGGCATTTCATCAGGTGGAAAGTGAGTTTGAAAAACGTTTAGTTCAGTACTTTTATACTAGAGTAAAATTATACTAAAAATGCCCAAACCGTAAACTCCAAGATAATTGAAGTTGATCAGCACCCTTGGCATTGTCCTTGTCACGGCACACTAATCCTAACCTATGTTTATCCGCAGCACACTAATTACTTCTATATTATGCTTTTATCGTATTATTTTAATGACTCCTAAATAATTATATTGGTAAGTTTGTCTCTGAAAACATAGGTTGCATAATATTTTCTTTAATACAATTTCAGATTGAATGATTAGGAATCAGTTAAGTAAATCGCTACTTTTTATTTTGCTAAGGCCAAGTGTTATTTTCGCATCAAACTGATGAAATGGTTATAAATAGTACAACACCACCCTGTGTATTCATAAATATTAAATAAAATATAGTTTAAAAACAACACTCAACTTATCTCTTTATTGTGTGAATCTTCCTCATTTAACAAACATTCATGATGTGTATAACTCCTTCCATGCAATTTCATGGCCTATAAAGCTTTCACGGTACATCAGCTTATTGGTTGGGTATGTTGTATATAACTAGATTTTTTAGTTGAAGCACAACCTTTGCAACTAATCATCAAAGCTATGGTCGTGATTCAGGTTGAATGTTTTCACTCAGAGCCCAGCACTAGTCTAGTCTCATTATTGACCACCTCTTTGTCACAGAGAAGACAGCTGTTGCTTCGGCTGAGCCAACAGCTGACGCCAGAGACAGAGTCGCCCATCTGCCGGGACTGGCCGCCGTGCCACCCCCGCCTGTCCGAGACCAACGTGCTACTGTGCCGCCTGCATCACAAGTGGAGGGTAACACAAGCAACCACAATACTATGTATAACTTATTTGGCTTAGTTTGTTATAAAAACCTACTACCGATAGCCTAGTACAACTAGATTTTCTTAACAATGTTATGCGCGAACAAAATATGGTGCTTGAAGGGAATAGAGAGGTTGGCCCCATCACCCTTCAGGCCAAAATGAAGAGAGGTGAGGAAGAAGTGTTTAAGAATCAATCAAGAATCAAGAACTTTATTGTCAAAAACATACATTTTCCACTATGCAGCAAAGCTGGGAAAACAGGTGACATTGTCAATATATAAAATGTATTAACCTAGACCTAAAAGTTATCCCCGCCGCTGTTCGTACATAACCGTTTGCGAGGAACTAATGGCTAACACGATTTTTCAATATTAGTAATAAATTATAACTTAAATTATTCCATTTCTCTCTCACCAAATCTATTTTATGTGATTGAGGTTTAATCAGTTATGTATGGAAAAATTATGAATGGAAAGAAATGCCAGAGAACTTCCCCATTGGGAAGAGCTGGAAGAGATCAACGGGGAAGATATATCACTGACACCACAGTCAAACAAATATACACAGAAACTTGATAATTTTCAGTTCAACTTGTCCCTTTCTCAATAAGTTGAGAAAGAAAGTGTTATTTAGTCCTAAGTAGGAGCAATCCAATACAATCTATAATTCTGTTGTTATTGAAAATACAAGTTATTTAGAAAAGTTGCCTTTAACAAGTGGAGACTCAGATATAACTCAGATTTATTTAAGTTAACTTTTCACCTTGATTTAGTTTGTTAACTGTTAAAGGCTTTTTTAATTTCACCTTTCTTAAATGTTATTTATTAAAAGTCCTAATATATTTATTGATCTTCTCGTAGATTTTTAATGAATATATTGATTGAAAAATTACCATTTTTTTCAGTGTCACAAGTATCGATTAAGATTTGACCAGACAGCAAGGAACAGAATGAGAGAAAAAGTAACAGCTAGTATAATTTTCAAAGAAAGAAAAGCCTCCTATCCTAGAAGGTAATGACAACCAGTCAGTCTTGTCTAGATTGTAAAGTACTTTTAAAGGCATTATCCTGAATAAATTTACTGCAGGTATTAACACTACAGATACAGATTTAACTTTCTCATATTTAGTAGAGATTGTTTTTTGTAAATAGAGCACTAGGCCTGGTTATTTTTATGTTTTGATAAAACAGCAGTATAAGGACCTGTACTGTTTCAAAATAGTTATTTATGTATTAAGAGCGTAAATTAGGTCTTTGTCGCTTGAGAGAAAACTGTTGCCACGCTTCGCTACGTGTTGCGCTGTAATTTTCCAAAAACCACGAAGATGCTTTGTACTCAGATTACATACACAATTTTGCCTACAACAGCATATTTGGATACCACAAACTAGGGGTGTGCGAGTACTCAAAACTTTGAGTTTTCGGCCGAGTATTTTAATACTCGAACTCAACTCGAAACTTTGGAAACTACTCGAAAGTTCGAGCGAGTATTTCCTGCCGATTTTCGGACGATCGCTAACAATCGCGATCGGCCAAAACGCAAAGTAACGGCCGCAAAACACAATCGCATCACGTAAAATCGGCCGAAAATGACAACCGCGAACGATTGCGACCGGCCAAAACGCGTATTAACGGCCGCAAAAAGCGATCACATCACGTAAAATCGGCCGAAAATGACGACCGCGAACAATTGCGATCGGCCAAACGCGTAGTAACGGCCGTAAAAGGCGATCGCATCGTGTAAAATCGGCCGAAAATGACGATCGGAGCGCGTCATTTCGGCCGTAACTAACGATTTTGTTATTTAATATTGATTATAAGCGATGTCTGGACCAGGTGAAATTGGCCAAATGACAACCAGGCCCTGTTTCATCGGCTGGAAATGAATGTCACACCGTGTTTTGTTTGTCAATACGTTTGTCAGTTTGATTGCACTGGCCAAAACTTTGTATTGCTACTCATGTATTAGTTAGAAACCATGTTTAGATTATCAAATCTTGGATGGTATCCAAATCCCATTACACTATTTTAAACTACCAACTGATGGCAACTACTCGCTCGAAAATACTCGAAACTCGAAAATAATTGGCACGACTCGACTCGATTTAAAAAATCACTACTCGCACACCCCTACCACAAACATACAAAATTCACCTTCATTCTTTTTGGCTAAATTTACAAGATTAAGGTTATATTCAACCATCAAAGCAACAACCAAACATATGTTTTACAATGTGTTTTTAGATCGTAAAGAGGCATTTTATGCGCAGTTATAGGAAAAGAGATATTCTGTGGTTCACTGAACACATTGTCCTACCCAAACTTCATATTTACTAGACTTGGCTCAATTGAATTAAAGTCATGTTGCATTATAACTTGATAAATTGAAGCTCAGTATGTCAAATTTCTTGATAAATCAAACTTTAATCATTTCCTTTTATCTTATTTGTTATCTTGCCTCCTTGAATCAAAAGGCTGATGCAGAATATTTACTAAAGAATGCTCTATATCTGAACCAATATAAGCCTGTTAAAGTATTTGGATTAAATTGGCAGTTTTTAATAGGTATAAGATCACTTAGTTAGAATATATTGTAGCTTAATTCTAATTATAGTTGTACAAACTAATTAATCAAAGTCTGTCAAAAATCATCTTTATTTCAAAATCCTTGGTAATTTGAACTTTTTTCACCCACCCTGAGATTCAATTTTTTAGGGTTCTACTGTACATGATTTTAATATTATGTTTTATTAAATTGCTCGATAAAATATTAATTTTATTTTGATTGCTTTTGGATTGCTTTGTGCTATTAAGAAAGAATCATTGTTTAATACTTAATACTTTGGTTAAAGGTTTAACTACAGACAAGCTGTGAATAGGTTTTGTAACTGATAAATTGTACTTCAGTTTAAGTTGTATGTCTGTGATAAATTAATAGATTGATATTGGTAAAAAAGTGACTTTTGAACAACTAATAAACAGTTTTGTTGAGGAAAAATCTTGTTAACTAATAGGTACCCTTGGATGTATACATTTTTGAGAATGTGTTTGCACTAGTCCCTCTCATATTTGTATTTCGTAATTCAATGCCAAAGGAATTTTGCCACAAGCACATAAACACATAAAAAGAAAAGCGGTCCTAACCCCCCCCCCCTGCTACTTTTTATGACAGTTATAGTTATAGAACACGAATAAATTATTATCAACAAAGAAAAGCTTGGATACAGGCAAGTCATTTTTCCTTCTTTCTACAAAAATCAGTGGAAACCCCTCTTGTTAAAAATATGTTTCAGTCTAATTGAAATAGGTGAATTTGATACCAATTTGCAACCCTCTTTGGTATAGCTAACATTTGTTGTTATTTCTTAGTGTTGGACACCCTTTTTTGGGTGACTACGTGAGACTGAGACAGAATGTTCAGTGGAAAAAGATTTGTGTGGAAAACAATGATCAGTATGTGGTGTTTGCGGACATCATCAACAAAATTACTCGCTCCAGTGGGAAGGTAAAATGTTCTTTATATTTTATTTTAAATTTATTTTTAAGAGAATGTACTATTGTAAGCTATGTATGCACTGCAAATCAACCTAATTAGAACAGCTAGTTAGTTATTTTGATGCTTAATTTGTATCAAATGTGAATAAGTAGTGACAAACAAATTTGAATCAAAATTAGAATTATCTTTATTCATGGCTGCAAACATGCACAAAAAAAAGATTAAAAAATATAACGAAATATAAATAAATATAAGAAGCACTAATTGTTCACTTTTGAATCCATCACCATCCGTCCTTTCTCTCCTTTTTAAATCAATGCCAAACTACTGTCTGCCAAGGCCAATCATATTGACATTTTGTGTTAATATCCAAAATCATATCTAATTGTATAGGTCATTACAAAAAATGACTTTAGACTGTGTCTGACATGTGGTAAAACAAGTTGAACAAAAATAGGACTTACCTGACTGCTGGTACCAGTTTAGCTGATTCTTGGATCAAGGGTTTGAATCCTGCTTCAGTCAGTGGTTTTATGAGCAGCTAGAGGAAAGTCACCTTTCTGTAATAGAGTTGAAGAGGTTGGCCAACCATAAAAGGAGGACGGCTCAGGTAAAAGCTGACAGGATGGGTGGATTTTATTAGAATATATCTGACCACATGTTTTGCTACTTTTTTTCTTATAGTGTGTGTCTACCTAAAACACATTTTTAGAGGGTTCGTTGTACAAGCACTCAAAATATTAGAAAAATTAACAAAGCATAAAAAATACAACCACTCCATCCCAAAGCCTGCCAGTCAAAGGGGCCAATACAACAAATATAATTATGTTTCTTTTCTTGCAGTTTTATGATCTATACAAAATACAGAATGAGTTAAATATATAATTGTTTGTGTATGTTTATTTTATAAATAATTAATTTTGTGTAACAGTTTGTGCCAATCCTATTCGTACTGTCGACGAGTGCCATGTTGATCCTGGACCAAAGAACTCTGCAGGTCAAGTACCGAGTTCCCGCTACTGAGATTTATCGCCTGTCTCTCTCCCCTTATTTGGACGATGTTGCAGTCTTCCATGTCAAAGCTGTGAGTTTCTTCACAACTTATGCACATTAGTCACATTTAGAACATTTAAAAATTTGTCTTTAACTTAATATTTTCAAAGGCTTATAAAATTGTTGGCTGAATGTTTAAAGGCAAAAATTTCTAGCTGTAGTGTATAATTATTTGAGATCAGCCAACATTATTTCAAATAAAACCGTTTTGTATACTTCAGTGATCAATAAATCATCAACTAAAATATGTCATTAACATAAGACTTAAGACATTTATTCGTCCTTAAGCACATTAAGAAATAGTAATAGACTTCATCAAAGAATCAAATATACAATTACCAATCTTGGATTGGATATGTACAGTAATCTTAATGTAAGTTAGGCTGAACCTAGTTTTCTTAAAATTTATGAATTCATCTATATGATAGAATTGATGTGCCTGAAGCCAGACATACAATCTTTTATGAAATTTATTTTGTGGCAAAGTTTGAAAACTGCCCAGCAGCGTATGAAAGTTAATTTATTTAGTCAATCTTTTCCTTGATGTATGATAATTTTTGTCAAGGAAGCCCATTTAATCTTTTGCTCTTTTAGAGTTCTTAGGATAGCTGAATTTCAGCAGCTAAAATGCACTATAATTAGAACAAGGTAAAATCTTACTTAATGTTGTATTATATTTTATATGTAATTTTATTCTATTATCTTTATGACTCAGAATCTTTTTTCTATTGTTATCATCTAACTATACAACTATAAATTTTCTTGTAATCTAGCTCACTAGATGTGTATCAGTTAGGTTAGGTACATTTACTGATTAGGTACATCAAGCTGAGATAAAACTAACTCATTTGGCAAGCTTGCTAAGAGTAAAGTTGTTGCTTTTAACTTGATGGCAGTAATTGCCCAAACATAGGTAGCACTATAAATGAGTGGGAAAACGTTTCAACACAACCTGGTGGGGAGAGCAGAAAGTATATGCAGGTTGTGACAATGAGTACACAAACGTTAAGAAAGTTAGGTCATGTGGGATAAATTCAGCCAAGATTTTCACCAAAACAAAATAGTTCTGCACTTGAAGAGAGAGAGAGAGAGAGAGAGAGAGAGAGAGAGAGAGAGAGAGAGAGAGAGAGAGATCAGCTGAACCATGCATGAACATAGAGAGTAGGGGTCTGCGGTGCACCGAAAAAGCGGTACAGGTACAGTACAAAACTAATTACCATCATCGGTTCGGTACAGAACAAAACCCTGGTACAGATTCAGTACGGTACAGTTTACTGCGTCAAACAATAATCAGGAATAAGCTGAACAATGTTTAACAAAATAATGGTTGAAATAAGACTCCTGTTTATAATTTCCTTTAAGGAAAAATAAGCCTCTAAACTACTCTCAACTCAAATGAAAAGAGATGTTGACAGGTGTTATTTATAGCTATACGAGATTGGAGATAAGAAAGGTGGGCAAGGGGAGGGGGAGGGGCTGATGAATCGGCACTACTAGACATTCTGAAAACAAGACTGTTTCGACATCACGCTGAATATTAATTTTTCTTACATAATATTTAACTCTTATAAAACTTTACAATCATACACACGCTTCTATGAGCTGTATATTCAGCGCAACATCGAAACAATCTTGTTTTCAAAATGTCTAGTAGCGCCGATTCATTCGTCAAGATGTGTGGCGACCCTTATAGCAAAATGAATCAGTTGTTTGTCCAACATCATTCCTTGATTGAGAAAAATAATACAGTGGAGCCCCGCTAATCTGAAATAATTGGGACCGGACCCATTTCGGATTAGCGAATATTTCGGATTAAGCGAACTATTATTAAAATAAAGATAACAATAAAATACAAAGTGCAATTATATAAACTAAGCGCTGAAACGCCGAATCACGCCAATCGCTGTACGAGAAACGGCCAATTCGCCAAATTTATACTGTACGGCAATATTCTGCAAGATAACCGGTTGAGTACGTAGTTGCGAATCAATCTGATAGGTATCAGCGTAACCACGGTTGTAGAAGCCTCGCCCATTGCACCCTGGTAGTGATTTGAGGAAACAAATTGCAAGAGATACATGGCAGTACGGCAGATTCAATGTTCCCCGGCAACAGCTGAGTTCTTATTATATTATATTATACTATATTATACTATATTATATTATACTATATTATGTTGGCTACGCATTTTCAAAAGAAAGAAATCTGACGATCTTGACCTACACGTATGCATGGTACAGGTCAAGTGAGTCGAATTCAAACACGTAGCCGTAAAAGTATTAACACGTCAGCTGCGGGCTACGACAATTGGCATAGTGCCGCGTCTCGCCGCCACGCGCACTATGACAATTGGCGTGCTTTTCTTGCAGCACTTTTATGCTGTCAGTGACCCCAGCCGATACCTTGTTCCTGAGGCGGTATTACGCTTCAAAAGAGAGGTATTGTTCTCTTCGACAAAAAAAGTTATAGACTTTTTTAAACCAATGTAGTTTTGTTCTGTAACACTGTTCTGTTTTGCTAATTACATTTTCTAACTTTGAAACGTACTGTAATAATCAGAAATACACTTAATTAATGTTTTTCCTAGTTTTTATTTATTCCTTAATATATCCCGATTTCAGTTTCGGATTAAGCGGATTTTCGGATTACCGGATTTCGGATTAGCGGGGCTCTACTGTACTATTTTTTAATCACGTTCTTTCTCCATTATGAATTCAAATTAAACTGCTATTTTATTTATGTATAATTATTATTGTTATTGAAGTATCCTAGTTAAATTAATTTTAAATTATATGAAACAAGTTCAACTAGCCTAATTAAAAAATAACACCTAACTTTAAAATGGTAGCATAAATTTGTAATTGTTTTATTGTGTTGTGAAATTTGTACATACATATATCTGTTATATGTTAGATTATCTTGTGTGGATTTGGAAATTTCTACAAATTATTAACAACAAACTAAATTTATTTTTTTATGAAGTTAATATGGAGTGCTACCAAATGACCGTAAAGACACTTGTGCGGGTGACGTGCTACCAAATGACCGTAAAGACACTTGTGCGGGTGACAATTTGGGCGACATTCCAAATATTAATAATTATTAATAAATAGGTGGCTGAAACCAACTTATCGACATGAAACTTTTTCGTTTGACCGTATGATCGACATTTAAAAAAAATAATAATTATTAATAAAAAGAGGGCTGAAACCAAGTTATCGACATGCCACTTGCCCGAATGACAATTTGTCCTAATGGATGAGTGAATGAAGTAAGTGAAATCCCCCTATACATCTTATAAATCTCATTTTCGGCCTACTACGTCGTTATTTCTCAACCATTTGGACAATCGATGTGTCATTTTAAAGGTTTTACACTGCAGAGTAACAGACAAATGTAAATATAAAAAATACCGGTTTATTTTTTAAAATATTGACACTTAAAAAATTGCTCCATGTTATTTAAATGGGAGGATATTTTTAAAGGAACTCGGTCTTAGTTTGAGAATACCAGGTAACGTTTGGTCATGTAATTTGTACCAATTCGAAGATTAAAGATTCCGATACTCCCCAAAATGTTCAAATTTATAATTTTCTCCCTTTAATGTTGTTTAATGATATAAAGTATGAAGTCCTCAAATGTCCCCATGTTATTCATATGGGAGAATTATTGACCAGGAACTCGGCCTTAGTTTAAAAACCCAGGTCAGCGTGTCTACTGACCGGGGAAACCGTAAAAACCGGGATTTGTCCAGGAATTTGGGGTGGCCATGAAATGTACAGGAAATGTCCGTATATATTGGATAATGTCCTTAAATTATCGCCAGAATGTTTAAGTGTATTTAAAAAGAGTATAAAAAAAACTAGACTATGATTTATTATTATTTCCCTTTGTGTTCTAATGTTTCAAATATTGCTCAGCAGTGCTTTACGTGAGCAATACGCACATATTAGTTTACGTGTTATAACCTAAAAAGTATTACGTTGTAATTTAATTCAAACACGGGCGAGTTTCGTCTGCTAATATCCGGAAGGCCTGGTTTCTACGGTGCCAAGTAGAGATAACAGTAGCCAATGAAGCTGCTGTCGGTTTCAACTATGCACCGTGTAAGCGAGTTAATGATGCCACCGTTGTGCAATGACAGTAGCTGACCCCCCGTGCTAAGTAGCTGGCTACTAATGTCGCTTTTTTACACCAGTCAATAAAAGACTGCAGGCAACTGACGTACAGTAGAGAAGACGTTTAACGGTCTTAGACAAGTGCAAGTCAGAGGCCAGTTTGTTTGACTGTAAAAGCGCTAGCAACTGTCGCGCAAGTTACTTCGCACTGTGGAAAAAAGACCTCTGTTTAGAAAATGTCCTTAAATTTAGGAGGAAATGTCTTTAAATGTACGGGAATTTTTCAGGAATATTCTGTTTGGAATAAAGTAGACACCCTGCAGGTAATGTGTGGTCATGCAATTTGTAAAAAATTGAAGCTGAAACATTCCGGAACTCCTCAAAATTGTCAGATTTATCTTTTTTACCTTTGAGATTGTTAAATCATACAAAATGTAAATTCCTACAAACTGTCTTGAAGGGATTTATAGTCTGTTATGTTTACTACAACAGCTGATTATAATCCTACCCTGTGATATTCATTAGACAGCTAGCTCACTATAAGCTTTTGATTTATTTCCATGTATTATATAGTAAACATTAATGTATAAATTAAATGTAACTTTTAAATACCCCCATCACAGCAAACCTGCATACGAATTTCCAATGTATAGATATGTGTCTTAATACCACATAAAACCATATACTGTACCAAGTTTCATAAATATACATAAATAAATAAACGATTTATAACATTTTACGTTTTTCTATAAATATAACATGGGGTCTGAGTATGCAAGTTTGCTGCTACAGGAACTATCGATCAAATAAAAGTATTTTTGTGTAAAAATCAAAAGACCACAACAAGATGAAGCAATATACAAAGATTTGTTAAGGATACGTTCATAAATAAGCAAATATACAATGTGTCTTATTGATCATAAAAATCACATTGGTCTACGTACTGTGTTTAGCATTTTCAATATCTCTGTAACTAATTGATGTAGAGTAATGATCAAAACACGAAATTGTTTGTTTTTTTTTAGTTGAATTCAAGGGTGAAAACTAAAATTTGATTCCTTAAAAGATTACATTTAAAAAAAAACACATTTTTTGGGTACAAACCCTCCTCCCCAAAACACCTCATTGGATGAAGCGACAGGGTTGCCACCGACTGGGAAAACCTGGAAAACCGGGAATTATGCGTGAACTTTGGTGACCGGGAAAAAATGTGTGGATTATGCGGGAATTTTCGGCCGAACCGGGATTTTCAGGTCACGATTGTCGGCGATTGAGTAACGCGTTCTGAATAGTAGGCGACGTTAGCGATGCGTTCTCGGTTGCCAGCGACGTTAGCGATGTGTTCTCGATCATCGGTGACGTTAGTGATTCATCCTCGTTGGTCGGTGACGTTAGCGATGCGTTCTCGATGATTGGCGACATTACCGATGCGTTCCCGATGGTTGGCGACGGTAGAAATACTTTCCCGATGGTCGGTGACATTACCGATTTGTACTATTTGTACCGAAGGTGACTATTTGTCAATTTGCTTAATCTGAAAGATGGTAGGTCCAATTTATCTTGATTTCTTGTAGCATATGAATGTACATTTAGTCTATAACTATGGTGTCCCAGATTTTCTTTCACATTAATTAAAGTGTGATAGATAAATAAGCTTGGTAAAGTTAGAATTTTTTTTGAATTTTGAAGTGTTCGAAGCAGCTTTCAGTACTTTTAATCCCCATAATGATTCTCATAGCCTTCTTTTGACAAATAAAAGCCCTTGCTGCACTTTGACAAATAAAAGCCCTTGCTGCACCTCGACAATTTTCCCATAACCTAATTCCATATATAAGATGAGGATGGAAAAAGGCATAATATGCTGTAATTAACATGTTGTGACTAACACAATACTTTAATTTTCCCAAAAGAAAAAGAACCCTAGACAGTTTGGAGATTACATGTGTTATTTTGGAGTCCCAGGACAATTTATTATCAAGGTGTAATCCCAAAAGTTTAACTGATTTTTTTTCAAAAGCGATATTTTTAAGGCAAAAATGATTTCTTCAGTCTTTTCTGAATTAATTTTAAGATTATTTGATTCAAACCAAAAATTTGATTTTAAAAAGGTTGTTTTTAGTTTTGCTTGTGCGGTCAATGAGTCATGGTCAAATTTTAAAAAAAGTAGTATCATCAGCAAAAAGTACAGTTTTTTTTTAAATGTAGGATGGAAGGTCATTAATAGCAATTACAAACAAAAGCAGGCCTAAAATAGACCTTTGGGGTACTCCCAATAATAGCTCTTTGAGATCGGATTTATCACCACCAACAACTACCATTTGCCTTCGATTTTCTAAGTAGGATTTGAATAGCTTAAGTTCAGTATTTTTTATCCCATAAAATTCTAATTTCTGTAAAATAATATTGTGAGATATACTATCAAAAGCCTTACTAAGATCTACGAGAACAGAACACACTACCTTCTTACTCTCAAAAGCGAGAAGAATTTCATTTAAAATTGTTTCTACAGCTTGGACTGTAGACCTCCCAGGGATAAACCCAAACTGAGATGAACTAAACATGTGTGTATTGAAGAATTGAAAAGTTTGATTTTTAATAATAGCTTCAACAACTTTACCAAATATTGGTACCAACGAAATTGGCCTATAACTTGAAGGATTATCTTTGTCATTTTTCTTATAAAGAGGTACTGTTTTAGAAATTTTCCATAAAGTTGGGAAAACACCTGAATTTAAAATGGTATCTGCAATATATGACAGGGGAAAAGAAATTTCACAAATGATATTTTTAAGAACATTATTAGATATGCCAAAATAGTCTTCACTTTTTGAATTGCTAAAATTTTGAACAATGCGTATGACGTCATTTGGTCTTACTTGTGAAAAAAGAAATAACTGGTCACCACAATTACTATTTTTAAGTGAAGCTGTTAGCAGTTGTTGTGCATTATTTAGGTTGCTTTGTGATGAAATATTTTGGGAACTATATAGAAAAAAATCGTTGAATACATTAGCTGGTATGTTTGGAAGGATATTATTTCTCAAATTTACTCCAACTTCACCTCTAATTATGGACCAGGCAGCCTTACATGTATTGTCTGAACCTAATATATATTTTTCATTAAAATCTATTTTAGCCAATCCAATTTCTTTTCTGTAAAAATACCTTGCTCTTGTAAACATTTTGTTATGTTCAGGACCTAAACATGATCTGTCTCTGAGAACCATAACCAAATCCCTAATCTGAGCAAGCTTAGGTGTAAACCACTTAGTTTTATTTTTATTGTTCTTAAATTTAGATTTTAGCTTAATTTTAATTGGGCAAGTATTATTAAAGTGTGAAATAAACCTATTGGAAAATGTTGTACACATTTCATCCACATTTATACTCCTACTGTAAATATCACTCCAATTTTCAGTTGATAGCTTATGTCTAAAGTCATTCAGATTATCAATGCCTAGTTTTCTAAAAGTAATTTTCGTGTTACATTTCCCCCCTAACATTTTATCTTGTGCATTGTTGATTAATAAGCCATCTGTTCTTAACCATAAAATATTATGACCAGCAATGCAAGTTTTTACACCATTTTCTCCAATACAGAACTGTTATAATTGGTAATTACATTATCTATGCATGAATTTTTCGTAGTATTTTGTGAAAACAAACAGTATGTGTCATAAGATCTTAGCATATTAATTAGTGTATGTACAATGGGTTTATCTTTTCTTATGTTTATATTAAAATCACTAAGGATAAAGAACTTTTCTTTTACAATTGAACCAAGCAATTTTTCTAACCTATCAATAAAAACAAGGCACTGAAAATAATAATTTCTTAGTGCAACCAGTACCTACCAGTGCTTTCTAGTACCAATTCAAGGAGCCAGCTTGCTCTGTGATCCAGCCGTAACACTGGACATTAGATGCTTGTGATTCTAGGATATTTCAAACCAATAATGGCAATTTTTTAAAGGAAATTTGGTATGGTTCATTGAACATAAATTAACACAATCTAGCACACACAATAAAGCGAAATTATAAGCACTTTAGAAGGGAATAATTTGATTGAACATACCTCAAAGTCTGACTTAAGTGCAAGTTTTCAATATTAAATTTCTCAAAGCCTAGGTCCTCTTGGATTAAAATTGACCCACCATAGCCTTCAGTTCGGCAATACGATGAACCTAGCTTGTATCCTTTTGGAATATAAAAATCAATTTCATCGGTTTGAAGCCAGTGTTCATTTAAGGAAACTATTTGAGCAGGGAAGTCATTGAGAATAACCTGTAGTTAATTTAAAGAGTTTCTAATGGACTCAATATTTAAATTAAATAAAAATAAATCTGATTTTTTGATTTTTGGAAATTTGTTAGAGTTAAAAGTGGATTGTGTTTGATTGTCTATCAAGCTGAAAAAGGAGGCTTGATTTTTCATAAAAAAGCCATTGTTTACACTTGAGTTACCTATAGTTTTTTTACAGGCTTTTTTTGACTTTTTAGTCCTATTTCATTCAATGGTGTATCATAATTAGTAACAGTGTTTTGGACTTTAGAGTCAGAGGTCAATGACAGTAAATCATATGTAGGAGAGAGTAACTGAGGATCCACACCAAACACAGCACTAACACCATCAACCCCCCATCACTTAACACAGGCATAGGTTGCAGTTGGGTAGGAGGAGATGTTACATCCTGACTCTGTGACTGAGGGAGCCGACCGCTGTCAGTGGGTAATAGCGGGTCCATTGTAAATCTGGAGATGTCAACTGGAGCTGGAACATTGGGTCTCATTCAGAGGACTTCAGTGGCAATACCTTCTTTAAGACGTTTTAAATAGCTCAGGGTGCGGCAAGCTATTTCTGCCTGTATATAAATCAGATTTTACAATAGCCACTGAGACACCTGTGACATTTTGAAATCTAACAGTTTTCTTGGCTAAATGTTCAGGTACAACTCGATCTCTACAGCATCCCATAGGTTAGCATATGAGGGTTTGTAAATTTTTCTTACAAAATTCCTTAGCCAGTTGGTCAAGGTTGATATAATTATTGACTTCAATTATATCCAAATTAACTTGGTGTGTCATAGGTCTGTCATACCCAAACGGTATCGTACATAGGAAGATTGGTCTCATTTTGCAAACTTGTAATAATTTGCCTTCTAAATCACTGTACAAGTTTGATAATGTCCCATTTAAGCTATAATTTGTTCCTCCCAGTATGATCAGAGGGGTCTCTTTCTCAATAGAAGCCGAGTCTATGACTTGTATCAGGGTGGTGTTTGCTCGCACATACCCAAAGGTTTTTATTTTCCCTGAGCTGTAGGCTTCAATTTTGTTCGCTATGTCTCTACCCTGACTGTTGGCACAGAGTGTCACTTCAATTTCTGGACATGCAGTTGTTGAGTATGTTTTACTTCTATTATTATTTATATTAACTTGGTTCTGCAATTCATTCCCCACTTTCCTCCCACCATCACCTCGATTTTTTATTTTTCTATGGTTATTAGGGGGTGAAACCTTTTCAGTAAAAAGCTTTTCAGGGTGACCATCTTGACTATTGCTACTTTGCCCAAGTTTTTTAGTTTAGATAGTACAGTAGGCGCTCTTTTATCCGGCATTCTATGAACCGGCACCAGGCGACCCGGGTTTTTCCTGGTATTTTCGGTCGTTTCCGTTTCGTACTGCGACTGCGCTAGACTGTTCCCGCCTTTTTCTTAGTCACCTGTTGTTTGTTTACGTCTCAAGCAGTAACGTTCAGTGATGTTCGTAACCTTTGCTCAGTACACTACTGTATTCAACCGTGTTTTGGTTCGCCTATTTTTTTGTATTGATTGGTTTCTATTTTTAGACGCCAACTTCCGCTCGGCTGTCTGTCCGCCCGCCTGTCTGTCTGTCTATCCGTCCACAAATGCAGGTGTTCCGGAGCAGTGCCAAGGTCAACCAACGCACGCGACCACAGCTCATTACTGTAGCGAGATGACAGAATCTCAGATTACTGTATTCCTATTAATAACTAAAAAGTTCTATTATCCGGAAAAATCGATTTACCGGCATGGGCGTGGTCCCGAACATGCCGGATAAAAGAGTGTCTACTGTAACAAGATCAGGGTTTGGGCCCACTCCCTATCAAGAACTTTGAAAAAAATGCCTTTGTTGTCGATAGATACACAAAAAAAGATTTGTATATACTATTTTCTTATTCTTATAATAGATAGTATATTGCCAGTTAAATGGAATTTTATATAATTAGGTGTATCTGTTGACATAATTTCCCCCTTATATCAATTAAAATATTGTAATGTTTTTATATAGAGAGAAAAATCAAGTTCATTAATACAAACTGGTTGACCCGTGCGGAATTCCGCACTGTGAACTAAATTAGCTGATAAGATGTTCTTTTGTTTACATTTTTGCTCCTGTCAAAACAAATAATTCCTTATATTTATCTTTCATATTATTCAAATTTCCGAGTAGAGGTACATTTTTAGACCGTGAGTCTATTGTTCGTCAATAGCCGGCATGATAAGCTTTAAAATGAGGGGTAAATCATGGAATTTAATAAAGGAATAATGAAGATCTCTCGTGGACTGACAGAAAAACAGCCTAGAGAAATAATATATTAAGATAATTGGCCCAGCCTGTATACCCATTCATTTTTTGTAGAAAGCATAACAAAATATGAAAAATAAATTTAAAAATAAAAAATTATAATATAGTTTGTAAAAAGTTATACTGTAATTGTTTGTTATAATATCACTTTTATTTATATTCTAAATCGTTATAGGTGTCGCAAATACATAAAAAATGCCACGTGAGTTTACCTGGAATTTTGAGATTTTTACCTGGAAAACCTGGAACTATGCATGAATTTTGAAATGCAACTTTGGTGGCAACCTTGAGCGATCAGGCTATAGTTTTTGAACTTGAAGTCATAAATGTCACGATTAATCACGATTAAACCAAATTTCATCAAAATCGGACCATAATTACGAAAGTTATGGCACCCACGGACACATATATTTATCTGAGTGACAGGGACATTTAATTATGGACTAACAGCCACCCACCCAATGTGTCATGTATTTAATTTAAAAATGTGCATTGTACTTAGAAGTTGTAGCCTTGTATGATTCGCTTACGTGTTGTACTGTGGGGACCGATTCACTTACGGAATTAAATATATAGAAGAAGAAAATATATTAATTGATTATATTTAAAGAAGATATCTGAGTTAGCCATATTAACATTATATTGCTGTACTTTAATTACTTTCTTTCTTTATCTTCCAGTTTTACATACTATAGTACATAGTTTAAATTAATTTACTGTAATATTTGTTATGGGTTACAATTTTGAATTTAGTAGCCTAATTAAATTTTGAATTTAAAACTTATTTTATTTTATTCTTCAGTATTTAAAGGTTTAAGTTATCTTATTTTACTTTGTATTATCGATACAATAATCTCCCAATACACCAAAGAATGGTATTTATAATATTTTAGTTTTTGCTATTCTTGTATGTTTTAAATCAATAGCAATAGTATTGATATTTAAAGCAATGTAATTAATCAGTTAAGCAACTTATGCAATTGATTGATTCTCAAGTAGTTTTTGAATTAATTGTCATGAATATTTCAAGAAATTGTATTAATAAAATAGGCCCTATTAAAATTCAAACTCTAAAGTTGCAGGTTTTCAAAAATTATTTTCATCCATAGTATAGTTATTTCTCTTTTAATCCAATAAATAATACAAATTGTATATGGCCTTAAGTATTACTCAATAATTTTTTTGATAAATACAAATTAGTATTTGGTACAAATTAGTATTTATGACGGTACATTGTGCCGTACCGAATTTGTACCGAGAACCGTGGTACAAAATCTTTTACCATACCGAACATTACTGGTCTGAAATTTTTGGTACCGCAGACCCCTAATATAGAGAGATAGCAGCTGACCCATGCATGAACAAGGATGAGTTATAAACGCAACCTATCTTTTTATCTGCACTAAAACGCTATCTTTTGTTTTAGTGCAGCCTTCTTCTCTAATACTCCTAAGTGTCAGAAAAAGTGGTTGAGCTGTTAACACTAGACCTGGACTTCTTAGAGTTTGTGGATTCATTTGTTGTGATAAGCACAGATATTTTGTAAGCCCAGTTTTGCTCGCAAGATACATGCCTGGGACTTCAAATTTAAAAATAGAAAGTTTAGCTTAAAGATATGGTACAGAAAAAAGTATGGATACAAGTAGACAGAAAGGAAACATGTGAAAAATTAAATAGGTGACGTATCTTAAACTTAATGGTACATTGTTCTTTAGTGAATGTATAAGCATTTTTTTCCCCTTTTTCTTTTTCTTTAAATGGGGAAGTGGAAAAATACTCTTCAATCGAGTACAAACATTTATCTACTAAGAAGGATTTTAGTTCATTTTTAAATTTTGTTGGGTTTATTATCTTATTCATTATTTGTTTAGGTACAGTTTGCATGAATTTACTTCCCATGAAAGTTGGCTTTTTTGATAAAAGCAAAGCCTATGATGCTCTTTAACAATATTTATTTTATTCGTTGTGTTTTACGGATGTGGTTCGGGTTGTGTTTGTAAATTTGTTTGACTTTTTACTGTCAGTAAGATGGAATCCAAAATATACTGGCCATAAACTGTAAGAATGTGTAGATGTTTAAAATTTTCTTTTACTGAGTCATCATGTTTTAGCTTTAAACTAATTCTGATTGCTCATTTTTGTAGTTTTAAAATTTTGTCCAAGTTAATTCTTATTTAGATCCATACAAAGCATACACCAAAAGCAATATGAGAATGAATGTGGGCAAAATATATGTTTTTTTTTTTCAATTTTGGTGACATTGCATATAAACCTGAACTAATTTTTTTGGAGATTTTATTTATATGTTCATCCCAGCTTAAATTTTCATCTATTGTGAAACCAATAAATCGAGTACTTTTTCGTTTGTAATAATTTGCATATCATAATTAATAATTGGTTCCTGAAGCTTTTTGTTTTGGTACGTTTTGAATTGAACAAATTTTGTTTTTTGGGTATTTAACATTAGGTTGTGCATTCCTAAAAAGTTCCCGATATTTCCCAGTTCAATAGATGAGAGAATTTCAATTTCTTCAATGGGCTTTGAAGATAATTCAAGATTAGAGTCATCAGCATAAAGACTTAGATTACTACTCCCAGGAAAAGAAAATCTATTATTAGAATTAATTTAAAGCTAAAACATGATGACTCAGTAAAAGAACATTTTAAAAATCTACGTTTACATTATCAAAAGCCTTTGTCATATCCATGAAAATTCCGAGAGTAACATTTCCTTTGTCGACTGACTCAATGACAGACTACAAATTTTACTGCTGCAGTGACAACTGATTTTCCAGGCCTACATTCATGTTGAATTCCATAAATTGAATTGTTCCTTTCTAGATAATTCACTAATTGATGATTGACAGTTTTTTCATATATTTTTGAAATTGTTGGTAATAAGAGATGGGGCTATAATTTGAAGGGTTTGACCTATCTTTTTTATGAACCGGGATAATTTTTGCTTTTTTAAGTTTGTCAGGAAATATTCCATTAACAAATGATGAATTGATCAAATTAGTTATGAATTTTTAGTAATTCATCCTTAACATTTTTTATTACACTTACAGGAATCTCATTATAGCCGCATGAATGCTTATTTTTTAAAGAGTCAAGAGTCTTCTCCACTTCCCCTTCATCAACAAACTTAAATGTAAAGCTTGATTCAAAATATTGCTTCTCAAAATCATTTGAAATGCACTCACTGGACACATAGTTTATTCCTAAATCGTTAATACAAGTTTCAAAATGCTCATTAAAAACATGTGAAACTGTTTTGAGATCAGAAATCAGTGTGGTCCCCCTATTTAGAGAAATTGTTACGTTCCTTCTGGAACTGTTCTTCCCAACTTCAGAGTTAATAATATCCCATACAGTTTTTGTATATAAGAAGATTCCTTTGTTTGTTTGTTTTTTTTTTAAATAATGTTTTGGCTTTACTTAATTTAGTTTTATATTCTTTATTTTTTGTTTAAGGTTTTTTTTAATGAATGATCTCTATTATTTCTCAATGATTTAGAAAGTTGTATTAATTCACTTTTTTCGCGTTTTAAGTTTTCTGTTATTCAAGGGTTTTTGGTTTTCTTTTCCTTTATTATTGTCTTTGGGAATGCGTGATCAAAGTAATAGTTAAGTATAGAGAAAAATTCAGTGTATTTTTTTCTCTACAGAAGCCATGTACACATTGAGCCAATTTTCATTTTTTAATAAATATTTAAAATGTTTAATTTTTGAATACAAAACTTTTGCTTTTCCCTCCGTAAAGAATAATGGCTTTCGGTTTTTAAATTACAATTTTTTAAATGGAGTAACTGACCATCATGGTCAGACAAACAGGTTGCAATACCTTCTACAAAAATTAGAGGAATGTTCCTAATTAAGAAATTATCAATACCTGATTGTGAATTTTCAGTTGCTCTGGTTGGGAAGTTTACAAGGTATCTCGTCCCAAGTGTTTTCAATGTATCTTTGAGCAATCTGTGGGGCTGGCCATCTACTAAAACATTAATATTTATGTCCCCACCAATAATGATTTGTCCGTACTTTTTACCAAAAATATCAACTAATGCACTTAATCCATCTAGAAAAATTGAGACATTTGAATCTGAGGATCTGTAAACGCCTAATACTAATAATTTATAACTTGAACCACAGAATTCAAACTGTAGTTCCTCTAAAACCTTATTTGCTTATGAGTCTGGTACAACCACCAGCTTCCAAGTCAACCCGAATTTGCTTAGCATTAAAACTCCTCCTTTACTAGACATTTCTCTGCAATATGAGCTAGTCGCTTCATAATTTGGTATATTAAGGCTGTCAGTCAACAAATTTTAATTTTTTTTCTCACTTTTTTTTTGTTTATCACGATTATACAAATCGTAAACGCACATTTTTATGGAAAAATATTTCCATTATATTGGTTTTTTCACCCTTTGAAGTGCCGTTTTAGAGGTATTTTGAATTATACACTAGTTGAAAACGGCCAATCACAAATGTTTCAAAATTAGTTTATGTATTTTCAAAAAATATACCTAAGGGTCACCTAAATTGATTTTGGTAAAATTTTTATTATTTCAGGAAATAAAGTTTGTATCTCGGTTGTTTTTTATTCAAGTGGTTTTAAAACTTCAGCTACCCAAGCCAAGGGTGTACAAAGGCAGTTTTACACAAGAATATGTAAAAATAAAGTTTCATACAAAAGTTGTGTACAATAAACTTTTTCATTTTAGCCCGCGCCAGACACCTACGTGAGCCGCCCATATCGCCCCGACTCGCACGTGCAGGCACCCGCGCACTATATTTCTCTCTCACTCGTACATCCCTTTACTCTCTCACACATCTCCCCTCTCTCCCCTCTCTGCCGGCGCCGTCACCCCGTAACAGGAGGTGTCTTCCTTGCAAGTAAAACAAATATCTAAAAGCCAGGTTGTGTTAAGATGTATGCAAGCCTCGCGTCAGATTTCTTAATGCCCATCAAAGATGTAATTATATTTTTACAATTGTTAATTAGGCCCTAAAAATTTACTCTTAAGACAACAACGCCACATTTTATCTCTGTTAGTGAAAAGGGGTTTTCTTAACTAATAATCAAGTGGTTTCTACACAGTTTTCTTTGCTTTTTTCTATGTAAATCAAACATAATTTACGACTCTTCAATTTCACATTAAATAGTTGCCAACCATATTTTAAAATACAAATGCACTTATCAGTTGCACGTTTGATTATAAAGAGCAATGGATTATAATTTTTTCAACTGTGTGATTTGATTTGACTATAAAACAGAACTCAGATGAACAATAGAAGTTGTTGGACAAAACTAGCCTTATATCAGGGCCGTAAGGGCGCACGGGGCGAGCGCCTGGGGGGGCCCCCAGGCCACAAAAGTGGGACCCTTCAGACTACTAAGGAGGCAGTTTTTTTTTAAATTTGTCTGAAAAAAGTTGGTTATTTGTTATTTCTCAACTGACAACAATACAAATAATTTTAAGATGTAAAAGGTGTACGTTCAATCTAAGTATCAAATCCAAAGTCATTCAATAATTTGTATTATTTCAATATCATGTGCGGACTTGATAAACTTGCCCAAATCCAGTAACTAAAATTGGCCAGGTAATATTTGAAACATAACTACTGATGGCATTGTAGAGCACTTATTTTACTGAGCATAGATTGTATATATTGTATTGCATACTCAGCCCTAGTGTTATTCTTATGGAGAATAGTTAATGTTTGATATGACCTACCTCCCTTGGTTTTGAACCTAAATTAATAAAGCTTCACCTTCTTGAGTTATTTTGATAATTGCATAAAAAAAGTTTCTTATCTTCCTTGTTTCAGCGAAAACCTGCGTACTCAGCCCTAAAATAAAATGTTATACTATATTTTTGAAACTCATACTAGCGATGGATTTGAATTTACTACTGATTTATTTGGGCTTTACCTATCGCTTCTAGTGTTTAAACACTATTGTTTCTAGTGTTTTAAACACTTGAAGTGATAGGTAAAGTCCAAATAAATCGATAATAATGCCAACCATATTTTAAAATACAAATGCACTTATCAGTTGCACGTTTGATTATAAAGAGCAATGGATTATAATTTTCATACATATACCACATACACTACACACTTACATATATCACAACAAATTTGTTTGATTTGTTTACATATATCACTTACTTACATATGTATTGTTATGTAACTTGGTAAGTGGCTTTATGTGGTAGCGAGACACATATTTATGCATTGGAAATTCGCTGAGCACGCAGGTTTGCTGCGACGGGGTTATTTGTATGTTAGTAGAGCGTTTCCAACTTTTTTAAATACGTTTTATAATTAATTTTATCTATGATATCTTATATTTGAGAGACGACTGAATTCATTAAATGTGACATTTTTAAATGGTATATTAACCGCTGAAAATTTTATAACAAATAAATATATTTATAACACATGCGGAGAGGCTGGTTGAGTTGAGTTCCCGCTGTGCTGCTTGCTATTTGCCATTTCAGATTCTTGGTGCCCGACGACGGTTCAGGGCAGGCGGGTAGCAAGCCCAGCTGAGTGAAAGTGGTTTGACCACTTGGGGAAGTTGGGGGTTGGGGATAGTTGAGGGGAGGGTTCTGCGTGTGTGTGAGTGAGCATCTGGGGCTCTGCATGTGTGTGAGTGAGCAGCGACTGGCCTGACCTCTAGGCGGAATAGCTTGTCAATAGAGGCGACTGCACCACCTTAAGCCTGGGAACTTCGTTTTCCTTCAAATCATGTTCAGTTAATATGAATATGTCTGTTTTTAGTTCATCAAGTATAATTGAAAGAGGCTCAATTATTGATCTTAAATGTTCAATGTTTTGGTGACAAATTTTTAAAACAGGTATTTGATTTATTAAGTTATCGGAGTTAATATGAAGCTCATTGAGTTTAAAGAGGAAACCAGTGATTCAGGAACAACAACTGACTCCAAGGATTAAGCTTGGTTACAATTAGGAGGTAGAGGAGACCACCCTTTAAAGGGACTACCAACACTTTGAAATGAACTGTTCATAAACCCATCAATTAAACTGGCACTGGCACTTTCACACTGATTGACCTTATTCCCCCCCACATCACTGATCACTACAGCCGCAGGAAAGTTGTGCTCAGGAGGCAACAGACCATTGGCATCCATAGACGGCCTGGTAGCATCCTTCGTTGGTGTGGAAGCTGACTTTCTGATGTGTCTGATGTGAGCTCTCTGGGGTCATTGTTGAAGTTGAACTCACCGTTAAAGAGGATGATGAGATGAATCCTGTTGAGTCAGCATTGATATCACTGTCTGACGAGTACTGTGAAGTCATCTTGTCATTTAGGTAGATTAATTTCCGTTGCTCTTCAATAAATGCTGCATGTGGCATCCAATAACTGGAACAATTATTTTAATTCAAGAAGTATTTTGGTTTAGTTACTAAACTGTATATGGTAGCTCCATCCTTAGATTTCTGGAAAGTTAGGTTCTTATGATAATAATCGTTTACAGAAGGCCTCCCAAATTTTTCTCTAAAGGTTACGGCCACTCCTTCACTCATATTTTTGTCACTTTCAAGATCTGCCGAAATAAATGAGCAGAGGCTACATTGGTGTTAACAAGAATATTCCTCCATGACTGATCTCATATTCGCATCTGTGACTTTTATGGATGGTTTTAGAATCAGGGGTGAGTTCTTCGTATAAAATTCAGGATTCAAGACAAAATCAGCTATTCGCCTACAAAGGACTCTTTTGCCAAGCCTATTAAGATGTTAGCCGTGGTAAGTAAATAAATGTCTTCTAAAATCACTAACATTGACCAAGCTTATATTTTCCGATTGTTTGAGTTCATAGTTTGTTTTGTAGATTTCTTTATTGATTTCACTGTCCCATGTCAGATCATGCCTATAGAGTTGTGTTACATAACCTCTATTGGTGTGGTCATTGGCAGTTACAAATTCATTAAATTTGTTTGATATGTCCTGAGCTAGTTTGCTGTTTGCATGTGTGATGTCACTCACATTGTTGGCACCCGCTATGATGACAATTGTGTCTTCAGTAGTGTAATCTGTAATTGAGGGATTAATGTTGTTAAAAACATGTTCCATTGTTGCCCCAGAGCTGGCACTCACAAAAGTGTCAATGGTTGTCGGTAGAAGTGCCCCAGAAGGTTGCCGAGGTATTTTCCATGACTATCTGCATATATATGAACCTTCCTCTTGGATCTCGTTTCTGTGTTTTCTTCAGTGAAATCTGGTAATGTTTTTTTCTACAAACATTTTCATAAACTTGATTAGTTTTTCTTGTTAAATTTTGGTTTTGTTACCATGTCTTTATTTGTGTGTTTGTTATGTTCCTGTTATGTTCCTGTTTGTTATGTTTGAATAAGGTCTACTTGTATAACGTTGTAGATTGAGAGGATTATCTTCATCAGGAGGTACAGTGGATTCATCTGAGGTTACTTGTGGTCAATTATTTTCAGACATAGCAGAAAATCAGTTTGTTAGAGGTAAATCAAGAAAGTTTGCAAGTTCTATCGAGTTGTTTAGTTGTGTTCTTTGGAGTGTACATAGTCGGAGCTAGCACTATGAATCATCAGGGATTTCAAGGTCTTTGTGTCGCTAACGTTATTAAGAACATACGTAAGTAAACATCTCTTTTTTATGCAGTCACACTTCATCAAAGTGTGGAACAGAAAAATGATGAAAACTTAGATTTTTTCAAGTGCATTTGTAGGGTTTGTTCTACAGCTAATACAAGATATATTCCGCAATCATACCAGTTGTTTTGAGAGGGTCCACTTACATTGTTGAACTTGAAACTATGTGTTGGATAAAGAAAATCCATTAGGCTTTTAGCAATAGACTTACTCTTTTCGATATTTTTCATTGGAATTGAATCATAATAAAAACTTTTAAGATCTCTGTTATAGATGAGTAGACTCCAGTGTGATCCGCTTTCGCTATCAAAGTCAGTTTAGTCATTCACAGGGAGGATGATAATATTTGTATCTTTTAAATTTAGTAGCTCTAGGAAATGGTCTGTGTTTGTAGGCAACTTCAAAGCGTGATTAATGAGGGTATTCATTATATAAGCACTTGCATTACAGCCCAATATATTGCTGTTTAATATTTCAAAATATTCATGGAAATGATCATCAATCAACCAGACAGGTTTGAGTAGATTGTTTTTCAAATTTTGTCCATGTCATGTAGTGAAACCTTTAAGGATTCAATTTGTCCATTCGCATCCTGTAACCTAGCTTGTAATTCTTTACACGTTGTTTCTAAGTCATGCAGTCCTTTACTGTGGCCTTCACTTTCCGATTTTACTGAACTACTTTCAGTATTTATTTTTGAACCATTAGTTGTACCAATAACATTCCCACTTTTAGCATTTTTGGAGAACTTTTTCTTAAACTTAAATCTTGTTGATCCGTCTTTTTTGAGAATAGGACCTAGTTTTTACTGTAGGGCTTTCCTTAGATTTCATTAAAGTATGGTTATTTTTGCTTTGGACAACCATTTCTCTTAAACATACTGTGAATAAAATATTGTGTAACAAACTAATACCTTAGCATTAGGTTAGAGGTGTGCGAGTACTCGAAATTTCGAGTTCGAGCCGAGTTTTGCACTGAAACTCGAGGTTTTACTCCCGCCGATTACCCACGCTACCAAGGGTGGTCCGCGCCTGCGCGTCGTCTGTAAATTCAAATTGAGTGTGAACGCATTTGAGGTGTTAAGAGTTGTGATGTGGATTTTAGTGTTTTATTAATAAATAAGTAAGTTGTGGCTTATAAATTTGTGTTACTCTTTACACCAAAATAGAGGATTTACCAGGACCTTCAGATTGAGTAGTATGAACACTGTCTGTATAGTCCACTTTTAGGTAGGGGTGTGCGATTACTCAAACTCAACTCGAAGTTTTGAAAACTACTCGAAAGTTCGAGCGAGTATTTCCCGCCGATTTCCGAACGATCGCTAACGATTGCGAGCGGCCAAAACGCGTAGTAACGGCCGCAAAAGGCGATCGCATCACGTAAAATAGGCCGAAAATGACGACCGCGAACGATTGCGACCCGCCAAAACGCGTAGTAACGGCCGTAAAAGGCGATCGGATCGCGCAATTTCGGCCGTGACTAACGATTTTGTAATTTAATATTGATTATAAGCGATGTCTGGATCAGGTGAAATTGGCCAAATGACAACAGGGCCCTGTTTCATCGGCCAGAAATGAATATCAAACCTTGTTTTGTTAGTCAATACGTAATCCAGTTTGATTGTACTGGCCAAAACTTTGTATTGCCACTCATGTATTAGTTAGAAACCATGTTTAGATGATCAAATCTAGGGTGGTATCCAAATCCCATTACACGATTTTAAACTACCAATTGATGGCAAATACTCGCTCGAAAATACTCAAAACTCGAAAATAATTGGCACGACTCGACTCGACTCGATTAAAAAAATCACTACTCGCACACCCCTACTTTTAGGTTAACCTAACCTTGTCATTTTTTAAAGTAAAATATCAAAAACATATCTGAAATGAAATCTAATAGGTAAGCATAAGAAGTTTGTGCTTGTTTTTTGTTCCATAATAATTGAAGTTGAGGCAATCCATTGATTTTAGGCTCAACTGCCCTTTGGCATTGAGCTGTTTTTAAAGACAAGTGATTTGTTTTGGCCTTGTTTAAGTTTCACTAATGATTTTTTAAATAATTTGTAATATTTTAAAACTGTATCTAAGACATGGCTTCAATTTCATCTATTGCTTTGGCAGGCACTTTCAAACATATCTTCATGTTGTTACTAACTGATTGTTCTTATTAGGACTTTTAGTGTTAAAATTAATGCTAAAATATGTTAGTAAATACATTTTGTGTGGTAAGTAAGTAGGCCATGGTGTTTTACCATGTAATAGGCCTTTTAAATATTAAAATAAAGTTTATTTTAACTTATAGGCCTAAATGTAATTTTATTTTCTCTATTTGTAGAAAGATGTAGCTTAGGCCTAAACATAATATACTAAACATAGGATGAATAAAAAGGAGGAAATAAAAAACTGAGATTATTTTTTAATGAAACTGTTAATTAATACCATATAGGCTCAACCTTAATACCAACAGATTAAAAGTATTTTATCTTCATGGCAAAATGTTACGTAAATACCTTTTTTCAATGATACTAGAATCCATTTATTTTACTTACTATTTTTATTTTCAGGTCGTAGTGACTAGAAAAGTACATTTTAATAACAACATTTATAAATGGAACCCTATACACTGTTTTGATCCAATTCAACGCAACCTGTTTTTTTTTTTTTTTTTTTTTGTATACTTGAACTCGAGATTCGATTCTTTTGCCATTTACTCAACTCGACTTAAAAAACCTGTACTCGCACATCTCTGGTATAAATGCAATTTTAATAGTCAATAATTTATTATTGTCAGTTCTTCACAATATTAGATTTATTAATGTAGATAAAAATAACCCAAGTCTAGTAAATAATATTTAGTTGGAATTACCGCAGCAAATTAAAAGCTCAGGTAGCTGTAGAATGTAAACAAGACAGCCTGACCACCTGGCGCTATCAGTAAAGATAAGCAGGGAGCTATCCTGACCGGTCTAATCAAGATGAGAGTCACTCAGTCCAGAGTATCATTTTAGAGATTAGCCCTCGAAATTCCAGTAACTTTTATACTCACTTTAAATCACTACAGACACTGTTTAAAGCTTATAATTCACATCGGAATAATGAATAAATATAAATAAATAAAATAATAGTGAAAAAGAAAGGTTTCTCTGTAGTGACATAATTTCTAAAAACCTAGATCTAGAAAATCAGCTTAAGAAATCAATACACCATTACAAAAAAGTAGGGGTCTGCGGTGCACCGAAAAAACGGTACTGGTACAGTACAAAACTAATTACCATCATTGGTTCGGTACAGAACATAACTCTGGTACAGATTCGGTACTGTACAAATTGCTGCGTCAAACGATAAACAGAGATAAGCTGAACAGTTTTTAACAAAATAAATGGTTGAAATGAGACTCTTGTTGATAACTAGTCATTTCCTTTAAGGAAAAATAAGCCTCAAAACTACTCTCAACTCAATGAAAAAAGAAGTTTACAGGTGTTATTTATAGCTATACGATAATGGAGATAAGAAAGGTGAGTGGTGGGGGGGGGGGGCTGGGACAGATTGGGAAACAAATCTAACCTTGAGATAAGAAAGGTTTAGACCAGGAAAGCATGATGGATGAGGGTGGAGGGGTCCGGTCATTAGCAATACATCAGTTGTTTGTCCAACATTATTCCTTGAGTGAGGAAAGGAATACTATATTTTAATCACGTTCTTTTCCCATTATGAATTCAAATTAAACTGCTTTTATACATGTACTAGGGCCTATTATTATTGTTATTTAAGTATAATAGAGAAATTGATTTTAAATTGTATAACAAATTGTTTAAAATTGTTTTGAAAATTAAAAAATAACCACTAACTTAATAAATATCAATCGGATCATAAATTTGTAATTGTTTTATTGTGTTGTAAAATTGTTATATACAGAAATCTGTTCTATGTTAGATTATCTCGTGTGGTTTTGGAAAATTCATCGAATAGATATCAACAACAAACTTAATTTATAGTTTGATGTGGTTACTTTCTTTCTTTACCTTTAGTTTACTTTCTTCTTTAGTTTTACATGTTACTTATGTTTAACCCTTTTACTGCCGACCATTTTTTTTATGACGTCACCAAAAATGCCAGACCACTATTAAGATTTACTTGCCAAGACTGCCAGGTTCAATTAGACCAAAATTTCACGCTCACAAAAATTAAAAAATTTGTAACTTTTTATTTTTCATCAGAAATTTATAATTTAGGTCTTGTTTTATTTGTATTGAGTTGTTTGTTTCAAATAAAATATATATTTTTGTGTATGTAATAGTTTTTTTTAGTTTAAAATAAAATAAAAAATATACAAATAAAAAAATATATATTTTTTTTTAGTTTGGACTATAAAAATTACCTCTAAAACATATATCTCAACCAATTTTAGACATATATGTTGTAAAACAGGCATCAGTAAACACACACCCAAATTTTCATGCCATTACCTTGATAAATGCAGGAATTCTGATGTTTTCAAAATTTATTAATACTTTCAAAATTGAACATAGTTGCATAAACAATTTACACTATCAGTTTTTTCATAAAAAACATGTACATTTGGCTTCGAAACTGCAAAATGTTGTAAGGCACATAAAATAACACTAAAAACATACTAAAATAATGAAACTAACAATGACAAAAATATTTAGAATGGAGAAAATTTCATAAAAAAAACCTTTCAACACCTGTGCTCACCGAAACAGGTAGGGTGAACACCTATTTATGATGGTATTTTCAGTTACTGGCGATCTACTCCGCTTGTCCATTTTCGTAATGACATCAAAACTTTACTCACTAAACCACGGATAAATCCACAAACATAACCAACAAACCAACACCAGTGAACATAAACAGTAATTGAAAGACAGACGGTAGACAACACTCACTACACACAGAGCAACTGTCGACTATGCACAGACAGTAGGGGGAATCAATGAGTATAACTTTATAGGTTATACAAGTCATAGAGTATAAATTGTACTTTTCTGTGTTCCTCATAGTCTTGACAACGAGTATCTCAAGTTTCGTGGCATTTGGTAAACATTTAAGGCCAATAAGTTAGAAATATTAGACGTGCTTTATTGCGCACGTCGGTGAATCTCGCACAGTTAATGACATGCGCATATGTGCACGTCGGCGTTTTTCGCACGATTCTTAATGTGCGCAAATGCGCACATCGGCGTTTTTCGCATGATCCTCAACATGCGCAAATGCGCACGTCGGCAGTAAAGGGTTAAATAAGTGTACTGTAATATTTTTTATGGATTACAATTTTGACTGTAGTAGCCTAATTAAATTTTGAATATAAAATAGTATAATTTTAATGTCCAGTATTTAAAGATTTGATTTCAAATCAAATCAAATCAAAAATTCCTTTATTCTGTCACATGTAAATTATTTACAAAGAATAGAGTCAGTACTAGCCTAAATAATACATAAATAATAATACATCATACAAGTTAGTTCTTAATTTATTAAAATTGTTTGTACCTTCATTCCAAAAATACAGTAAAAAAAAGAAAAAAGTAATACAGTAAAAAGTGAAAAACTAAAGAATATATAAAGGCATATTTATTATGTCCCAGAATAACCACCAAAGCTCATTCAAATACAGAAGCTCACCCCAAACAAGTGAGTCTGGTTTATGAGACAAATTCTTGGAGAGAGTAAAAAGCTGATTCAATTAAAGATGTTTTCAGTAATCTCAAAATCTTATTAGGGTCTTTCTCTGATTTCATATTTTGTGGGAGGGCGTCAAAAAACTTATTTCCTACATAGGTTGTTCTCTTTTTAAAAAATTCCAAATTATGTTGTTCGACTAAGCGATGAGCTCTAGTGTTATATGAATGTGTTGTGTTGCCAATTGAAATCCTATTATTGAGTAATGTAAATTTGATTGTTTTATAAATGTATAAACTAAAAACAGTAAATATTTTTAAATCTTTAAAAATATGTTTGACTGAATCTTTTGATTTTAAATAAAACATTATTCTAAATGCACGTTTTTGTTGAATCAGAATTTTATCCATGTTCTTTTTGGTTGTTGATCCATATATACAAACACCGTAGGCAATATGTGAATGAACTAGGGCAAAATAAATAGATTTATAATTTTCTTTGCTTTCACATGATATATAGTTGGTTTTTTAACTTATATTTTATCTTATTTTACTTTGAATTATTGATAATATATATTCCCAATACATCAAAGAATGGTATCTATAACAATTTAGTTTTTCTGTTTGTATGTTTTAAATCAATAGTTTTAATTTATATTGAAATCAATATAATTAATCAGTTAAGCAACTTTGCAATTGATTGATCCTCAAATAGTTCTTAATTCATTTATCATGAACATTTCAAGTAATTAATAATAATATTAATCAAAACATTAAAACGCAATAATCCAAAGTGGCAGGTTTTTCAAAATTTTCTCATCCATAGTATATATATATTTTTTTCTTTTAATCAAATAAATATTAACAATTTTTTAACACTCTTGAGTGCGGTAAAAATGTCCGCATGTGTACCCTAGGGCCTGAAATTTGTTTAACATAAAATCTATCTTTTTTATTCAGAATACAGGATCATCGTCCCAAACTGAATATCTGGTGCTTTTTCATACAATAAATGGTGTCCTCAATCCGCCGGTCACTCGTGACCGGGCCGGCCCACGCAAGAAAATCCGTAGGCATCGTGACTACAATATCGTCATGGACACGTGTTTTTACACTAAATATTGTGAATAGTACTAAACAAAATATTTACAATTATATACAGCCTCTTCCTCCCTCCCAACCACTGTTTACTTTACTTAGAGACTATAATGAAATTGCTCAAAGCAATCCCCCAAACACAATCCTGGCTTATCTGGACGAGTCACAAAAACTAAAATAATAAACCATAAAATAATTTATTGAGACGTAGAATACTCAAATCACTAACATATTTAACGTCAATCAATAAGCTCGCAAAGTTATTGCGCAACTACCGGTCTCGAGTGACAGGCTCCGGTCCGCGGGAATGGTGGGCGACTAACGCAGAATGTGAGTCAGGACACCACAAACAACATTCGCAGCAATCTCCAATATACTCCGCGAGAGCGCGCCATACGGACTGATTTCCTTTGCCGCGGCCTTTCCGGTCTCCTGTGACCGGGGCGGCCTGAGCGCGCATCCAGCGGCCGGTCACTGGTGACCGACCCGCACTCCACGTGTTAATTATTACTCAATATTTTTGTAATGAAAAATACAAATTAGTATGTATGACGGTACATTGTATCATACCGAATTGGTACCGAGAACCGAGGTACAAAATCTTTTACCATACCGATCTGAAATTGTTGGTACCACAGACCCCTACAAAAAATCCAGGTACCAGTTTGCAAAAGTAGCTAGGATTGTAGCTACCTACTTTTTACTTGTAGGTGTAGCTTTATCTAGCCACTATTTAAAAAGTGTAGCAGTAGCTGTAGCGAGCCACTTTCAAAAAGTAGCTTCCCCAACACTGGAAACATTGGTGTGAAGCATAAAAGCTTAAAGCCAGAGTCAGAATAGTGGCTGTTTTTTATTTATAACGAACGGGTCGGGTAAAAGACTGCTCCGCAACTTTAACACAAACATTCCAGGTATACCTTTTGAGTTTTATTCCCCATAAAGTTAGTTTTAAAACGCAAAATTTCACTTCAATTTGATATAAATCTGGTTTACATGTGCCAAGTTAGTTGCCAGTGACAGTTTCTACTATGTACTTGTAAACAAAACGCTCAAGTTACTGAGACGCCAGTTGTATAGTGACAGTAGCTTGGCACCTCGTTCCAAGTAACAGGCTACTGATATTCTCCCACCACATCGACTGTCTACTGTCGGGCCCTCAGAAAATATAATTTAATTAGACAGTAGTGCAGTAGATGGCACAGGTTGTAGGTTGTATGAGTTGTGATTGTATATAAATGTTTTTTATAGTATATAAATTAATGTTATTTTATATAATTTCACATTGAAGTGATCAACAGAGTAAAATAATCCCCACCTCACGGACTTTACTGACATTATATTGGTATTTTTCTGCAATATTTGGCTCCTGTAACAGTAAAACACGTGTGAACCATCCTATACAAGTAAGTATAGTGCTTCAGCTACTTAACAACTGTCACACTAGTTGTTTAGCACCTTGTAAACCAGGCCATAGTCTAACTCCACTGTAACCTAACCTATTGTGCACCACCAGTTGACAGTAGTAAGCACCTTGTGCGTGTGTTTTGGTAGCCTAGTGCGCTGTCTGACTGCTCCAGTGACCCGGGGCCCCCTCCCCCCACCCCTGGCTGTCTGTTCCAGAGCGAACTCGCACGCAAGAAGGGCGACTTTGTGTTCCAAACGGGTCATGTCATCGAGATTGTCACAAAACTGTTCCTTGTCGTGCAAAATGCTGTTGGAAAACCTCCTCAGGTCAACATCAGTACTGAGTAAGTTGCCTGTGATTCTGTTCTCGTTTTTCAGTTAGCCTAGTTGTATACTAATATTTAATTCTATAAACAAATGTTTTTTGGGAATGAAGGATTGTTTCTTTGACTTATATATAAAAACGGGATTCGTCTAATCATAAGATGGAATCATAATCAGCTCAGTTTTTTAAGAAGCATGAAATTAATCTTGTCTGGTGTTATCACTTTTATCTTGATTTTTCATGGGTGCCATTTATATTGACATAACCTTTTTTTTTTATTTTTCAACAGACAAATTTGATCTTATGTTATGATAATTTTTCTCTGTTGTCAAGCCATAACAGCTAGTTTCTTAAATCTAGGACAAAAAATGGCTAAAGTTTTCATCAAAAAGGATGTTTTTCTGTTCAAGACCCCTACCTACTATTTTATATGGATGTGTGAGTATTTGAAAATTTGAGTATATCAGCCGAGTATTTCAATACTCCACTCGACTCGAAGTTTAAAAAATATTCAAAAGTTTGAGTGAGTATTTCCCGCTGATCTTCGGAGAATCGCATACGATTGCAAACTGCCAAATCGCGTGGTAACGGCTGGAAAAGACTACCGAACCATTATAAAAAAATTTGCCGTAAATGACAACGGGGAACATGAATCGGTCATAAATTCGGCAGGAATTGACCGAATAAATTTCGGAAGGAGTTGATGATATTCTAAGTTAAGCAGTGTTCCTTTAATTTCAAAACCACTTATCCACATTATTATTTTATCACTAATATCTGGATTTTTCCCATGTAAATTAAAAATTGCCAAAATAATACCGCTCTATAAAAAAGGAGACTCACACGACTCCTCAAGTTTCAGGCCAATATCATTGCTACCCATATTCTCAAAAATGTGTGAAAAAGTCGTATAAAACCAACCTTTAGACTACTTGGAAAGGAACAAGTTATTGGATGAGCAACAACATGGTTTCCGACTAGGGAAGTCCACAATTTATGCAGGTATAAGTTTTATTGAATCAATAATTAACTCCATTGATAAGAATGAAAAGATTATCGGAATTTTCCTAGATTTCTCGAAAGCATTTGACAGTGTGGTGTCGCATGAAAAATTACTTAATGTTCTTAATGGTTTAAATATTAAGGGTAAAGAATATGAATGGTTTAAATCATATTTAGACAAAAGACAACAATGTTTACAAATTCAACATAACATTAGTTACACCAACAGTAAATATATATACTTCCAAAATTTTTACTCAAATCTTCAAACAGTTAAACAAGGTTTGCCTCAGGGATCCATTCTTGGTCCCTTAATATTCCTCTGTTGCTTAAAGGGATTTCCAGGCGTGGTTCAGGAAGGAGGTTCGGTTTGTCTTTATGCTGATGGTGCCAACATCACAATTTCAGGTAATAATGAAGAAGAAATTGAACTGAAATCATTCCTGAATCTTTTAAATGTAAAATAATTTTCAGATATCAAAAATCTTTATTAAATTCAAACAAATCTAATGTTACATCATTTTGTACTAAACAAACAAGATCAAAACTAGAACCAGATGTCTATTTAGACATCAAATTCAAATTCAAATTAAATCAAGTTGAAGATACAAAATTTCTTGGATTTATATTAGACCAACATTAAGTGGGACAAACATGTTGATCATGTAGTAAAAAAATGCCTTCAAGTCTATATGCTTTATGACAAATGTCAAAAGTTTGCAATATTTCAACCTTAAAAACCATTTATTTTTCCTTAATAAACTCAATTTGAGTTTTGTGCTGCTAGTTATAATACAAATAATAATAAATTTGTTGTAGTAGGAATATACAGATGCCCCAGTTCTAATGTTCAGATATTTTTAAACAGACTAAGTCGTTTGATAGAATTTTTAACTAAGAAATTTAATACAATAATAATAGGCGGTGATATTAACATTGATGTCTTGGGAAATGACAGCAAATACAGATTGTTGAAAGAAACCTTAATAAGCCACGATATGCGGTATTTAGTTAATTTCCCTACCAGGGTTACAGAGAGTTCAGAAACTGCCATTGATAATTTTTTAATAAAAAACCAAGATAAATCCCACATTCAGTTTGAAGGAGTGATAACTTGTATATCAGACCATGATGATCAAATATTGGCTATAAATCCTCCAAATTGTGAGAAAAAGAAAAATCAGCCAATAAAAAAGTAATTCGTAAATTTTCTGCTGAAAACATAGATTATTTTCTAGCCTTTTGAAAAATGAGACGTGGGAAGATATATATTTTGCCCCTATTGACAAAAAAATATAATTTATTTCATAGTACTATCATCTTTTTTTCGAGCAAGCATTCCCAAAAACATTAATCACTGTAATAGATAAAAAGAACAATTGGTTAACTGAAGAGATTACAAATAAAAGTAAACAAGTTGTTCAAGTTACAAAGAAGTTTAGAAAAATAGAGATGTTAAATTAAAAACTTAGCTAAGCAGTTGAAAATTAATCTTAAACGTGCATTAAATCAAGGCAAAAAAATTACTTTGATAATAAAATCTGTAAATCTTCTAATGTCTAAAAAACTGTGTGGGGAATAATAAATTCAGAAGTTGGTGGAAAAAGTTAGAAATTAATTAAAAAGGTATTTTTAGAATCAGGAGGGAAACTATATCGGATCCAAAAGCGGTGTCTAATATGTTTAATTACCATTTTTCTAGTATGGTAAAGGATAATGGCATTTCAAATATTCACAATGTAAGTATTTATGAATTTCAAAGAACAAATAACACAAAAGAATTGTTCAAACCTACTTTTAGTTTTATCCCTGTTGATAGTAATGAGGTGGAAAAAGTCATAAGTTCATTGAAAACAAACTCAAGTGGATATGATGAAGTCCTAGTAACAGTCATAAAGGAATTGAAAAAGGAAATTAGCGGTATATTGAGCCACTTAATAAATTCATCATCTGTCACTGGATCTTTTCCCACCCTGCTTAAACAATCCAAAATTATTCCCGTATTAAAAAAGGTGAAGTAACAAAAATAAACAACTATCGACTAATATCTTTACTCCCATCAATATCAAAAATATATTAAAAAATAGTTTCAATTCAATTAAATAACTATTTTGAAAAACACAATTTATTCGATGATATTCAACATGGTTTTAGATCAGGAAAATCAGTGATTAGTGCTGCAGTCTCATTCGTAGAATCAGTAGTCGAGTCAGGCGACAAGGGAAAATGCACAACAGGCATATTTATAGATTTATCTAAAGCTTTCGATCACGTAAAGCACTCCATTCTATTGGAAAAATTAAAATATCTTGGCATATCAAAAAACTCTTTGAGTTGGTTTAATTCTTTCCTTTGTGATCGCTATCAGTATGTAGAAATTACCTTCCTTACTAAATATAACAAAATTATTTGGGTATCGTCAGAACTTCGGCCAGTTAAATTTGGAGTTGCTCAAGGGTCCATTTTAGGACCATTACTATTCCTATGCTATCTTAAAAATATTGATAGTACTTTATCCTATAAGCCAGCATCCAAATTATGTTTGCATGCGGATGATTCAAACTTGAAGATAACATCTGATACATTGGAAGAAACTAAAATGCATTGCCAGGTAGAAATGGAGAGTATTAGTAAGAATCTAGTGGAACACAATTTATCATTAAATTTAGATAACACTAATCTTGTTCAATTTAAAACAAAACAAAAATGGCAAGAACCAGTGGTAACGCTTAGTTCCCAAAATATTGAAATTAAATCCAGCACTGACTTCCTTGGGTTACTTATAGATCAGCATTTAGCTTGGAATGGCCATGTGAACAAAATTTTAACTAAGATCAGCTCTGGACTCTTTGTTCTAAAAAAATGACTGCCTATTGTAGTATTAATAAATTACGAAACATTTATTTTGCGTATATTCACTCCCATATTTCTTTTGGAATTTGCTTATTTGGAGCAACATCAAAATTTAACTTTGATAACATATTAAAAAAAGTGCCATTAGAATAATGCTTAATTTAAAACAGGATGTATCTGCAAAAAACACATTTTATTGGTCTTAAAATATTAACTGTATATAGACAATATATTTTTAATTCCATTTTGACAGCAAAAACTGAATTAACACATCTGGATTTTTTCACCTCAATTCACCAGTATAATACCAGAAATAAAGACAAGATTATTACAAGTCGTCATAAACTGCAATTTTTGAGAAGAAACCAACATACATGGGACTAAAGTTTTTAGAGTATATTCCCAGGGAAATCAAATTAGAAAATAACAATACCAAATTCAAACGAGTTTGCACGCAGCACGCTGACGTGAGGGAAGTGAATTTCCACATAACAACTTTAAAAACTCAAAATCAGTGTAAAAATATACATGTATTCTAATTTTTATTGAAATCTGAAATCATTGATTTTTTGGATGTTCTGATACTCCTGGTTTCATTTACTTGCAAAGCTGGAAATACAATTTTGCGCATTATAAGGTTAGGAGAAGGTCCAGATAGGCTTGAAAGAAGGCGTGAGGTTGCTGGGGATGATAAAAGTACTCTAACAAAGGAATAATAGTCTTTTCTAGTGTAAAACCCCCATAAGACAACGTACTGTGTTTAGTCGATACACATTTTCTTTGATAACTCTTGAGTTATCGTCTATTATTTATGCTAGAATGACGAGAGAGGGCTTAAAACTTTCACCTCTCTAATTCCCATTTTTATATGCATTGATTTTACATCTGGGGCTTTTATGACCCTTTTTGGGCCCAAAAATCGAAATTTGAAAGATTAATCCCCAAAAAAGGGGGTTTAGAGTTTTCCGATTGTTTTGCCCAACGAACTTGTCCAACTGATTACAGAAAGGAACGTCCCCACCAAATTTTAAGTAAATCGGACAAAAAATGCGACCGCTAGAGTGCAAACACACACACACATATATATATATATATATATATTTATTTATTTATTTATATATATTATTATTACTTTTAAAAGAAAATTACCAGAGTACCCTTTAATAATAGTAGCCCTATACAGTGAACTAAATAATACAATATATATATATATATATATATATATATATATATATAAAATTTTGAACGACCCCCCAAAACGTGTTCAGGGGGGTCACGTTAGGAACTTCTATGGTGGTCCCGGGCTTAAGTTTCACCGTGCGGGTCATGCTAATAGTTCACTTTTCGAAGGAAATTCACTAAAAATGCTTAAAAGAATATCTGATTAGCATAGCTCCCTGCTCATTAAATGAATTTTTCCACCTCTCGTAAAACTTGAAAAGTAATGTAGAAGGTTTATGGTATTATTTTAGCATCAGGGAAAATTTAATAATAACCTTATAGTGTAAAAATGTGATTAAATAACAATTATTTACTTTGCTTTATTTAAAAAATGTAGGTTTGATTTAATTTGTTGTAAATATTTATTAGATATAAGAAAAGACACTTGACACTATTCAATGTATACTCTGTGTACTTCCTATGAATAAAGAATTTTGAATTAAATTGTCGTCTTTCTTCGAGAACATGTTAGAAATCCTAGACGGAATTTCTGTCATATTTATTTACAATGTATCACATTACTCCATTTTTAAACAAGGTTGATGACATATCAATTCTATAACTGAATTATAAAGTAATTAACTAAAGTATGGCTATAAAATAAATAGCATAGTTCTTGATTAATAATAATGAGATAAAAGACTCCAAGAGTAACAAAAGATGACAAAAAATACTCTTGTGAATTAAGAGAAGTCATCATGGATGTATTCATCGATTGAATAATAATTGTTATCTAGCAAAAAGTTTTTAGCTTCTTTTTAAAACATGCAAAAGACATTTCAAGTTTTAGATTACTTGGCAGATTGTTATACAATCTAATACCAGCATATTTTGGTAGTTTTTCAAAAGCGGTAGTCCTAAGTCCAAGAAACACAAGAGTATTTCTATTTTTGGTGTTGTAATTATGGAAATGGCTGTGAGAAAGAAAGTTGTCAAGATTTTCTTTTAGTGTAGAGGATGATTTGAAACATAAAGAGAAGGAAAAGTGAGGATTTTCAGGTTTTTTAAATTTGGTTTGTACGATGAATAACCAAAAGGGTACATTACTGATCCTTCTTACAATTTTCTTTACATCATTGTCTATAGTTTTGTATTTTTTCTATTAGATTGGAACACTTTGAGGCAACATTGTTTCTCTGACAGTACTATTTTTACTTCTGTTTCATTTGGTCTAACTTGGTGTATGTGTGATCAGAAATAATGCTTAAACAAACCAGCGTGTTATGGTTTTGAGTTTGTGTTTGACATAACACATAATCCAACCATAAACTATCAACCAATAAATTTTAAAATGTAGATAAAATAGCAGAGGTAGTGACTCTTAAATAGCTTTGTAGATAAAAGAATCAGCTCTAGAAGCTATTATTTCTAAAATAATAGAAATTCCTGGTGGCCTAGGGAAAGATTTTTGTGTGACAATTAGTGTGATTGTAGGTTTGAGGCCAACTTCGGGCAGCAGACAGTTGCTGTGGTGTTCAAGTGCACAGGACTGCCGGAAGTGCAGCCTGGCCAGATTCGAGTTATGCGGCGAGCCAACAAGATGGAGATACTTGTATGATCTCAGCCCTACCTGTGATACCACCAATGCCTTCAGCACATGCTACCTTTCAGGTAAATTACAAAAAATGTAGTGTTTGATTTTTACTTTTATTAAATTGAATCTAAAAAAATTGTGCTTTTCCTTACACAGAATTTATCAGTTAAGAGATGCTGGAGCAGCGTTCTGTCACCAAAACTAACCTGGATATAGGATTCAGCATTATTGAATGAACATGATTTTTCATGTAAGTAGGGAGCTATGTTATCCTAAGATCCTACCAGTATTGTGTTGAAATATATGTTATCTTTTGTGTTTAGTTTAGAAAACAGAAGTCCCCCACTCTAATTTTTTATGTTAAAATAAGCACTTATATAGGGTATTGGTGAAATAGCTTAACGTGAATCAACTTTTGACGTTATTGAAAATATTTACTGTCCTCCAAAAGTGGGAGATTTTGGGGCTTTTAACGTATTCACTGCGTTAATCGTGTATATTCAGGATAATTGCAATTGTTTCCTTGTTAGGCAATCGCCGGAAATCCAGCGCGCTGCACTGAACGTGTTAAATGTAAACCATCTTCAAGTGATGGCTTGTTTTGAAGAGCTCTAATAGACAAATTGTAACAACCAGAGACCTCTCTTCTCCAACCAAAATGTTGGTCAGTCAAAATTTAAGTAGAAATGTGATACCTTTAGGGCATTATTGTTTAGTTCCAATATTTACCTTAACAACGTAAAACAAAGAAATATCCTTTGAATGGTGGTATCACCTTGAGGGGAAGTATTATTTAACAACTGCAAAACACTAGATCCTTTTTATGAAACTTACTGTTTGTATTCAGTCATTATACTCGGAACTCCCTTCAGCACTTTGGGGGAAATCTCACACTCCTCATCACATGTGACTTCTTGCACCAATACATCAGGATCAGAGCAAACCTCCATTCCCCACACAGCTGCATGAGTTTCGCAAGAGAAACTTGGTACATATTTGCTCAGAAGATGTTCAACTTACTATCTGAAGTTATTTAAAACCTTCCAATCTTATTTTTTTCAACTTTTATTGCAACTGGGAACATGTTTAAGATACAGAAAAGCATATACTCAATTGAGGAACATTAAAAAAAATTATTTTACTGACCTTTGAGGGTTTCTTGTGGCTTAGTAGATGAGTGTGAAAATTTCTAACGGTCATCCAGCCTTCTTCTGAGAAGATGAAATATTTGATAATGATAATATCAATGTGAAACTGAAACAGTGCCAGTAATGAATGTCAGTTTGGCATGTCATGTATACATTCTTACTGTCATTCACACACCAGCTTGCTGGTACATTTAAACAATTATCTGTTGCAGATTATTTATCGGTTGGTCCACTTATCTTTATCTGTTGCAGGTTAGCCATCACGACAACTCGATCCCTCTCTTCAAGCACAAATGTTTGTTGGATCGTGGGTTCCTACTGTCGGCCTAGCCTGTTCCCCTAGTCCCAACTCTAGACTCTAGAGCTCCTTTTGAGTTACCGTCATCCACTCTTCAATCTGGCTTGAATATTAATGAGATTTAACTAATTTTCCATGCATATATTTCAAGCATACACACTTAATATGTTTGTTTTAATCTACAGGGTTTTAACAAATTTTAAAAACATAACAGTAGGATTGAAAAGTAGTGGGTATTTGTTCGGGACGATATTGGAGCAGGATTTATTTGTATTGAATGTAGGGGTGTGCGAATACTCTAAACTTAGAGTTTTTCGGCTGAGTATTTCAATACTCAAACTCGACTTGAAGTTTCGCAAAAATACTTGAAAGTTTGAGCGAGTATTTCCTGCCGATTTCCGGACAATTGATAACGATTGTGACCAGCCAAATCGCATAGTTACGGCCGCATAAGCGATCGCATCACATAAAATTGGCCAAAAATGATGACCGGATCGCGTCATTTCGGCCGTAAATGATGACGGAAAACATATCAGTCAAAAATGACGACTGGATTACGTAATAAAGGCCGAAAATGACGACAGTCTACATAATTTGGGCAAAAGTGGCGACCGGGCCACTTAAAATCACCCGTAAATAACGATTTCGTCATCTAATGTTGATTATAAACTATGTCCGAACCAGGTGATATTAGTCAAATGTCAACCGGACCATGTGTTATCGGCCGGAATCAAATATCAAACCGTGTTTTGATTGTGAACACGTAATCAAGTTTGAATGACTGGCCAAAAATGTTTATTGCTACTCATGTATTAGTTAGAAACCATGTATAGATTATCAAACCTGGAGTGGTATCCAAATCCCGTTACACTATTTGAAACTAACAACTGATGGCAAATACTCGCTTGAAAATACTCGAAACTCAAAAATAATTGGCACTACTCGATTTGACTTGACTCGATTCAAAAAATCACTACTCACACACCCCTAATTGAATGGAAAAAATCTGAAACCAGTTTACTTCTCTAAATACTTTTTGGAATGAACCAAAGTCAAAAATCACTGTGCATCTTTTTTTAATCATAATCCAGTCAGTATTATAATATCTATTAAGTACACAAAGGATAAAGATTTCAAGGTCTCATTGAAAATGTGTTAAAATTATATTAAAACTAAAACTAAATTATATAAAAACTAAATACAGTCAACTCCCGTTTATCCGGGGTATTGACCGGTTGGAGGGTCACGGATACGGTTAAAACAAAGGGATTCAATAAATTGAATATTACGAATATAATAAAGGTTTATCAACATGTTTATACTACAATATTGTGTTTTAATATAATATAAGTTATATTTATGTAAATTAAATACTTTTGAAAATCTTTAAATTGTGATAACATCTACAAACAATCAAGATAATAATTGTTAATACATACTAGTAATGGTTGATAGCAGTAAATACTAACGCCGATTGATATTTAATAGGTTAAAAATCTCTAAACACCGAACAGTATGCTAATTAATTCCGCACTGGGGGAAAAACCCCATGAGGGTAAACAATGGCGGGAAGGGTGATTGTTTTGAGATGTTTCTATTTTTAGACGTCCGTGTCCGGCACTGCCTAGCCAGGCACTGCCTAGCCAGGCGCAGTGGCTAGAGCAGTGTCAAGGTCATCGCTCCCCATCACGCACCCACAGCTCATTAGCGAGATGGCAGACTCTGATTATGTTGTGTTTAGTAAATTGTTTGTATAGTGTTTATTGTCATAAACAAAATAAATTAAATACAATTCTGGAGATAATTTAGCAAAATAATTATTATTATTGCTCAATTTATGTTTAGAAGAGGATAAATAAAAATAATAAAAATAAACCTTTCGTGACCCCGGTTAAACCGCAACCCGACTAACTCGCTGTCGGATAATCGGGAGTTGACTGTTGAGTGTCGAGTATTTTCGAGCAAGTATTTGCCATCAGTTGGTAGTTTAAAATAGTGTAACGGGATTTAGATACCACCCTAGGTTTGACAATCTAAACATGGTTTCTAACTAATACATGAGTAGCAATGCAAAGTTTTGGACAATACATTGACAATTTTGACATTAATTTCCAGCCGATAAAACATGGTCCGGTTGTCATTTGGCCAATATCACCTGGTCCAGACATCGCTTATATTCATTAGATAACGAAATCGTTAGTTACGGCGATATTATGTTTTCTGTCGACATTTACGGCCGATTTTACTAGATGCGATCGCCTTTTGCAGCCGTTACCACACGTTTTGGGCGGTCGCAATCGTTAGCGATCGTCATTTTCGGCTGATTTTATGTGATGCGATCCCTTTTGTGGCCGTTACTACGCGTTTGGCCGGTCGCAATCATTAGCGATCGTCCGGAAGTCGGCGGGAAATAATCGCTCGAACTTTCGAGTATTTTTCAAAACTTCGAGTCGAGTTTGAGTATCAAAATACTCGGCCGAAAACTTCAAGTTTCGAGTACTCGCACACCCCTACAAATTAATAAAAATAACAAATAAGGCAATAAACTATATGAGTTAAACCTAGAAAAGCTTGTACTTAGTGCTGGCTAAATGCAAGACCAAGTGAACCCTGCACCCTGCAGATGCTTCCACTATAATCACTGTATTGTTGCAGAATAGAGGGAGTCAGGGGCATCAGAAAGCCACAGATTTTTTAGTGTTTCATTTTATATTTACAATCCTCGGTATTTAATATTACATTCTATTCTAAAATGTTGCAAACGTGTTTTATAATGTTTAGTCAACTCTGCCGTGTTCGAACAGGATAATAGAAATGCCCTTTTTTAATTTTTAATCAGTTTTCATCCACACACAGTGTTACATCAATGATAAACAGAGATAGCCAATTGTAACATTGCCTTGCAAATTATTTTGGTACTTCTCTAAATGTGTTACGTTTTAGTCATAAATCTTAAAAAAGTAAAAATCTTAAATTCTGAAATAATATTTCAGACAATTTCTAAAACTTATTTAATGCTCCTATACCTTTTTTAATTCTTACTGTTATCATTTTCAAAGATACTGCAAACAAATTAATAAGTTTTAATCATTTCCTCTAGCACTTAGAACAAAAATGTCCCACTACAAATGCCAGATTCAAGAGGTGGATAGTTTTAATATAGCTGAATAAAATATATATTTTCAGAGACTATAAACAGTTTAGTGTTCAATATATTTGGCAAATGATGTGTGCTTTATATATAAGTTTATAAAATTAAGATTGGTGTAAAATGACTGTGTATGCAATTTGTTTAAAACAGTTTGGGATAAATTGTGATATTATGAAAATTAAGGGTTTAATTTCTCATTTTGGTAACATTTTAGGCTCTACAGGCTGAATTGAATGTAAATCAAGTTACATTAAACCTCAAGTTAAAAAAATGTATTACAAACTTATTGTTATTTTAATTAAAACCCATAAGTTGTTTATACTAAGACAAATCCAACTTCTTTTCAAAGGACTTAATTCAGTCATTGTAGATTGATGAATTGTTTTGTTATGTTGAAAACTTCTAAGAGATTAATTCCAATATATCAATTTAATTTAGACTTAAAGATGTAATTTGAAGCCACCAATTAAAAGTAATTCTTGTTTTTAAGCCCTTAGAACCTAAATGTCAACAAAGTTGGTCAGATTATTTTAAGTTTTTTTTAAAACAACACTTTTCAGATAATACATTCAAATTATTTAATGATATTCAAAGCTATTTAGAGATAAACATTTTATGACCATAGATTTATGTTTGAAAGTTAATCTTTTAACTGTTTTAGTTTATTACTAAACTGCAGAGTTTGTTTATTTTATGGCCCATATAGGAATATACTATATACAGTGAAACCTAAGTAACTCAAACCTCATTAATTTGAATTCCTTGATAAATTGAAGTTTTGTCATTACCCTTGAACACGCATACTTAATACTACACTATTTTACCTCTATAAGAGTAAGGATTGGCCCCCACCAAAAAAAGGGAGATATTTCCCAACATCTCAATTAATTCATCAAGTTTTTCCCGTTCCCCCTGAGGTGCGAGTTATCGAGGTTTCACTGTATATATAATTTTTATTTTACTAAAAGTGAAGTAAATCAATTTGGAACTTCTAACCCTCATAAGAGTATGTATAATTTCATTTTGGACTTGTGAAAATGTTGTAAATAGATGAGATTAATTCTCCTGAAATGTATACACAGTTGAAATACTACTGATATGGTCAAGTGAAGACATGTGGATGCTGACTCATCCCGAGCATTTTACAGACATTTGCGTGGCAACTCTGAAACTTGTTTTGATCATATATACGGCTAAAACATGATTTTTTAGGGATCCCTTCACTCTGGTAAGGTTTCAAGTTGGTAATGTTACTAGCCTGACCGATGTAAAGATCGGTCAGGTTAGTAACATTTCAGAGATGTAATGCCCACCCTCTTATATCAGCCTCCGTAATGCTATTGGTTGATAATTTTAGAGATACATGAATACATTCTAGCGTGGGACTAGCAGAGACAGTAAGAAACGGGTGTGCCAACCCAACAAATATTTTTTTAGAATTTTTCATTAATGCGGAATCTGGGTAAAATAACTATTTTAAATGTGAGTGTGCGTTCAGTACCCCACCCAACAACCGCGAGTACTGTACCAACAGCCACGCCCTCGTTCCCACTCCGTTCAGAAGAACATCAGTTCTGCCAACTTCTTGCATCCAGCATAATGTTATGAAACCCTTGGAAACTATAGTGTTGTGTATGGCAATTAGAGTAACCTTGTTCCTTGTTTCCCTGGGATTATAACCTGCAGCGTGCTGTGTAAGTTGTTAGTGCAGTGTAAAACTGTACTTGTTCACCTTAAATATAAATTTAAATATTTTACTCAATCCACGCTTTGCTCTTCTGGTTACTAGGAAATGTATCTGATTTGTTGATTTATTTAATTTCTATACAAATAAGTTTCCCTTTGTATGAATGTTTATATATTCGAAGTGACTACGTACACGTCCAAAGTAAGGGCAAATTCACTTCGCTACCGCTTAGGTTAGGTTAGGTTACATTACGTTACGTTACGTTAGGTTAGGTTACGTTAGGTTAGGTTAGGAGGTTTTCAGGCCCTCAATTTGTTTTAAAAATCACAGGAAAAGTAACTTACGGTGCATAATTTGGAACGGACGTGAACAGTAGCGGCTCACATCGGACGTGTACGTAGCCTCTGCCTTATATATTTACTAAACAAAATTAAAATGCCTAATAACAAATTATTATAAAACAAGACCAAATTAAAACAATCTTAGTCCCATTACTGAAATCTATAAAGAGTACAGGTAATTTTTGGTAAGTCGAGGGTATTTTTATGGCCAGACTGTGGTAGAAAGAGATTACTGTACTTCCCTGGGATTCCACGCCTATTTCTCCGACGGTAGAGGAAGAGGCGGTACTTCTAGGGAAAACTCATGCATCTGGGGGTGAGATGGCAGTCTACATTGCCAGCTTGAAGGACTTGAATTTCTTATCTGCGGGAAGCGTTACCTATATGAAATTGGACCAGTTTGAAACTTGACAAAATTGAAGGCCTCCCATTTTGTAATTGCTGATGTACGATGTTTACTTCCTTAAGTTTAAACAAACATAACATCAAATTTTTATTCATTACAAATTAATATTTGTTGTTTATCTCATTTACAAGTGATTACTGGATAACCCCAAAGTAATATTCCGTTGTGAGTGTTTTGACTTAAATCTGCAGTAAATGTTAATATTATCAAATTTTAACCTCAACCAAAAAGTCATAATGGAAGTCTTTGCTTCTGGAATCCTGCTCGGGAAGGGTTGAATATTTTTATTTAAAGCTAATCAGAGTGACATTTTACATAATTTGGAATACAAGTTTTTTTTGAACAAACCAACTATATTCTAATCACTTATCTGAGCAATTACTTAAACATTTGTTGAGGTTTTTTTAGTAATTTGTTCTCTTGAAAATGGTATACAGTTCAGAAAACATGTCTGTAGAATAGATATGGTGTAGTTTAAAGTCATACCCTAGTCAATTCTTTTGCTGACCATAAGAAAGTTAGGGAACCGTAAAACTATACGTCAATTTTATATCGTGCTACAATATTAAACATCAAATTTGAAACTGTTTTCAAAATAAAATTATGTTATTCAGTTTCTAATACTCAGTGGATTTGATTCTACAACCAAAATATCTTAAATAGATTATGAAGTTTGCTCTGGAAATCGTGGGCAATTCAGGATTTTTCCCCCCTGTATTACAACATGTCAATCTACCTCAAAACAATAATTGGTGACAATTAAATAATTTTGTTTATAGAAAAATATGATTTAATTATATTTTTAAGGATAACATCTTGCATTAAATCTTATTAAGTGTATACGTTAAACTAAGATTCAAATAATCTAAATCCCAACCATCACATTTCCTAAAAATATGTTCATACTCAACAAATGCTACAAGAATATACAACTGTGTTTGTATTTTTTTTATTTTGAAATTTTGTTTCACTAAATTCTCCTATTAAAACCTAAGTTGAAGCCTATTGAGACTTCCCACTATCCCTATTGCCTGTGATCCAGTGGAAACAATCCAGCTTCAGAGTCATTTTCATCATTTCTGGGGCCTTAAGGCCCAAATAACTTACTAATAGGCCCATAAAACTCATACTAATATTTATAATACTAAGAAGAAAGTGAGTGTTTGTGTTGCTTTTGAGGTCCTTCAAAAATAATATATCAAGCTGTTAATTGTTTTAAATGATTTATTTTTAATTCAACATGGATTTTTTCAAAATCTCTACCCTGCACTAGTGGTAGAAGGATCCAAATATCGGTAAAGTGAATTTTGTTCTCTGGTTAATTGTTGTTCCTCTAGTATGCCAAGTTTGCCAATATGCCAGAAGAATGCCAATATTTTGTTGTCAGAGATTGATAATGTGAAATACCTTGCCTCTGATATATTCTTACAATTGATACTCTGATATATTCTTACAATTGATAAAATCATCTCTGTTCTTCATTATTATCTCAGAGGGAGGACGTGCTATTTGGAGCTGGTCAGATTGCATTTCATGTGTCCAGTACACTAGCCTACCACGTAGGTGCTGTCCTTGACATTTGCCCAGTTAACTCCCCATAAGTTTTCCTTTCTCTGTAAGAATTAATAAAAGTTTTGACACTATTTAACAATAATTCAGCTCGAACGAATTTACTTACCTTTTGGCCTTTGTAACTTTTTTGACTAATTTACATTTTAGTGTTTTAATTGATTGGAAATATACCTGTGTATTAGTTTTTACATCAATCAAATTGTTTTACATTAAAGTATGTGATAGGTAATTCATGATTACAAATAGCAGAAAATGATAACTCGAACTAATATTGTGTTCATTTTAAGTTTCAAGCTTCCACTGAATGGGTTACTTTCCTGTCTCAGTTTTATCCGTCAGAGCTTCAATAAATTGAATATTTACGAAGTTATACGACTGTGAGGGAAGTTGATTTTTGGGCCAAGGTAGTGCCTTAGCTAAACATTATTTCTATTTGTTGCTTATATATCTTTGTCATTACGGATTGTATATAAAAATGTAAATTATATGTATACCAATTGTTATTAGTTATTTCTTCGCGAAATTGTGTTAACTCTTCTCGATATTGTTACTGTAGTAATTAGTAGAGTGCTAAGAAGAGATGCCTTAGTGTTTTGTTATATTGTTCTTCGATAAATAAATACTGCCGATTTATCTTTACTCTCAAGTTGTAATGCGGAATCAGTTAATCTAGTGGGAATTTCCATATATTTATACTATTATTCAGCATAATTATAGTTTGTTTTTATTAAATCAAACTTAAAATGCTAGTATGTTATTTTTGATAGACATAATTGTATTAAGCTTCAAAATAAAATCACTTTCTCATGTAATAACTGCTTTAGGCTCAACTTCAGCACTGGAAAACAGAAAGTTTATTTGATTTTTGTATTTTGAAACGTTTCTATAAACGTTTTAAATACTATAAATCACTCGTTTTACCATATTGGTTATATTTTGGTGAGACAAATTTTCTTGGGCATTAATTAATATCAAGGAACATTTGTTTAGTTTTAATAAGAATTTGACTGTTCATGTTTGAACTCAGCCTCATTAAATCAAGTTTTCTTCTTTACGATGAGAATTTTGGTGGCATAAGAAACTACTAAAATTATTTAGAAATAAGGAAGTTATTTAATCTTTTGGATATTTTGCTCAAGGAATAAAATCCTTAGTACACAAAGTTTACTTCTAAAACATATTTAAGTTATCAACAATAGGTTTTTCTCTCGATTATCGTTTTCTTAATAACATTTTCTTTGGATCTCAACATCATTAAAGTAACATTTCCTTAAGGTGTTGCAATTAAGTTTTCTATTGTTATTGTTTATAATGTTGTACTCCTAACGGTGAGTTACCTGTTAAAATGTTGTGCCAATGCCTCCAAATATAGGGTATCGACCACTGTTACAGTAAAGATGCCTTGAACCTCGTCGTATTTGTAAATATGTAAATACGTGTGAAGACAAAGCGTTTCCTGAGGAAATACGTCGAGACATATCGTGTGGCCCCCTGCACATTGTGTACTGCCATCTGACATCTACATCTACAGTAGATCTACTCAGTAGAGTCTACAGCTATAATCTACATCTATCCTCCACAAGGGTGGAATGGCACCTACCCGGTCAGTTGTATTGACCTTGGCATCCTGCTCAAGGAGCTATTGTAGTTATACTGATAAGTGTTTTTAGAATAAATAAAAGGGTTTTGTTATTCTTGCATGTTTCATTGAACAGATTTTTCCTTTCCCTCTTTTGTTAGAGAGGAGACGTTTTAAAGTACAATATTACCAATCTTACTCCTGTTTCAAGAAGAACAAAAATTTAAATTCCCGTATTACATACTTAAGTAATACTTAGGGGTAATAGTGTTAGGGGTTGTTTTGGTCAGGACTTTTTGCCAATTTATCGGGAATATATGGATAGGACAAGCAGGCTTACCGTAGAAAGTACTGGCATCCTAATGATAATGATAGCACACTAAATCACTACCGAAGAATATTCCAAGGACACTGGCCTCTTTGTCAACTTGGAGAAGAATGGCACTTCCTGGACAAGTGCTATTCTTCCCCAAGTTGACAAAGAGGCCAGTGGCCTTGAAATATTCTTTTATGTGTGTTTTGTAATGTTAATGAGCTGTCAGTAGGATGCCTTTACTTTCCAAGATAAGCCTGCTTGTCCTATCCATATTTTCCTGATAAGTAATAGTTTTATATATATATATATATATATATATATATATATATATTGACCATTTGATACACATATTTGAAAACCAGCATTGATTAACTTAGGAAAAGTGTACTAATTATTTTTCAAAAGGAAAATAAGTCTGCTGTATACTTAATTACATTAATACAGACTATAATGAGTGAGCCAAAAGATAAAACAAAATCATAACCTGAAGGGGACAACCAAAGGATTTAATAAATATTTTATAATTCGTTTTATTTCAGTTTTATTAAATGTAAAAAACAGTAAAATTATCCATAGAACAAGTTTATAAAATATAAACGTCAAACACAAATTGTATATGGCACAAAACTTTAATTCCACAAATCATAAACAATGAATAAGAACCTATACATTTCACTTCAACTGAGTCCTGCTTTTACTTCTTTGGTGCGATAATTCCTTCCAGTTGAGCCTAGAGTAAACAAACAAATCTGTTATTATCTTTGGTTTCTTGAAGCACGCCAGATCCAAATAAGCTCCAATGAAACCAGGGGAAGTTGGTTTCAGCAACCCTAGGCTGTGAAGGGAAGTTGGTGGTTTTAGGGATCCTCTGCTGTGAAGGAAGTTGGGGGTTTGAGGGATCCTCGGCTGTGAAGGAAGTTGGGGGTTTGAGGGACCCTCGGCTGTGAAGGAAGTTGGGGGTTTGAGGGACCCTTGGCTGTGAATGAAGTTGGTGGTTTGAGGGATCCTCTGCTGTGAAGGAAGTTGGTGGTTTGAGGGATCCTCTGCTGTGAAGGAAGTTGGGGGTTTGAGGGATCCTCGGCTGTGAACTACTTTTGGTGCCCCCACTTTGACCTACTCCCAAGTAATGACATACTAATACATACTTGATTCCCATCCATTTGCTGCTAATTATGTCAACTTGATTTGTTATTCCAAATGGCAGAGCTCATATACAACAGACTTGGAGTTAAAAAATACAATAGAATAATTTTGAAACAACCTAGATAATTCACGTTTAAATTAATCAAGAATTTACACGTCTCATGCCTCAATAAATAAAAGTCCTGTAATAATTAAACTTTATCCTCTCTTTTTGAAGTTGTCTATTTACTTAAATCTTGTGTTACCTCTATAAATTAAAGGTCTGGTGATAAATTTGAAATATTACTTATTTTTGCCTACCACCCCATCTCTAAAAATCAAAATTTGTAGATTAATAACTCCAACTTATTTTTATGAATGGAATAAAATACAGCCAATCTTAAGTTGTTTGTGAAAATCATTCATCCCACTAACTGTAACCCCCATTTTTCATCCACTATTGTTTACCTTGTTTGTCAGTGGGACCTGAAGAAAAAGAAAGAGCAGAAATCTTCCAGGAATAAAAGGAAAGGAGGTGGTTGAAATGACAGTTACAGTCCAACTTTTTTCAGTTAACTTTTCTTACTCTGTAGTAAATCTACTTTTTAGTAAAGATACATTTTATGCTCTATAAATTCACTAGCCTAACAAAACTGTAGGTTTTTAAGATTCATGTTGTGTTATCTCAATAAAAACTGCCTTGGTGTTACGTCTAAAGTTCCCAAAACTCCTTTTCACACGAGTTTTATGACTCCTTCATGTCCTTAAAGGTTTGTTTCCACTATGCTCCTGATTCAGTGCATTATTTCATGCAACGTTGTCAAAGTCAAACTTTCTTTATTCATGTCATTTATACAAATATACAAGAATGGCGTCAATACATCAGTTTGTCTTATTACTAAGTTTGGTAGTTTTCTAAGTATAAAAGAAAATAATGAATGTAGCATGATTGTTAACAAGGCTTCTTCATTATAACTCTTCGAGAGAGTTCAAAGCCTTGTTGATGAGAAAGTTTTTCAATTTTTTTTAAACATAGATTGACCAACCACGTCTTTTATGTCTTTTGGAATTTTTTTGAAAAACAATATTCTATATGTGTTGGTTTTTTTTATACAACTCTAGCCTGTGGGAGTTCAAAGCAATTTCCCCCCGATTTCTTGTGTTATAATTGTGATTATCCCTAATTAATTTTATTTAATCAAATTTAAATTGCAATGAATGAATAGTTTCAAAAACATACATTCCATAGACAGTCATTATATTTAAAGATATAAAATGCTCTTTTACTGAATTTTCTGGTTTAAGATTTAAAATACAGTAGAACCTCGCTACGACGACCCTCGATAAGACAAAAACCTCGATAATGAGTCTGATTTTCTAATCCCCGTGAATCTCCCATAACGCTCAATGTTATAAATACCTCTATAACACGACTCATTTTCAAATAAATACCTCGATAGCACGTCTTTTTGTAATTTTATATTACTGATAAATAAACCTCTATAGCGCGTCTTTTCAAATAACTGAACCTCTATAGCACGACACCCACCTCAATAACACGCTTCTTTGGGTAAGTGAACCTTTATTACACGACTCTAACCTCAATAGCGCGCCGTTTTGCGTTACGGAACCTTTATAGCACGACTAAACCTTTCTCACGCATAGTTCCCACGGTTAGAACGGATGTTTTGAAGTAAACAACAACGTCTTGGGCTCAGGTCTCAACAGGAAAACCCCTTCCCCACCCCCTTCATAGTCCGGCCTTTCCTTGTCTTATAGTGTACAGTTTCGGTTTTATTACGTAAGTCCATTTCTGCTAAGTTCAATTTTTTAACATTACAGTATTTTATTCCGTATTTCACAATAGGTTAAGGTTTACTGTATTTCGAGCTTATTAACTCTATACTGTACTTTAGTGAACTGAGTCTGTTGATTTTTTTCTTACTGTCGCAATAATAAAGAAGTTTGTTTTACTTGTACGTTTGTTCTTTTATTTATGACTGATTTATACAGTAATTTTCTACTTAAAACACAACTTATTAGAAATGTTTCATAAAAAATGTGCTTGGTATAGCAAAAAGTCTGTGACCTCGATAACACGTCTTGTTGTGAAAACCACCTTGATAGCACGACCCTCAATTACAAGTGCACCTCGATAAGAAGACTGTTTTAGAGATCCCCTTGAGAGTCGTGTTATCGAGGTTCTACTGTAACTCGTATGGCCTTTTTCTGCAATTTCAAAATGGTGTTTAGGTTGCTATCAGAAGGGGGGTGCTACCAAAGGGGCCCCATAGAGTGATATTCCAAAAGAAATCATCAAGTGAATACAGGTAAAATAGACTGTTTTGAAAGAATCAGTATCAAAGAATTTTTTTAATCTTGATAATGCAAAAATACCAGATGATATTTTAGAAATCACTTTTTCAGCATTTAAATTCCAGGAGAGATTATTGTCCATTTCTAATCGTAAAAACTTTACGTGATCTACTTCATTGATTATTGATTTTTTCACTAATTTCAATTACCGGATGGATCGACATTTGTGTCTGACGTGTCTTGAATACAACAAAATTGGTTTTCTCAGGGTTGAGTAATAGCTGCTTATCACTAAAATATTGCTTTAATAGGTTCAAATTAGCTGTAGATGATGATTCCAATTCCTTTACCGAATAACCTGAAATTTTGAGAGTGGCATCATCTGCGTAAAGACACAATTGGCTGCCGGTGGTCAGTGCAGGCAAACCTCTTACATAGCAAATAAACAGCAGAGGGCCCAGAATAGAGCCCTGTGGCACTCCATATTTTACTGATCTGATCTTGGATTGATGAGAAATTTTAATTTTGCTTTTGTTTTAGTAAACTATTTCTACATATTGTTTTCTATTACATAAATATGACTCAAACCAATTAAGAATGTTTTTACGAATACCAAGATCATATAAAATTGACAAAAGCATTTCATGATTGAGGAAGTCAAAGGCTTTGTCAGGGGTGGCCCGTCAGATTTTCAATGCCTGTGCAAAGATCAAAATTGCCGCCCCCCTCCCTATCAACCAAAACCTCCCTCCCCCCCCCCCCATATCTCTGAGATAAGACTGATGTGCGCGCCTCACTCCCTCACTTGTTGCGTTTTCGTTGTTTCTGGTTGTTCCGTGCGACACTGATAACCTGAAATGACAAGCTATGGAACAGATTCAGCTCAGAGACTTTAGTAATTTAAAATCTTGATTTTATATATTATCGTCATGGAAGTGCTGAGTTTCGATTACTTTGAAACTATACAACAGTCATATCTGCATTGCTGTTCTGAAAAACCTAAAATTAAAAAAGGGAAACAACAACTAAGCAAATTTAACTAATTTAGTAAATTTTAATTTCATTTAGTAAGGCCGAGTCTACATTCTACTCTATGTGTGACTTGTCGTGCATTTATTTATGTGTTGCTACGACTACTATATCTTGTCCAGGATGATCTGAAGGAGCGGTGAACAGCACGGCGCGCGGCGGTAGGCTACCTGCTACGATCGCACGGCTTCCTTACACTAGGGTGACCAAATCATAAATTTGAAAAAACGGGATGCACCCAAGTAGGGGGTTGGGGGCGATCCGAGCTAGGGGGGTTCGAGAGGCCTAATCATTAAAACATGTTCTTTTTAGCTATTTTGAGACATATAAATCTTTTTCAATTTGCCTTTGCTTTTGAATTTTAATTCTGAAGCATATAATAAATTAAAACAATAATTTTTCAGTGGATACTTATTTATTAATACAATACATACTTCAAAACATTATTAAAAAAGATAACTGAAATCGTTAGTCAAACTTATATTAAAAATCTCTAGGATTTAATTTGGGGATATTTTGCTTTCGTTCCAGCCATTTTTAAAACCTCATTCTGTTTTTATCCAATATAAAGTTGTAAAAATTAGAACAGTTCATTTTGAAGTTGTAGTACTTGCAGGATTGCAGAAGAAAGGGTCTACACTCCCATCTTGTTCCTTTCATCCGTCCATTGAATGTCCATAAGCGAAAAGATTCTTTCTGTACTGCCATTATGGGCAGGGATCGCAAACACATACTGGCGTATCTTCAAAAATTTAGAGAGATTTTCTGGCCTGGTATGAGTTTTAAAAAAACAAACCCATTTTTCGAGACACTGAGGTGTTGTTTTTTATCTTCACAAGTCCACTCCTTAATCTTTTCACTTTAAAATCCGCTGACGACGCCAGTTGATCAAATAGCAAAGTATCATTTATGTCAATACTGTTTTCGTTGAAGTAAAAAATTTGAAGTAAAAAATTCTTCAATTTGTTCCAAACTGGGAAGTTTTAAATTAGGAAGTTTTAGTAATTTAAAATGTGTTAATGTGTTATGTGACCCAACGTAAATTCGGGACATTTAGGCGTCCCGGGAGACTTTTTTGAAACTCCGGGTACGATCGTGAAAAAACGGGACAATCCCGTTTTTACAGGACGTTTGGTCACCCTACCTCACACTTACCCACTGACGCAGGGGATTTACACTGCGTATCAGAAATCAGTTATGTGTTTGTTTAAGAAAAATAATAATTAAAACAACCCTCAAAACTGAGTAGGAAGTGGGAAGTACAAACTGATAACAGTACACCTGTTCAGAGCGTGGGAAAGATTTCGTCCAGGGGGAAAAAATAATGAAAACCGATCAAGATTCTGACGGTTCCAGGAATTTATTAGGCTGAAGTTTTCAATGAAAACAGCAAAGTTTGCTGTTAATGTTACTTTTTTACAAAACTAATGTTTTTTAACATCATTTGTGTTTATTGGATTAATGTATAACACGTTTTTCGGTTATACAGACTATCGTCGAGTATTTAGTCTTTCAGGTTTTGTTTAGCTATAAAGCTTCATTTTATTTTGTATGGTATATTGAATCTTAACTTCTAAAAGTGTTTGGATCACTCAAGTTGAGTACCAGTTACTCTAAAAACTCAAGTTGGCTGTAAACATGTTTTTTTCGTTAATACAATCGAAACTCATTTAAGGTACTGCCAATTTGGAAGAAATACAGATGATTAATCGATTGACCACGACGAAAGCGCAAATAATCTGTAATGACGAGAAGTATTTTTAATTCTCAACATTTCTCACTCTATCTCCAATGCCCCGAAATTACTCCGTTAAAAAATAAGAACTTGATTGAAATTATACTAAACAAACGGAACTATTACCTATATTTTTCAAAGTATGCTAGAGCAGTGGACCTTACAAGTACCTATCGAATGGGCGCCAAAATCTGAGTGGGGCGCATCATATTTCCTCCCTTTTTACACATAATAGCAATATTAAACTCGAATCATTTTAACTTCAAGTAAAGATGAAATCCCGATTCAATACTCTTCAATCCCCAAACCATATATTTCCTCATCTAGGAAGTAGTTTAAAATAATCGAAGATGGTGGATTAAAATAATTAGTTGCATCGTGTAATTTGATATTTTAACATTGCAATTAATTTGTTCGCATCGTATTGCGAGTTTTATTCACACTCTCAATACCATCCAGAATGCCCTGAAGTTGTCACAAAACGATAGAGATCAAAACAACTTTTCGATTCGGAATAGAGGGGAGCAGAGGTTGTGTTATCTGATTTGAGAATTTAATGTTTTAAGTTTAATGAAGGTGCAACATGATGAATACACAACATTCTTCCCAATAATGCCTTTATAAATTTATACTGTAATACTAATACACAACAAATTTACAAAATTAGTCGGGTTTACATATATTTACAAATACTTTATTTAAGCCCTGCGGACAACGCCCCCAACCCCGCACCCCACGGCCTGTCATGAGCGCCGAGTGCCGCCCCCCAAAAGCTCCGCGCCCTTCGCGCCCCGTGCTGGAGCACGCTCGCACTGCCCTAGAGCCAGTACTGGGCTTTGGTGATATCCATAAATACACCCAGTGCTTTTTACCTGCTATCCAATGAGTCAATGATGGATTCAGTGAATTCGGTTGCTGCTGTTTTAACTGATCTTCCCTGCCTAAAACCATGTTGACATTCTTCTAAAAGGCAGTGATTCTCGAAATACTCTACCAATTGATTATAAATTGTATATGACTCTTGCCTCTTGTAACGTGCGTCTTGCGACTTGCCCCATGCCCTTTGCCTCTGTGTTTCCACTATCCATGCGTCAATTGCAGACAGTTTGAGAATGCCGCCAGTGTTACAGGTGCGTACTGCTGGTGTCACCGCGGCCATTATAATTTTAAGCCGGAAAATTAAGGAAAAGATCCTGATATTTGGATAAGTAATCGATTGAGATCAAGATAAGTTGCATCCCTGCGTTTCGCGCAATTTTTATAATCAATATGGGTTGCTTGCTGCAACAATATTTTAATCTGATAGTCGTTGGTCAAGTATATTGTTTTGTCAGTACTGCACTCCATAATTAGAGGTGTGCGGATATCCGAAAAGCTGGTTTGGTTACAGAACGGATCGGATATTCGAATCAGATCGGATATCCGAATCCAATCCGAAGGCTTTATCGATATCCGATAAGGTCTAGTACAAATCCGACTTATTCGGATAGACTGTATATCTGGAGATAAAAAGGTAGAAATGAATCAATAAATATGTTTGGACCATTAATAATAGTGTTAGGTATCCCTAGTGAAAAATATTTTCTGACCAGATCTGGGGCTATCTGGGCCCTACCTGCCATACAACATATGTACGTTAATGTACGTTTTTGATATTTTTATATATATATATTAGCATTATATTTTTTATTATAATTGTATTAAACATATATTAATTTGCCCACAGTTTATCATATTACAAGGCAAGATTGGATACATAAATCAAAAGAACAAAATTAATTTGTTTCAACTTTCATTTCACTTAGAAAAATAAAACTAAGTATTGTCCGCATTCTATGGGTGTAGATTATTGGTAATTTGTATATCCCACTCCATCCAGGTACACTCACATGTCAGAATAGCCACGGGGGTTAAGAGATATGGATAGTAAACCAAAGGTCATAGGTTCAAGACCTGACCAGGTCATGATATTTTTGAAACTAAATTCTTTTTTTAAAAATTATATTATTGGTTTATCAAGCAATTCAACTGGAAAAATCATATTTTTTTCAAATTAAAATAACCGTTTTAATAACAAATTATATGGATCTGGCTAATTCTGGAAGAGCCCAGATCTGGGCCAGAAAACTATTTTTTCACTAGGGATCGATATTCGATATATCGGAAATGTCGATATTTTAAGGCCAATATTTGATTTTTTTTATCGATATTTGGAAATTGATATATTTACTGTATCGATATTTTCCTATGATACATATCGATATTATCAATTTTTAAATATATACTTATTATAAAATGCATCCTAGTTCAGTGTACTGTTTCTTAATTTTTTTAAATGAGTAGAATCAATTTATTCTATGCATTTTTTATAAAAATGTACTAATTATTAAAATAAATGATTGATTCTGTTTAGTAATTCATTGTGTATAACGATAATATCACCAATCATATTATTCTTGTATCGTAAAGAAACATTATAGAGCATGATCCTACAGACTAATATTATTAAACACTTAACTAAAGAATAATAATGTGTAGTTAAGTGTAGGGCCTATATACTATTTATAGGCTACGAAATACCTATAAAGGTGATGAAAATTGCATGTACATTTAAGATTGTGAAATCCTCTTAACAGGCAACTAGGTTACAATGTATGTCTATCCCATTTTTATTTGCAACCAGCACCGGATTTAGGAGCTGTGGGCCCTTAGGCGCGCGCCTATATCTAGCCTATGCTTAAATTCGGCCCTGTTTCCAACGATTGTTTATTCGAATTTACTTTAACAAATAATGTTGGATTAAATCGTAATTGTGAGCCTGCGTCCTATAACTATAGTTTAGTTAAAAAGCCAATATTTTGCACAGTTACAATGATAATATTCATAAAATAGCCTAGCTGTTTTAAGCCTGTGGTTCATAGATCGGGGTGCAAAATTAGTTTCCATATAGCTCTACAACAAATTTCACTTTTTGTTAGTGATGTGCGATACGTATCATATTGTATCGGAATATCGCGATACGCTAGGGACGATACGATATTTTTGAAACGATACGTATCGTATCGCCTAAAACGATACTCGTTTTTGTACCGACACTTAGTAGAGATGATATTTCGATATTATTTTCTTGGCTGTAAAACAATGAGGTTATATTTATATTCGACAAGAATTCTTCAAAAGTCTTCTTTCTGTGGTACTACAATTAAAACAAGTGGAAATACCTCGATGGCCGTATTTTTAACTGCAGTGTATAATACAATATACGTCGTATCGTTTATGCACAATATGTTAAGCGATACAGTACGCATATCGCGATACACAGCTCCGACACGTATCGTCAAGGTTGCCAAAGCGTGGGTAATTACCCACTTGGTGGGTAATTCTAAGGGCCATGGGTAAAATGATGGGTAATCGCTGAAAGTGGGTAATTTACTGTAACGACCTAATCAAGTTTTATTTTGAAAAAACTTTAATTTTATTTGGCCTTTTTGGGTCATGCTAGTGATCTGAAAATTGGTTTTTGGTTTGGTGCTATACCTCTACTACAATAATACTACTATTTAATATTGTTGGACCTTCAGTTTTATTTTTTTAGAGCTATGTTTACTACTATCTTACTCTATGTACGTGAAACTTTGTTTCGGTTGAATTTGCTCATTGCTGAAGGCGGTCCCACACTTCTCGGGAACACGCCCGAACATTCGGCCGTACTCCGAATGTTTGGGGTATTCGCGAGAAGTGTGGGAAGTACACGAACTTTTGAATAATGCGGGAACATACGGGACGGAATGTTCAGTGCACATTTGGGAGAATGTTCGGTCGAATGTTCAGGCCTGATCACGAGAAGTGTGGGACCGCCTTAATAATTTCCATAGTAATCCCTAGGCCTACCAATAATTAATTGCTTTCTAAATTGATACTTGGCCTTTGCAAATAATGAATAATAATATTAGTTTTAGTTCGTTTGGCCTAAATTAATTAATAATAATAATAATATTATTGTTAGTTTAATACTTGCAAATATCAATATAAACGTGCACAATTTTGCGTATTTGTTGGTTAAAACAAGTGGTGGGTAATGGTGGGGAATTTTTTCAGGGACGGTGGGTAATGGTGGGTAATTTATTCAGGGACAGTGGGTAAAAGACCCAAACCGGATTGGCAACACTGCGTATCGTATCGCCGGCCGTATCGCGATACACGGCCCTATCGCACATCACTACTTTTTGTTGGCCTACAAAGCAGACTGGCCTCGATATTATTGGTATCGATAGTCCCTGCCCGATATTATTAACGATGTCAATATCGATATTTTCTTTCGATATCCCAACACTAATTAATAAACGTTTTAACTCTTGACATCGTTCAAGGTTACATGACGCAATTCCTTTCACTTTGAATGTTTTCGGTACCTAACTCGTTTCAATTCATCGATACGATATTTGTGTGATTAGGTATCGTATCGCGATACACGGCCGGATCTTACATCATTTTAGCAAACAGAATGAATACGGTTTATAAAGAGAAATGTGCGATAGCGAACGTTATTGATAGTAAACACCGCAAATTTATACAATATTGCAACATTGCAACTCGATGTCGATTTACATTCATGATTCACGGAATAAACGCAGACAACGAGACAACAGTAGTGGATTACTGGCGAATAAGTCGATAATTTTTTGTCGATAGTCGATTTCCGATAGTTTCAACTTCTCACGAATGCAATGAACAGATCAGGTTCTCATAGAGTAAGCTGTAATTCAAAAGTTGCATAGTGCAAACGGAAATGTTAGTGTATGAAATTTAAAATTGCTGCTAGTGATATTTTCCTTCCATTCAATACAATTGAAAAACACTGAGTAAAATATTGCTGACTTGCGCCAAACAAGATGCATAGCTTTCTCTACGGCGAAGTTTCCCGGTATGATCAAAGAACTTAATCCAGCTAGAGCTCTTATACTCCAAGAAAAGACTTCACTTGTTTACATGGTTGCCAATTCGAGGGTAATTACCCTTTTTGAGGGTAATTTGAACCTTCGAGGGTAATTTCGGGTATTTTTTATTAAACTGCAATAAATAAATAAATATTTTGAAACGTTTATTTTTAACGTTTAACGTTTATATTAACTGGAGTTTTTTGAACTAATCTTAGTTTACACGGGGTGCTACCAATTTACCGTAAAGACACTTGTGCGGATGACAATTTGGGCGACATTCCAAATATTAATAATTATTAATAAATAGGTGGCTGAAAACAACTTATCGACATGAAACTGTCCGTTTGACCATATGATCGACATTTTAACAAATTAATAATTATTAATAAAAAGTGGGCTGAAACCAAGTTATCGACATGTCATTTGCCCGAATGACCATTTGTCCTCATGGATGAGCGAACGAAGTAAGTGAAATCAGATTAAACATACACCTAGATAATTCATCGGCAAGCTAACAGGTGAAGACGGCCAAAACGGGTGAACGGTGGTGCGCTCTATCGGGGTTTTCTAGTACTAGAGTCTCCGGCGGCATCAGTGCAGTGGCGCTACCTCGTGGCCACGTGAGGAACCAACGTTAAGCGGTGGAAAGGGAGAGACAGCATTCGTGTGCGAGAGAGAGCGGGAGTAATTGTGGGAGAGACAGGGCGTGAGAGAGAACAGCCGGGGCCAACGTAGGCCCTGGAAAAGCACTGCCAACACCACCGGCGTCGTTGCTCGCAGCGCGTCTGCCAGCCCAGCCTTGCCTTCCCATCGTCATCGTCAAATCAAAGCGGCTTCTCCCTTGTTATGTTTTCCACGAAAATGGTCTTACTGTTATGTACAATTACCAAAGAAGCGCGTAGTCAGAGTAGTTAAAAGGATGGTACTTATATTCGATAATTCTTTACCAACGACTCAGTTAATAACAAACAATATTTCCTTATTGAAATCCTATTTCATACTTTTTCCCAATTTATATATTTTTTTCTTTTAGCGAATTTTTCCTATTGGGTAGAAGCTATTACCGTAGGTCTCATAGTAAGACTTAAGCCCGAAACCATGATAACTTTTTATATTGAGGTCCCCAGATGCCATTCGTACAAATTGAAATATATACTAGCTGTTTTCCGCGGCTTCGCTCGCGAAAAATTCCAACATATTATTTGAAATATTAACCTGACCAGCAGATCAGCAGTATCAAATCTTTATTTATGTTTTACCTTATGACTTCCTTTGCAGTAACTGACAAACATTTTAACATACAGCTGGTAACATTATAAATTATATCCTCCCAGAAGATTTGCATTGGATCTTACAGAGCCCGTGGGGTGGAGCCCTAATGTTGGATGTAGTCATTATCAGGTCTATTTGTTAATGTGACATGTAAGCTATGTTCCTGAAAAATTCTAGCTTAATAGGTCCATTAGTTTTTGCGTGATGGAACTCCAAATATCCATATGTAAGAGACTTTAAATTTTCCTAAAATCATTTCCCTTACAATTTCTAACCAAACTAATGAATCCTCGGACATTAAACCTTTCTAAGAACAAATTCCTTTCTCAGACAATAGAGCCAGTAAACCTATCCCTTTTGACCCTGAACCCTATCACCATGAGATCCATCCACATTGCACAGTACCCGTGAGAAATGCTGATACAATACTAACTCCAACTAAAGACCTCCCCATATCATATTGAACCAATAGCCTTCTTCCTCTCCATGAAAAATTATACTTAGACAGCCAATGACAACGATCCAAAGCTTTGGGATGGAAGGGGATTGAAGGAAGATGAAGAAAATTAATTTAGTCTGCCACCATCATCCTAGAACAATGTATTAGAAAGTTTCAGTGACTAGTAGTGCGGGAGTGATGGCCTTGTGCCAAAATGGGCAATTCGAAATTTTGTGAAGTGTCGGTGTAGTGAAAAATCTGGATAAACCCAAAGATACAAGTAACTCTTCTAAATTTATTTAAACACATTCTCTAGCAATGAACTGGTGAATTTAGTAATTACATTATGTTTTCAACCTTTTAAATTAATTACATGATTTAGCTAAATGCAGAAAATATGAAACAACTCTTAGATTTGCATTTAATTTTATACAGTTTGTTCAAGTAATATTAAAATCACAGAAGTGTAATACAATTTATAATTATAAGAATAATGTTTCAAAAGCAACCATTCATTAATTTGCATTTAATTAGACAGTTTACTTTACAGATGAATTCAACTTTTATTCATATGTATACAAAATAATTGTTATAGTTCATTCATTGTTAAAGGAAAGATATTTCAATATACTAATGCCAATCAAATAATCTCTGAAAACATTCACAGGAGTTCATAATTATCAAATTATTGTAACTTTATATTTTGATTTATATTATACTTATTGTTATTGATCAGAAACGTAGCATTAAATTATTTCTGATCCTAAACTCTCCAATCAAGTGATCAGTCTAGTAACCTCTCACTATTGCCAAGTGCTCTCAATTTTATATTTACTTTAAGTATTAATTTTTATACAACCTAAGCGGACTATCTTACACATACATACATCCAAACTTTCAATATTAGTAGGATATATCTATAATTCAAATTATTGATGTATAGGGTTACTAATAGATGTGGTAGTAAGAAGAATATGCATGAATTGGAAATTCGCTGAGTACACAAGTTTGCTGCGACGGGGGTACTTTTTATATAATACTATAATTCACATTTTTGTCTGTGGCTCCATGCGTTCATCCGTCCGCGGCTGTTTCTCGAGATGTAATGGCTCCCAAGCTACGAAAATATATTTTTTGGGGTAATCGAGGTCAGGGAAGCTGCACGTGTCGTTTGTTTTTCTTGAAAAGCATTCTTATTTGATTAACTGTAGCTTCAAGCTGTTTTTAGGCCATTTTAGGCCTAATGTATTAGGGGAGCCGGCAGTATTCAGCTGTGGAAACAGTATTCCTGAAACAGCTGATTATTTCCTGGGGTCGCGATAGCGGCCGCCAATACTAGGTTTTATATATTGTTAATTGAGTCATGGTTTGCTGTTTTAACATTTTTATTAGAATAATATATATATATATATATATATATATATATATATATATATTTGTCTCCGTAAATGCGATAACTTGAGTAAAAAAACGTCCGATTTCGGCTCAGATGTGTAAAGTGACATTTATGACTTTAAGTTCGAAAACTAGAAAAATCGGACCATGGTTTACAATTTTTCAAAAATAATTTTGTTATATTTTTTGCTCACAAATTGTAAAAGCATTCAATTTTGGCACTAAAATTTTTTTTCTTTTAATTTTGTCGGGCGAAAACGAAATCCTCATGGACACTCAAAAATCCGTGTTCGAGAGTAGTGCCATGTGGGTATTAAAATTGTGGGTATTGAATTGGGGAATTTCAACCTGAACACGTACATGCAATTGTTTTCCCGGTCACACTTTTTCTCCGCGGAAAAGTTGGGAAAACGTCGAAAATCGGAAGAGAACTTTGTTCTTATAATACTGCCATGTGGGTATTCAAAATGTGCGGAATTTCACCCTGAAAACGTACGTGCAATTACTTTTTCGATCACACGTTTTTCCGCGGAATAGTCGTAAAAACCCACGGAAAATCGGTAAAATTATTTGTCTTACAATTCTGTCATGTGGGTTTTCAAATTGTGCGGAATTTTACCCTGATTACGAATGCGCAATTTTTTTGCCAACCGTACTATCAACAAGCAAGAAATTTTGCCAATAAAGATTTACAATATATTCAACACAGACCGGGCCCAGGGCCATGTTTGTGATGTGCCAGCACGTTGTTTAGACATACAGCGCTCTGCGGAGTTAGGTTGGGTTAGTTTATGATAAATAACTAATTTAACTATCATAACCTAACCTAACCTAAATCCGCAGAGCGCTGACTTGTTTTCGATTATTAACAAATATTTTCCGATTGTCTGAGGATATAAAGATTTTTCCACGGGGAAAAACTATCATTTCCATAATCACGTCAAATTTCAAACATTTTGGAAAAACAAATTTTAAATTTGAGTGTTGCCGTTGATCGATAGATTTACCATCACGGCCCTAAATTAAAATGTATAGATTACAAAAATCCAGAATTTACAAGAAGTTTAAAAATAGGTGTGAAAGATATTTTGTGAAGGTGGAATGTCATAATTGTTTAATGTTTTAAAATTGTTAAAATAAATTTCACTCTGAAAATCACTTTTATAACATCGATTAAAACAGTTTACAAAACAAAATAATATAGTATATAGTATATAGTATATATTTTTAATTTTGAAATGCCGTACTACCGACAACGCTGCGTTGATCTCAGTACCATAGTGGGGTCTCGGTTCACATCGCGATTCAGTCAGCCGGCGCGGGGTGTGGGCGTGCGGATGTGCGTGCGTAAGCGGCTGGGTGAGAGTGTTGTGTGTGTGAGCTGGCGGGGCGTGCAAATGCGCGTGTGTAAGCTAGTGTTGTTGTGTGTGCTGGCGCGGGCGTGCGGAAGCGCGTGTGTGAGCGGCTACCCGGTCAGAGTGTGTTTGTGTTGAACGGCGAGACCTCTAGCACCCCTAGCTTAACCGTACAGAACTACGTGGGCCAGCAAGTTTGCCGTACAAGCAGACCGAGCACACCGTTCCCTATGCCGTGGAGAATCTACTTGTTGTATTCTTAATCTATGGTGAAATCCCCCTATACATCTTATAAATCTCGTTTTCGGCCTACTACGTCGTTATTTATCAACTAATTTGGACAATCGATGTGTCATTTTAAAGGTTTTACACTGCAGAGTAACAGACAAATGTAAAAATAAAAAATACCGGTTTATTTATTTTAAATACTGACACTTAACAAATTGCTCCATGTTATTTAAATGGGAGAATATTTTTAAAGGAACTCGGCCTTAGTTTGAGAATACCAGGCAATGTGTGGTCATGGGATTTGTACCAATTCGAAGATTAAACATTCGATACTCCCCAAAATTTTCGGCATGTAGGTAAACATAGGATGCCATGCCGACTTGCCGACGACCTAACGACAGATTCCATTCCAGAAGGCTTCGCTTTCGCTGAGTTATCTGGATTATCTCTATTATTTTTATACAGATTTTATTGTACGGATATTATTTGATTTCGTTAAATTCTTGTATTTAAAATGGAAGAAAAGCATGATATGTAAATTCTTTAAAAAGAATGATGCCGATTGTCTGAAATGCAAGCTGACACTTTGTAGTCTGTTTACATTCCGGTGACAAACTAGGTTAAACAACGTTTCTAATTTGTAGTAAACAAAATAAATTCGAACTAGACCTATTTAATAAACTTATGAAACAAAAGAAATTCTTTGGTTATCGAAGTTTTTGGTTACGGTAACTCATACAGAGTTGAAATCCTATACAGTACTCATTCATTGTTTCAGTAGCGTCTGATTGCCTATTTGCCTGATCTGTCATGCTAGAATGTTGTGATGTCTGCTAAGCTATCAACATCGGTGATTCCGGTCTTTTAAATAGTCTGTAATCATATTAAAATGTTTCCTTGTTGTTTCTCTTGCCTGACCATATGTTTTGTGTGGTACTTTGGTATTATACGGATGCCACCCTTATACAGCGCGCTGCGGCAGTTATGTTAGGATGGGTTATCATAAAAATGATAGTAGGACTTTCCTTGTTTTGTTACAAATCGAATGATACCTGATGAGTCATACTTCAGGCCGCCAAACCCCCTCCAAATAGGCCAAGGTCAGGTCGTTGACCGGAGCGCGCGCATCACCTGTCACCGCCTGTATCTGGGCCAGTGTCATGAGTGATTTATTGCCGTCCACTACGTTACATTTGTTTTCATAATGAGTGACGTTCTTTTGGTGTGGGATTTACCTCGAAATTAAGAGGAAACCGTACGTATTTTTATGATAACCCATCCTAACATAACTGCCGCAGCGCGCTGTATATTTGCCGGAGTAAATGTGGCGATCGGGTGTAGCTGCTAGCGGCGGCGACGCATTCAATACGATCCTAGCGGACATCGCTGTCTTTTGGGAGGCACAACACAAAGACCGCTCATCAGAATGATGTAAAATTTGTACAGTAAGTCAATAAAAGTACGTTTTTTCGAATTATGCAGTTATCCTTTGTATCCGGTAAAAATTAACCTCCAAAAATAGTGGCATCCGTATAATACCAAAGTACCGTTTGTGTTTGTTTTATTACTAGGCCTACACCCAGATAGGCTAAGGTGTTATAGCATAATGACAAGGATTAATGATAGTCAAGGTGATATTACATGATTTGAGTAGCCTAACATAGGCCTACTGTTATTAAATTTCCTATACTTTTATCTTATACATATATAACCAGGAAACACATTTCTTCTATTTTTCACTGCAGAGAAGATAATAATTCTCAAGTATTTACAGAGGTTGGTATATTGCTCCTCCAATTATACATGCTGTTTTCTGGTGAGCTTATGTGTAGTACAGTCCTCATTTACTCAGAAAGATACTTTTGTAAACATAATAACCACTTGTTGTGTTTTGAATAAAATTACTTAGCTTAAATATTCTAGACCTATAGGCCTATTTATATCTTGAAAGAAAAATGAAAATGTTAAGTTCCAACTTGAAAATATGGTAGTTTTAGTGATCGGGGTAAAGTAGGCTAAATATTATATGGTTATATGGTATTAAATGGTTATATCCATTCTTTCATTTCATTCGGTATTTGTCTATTTGGAGCAACCAAAAAAGTTAATTCGGATAACATATTAAAACAGCAGAAGAGAGCAGTAAGAATAATGCTTAAACTAAACCATGATGATTCAGCCAAAGAACACTTTAAACAGTTAAAAATACTTACTGTATATGGGCAATACATTTTCGATTCTATTTTATTGGTCAAAAATAAAATGGCAAATGAAGTTTATAATCAACCTGTGCATCATTATAATACAAGAAAAAAGAATGCGGTTATGCAGAATCATCATAGATTAAAATTGTATGAGAAAAGGCCCTCATACGCTGGGGAAAAATTTCTAAAAAGTATCCCAGAACAAATAAGAAATGAAAAAAATCACATTAAATTTAGAAAACAACTAAAAGAATATTTAATTGAAGCGGCCATTTACTCGTTAGAGGAATTCTTCCATCTCCCTCTAAAGGGATTTAGTCTACATTAAGTCACGTATAAAATACAATTGTTTAAAGTGGAAGTTGAAATCCTTGATTAGCTCCTGCTGTACTTAATTAAGATGGTGATGCGATTGTTTGTTTATTAATTGTACCATTTTCGACGCTGTTCAAATGTTGTACTCTGTACTTCTTCATGAATAAAGATGATTGACTATTGACTATTGACTATCCGAATCCGAAAATTATCCGATCCGAAACCCTTACTATCCGATCCGAACTAAAAATTCACTATTCGCACACCTCTATCCATAATGAATAAACTAGGAAAATAAATTCATTTTTGGACAAACGTGGATACAGTATTAACTAGTCCGAAAGATAAAGTGTAACTGATGTTAACTGAAAGACCAAACCTGAAGGAATACAAAACTAATCGTAGAGATCCGCTGTTAACTACTAGTGAGACACGAGTGTTGCAAGATACTCCCTGACCGGCTCGGGGAGCACATGCGCCTACTTGCGGCTACCCGTACAACTATATATGAGGCATGTGGTGTGTATTGCATTCGTCACCATGTGTCTCCTGTGCGCCGTGCAAGATGTATTAAAAAAGGCATAGTGGAAACGAACCTTTAGATGCATGCTCAAAATAAACCTTACAGTGTATTATGTTGGATAATTTCTACCTTTAGTTGTTGATTGGTCTTCTTCAAGAAGTCGATTTCCTCTGCATGTTTCTTCTCCTCGGCCTGTCTCAATTCAGTAGCTCGCCTCTCGACTTGCTCAGCTTTCGCCCTCAACTCTGCAACTTGCCTCTCCAAATCTGCCTTCACCTCTCTCAGTTCAGCAATCGCCTCTTCCATGTCAGATTTTCCTTGTTCAGCCTATTGTCAATATTGAAGTAATACTCTAATTCATAACATCAGAGGTTCTAAAACCGCCAGGCACCAGCAATTATACTTAAACTTCCTTAATGTTAACGTAAACAGTGAATATGCTCTGTTTACTCGCAGTATTGAAATTTAAAAGTCAATCATAATTCTCATGTAATGAATACAGTTCATTTAATATATTTTGGTCAGGTCCCAACAAGATATATAGTGTAACGGTAGAATGGCTTGATAGCTTGTGACTACCCTCGACTTAAAATGACTCTGAAATTGGCTCTTTGACTACTGTCAAATAGAGGCAAGTGATGCACTTGAGAACTCAATGGCTCACCAGAAACCTCCAAAATAGAAAAGACAGGTAGCAGTATACTAAGCGACTAGAAATACATTTTTCACAGCACCTAAATAATTTGAAACTAATAAAAAAGTACAAATCTGTTATGATAAAAAAGTGCCTAAATTTTCAGAATGGTCATGCACTACTAGTGCTTTATAAATACAAATCAGATAAAAATTGAATGGTATGAATAATATTTCTTATTCTAAATATAATTTTTATCAGGGCACTTGTAACCCTTGTAGAAAAAAGGAGCTACCAAATTTTGATTAAAAGAGCGGTCTCCATTATAGTTGAAACAATAAATAAAGGTTTACAAGAACATAATTGATTTACATGACTCAGGACGACTGATTAAAATAGTGATTTAGGGTTAAGAAAATTATGTATGTTAAATTCAAACAATAAGTTTGAAAATATGACAAAATATAGTGTTTGAAAGCATGTCACATTTTAAAATATTGAGCTATATTATTTAAAAAAAAAAGACTATTATGCTATTATTGTTTGAAGCGTAGCTCAACATGGGGGCCTATTTTTGAAACGGGTGAGTGGTGAGTCAGTCAACTCACCTACCAGCTGATTTCAGCATTGTTTAAATTCACCACGTGAGATATGAATTGGCAGTGATTTATCTGTCAAATCAAAAAGCCAAATGTAAACATTAACCAATGTACAAATTTATAAACCTTTTGTTGCTTTAGCTACATCAATTGGTATATTTTAAACATTTACTTACTTTTTGAGCATTTTTAATAATAAATCATATGTTATCCAACTGTATTTACACATTTTGTATGGGAAAGTAAACCTAACCTAGTTAGGCAGTTTACTATTGATTCCTTCTGTCATTTCCTTCTAACATGAAGGAGAAGAAGGTTATTTCCGGTCAACTCACACATTTTCAGTCACCATAAGTGTTTTGCCTGGTGAGTATAAATGGTTGAATTGGTCACTTAATCAATAAAAATATCTATCTATAGTAAATCTATGAATGTTAAATATAAACGTTCATTGAAAATACTAATATAAATGTTGGGTGGTTGGATGTAATTAACCAAACTGTTACCTAAATCATATATGTACTTTTATCGGTTGATCTGAAAATTAAAAATGATGGTTTGATCAAACTTGAGTGACTCCCTCACCAACTCACCACTCACCCAATTCAAAAATAGGCCCCCTGAGAAAGGCTATTCTCTACGATTTTTAACAGCGAAAGTGATAATTCTAAAATAGCGGAAATCTGAGGTACGACCTGTAGTGCTTTGCGGATACCGAAAGCGATGCTGCTCTCATAAAGGGTCTGATAAGCAGCCATAGCCATCTTCATCTCGTCCCTAACTCTGAGGAGCAGTAAACCTCGCTCACAACAGTTCACCGTCACTTGTCGTATCAGTTCATCTGAAATTCCATAATCTCAACTTAATTCCTCTCCCCCTAAACAACATCACTTTCATTTAGGCCATGTGTCCGATGTTGACAAAATGTCGTGACGCTGTTTGTTGCCAGCAAGGAGTTTTTCTGTTCACTAACAGAAGGGAAAGTTAAAGTCTAGTCACTAAGGTATGTCCACACAAAACACAAAACAGTTACCTATGAGAGATAACTCTTGACAGCCAACTTTCCCAGGCTTCAAAATAACCGTTATTAATAGTGGATAAAATTGACAGAAACTATTCATTTTATTTATTTGACTAATTTTAATATGAAAGTAGTCTATCATATAACTTTCTAATTAATCCATTATTGGTAATTCTGTCACATTTGCAAAACTACCCTCCACCAAGTACCTTTCACCATTTTCACCTAACCATATTAATTTAAATGTACCTCGTATGTAATTTAAAATCAATGATAGGACAAAATCTAACATGAAACACTACCAATTCAACTCAAGTATCTTTATTTCAAATAAGCTGTACAAATTACACAGACATAATAGTGTCATAGAGGTACGTTTTATGTACCATAAACTAAAACTAGATAGTAACAATAAAAACTAAACTCAAAAGTGTCATGTGAACAGTACCGGCTCTAGGGCAGTGCGAGCCGTGCTCCAGCACGGGGCGCGCGGGGCGCGGCGCTTTTGGGGGGGCGGCGCTCGGCGCTCATAACGGGTCATGGGATCGGTGGCGTACCGTAGTAGTTGGGGGCCTGGGGCGGCGGATGTATTTGTAGGGGCCTATATAAACATTTGGAGTTGAAGAGGAATGCCTATTCATATATAATACGATGTATTAGGGGCGTGCGAGTACTCAAAATGTCAGTATTTAAATAGTCAAATGAAATCAAAGTTTTGAAAAATACTCCAAAGTTCGAGCGAGTATTTCCCAACAATCTTTGGACGATCGTGACCTGCCAAATCACGTAGTAAACGACCGTCAAAGACGATCGGACCAGGTAAAATCGGCCGAAAATTACGAGACATAACATTATGTATTACACATGAATCGGACATAAAAAACAACCTAACTGTGTAAATGGCGACCGAAACACGTTTTATCGGCCGTAATTGAAGACGTTGCAGATTATATAATCTTGAATTAACGTCCTTGCCGCGTAATATCGGCTATAAACGTCGACGGAAAACAAAATACTGTCCAAAAATGACGAATTTACTACGTAATAACAGCCGAAATACGACAGTAGATCGGTAGCGATTCTCCGGAGATCGGCGGGAAATACTCGCTCAGACTTTCGAAAATTTTTCAAAATTTGGGGGCCTATGAGAAAGCGGGGCCTGGGGCGGACCGCGCCCCGCACCTCCCCGTCGGTACGCCACCTGGTGCGGGGTGGGCGGCATAGGCCATAGCGCTAACATAAAGTATTTTGTAAATATATAAAAACCAAACTGATTTTGTAAATTGTTGTATATTAGTATTATAAGTTGTTGAAAAGCAATATTTGATGGAAAGTTATGAGTATTCACCATATTTTGTACCTTTACCATACTTAACATTAAATTTACATATCACATAATACATCTTCTGCTCCCCTCTATTCCAAAACGAGCAGTTGTTTTGACCTCTATCGGTTTGTGACAACTTCAGGGCATTCTGAGTGGTATTGAGAGTTTGAATAAATTTAGTATTATAGTATTATTTAGTATTTTTTGAGAGTTTAGTATTATGTGAAATAAGGGGGAAATATGATGCACCCTCCTCAAATTTTGGCGCCCCCTTGCATCGTTACTTGTAACGTCCACTTGTGTAGCTTACTTTAAAAATTATAGTTTATCGTTCCGTCTGTTTACTAACCATTTCAACTAAGTTGTTATTTATCAACTGAGACATTTCGGAGAATTGGAGATGGAGTGGGAAATGTTAAGAATTGAACATATACTTCTTCTCACTACAGATTAAGATTATTTGAGCTCTGGTCGTGGTTAATTGACTAATCATCTGTATTTCTTAACAAACTGGCAATACTTTAAATAAGTTGCGACAGTATATCACAGTATAGTAATAACGCAAAAACATGTTTGCACCCAACTTGAGTTTTTAGAATCATTAGTATCTACTTAATTGATCCAAACACTTTTAGAAGATAAGATTCAATATATCACAGAGTAAAAAAAATTAAAATGAGCTTTATAGCTACACAAAACCTTAAAGATTAAATACTTGAAGATAGAGTCCGTTTAACTGAAAAACATGTTATACATTAGAATCAATAAACAAATATTATATTCAGAAAACATTAGTTTTTTCAAAAACGAGAATAACTTTAAACAAACTTTGCTGTATCCATCGCAAACTTCAGCCTCACAGATTCCAGGAACCGTCAGAATCGCGGTCGGTTTTGATCAGCGTTTTGATTATTGTTTTGGTTACCCTGGACGAAATCTTTCCCACGCTCAGAACAGATGTACTGTTATCAGTAAGCACTTTACCGTTCCTACTCAGTTTTAAGGGTTTGTTTTAATTATTATTTTTCATAAAGAAACCCATAATTGTTTTATGATACACAGTTTATTGTGATACGTTGACTACAAGTGTGCAAATTTGTTGTTTTAAAAATTTAGATTTTTTAATTATTTGAGGTTTTGATTTTTTTTATGGCAAAAAGTTTAGTGGCGCGGAAGATTGGAAACGGGATACATTTCCAGGACGATAATATATGAAATCAAGATTTTGACCTACACGAGTCTCTTATCTGAATGTGTTCCATAGCTTGTCATTTCAGGTGATCAGCATAGCACGGAACCAGAAACATCGCGAACGGAACAACAAGCGAGGGAGCGAGGCGCGCAAGTTCAGAACTATTGGGTTCCCTAGTCCCTACTAGGGAGGTTATGGTTGATGGGGGGGCGGGGGGCGGAAAATTTGGTCTTTGCACGGGCGCTGAAAAACTGACGGGCCGCCCCTGCATGTGAAAACAATTCTAGCAATGTCATTAAAAATAAATGATAACGATATCGTGCACATTTAACTAGAACTAAGGTACGGTGTCTAAACAAAAAAAAAACTCATTCATGGAATATGCAGGATTATTTATGAGATGCCTTCACAGATTTCTTAAATCTTTTTCCGTCACTAATGTTTCTAATTTCTGCAGGAATATAAAAAGTACAAGGAATACATGAAGTACCTATATATAAATGTTTTATAAATGTTATATATAAATGTACCCATATATAAAGTTTGTTTCTTAAAAAATATTCTAAATTATGTTTTTCCACTCTTGAGTCAATATCTTATGTAATAATCATGACTTACTTATGAAGATATCCCTGCAATAATAACCATGTCAACACAATCCCTCTAGCCCTTACCCACAACTTCATAGACTCACTTCATCCTCGCTACCTACTCTTTTGTTTTAATTTCTTAAGATCTGTTTCAGATGCACAAATTAATAAAGGAACAAAATTATCATGAGACTAAAATTTTAGTCCTTATAGTAGTACGTATACAATTTTCTATTGGGCTACCTAATTAGTTGTATATTACTGTAATTATTCAAATTATTGTTTGTAAACTAACTGTACTCCTAGGGTTTAAATTAAAATTGCAACACTAATCTGTTTATAATATAAAAAATGTGCTGATTTTTGACTTGGCTGGGCTAATTTAAATAAATAAATGTAACTTTTCATTTGGTTTGTTTTAAAACAATACATTATTTGTAGTAGTTTTAAGTAAACGAGTAAAGCAAAGTATCATCTCAATGTTCTCGACTATTCTCAATCATAATCATCTTCACTCGACAGATGAAATAACTCACAGAAAATGTCCACTTATTGGCCAATGTCTTTATAGTCTTTAGAAGTGTTTTTGTCAGGGTGTATTAATGCTATTTCTTGTTATTTTCACTAAAATTGCTTAGAACTAAAATTAAATAAAAACAGGGAATGGCCCATGACCCAAACCCCATTGACGAACCAATACTGTATTGCCAAAAGTTGATGGCCGTCCACAAGCTCTCAACTAGAGGAGTTGAATAAATGAGAGAAGAAGAACTTTGGGAACAGACTGACAAGCTGGCTGCAGGGACACCCTTTCAACTCACTAGCTGAATAGTACCAATGGTCTGACTCACTCCCAAACTAACCTTCTTCAGAACGAATTGTAATGGCTATTGTGTAATTGTTGTAATGCGTATTTTGACACAACCGCTGTTCTCAATGTTCATGTGAATAACAAATATTGTCTATTGTATTCCTACGACAAGCCAGAAAATATCTCAAAGAACACACTCCCATAACCTCAAGTTCGGCGAGAAATGTGTGACAACATTTTTTCGGTGGTAGACACAGGGCCGTACTCAGCTTTCACGGGCCCCTGGGCAAGCCTGGTGGTGTGGGCCCTTGTTGCCGTCCGCATCCAAATTGGTGACCTTTTTATAAGACACCGGCCCAGCCAGGCCCCCCCTCGACGAGTCCGCCCCTCCCTCCCCTCCCACCGAGTACGGCCCTGGATAGACACAGGACCCGGACCCGGCCCTGGTATAGCCTGACCCGGACTGGGTCTATATGAATATATGACATCAGCAAACAAAGGCTGCCCTTCAGATCTCATTTACTCACCCTGATAAGTTTTAAAAACAAAATTCCAGCAGCCAGCGAACTATCAAAATATGTTATAAGATTAATTAAAAACAAAATCAAAATCATCTTTATTGCAGACTTCTGAAAACGTCAGGAGCATTACAAACATCATCTTTTCCTAAAATCTCATGTGTTTCATCTTGCATGTAAAGACTATAAAAAAAGTAATCAGTCAGAATCAAGCTTGTCTAACCTTCTACTAGATTAATAAATACCAGAAAAGTTGCTATGTTATTACTTGTTCTATCTGTTACTAACAAATTTCTATATTTATCAACCTTATTTTTATAGCCTGGTAGTTACTGATCAATTAAAATCAGTGTCTCTCTTTTCTTCACCTGAAGAAGGCTCAAATGGAGACAAAATACTCTGTAATATGTGTGTAAAATACTTTCTTACTTGTTGCTGAGCTCATTTGAACCAGTTTCTTCTTCAGGTGAGTTGGCTGTGTATCCCACCTTTTTTCAATGAAACTCCTAAGCACTTGGCCTATCCTTTGTAAACCTGATCAATTAAAATGAAATTTTGACTTGCTACATTATTTTTAACTAATTGACTGTCTACTTTAATGGTTATAGAAAGAACTTCCTACATGCAAAAAATAGATTCAAGCATTTGAAAAATTAAAACTTGCAAGAGCCATTCGGGCCTTTTAAATTGACAATTTGTTCAAACATTTTAATCAGCATACTAGGCAATTATAAAAACCTCTAAATTACCAAAACACTGGTTGAAAAGTCGTCTACGGACAGGGCAAATGCCGGTCTCCCGAGCTTGCTGCTGTTGAAGACCTGTGTCCAGTTGTTCCCCCAGCTTTTTGACATCTTCTCGGGTAGCTGGTTCACTTGATACCTGATCAAATATTACTTTGTTAGGTTAAAAGTGAGTTTGTTATTATTGTAAAAATATTTACTCACAGGCAAATCTTTGACACTTAGATAACTCAGACCAAAGATTGCCAGATGGGAAGGAAATACTTATAATTATTTTTTTATCGATGCAGTTAATAATTTGGTACTCCTAAACATTCAAAATAATGCAGCAGAAATACCAAACATTGATAAATTACCTCAACCCCCCTGAGTAATTTAAAATTAAAGAGGTTAATGATTTGATTGTAGAAGTAATGGGTTTTAAGAAACAATTTTTCACAGGATTGTATGATGTTCTAATTAGCTTAGTTATGCAGTCTTTCCCGTTTCCTTAAAGACCAAACCCACACTGTACATTTTTCATTAATATATGTTTTTTACCTATGTAAATTAAAATTTGCAAATTAATACCTCTTTATAAACAATTGAAACTTTAATGATCCCACAAGCTACAGACCAAGATGTCCAAGATTATTGTTGCCTGTACTCTCAAAACATTTTTGAAATGTAAGTAACCAGCTTCTGAGTTACTTAGAGAAGAATCAGTCATTGGATGATAAGCAACATGGATTCCGGCCAGTAAAATCTACAGTTACTGCAGGCATAACTTTTACTGAATCAATAATAATTTTGGTTAGAACAAATTAAATCATTGGAATTGTTCTAAATTTTTCAAAAGTGTCTGATAGTGTAACATGCGATTAATATAATAATAATAATAATTAATAAATATTAAGAATCAAGTATATATATGTTTTAATTCATGTCTAAAAAAGCGACAAAAACTTAATAAAATTCAACATAATTTAAACTATTACAATTTTAAATATGCATACACCCAAAACTTTTGTTTTTTAAAGAGGTTGGCAGCCTCTTTTTGCCGTGGTTTGCCCGTCCACATAAATCTATAGATCTGTGCGTGTAACGTATCCAGCAAAACAAGGGCTGAGCCGTTACAGTACGTGTTGTACAGTACTTATAAAATTACATGTCAGGACTGGGATTTTAACCCCACGACAGGGCCTCTGCCACAGTTCAGGAGTCCCTCGCCTTGACTACTATGCCAATTACTCAACTACCGGTAACAGTTTATAACAGTAAAAGATGGTCTACCCTGGACCTCCTATTATTTCTTTGTTATCTGAGAGGATTCCCAAGCATATTACAGGGGCTCTGTGCTTCTACGATGATACCAACATCACAATTTTAGATAATAACTTCATTAAGTCTATTTTGACAATTAAATAATCTTCAAATTACAAAAATACTGTGCTAAACTCAAACAAATCAAATGTTTTATAACTTTGCCCAAAGCCATCAAGATCAATTAATTTGCCTAGGAATATTTGGAATGAACCAAGTTTTACAATTTTAAACAAAGTCTTTAGAACTATCTTGTATTCTATCATTATACTCAATTGATAAATTTTGGAATTTAAATCATGTAAAATAAAACAAATGTATTTACACTACAGGGAAACATTATTATTTGCACACTATTTGTATAAGTATTTATTCATTATATTGCAAAAATAAATCTATTATACTTTATTCAGTTTGCTTGATGTGTTTAAATGATTATGTTTTTGAGTATGTCTGTCTATTATTACTTTTACACTCATATATTATGTGTATATCATATTTGTTCAAGCACATAATTTAAAAGTATTTTTTATTTTGTTATAAATTATGTTTATTTTACATACCATATAATTTTCTATGACACATATGTAGTTTTTTATGTAAAACTACATAAATGAATAAAAAAGTGAACCAGGCTTGTGAAGTCCAATAAGTAAACCAGGCCAAATTCTCATGAAAGGTCATGATCTTCCAATGTATATTTTCCAACAGTAATAAGTGTAATTTGTACTGATCACTTTTATCTTAAAGATACATTGGAATTTATATTTGTTTAGTTCAAAACCTTCCCTCTATTTGTCCTAATAACCAAAGATTGGTTGAGGTGTGTTACCCGTAATAGCAGGAGGCGATTTCAAAGGTTGTATAAGGCCTGATTTCACATATACTTACAGTCTGCCTCCATAGCTGTCCATTTTCTTCCCATTCCCTTGGAGGAAGGATACAGTTAAGAACTTCTTCTGTTGACTTTGTCTTCTCAGTTGGTGGTATTCCAATATCTAGAGGTTTTTGAGCTGCTGGGCCCTGTAAGCCCAAAAATTAAATAACCAGTGCATAATGTATTTTTACTCTTCAAAGACTAAAACTGTTATGTATTTATGACTGAATTATGATTACTGTATTATGTAATGCATATTATTTTGTGTATGTAAAACCTATAACTTTTCTTGGACTGTATAAGTTATTGATATAGTAAATACATTACATGTGTATAATTATAATTCATTAATTTAATTATTTTCTTATAAATGTATATGTTATATAACTCTTTCTATAACTCTTTTACGTTAAAATATTAGATTCTCTTGATATGGTAGTTATTTTAATTGTTAAAATTACTAACTTTTTTAATCAGCTACAAGATGACAAGTTCGTACAGGTTTTTAAACCAACCATTTTACAACCTTTCCATGACCAAATCTCAATTTTCAATGAATCTCACAGCATTCTCAAATCTTTGGAACACTTGAAATTCACAAAACGAAATAAGGTATTTAATTGTTATTTAAAGTTGATTGTTCATGTAATTAGTAAATACATCTTACTCAATCTAGACTTTTCTAATTGAATCTATTTTCTAAGTACTTGTAACCAAAATTAGCACTAGCAAATTAAGTGTATTGAATATACACTTTAAAATGTGTTTTTTACGTGACAGCCAAAGTTTTATACTACTCTGACAATTGCTGATCCAAATAAACATTGCAGACGCCATATCACCACTCAAAATTAAACAGAGCACGACTATCAAAGGATTTTCTTTAGACTCAGGTGAAAAAACTAAATGGAATATTTTGACAAACTTATCCATTTTAACTCAATATTATCCTCTCTACAGCCCTCCTTTCTGTGATGAATGAGCTGTAGTAAATTATCTTCAGTTACAAGAAACATTAATAAATGGAAAAGGTTCACCTGAATTAAATTAAACTGTTTCGTCTCTCAGGCAAGGCTTACAAAATTCTGAGACATAAACAAAAATCTATAAGAAACCAGAATATCCTGTGTTGTTTCCAAGTTTTCCACAACTTTAATAAAATTCAATGTTTTTCATAACACTTATAATTAACAATAAAATGCAGAGTATAAACTTACCAGTACAGAAGTCAGTGGGTTTTCAGGGTGTTTTGAAACGATCACAGGGTTGCTATATTTAACTAAAGTGTCCCTTGAAGCTAAAACACTTTCAGTAGCCATTTGTTTTATTTAATCAAAACAAGCAACATATATAGAATATAAAACAGTTGTATAACCTCAAAATGTAATAACGAGTTTGAACTACATGAAGATTTGTCAATAGACCAGGTGGGAGTTGAAGGATTGTTTACCAGTTACTATAGGAATGTTACCTGTAGCACGTGCTCAGACATAGCTACAATGTAAATCAATAGCATTTATTACAAAGCAAAAGTCTACCCTCGCCTGCACCTGTTTTGCCTTTATAACAGGAATATTATCTTGATTAAGTACCTCAACATGTTTTACCATATTAGCGAATTTCCCCTACAGGGAAGAAGCTATTACCGTAGGTCTCATGGTAAAACTTAAGCCCAAGACCATGACAACTTTTTGTTTTGAGGTCCCCAGATGCCAAAAACACCATTCGTTCGAATGTTTATATATGTATATATATATATGTGTCCGTAAGCACGATTCATAAAAAAGGTCTGATCTTAATAAAATTTGGTACAAATGTGTATAGCACCATTTATTTGAACGAGTTAAAAAACCAGACGAATCACACAATTCGAATGGGGGTTTTGTACCCCAAAAATGGGTTTTTGGGGTTTTCACATGTATTTTTATTTAAATCAAATTGTAATTTATACCATTGAATTCAGCTTAAAAAACAAACAATTTGGTATTTTGATCATTATGCTTCGTCAATTGGTTACTGAGATATTGAAAGTGCTAAACACAGTACGTTGTCTAATGCTATTCTTATGGAGAAAAATCAAAATTTTGTATCTCGCTTATTTATTAACATACACTGATGAAACTTGGTATATGGCTTTATCTGGTTGTGGTTTGTTGTTGTTTGCACAAAAAAATTTTTCGTGTATGGTTCCCGAGGCAGCAAACCTAGGTACTCGGTCCCCATGTTATTCTTATGGAGAATAATTAAAATGTTATATATCGCTTATTTATGAATGTATATGGATGAAACTTGTTTTGTGACTTCACTTTGATGAATTCTATTGATATTTACTTAAAAACCCATTATTTTGTGTTTCTTGTTGCAGCAAATCTGCGTACTCATCTCCAATGTTATTCTTATGGAGAATAATTAATATTTTAAATATCACTTATTTGTGAATATATTTATTATTAATCCTGGTAAGTGGCTTAATGTATTATTAAGACATATATATATATATATTCAATAGAAATTCACTGAGTTCGCAGGATTGCTGCGACGGGGGTATTTTGTTGTTGTCATTGTATCTATAATTTAGTTAATTCTAAAGATAATACCTTATCATGTACTGTTCTTATGGTCACTTCTTGTGGTCATTAATGTCCTAATGTTCATACTTCAAGATGTATTGGTCAACTTTTTTATATATATTTACAACTATAATTACTCAGCAAACTATCATTTTCATGGTCTAAGCTAATTTTTTGCAAGATTACAGAAAAAGATTAGAATGAGTAAAGCTTTTAATTTTTGTTCACATAGTTTTTACATATTAGCGAATTTCCCCTATAGGGAAGAAGCTATTACCATAGTCGGCATGGTAAGATCTAGGCCCAGGACCATGATAACTTTTCGTTTTGAGGTCCCCAGACCCCAAAAACACCATTCGTTCGAAACTGTATATATATATATATATATATATATATATGTCTGTGAGCACGATAACTCTCGTAAAAATGATACGATTTTGATGAAATTTGGTTTAAACGTGTAAAGCAACATTTATGACTTAAAGTTCGAAAACCAGCCAGATCGCTCTATCCGAAAGGGTATTTTGGGGGGTTTTGAACCCCAAAAATGGGTTTTTTGAATTTTTTACATATAATTGTTGAAATTGTCAAATTTTAGTTTTTACCATTGGCTTCAGCTTAAAAATACACACAATTTGGTATTTCGATCATTGCTCTACGTCAATTGGTTCCCGAGATATATAAAGTGCTAAACACAGTACGTTGTCTAATGTTATTCTTATGGAGGAAAAGACAAATTTTATATCCCGACTATTTATGAACGTATACTGACGAAACTTGGTATACGGCTTCATCTGGTTGTGGTCTGCTGATATTTGCTCAAAATAAAAATGTTTTGCCAAAGGCTCCCGTAGCAGCAAACCTGCATACTCAGCCCCATGTTATTCTTATGGATAATGACTAAATGCTGTTTCCCTTAATTATAAACCCTGGTATATGACTTAACCTAGTTGAGTTATATTGATATTAGTATAAAAACCCATTTTTTGTGTTCCTTGATGCAGCAAACCTGCCTACTTAGCTCCAATGTTATTCTTATGGAGAATAATTAAAATTGTATATATTGCTTATTTGTGTATATATTTTTATGAAACTTGGTAAGTGGCTTTATGAAGTATTAAGACATTTATATCTCCATTGGAAATTTGCTGAGTATGCAGGTATGCTGCGACGGGGGTATTTTTAAACATGATGGCTGGTAAAATGGTATAAAGGGGCTAAGTTTTCAGGCGAGGTCATTTGGTTCAGTAACCTTAATTGATTTTCCAACACAATTTCTTTACATGGTAAAACCATAGGTGTAATTCAGGGATGGCAAGAGGAGGGCAGTTGCCCCCTCAATAATTTGGAGGACATATTGTAATATAAAAAAAGTCACATTAATCACAATCACGACCATTTTTGCCCCTCAAATTAAAAAAACTGAAATTACGCTTATGGGCAAAACCATTTTGCTTCACTCATATGTCCATCCATATATGACAAATAAATTATTGAGTTTGAATTTCGTTGTATTTTTCAAACCAAATTTTAAAAAATTTCTTTATCCTCCCATTTTTATTTATTTATTTATTTTATTTATTCAGTCACAAATTACACCACATACAAGGTTTTTTAAGCTTATATTTTTACATTGATCATGTAAGAGTACAGGCAGAATTCGGAATCAGTCAGAATCGTAAAACTCTTCTAAAGAATATGGAGATAAATTTAAAAGATATTTTTTCAGTTTAACTTAAATTCCTTCTTCTCTTCAAGGAAAGTGAATTTGGCAATGCAATTTTACTTTACTGTGATCTTAAGCTGTTTTATTTGAGTCCAAACACATGTTATTTCTAATTATTTTAAATAAAGAAAGCCTCCAGTTTCAACTGTCATTAGATATAGACTTAAGCTCCTAGTACTGATACTTAGCTTATAAAGACCTAAAGATTGGAGGTAAAATAAACTTAAATTGTATCAGCAGAAGGGTGGATGAATACCCCTTTAAAGTTTCTTATGATTAGCTTGGTAAATGCATGAAGAATTTGAAATGTCGTAAGAGTACAATAAAACCTTGAAATAATTAATTAGTTGTAGAGCGTTTGCAATAGAGATGAGACAACCAATTGGTCAGTCAGTTTTTTTTTAATTCACAGTTTTTTTCAGTCGAATGGCGAGAGGGCCAGGTTTATCGACTGGTTGTTAGAGTGATGAAAAGGATCATATTGCAAGTGAGACGTATCTACAACCGTCGCGGACGCATTGCTCTCTGCAGTTGAAAAGGACTTCGAGTCGCTGACTGCAGCACAGGTGGCACTGGGCAGTGACACCATCAGCAACAAATGCAGACTTGATGGTATTGGCAAAAGCCTCTAGACTATCGGCCATGGACACCAAATTCAAGAACATTTGAGTTTTATATCATTATAATGCCAGCTCGTATTTTCGATAAAAATTATAAATGCTCAGTTGGGGGAAGGAATGAGATCGTAATAAATATGAAACTACTTTATTAATGCAGATAAATAACTGTTAAACAAATTTAAGACTGATTGTCATGAAAACAACTGTTTATCACTTGTAGATTGATTTCAGTCTGTATCATCATAAAAGACTTGTTTCAGTCTGTTGATAGACAACTGAAAAGAGCAGTTTAAGACTATGCGGCAGTCGGCTAGTTACCCGACACGACCCGCGCCCTTTACCTATTCCTGGGCCCAAACTTCCCGATGAACGCTACAGCTACAATCCCCAACACCTTGCCAGCTTTGATGTTTTAATATTTAATTACAGTTGAACTCATTTCCCTAACTAAGAATCTGCCCCCAAAATTTATTTCTGCAAGTTACATGTTCTAACCAAACATTAAATTTAAATAAGTTAATCAACAATGCCAAATAAATGTAGATGGATTAATTTAATATTTATTGAATTACATGATACGGTTCAATTCCCCCCCAGACTTACCCCCAAATTTTATTGTTTAGTGAAACATACCTGGGGGAACCTGAAATATACCGGGGGTTGAAGGTGAACTGCGGTCCGATGTGCCTCTGTCTCCTTTTCGCCAACGACTCTGCCCGCCGCACCTGACCTTGACTCACCTGGGGTCCGATGCGCGCGCATCCCGGCTGCGACCTTGCCCCCTAATCGGTCTGGCCTAATGTCTTGTAGGGATGTGGGGGGTAGCCCCACAGCTCTCCCCCGCTCCCCAGAAAGGAGGAGAAGACAGGGGGATTGATCAAGGCTGCTGGTGGCAGAGCATGGCATGCTGGATCTGTGGTCTGAAATGAAACTTAATTGCAGTATTAAAAGAAGAAAGGGGTTTGGAGGGGTGCAGGTTGATTAAATTTTGGGGGTTTTGATAAGGCCACCTTGGATTGTGGTTCCAGTGGTTGTTTCATGAAATATTTAAAATAATAATAAATCTCTTTTAATATGTACACATATGTTTATCTCAATGCATCAACTTAATATAGAATTATATATAATGAAACAAATACTTAACATAATACATTTTTTGAATATTTTGTTTTAACTTTTTTTTGCCTATAGAGCGTGTTATTACCTCCCATTTTATTCGTCATACAATATTATTCACATAAAAAAATATATACATAACTCATAAATCAGACATACATTTTGTTACAATTTCAAGTTTTAATATTATACCTTTCAAAATTGATATTTAAATACAATCATATTTCAACATTAGTTCAATTTATCGTTAAGAAAGTTCCTCGGCTAATAACTCATTACTCAGGGTTTACGTTCCAAGATCTTATTCAGGGTCTTATTAAGGGTCCTTTGCCTTAATTAAGGGTGCATTTGATGTATTACCTTTAAGTCCATATAAATTGCAACAATAATAATAATTATATCAGAAATAAAATAATATGTTTTCCCTTGATAATTTTCCTCGAAAATACCAAATTGAATAATGTAATTTAATCACATATTTTTTGAAACTTTTTTTTTATCTGAAGTCTTGAAGATATGCTGAAATTTTGGATTAGCTTTTACCAAATTGATGGGAGTTGAAGTTCATATTCCGTTAGATATTCCATTCGTCAATGTCCTTGGGTTATTGGTATCATATTTCTTGTAAAATTTCCTGAAATAAAACTCACGTCTTCTTGGTAGTTATGTTGTATCAAGACTTGTAGTGTTTTTGTTTTTTCCTACAGTTACCTAACAATGTACATGTTCTCTCACTGATTTGAGAAAGCAAAGTGGCCAATTCGCTCATCAGTGAGACAATGTTAACATTGTCTCACTCTAATTACTTTGTCTCACTCCAGATTTGCAACGTGAAGGCACGAAATAGTGAGCGCGTAACATGCAGACAAGGTCGTATGCGCGCGAAATACGTTGGAAGCACTGGCTGTAAATCAGCTGGTCAGCTGTTGTACTGTTGTATTTGTCACAACATTTCCGGTCACGGCAGAAGCCAGCATTTCATTGATTTGCCATTTGTAAACATTGAAGGTGGTTTTGCTGTCGCAAAATGGACGTTAATGACGATTTTAGTAATAATAGTTCACCAGAAGAATCTTGTACTCCAGAAGAATTAAAAAACGTGGCGAGGAATGTGTCTCTAAATCTTCTTCCAGAGAAATCAAAACATAAATATGAAAAAAGGTATGAATTGTTTACTTCCTGGTGTGAAAGTAAAAATGTAAAAAGCCCAACGGAAAATGTACTTTTAGGGTGTTTGTGTTCATTTTTAAGGAGATCATTTTTTGTTTTATAATTTTGTTTCTGATTTATTAATGTTACTTTCACATTAAATGTCATATTAAAAGTTCACTTCTGTGTAAAAATATGTTACGTTTCTTTACCAATTTATTTGTTTTATGGTAACTGTAGGAAAAATATAATGTGCAACTCGAGTGCAAAGTGCAATCGCCTCACTCGAGAAACCATTCCTCACTCGCCTACGGCTCGTGAGTAAGGATTTCTCTCGAGTGAGGCAATTGCTCACTTTGCTCACTAGTTGCACAAATAACTATTGTTTTCCACCAATTTTTAATATAACAATTGATTCATATGGTTACACTTTCACATATTGAAACATTCAGGGTAAAGATGAAATAGTATCTTTACTTATGTATATTTGGTATTTAAATTCGCGCATAAACATAGATTCGCGGGATTTAGTTGAAATTACTTTAAATTATTTACGCCCCTGTCATAAATATGACGTTCAAATATGAACTTGTATAACAGGTAAGTAAAATAGAATATCTTGCATTAAGACTTATTATATAACAATATCTGCTTATTTTATAATATTGCCCCAGATTTTTTATTCCCTAATATTTAAATAGAGTTTGAATAATTGTTTTTAATTTAAATAATATCTTAGACATTTAATTATGATTATTTTATTAATTATATAGATAGGTTTTCATATATTGATGGTCTCAACACCTGATTATTTCGGGCAGCTGATTGAAGTGATCTTTTGGTTAATATGTCTTCTGCGTCGTCTTGATTTGTTGATGTTATTAAAAAAAACAATAATATAACCTAATTTTTTGAAGTCTATATGTAAGCAGGTAAGTTGGACGGTTACAATGCCCTCTCTGATTTTAATGAGTTCGCAGTAGGAATTAAAATCACTAAAGTTGATGGTAGGTTATTTAATTATGACACAATTGATTAACATATCTTGGATTGAAACATAAATAAGTAGAATATTAATGAGAAATAAAAAAAATATGAGAGTAAATAATTGGATGAAACTGTTGATCGCTGATTATTTTTCAGTTTGTTTACTCAACAAATATATATAGGTGACATAAATGAGCAAATAGATGAAATAAATTGAAACGGTGATATGTTCGAATTTTGTTTTAGATATTTGATATCTCACAATATTGTCACTAACACTCGTTATTATGATTCGTTTGTCATAATCGTACGGTGTATGGTTTCAAACTGGTGATATGGTATGGTCCACGTGTCTGGTTTCCGTTTGGGTTCTTTACTGAGTATACTGTTCTGCCGATTTTTTCGCATATGATGAATGGTCCCGTAAATAATTCAAATAACTTGGCCGTAGTATTATCGATTAATCTTGATTGAGGTTTATGTGCGATTAGTACTAAATCTCCTATGTTGAATTCCGAAATCTTATGTTGATTATTAAATTTATCAGCGTGCTTCTTCTGGCGCTTATGTATTCGTTGTCTCGCTTGTTCCATTTTGGCTACAAGGGGAATTTCTTCTTGGTTAGGTAAATTTATAAATTCTTCCCAAAATCGAATATCTTTTATTCCTAAATGTAACTCGTTTGGTGTATACCCGGTAGTGGTATTTTGAATTTCTGTCCGGTCGCTGTAGTAATATTTAGATTAGTGACAGGGAATATTTCGTGTGGCTCTAGTAAATGTTTATTTAAATTATACCACTGTTCTTGTAAACAATTGATATTACAACCTGTATCCACGAAGGCTTTAATACTGATGTTATTTAATTTGATTTCTATTTCAGGGCATACAATGTTTTTGATTATTGGTTTATTTTCTTCATCCTCTTCGTTTATCCATTCTCGGTCGCAATAAATATTTGAAATAGTTTGTTGATTACTTTCACGAATCTTTGTAGGTTTTTGATTTATGGTATGATGGGTATGGTTTTGTTTAGTTATCGTCAAAGTTTCTTGATTTATATTGATGTTATTACCGTCATAGTATTCGTTACATACCCGTGAATCTTTGACGCCATTTAGTTTTCTGGATTTGGAAGTTCGATTTGGTTAATAACCGGATTTTTATTTTCCATTGTTCCTGGGTTATTTATCGGATATTGATCTCGTGTTTGGTTGTGATTTGAAGGATAATTATATCGGTTTTGATAATATTTCTGATGTTGCGGTCTGTTTTGGTTATGTCGGTTTTGATTGTATGAGTGGTGAGATGTTTGGTTTGAATAATTTTGATTTTGATTTTGGTTTCTACGATAAGGTTCGGAATGGTTAGGTTTATGGTTTGATGGTTCATTCGAATAGTTATGTTTGTTGGGATTAGGATGGTAATTTTGATTTCGTTGATTACGTTGTTCGTGAAACTGTTGACCTTTTATTCGGTTATTTTGTTCTTCGACATCTTCGCGTCCTAATAGTTGTTCGAACTGGCGAATCGTGTTGATAATCTGTACACGTCGTGCGTCCTGTACTCGCCTCTCGAACTGCTCACTAAGTATGGTTATTATTTCACACATTATTATGGGGGGGTTGCTGGTATTGTAAAGTTGAGAGGGATAATTGGCTCGCCAATTGTTGTCGGTGCTGGGTGTAGCTGGGATAGCTATTCCTAGTTTGGCGAAATTGGGCGTTACTACCACGGAACTGATTTTTATTGTTGGCCGTTGATTGGCTAGGTTGTAAATTTGGAAGCGACTGACTCAATAGACTTGTTGTCAGAGGGGCAATATCCAGCAAATCTTACAAGGAATTGATTGGCTTAAGGCCTGCAAAGGTTGTTCAGGTCTGTTCATTGATTCCCCTAAAAACAGTTTGAAATACTTCTTGGTCAACTGGTTCTTGGTTGTACTGGGAGAGAGGATGAAATGCAATGTCTGTATGTCCTTAACGAATTCAGCCAAGTGCTCTTGTGGCTGTTGACGTCTATACTAGTAATGATTTTGAATCGCCCTAAGGGTATCCGTTGTGAAAAAGTTGTCCCTAATGCTACCCAGTGTCTGCTGCCAAGTTAAATTCTGGGATATTGAGCTCATCCAAAATTCTCTAAATCTATTTGTGGTATAGGGGACTGCATTCAAAATGATGTACTTATCTTTAATAAAATTTAACTGCATTATTTGATGCAGTTTTTTGAGAAAACTAATTGTCTGTTGTAGGTTGTCGCCGGAACTTTTGGGGAGCTCCTTAAACAAGTCCCTGACGTATGGTGGACATTGGGTGTTATCAGACTGAGGATTACACTGTATACCCTTAATTTACTCAGTCAGGGTATTAGCTGTTTGAGCAACGGCCTTTAACGTCATCGTTTGCAAAGACTGGATTAGGGCCTGAACATTCGGATCTAGGATGGGTGTAGAAGGGTTAGGTGGTGGGACATGCGTTGATATGGCGACTAATGAAATCAATGAGAAGCTCATAAAACTCGAAGACAATAACGAGCAATTAACACATCTGATTTTGAACTTAATCTCCAAACTCCAAGGAAGTAAGGAAAACTCAGGCCACATCGACCTGAGTTCGCTCCGCCACGAAAATAGTCCACCGAATACTTTTGCTACAGTGCTAAAATCGGCGCCTGTGCCGAAAGAAACTTATTCTGGCTATAACTATACAAGTAAACCAAACGCTGATGATTCGGCTCTGAGAAACATGACCTCTCTCACGACAAATTTTGTTGGTAAAGTCTCTAAACATGAACGGCGATATAACGCCAAAACAACATCAAAAAATCAGAGTCCTGAGGAAAAGTGCAATTGCATGGAAATGGACGAAGAAGGTTTTACCAAAGTGTGTTACCATAAGAAAACGTCCGATCTCAGAAAAGGAGGAATTACTAATAAGCCTAACAAACTCATAACTGGGAAAGGCAGTAGTAATCAACTACCAGTAGCCAGTAAAGTCGCCTGGGCCTATGTTACAAGGTTTCAAGTGAGTGTCAGTGAAAGTGATATAAAATCCTACCTTGAAACTAACTGTGGTATTAAAAACTCTGTGTGTGAGAAACTACAAACCAGGCATGACTCTTATAACTCTTTTAAAATAGGAGTCTCACAACACCAACTTTGTGAGGTTATGAAACCTGACGTCTGGCCTGAAGGAATTCTTATAGGTAATTACTTCCCAAAAAGGCAAAGTGTAACTAACCCTAGTGACAAGAACAATGATGGGAGTGATTTTTTAGTTATGCCAGTGTCTCAAAAACAAACAAACTAACTATGGATGGTAAACCAAGCACAGTAAGTACTAGGAGGCATAAGCCTAATTCTCTGATATGTGTGTTTACCTTTCTTTTCCTCAACATCCAAGGACTAAATGGTAAGCTCTCAATCCTTGAAGACTTTACCATTCAACAACAATGTGATTTTATATGTCTCTCGGAACATTGGATCACAACTACAGGTATTGATTTCTGTAAACTTAGAGGATTTAACCTAGTTAGCAGTTTCTCAAGATTTAACTATGGTCATGGTGGTACACTTATATATGCTCGTGATAAATATGAGTGCAAGCCAATAGACTTATCAGCTTTTTGTGTCGAGAAAACAATTGAAGTCTGCGCCACATTGGTTGAAGAGTATAAGCTAATCATTGTTTCTGTCTACCGAACACCTGACAGTAATGAATGGAACTTTCTGGTTAATATTGAACTAGTACTTCTCCATCTTTGCAAATGGTCCAACTTCAAAGTAGTCATGGGAGGTGATTTCAATGCACAGTTCGATGTTACCTCGAACAGACGATCAGCAACAGAGTTTCTTGACCTCCTTAGGCAACATAACCTCTATCACCACAACAATAGTCCGACTCGGGGTGATGCGGTCCTGGACAATGTTTTCTCTAACCTTCACAAGGAGGATATTTTCTGTTCTACAGAACCTTTCTATTTCTCGGACCATTCTGGTATAATTTTCCGTTTTATATTTGATTGTACTCTCGAGCCTATGGAGTCTAATATCTGTACCACCAAAAGATATTTTTCCAAACAAAAAGTTGAATCCTTTAAATTCAAAATTAGCAAAATTAACTGGGAAGAACAATTGGGACTCCAGTATTGGCCACCAATTCAAAACTCAGGTAACATTTTTTCAATTTTCTTAGACAATATCTTGCATGCGTTTGAGGAGTGTTTCCCTATCACTAAGTCTAAGTCCAAGACAAGGCCGAAAGGTAAAAGCAAAAATGGTTGGTACACATCAGATCTCTGGAGGCTCAAGGATCAGGTTAAAACTTTGTATGATAGATTTAAGCTAGTTAAGGACAACCACTCTCTCATAGCATATAAGGATGCCAAAAAAGTGTATAAAAAGGCAGTTAATGAGGCAAAAACTAATTACAATGCTGCTCTTATTGAAAACTCAAGCAACAAATGTAAGTCGGCATGGTCGATTATAAAAGGAAACTGTCAGTCAAACAGGCCTAACGATAGATTACATATGGACCCAAATGTTTTAAATAACTACTTTATAGATTCTGTCAACATAATTAGAAATAGTATAAATAAGCCAAATGTTTCTTTTGATCAATTTATGCATAATGTCCCAAACAAGCAGCTATCTTTCAATTTCTCACTTGTTAAAAGTATGGATGTTGTCAAGGTAATAAATAAAATGAAAAACTCAAAAGCTAAGGATTTCTATGAAATGTCAAACTGGCTCATTAAGGAGATAGGTCAATTGATTGTAACTCCCCTTACCTACTGCATTAACACTTGCCTCTGGGAAGGGACTTTCCCGGAATGTCTCAAAATTTCAAAAATTTGCCCAAAATTCAAAAAGGGGGATAAATCTAGTCCAGGCAACTATCGGCCAATCAGTCTAGTACCCACCCTGTCCAAGGTGCTAGAACATATTGTTCACAATCAAATTAATAATTTCTTTGAGGTTAACTCACTTTTGAATAATAAACAATTTGGCTTCAGAAGTGGACAGTCCACGGTGGAGGCAATTGGTGCCCTGGTCAATGACACACTCAATGCCTTTGAGAATAAAGATTTTGCCTGGGCAACCTTCATCGATTTAAGTAAGGCGTTTGATTGTGTCGACCATGACATACTGCTACACAAGTTGGAGTTTTATGGAATTAAAGACTCAGCCTTAAATTTCTTTAAAACTTACCTTGAAAACCGGAGGCAGGTAGTCTGTGCAGGAGGTGAATTTTCTTCAGTTGCCATAAGCAACTGTGGTGTCCCACAAGGATCAGTCCTTGGTCCACTTCTTTTTTTGATTGTCATAAATGACCTGCCCCTTTGTCTAAATAGTCACTCCTATCTTTATGCTGACGACACCACCCTCCTTTCCTGTCACAATAATTTTCAGCAACTAGAGCAGATGGCGTCGGAAGCAATTTCAGTTGCCTCAGATTGGTTCTCGGCCAATAGCCTCCTGCTCAACCAAGACAAAACCCAAACTATGATCTTGGGACTTAGAAAGGTACCGGAGTTGGTTGACTTGAATCCATGCCAAGAGGTCAAATTCTTAGGGGTAACTATTGACCAAAATTTATCATGGTCGCAGCACATTGACCATCTATGTAAAAAACTAAGTAGGCTGACTTACCTGTTCCGGAGACTAAGAGACCTCATACCCATTGGCTACCTGAAATCTGCGTACTTTGGGCTTTTCCAATCGACACTAAGTTATGGAATAATTTTCTGGGGTAACAGTGCACATGTAAAAAGAGTTCTAGTCATTCAAAAGAAAGTATTAAGAATAATTGCTAATGTTAACCAACAAGAACACTGTAAACCCATTTTTATTAACTATGAAATTTTGACTGTTATTAATTTATATATCTACAATATTTTGTTATTTAGTTTTAAGAATTACCAATCATATGCACTTAGAGCTGATGTACACAGCAGGAATACACGGTTCAAAAATAAGCTAGACATTCCGTATGTTAGACTGGAAAGAACTAAATCAAGCCATAGAACGCTTGGGATGAAATGTCTTAATAAACTGCCTGGAAATTTGCTCACAATGAATTATGTTAAATTTAAAAATGTTATTTATAAGTGGTTAACTTTAAACCCGTTCTATTCTCTAACAGAGTTTCTTGAACTAACCACCTCTGAAATTAAGATTCTTTAAAACAGACCCGACTAATCTGTCCCTTTCTCACATTTCCATTGTTTCTTTGTTTTTGTCATTCTCTCCAAAGTCCGCCCATATAATCCACTTCCATGACTAACTTGTAGTTAATTGCAATTTATCTGTAACTATTTAAGACTATATTGACAAATGTTTCTAACATATAAACAATTTCTGACAATTTCCAATGTACAAACAAATGTATCTCATGGAAAATAAACATCTTGAATCTTGAATCTTGAATCTTGAATGAATGAGTTTGGGTAATAACCGGTGTTGGTACAGTGGTTGTAATGGTTGAGGTAGTGACTGCACAAGTTGTGGTAGTCGTCGTTGCAAGTAGTATAGCAGTAGTGACTGTATGTGCTGTTTGAGTCATTGGAGAAGCTGTCGCTGGTGTCTATGATTCGTCACTGTTTGAGCCCGAATAATTGTTTTCAAGAAATTCTGTATTGCGAGCTCTTACGAAGTTCTTGAGTATAATCCTGCTTTCTTCAAGTGCTGAGGCTGGCAAGATATTCCAAGCAGAGCATTGAGCTACAGCTTGCGTCGCGGTTAGCGTGTTCACCCACGCTACTCTGTGTTGGGCAGATTCTCAAGATCATAAATCGGCATTTTTCATTGAACTTGCTAGGGGTGCCCAGGGGGGGTTGGAACCTAAACAAGTTTTGGTTGGGGGGAGTTGACATTTGTATTGTGGTGTGAACGTATATGTAATTAATGCAAAAGGGGGAGGGGGAAATGAGTGACAGAAGTTGAGCGTGTTGACCCTGACGCATTGCCGGACCACAATTCCCTAATCAGTCCTATAAGTGTAAACTCTATTCCTTCAAATAATTTATTTATGATTGTTAGTAGGTATTGATGTTGATTTACATGTAGAGGGGTTAACTCAGGAACTGGTGAGGGATGAGTCAGTCTCAGAACCACCCTATTCTGTTAAACCATCAGCTCAAAAAAAAGGTGGGGTTCGAAACCTTCAAAACTATTGTCTCTCGATAACACTGTCTCCCTAGTCAGCGACAATTGTGAGTCGACGATGGACCTCCAAGGCGTTCGGTTGCTCGGATACCTTATGTTGGAGAGGTAACTTAGCGAACCCTGAATGAAACACATCAACCACTCACACAGGGAAGCGACAGTAAACAGAATACCGTCAACCGTGGTTGTGTTTCATAAAATGCATAGACAACCTGAATTACGGTTAAAAATGTTGGGTTATAACTTCCAACTAATTGAGGGGGGGGGTCAGAGCGGATGGTATTGCCAAGATGTTAATATTTTGTTTATTTAACCATGCTCTGCTACCAACTGCGGCAGTCGGCCGGTTACCCGACACGACCCGCGCCCTTTACCTATTCCTGGGCCCAAACTTCCCGATAAACGCTACAGCTACAATCCCCAACACCTTGCTAGCTTTGATGTTTTAATATTTAATTACAGTTGAACTCATTTCCCTAACCAAGACTCTGCCCCCAAAATTTATTTCTGCAAGTTACATGTTCTAACCAAACATTAAATTTAAATAAGTTAATCAACAGTGCCAAATAAATGTAGATGGATTAATTTAATATTTATTGAATTACATGATACGGTTCAATTCCCCCCCAGACTTACCCCCAAATTTTATCGTTTAGTGAAACATGGGTACCTGAAATATACCGGGGGTTGAAGGTGAACTGCGGTCCGATGTGCCTCTGTCTCCTTTCCGCCAACGACTCTGCCCGCCGCACCTAACCTTGACTCACCTGGGGTCCGATGTGCGCGCACCCCGGCTGCGACCTTGCCCCCTAATCGGTCTGGCCTAATGTCTTGTAGGGATGTGGGGGTAGCCCCACAACTAGTATCAATCATAACACTAGAAAGCAACCGTTAAAAACCTGTTGACTGTTTTCAGTTGGATACCATTCCTAATGACTTATTTTAGCCAGTTGCTAAATACCCGCAGTTTATTTTACAACTGGCCCGGGTCCCGGGCTCGTTGAGAAGGAGCCCGGTCAAAAAAATTCACCATCTTGGATCTGGACGGCAACAAGGGCCCATACCACCAGGCTTGCCCAGGGGTCCGTGAAAGCTGAGTACGGCCCTGTTGAAATAGTTTGCATTAATGATTTTGTAATGCTCTATATTGTCAGCGAGAGTAAAGAAGACCCCTGGAATCTGGCCTAAAAAAAATCACAGGCACTACCATATGGTCACTACGCTTAAAGTTTATATTATGTTTTGAATGAATTGTATTTTTACTTTTTGCTATATTAAGTATACACTTTATGCGGCATTCATTGTTAGCATTAGGTAAGTTCCTGCTGACACCATGATAACGTAACAAAACCTACTTGTAATGCGTTTTGAGACATAAGTACCATAGAACTATAAACATGTAACGCTGACGAGGGGTCTTCTTTCCTCTCACCGACAGTATGTTCCTTTTAAGAAAGTCTTCCAAGCTTTCTCCCTCCTTAAGTTGCATTGCCGAGGTTGGTGGGTTTTTTGTGTTGTAGGTCTTTAACATTTTGGACATTTGTAAATCTGTTTGTTGAGAATCAGGGGAGCTTGCATGCTCCATTAAACTTGATACTACCCAAGCAATCTTTTTTTTTGTCTCTTGTCTAGGTTTGCTACTTCCTCAGTTTTGATTTTTGTTGTTGTGTTGTTGTTGGGATATAGGTCTGTCTTTAAATTTAGTTACTTGTAGGGAGACGCTAAAAACGTTAGTTTTAGTCTTGCCTGGGGTTCTTGACTGTTTGTAGTGACCAGAATCCTTTGGAGTATTTTAAGAGTGAGCAGATGTACGGGTTTTTACTCTGGTTGTGTTTGGAATAGTCAGGCTCTTGGGATTGGATGTTTGGTTGAACTGTTTTTGTCAGTATATTTACAGTGCTTTCAATCTTTTCTTGACTCATCCTTATCTGAATCAGCTCATTGATCAAGAAAGAATTTGTCTGAGGAGTTGTGAAGTCCTCATGTATTTTTGTTTCTACATTTTGGCCTTTATCAGAAGGTGTCTGCTCAATGTTATCATCAATTTCCACTGTTACATCATGGGGTTTAATTTCATCTTTTAAGGACTTAATGATTTTTCTTGCTCTTTGGTTTTCTTCATATGCTCATTTAGTAGTAGTTGAAGTTTGTTATCGTGTTCTTCGAAGATGTTTTGAGCTTCATTGCAAAGTTGAATTTATTTTTCAGCTGGTTTTCAGTTGCAATTAGTTGGTCCTGCAGACTTTCAGCTATTACAGTATGTTTGTGTTTGTGTTTGTTTTGGGGCGGTCCCCCCCCCAAACCTAAGAATTATTGTGTTTTATTTTATTATTCAGTCATAGAATGAAAGTTTTAACATATCCAAGTGAAAATATAAGTAGCAAAAGCCTCCCGAAACCCCGTTTTTCAGTTCTGAGAGTCAAATTTTTCCGCTCCCAACTAAATTGTTACATTAAAATTCAAACTAATGCACCTACACGTTTGATAAATGGAATAAAATATATACCATTAGACAGGTGAAAATTTAAACTTACATTTTAGAATATAACACATTACTTAGATCCACGTCTTTCACCTAAAAGCGTCTTACAAAAACATGGATATTCCCGAGTATCGCGAAGTTGTTGCAGTTTTGCAAGTTGGCAGACTGAAATTTCAGTGTTTTCAACATGGTCTTGCAGGTAGATCTTAGTATATTGATTTTGAATACAGAATAGATAACCAAAGACTGGTTAATTTTTGAAGCCAGAAAAATAGACCAGCTGGTCTACTAATCAGACAACTATATCAGCTGCGTACGAAACCAAAAAAAAAAACACGTTTTTCATACAAAAGGAATCCCATTTTATCCCTTTAAATCACCTTAAAAAATCCCTTTTTATCCCACTTTTAATCTGATATCACTCATGTTTTCAGCTAGATTGCATAATCAAATAGTTTTATATTTATTTTGATTATATGCTCTCTTTTAATTGTACTGTATATGTTTATATTTTTAAATATAGGAAATTGTTCTAACCTGTGATGTGGGACGAACGAGGAAGGTAATATCATAGCCGCCTTTAAAGAAGGCCCCGGCGTTTGAACTGGCATCGCCGCTATCTCACTGAGCAGAGGAGTCACTGTCGGCACAAAGCCCATAGCTGCCAGTCAAATAACGCATCCTTTTAAATCATTTTAGCTATATTATTTTGTTTTGTTGGATAGAACAAATAGAATGGGTGTCAGGGATTGTTGATAAAGTATACAATAACCGAAAAATAATAATAAATATACAAATTCCCATTAAACTAAAACAATAGGCCTACATGAAACATGTATTTCTCTTAGGTTTTAAAGATTATTGCTTTGAAAAAAAACCATATGAATACATTTTAAAATTAATATGTTGAATAAATGCCACTAATAAACTGCTTGAAGTAAAAGTAAACAGTGACAAATGCAATACGAGGCACACAATTATTTTTTTTATGATAAAAGGGCAGACAACATTTTATTAATTTGTACAGACAAGTTGCCCATGAGTTGTATTTTTACTTTTTGCTATATTAAGTATACGCTTTGTCTTTAAATAAACTGTTTTATGTCGTTGTTTTCATCTTGTAAAATATGTTGTTTTGGAGAATACTGCTGTACTTTATTAGTACTTAGTAAATGGTACTAAGCTGTCTTATCTATTGATTAAAACCAAACTAATGATAAAAGGTATTTGTAATTAATACTTATCTAAACTAATAAAAAACATAACTTGCCTGTGCTATTTAGTATTAACAACTTTAAAAAATACTACGGCAAAAAGAAATGTATGCAACTCTTTACAAATTGAACAAGCAAACAAATTTTGAACGTATTAAATAACTTGCCTTTAAATTCAATAAGTGGGTGGGCTTGTTGCTACGAGAACATTTTAAAAAGTGATTAAAATTATTAAATTCCCAGCACATTATTTAATTAACGGTGGAAGGCATTATAGTTGTACTATGCCTACGTGTATAAACTATGCCTGAATATAAACATGCTTAATTTTACTCTCAGTTAAAAAATATGAACCTTGTTGGGGTCACAACAGGGTAAGACAGTCATTAGAAAAACGATAATCATCACTTAAACGGTATTTTCTAACTTGAATAGTAAAAATAACGATTTTTTTCAGCGGCATCTAATTTTCCCAATGCTAGTATACGGGTGCCAATTCTACTACGCAGCGGCCTTCTTTAAAGGCGGCTATGGTAATATTGGTGTTTTTATCCCGCATACCGTTTTAATCCCGTGGAGGAGTCAAAATCTCAGACACGGGATAAAAATCCCGCAAATTGAAACATTGGTTAATGGTTGCTAGCGCCTCCTTTGAGATGGTGTAACACTAGTTTCATGGTGTATTTTTCGGGTTACAGATGGAAAAATACCCCGAAAAACCCCGATTTTTTTTGCTCGGTTCATCTATTCTGTATTCAAAATCAATGAGTTTAGTCACACACAGCAAAGGTTTCTTCCATGCTACCATTGTATTCGGTGATTATCTTTTACTGGATTTCGCCCGCCTACCGTCGTTTGCTGTCAGCTGTGTTTTGTTTACAGGTTAGGTTTGATTTTTTTGTAAAACTGCGTAACCCGTTGCTAGGCAATAAATATCCAGTGGTTAGGCCAGAAGCAAAAATTGCATCGAATGTAATGTAATAAGAGGAAACAAAGATTAAATTGTGTGCAATTGTATGCCAATTATTTTAATTTGTAAAAATGTGGTACGACATTTTCATTTTTCGAGTCATTGACCTTGGCTGTCAGCCTCATTCCTCATTGTATCTTCGTGTAGCATAGTTCAGTATTGCAGATACCAAGTACGTTTTATAAATAGTTTTTTTCATGGGTTACTACTAAAGTAAATAGTTTATTTAGGCATCTTACTTGTTCTTAGACGCCTGCAGATGACGTAGAAAAAAGTGTAATGCCTAAATATTTGTTATTTTTATTTACGGTCGGGCGCAGTAGAACTGAAGTTAATTTTTGTTTAGCTTGTTTATAAAGTTATGATTGATTTTTTCTTGAGTACAAGGTTATTAATATATTAACTTACTTTCATTCATTGTATAATTTCATATAGTTCAAAAAAATAATGGGGTTGCCAAGAACCACCCAGGCGGAGGGGGAGGGGTAACTTTCGGTGACCGCCCCCCAAAACATGACCTCTGGATCCGCCCCTGCTGCTTGAAGCCTCAGATTTTTTCCTTTAATGATTCTTTTCTGCAAGTAGGGCAGGACCAATTTTTGCGGCCATTTCCAGTTTTGTGGTGCCCTTGCTGAGTTTTCAAGTAGATTATTTTCGACAAGGCTTAATTCTAACTCCTGAATTGAGCTGTTTAGTTGGAATTCAAAAGTTAGTCATTGGTTTGTAAGTTTTTACCCTTGGGGTCAGAAGAATTGTCTTCATCTGTACTCCCAGGGAGAGAGTCTGGCCTAATGGATGAAGTGTCATTTTTGAATGTTGTTGTGGTTTTTAATGCCCACTCTGCTTCTCTGAGGGCTTTATTGAAAGTTTTATTTTTCATATGTTTTTCGCTATTAAGAAATATATACATATATATATATATATATATATACATATATATATATTGTAAACTCTTGTACTTTACGGGGTTGTTAGCCTTTGAAAACGGAAACAATGGTTAAACACTTTAATCAAACATAGACAAAATTGACTCGGTTGGTAGTGAAATGTTAACTCACAGGATGTTAAATTGAATTAACACAGATGGAGAGTGGCAAGCATAATTTTATTATATATATATATATATAAATATGCCACAAAATAATCTATGACTCTATGCACATGATGCAAATCTAAAAGTATCTGCGAGCTGTAAAGAGCAGGTAGAGATATTGAGCTTTATTCAATTGGAAAGTGTAGGAGATTTTCTGGTATGCCATAACTTGGCATTAAATATTCCAAAAACTAATGTTATCAGATTTAACCCTAGCAGTGGTCAGTGTTAGAAGTGGGGAATAACCAACCCATTTTGGCGATTTTGCAGGCCTTTTTTTAAAAAATCTGTAGAAATTACAAATATGGAGTCACCTATCAATATGTATATTCATTTTATTCAGAAAGACCAGGAGAATCTGAATATATAAAAAAATTAAATCTGGAAATGTAGTTTTTTTACAAAATGCAAAAAAAATCAAAGATTTCCGATTGAAATTTCAAAAGTAAAGTTTTGGCATTTCTACATTAGATTTTTTAGGCAAAAACCATTATCTACATTTTGTAATAAATTCAATTCCCTACATATAAATGTACTAGGCTTATCGCCGTTGGGGGCTTCACCCCCAAACCCCCTTTTGGAGTTCGCTTCGCTCACTTACCTTCCTCAGTCAACCCAAGTTTAAATCAAACTCAACTATTGTAGTTCTTTAACCAAAGAAAAACTACACAACAATGACCTTTGGTGATCACATTAACACCTACAGAGGTGGTCCCATATCGGTTCGATATCGAAACATATGACCAACCGGCTGCTTGTTAGTTTTATCGAATGAACTCTTGACTACGATGGTTATTGTTTCGAGGTGAATAAAAACAAAAAATAAAGTGCTCACTGAATCAAAAGTCAATCAGATATAAATACAAAGTTGTGGTTACAATGTTAAATTGGAGTTCTACAAATGGATTTACGTGTAAAAAAACAACAACAAATTAGACTTCAGTTCACGACAGAATTATAGTAACCTAATCTAACCTAACTCCGTAGAGCGATGTACGGTGTCTGTTCATTGTGCAAATTACAAATAAATGAATTTGTGAAAACAAAATAAAGTCAAATTAAACAGAAATAAATTGCAGACCTCAAAAAGTAAGCAACAAAAGTAGGATTCAAACCCGTAACCACATGATCTTGAATCACCTGACAACATATCCACTCGGCTACCGCGAGCCCATCAAATTTATCATCCGATAGAACAAACAATCGGTTAATTACATTTTCCAATATCGAAACAAACAATATTCGCGTTATTGGACCTCCCGTGTAGGCGATAATGTGCTCACCTTGTTTTGTAACAGCTGATTTATATAAACCTCATGTGAGCAAATTAATATCGTCTACACGGGCTGTATTTTTAAATCAGCTGATACAAACATGTGGTATTAGCCAAAGATAATGTGCTTTCATTAAACGGCTTTCCAAAACTGTACACATTTAAATGGCCGAAATACTCAAAATTACTTCTTCTCCGATGAATAGCGGCTAAACGGATGATCGGATCTTAAATCTGACGGAAAATTGTTAGTTGGAAATTAAATTTTCTACAACTTTTGTATTTAACATTTTTTGCCATCTCTTACCGTTTCCGTACAAAACACGCTCAAAGTGGAAAAATTGAAAAAGTGGAATTTTACCCGCCCCAAAAACGTTAACTTTTGGTAATTTTTCTGGGAGTTTCTCGTCAAGAGCTTTAATTCAAGTATGGGGTCGAGGGGGGTTTGATTACGGGAAGTGCCTCATAGTTTATGTCAGTGAGTAAGTGAGTGAGTGAACCCGTCTAGCTTTATATAAGTAGAAATGTATAACACATGGGAAAAATATTTGTTTTTACATGTATTATGTAAGAAAATATGAAAAATCACAACTTTTGTCGAGTAAGACGAATAACTAGTGAATCGGACATAACTGATGTAAGGTAACTATTGATAATAATATTGTACATAGTTTATTGAAGATTATGAACTAAGGAATAAAAATATGTCATATTGTGGGGAGTAAACAAATTATTATTACCCGTTTATGATACGCATAACTAGAAAATTAGCATTTACCAAAACGAATTCCGGCACATTGTAGGACAAACATTTTTTTAGGCCAAACATATTACTGTATGTAAATTTTGAAGTAAATTCAATTCCCTACACAGAAATGTGTAACACATGGGGAAAACATTTTTATTTACATGTGTTATGTAAGAACATACAAAACATATACACGCTATATGAATGAAAGGCCTAGCCTAGCATGCCTTACAATTATAAAACAAATCTAAATCTAAATTTCACTCACCCCCTCCCAAAATCCCCATGTCCTTAGAATTGGCAACACCCCTGACGCTATTTCACGACGCAGGGAATCTTAGACATCCTATCTCTGCATATTTTGTGCACGCCGTTTTGGCAGATCGTGCACCAGTAGGTCCGCGTGATCCACCACGTTGTACCCCGGCTTCTTGTTTGCAGGGCTCGCACACTCTCTTCTTTTGGTAAGATTGGAGCTCTAAGTTGTGGGCATGGGGGACAGGCAGAGGGTTGTCCCCGCCTGGACCAACAATGGGCGGAGAGGGAAGAGGCGTACCGGAGGTCGATAGCTGATGAATTATTTTGCCATCGAATTTTTACCTGCAACGTATTGGGATGTTCAAAATTCATGCATAATTCCAGTTTTTCCAAGTAAAAATCTCAAAATTCCAGGTAAACTCGCGCGTCATTTTTGTATTGTATGTGCAACACCTATAAGGACTTGCAATAATAAATTAATGTGCTATTTTATAAAAATAATATAACTTTTTATCAAGTAGTTTTATATTTGTATTATTAACGTGATCCTACTAATATTATAAATATGAAGGTTTGGATGGATGTTTAGAGTTCCATAACGCAAAAACTCCTGGACCTATTAAGCTAAAATTGTGTATAGACATTGTTTACATATTACATTAACATATAGACCTGATAATCTCCACATCCGACCTTAGGCCTCCACCACACGGTTCCTTTAAGTTCCAATGTAAATCTTATAGGAGGACATAATTTATAAAATTACCAGCTACAGTTAAGATTATCAGTTACTAAAAAATAAATAATATGGTAAATCTTACACAAAGATAGTGCTGGTTGAGTTAATATTTTAAATATTTGTTTGTGTTTAACTTTGTTTGTGAGCAAAACCACGGCTAACAGCTAATTTCTCATATTTGTTATGCTGTCCACCAAAAGTGAGTATGACGGTATATGCTGGGCCAATTATTTATATTAATGAACTTTATTTTTCTCTCTACACAAAAACATTACAATATTTTAATTGATAGGAGGGGGATTATTTCAACAGATTGTACCCAATTATATAAGATTCCATTTTAGTTTGGCAATATGCTTTCTATTAAACGAATAAGAAAAGAATAGGCCTATATACAAATCGGTTTTCTTTTCTTTTTAGCGAATTTCCCCTATAGGGAAGAAGCTATTCCCGTAAGTCTCATGGTAAGCCGTAAGCCCGAGACCATGATAACTTTTCATTTTGAGGTCCCCAGATGCCAAAAACACCATTTGTTCAAATTTTTATATATGTATATATATATATATATATATATATATATGTGTGTCCGTAATCATGATAACTCTCGTAAAAAAAGTCCGATCTTAATATAATTTGGTACAAATGTGTAAAGTACCATTTATTTGAACGAGTTCGAAAACCAGACGAATCACACTATCCGAAGGGGGGTTTTGTACCCCAAAAATGAATTTTTTGGGGTTTCCGCACGTAATTTTTATTTAAATCAAATTTTATTTTTCACTATTGAATTCAGCATACAAAAACAAACAATTTGGTATTTTGATCATTGCTCTACGTCAATTGGTTACTGAGATATTGAAAGTGCTAAACACAGTACGTTGTCTAATGTTGATTGTTCTTATTGAGAAAAAGAAAAATGTTATATCTCGCTTATTTATGAAAATAAACTGACGAAATTTGGTATATGGCTTAATCTGGTTGTGGTTTATTGTTGTTTGCACAAAAAAATTTTTGTGTATGGTTCCCGTAGCAGCAAACCTAGGTACTCGATCCTCATGTTATTCTTATGGAAAATAATTAAAATGTTATATATCGCTTATTTATGAATGTATATGGATGAAACTTGGAATGTGACTTCACTTAGATGAGTTCTATTGATATTTGTATAAAAACCCATTATTTTGTGTTCCTTTTTGCAGCAACCCTGCATACTCATTCCCAATGTTATTCTTATGGCAAATAATTAATACTTTAAATATCGCTTGTTATTTGTGAATATATTTCTTATGAATCCTGTTAAGTGGCTTAATGAGTTATGTTATATATTCGTTGGAAATTCGCTGAGTATGCAGGTTTGCTGCGACGAGGGTATTTCTTTTTGTGTTCATCAACGACAAAGGCATTCTTCACTGTTCTTGGTAGGGTATGTATGACTCAAACCCCATTATTGTTACTACCTAAAGTAAAAATGTTCTTAAAACACATTATTGTAGCAGTGGATCCAGTTTTGAACTTTCCAAACATTTTCAAGGTTTTTGCTGGGGATCAATATGATAACAAACCTTCGATTATGAAGCGACAGCCCTAACCACTATAAGCTACCCAGCCAATTAATGCTTTACGATTTCATCTAGCGACTCCAAAGACTACCTATTAGAAACTGAGTTCCATATCAACAAGTACAAATTTTGACCAGACTGCCAACAATTAAAATGAGTCACTTTTATTAATATTTTTTTATAACAACATACAAATTAATCCTATTGAAATTGTCGCTGGCAGTTGTGACTGCATTTCATTATGTTTCCTCAACAATAGCTCTCACATCGCTAAGTCGCCGACTATTAAAAACGCATCGCTAACGTTGCCGACAATTGAAGACGAATCGCAAATGTCGCCGGCAATCGAAAACTAATCGTAAACGTCGCCGGCAATCGAGAATATATCGCTAACGTCGCCGGTAATCGAGAACGAATCGCAAACGTCGTCAGGAATCGAGAACGAATCGCAAACGTCGTCGGGAATCGAGAACGAATCGCAAACGTCGTCGGGAATCGCAAACGTCACCGGCAATCGAGACAAATCGAAAACGTCGCCGCCAATCGAGATTGTATCGCTAACGTCGCTGGCAATCGAGAAGGCATCGCTAAGGTCGCCGGCAGTCAAGATTGCATCGCTAACGTCGCTGCCAATCGAGAAGGCATCGCTAAGGTCGCTGGCAGTCGAGAACGAATCGCCAACGTCGCTGGCAATCAAAAATGCATCGCTAACGTCGCCGGTAATCGAGAACGCATATTCAACTTCGCCGGCAATCGAGAATGAATTGCAAACATCGCCGGCAATCAAGAATACATCGCAAACGTTGCCGGCAGTCGAGAATGTATCGCCTAAGTTGCCGGCAATGAAGAACGCATCACAAACGTCGCCGGCAATCGAGAATGCATCGCTAACATCGCCTACTACTCAGAACGCGTTACGCGGCCGTCGACGATCGCAATCTAAAATTCCCGGTTCGGCCGAAAATTCCTGCATAATCCACGCATTTTTCCCTGTCACCAAACTTCACGCACAATTCCCGGTTTTCCAGGTTTTCCCGGTCTGTGGCAACCTTGAGAAGGTACGCTTTCAACACAGCCATGTCGATGAAATTGTACACTATCTTCCTCCAGTACTTACTTGATGTCCGTGTACATGACAAGTGGTAAACACTTTTATCATTAAAATCCACCCCACCCATCTGTTAAGTCATTATAAACCTTTATGACAATGGGCTTGATTGACACACGCTTACTTTTACTTTCAACCGATACGTCTTCAGCATGCATACAATTTGGAATGAGGTGAACCGGTTTCCTGATCCTTGAATTTCACAAGTAGGACTGACGCTGAAGCGTCAAACCCCCTTCTGAAATACAAACTCTCACTAACTTGTAGCACTGTATCCAACGCAACCTTCGACATATCCTTACTCTGCTTGTTGACCGTTCTTGTCAAAAAAGTGTTTCTAGTGGTCAACCAGCGGGATAACAAAGACCTTCGTATATAAGTTGTCTATAAATAAGTGGTAGATAGCCTTTGTCAAGCAACCCCACTTTGCCCATCAGGAATGCAATGACTTTCTGGGTGAAGGGATCATCCCCCCAAGAAAAAAAGTATTTTTCTGAATAAACTACGGACTGCAGGACAAAACCAGTCTTACTATCACACAGATCAAACCTTTTTATTCCAAACCTTGAATGGCGTTTGTTAGGCTTGTACTGAATTAAAGTGGTTCGGTTTGTCATACCTAACCATGCTTTCATCAATACATAAGTTCTGAAACGGAATGAAATATGACTTGAATGCTTCATTCATCATGTCCAGGAACTCGCGTACCTTTCTTTACCCAGGCGTCATATCCTTCTTGGCCCCTGGTTGGAGAAACGCGAGATGACAGATGAAGCATAGAAGTTATTAGTTGAAACCTTCTAAGCGTCATTGTTCGGGAGAAAAAAGCGATATGGAGTACAGGATCATTACTCCAATAGTCTGTCTGATTTTTCCGACGAGGTAGGCCCATGCTCAACACGAGAGAAATATACTTTTTCACCTCGCCCACTGTGACATCGACCCATCTGGGAAAGTGGGATTGAGAGGAAAACAATCAAGTCCTTTGCAAATGTGCCACTTTCATACGGGAGTACTTGTTCGTCTCAGTGACAAACAAGTTCCATATAGCCTCAGTGAAAAACAAGAAAAAGTAGTGCAAAGGGTTCAGAAAAAGTTCACAAGTGGGTCCAGGATTATTTACTGTAAATTTTGAACTTACGTCCATTGCCTGCTCAGGTGAGTAGATCCTTACCCAGGGGGGTCCAGACGGGAGCTCCTGACGTGGCGGTCCTTCCTGTCGGATTTCCTGTCGGGGCAGTTCTGTGCCGGCGTCTTCTGGGGGAGCAGCAACCCTCGGGACTTTAGGTGACGGTTTGGTCCCTATCTCCAGTAGCAGCGTCTCGTCTGTGACAGCAGGCTTTTTGGGTGGGGGTTTTCTTGCGGGGGGGGCCAGGTCTTCCATGGTAATCGGGGGGGGGGGGGAATTAGGGAATTCATTCGTAGGGAATAGGAAATCCGCAACAGGGACTTCTTCCCTATCACTAGTGTCCAGTTCCTCTTCATTTGGCTGATACTCCTCGTCGCTGCCAGACAAGAAATCGGCCATATCCTCAACGTCTACATCAGACTCCTCTTCGACCTTTTTCGAGATTTTCTCATACAACTTGTGTCTGTTAGGTCAAAGAGGTATGTTTGGGGGGCGTCTTTGTGAAGGGGGGTGACAAATCCCTTAATTTTTGAAACTGTTTTCCCTCCAAGAGGTGAGGTCCCTGCCTGCAGCCCTGGGAGTTTCGGGGAAAAACGACAGCCCGGCACAGGATCTGGGGGGGGGGGACTGCCCATATTTCTTCCGGGGGGGGGGGGGGGGGGACGCCTGCAATGTTTCTGGGAGGGGGGCATCTACAAAGTCCTCCTCCTCATTGCTAAATGGTTCAATTTTGCCCGCCAAACTCATGTCTGCCTCCAGTAGGCGAGATATGTAATCATTCGACATGATGCTAAAACACAGAAAAATAATAGACTCACTTCCACTTCACTAATTTATCACTTTCCAGTAATATTTATGCATAAATAATGCATGAAGATTACTGTTATAAACACACAAACACTACACTATCACTGTAAACTCCGAATTTAGAATGATCGCGGATAGAAATTCACTTACAGAAATTGCGGTTACTCAAGATGCGTCAGACGAAACAGAACGACTTGACTCGAGTGACATTCACTTCCGTTGCTGAAGGAAATGTTCTTGACCAGTGCTACCATTTGTCAAAACAAAATTACTTTACGTTTCTTCCGCTTCAGTTTGACATAATGCTTCACTAGTTATAAAACTTCCTTTATATATATAAACACACAAACACTACACTATCACTGTAAACTCCGAATTTAGAATGATCGCGGATAGAAATTCACTTACAGAAATTGCGGTTACTCAAGATGCGTCAGACGAAACAGAACGACTTGACTCGAGTGACATTCAATTCCGTTGCTGAAGGAAATGTTCTTGACCAGTGCTACCATTTGTCAAAACAAAATTACTTTACGTTTCTTCCGCTTCAGTTTGACATAATGCTTCACTAGTTATAAAACTTCCTTTATATATATAAACACACAAACACTACACTATCACTGTAAACTCCGAATTTAGAATGATCGCGGATAGAAATTCACTTACAGAAATTGCGGTTACTCAAGATGCGTCAGACGAAACAGAACGACTTGATTCGAGTGACATTCACTTCCGTTGCTGAAGGAAATGTTCTTGACCAGTGCTACCATTTGTCAAAACAAAATTACTTTACGTTTCTTCCGCTTCAGTTTGACATAATGCTTCACTAGTTATAAAACTTCCTTTATATATATTTACGGCGTTTAAGAATGGTCCCAGTGGGACGGTTGGCCATTTGTTAATTTTGGCAAAAACAGCTGTTTTATAAAAATCATATGTTCTTTACTATTAGTATATCGATCAAAAAATCAAAACCAAAATAAAGCGCAACTCTTTTGCTGTCCAGTGGTACCAACCGCAACTCTATAAGACGACATTCACCCCAGTTCTGGTATTTTGTACCAGACCGTGTTTCACGATTTTTGACAAGTCGTCTGCAGGTACCGCTTTGCACTAATAAACCATTCAAATTAAAATAGTCGTTACGTTTTTTTACAACTGCTACACGGTTCATTTATATAATAAAATGAAAGTTCAGAATGTCATCTTTCGAATGATACATAAATTGTTCACCTTCGAGTTGATTATCAATTACTTTTCAGCGTTGGAAAATTTTTGGAAATGAATCGTCCCACTGGGACGATGGCCATTATAAGGGTGCATGGAGAAATCGTCCCACTAGGAACATTGGCCACTGCTAGGGTTAAAACACCTCAGAATAAACAGCTGACTGAACCAAAAATTATATGTAATTCGAAATAAATTGATTATTGGACCAACACACAATTCTTAGGGTTAACCCTAGACCAACAACTGAGATGGAACTTTCACATTGATAAGAATTTTTCAAAAGTAAGCTCTGGAATTCATCCACTCTATAGAATGTCTTTCTTTTGCAATAAAAAAACATTAAGAAACATTTATTTTGCAAATGTTCATTCTCATATTTCTTTTGATCTATGTCTTTACGGTGCAACATCAAAAATTAAAATGGATAGTATTCTAAAACAACAAAAAAGAGGAATCAGAATTATAATGAAATTAAAATATGATGAATCTGCAAAGGAGCACTTTAAAAATCTGCACATTTTAACAGTATATAGCCAATAAATTTTTGATACAATTCTCACGGTAAAACATAATGAAACAATCTTTGATTTAAATTAAAAATCCCACTCTTACAATACAAGACTCAAAAAAGATATGAATAAATCACGCCATAACTTAAAATTCTATGAGAAAAAGCCCACGTATATGGCAATGAAATTTCTAAAAATCTACCAAACAATATTAAAAATATTACAAACACAAATAAGTTTAAAAAAGTATTAAAGATTTCTTGGTAGATAAAATATTATACTCTTTTAGAAGAGTACTTTCCATCTACTCTGAATTTTGGCGTTTAAATCTATGTTTTTTCCTCGGTAAAATAAAAAAAATTCTAATGTTTAGTATTTTATTTCTAGTACTTAATAGTTGTTCACTAAATTGTAAAAATTCTTAGCCTAAGTTACGAAAATTGTATTGACAATATTCAATTGTATACTATGTATATTTGATGAATAAAGATTATTGAATTTGAATATCCAAACAAACAAGACTGTTACTAATAATATAAATGACAAAATAAACCATCTCAGCTAAAACATAACAAATTTAATTTATAACCAATAGAAATAAAGACAAAACAGCTTAAAAAACTAAAGATGTGGGGGGCATTCCTGTATTAAGTCATGATTTTACACTCTGAAACAACACAAAACATACGTAAAGCACGACAGAACTTGCTCAAAACATGTTATGTATTTATTTTTAGATTAACTGTCATTAAAATAGTATGACGAAAGGATTTGTTATGTAACAAACTGTAACCTTGATTTAGATATCAATTTGATTAATTTTTAATTTTGTAAGATTTATAACTGTATCAATAGATAAGAGAGTGAGCCAGCTCTTAGGGTTAACATATGTGAGTTACGTAACGTTGATGCAGACCCCCCCCCCTCCCCCAAATAATGCAGCATAACGCTACGCCATACATCCTCCCTCCCTTAAGTGTGTTGCTTAGTATGTGTATGGCCCCCAACTAGGCTGCATCATCGCAGAAGAGGTTAACAGCCAAGCAAGTCAGATCTAAAGGTAACTTATTATGTAGTCTTAAGCCCAAAACCTCAATGATTTGTCTGGTCTACAATAAGGAACATTAATGCACCTACTCTTCCTGGTGCTGTAAGTAATGAAATTCTTTACAGTGTTTTACTTCTGGAAGGTGATTCTTTGTGTAACATAAAACTGTATATGTATAAAATGGCTATAGTCATTATTTTTATATTTACAAACAAAGGTTTGCAGTGAGCAAATTTGTCTTCATTTTATAAAATCCTGAATATTTTCTTTTGCAATAAAAGAGTTCTTATAACTTTATGGCTATCATCACCCATACAAAATAATACAATATTTTCTGTACATTCGACCGTGCTTTGTATTCTATATTAATTAAATAAAAAGTAATTTATTCGTTAAAGTTGGGCTAAAAGGGAGAAAGTATGTGTCAGTTTCCTGATACCGTTTAATTAAATCTCATTCTGTTTATATCCAATATAAAGTTGTAAAAATTAGAACTGTTCATTTTGAAGTTGTTGTACTTGAGGATTGCAAAAAAAAGGGTCTACACTCCCATCTTGTTCCTTTCGTCTGTCCAAAAGCAAAAAGATTCTTTCTATACTGCCATTATGGGCAGGGACCGCAAACACATACTGGGGTATCTTCAAAAATTTAGAGAGTTTTTCTGGCCTGGTATGAGTTTTTAAAAACAAACCCATTTTTCGTGACACTGAGGTGTTTGTTATCTTCATTAATCCACTCTTTAATATTTTCACTTTAAAATCCACTAACGACGCCAGTTGATCAAATAGCAAAGAATCATTTGTGTCAATACTGTTTTCGTTGACGTAACAAATAGTTACTTCAATTGGAACAAACTGGGAAGTTTTAAATCAGGAAGTTTTTGGTGATTTAAAATGTGTTTATTAGTACCCAATTAAAATTCGGGACATTTAGGCGTCCCGGGAGACTTTTTTGAAACTCCGGGTACGATGGTGAAAAACTGGACAATCCCGTTTTTACGGGACGTTTGGTCACCCTACCTCACACTTACCCACTGACCCAGGGGATTACACTGCATATCAACAAACAATTATGTCTTTGTTTAAGAAAAATAATAATGAAAACGAACCTCATAACTGACAGTTCCGGGAGTTTATTAGGCTGAAGTTTGCAATGAAAACAGCAAAGTTTGCTACTCATGTTTTTTTTACAAAAATAGTGTTTTTTTTTATTATTCCTGTTAATTGCTTCTAATGTTTAACACGTTTTTCAGTTATACAGACTCTATCGTCGAGGATTTAGTATTTAAGGTTATGTAAAAGGTTAATTTTATTTTTTGTGATATATTGAATCTTAACTTCTAAAAATGTTTGGATCACTTAAGATTAATACCAGTTACTCTAAAAACTCAAGTTGGCTGTAAACATGTTTTTTTCGTTAATACAATCGAAACTCATTTAAGGTACTGCCAATTTGGAAGGAATACAGATGATTAATCGATTGACTACGACGAAAGCGCAAATAATCTGTAATGACGAGAAGTATTTTTAATTCTAAACATTTCCCACTCCTTCTCCAATGCCCCGAAATGACTCAGTTAACAAATAAGAACTTGATTGAAATTATACTAAACAAACGGAGGTACTTATGCACTATACCGATCTTTTAGGATATTGTTCTAGTGGGACAAACCAAACAAACTACATGGACAAAAGATAGAGACGTTTTATTATTTAGCCTACAACTTACAAGCACTCAAAATTACTCGTAACATGTTTGAGAATCCCAGAACAACAACAATATTGGCGTTATGTAATCTCATTCCCTTAACACAGCGCGCTGCGGCGGTTAGGTTTATCATGCATTGTGTGGTTAGTACCTTACCCTTAACATAACATAAACTAACCACCTCAGCACTTTGTATAAGTAGATTCTCTACATAACAAAATATTTCTTAAAAAAACATATATGTGGCTATAGACCAAGGTAGGGAGGAAAGAAGAGGTTTTGCTGCACGACATTTGATAAATTCTGTCGAAAAAAAGAGTACTCTACACAATTACAGTAACCTAACCTATCATAAAAGCCGCAGCGCGCCATTACAAATGGTGGTCAGTATGATGCATAAGTACCCAAACGCAACCTATATTTTTGAAAGTAAGCTAAAGGAGTGGATCTTACAAGTACCGATCGAAGGGGCGCCAAAATCTGAGGGGGGCGCATCATATTTCCCCCCTTATTACACATAATAGCAACTAATATTGATTGAATCATTTAAACTTCAAGTAAAGATGAAATCCCGATTCAATACTCTCAAATCCCCAAACCATATATTTTCTCATCTAGGAAGTAGTTTAAAATAATCGAAGATGGCGGGTTAAAATAATTAGCTGCATCGTGTAGTTTGATATTTTAACATTGCAATTAATTTGCTTGCATCGTATTGCGAGTTTTATTCACACTCTCAATACCAAACAGAATTCCCTGAAGTTTTCACAAAACGATAGAGATCAAAACAACTTTTCGATTCGGAATAGAGGGGAGCACAGGTTGTGTTATCTGATTTGTGAATTTAATGTTTTAAGTTTAATGAAGGTGCAACATGGTGAATACACAACATTCTTCCCAATAATGCCTTTATAAATTTATACTGTAATACTAATATACAACAAATTTACAAAATTAGTCGGGTTTATATATATTTACAAATACTTTATTTTAACGCTACGGACTACGTCCCCAACCCCGCGGCCCGTCATGAGTGCCGAGTGCCGCCCCCCAAAAGGGCCGCGCCCCGTGCTGGAGCACGGCTCGCACTACCCTAGAGCCGGTACTGATAATAAGTCGGTCTTATCTGACAAATGTATAGGCCTAACCCTGACTTTGATAGGCAGGGGCGGTCCGTCAGTTTTTCAGCGCCCGTGCAAAGACCAAATTTGCCGCCCCCCGCCCCTCACCATCAACCAAAACCACCCTTCCCCATAGTTCTGAGATAGACTGACACATGCGCGCCTCGCTCCTCGCTTGTTGTTGCGTTTGTGATGTTTCTGGTTACGTGCTATGCTGATACACCTGAAATGACAAGCTATGGAACACATTCAGATAAGAGAGTTGTGTAGTTAAAAATCTTGATTTCATATATTATTGTCCTGGAAATGTATCCCGCTTCCGATCTTCCGCGCCACTAAAAATTTGTACTGTAACAAAACTTAAAACCTCAAATAATTAAAAACAACAAATGTGCACACTTGTAGTCAACGTATCACAACACACTGTATATCATAAAACAAACATGTGTTTCTTAAAGAAAAATAATAATGAAAACAAACCCTTAAAACTGAGTAGGAACAGTGAAGTACATACTGATAACAGTACATCTGATCTGACCGTGGGAAAGATTTTGTCCAGGGGAACCAAAACAATAATCAAAACACTGATCAAAACCGACCGCGATTCTGACGGTTCCTGGAATCTGTGAGGCTGAAGTTTGTAATGTATACAGTTTGCCATTTGCTCGACTCAAACTCGACTTGAATAAAAAACCTGTACTCACACATCCCTACTTATAATCCATATTAGATGACGAAATCGTTAGTTACGGCCAATATTAAGTGGCCCGGTCACCACTTTTGCCGATGTTATGTATACCGTCATCATTTACGGACAAAATTAGGTGGTCCGATCATCATTTTCGGCCGATTTTTCACGATGCGTTCGCCTTGTGCGGCCGTAACAACGCGTTTTGGCCGGTCGCAATTGTCATTTTCGGCTGATTTTACGTGATGCGATCGCCTTTTTCGGCCGTTACTACGCATTTTGGCCAGTCGAAATCGTTAGGGATAGTCATTTTCAGCCGATTTTACGTGATGCAATCGCCTTTTGCGGCCGTTACTACACGTTTTGGCTGGTCGAAATCGTTAGCGATAGTCATTTCCGGCCGATTTTACGCGATGCAATCGCCTTTTGCGGCCGTTACTATGCGTTTTGGCCAGTCGCAATCGTTGGAGATCGTCCGGAAATACTCGCTCAAACTTTCGAGTATTTTTCAAAACTTCGAGTAGAGTTTGAGTATTAAAATACTCTGCCGAAAACTCGAAGTTTCGAGTACTCGCACACCCCTAGTTAAAATCATCTTAAAAAGAGTATTTTTAAACGTTGTAGTGACTACTAATCAATTCTATTGACTTTTCTTGCATGTGGACGACTCTATACAAAAAACCACCCCGACAAAAAAACCTGCACCAAACACACAGGTCCCGGAGACCAAACAAACAAGACTGTTACTAATAATATAAATGACAAAATAAACCATCTCAGCTAAAACATAACAAATTTAATTTATAACCAATAGAAAACATAACAAACAACACACAACACAACACACACAATTCAAACCCAAACAAACATCAAACAGACCCGGGCAACAAGGTACACACCCCCCGGGCAAAAAACCGACCACACACAAAAGTTCTTTTGTTGTGTTAGTGTGTTGGGTTACTCGGTTTTTTGTATTTGCCTTTGTTTCCAGGCTGCCTCGTGTGTGTTTGCAGCCTGGTGTTTGTGTGCACCAGTAGTGCATACTGGTGTAGTAAGTTTGTAAATGATTTTTTTTAAATACATAGATTGTCAGCTAATACATTTTATACAACAATAAATTAGTAGATTGAACATTTTTGAGTAACTGAAAGTTCACAGTTAACTATTTATTGAAAGTTTACATGATTATGATTCAATAAATTCCCGAATCAGACAAACATGAGCCTTATGAATGGCATTTATTCAGGTTAAACTTTTAGTTTAATAACCGTATTCAACAATATTTTTACAAAATTTAACAGTATTTTATAAAAGTATAAACTCTAAATACATGTTTAAAACTAAAACACATTTCAGGAGGTAAGGAAATCCCTCCCATTATCAAATGAGCGACAATGGGATGAGTTTCCTTACCTCTCGAAATGTAGTATAATTCCAAAAACTAGAAGCGATGGGTAAAGTCTGAGTCTGAATGAATGTTAATAATACAAATTAACAAATCCATCACTATACAGAGTTTCAAAAGTATAGTTAAAATGTGAGAATTGAAAAATGAAAAACTAAACTGTGATTAGTAAATAAAATTTATTTGAGGTTGTCACCGTATAAAACAATAGTATATAATACAAGATTTAAACTATATTTGTTTGTACATAGTTATTTTACATAATACAACAGAATAAGAGTAAATTGTTGCAATAATAAGTAGAGATGGACATTACTTACTCTACAATCAAAAATAAATTTTTTGTTTTTAATGTGATAAAGTACCTAATATAACAAACAGACGTGGTGGTGCTGAAACATCACTAAGTAATGTAATAAGTGTTAACCTAAAACTACCAATAAGTGTTATAAAGTAAGGCGCTTTTGATGAAATAGGAAATATTGAACATTTGAGAAACTTAAAAATGACATTACTGGTAATAAATAGTTTGCAGTCATACATTTATACAATTAAATTGCTATGTCTAAGAACAAAATTAGGACTTAATCAAGTCTATTCACAAACATCTTACTAGGTGAAACAATAGTATAATACAAAATTTAAAGTCTGCTCTATTTTGGGCGTTATTTTACATAATACTGCTGAGTAAAATGAAAAAGGTGAATATTATTATTTACTCTAGAATCAAAAAGAACGTTTCTCTTTTGAATGTGATAAAGATAAATACCTAACAAAACATAAACTCAAGTCACATGGGGCAGTGTATAACACCACTAGTAAGTTAATGAAATAAGTATTAACTTAAAGCTAACAATAAGTATTACAAGTATGGCGCTTTTAATGCAATGACAAATATAAAAAGTTCAAACGTCTTTAAAAAAATTACAACATTATTAATAATAAACAGTTAGCACTCATAAAGGTTTACAATACAATTTCAACTATGAACAGTTAGGACACTTTCAAGTCAATTTGCAATTGTTGTCTTACTGTCAAAATAGGCAACATAAAGTTGCTTCCAATGAACAAGATGAATGTCACTTAACATTTGTTAGCTACATATTTGTCAACGTCCATAAAAAATTATGTTAACAGATAACTAAAGAAAGACACATACACTAAGAAGTTTTTGAAACTTCAAAATATAATAGGGAGTTTAGTTTTGGACAGCACAGGTTTTCGAGGACTGACTGGGGGCACTTGACTCGGGATTTTTGAGCCAGTTGGAATCCTGAAAGGAATTCTGGACGGTGTTTTGGTTGGAGTTTTTGTAAATGTCTTGCCGGGGGTTTTCATCGGAGTTTTTGTAAAAGTCTTGCCGGGGGTTTTTGGAGTCATGTAAGGAGTAGTTGTAGTTTTCTCAACGACTGTCCGTGTCTGGTTAAGGTTCTTTGGGCGTAACACTCTTTGTTGTTCAATTTTTCTTGTTGAGTTATGAGCCAAGTATTTTGATTTTTCAATATGTTCCTATAACAAGAAATAGATTTTATTAGTGATTTAAAAAATGATAAGTTAATTAAAACAATACACAGTATGTTATCACGTGATAGGTCGACCATTGCCCAAGCTCTATTTTCCAACAAGCCTACTCTGAATAGTCATTAAATAAAGTGTCAAACTCTGTACTATTGTAATTTGCTTGTGTCACATTTTAATTATGTTAACTTCACAATCTAATGGAAATAGGAATTGTTTCAGTGACAGGCAACAACTGGAAATTTGAGGTGCATGCAAAGTTCATCCTAACAATCAATATTTAATTCAGATATCACCTTGCTGCTAAATTTGGTTAGTAACAACAACTCACAATAACAATTAACACACACATTTAACAATTACACTGAATTTTAGCAAAAGCTAAAACTAGGGCACATACAAAATTGGTGGATCACTGAATAAATAAAATTGGTGAACATGGGATTTAATACATTCTAGTAACAATTTAACTGCATAAAACATAGGCATCAATTTAAATTAAAACTAGACGAGACCTCTAGATATATTAAGCTCGTCGAATATCTTTACGACGACGCTTAAAGCAGCGATTACCTGACGACGGATTCAAGAAGGCATCGCATAGTTACCTGGGTTATCTCTATTATTTATTTATACAGATTTCATTTTTCGGATATTATTTGATTTCCTTAAATTAATGTATTTAAAATGGAACCGAAATGGAAGAAAAGCATATGTAAATTCGTTAAAAAGAATGATGCCGTTAGTGAAGTAGCCGATTGTTTGAAATGCAAGCTGACACTTTGTAGTCTGTTTACATTCTGGTGACAAACTAGGTTAAACAACGTTTCTAATTTGTAGTAAACAGAATAAATTCGAACTAGGCCTAGTTAGTAAACTTATAAAACAAAGGAAACTCTTTGGTTATCAAAGTTTTTGGCTACGGGAACTCATACAGAGTTGAAATCTTATACTCATTCATTGTTTCAGTAGGGTCTGATTGCCTATTTGCCTGATCTGTCATGCTAGTATGTTGTTATGTCTTGCTTTGCTATCAACATCGGTGATTCCGGTCTTTTATATACGCTGTAATCATATTAAAATGTTTCCTTGTTGTTTCTCTTGCCTGACCATATGTTTGTGCTTGATTTTTTTACCAGGCCTACACCCAGATAGGCTAAGGTGTTATAGCATAATAACAAGGATTAATGATAGTCAAGGTGACATTACATGATTTGAGTAGCCTAACCTAGGCCTACTGTTATTACATTACCTATACTTTTATCTTATACCTATATAACCAGTAAACATATTTCTTCTATTTTTCACCGCAGGGAAGATAATATTCTCAAGAATTTACAGAGGTTGGTATATTGCTCCTCCAATTAGACATGCTGTTTTCTGGTGAGATTATGTGTAGTATGCAGTCTTCAATTACTCAGAAAGATACATTTGTAAAAATAATAACCACTGGTTGTGTTTTGAATAAAATTACTTAGCTTGAATATTCTAGGCCTATAGGCCTATTTATATCTTGCAAGAAAATTGAAAATGTTAAGTTCCAACTTGAAAAAATGGTAGTTTTAGTGATCAGGGTAAAGTAGGCTAAATATCCAAATTCGAAAATTATCCGATCCGAACTTAAGCTATCCGAACCGAAACCGATCCGAACTAAAAAATCACTATTCACACACCTCTACTTGCAATAACAATGATATAGATATAAAGTTAAGTTAACAACATTAATCTTAACACAGAACAAATAGAATAACACTTGCAACATATAATTACATTTTAAGAAGACTCAACAATAATAATTACCACAGCTACCAGTTAGGACTATAACATAAAATCACTAACCTATATCGAAAATTAAAAAAAGGTTTCTGGGCTATATCTGGGGGTAAAGTGAACCATTTCATTAAACACCTTTTTAGGCAGAATGGTGGTGGTGGCAGAATGGACTGTTTTACTTCACCTACAGAGCTGAACCATTCATGTAAATTTTTCATAACCATGCAGCAATTTCAATACATCCCATAACAGAAACTAATTATATTTGTGTTCCCTTCACTCCCATCATGTAGTTCAAAGTTCATATTTGCCTTTGTTTCATGAAAGCATGCACTTGACCACATTTATATTATAATTTTAACTACTGGCTCACCTACCCACTATGTACAGCGCACATCCAGTGCTATGCAAGTCTCCCTTTTCCCACTCCCCTCACCGAGCACAAACTAACTCTAGAATAATTCAATTTCAGAGCAAAACTAGACAACATGATGAAATGTCAACCCCATATAAATATCCTCTATAATCAATCGTGTCCGGGGGCGTCAGAGTAATCACAATTTACTTAAACATTTGTGTATGTAATTTTTTATAAACAGCATAATACCAGCGTGCACAACAATATTTTAAATTGCAATCATAACTTGCCCTTACCTACCAAATTAAACTAACAAGGGACTTTTCAAGAAAATGTTTACTTTATTTCTGTGACAGTTAAGCTTTTAGTGTAATAATAAACTGTACATCATAAATTTCTCAGGAAATTATATTTTAAATATCTTGTTATCACAATTTATGAGATAGAGGCGACTTAGTAATCAGCACTCCCACACTTGTTCTCACTTTCCTCCATATGTTATGCACCTGCTGGGGTGCAAATAATTTTTTTTAATCAAATGGGTCCCGCCACCCTATCAACAATCGAAAGTCAATTGTCACAATTTTTAAACATCACCTATTTAGCGCATTCTCCACCTCCGGAACATCCCGGTATAAAGTAGGTTAACTACTATTATGGCAGCATTCAGTCACTTCTTATATGGATAAACTATAATTACACTGATAGCCTACAACAAATGCTAGTGCAATACACTAATTTGTAACTGCAGCCTTGCACGGAATGACAAAATAAACACTCTTGAAGGGATTTAAATATTTAAGAAAACACTTGACCTAATTACCACACTATCGAGGAAAATATCACCTATATCCCCAATGAAGCTTATTCTACCAACAGGTTCAAACACACAACAACACCACCGTTTAACAGCCTACAGTACCTGTGCTGTAGGCAGAAGTAGAGCTCTGCAGTAGTAAAAGCCAGAGTTGCTGCACTATTGTGTATTTACATTTGATCCTTTCACAACTCACAACTATTGAGTGTATCAAAAAAGCTAAACACATATTTTGTTGAAAATGTTGACATAGGCTACTTAGAAATTGTCAGGGTGAAACATGCACAAAACTAAAGGATTCCTGGCTTCAAGACTACTTTTAGTCCGGCTGTCGGATAGTCATACGGAAATGAGTCATCTTCCCACGGTAGTTTCCCCCTATAGAAATCAACAGGAGCCAACCCACTTATTTACGTTATAACGTGGAAAAAATATCTCAGTTCAGTTGACAGGTGATTTTGTGTCGGATGAACTTTGGCACTTTTGAAATGAAATGTGTAAACAAAATCTGGTACTTTAAGGGAAAAATTATTAACAAAGCTAGGCACTCAAAGGGTAATATAAAAAAATATTACTTTGTGGTTTGATTAAATCTCTATCTCAAAATGAATTAAATAACTATATATTTAAATCATAATAATGTGGGATAATCAAGGTACAAAAAACTACCTTTCAAATCGCAACGAAACATATAGGGAGTATCAAATAAGTATTCAAACTTTCTATCCATTTTTTTTTTGGGGGGGAATGTACTATATATATTTTGTAGTAAAAAATACAGGGTCTCCGAAAAAGAATGACGGGATTTCGAACGGCCGTTGCTTGGGGACTATTCAAGATAACTAAACGATTTAAACGTCAAATAGAAGAGAAAAGAACTAAGTTTTTTTTCATACCTTAATATGTTTTGATGTGAGCTCCATTTGTTGCTCTGCATACATCGAAGCGATATTCGATTTCTCGCCAAGTGTTGTGAAGCATCTCTGGTGTCACAGTTGCGATCGCTTCCGAAATTCGCCCACGCACATGTGGCAAATCACGAATTTTCTCAGCATAAACAATGTTCTTTACGTAACCCCACAGAAAAAAGTCCAAAGGGGTCAAATCAGGACTCCTGGGAGGCCAGGGAATAGGCGCACCCCTGCCTATCCAACCATTTGGAAACTTGTTAAGTGTGTCGCGCACGTAGGGTGATAGGGCCTTTCTTTTTCGCCGAAAAAACAATTAATGGCATAATTTATTTAGATATACCAGAACAATTTTTGTTTCCTCAAATTGAAGAAATTGAAGAACAAGCCGGTGAACGAGTCATTTTGATGCAGGACGGCGCCCCGCCTCATTACCTTCGGGAACTGCGCGACACACTTAGCAACAAGTTTCCAAATGGTTGGATAGGTAGGGGTGCGCCTATTCCCTGGCCTCCCAGGAGTCCTGATTTGACCCCTTTGGACTTTTTTCTGTGGGGTTACATAAAGAACATTGTTTATGCTGAGAAAATTCGTGATTTGCCACATCTGCGTGGGCGAATTTCGGAAGCGATCGCAACTGTGACACCAGAGATGCTTCACAACACTTGGCGAGAAATCTAATATCGCTTCGATGTATGCAGAGCAACAAATGGAGCTCACATCAAAACATATTAAGGTATGAAACAAAACTTAGTTCTTTTCTCTTCTATTTGACGTTTAAATCGTTTAGTTATCTTGAATAGTCCCCAAGCAACGGCCGTTCGAAATCCCGTCATTCTTTTTCGGAAACCCTGTATAGTACTGAGTATGCGTTTTCTGAGGAGATTTAGGGGTTGAGGAAAACCTCCCAAATCCCAAAGGAACCGGAATAAGTGGGTTTGAAAAACATTGCATAAAGCCTTTAATTTATTACTGTATTTAAAGAGGATTTCACCTTTTAAAACTGTGTAGTTAAAAACAAATTCATAAATTAAAGCCTGGGTCAAACTCCACAATGCCATAGTGTCTTAATAATATCTAGCCTTACTGAAGACGAGCACAATGATTTAAACTATCTCCCACAAAGTATTTACAAAGTAAAGTTGGTTTAAAATTAAAAGATCATACATTTAAGAGAAAATTCCTAAGAACAAAACTTGAAATTATCTGAACCTTTGGTTTTATTTATAGCTTTCCCTCATCACTTTTCAATTTCTCGGAAGCATAATATCCCTTAAACGAGTTCGCACGCAGCACGCTGACATGAGGGAAGTGAATTTCCACATAAAAACTTTTAAAACTCAAAATCAATGTAAAAACATACATTTGTCCAATTTTTACTGAAATCTGAAAACATTTATTTTTTGGCTGATCTGATGCTCTTGGTTTCATTTACCTGCAAAGCTGGGAATACAATTTTGCGCATTATAAGGTTAAGAGAAGGTCCAGACAGGCTTGAAAGTAGACGTGAGGTTGCTGGGGATGGTAAAAGTACTCTAACAAAGGAATAACGGGCTTTTCTAATGTAAAACCCCCATAAGACAACGTACTGTGTTTGGTCGATACACATTTTCTTTAATAACTCGGTAAAAATTTATGATAGAATGACGAGAGAGGGCTTAAAACTTTCGCCTCTCTAATTTCCATCTTTTTCCATGCTTTGATTTTACATCTGGGGCTTTTCTGCCCCTTTTTGGGCCCAAAAACTCGAAATTTGAAAGATTAATCCCCCAAAAAAGGGGTTTAAAGTTTTCCGATTGTTTTGCCCAACGAACTTGTCCAACTGATTACAGAAAGGAACGTCCCTACCAAATTTGAAGTAAATCGGACAAAAAATGTGACCGCTAGAGTGCAAACACACACACACATATATAAAATTTTGAATGACCCCCCAAAACGTGTTCAGGGGGTCACGTTAGGAACTTCTATGGTGGTCCCGGGCTTAAGTTTCACCGTGCGGGTCATGCTAATAGTTCACTTTCCAAAGGAAATTCACTAAAGAGTCAGAATCCTTCAAATGGACACAATGGTTAACAAGCAATGAGTGAGAAAGGTAAAATAAGATAACTTCAAAAACTAACTATATGTGATGTGAAGGTAAAGAAAATTATAAATTAAACCTTTAAATACTGGAGATTTAAATTATACTATTTTTAAATTCAAAATTTAATGAGGCTACTAAATTCAAAATTGTACTCCTTAAAAAAGATTACAGTACATTTATACATAAGTAACATGTAATACTGCAACGTAAAGAAAGAAAGTAATTAAAGTACAGAGATATCCTGTTAATTTGGCAACCTCACCTTTAAAATAATTAACTATTAACCTCATCAAAATATAAATTTAGTTTGTTGTTGATAATTTGTTGATAAATTTTCCACAACCACACAAGATAATCTAACATATAACAGATATATGTATATTACAATTTTACAACACAATAAAACAATTACAAATTTATGCTACCATTTGAAATTCATTGAGTTAGTGGTTATTTTTTAATTAATTTTCAACCATTTTTGAAAACAATTTTTTAGGCCTCCATCAATTTCAGTAGTATACTTAAATAATAATAATAATAATATATAATATAAAAGCAGTTTAATTTGAATTCATAATGGAGAAAGAACTTGGTTAAAAGATAATATTCCTTTTCTCACTCAAGGAAACAGGATAAATAAAATACGTCTTACAACACTATAAAGTATATTTACACTTATACTGTACTTACATACAAGACAGTAAAATATACACAAAAGATGGTACAAGGCGATCGATTTCAACCAGTTACACCGGTCATCATCAGGCCCAATCAGAGAATCTAGAGGATATTTTACCGTCTTGTATGTAAGTACAGTATAAGTGTAAATATGCTTTATAGTGTTGTTGTAAGACGTATTTTATTTATCCTGTTTAGTTGTAACAACACGTATCATGCTAATAAAGAAATTATTCACTCAAGGAATGATGTTGGACAAACAACTGATGTATTGCTAATGACCGGACCCCTCCCCCTCACCCATCACGCTTTTCTAGTCTAAACCTTTCTTATCTCAAGGTCAGATTTTTTCCCGGCCAACCCCTCCCCACTCCCCTCACCTACCTTTTCCTACAGTTACCTAACAATGTACATGTTCTCTCACTGATTTGAGAAAGCAAAGTGGCCAATTCGCTCATCAGTGAGACAATGTTAACATTGTCTCACTCTAATTACTTTGTCTCACTCCAGATTTGCAACGTGAAGGCACGAAATAGTGAGCGCGTAACATGCAGACAAGGTCGTATGCGCGCGAAATACGTTGGCAGCACTGGCTGTAAATCAGCTGGTCAGCTGTTGTACTGTTGTATTTGTCACAACACTTCCGGTCACGGCAGAAGCCACCATTTCATTGATTTGCCATTTGTAAACATTGAAGGTGGTTTTGCTGTCGCAAAATGGACGTTAATGACGATTTTAGTAATAATAGTTCACCAGAAGAATCTTGTACTCCAGAAGAATTAAAAAATGTGGCGAGGAATGTGTCTCTAAATCTTCTTCCAGAGAAATCAAAACATAAATATGAAAAAAGGTATGAATTGTTTACTTCCTGGTGTGAAAGTAAGAATGTAAAAAGCCCAACGGAAAATATGTTACGTTTCTTTACCAATTTATTTGTTTTATGGTAACTGTAGGAAAAATATAATGTGCAACTCGAGTGCAAAGTGCAATCGCCTCACTCGAGAAACCATTCCTCACTCGCCTACGGCTCGTGAGTAAGGATTTCTCTCGAGTGAGGCAATTGCTCACTTTGCTCACTAGTTGCACAAATAACTATTATCTTCAATCATGTATAACACATGTCAACGTCTCTTTTCATATTAGATGAGAGGAGTTTTGGGCCTTATTTTTCCTTAAAGGAAATTACTAGTTATCAACAGGCGTCTTATTTCAACCACTTATTTTGTCAGGAGTCTTATTTCAACCACTTACTTTGTTAAACATTGTTTAGCTTATCTCTGTTTATTGTTTTAGTTTTGTACCGTACCGGTACCGTTTTTTCGGTGCACCGCAGCAGACCCCTATACCTCTACATTGTGTATGAAAAGTAAGTTGAGTGGGTAGGCTGTACACAATACATGGTATGAATGCACTTCTATTTATTTAAATTTTTGACAATAAGTGACTTCAAACCACCATCTAAAAACAAGTAGAAATGTTCTTCACACTAAGAAATTCCTTTCACCATCAAGAGTCCCACATTAGTATACAAGCCCACCTGAAATGATTCATATGACAGACTACCATTTTGCGGTGTGCTTGCAGCTGGGATTCTATTTGTACTAGGCGTGTGCATCACATAGTTAACTGGCACAGTCAAATGCGATTGGCCTTGAACTGGATTCTTTTCCCTTTCCCTCAGCACCTGAAAATTCAAATCACTTCATTACTATAACTTTCATCTTTTGGTTTCTACTATCGGAAGACTGAAGTATATCCTATGAGACTACAGCACATTAGGTACTTTGGTATTATACGGATGCCACCCTTATACAGCGCGCTGCGGCAGTTATGTTAGGATGGGTTATCATAAAAATGATTGTAGGACTTTCCTTGTTTCGTTACAAATCGAATGATACCTGATGAGTCATACTTCCGGCCGCCAAACCCCCTCCAAATAGGCCAAGGTCAGGTCGTTGACCGGAGCGCGCGCATCACCTGTCACCGCAGTCACCGCCTGTATCTGGGTCAGTGTCATGAGTGATTTATTGCCGTGCACTACGTTACATTTGTTTTCATAATGAGTGACGTTCTTTTGGTGTGGGATTTACCTCGAAATGAAGAGGAAACCGTACGTATTTTTATGATAACCCATCCTGACATAACTGCCGCAGCGCGCTGTATATTTTGCGGAGTACATGTTGCGAATGGGTGTGGCTGCTAGCGGCGGCGACGCATTCAACACGATCCTAGCGGACATCGCTGCCTTTTGGGAGGCACAACACAAGGACCGCTCATCAGAATGATATACAATTTTTACAGTAAGTCAATAAAAGTACGTTTTTTCGAATTATGTAGTTATCCTTTATATCCGGTAAAAATTAACCTCCAAAAATAGTGGCATCCGTATAATACCAAAGTACCGCACATTATAATGAGACTTTGGAGGAATCAATTGCATGGGGAAAACAAAGGAAGTGCCCCTAGAGTTGTAACTATTCTCACCCCCTCCACTGTCATACCGACTGGTTAACATACGATTGGGGCATGCACATTGTGCATTTTATGTCCCCGTAATCCACCTTGAGGGTACTTTGCATAGAGAGTTATATTTTATAATTATTCTATATATTAATATTAAAGCTACAATTCTCAATGGTATTCAAATAAATGGCAAGATTTAGTTAAGTTTTCCTCTTCAAATTAATTGTACATCACACTGTGCCGAAAGTAGCTATTTTCGACATCAGCTGAGAGTAACAAAAGCTAACTTTTCTACCCTAGTGCCATAAAAACAGCTGGTGAGTCTTTCCGCACTGTTATTAGTTATTCTAACACCAGTAGCGCTAGTAGCTTGCTGCGCCTACCAATAGCAGTGTTGCATTCAAAATCAGCTGTTCTCATTCAGTTAGCAGTATAAATTGAAATGTGATGTGTGCATTCAAAATCAGCTGTTATTATTAATCTAATTACCAGATTAACGTAAACACAATGTAATCGTAATCACATAGTTGTCATAACTATTACTCAGCAAAACTGATAAAAATGTCTGAAAAAGATGTTTCACTTTTATTATTTACTATGTGATGAAAAATATTGTTCATAACTAATACCTAAAGTGTTTTTTATGGTGCATGATTGTGTTTTCAAGTAAAATTCGATCAAGTATCGGAAAAGACCACTTTCGGTACTAGTGATGAAATTTGTGGTGGTTATGGTAATAGGGTATTATAAGAGATATTTTGTGATGGATAAGAATTGAAACTACTTTAACCCTCCAAATGCCCAACCGGCGACAATCGCCGTTTTGTGTTATAATTTTATCAAAAAGCTGTAAAGAATTGAAAACGAACTTGAAGTTGGGTAATATTGATATGAATCGAAAGATCACATTCTAAACTTTCATTTTCTTATATTATTGAACCTTCTAGCAGCAGTAGATCAATAGTAACATTATAAATATCCTGCACAGTCGATTCTGCCTCGTATTGGTTACAAAAAATGGCAAAAACAATGGTGTGTAAAAAAATCATACCGGGGTAAATTTTGGTTTTATCTGAAAACAGGTGGTAGCGCTGAATTCAGCTTGAAATGCTTGCCTACATGGCATTGATCGTAATGTCCATACGCCTTCAGATAAATATCGAGGAAAGTAATAAATTATGCATTTTTAAAATTTTAACAAATTGGCAGGAACGACAATAATTGCTTGGTAGTAAAAACGTGATTTATGAATAATTTTAGTATTGTTATATGTCAAATGACCAATCAGTGCAAACATAAGAAAGCATAACATAGTTTTCTGCAAGATTGGTCATAGCTATCATAGCTTCCCACGACGTGACGTTACGACGAACGTAAATATTGTTTTCTTTTTGCAGTCTGCTAAAGTTAGGTTAGATTTACTAAAATCGATGTTATCCGTGATTTAGCAATAAATCGTCTTGTGTTTTTTGTAGGGATGTGCGATACTAATTTTGTTAATCAAGTCGAGTAGTGCCAGTTATTTTCGAGCGAGTATTTGTCATCAGTTGGTAGTTTCAAATTAATAAATGAGTAGTAATACAAAGTTTTGGCCAATACAATCAAACTGGATTACATATTACTGGTTGTCATTTGACCAATATCACCTGGCCCAGACATCGCTTATAATCAATATTAGATGACAAAATCGTTAGTTATGGCTGATAAAAGTGGCCCGGTCACCACTTTTGCCAATATTATGCATTCCGTCGTCATTTACGGCCGAAATTACGCAGTCCGGTCATCATTTTCGGCCGATTTTACGTGATCGCCTTTAGCGGCCGTTACTACGCGATTTGGCCGGTCACAATCGTTAGCGGTCCATAAATCAGCGGGAAATACTCTCTCGAACTTTTGAGTATTTTTCAAAACTTCCGAGTCGAGTTTGAGTATTAAATAAACTGATCTCAATACAAACTAGACAAAGAATCAAATTTGATTTTATCTTAACTATTTCTTCAGCCTTATATTAGCTTACTCCTGCAAGATACTCTCATTACATTTATTAGGAAATGTGGACATTTAAGGATTTCAAAAGGTTACACCTAGTTTAATCATTGGTCATACAGTTTGGTGTGTATAAATTTACATAAGTAAATCTCTGCGAAACAAATTATTAAAATGACACTACATAATCTAAACGGAGAAAAATACTTCACTCTGATTAGACAACACCAACTTTTATGATGGATGCGGCCTCCACCACTCCTTACAGCAGCCCTTTCCTCACCATTCATGGAGGAACAAAGTATTACTTTTGAGAAGGATCACATCCTAATATATCCTCAGCTTAAAATTTCCAGTTTAATGTTATAGGAAATATCTAATATTGATGTAAAATAAAAACTGACTGAAAAATTAAGGTTTTATTATTTAAACAAATGTGATAATGTCCCTCAATCTGTTTTGAGACTTAACAAAGATTACAAAACTAATTTTGTGAAGGATTTTGTAAAGGTGGAATAGTAATCAATATTGTCTATGAGCTACAAATTTATTTTCATATCTTTAGAACGTGGGGTCGAGACGTAACCAAATAAGCTTTATCTCTGGGTTCCCTGACCTCTGAATTTGAGAACCCATTTTCAGGTTCTCCTGCCTTTTACAAACAAACTGAATATGCTTATTGATAGGTTTCATCCATTCTGTAATTTACCGCAAATTTTATAAATAATGTCTGCAAAGTTGCAAAAATGATGGGGGCACCGAGCAATTCACCACTGGGCAGTCGGAGGGTTATGGTAGGGTTTTGTCTCTTTGCCTACAAGTGCAGTAGTGTTAGTAGAGGGGGCCTGAGAGGTGAGATTTGTCTGTCAATTTAATCATACTTTTAAAAACATCCACTCCGTTTCTGAGGGTGTGACAACAACAATGAGTTGTTTTGTTGAGTTGTGATGTTTGGGTGGATTCTGTAAAAAATATAGTGGCAAGATTAGGCCTAGTAATGCCATTTTATTTTAGGAGCCTGCGTTGTTTCAGCTATCTCCTCCTCCCACCTACCTCAACACAAAAACTATATAGGTTAGGTTATTATATTATAAATAACAATCACATGCAAATTGGGTACATTTTCTACCTTCTAAAATACAAAAACAGAATGTCTACATTAATTGTTTTTTAAATGGCTGACAATTTTTTTTATCTTTTTAAATTCCCGATTTTTCTTGCCAGGAAATATTGTACACAGCTATCAGCTATACAGTTTTCTTAAAACCTATATGTTAACTTAAAAAAACATACAAATATGTTTTACTTGCCAAAATGTGTGTTATTGGCCTAAAATAACTGGTTTGCAATTTTTTACCTGATTTATCAGGTAAAAATTAGCAATGTGTAATTTTATAGGCCAAAAATGACAAGTGAAAATCCCAACAAGTGGCTGCACTTTATCGACTGAAAAATATATCCAAACTGCAATTTAAAGGCCAAACCAGCAACCGGGAAATCTCAAATGTGTGTTATCAGATGGAAACGACACCCGAGGCACTTATTATCTGTCAAAAGTGGCAACTGGGCAACATTTTCCAGACCGAAAATGAGAAGTGAATGTAATTTAGCCCGAAAAAGACAGCCAGACTGCAACAATATACCACATATAAAGGCCATGAACAATGATTCTCAGATTTTCATACAGTAAAACGAGATTAGTATTGCCTGAAAACACCAATGGTGCCCGCATTCAATCGGAAAAAATGACAGCTGGACCCTCGTTTGAAACACGACAAATTCAGACTGGAACAAATTTAGCAACTAAAATCAGCAAAAACAACAATTTTACAGCAGTTTATGAACAACTTTATGATTAGCATGTCACGTAATGTTATTACTTACGGGATATAATAAAATAAGTCTTATAACATGTATACCATACGATATTACATGCAAAAAAACTCTCAGATGTTAACATGGTTCCTAGGCTGGGGGATAAACACAATTATATCACCAGATTCAGGAATAAAATTGCCATTGATCCCCATGAATTAAGTTTTTTAATAAAAAGGCAGGTTGTGCAGAAAACAAATTTATGGACAGACTGCCGGCTGGAGTGAGGACTATTGATGAATTTAAAAAGTTTAAGAAAAGATTAAAAGAATTTTTAACTGGTAAAACATTGTACAATTTTGAAGATCTATAATAGTTTAGTATTCAATTGTGTAATCAAGCAGCATTATCCTTAGTTTTGACTAGTAAAACATTGTACAATCTTGAAGATTTATAATAGATTAGTATTCAATTGTGTAATTAAGAAGTAGGGGTGTGCGAGTATTCGAACGTCGAGCTTTTTCGAATTGAATATTGCAGTATTCGGCTCGGCTCGAAATTTGCAAAAAGGTTCGAAGTTCGAGCCGAATATTTAAAACGCCGACCAGTGAAAATAGTCGTCTACAAAAGGCAATTTAAAAACAAATTTCCAGAATCAATGTTAGAATTCTCGTAGTTTGCGTCGGTAGAGCTCCATTCCATAACAAATATAATTCTGCAATGCTAATGCTTTCGGTCCTTCATAAAAAATAACCAAACATTAAAGTACTGTAATATTTTAAACTGCCGACCTGATCAGTGATCAACCAACGCAATGGAGCTACTTTCTCTACGCTCAATCACATCAAGTGGACCTATCACACTATTCAGTTTGCAGTGCAGTGTTGCCGTTGCCCAGTTAAATTGTGCAATATTTCACGGTTAATAATAATTAATACAACAACCGTACTGCTCCAGAAAAAGTACCACAGGAAAAAACTAAAATCCATTAAAACACTTTGTCTAATTGTTGCATCGGTAAAGTCTTTTCTATAACTTACAACTTTGCACATTACACAATAATTATATTCCCTGGAGTCTGACATTATGTCTGGCAACACTGTTGGCATATCCACTTTGCGAACTGCCTTAAGACGTTGAGTGAAGATGGTTATAATGTAATAACGATTTAGCGTGACCAATAGCTAGGGACAAGGGTGTACGTGATGATCGAGATGAGTAGAGTAAGTGTTCACCCTTACTCCACTCATCTTGGGTGATGAACGCCTAATAAACATGACGACGTTATAATATGCAGACGAATTAGTACTCTCCAAAAATTGACGAATTGCGAGGTTCACAAAATCTAAGGATTTTATAACAATTCTGAATGGTTACGTAACGCATGTTTATAATACCGGTGGTCATATTATTTTAAAGGTTGATTATATTTTACGTACGCCGAAGGCCCTAACCAAGAGCAAGACGCGATCAAAATGGCGCAGTGTTTTATTACGCTACGCTACAGCTGTGCGATTAAAATCATATTGTTAACTCCGCGGGATTGTTTGAATTTATGAATAAACGTCTGTAGAAGTAGAAACCATATCATTTTGTATTTGTATGCTATCAAATCGTTAAAGTTGTGATGGAAGAAGAATGCATTGACGATCCTCTTCCACATTCTAATTCTGAAACCTTCTGTTTCAGAAGCAGATATAGTAGATTAAGTCTGTTAGGTAATAGGTTAGATAGAACATAAGCTAGGCCTACGATTATTAACTTATTCCTGTGAGTACAATAAGATATAAAGACTGGTTTAACTATCTTATATTTATAAAAGGATAACCTAACATTTACTATTTACAAACAGTTGAATGAGAGATAGGCTACTAGGTTTTGGCAATTCCCAAGGCTGGGTTTAAGTCTTTGGTTACATGGAGAGTACATATCGACATATAGTCAATTATTATTATTATTATGGCGATTAATAAATACGATAATATCTGCATTAGTTAACCTGTGGGCTCATCAGTCGTTACATTTTTTTAGTTCTCTTCCTTTACGTTTATTGTTCTCTATGTAGGCGCTACCTACTTTATATTGGAAGATAAATTGTTCGTTACCATCAAAAAGTGGCCTCAATAAATCTTCCTGTTTAAAAGCCTACCGTACTTATTTTGTTATCTTCCCACTGTAGGCCTTTATTTATTTTACGTAGGAATAATGAATCTAAAAGAAGTGAATGAAAGATGACAAATATTGAAAGTTATCAATTATTTTACATTACCATATTGGATAAAATGTTTATTCTTTTAAACGTAATATAAATAAAGAATACATATAGGCCTAATCAAACATGCTCAAAGCTCGAAAACTTTGAAAAATTCTGCCCGGTGTGGCTGGAGTCAGAAAATCACTACCGGTATATTGCTCACTCCTAGAGAAAATTCCCATCAAAAAAAGCTCGGCTTGAGAAAGCTCGAAGCTCGAGAACTTTGAAAAGAAGCTCGGCTCGGCTCGAGCCAGAAATCACTATCCGATTACGAAGCATTATCCTTAGTTTAGTTGCCTGACGCCATTCAATGTATGCAATATTTACGTTATGAATAAAGTGATTTTCAAATCAATTCAATTCAACACTTAAAAACAAGCGCAAAGTAAGTAAATAAGCAGGTTGGTGTTAAGTATAAATATATTTACACAGTACCGGCCACGTAAGGAGAGAAAGGGTCCAGGTAGGCCGGGCCAGGCCTAATCCTCTATCGTCGTGAAGCCGGGGGGCGCGCTACGCTGTGCCAGCGGTCATTGCTACTGCCTTCCTTTAATTCTTAGAAATAACTTGGCCTAGTACAAATTCTATAAATCAACGGCTGATCGCTTATAATTTAGTGACGGGTCATTTTTTTCACCAAGTGAAGATGAATATCACAAAACACAAAACTTGAATCACAATTCTACGAAGCTCCGTTGGCTGGCTAGTCGGTGTTGAGGTAAAAAATATACAAATTAATAAATACAATAATACATTACAATACATTAACACGTTTGCTACCGAGCGCCATGTAAATGTGACGCATGGGTGTTTGTAGTGTACCAACTCTAAATTATATACTTCCATAATAGACCAATGCAAAAATAAAAAATACATACCTCCAGACCGAATTTTTGATTTAAGTTTCAACCAAAACTTAAACAACTTAACTTAAACTTATTTTTGATTATGGTTCAAAATACCAAAAAACAACATCTGACTCATTTATAAACAACAATTGTACATTTTATATATTTTTATTTTGCGTCACATATATGAGACGTCGGTCTATAACATTGTTCTACTGATGAAAATATATATGAATTGTGCTGCTGACCGACTGTCACACATGTGTGACTAAAAGATAAAATATATTTTATAAAATTGTATTAGTAAGAAAAATAAAGAAACTGTTCAGTTAAAAAACTCATGTTTATTCAGAACTAAATAAAGTCCACTCACTAAAACCATTGTCTACCACATGATCAATTTCACTTACAGCCATGACATCTCCCCTCTTCCTTACTTTTCACATTTTACATTCTTCATCCATCACTCAACAGTACAGAAACAGTTTATTACAACATAAACAAACGAATAACACGAGGGTTAGAAGCACTGTGGTTCAGCGTAATGTAAACAACAGGTTGTCCAACACACCCCCTGGAGTCAAAACGAAATATCCCACGCTTATATGTGACAGATATTCCTATAGCCCAATATGCAGTTATAAAGACGATCAAATACACTGACAGGCAGCCAAAGCGTATTTAGTAACAATAGGCTCAAGTCACAAATACGTGACGTTGGGCTGTGGTTAGCGCTCCACGCATCACACATATTTGATGTCAGTCTATAGCGAAAACCGGAACGTCACAAATACGTGACGTCGGTCTATATTGAAAGTCCAAATTTGGAGTCGGTAGCGAACGTGTTAAAAAACAATATACAATAATAATTACAATAATTAACTCAAATGACCTATGCTTATTGGGGTCTTATCACAACCATAACACCAGATATACTACTGTATTATAGAACACTGAGGTTCTACTGTATTATAACCCAAAAGCAACAATTCACCGCATTATATAGTAAAACTTGACCAAAAATTAATTTAGCATCCAAAATGGTGATTTGACCATACTTTATATGCCGAAAACTAAGACTCAAATGTGTTATATAGGGTGGAAACAAAACCAAGCAGAATATTATCAGCCGCCTAATAATGTGAAATTTGGTTCAGATTTCAAACAAATATATGCTTTGTAGTGGTTGAAAATTATTTGTATTACAAATTTGTGAAAAAACTTCAGTACACAATTCCAAATTACAGTTAGATACACAATGACTGAATTTTATAGTCAGTTAAAAAAGTCTGAATAAAAAACACTGATAGACATCTCGACTACTTGACTCGATTACTAACTCTATTGAGAATCATATGGGGGAAGAATCAAAATTAACTGAGTATTGAAGTATTGCACAACAACAATCGGAACTAAAAGGTTGTGAACAAGAAAAATCAAAAGCCTATTTTTAAGGGAAATAGAAAACTCAATGATGACAGAACTAATTTTTAGTTTGAAAAGTCATGAAAGAAAAAGCTTTGTTGATAAAATAAAATTCAAAACTGATTACTAAACGTTGAAGTTTGAAAAATGGAAGACTGTAGTGATACAAACCAATGTTCCGACGCTTGCTGATGAGGCAGATTTAGATGAAAGAGTAGATTTGGACGATGCTGCTGACAGTGTTTCAGTTCTCATTAATTTGATCCTGTTGGTGTCCTGAGGAGTCATTACAGCCTTTCTCTTTCCTCCTGTAATAGGACGAGCTCCAAGTCGTGACTCCCACATCACATTTTCAGCATTCGCCGTCTTCTGAAAAAGTGCAAATGAGAACAACAATGCTTAGAAAGAGGAAGTATATTTGAGTTTAAGACAACAAGCTGTTTTGCAGAAGACCAAATTCTAAAAAAAAAATAAACTTTTTATTCCTCCCAAGCTTTTCCTTGATTTCCAGATGTTAAGACTAGTGTTTCGAAACCTTGATTACTTCGTGGAATAATAATACCAATACCAATGTGATATAGGTAAAATTGAACATCAGGAATTCGCTGCAATACCAAATAGGTGGGTGAGCGAACAATTGTTTAGTAAGCCAGTAGCCTACAGGCAACGAGAGAGAAATGAATAAGGTAAGAAAAATAACTATACTGAAACTTAAAAAAAAAAAAAAAAAATACTGGATGAAAATACTAGCCGACAAATAGTAAATAATGTAATGGATTGTTCAATACAGAAAAATCCTCTATATATAAGATTTTGTATATTCTACAGGGTAACGGAATAAAAATAGATCAATTTGGGACCACATTCATTTTCTCTGTGCAGCTAATTGACAAAGAGCATTAATAACTGTAAATTCTACATTTTAGTCACCTGGATCCATAAAAGAAGATGCAAATTGCATAAATATTGTTTCACTACTGACAATAAACAAGAACTCTAAGTAAGAAAATAAATTTTGAAACTGTTACTGATAGCCCAGTCAATAAAGAGAAAATATCACCTGATATCGGAAATAATTCCCCCGAAGCTGGATTTTTCACAATGATATACACACGTTAAAAGACATGCATTTTTACTAAAGTCCCTGGTTTTCCCCCTTGTACTTCACCCTCCACCCCTCTTTGAAGTTGATTTTACTTGTCTTTACTAGAAGTTGTTCACAGCCATCACAAAGTCGTTCACGGCAGTAAAGAGTGAAATATTTCATTTTGGGTATAATATATAATGAATTCTATGGGTACATTTCGGTTGCTCAGTCACTGATATCCAAACAAAATATATGTTCAATATTTTCTTTAAGGACTGTGAGTTTAGTATTAAAGTTTCTCTTTTAATAACTAACTTAAACTTTAAAGCAAGACAAAATTATTCATAATTCATATATTTAGGGTGAAAAAACATTTTTGTTGGTTACTTCATTCATCCATGATGTAATAACTGTGTTTCCCCCAGTGCAAAATTAATTAGCATACTGTTCGGTGTAGTTTAGAGATCTTTAACCTATGAAATAGCATTCGGTGTTGTGGATAGCCTAGTATTTACTGCTATCAGCCATTGTTGGTATTAACTATTATTATCGTGATTGTTTGTAGATTTTATCACAATTTCAAGATTTTCACGAGTATTTAATTTACATAAATATATATTAAATTACATTAAAACACAATATTGCAGTATAAAAATGTAAATAAACTTTCATTATATTTGAAATATTCAATTTATTGAATCCCTTTGTTTTAACCGCAGGGTGTCTAACTCAGTCATTCAAACAAAAATCAGGGACTTTTCGGGGGCATTTGGAAAAAAATCAGTGACCCATTCGCGAAACAACTTTAGAGCCTAGGCTACAGAAAAGCGAGTCATAGAATAATGATAGGGTACAATACAAGCCCAAACCTGAACAAAACCGTATCATCAGATTGTTATGAACTTAGTTAGCTAGCGTATGCCATTAATGAGATGAAAATGTACCACAACATACCTCAGTGTAGCCATAATTTACTGTTAACTTACCGTAAAACCCTTATATAGGCTATAGAAGTACTTTAATTAAACATAAAACACCATTTCACCATTTACCATGCAATAAAATAGGCCTAAATGAGAATAAAGTTAGTTGCTTTCCACTTTTCAACAAGTTTTCTAAATTGACATGTTTTGCCTTTCATATGGCAGGCTAAGGCATTAACACCAGAATGACTTACATCAATGTATTTTTACATAGGGAGCAGAATCCAGTGTAAATGAATATGTCACGTTTCAGCCACAATCTATATACATCTTCAAAAAGCCACTGGTCTTGAAACTTGCACTTTCCCGGCATTTTAGCATCGGTCAGTAAACAATAGAAAAATCTTGGCAGGTTATCACTTTAAACTTTAGTTTCAAGAATGAGTTTTAGTTAAAGGTAAAACACTAAACACAAGCCTACACCAAATAATTAAACCATAAGTACCGTACTGCAGTTAAATACTAAAACGATTAATACTGAAAAGCAAAACAAAAACTCAACATCATTCCTGGGTTATTTCGTGTCAGTCTTATATTACTAAACAAAACTAGACAATTAGACGAGAAGGCAAATTAACCTAGGTAAAACGTTCTCACTTTCATCCGGCAACCGGGTTGGCGAGTTCGCGAAATTTCTGCGATAGCGATAGACAATGCATACTTATTTAAATGGAGCAATACAACTGGAGGGAACGATATGAAACTTGCATCAACGCCAGCCACCAGGTTCGCTAGTGTACTCAAGTTTGTTTAAGGATTAATTTAGCTTCACTAGGATCGCTAGTGCTTACAAGGCAAAATACTATTTTTAACCTTCGTGATCGACTACGTTGGTGGCGGTTCATAACTGCGCACCGTAACAAAGGGACACGCGAGTTACTGTTATGCGATAGTTGAACAGGTCAGTAGCTATTCCCCGTGCCAAGTAGCTGGTTGTCCAAAAAGCGCCACAGCCAGTCAACAACAATCGCGCAAGTTACTTGCACCGTGGTACTAGGTTATTAGCTGGTTGTCCAAAAAGCGCCACAGCCAGTCAACAACAATCGCGCAAGTTACTTGCACCGTGGTACTAGGTTATTTGCACCGTTCCAAATAGCAGTTACTGATAACAGTCCTGCGTCCTTAGTTAATTGTACAACTAGTTATCAGTTTCTTATCACAGTTCTTCGCCATCATCGAACTTACATCATGAAAGATTTTTATAAAAAGCTTTAATTAATCTAATACAAGCAGATATTAATTGTGTAGTATTACGATGATAAAATTATCATACTGCTTTTGTTCCAAATGTATTGCTTAGAGCTACATTAAATTAGGAAATATAATGGAACTTTATTTTCTAGAAACAACCATTCTACAGCCACAGTTTTTCAATAAAATAATGCAAAAACCGCCAACCTATTACGTTTAGGAAAGTTGTTATTTCACTGTAGCACAAATGGAACATTACAGTTCTTGTTTCATGTCCTGGTTGCACCACAAATGACGTAGACATATCGGCATAACCAGACATCAATAAATAAACTTAAAGTCTAGAAAGTCTAAAATCTTGAGGTCGAAAATATCCTCTACCGGTTCGGCAAAATGCACCATAAAAACGTCATGTAATGTGGGGGAAAAATAAATTAAATAACGTGATATTAAAAATTCGTGACTTCTGCACTAAAATCCGTGACTTTCCGTGACATCCATGCCTGTTTACCGAATTCCGTGACTTCCGTGACCAGTAGACACCCTGAACCGTGGTTTTGGGTTATCTGTGACCCTTCAACCGGTCATTACCCCGGATAATCGGGAGTTGACTGTAATAATCAAATAATTAAAACGCAATACTCCAAAGTAGCAGGTTTTAAAAATGTTGTCATCCATAGTATAGTTATTTTTCTTTTAATCAAATAAATGTTAACAATTGTTTATGGCCTTTTGTTTATGGACTCAATATTTTTTTATGATAAATACAAATTAGTATATATGACAGTACTTTGTACTGTACCGAATTTGTACCGCAGACCCCTACAAGTAAGTGTATTTTGCTCACAGTTGAACAACATTTGAAACACTGTTGAAATGCAAAGGGAAATAAAACAAATCATAGTTGAGTTCTTGTTATAACCTTTTATAATCCTTTTTTTAACTCTGCCGATAGTTTACGGAAATTTCATGAACATTTCATGGTTACACCAAATTTACGGACATATCCCAGCTTTTGCGGTTTTCCCAGTCAGTAGACACTCTAATAAAGTACTCTATTCTCCGATCACTAGCACCTATTGTGCTGAAAGTAAAGACACGGCAAAATACAAATAGCCATAACAAACAGAGATAACTTACCCTTTGTAATCTCTCTTGGTTTTTGGAGATTTCTCTGAGGTGCTCTTTTATTTCAATCGTCTGACGAAGAGGCTCACCATAGTGCATGAAGTCTTTTCCAGTTTCTTCTTTATAGTCATCCAGCAATGCCATCAAATTTGATTTAATAGCAGGAACTCTCTGAAAAATGATGTCAAGGTTAGGTAATTTTACTGTTGTTAGTTTACCCAAGACGTTTGCATAAACCTTGATGTGCAGATTTAAAGTGTGTTTTGTCTACACAAGTTTAGGAACAGGAAAATGATCCAGTTTTATACATCTGACATTCTTCGACAGTGGATACTCTGTTGATATAATACCTGACAATCACAACGAAAACTGGTGGCAGCTAAAATACACCAATGACAATCACATGTCTAAAACGGATTGTTCAGGAATAAGTTACAAATGTATTCAGTTCAATTAGGAGCTAAACACAGGATATCGCTTATAAACCACGATAAAAAGTAAAATCTTTGGTAGTTACTTCCCAACCAATAAGATAAATCAGTTTATGGGCAAAACACATAACACTTATTGAAAACCGCTGCAGAAAGTTTATTTGTTTGGTATTATTCAAAGACAATAATGATATTGTTAGCAATATTCTTTGGATTGGCAGGAAAATGTAACTTAAAATCACCCAGCTCCAATAAACTTTCGAACTAAGTATTAAAACAGAGATGACAGATTAGACACCCTAGTTTCATTCAGAACAAATATTGTCAGTACTAAGGGTTGGCATTTTGTGTTCAAAAGACAACAAGATTAAAGTTAATGTAGACAATACTTCATCTAATTTTATTTCCAAACACAATATAGCAGAAATTAATGGCTGATTTTGCATATAAAATTTATTGATGTTACACATTTTACAACTGTACTGAGTATAAATTTATATTTTGCTGGCATACCTTCTGAATAACTTTTCTTTCCTTTTCTTCCTTTAGAAGGCAGCCACCACGGTTATTAAACAGACGATCTTTGTTGTTAGCTTGTTCTTCAAGGTGCAACAAACGCTGCCAGAGTTCTTCATGTTGTTCAGCCAGTGTGAATATTTTCCTAAACGTAACAAATCATCAAATTATCTTAGAAAACCCTCCAAACTATGAATTTCTTAGGTTAAAATTCTTTAAACACAATGAATCTACTCACAATGAATTCATTATTAAATTCACTCATTCGTTAGGTTCAGTCATATTAGTTAGGTAGTTAAAAAGTTCGGTGTAATATTTCATGTAAATAGTCTTTGTTTTATTGATATTTTGATTACATTTTTCTATAATAGTTCTACCTATGGTTAGTAGTCGATTCATCAAAGACAAGGTTCTTACAAAACAGTTACTAAATCTATCCAGGCTTATACTTTGATGAGAGTCAATCTGTACACCGGCTGTTGAACCGTCTCAGAAAAATAATTAAATTTATTAGTGATTAGATTATGTAGATCACAGTTAACTAAATTTCACTTCAAAGTTAAACTGAACCAATTATGACAAGTACCTGGGGGCCGAGCTTTGCTCGGGAAAGGTCAGTGAGTTTTCAGTTTAGATTACTTGGAGTAGTATTTGACCATGTCCTTCTAATGAGCAGATTTTCTTAGCTCATTTGCCTTTTTACTTTCTCCCCCTATATGGAGAAAGTATTGTTTTCGTAAAAATTTTCGAATTTGAGTTGTTAGTGGAAATATCCGTTTTGGAGCTCCCTGAACCCAAAAAAGTGGTTTTTACGTGATGTCTGTCTGTGTGTCCGTGGGTGTGTGTGTCTGTGTGGATGTGTACAGAGCTAGAGCCCTAACCAATGGACCGATTTTTATGAAATTTGGTATGTAGGTACTAATCCTTGATATTTCCAGGCGTTTTTTTAATTTTTTTTATTTTTAAGGGTAATTATCCCCCAAAAATCGCCAAAAAACATGAAAAATCCAAATTTTTCAAAAACGGCTCTAACGATTTTGATTAAACTTTAGTGGTTTGTAGAACTTTAGGTTTCCAACAAAATGACGCCACCCGCATTTCTGTAAAAATTCAGGTTCAGAAATTACAAGACTTAAAACATAAAAAATTAAGTTTTTTGATTTTTGATAAAAAACATAGATATTAAAAAATATTACTGTTCACCTTTAAAAAGAGCTCAAAAAACTAAACAAGGTAGTATTTTTAATTACTGCTCTACGATTGCTAGTTGCGGAGAAAATTGAAATTTTCATTTAGCGGTAAACGCAGTACGTTGTCCAATGTTATTCTTATGGGCTATACAAAAATTACTATTTCTCTCTTATTTACTGATCAATATCATTAAAAATTGATATGTAGGTCGTTAGCATTGACCAACAGAGGATATTCAAAATATGTCGCCATTTAACCCTGGGGGGGGACAAGAGGGCATTTCCCCTCTCAAAACCACTGTATGTAGCAATGGATTTTATAGCGCCTCCCAAAAAGGGATTTGGGTGAATATTTCTGAAAACAACTATTTTTAGGCAATTTTCTGTACATTTACCTGTACTTCATATTCTATATTTAGTAAATAAAAAATATTTTTGTATTCAAGTTTGGCTAAAAGGGAGAAAGTATGTGTCAGTTTCCTGATACCGTTTATTTATACATGTTAGCGAATTCCCCTATAGGGAAGAAGCTATTACCGTAGGTCTCATGGTAAGACTTAAGCCCGAGACCATGATAAATTTTTGTTTTGAGGTCCCCAGATGCCAAAAACACTATTCGTTCAAATTTATATATATGTGTATATATTTATATATATATATATATATATATATGTGTGTCCGTTAACACGACAACTTGAGTAAAAAACGTCTGATTTTGATGAAATTTGGCTCAAATGTGTAAAATGGCATTCATGACTCTAAGTTCGAAAACCAGAAAAATCGGACTATGGGAAGGGGGGTTTATGGGGGTTTTAAATTTTCCAAAAATCTGTTTTTGCATTTTTCACCCTAAAATTTTTAAAATACTTAATTTTGGTTTTGGCCATGTTATAGAGCTTAAAAAAAACAAATAATTTAGTATTTTGAATTATTAACCTAGGTTAAGAGGTTGCGGAGAAAATCCAAAAAAACTTGCTCATAAAATCTCCCATGTTAATCTTATGGGAAAAAGGTTTTTGGCTTTTCCTCAGTTTATTTTAATGTAAACTTCACATTTGCTTTTACCAATCTGTTCAGTTCCACAAAACAATAATTTTGGTGTTTAAATTGTGATTCTACGCCCAACCGTTGCAGAGATATTCGAAGGGCTAAACACAGTACGTTGTCCAATGTTATCCTTATGGAGAATAAATAAAATTTTATATCTCGATTATTTATGAATGTATGTTGATGGAACTTGGTATGTGGCTTCAAGTAGTACTGGTATATTGATATTTGCACAAAAATTGATTTTTTGTTGATTATTCCCGTAGCAGCAAACCTGCGTACTCAGCCCCCATGTTATTCTTATGGAGAATATGTAAAATGTAATGACTCCCTTAATTATGAACATAAATTAATAAAACTTGGTATGTAGCTTCACTTGGTTGAGTTATATTGATAATTATATAAAAACCCATTTTTCTGTTCCTTGTTGCAGCTAGGGTTCTCAATCCCGGGATTCGGGATCCCGGTCGCTTTTGGGTACCTGATAATTCCGGGATTAGAGCCTCTCAATCCCGGGATTAACGGGATTGCAAACAAATAATTGTTTCACAATTTTTGCGTGATTTGATTGTTTTAACTACTGCAAAAGTCGTCTTAACAAACATATAAACATAAAAATGTTTTAGGCAATTAATATTTCAATATTAATAATTCATAGCAAAGTTGTTTATTTTTTTAATTCACGTCCCTTAAGACTGTTATTTACCTTTCCCAAAGTTGACTTTGTCCTAAACCAAAATTCAATTCAACAATGACAACCTATTTCTGGAATATAATGGGACAGCAGTGAGACAGCACTGAATAGTTTCCTTATCGCTCCGAACTTCCGTTGCATTTAATTCCCACAAATCGAGGTATCCCACGGCCACACGACACAGGCACAGGTGACTTTATTTTGATATTTTTTATCTTACTGAATTTTGTTTATCATAGTTGCTATCGGGCTTTCGTGAAGCGAACATCTGTGCGAGTTGTTATTTTTATTAAACAATATATTATATTGTTAAAAAAATGTTTAATGGTTTTTTTTAATTAATTGTATTAAATAATTTGAAAAAAATATGATGTTTCAGTTATTTTTCACCTGTTGTTCAGTATTATTTTAACTTTTAAGCAAACACTATTTCTATAGCATTGGTGAAAACGATAAACTAATTATAATAATACTGTATAAAGCCAAAATCATCTGAGGTTTTTATCTCTCTTTATTTGGGCTAAAATAAATAGTTTATCTAAGGAACTAAATATAAAAGGAGCAGAATGATGTCTTATCTTCCCCAGAATTGGAGACACGTGAGGTACAGTCAAAAGTGCACTGCCGACATGGTATTCGGCAAAACCGTCAATATCTGATAGCTGCAGCCTTCAAGACAATAGTCTAAAATACGTCAAGCTACCCAGATTTGACGAGTTTGTAAGATAAAATTATAGTTAGTTTAAAATGTTAATAAAAAATTCTATTAGCGTTGTCATCACACAACAATATATTCTAGATATGTATAAAACGGGAATCCCGGGACTGGTCCCGGGATCGGCTTTTGTCAATCCCGAAATCCCGGGATTGAAATTTAGGTCCGGGATTGAGACCCCTAGTTGCAGCCTACCTGCTTTCTCAGCCCCCATGTTATTCTTATGGAGAATAACTAGAATGTTATATATCGCTTATTTATGATTGAATATCGATGAAACTTAGTATGTGGCTTCGCCTAGTTAAATTCTATTTAATATTTGCATAAAAACCAATTGTTTCTGTTCCTTGTTTCAGCAAACCTACATACTCATTACCAATGTTATTCTTATGGAGAATAATTAAAATCGCTTATATGTGAATGTATTTTTATGAAACTTGGTTTGCAGCTTTATGTGGTATTAAGACATATACAGTAGAACCTCGATAACACGACTCTCAAGGGGATCTCTAAAATAGTCTTCTTATCGAGGTGCACTTGTAATTGAGGGTTGTGCTATCAAGGTGGTTTTCACAACAAGACGTGTTATCAAGGTCACAGACTTTTTGCTATACCAAGCACATTTTTTATGAAACATTTCTAATAAGTTGTGTTTTAAGTAGAAAAGTACTGTATAAATTAGCAGGGTGTCTAGTGATATTTGATCTCAAAATTCAAGACTTTTTCCAGACTTTTTAAGACTTTTTCCAAAGTTTTCCAGACTTTCGCAAGATTGTACAAATATACTACAAACGTCATAAGAGTAAAAATATCATGTTTTTACCACTTTTTGGATTTTTACTTTCTCCCCCTTATACATAGTATAAGGAGAAAGTATTGTTTTCATCAAAATTTTTGAATTTAGTTGATAGTGGAAATATTTGTTTTGGTGCTCCCTGAACCCAAAAAAGTGATTTTTACGTGATGTCTGTGTGTCTGTCTGTCTGTATGTATGTGTACAGAGCTAGATCCCAAGCCAACGGTTTGATTTTTATGAAATTTGGTATGTAGGTACCTCCAGGTATTTTTTCATTTTTTTAATTTTTGATTTTTAAGGGTAATTATCCCCAAAAAACCACCAAAAAACATGAAAAACCTAGATTTATCAAAAACGGCTCTAACGTTTTGATTAAACTTTAGTCGTTAGTAGAACTTTAATTTTCCAACAAAATGAGACCACCCGCATTTCTGTAAAAATTCGGGTTCAGAAATTACAAGACTTAAAATATCAAAAATTCAGTTTTTTTGATTTTTCATAAAAAAACATAAATGTGAAAAATATTACTATTCACCATTAAAAAAAGCTCAAAAAACTAAATAATTTGGTATCTTGAATTACTATTCTACGATTACTGGTTGCGGAGATAATTTAAATTTCCATTTTTCAGTAAACACAGTACGATGTCCAATGTTATTCTTATAGGGAATACAAAAATTACTATTTCTCTCTTATTTGTTGATCAATTTTGTTCAAACTTGATATGCTTGTCAAGTTAGCATTGACCATCAGAAGAAATTTGAAATATGTTGCCCCTTAATAACTATGAGGGGGGGTAATAGGGGGCATTTCCCCTCTTAAAACCACGTGTGTAGCGATGGATTCTGTAGTGCCTCCTCAACAGGGATTTCGGTAGATATTTTTGAAAACAACTTGTTTACAATATTTTCTGTACATTCAACCGTGCTTTGTATTTTATATTTAGTAAATAAAAAGTAATTTATTCATTAAAGATGGGCTAAAAGGGAGAAAGTATGTGTCAGTCTTCTGATACCGTTTATTTAAACTATGGTAAACAAATTTAAATAGTGAAAAAGAATGACACTTAGAAGAAAAATAACTAACAAAACCAAAACTCAATATAATATTTTTTATTAAAAACTCAAATAGGTATACTGCATAATATATGAACATAAATATTTATATTTTTCCAATTAAACTTAAAATACAAATGAAATAAACGTTACCGGTTAGCTATATACAAAATAATTTAATTAAAAAAACGAAACTAAAAACGTCAACAAATTTAAAAGGGCATAAAATATCAGCATGTTAAAAGAACATAAAAGGATATTTTCCAGAGTTTTTCACCCTAATTCTAAATAAGTATTCACATAGAGATGGTTGGCGATGTGCTCGGAACGTATTCCTAAAAAAGTTTGTTATCTGGACAAATTTCAAGACGATAAGTATCTTCCACCTCTTTAGACTGAACGTAACTGTAACCTAAATAATCCGTATGAACAATTACTTTTGGTTTTTTACATCGTTCCGCTTATGAAAGTGTACCCTCTTTATATATTGGAAAGCAATGAAGATTAAAATAAAATACAGTATTGGTAATTTAGTAGCCTGTTCATGTACAGCAACAAATACAAAATTTCGAATAGGTTGGCATATGAAAATAAAAGGCTAAAGTAAAACTAATTTTTACTCATAACTTAGAAAACATGTGTAGGTATAAATCTAGGCCTGTCGATCTCATCACTGGCCAAAAAAAATATTTAAGAAGTCACCTAACTTATATATTTTTTTATATCAGTACCTAAATTAATTTTAATTAAGTTCAGTTTTAAAAAACTAGGCCTAACTTAAATTTTTACAATTTCTCCCATGTTGACATAATTTGGCGATTAAATCAAAGTTTAAAATTACCCAGACGATAGTAAGCTTTGGCCTAGTTAAAATGTTTTCAAAGGTAAGTTAAAACATTACACTGACTAGGCTTATTTGATATTTAGGCCTATATAGCCTATCTGTACAGAGAACCACTTTATTAAATGTTATAAACAGTTAATTAGTAAACATGTTCAGACCACAGTTTAATATTTCCAAGGGTAGAAGTAAAGTAACTTAATTAGTCCAGCTTAACAGCCTAACATGGGCATAGGCCTATTATCAAACTTCGGAAAAAGTTCACTAAATTTTGTTAAAATATAGGCATAATACATTATAGAGCCTAGGGTAACTATTTTACAGATTTAAAAAATGTTGTAATTTGAAATAATATTAGTAGAGGGTAAAACATAACTTATTATTCGCGAAAATATAGGTGTTCCAAGATATAAATGCCCATTTTATAGGAGCTTCGATTGCTACAGATACCTTCACATTAGTTTAGTGAGTAGGCTATATTATCTACGACATTGTTCAAATGTCACTAAGCCACTGTTTAATGGTCTTCTGATGATCTGAGAAATAGTTAACAACTGCAATTAAAACTATAAAATTGTATAACTTAATACTACTTAACAACTGTCGGGCGAGTTACTTCGCCCCGTTCCGTGGAAACCAGGCCACAGTGCAAGCGGTGCAGACGACGAAATTCGGCCGTGTTCGAAGTAAATTGCAACGTAAACTTAAAAGTTTTAACACGTAAAATATTAACTTAAGTGTGTATTGCTCACGCTCACCGTTGAACAAAATTTGAAGCATTGTTGGAATGTAAAGGGAAATAAGAATAGATCATAGTTAAGTTGTTAACCTGTACCGCCAATAATCTGCAGGCATTATTCAATATTTACGGACAAATCTCGGTTTAATCTCACTTCACTCGTCAATATAATCTTAACCTACAGGTTTAATTGCTCCACTATGCGTCAATGCGCGCAACTGCGCAGGTACGCAGGTACTACGACGACGCGACGTGTGCGTGAGAGAATCAGAGTCGGAGTCTAGGGACGTTCCGATACGATACTACTGGGCTACTGGCTTGGACCCGATATTTGGTATCGCTACGAATCGAAACCAAAGTATTGATACCCATTACAGTACTCTAAGAGGAACGCGGGAGATAGCTTGGAGTCGATTCTCTCTATCATAAGTTACAAGAACTATATTTGAAGTTATTATTTGTGTTTATTTTGCTAGAAAGTATATTAAACAAAAACTAATCTATATGTTTTAACAACGTAAAAATGTACTATTTTTCCGATACCGATACTCCAACTTTTCTTTCGATACCACGATAATATCGGTTAACCGATGCCCAGAGTTCCGAAAACAAAGTTTCGATACCTACTCGGATCGGATGTATCGGAACTTGTCTATCAGAGTCCACTAGCCGAGGGATGGCGAACGACGCGGGCGAGTGTAGAAGTACCTTCAAGGTCACCGCTCTCCCTCCTCCCCCTCGTGACTCATCTTCCTTTTCGCGTTGCCATAGTAACGGCATGTACTTGACTGGCTTTCTTAATTTCTCCGAAAAACTATGGGCCAAGCGCTTGCTTGGGTTATTCCACAACGTACATCTTGTTGCAATTGCCATTGAATATAAATACTAGTACCTTGATATCACTGTTTATAAGTTTTATCCATTTTCCCGACTTAATAACAATTTTATATATTAATTCCCGCCTTTCCCGACAGTTTATTAATTTCTATACAAATTCCCGACTTCCCCGACTGCTAGACACCCTGATTAGTCATAAATAAAAGAACAAACGTACAAGTAAAACAAACTTCTTTATTATTGCGACAGTAAGCAAAAAAAATCAACAGACTCAGTTAACTAAATTACTGTATAGAGTTAATAAGCTCGAAATACAGTAAACCTTAACCTATTGTGAAATACGCAATAAAATCCTGTAATGTTAAAAAATTAAAATCTACATATTGTTTCAACTAAAAATACAACACAAAATCAAGTTTTTTTTCATAAACTTGTATACACTGTATAGACAGTGTTCTACTTAAACGTTACGTTTTTTATAATGGAGAGCATGCGATGATGCGACCGACCCGTGATAGACAAGGAAAGGCTGGAATGGGAAGGGGTTTTTCTGTTGAGACCTGAGCCCGAGACGTTGTTGTTTACTTCAAAACATCTGTTCTAACCGTGGGAACTATGCGTGAAAAAGGTTTAGTCGTGCTATAAAGGTTCCGTAATGCAAAACGGCGTGCTATTGAAGTTAGAGTCGTGTAATAAAGGTTCACTTACCCAAAGAAGCGTGTTATTGAGGTGGGTGTCGTGCTATAGAGGTTCAGTTATTTGAAAAGACGCGCTATAGAGGTTTATTTATTAGTAATATGAAATTACAAAAAGACGTGCTATCGAGGTATTTATTTGAAAATGAGTCGTGTTATAGAGGTATTTACAACATTGAGAGTTATGGGAGATTCACGGGGATTAGAAAATCAGACTCATTATCGAGGTTTTTGTCTTATCGAGGGTCGTCGTAGCGAGGTTCTACTGTATTATGCATTGGAAATTCGCTGAGTCTGCAGGTTTGCTGCGACGGGGGTATTTTAATGTTACTCCAGTTGCTATGTATAGCTCAATGTCCCTTTGATTCATTTTGGTTATGAAATGACCACAGTTTTTATAATCTTCATTCAATGGTTTTAGTTACTTTTCTCAGGAAACCACATGTTTTTACAACTTCAGGAGTATTACTTTTGACAGTTCACTGATTGATTAAACAGCTGTTATGATTCTTGTTTTGATTTTAAATTCCATAAGCCCAATATTATTTTTCAATTTTTCATATTAGTTTCTTACATTATTTGATTTTTTGAAGATAGACCTGTCTAGAACTTATTTTTAACCCAGAAATTTCTTATTTCCAACATTTGAAGGAAATCGTTGGAGCCATTTTTGAGATCAGAGTTGCAAGCAAGCAAACCTTACTCATATTAGAGTATAGGCTTATAATTCAACTTTTAAAACAATATATGGATTAAAATGTATAAAATTGAACAACATATAACGACAAAAATATCTACAGTAAAGCGTCGAAAATCCGAACGTCAAAAATCCGAAACGTCAAAAATCCGAACCTCTCCTGAGGATGTTATTAATACTGTACTGTATTGAATTAGCACGGAAACGACATATGTTTTAAAATTTCGCGCCAAACTGCCGGTGCCCGGCGGGGGAATGAGTGAGCGCGCCGAGCCAGGTAAATGACCTTGGGCGTGTCTATTTTTAACCAACTACAGTAATGTACATAATATACGTAAGTACAAAAAAACTATTGTTTTTGTTTCATTTACTATAGCCTAGAACTGCATATTTAATAGTGTAGGCCTAATTATGTGTCTAAGAGGCATTTCTAGGTTATGTTTGAAAATCCGAACAAATCGGTAATCTGAACCACCTACGGTCCCAATTGGTTCGGATTTTTGACGCTCTACTGTATTTGGAGCCTTTATCATTGCTTGAAGGCTGCTACTAATATTTTACTGTTCCAAGATAAACTATAAAAAATTAGATAAATGCTGAAAATTAGAGACTGCTATCTCTTCCCTAATTTAACTTATAAATTTCCATAAAATGGCAGCCAGTCAAAATTCCCAAAAGATTGTATTCAAATCTTTAAGGCGATTTTTTGTTTGTATTATCTTTATCTTTAACCCTTTAAGTCCCAGTTGCCGATATTTCAGCCGGTACTATGCGGCGTGAATATGCCAGCCGGCCGATTTTTCGGCCGTGACTCCTCGAGTCGAACGTGACAACCGGCCGCCTATATTTTCGTTATAATATAAATATTTCTTTACTGATTTTGATATTTGTTGATATAATACTATAGCAGAAGAAGTGCTCTTTCCGTATATATTCTAATGAGATTCATAATCATAATAAATAATAATGTATAATAATATATAAAAATTTATAATCAAAAACATAAAATATTAAATTTATGATGTAACAAAATTTGATCAACGTTTCACTATTTGTAAAAGATATATTTTAGTTTGTAACTAAAACTCAGATGTGGTTTTATAACTAGTTGCAGTTGTACTTTTTTAATTTTAAAAATACATTTTTTTCTTTTTTTTATAATAACAAATACGGTACAAAATAAAAATAAATATTATTAGTGAATTTCCTTTGGAAAGTGAACTATTAGCATGACCCGCACGGTGAAACTTAAGCCCAGGACCACCATAGAAGTTCCTAATGTGACCCCCTGAACACGTTTTGGGGGGTCGTTCAAAATTTTATATATATATACATATATATTTATATATACATATATAGGTGTGTTTGCACTCTAGCGGTCACATTTTTTTGTCCGATTTACTTCAAATTTGGTAGGGACGTTCCTTTCTGTAATCAGTTGGACAAGTTCGTTGGACAAAACAATCGGAAAACTCTAAACCCCTTTTTTGGGGATTAATCTTTCAAATTTTGAGTTTTTGGGCCCAAAAAGGGTCAGAAATGCCCCGTATGTAAAATTAATGCATGTAAAAAGATGGGAATTAGTGAGGCAAAAGTTTTAAGCCCTCTCTCGTCATTATAGCATACATAATTACTGAGTTATTAAAGAAAATGTGTATCGACTAAACACAGTACGTTGTCTTGTGGGATTTTACACTAGAAAAGCCTGTTATTACTTTGTTAGAGTACTTTTATCATCCCCAGCAACCTCACGCCTACTTTCAAGCCTGTCTGGACCTTCTCCTAACATTATAATGCACAAAATTGTATTCCCAGATTTGCAGGTAAATGAAACCAGGAGCATCAGAACAGCCATCAAATCACTGTTTTCAGATTTCAATAAAAATTTGAATGTTATTACACTGATTTGGAGTTTTAAAAGTTTTTATGTGGAAATTCACTTCCCTCACGTCAGCATACTGCGTGCGAACTCGATTTACATTTTATTATATATACACACGCAGATTGGCTCATTACACACAAAATAAAAAAAATATCAATTTATCTTGGAAAATACAGTTACCAGAAATTTTTGAATAAAATCTTGCGAAAATCATAATTTTTCCCTGGACATATAGAAATAACAGTGAGCACTTGGTGCCAGGCACATGCATCCTCTATGTCACTTAGAGGCTGGGGCTCAAAGGGTTAGTAAGTTAAAATACCCCTGGCGCAGAAAACCTGCGTACTTAGCGAATTTCCAATGCATAAGATATGTGTCTTAATACCACATTGAGCCGCATACCAAGTTTCATAAAAATAAATTCACAAAAAAGCGATATATACAATTTTAATTATTCTCTATAAGAATAACATTGGGAATGAGTACGTAGGTTTGCTAAAACGAGAAACACAACAAATTGGTTTTCAAGCAAATAAAAATAGAATTGAACTAGATGAAGCCACATACCAAGTTTCATCAATATTCATTAGTAAATAAGCAACATATAATATTTTAATTATTCTCTATAAGAATTACATGAGGGCTGAGTAAGCAGGTTTACAACAAGGAAAACAAAATATGGGTTTTCAGCAAATATCAATATAACTCAACTAGGTGAAGCCACATACCAAGTTTCATCAATATACATTCATAAATAAGCGATAAATACCCTTTTGATTATTCTCTATAAGAATAACGTGGGGGATGAGTATGCAGGTTTGCTGCAACAATGAACAGAACAATTGAATTTTTATGCAAATATCAATATAACTCAACAAGGTGAAGCCACATACCAAGTTTGATTAATTTATGTTCATAATTAAGGGAGACACTACATTTTGCTTATTCTCCATAAGAATAACATGGGGGCTGAGTCCGCAGGTTGCTGCTTCGGGAATTATCGGTAAAAATTGCTTTTTTGTGCAAATAGACCACAACCAGATGAAGTCGTATACCAAGTTTAGTTAGTATATGTTCATAAATAAGCGAGATATAAGATTTGTTTTTATTCTCCATAAGAATAGCGTTGGACAACGTACCGTGTTTAGCACTTTCAATATCTCTGTAACCAACTGATGTAGAGAAATGATCAAAACACCAAATTGTGTGTTTTTTAAAGCTGAATCCAATGGTGAGAACTAAAATTTGACGAGTTCAACAATTATATGTAAAAAATTCAAATCCATTTTTGGGGTACAAAACCCCCCCAAAATACCCCTTTGGATGGAGCGACCTGGCTGGTTTTCGAACTTAGTCATAAATGTTGCTTTACACGTTTGTACCAAATTTCATCAAAATCGGACCATTTTTATGAGAGTTATCGCACCCACAGACACATATAATTTTATATATATATATATATATATATATATATACATATACAGTTTCAAACGAATAGTGTTTTGGGGTCTGAGACCTCAAAATGAAAATTTATAGACCCGGGCCTAGGTCTTACCATGCTGACTACAGTAATAGCTTTTTCCCTATAGGGAAAATTCGCTGAGAAACTAATTTCCTTTACATTGTGATATTAACTTCAGGTGTTCTATTTTTTGACAATGTTAACAAATTTTGAGTGTCCCCCAAAAATAAAGGATTTTGGGGCTAAATCAAAATTGTTTAGTGTTAATTCCTTTAAGTGACCCCTCATTTTAAAGAAGAATAAGACATTAGACAAATGGGGAAAATTAGAGACCACTATCTCTTCCATAACCAAGATCACAGTCATTCAAAATTCTACAAATTTAATGCCTCACAGATTTCAATACAATATTTTTGGAATTTTGAATGGTTGCCATTTTGGTTAGGGAAAAGGTAGCGGTCTCTAATTTTCACCAATTATCTAATTTGTTATAGTTCTTTAAAATGAGGGGGTCACTCAAAGGGCTTTACATTAAATAATTTTGAGTTGCCCCCAAAATCCCCTATTTTTGGGGGACACTCAAGATACTACACCTTAAGTTACAGTTTTTCTTGAGAACCACTTGAGGTTATGATTTAAAAACACTAATTTGTTTTTATTTAATGCTATAGGAATAGTTCAGAAAGGCCTTAGCCTTTAACATGTTGGGTGCGGAGGACGTTAATTAAAGTCTTCTAATTAACATTGAAACATATGTGATTTTCATGTTTAAACACGTTTGTCAGCATTGAACGTGTTAGGCAATATAGAAACGAAGAACTTACTTGTGTCTATTGTAAAAGTGCTCTAAATTTTCTATCTCAAGTTCATGAATTTCAAGCACTTCCTCAGTTCGCCGTGTGGCGTTGTATGGTGTAAACTCCTTGCGCTGGGCATCAGTGTAACAGCACCTATAAAAAATTAAAAAATAAAGTGATGGGGAACAACTAACATTTTGATAACAATTATATAACTACGTTTATTACCTACATCGCTTGAACACTGTGACCGAAGATTACAACTTTGTTCATAATAGTAAATCACTGTTAAGTACCCGAGAATGCTAATGATTGCAACACTATTCATTCAATCAATCATTCTTCATTCACCAAATGTACAAAATGATACAATGTGAATAGTCAGTAACAATTAGCAGAGTATGATACAATGGATTAGCCTAAACAATCAATGTTATAAAGAAAATATATATAATATGCAAATTGATGTATGTGCAATATCATTAAAATGAATAGTGAGCAAAATGGTCTAGCTAGTTAATTAACCCTTTTACTGAGAATCGTGCGAAAAACGCCGACGTGCGCATATGCGCACATCACTAATTGTGCGAGAATCGCCGACGTGCACAATAAAGCACGTCTAATATTTCTAACTTATTGGCCTTAAATGTTTACCAAATGCCACGAAACTTGAGATACTCGTTGTCAAGACTATGAGGAACATAGAAAAGTACAATTTATACTCTATGACTTGTATAACCTATAAAGTTATACTCATTGATTCCCCCTATCGTCTGTGCATAGTCGACAGTTGCTCTGTGTAGTGAGTGTTGTCTGCTGTCTGTCTTTCAATAATTGTTGTTGTTTATGTTTACTGGTGTTGGTTTGTTGGTTATGTTTGTGGATTTATCCGTGGTTTAGTGAGTAAAGTTTTGATGTCATTACGAAAATGGACAAGCGGAGTAGATCGCCAGTAAGTGAAAATACCATCGTAAATAGGTGTTCACCCTACCTGTTTTGGTGAGCACAGGTGTTGAAAGGGTCTTTTATGAAATTTTTTCAAATATTCTAAATATTTTTGTCGTTGTTAGTTTAATTATTTTAGTATGTTTTTCGTGTTATTTTATGTTCCTTACAACATTTTTCAATTTAGAAGCCAAATCTACATGAATTTGTAAAAAAAATTGTCAATTGTATATGCAACTATGTTCAATTTTGAAAATATGAATACATTTTGAAAAAAAACATCAGAATTCCTGCATTTATCAAGGTAATGGCATGAAAATTTGGGTATGTGTTTACTAATGCCTGTTTTACAACATGCATAAATAAAATTGGTTGAGGTATAAGTTTTATAGGTAATTTTTATAGTCCAAACTAAAAAATATATATGTATTTTTTTATTTGTATACATGTATATATATATATATATTTTTTAACTAAAAAACTATTACATAGACCAAAATATATATTTTATTTGAAATAAACAACTCAATACAAATAAAAGAAGACCTAACTTATAAATTTCTGATGAAAAATAAAAAAGTTACAAATTTTTTAATGTGAGCGTGAAATTTGGTCTAATTGAACCTGGCAGTCTTAGCAAGTAAATCTTAATAGTGGTCTGGCATTTTTGGTGACATCATAAAAAAAATGGTCGGCAGTAAAAGGGTTAAATATACTTTTAACTCATTTTAAAACTTAGTAACGCTATGTGTATTATTATCTGTTGATATATTGTTTTATAGTTGGTAGATAAATTTGTTACCAATATATACGGTGTATATTTTTTTAATAAAATTCCTAGTACAATTTTGTCAGGAATTCCATAACGAGTGTTGGTATCGACCAGAAACCAGAAATTCTTGATTACAATTTCTAAAAAAATGTACAGCGTCAGTTTACAATTGGTTTACATAGAGTATGGTTTACAGTACATGTTAAATAATACAAGACCTTTACTCTTTTAGTACTAGTTGAGGTTAGCGCTAGTGCAGTGCCAGCGCAGTGCTGCTGCCAACGGCTGCCGCTGGAAGTTCCTAGGTGACGTCATTGCCGTGCATCTGGACTGTCGGGGACTCACTCCTCTCCCCCCACTGCCTGCATCCAGTGTATTGAAAAGGAAATCTCTCGCTACTCGCCACTCACTGCCCTGACTGTCACCGCTCGTCCCTCCCATGGAGGTAGCGTTTAAACTCGGACATCGATTCGCCGCACTGCTTCTTTCTGTTCTGAATTGCCTAATGTTTCTGTTTACTAGGGGTCTGCGGTGCACCGAAAAAACGATACCGGTACGGTACAAAACTAATTACCGTCTTCGGTTCGGTACAGAACATAACCCCGGTACGGATTCGGTACGGTAAAGTTTACTGCGTCAAACAATAAACAGAGATAAGCTGAACAATGTTCAACAAAATAAGTGGTTGAAATGAGACTCCAGTTGATAACTAGTCATTTCATTTATGTTTAATGTTTTGTTTCTGGCTTTTTATCCCCATATATACAGTCTCAGCCCAGCGATTTCTGAGCCCTAAAAAGTAGGACGAAAGTAGGATTAAATCGCAAAGTTGAGACACACCAGCAAGAAAAATATCCTAAACTCAAACCTAATTCTCAACTAATATAATAATGTATTTTTGATTACACTTAAAATAATTATTAAATACTTCAAACACATAGCTCTTGTAATCTTTACATAATTTTGTTGTATCCCCAACCAATGTGGCCGGATAAGGCCCCAGCTGATAATAATAAAGCGACCATTATTATGTGTAGGGGTCTGCGGTGCACCGAAAAAACGGTACCGGTACGGTACACAACTAATTACTGTCATCGGTTCGGTACAGAACATAACCCCGGTACAGATTCGGTACGGTACAGTTTACTGCTTCAAACAATAAACAGAGATAAGCTAAACAATGTTTAACAAAATAAGTGGTTTAAATAAGACCGACTCCTATTTATAACTAGTCATTTCCTTTAAGGAAAACAAGCCCCAAAACTCATAGGAAAAGATACGTTGACAGGTGTTATTTATAGCTGAACGAGAATGGAGATAAGGAAGTTGGGCAAGGGGAGCGGGGAGGGGCTGGGTAGGGTCGGCAAAAAATAAGTCCTTGAAGACAAGAAAGGTTTAGACTAGGAAAGCGTGAGGGGTGAGGGGGGAGGGATCCGGTAATAAGCTATAAGTCAGTTGTTTGTCAACATCATTCCTAGAGTGAGAAAAGGAATACTATCCTTTAAATCACTTCTTTCTCCAATATGATTTCAAATTAAACTGCTTTTATTTATGTATTATTATTATTATTATTGAAGTATACTAGTGAAATTTTAAATTATATTATAAAAGGTTTCAAAAATGGTTGAAAACTAATTACAAAATAGCCACTAACTTGATAAATTTCAAATGGTAGCATAAATTTGTTATTGTTTTATTGTGCTGTAAAATTTTTACATTCATATATCTGTTATATGTTAGATATCTTGTGTGGTTTTGGAAAATTCAACTACAAATTATTATTAACAACAACCTAAACTTATTTTTTGATGAGGTTTATAGCTAATCATTTTAAATGTGATATAGCCAAATTAACATTATATCACTGAACTACTTTATTACTTTCTTTATTTATTTTCCAGTTTTACATGGTATTTATGTTTAAATAAATGTATGTAATATTTGTTATGGACTTCAATTTTGAATTTAGTAGTAGTAGTAGTAGTAATCTCCAATTAAGTAATTTTAGAGTTATTTTGATTTTAATCTTCAGTATTTAAAGGTCTAATTTTCTAATTTATAATTTCTTTTAGTTTCACATCATACATAGTTTTATTTAAGTTATCTGATTTTACTTTGTATTAATGATACAATAATCTCCCAATGCAACAAAAATAGTATTTATAAAACTTTGGTTTTTGTTGTTTGTATGATTTAAACCAATAGTTTTTATTTATATTGAAATCAATATAATTAATCAGTTAAGGAACTTATGCAATTGATTGATTTTCAAGTAATTTTTGAATTTATTTCTCATGATTATTTCAAGAACTTTTATTAATATCTAATAATAACAATGTTAAAATGTAATAATCTAAAGATGCAGGTTTTAAAAATATGTTTATCCATAGTATAGTTATTTATTTTTTTAATCAAATTAATAATAAAAATTGTATATGACCTTAATTATTACTCAATAATCTGTTTATGATACATTCAAATTAATAACTAAATTAGTATATATGACGGTACATTGTACCGTACCGAATTTGTACCGAGAACCGAGGTACAAAATCTTTTACCGTACCGATCTGAAATTGTTGGTACCGCAGACCCCTAATTATGTGCCATTCATTTATCATAGAAACACAAAGTGGAAAACTATAGTTATTTTAAAAGACTTTTACTGAAAATATTTGCAATTTTTACTTCCTCCCCTATACATAGTGTATGGAGAAAGTATTGTTTTCATCAATATTTTTGAATTTGAGTTATTTGTGGAAATATTTGTTTTGGTGCTCACTGAACCCAAAGAGTGATTTTTGGGTGATGTCTGTCGGTGTGTGTTATAGCATTTTAATTGAAATTAAAAACACTATCTATATCTGTAATACACTAAGCCGATTGTTATGAAAATAACTCCTCCGTTATTTATGAATCAATTTTGATGATTAAGGTGTCAAAATAATAGCCCAGATTCATAGTTGTGCAAAGTGGTTTTCAATTTCCAGTACTGTTTTGCTGAAGGAAAGAAAATAATATTTTATAAAGTAAAATTGTGAATAAAAGGCAAGCAGGAATAGTCAGAATTGCTAGTTGGTTTTGAAAGTCTGGGCAAACTCGCGATTTTCATGTCCCGGTGGGTCAGAAAGGAGCTGGAGTCGATAGCTTTTAATTCTTTCCTTTGGCTGAAGGGACAAGAATGGCTCAGGTGGTTTTAACTAAAATTTAGTGGTTTGTAGAGCTTTAAGTTTCCAACCAAATGACATTACCCGCCTTTCTAAACAAATTGGGTTCAGAAATTACAGGACTTAAAATGTTCCAAAATTCAGTTTTTTTATATTTTCATAAAAAAAACATATATTTTAAATAAAATGTAATCATCAACATTTGAAAATGCTGAAAAAACTAAATAATTTAGTATTTTTAGATATTATTCTACAATTACTGGTTGCGGAGAAAACTGAAATTCTCATTTAGCGGTAAACACAGTATGTTGTAAGTCCAATGTTAATTCTTATGGGGAATTTGCCCTTAACCCTGGGGGGATGAGTCATTTCCCCTCGTAAAACCACTGTGTGTAGCAAAGGATTCTGTAGTGCCACCAAAAAGGGATTTGGGTAGACATTTCTGAAAACAAGTTATTTAGAAGATTTTCTATACCTTCTACCATTCTTTTACATCATTTCTCAATATTATTGACCTTTTTACTAAGTATTATGCTGTGTGACTGGTTGGTTGAAAGCTAACCTAACCGATGAACTTCTTTACTGCTAAGTAGAAATTCATCTTCTTATGTGGTTGGAGTGTTGAGTTTAACTTTCAATATCACCAAAATATTTTCTGGTATGGAATAAAATTAAATTGTTAACTACAAGAAAAGTATCTTTTTGGATTCTAGCTTTGTTTGTTAAAATGCTTGCCCGTAAAATTAAAAATTAACCCACTCTGTAAAAAATACATATAAACCGCTTGAAAAGTAGGAAAGTAGGAAAAGTAGCTTGTCTACTGTCCTTGTTTACACCGACTAATATAAAACAATAGGCAACTGACATACAGTGAAGAAGACGTATAACGGTCTTACACAAGTGCCAGTCATCAGTCAGTTGACAGTGAAAATACACCAGCAAATAACAACTGAACCATTGACTACACACTCGAGTAGTGTGTATAGTCAATGACTGTACAGTAGAATAGTAGGACAACTGGGCTCCCTGAGTCGTCTATCCGAATAAGTCAGATTTATACTGGACCTTATCGAATATCGAAAAATCCTTCGGATTGGATCCGGATATCCGATCCGAAACGGCTTTCCGGATATCCGCACACCTCTAATAATTTACAAAAAAAAACCTTTTAATGCGGCCATTGTCAGTCTCAAGTCTGCAAAACAACCTTAGCTCCTGAATGCAGTGAGAAAGTTTTGAGAATAAATTATAAATTCCATTAGTTTTCGAGTCATCGTTCACCTGTGCAGTACTGAAATATCTAATGATTTACGGAATTTTCATTGTTCATCGTAAATTGTGGGTCATAATGTTCACATCACAACCCAATTTGCCAACGTAATACTTCTCTATAATCTAATTTAAGATTCCAAATTCCTTAAACTAGTAAAATAAAAGCGATTTATTTTAATTTTAGTATACTATTATTTTTGATTGTTTACCTAAACTGCCCCAACATGTATTTTCAAGCTGATTTATGAACATATTTACAGAATTATCTTACCTGTCTATAATACTTTGAATTTTTTCACCAAAAAGGTTTTTAAATATCAGTTTGTTTTACATAATTTGTCGTTTTAGCGACTTTCCTCTACAGGAAAGAAGCTATTACCGTACGTGGCATGGTAAGAGTTAAGCCCGAGACCATGATAACTTTTTGTTTTGAGGTCCCCAGATGACAAAAACACTATTCGTTAAAATTTACATATATGTATATATTGATATATATATATGTTGACATATATATAGATATATATATATATATACATATATATTAACACATAACCTGAGTAAAAAACGTTTGATGTTGATAAAATTTGGATCAAATGTGTAAAGTGACATTCATGACTTTAGTTTGAAAACCAGAAAAATCGGACCATGGGGAGGAGGTTTTATGGGGGTTTAAAATTTCCAAAAATCATTTTTTGCATTTTTCACCCTAAAATGTTTGAAACACTTAATTTCGGTTTCGACCATTGTATAGAGCTTAAAAAACAAAAAAATATAGTATTTTGAATCATTAATCTAGGTTAAGTGGTTGCGGAGAATATCCAAAAACGTGTTCATAAAATCTCCCATGTTAATCTTACGGGAAAAAGGTTTTTAGCTATTCCTCTGTTCATTTTAATGTAAACTGCACACATTTACTTTTACCAATCAATTCAGCCCTGCAAAACAATCATTTTAGTGTTTAAATTGTGACTCTATGTCCAACCATTGCAGAGATATTCAAAGTGCTAAACACAGTACGTTGTCCAATGTTATCCTTATGGAGAATAATTAAAATTTGATATCCCGATTATTTATGAATGTATGTTAATGAACTTGGCTTGTGGCTTCACCTAGTACTGGTCTATTGATATTTGCACAAAAACATAATTTTTTGCCGATTTTCCCCGCAGCAGCAAATTTGCATAACCAGCCCCCATGTTATTCTTATGGAGAATAAGTAAAATGTAATGTCTCCCTTAATTATGAACATAAATGAATAAAACTTGGTATGCAGCTTCAACTGGTTAAGTTGTATTGATAATTGCAAAAAAACACATATTTTGTGTTCCTTGTTGCAGCAAACCTGCGTACTCAGCTTTCAATGTTATTCTTATGGAGAATAAATAAAATGCTATATATAACTTATTTCTTTGTGTATTATTACGAAACTTGGTGAGTGGCTTTATGTGGTAGTGAGAAACATATACATGCATTGGAAATTCGCTGAGTAAGCAGGTTTGCTGCTACGGGGGTATTTTTTAATCATATCTGTATGTTTTAGCGAATTTCCCCTATTAGCCCAGTCAATGAAGGTAAAAAACGAGCAAATGTCGGAAGAAATTAGTAACAGGCTGAAACATGTACCAGTCGATAGTAGCCACCTCAGGGTTCCCACTCAAACTTAATAATCATATTCACAAGTTTTTCACGGTTTTCAAGGTCTAAAAACTGTCAATTTTACGGTTGAAATATTAAAAAACATCCTACACCGGTCAAACAACAACGTAGACGCGCGCGTAGCGGTCAAATACTAGTTAAAACTTTCTCACATTGGCCACATTCCAATTACGAAGTCACAGTAAATACCATAAATGTGAACCTTTACAAAAATATAACTTTTTTAGAGTCTCTTATTGCTTTATTGTCGTCGTGAGTCATCAGTCTATCGGTTATCGGTTGCTGGCGCTGGCGGTTTCTACTTCGCTCAGTGTTGCCAAATCATTTTTGCCAAAATTACCCTCGATCCTCGTCAAAATTATCCTCAAACATCCTCAAAATCTTAACTCCTGTATTTGAGTAAAGAGAGCTAATGAAACAAAGGAAATATGCTCGGAATTTGATAGGTTTGAGGAAGCCGCTTATAGATGTCACTGATGTATCATTAATGTTTAAGTTTAGAATAAAGAATGAAAATAGAAGTTGCACATGCCAGCCAGTTTTTTAGGTCTAAATTTTTTCATACGAGATACAACGGATTTTTCTCAGAATTTCTTTTGCTCCTTAACAAATCACAGAATATAAATGACACAGCTGTTGAAATTTTGTTTACAGCCATAAACACCAATTATAAAACAGCTAATGCTATCTATCTTTCAGTCTACCAACTGCTAGGATTAGGTAGGCGGAGACAGATGACAATAATCTCCATTTTCTGTTTTCTTTATTTATTGTCTGGTTGAAGTTAAAACTTGCAGACATTACTGCATTTTAGCGGACTTGTCGTCCTGGCACTCGTGGCTTTTTCATATTTTTAACATGAGACGATCACTCTACATGTAATCCTTACTCAAGCTTCATTTCTGGCATGGAGTTCGTGAGTATTTATCAGAGTAACAAAAATCGGGAATGTCAATAGAGGAGAGAAATTTAATAATTTAATCATAAATAAACAACAATGATTATAATACTAAGTATATAACAGTATAATATAATTTTTTTATATTTTTAAAGACTTCAGTAAAATTACCCCTTTATACCCTCGAATTTCCAAATTATCACCCACAAAGGTAATTGAATTACCCTGAATTTGCAACGCTGACTACCCACCGTGTACACGGAATGTGCGCGTTACTGACACGACAGTTGTATAGTTACAGTAGCTTGTCTACTGTCCTTGTTTACACCGACTAATATAAAACAATAGGCAACTGACATACAGTGAAGAAGACGTATAACGGTCTTACACAAGTGCCAGTCATCAGTCAGTTGACAGTGAAAATACACCAGCAAATAACAACTGAACCATTGACTACACACTCGAGTAGTGTGTATAGTCAATGACTGTACAGTCGCACGAGTTACTTTGCACCGTGGAAACGGAAACCAGAACCAGGCCTAAATCGACCGCACAGCTGCAATCTGCAAGTAGGCAGACGACGTGGTATTCACTGAATTAACAACTTACTAAATAATCTGTTGTACATTTCCCTAAATGAAAACAACTGTGATATTTTCTGATAAGATAATTCTTTATTATTTTTCAAGTTTGATATGTTTTTAAGGCTTGATACAGAAATTCACTGCTTATTCCAAGTTTTTTCACGGTATACGAAATTCACGGCTTATTAAAGGTTTCACTGTTTTCACGGTTGGGTGGGGACCCTGCCACCTAGAGGTACAAAAACCCTAAAGTCCCCTAAATTCCCCCCCGGTGCTTATCTCGTAGCCCCCCTTTAAAGCCCCCTTCGTGCAAGCATTTACAAAAACGCTCATATCTCCATTAATATTTATTGTAGCTTCATATTTCTTTTTTTGTTTGATTGCCTGAATACCGATCTACAAAAAAGGTCTTCTCAATAAATTAGCTTAGAACAACGGATCAATAGATATTGTATTATAATAATAAATATTTTAAAAGTTTAAAATACTATTTAACATTATTATTCTCTAAAATACAAATATGCAAGTTTTACAGAGAATACTTGAAACAAAAGTTGTAGTAAATTATATTCTGCGTAAAACGATATATAAATTGTTATATTTTCAACAATGGGAACGTAACTTAAGAGGCTAAAACACAGCGCGTGAACTTTTGGCCGCGACGCCACAACGGCTGCGGAATTTCAGCAATTGCCGCGCCACGTTCGATACCAACGTTTTAAGGCTGAATATTACAGGCAATAATCAAGTAGCCTGGATTAATATTGCAAAAAGACTATATCATTTAAGATATTATTGAACAATTTATTATGTAGAACATGTATTATGGCTGATAGCTGATTTTCACATCAAAGTATTTTTCCAGAAGCAAACGTTATATATTGTATAGAATACGTGTAATATAGTTCAGTGTAGTTGTAAGGTAAATAAACAATTACATTTTAGAAAGAAAATACCAAAGGTTCATTTAACAAGTTTGAAATAAAAGTGCGTGCAACTTGGTGCTCGATATACAGCAGCTACCACACCAGCGCCGGCTGCATCATTAGGTCGAAAATATTTCACTTCTGTCTACCGGTACCAAATTTTGCTCGTTGTTTCTTCATTCTGACTAGCTTTTATAGAAACACACTTTTAGAGCTCTCTAACACCCTATGACGACGTCACCAAAGTGGTAGACTAGAAACATTACACAGTGTATGCTTTAAATGTTAATAACTCCTCCACCTCTTGCTTGATTTCAACTTTTAAGGTGTTATTAATTTTAAAGAAAACCAACCTAGCTACAATAAATTCTGTTTTTTAGACTTTTTAAATGTATAATTTTGTATATGATCCGTGTTGTGCATGTACATTTTGTTGGATACAAGGCCGTTTACACTGTAACTTTTGAATTAACCCTTCAATTTCAAACAAATTTGGTATTTTAAGACTGTATTTACTGTCACGATTTAAAAACCCAGAGAGATTGTATCAGTGGAAGGGGGTGTTATACGGTTTTAATTAGATTTAAAATAACTTTTTTTATATTCTTTTATACATGTTTTTAAAACCCACAGTTTTGGCTTAACGTACATTTTACAAATTACATTGGTCCTCTTCTTCACAATCGTCAGGACTGGAGAGTCTCAATTCTGGGTTCTATATGATTTGTTCAGTGTTGTGTGTATGTGTGTTTCAGTGTCACAGTGAGCAGGGTTACAAAGGCCTATTGGTTCACACAGTCGTGATATTGAACAAATCATTTATATTATAATATGGCTTATTTAATAGTAATGTTTTAGTGAGTTTATGAATTAATTGTTGTTGTTGTTTTTGATGATGGATTTTATTATCTGGGAGCAAGTTGAATAGTTTTATCCCCATTTAAGAGGGTGTTTTGCTGGTTTTGTTTATTCAGATTTATGTTAGTCCCTGATCTAATATTGTATTTGTGGCAATATTGTTTGGATTGATGTGGGTTTAATTTTCTTAAGGCTATGGTATCAAGGATGTATAAGGATTTTAATCAGGATACTAAACAAAAAAAGAAATATGAAGCTAAAATAAATATTAACAGAGATATGAGCGTTTTTGTAAATGCTTGCAAGAAGGGGGGCTACGAGATAAGCACCGGGGGGAATTTAGGGGACTTTTGGTTTTTGTACCTCTAGGTGGGTACTATCGACTGGTATATGTTTCAGCCTGTTACTAATTTCTTCCGACATATTTTCTTTATTGCCTGGGCTATATAGGGAAGAAGCTATTACCGTAGTCGGCATGGTAAGACCTAGGCCCGGAACCATGATAACTTTTTGTTTTGAGGTCCCCAGACCTCAAAAACACCATTCTTTCGAAACTGTATATGTATATATATCCGTGAACATGATAACTCTCGTAAAAATGATCAGATTTTGATAAAATTTAGTACAAACGAGTAAAGCAACATTTATGACTTTAAGTTCGAAAACCAGCCAGGTCGCTCGATCCAAAGGGGTATTTTGGGGGGGTTTCGTACCCCAAAACTGGGTTTTTTGAAGTTTTTACATGTAATATTTTTAAAAGTCAAATTTTAGTTTTCACCATTAGATTCAGCTTTAAAAAACACACAATTTGGTGTTTCGATCATTTCTCTACGTCAATTGGTTACAGTGATATTGAAAGTGCTAAACACAGTAATTTGTCCAATGTTATTCTTAAGGAGAATAAGAACAATTTTATTAGGGATGTGTCAGTACCTAAAGTCGGTTCTCGGTACCACCGGTTCTTTGGAAAAGAACCGGTACCGAGAACCGATGTCAAAATGTCGGTACTTTCCGATACCCGTAAGTTAATTTCGTAATACAATACACGGTAAAATCTATAACAATTTGTAATTAAAACTATACATTTACCCGTAACCAAATTTTTTAATAAATAATAAATAGTTAGTAAAATAATATGTTATTAGTACCAGTACGTTAATTAATTGAATTGTAAGTTTTATCTAAGTTGACAGTTTCGTCAGCTGACGTCATCGTCAAGACGAGAATGCAGAACAAAGACCGAGACAACTTCAATGGATCAAGATGACGACTTACATTATGAATAAAACATATTTAAATCTGTCTAACATTATTATTTACCAACTTCCTTTCCTTAACCATGATTTATTATTTATTGTATATTGTTTTGTTCATTGTTCAGATTATATTAGTTTATCTCTGTTCGGAAGTCGCTGAGTTGTTTATTAGTGTCGTCTGTTGTGGCGACGAAATGCAGACGTAGTAGACATGGAGAAAGAAGGTAAGTTAAGGTGAGTTAAAATATAAACATAAACACACTGATTACAATATTACAAAAATGACCCGGACTAACACACATATATTTAGTTTTAATGAATTCTTATATCATGTGCAAAACGAGTTAAGATATTAGGTATAGGCCAAATAATTATTATATAAAAAATAAAAGTACGATGGTTGAATTACTTATGGTATGGTAATAAATAGGGAACGAATGACAAATAAATCAATCTTCAGCTAAACTTTAATCCTCAATGAATTCCCGAGGGTAAATCAAACGTTTAGGAGAATGTTGTATCAAATCAAGGTCCATAGATTCTTTACAAGGTCTACTCAGTCGATATATTTAAGGTTTTCTAGCTATCCGGTAGACATAGTAAAAACAGCTGTAAGGTTACGTGATCACCAATCCAATCTGCAGTGTTGCTGGGAACACGATATTTATCATACGCGTACCATATTTGGCATATAAAACCGAAGCCGGCTTTCAGCAAACCAGATAAAAAAAAATTTCTCTGTGTGAAATATCGTATCGTTCTTCTTTGATCGCGATTGTGTATATTTTAGTTGTAATAATATAAGTAACGTAGTGTTACACATATAAATAAAATAAGTTTACATCTTTAAACTCATTTGCTTGGTTTATTTTGGAAAAATAACAATAAGGTAACTGTGTTTTATTAGTTTCCAAATACGAAATGATTAGATGATTTCGAATGCGCCATTCGAATGTGAACTCGTGCATTCGATAACGTTTCGAACGGTTGAAACAATCGAAACGTTTCGAATAGTGCATTTCATACTGTCTGTAGCGTTGTAGCTGTTTAGTTTAGTTTGGCTGTAGGTTAGTTTCAGATTAAAGTGTTTTCTGGCCGATCTGATAGATTTTTGACTTTTGTGATCTAGTTTAATGCCCTGTGACGAACAGTTAAATATAATGGATGAATATTGAAACAATGAAACTACTTTGTTTAAGTGCCAGTGATAAAATGTCTTCACATGTTTGGTCGTATTATAAGATTGATGTAATATAAGTATGTATTATAAGAAGATATAAGGTTGACATTGTTTATTTGATCCTTTAAACTAATCTCAATCTACACCGAGAACTCTACTTAAAGATATGAATGCATTGGTTTATTTAAAAAAAACGAGTACTTGGTACCGGTACCGAGAACCGATCCTGTCAAGAACCGGTACCGGTACCGACTTTGAAAAAACGGTACCGACACATCACTAAATTTTATATATCGCTTATTTATGAACGTGCACTAACAAAACTTGGTATGGCTTTATCTGGTTGTGGTCCATTGTTATTTGCACAAAAAAAGTAATTTTTATAGATGATTCTCGTAGCAGCAAACCTGCGTACTCAGCCCCCATGTTATTCTTATGGAGAATAAGTAAAATGTAATGTCTTCGTTAATTATGAACATAAATTAATAAAACTTGGTATGTGACTTTACCGTGTTGAGTTATATTGATATCTGCATAAAAACTCATTTATTGTGTACCTTGCTGCAGCAAACCTGCGTACTCATCCCCCATGTTATTCTTATAGAGAATAATCAAAATGGTATACATCGCTTATTTATGAATTTATAGAGATGAAATTTGGTATGTGGCTTCACCTCGTTGATTTAAGTTGAATATTTGCATGAAACCCCATATTTTGTGTTCCTTGTTGCAGCAAACCTGCTTACTCACCCCCATGTTATTCTTATATATGGAGAATAATTAAAATGTTATATATCGCTTTATTTGTGAACGAATATTGTTGATACTTGTTATGTGGCTTCACCTAGTGTAATTATATTTATATTTGCATAAAAACAAATTGTTTGTGTTCCTTGTTTCAGCAAACCTTCGTACTCATTCTCAATGTAATTTATTCTTATGAAGAATAAATAAAATTGTATATATCGCTTATTTGTGAATACTTTTTCATGAAACTTGGCTTTATGTGGTGTTAAGATTGGAAATTTGCCGAATTCGCAGGTTTGCTGCTACGGGGGTATTTAATTTTTCAGGAGACACGCTGCAAAATAACGCCGTGTTGGATATATAACACGTTCGAAAGTGTTAAAAATATGCTTTGAAAATAAAGTAGGACTAATTATAGAAATCTAAATAATCCAAACACAGCATGGGCGACCGAGATGAGACGTAAACAGTTATCAACAAATTCCCAATAATACGAGTAGACTCGGTCCGAATCCGGCATTACAAAGCTGCCGCGCTGGCCACGCGCTTCGTCGTCGGTCAGTGTCAGTAGCAGTGGTACAGTTGGCAGTGGGGCTAGGAGGGACGAGAGGAGAGTAGGCATGCAGCGGGTTCTGGAGTGAGGGGGAGAGAGATAGAGATATATATATAGGTACGAGTGAGAGCGAGCGAGCCGACCTCAGCGCCTACTCTTGGCGGATCAGACCAACTAGGTGCTCCACGGATCTCGGCTCAGGTAGGGCCGGAACAATTCTCCCGTAAGGAAAGGACGTCTAGTTATATTTACAGTCAATGTTACAACTACCCAGCACGGACGCAGGTAACAGGTTTGTGATGTGTTGGTCAATGTTCCATCAGTTTTTGAAAAGCATCAGAATACTCAATTGAAGGATAATTCTCTGGCACAGTTCAATTGCATAACCATACAATTTACCATTCAATATTTGCACCAAGTTTATAACATTACAGTGGTAACTTGTCCAAAAGAGCAAATGAACAAAATAATTATGCAGTGTAAATAATAAATCTTTAACTAAACAGTACTAAATGGCAAGTTAAAATTAAATGAAAAACAGCACCGAGCGTGCCAAGTGAGGTTGGGTGTAATCCGCTCTTGACGCTGTACATGCGGGATATGTGACGGACGGACAAGTCCATTTGCTCCCGATAGGGGGGAGAGGAAACATGTCTACAAGCTTCTTACGGAGAATATCATTGAGCTGCCTTTAACACACAACTCAGTAGTTGCCTAGCAGTGCCTAAATTATATGAATATTAGAAGGAACACACAAGTGTTTGACACAGTGGATCTTATAAACTACAGGTGCTAAACGAACAGTTTCCACATCTTTTTCAGTTTGTACTTTTTATGTAATATTACTGATTCAGTTGAAAGAATAATTCTACAATGAAACACTAAATTGGAATAAATTTTTTTATCTTAACTTTTTATTAGTTGTGAACCTCTGTACTCATGCTACTGAATCGCTATTACAATTCTTATACAAATTATGAATTAAACTGTCTTTTTTTATTCAATTTGATACCTAATATTTTGTATATTTTTAATAAATTTATATTAGACATGTGCGAGTACAGGGTTTTTAAGTCGAGTCGAGTAAATGGTAAAGGATTTGAATCTCGAGTTCGAGTCGAGTATACAAATAAAAAAAAACCACATAGGTCGAGCTGAATTGGATCAAAACAGTGTATAGGGTTCCATTTATAAATGTTGTTATTAAATTATACTTTTCTAGTCACTAAGACTTGAAAATAACAATAGAAAGTAAAATAAATGGATTCCTGCTTCATTGGAAAAAGGTAAGTACATTTATCTGAAAATAAATCATATCAAAGTTATTGCATAACATTTTGCCATGGAGATAAAATAATTTTAATCTTTTGGTATTAGGACTGTTATAGCCTATATGGTATTAATTAACAGTTTCATTAAAAAATAATCTCAGTTTTTTATTTTATTTCCTCCTTATTATTTATCCTAAGGTAAACCGGCCAAACACCGAACGACTACCAAATACCGAACGATCTCGATTTAAACAAAAAAAATAAGATTTTACGTCAACGGCGGTTAAAAACACCGATTGCACCAACGAGCAACGTTATCTAAGTCCAAAGACCACAAAAGTTAGTTTTTTAAAAGTTGAAATTGTTTATTCAAAAGGCTGTGGAACGATCGCCAGTCGTCTGTTGACAGTTGGGTGGTAGGACACTTCTCGTGCCAACGAACGTTGCAGGTAAGTGAAATAAGGTTTTAAATGTATATTAAGCTTGTAGATCGACCTTTCATTATTTGTAACAAATTAAATTCATATTTATTGATGTTAAACATGTATTAGAAGACTTAATTAGTACATCTACTATTATTTTGAGGCCGTTCGGAATTAGGGAGGCAAATTCAATATCCTTCCAAACACCGGACGGACGTTCGGGAATTACGCAAGCCGTACATCGTAATTCCGAACAATCTGTTTAGTTTGACAATTTTGTGATTTTTTAATAATTTACCTTTATAAATATTACGTGGAAGTGAATTAATTATCAATTCTCTCATCTAATACATAACTTCATTCAATACATAAGTGTTTTAATTCATATTAAAGTTAAACATGTTAACAGAAAACACTCTCAACTTGTCTAAAGTTAATAATATGTTCCTACATACTTAACTAACTTAACTTACCTTAGCTTACTAATTACAAATATAACTATCAACATTATAAGTAGGATTAATGCTTGATCGTTTGTTCCACAGGAAGATGCCTGCTCCTACTAGGCCGACATAGCGGCAGCGCTACACCCAAGACGATGTGCGAAAGGCAATAGATGCCATAAAAAATGATGGCTTCTCAATTTCAGCTGCGTCCAGAAGTTTAAACGTGCCGAAAACAACTCTGCACGACAAACTGACCGGAAAATATAAAGAAGAGGTCCCCGTGGGAAGGCCCTCAGTGCTAACAAAAGAAGAGGAGGAGCTGATAGTGCAGTGGGTCCTTGACGTCGCTAAAGCTGGTTTCCCAGTATCGAAGGACCAGTTAATAGACAGTGTTTCAAGGCTCATACAAGAGTTGAATCGTCCAAACCCGTTCAAAAATAGTGTGCCGAGAGATAAGTGGTTCAATTTATTTTTAAATCGCCACCCGGTCATTGCCAAACGAGTTTCCCTTGCGTTAACCTCATCCCACACTAATGTTACGGAGGAAATGATACGGGAGTGGTTTGACGAGGTGAGGCGTTACCTGGAAGGGAAAGGCTTGTTAAATATATTCAATGACAGTCGACGCATATTCAATGCTGATGAGTCAGCTTTTTACCTTTGTCCCAAAGGGAAAAAGGTACTGGTGAGAAAGGGGGAGAAGGCTGTTTACCAGCAAACAGGAAATGACGAAAAGGAATGCGTTACTGTTCTTTTAAATGCCAATGCTGCCGGTGAGATTGCTCCACCCGTGGTGGTCTTTGATTATGAGAGAATCCCGGCAGCAATCATCAGAAAATTGGAGAATGGGGTCTGGGCAAGTCGGAGTCAGGGTGGATGACAAGAGAGACATTCTACGAATACATAGCAAACGTGTTTCACCCCTGGCTCCGATCCCAGAATATAAAGTTCCCAGTTGTGTTATTCATAGAGGGAAATACGTCGCATCTGAGTAAGTACTTATCAGACTTTTGCTCTGAAAATCGGATTGAGGTAGTGGCGTTGTACCCTAACTCAACCCATCTATTGCAACCTCTAGATGTGGCCGTCTTCAGACCCCTGAAGGCAGAATGGAAGAAGACTGTGGACCATTGGCGATTCTCGAATGACGGGCGGAGGATGAAAAAGGAGGAGTTTGCTCCTCTACTGAAAACCGCCCTGTCAAAATTAGAAAAGCATGTGGTGGTCAGTGGGTTTAAGGCTACTGGACTAGATCAACTGAACCCAGACAACGTCCACTTCAACTTGATTTTGAAAAAGTCGAGTGGCACTCCCGGGACAGTTTCGTCATTGGAGAGGCAGGCCAGTGAAGTTAGAGCACATTTAAGCTTTCTTGAAACAAAAATTGGACTGGATAAGGTGCGAAAATTTGTTGCGGGAGAGGTTGAAACGAGAGATGAATCGTTGTTGGAAGTGTGGAGTGAGATGAAAAGAGAATACGGAAGTTTGATTGAAGAAACTGAATTGAGGAAAACCCGCGCAATTCAAGCTGGTGTTGCTACAACAGAGAATGTCCGTAGTGATCCAAATGTTGATCCCGATGATCCTCAAAAAGTGTTAGCCACTCCATTAGCAGAAGAAGGCGAGAATAAATCTAATGAAGAAGATCGCCGGATTTTAGCTGGCGGGACTGCTGACGAACTCGTGGATGAAAGTGGCCTCCTAAACCTTATTGGAGATTTAGTTTTTTCAGATCTTGACGTCGGCCATGTCTACTGAACTGCCAATTGAAAACCTTACAGCAGTTAACCTTCCAGCCAGCCCCGAACCAGGTCCATCAACCAGCATAGACCAACTTACAACATTTGAAGAACTTTTTCATTTATCAACTCCGTCAAAAACAGTACCATCCCCATTCAAAAGACTGTTTGTACCCTTCACCATTACAAACAAATACAAACAAACAAACAAACAATTACAAATATAACTATCAACATTATAAGTAGGATTAATGCTTGATCGTTTGTTCCACAGGAAGATGCCTGCTCCCACTAGGCCGACATAGCGGCAGCGCTACACCCAAGACGATGTGCGAAAGGCAATAGATGCCATAAAAAATGATGGCTTCTCAATTTCAGCTGCGTCCAGAAGTTTAAACGTGCCGAAAACAACTCTGCACGACAAACTGACCGGAAAATATAAAGAAGAGGTCCCCGTGGGAAGGCCCTCAGTGCTAACAAAAGAAGAGGAGGAGCTGATAGTGCAGTGGGTCCTTGACGTCGCTAAAGCTGGTTTCCCAGTATCGAAGGACCAGTTAATAGACAGTGTTTCAAGGCTCATACAAGAGTTGAATCGTCCAAACCCGTTCAAAAATAGTGTGCCGAGAGATAAGTGGTTCAATTTATTTTTAAATCGCCACCCGGTCATTGCCAAACGAGTTTCCCTTGCGTTAACCTCATCCCACACTAATGTTACGGAGGAAATGATACGGGAGTGGTTTGACGAGGTGAGGCGTTACCTGGAAGGGAAAGGCTTGTTAAATATATTCAATGACAGTCGACGCATATTCAATGCTGATGAGTCAGCTTTTTACCTTTGTCCCAAAGGGAAAAAGGTACTGGTGAGAAAGGGGGAGAAGGCTGTTTACCAGCAAACAGGAAATGACGAAAAGGAATGCGTTACTGTTCTTTTAAATGCCAATGCTGCCGGTGAGATTGCTCCACCCGTGGTGGTCTTTGATTATGAGAGAATCCCGGCAGCAATCATCAGAAAATTGGAGAATGGGGTCTGGGCAAGTCGGAGTCAGGGTGGATGACAAGAGAGACATTCTACGAATACATAGCAAACGTGTTTCACCCCTGGCTCCGATCCCAGAATATAAAGTTCCCAGTTGTGTTATTCATAGAGGGAAATACGTCGCATCTGAGTAAGTACTTATCAGACTTTTGCTCTGAAAATCGGATTGAGGTAGTGGCGTTGTACCCTAACTCAACCCATCTATTGCAACCTCTAGATGTGGCCGTCTTCAGACCCCTGAAGGCAGAATGGAAGAAGACTGTGGACCATTGGCGATTCTCGAATGACGGGCGGAGGATGAAAAAGGAGGAGTTTGCTCCTCTACTGAAAACCGCCCTGTCAAAATTAGAAAAGCATGTGGTGGTCAGTGGGTTTAAGGCTACTGGACTAGATCAACTGAACCCAGACAACGTCCACTTCAACTTGATTTTGAAAAAGTCGAGTGGCACTCCCGGGACAGTTTCGTCATTGGAGAGGCAGGCCAGTGAAGTTAGAGCACATTTAAGCTTTCTTGAAACAAAAATTGGACTGGATAAGGTGCGAAAATTTGTTGCGGGAGAGGTTGAAACGAGAGATGAATCGTTGTTGGAAGTGTGGAGTGAGATGAAAAGAGAATACGGAAGTTTGATTGAAGAAACTGAATTGAGGAAAACCCGCGCAATTCAAGCTGGTGTTGCTACAACAGAGAATGTCCGTAGTGATCCAAATGTTGATCCCGATGATCCTCAAAAAGTGTTAGCCACTCCATTAGCAGAAGAAGGCGAGAATAAATCTAATGAAGAAGATCGCCGGATTTTAGCTGGCGGGACTGCTGACGAACTCGTGGATGAAAGTGGCCTCCTAAACCTTATTGGAGATTTAGTTTTTTCAGATCTTGACGTCGGCCATGTCTACTGAACTGCCAATTGAAAACCTTACAGCAGTTAACCTTCCAGCCAGCCCCGAACCAGGTCCATCAACCAGCATAGACCAACTTACAACATTTGAAGAACTTTTTCATTTATCAACTCCGTCAAAAACAGTACCATCCCCATTCAAAAGACTGTTTGTACCCTTCACCGACATCACTGAAGAAAAAGTTAAAAGCCAGAGAACCGACTCCTGCAGCAATAACTGGGGAAAGCTATAAGCTATATCTGAAGAAGAAGGAAGAGAAGAAAAGACAAGAAGAAGAATTAAAAGAACGAAGAAGAAGAATTCGAGAGACAAATAAAAAAAGAAAAAAAGAAAAGAACTTTAACAAAAACGAATACAAAAAAAAACAAGCTTGACCAGTGACGATGAAGAAGCAGTGTCCTCAAACACAGATGAAGACGAACCACTCCCCATTGTCCCCGAAGATCTGGAAGGATTAAGTGTCAACTGCTGGGTCGTTGTCCCTTATTTTTTTGAAGGACAAAAAGTTTTTTGCAGGACAGATCAAGTCCCTGAACAAAGATTCTGGTTCCGCTAGTGTTAAGTTTTTAGAAAGGAAGGGGATGATATTCGCTTGGCCAGCTGACGATGATGTGGACAACGAAGTCCCTTTATCAGAGATTGTTCAAATTGTGAGTGCTCCTGTGATGGAAAGGAGAGGATTTTTCACATTCAAAGAGAAGATTATTTCCAAGTAGGGAAGGTGTTAAAACTTCATTTTAGCCTGTAATTTAATATCTTTATTTTATTGATTGCACTTATTCGACTTGTTTATTTCAGCTACAAGTTTCATTTCGACTTTGAAAAGACGTTTCATTTTCTTTTAAAAACGAAATTATATTGAAGTAACAGGGAACTGTTTTATAACTTGGCATCTAAGTTAATATATATTTTGTATCTCGTATTTTGTAGGGTTTGTAAATATTATTTGTATAGTTCGTAAATTATTTCAGTTGGAAGTTGTAATACAATTTTTTTTCAAAAAAGTGATAGCGATGTGGTATAATAACTTATAGTGTACAATTTTTTATTATTTTGTATGTATTTTTAATGTTTCATTTTAATATATATAAACATATGTTATATTGATATAACTTACTGTAACTAACATTTTTGAATGTGGAAAGAAGTTTTATTTTATTTTAAAAACAATTATTTTTAAGTAACAAGTTAAGTAGGGACCTGTTTTACAACTTGGCATCTTAGTTAATATGAATTTTATAGGGTTTGTAAATATTATTTCAGTTGGAAGTTTTAATACCATTTCATGTCAAAGAAGTTATGACACTGAGGTATAATAACTTATTATAACTTAGAGTACACTTTTATATATGTATGTATATATTTTTAATGTTCCATTTTAATATATAAAAATATATATTATATTCATATAACTAATGTGATTTATTTATTTTGTCAATTAATAGGTAACTTATCTAAGTAAGTTATTACAACACATATTTTTCACTCAGTAACTTGTAGTTTTTCAATTACTCTACCTTCATGTTATCTCGATTGCTGTGGTTACTTCTGAGGTCGGTGACTTTATCAGCTTATGAATGCAGCTGTCGATATTCGTGAGGTGGTTAGTGACGTAAGTTATTTATGCTTTTAATTTGATGATTAGGTTTGACCTTGATACTGCTTTTGAAGACGTCATTGTGATGTCGTTCGGTGTTGGGAAGTTGGTGTTCGGTGTTGAGACAGCGGTCGTTCGGTGTTGGGCACTAGGCCTTGCTACCGTTCGGCACAATATATTGTGGTTTTTAGCTATTTATATCTTACGATCTCTTTAGTTTATGATATTAAATTGAAGAATAATCCTTCGCCAAGGTGTATGAATCGATGAATTAAGCTTAACCATTAAAAATAACAGACTAAATGGATTTTTAAGATCTAACCTCCCTTAACTGTTCGGAGTTTGGGTGGTTTACCTTAAGTTTTGTATATTTTGTTTAGGCCTAAGCTACATATTTCTACGAATGGAGAAAATAAAATTAAATGTAGGCCTATAAGTTAAAATAAACTTTATTTTAATATTTAAAAGGCCTATTACATGGTAAAACATTAGCCTACTTACTTACCACACAAAATGTATTTACTAACATATCTTAGCATTAATTTTAACACTAATAGTCCCAATAATAACAATCAGTTATTAACAACATGAAGATATGACTGAAAGTGCCTGGCAAATCAATTGATAGAATTGAAGCCATGTCTTAAATAGAGTTTTAAAATATTAAAAATTATTTAAAAAATCATTAATGAAACTTAAACAAGGCCAAAACAAATCACTCGTCTTTAAAACAGCTCAATGCCAAAGGACAGTTGAGCCTAAAATTAATGGATTGACTCAATTTCAATTATTATGGAACAAAAAACAAGCACAAACTTCTTAAGCTCACCTATTAGATTTCATTACAGATATGTTTTTGATATTTTACTTTAAAAAATGACAAGGTTAGGTTAACCTAAAAGTAGACTATACAGACAGTGTTCATAGAACTTAATCTGAAGGTCCTCGTAAATCCTCCATTTTGGTGTAAAGAGTAACACAAATTTATAAGCCACAACTTACTTATTTATTAATAAAACACTAAAATCCACATCACAACTCTTAACACCTCAAATGCGTTGACACTCAATTTGAATTAACAGATGACACATGGCCGCGGATGACCCTTGGTAGCGCGGGTAAACGGCGGGAGTAAACTCGCTCAAAACTTTCGAGTTTCAGTGCCGAACTCGGCTCGAACTCGAAATTATGAGTACTCGCATATGTCTAATTTATATATATTGTGCCAAAACAAAGTCTAAAACACACATAAAACAGTATGATAATTACCGTAAGCAAAATATACTTACTTATTCCACCATCCTTCAAGAGCTTTACGGCTATTGGCAATTAATTCCTTTAAATTGTGTTTTCTCTCTTCCTTTAGTTCTTTCAACTTCTCTTTCAGCTACAAAAAAACAGAAAAATATTCTTAAAATATGAGCCATATAGTTTGGAGATTAATATACGACCATTTTATATTCAAACTAATTAGTCTAAGCTACCGGAAGTGATGATGTACCTGCAGTCATGGTTAGGTGCTCGGCTTGACTACAACAAAAATTTAAATAACAGTTTTTTTTCTCAAGGAACCCTATATAACAGAAAACTAGGGGTGTGCGAGTACTCGAAACTTCGAGTTTTCGGCCGAGTATTTTAATACTCGAACTCGACTCGAAGTTTTGAAAACTACTCGAAAGTTCGAGCGAGTATTTCCCACAAATTTCCGGACGATCGCTAACGATTGTGACCGGCCAAAAATGACGACCGCGTACGATTGCGACCGGCCAAAACGTGTGGTAACGGCCGCAAAAGGCAATCGCATCACGTAAAATTGGCCGAAAATGACGACCGCAAACGATTGCGACCGACCAAAACGCGTAGTAAAACGGCCGCAAAAGGCGATCGCATCGCGTAAAATCAGCCGAAAATGACGATCGGACCGCGTAATTTCGGCCGTCACTAACGATTTCGTCATTTAATATTGATTATAAGCGATGTCTGGACCAGATGAAATTGGCCAAATGACAACTGGGCCCTGTTTCATCGGCCGGAAACAAATGTCAAACCGTGTTTTGTTTGTCAATACGTAATCCAGTTTGTTTGTACTGGCCAAAACTTTGTATTGCTACCCGTGTATTAGTTAGAAACCATGTTTATATTAACAAATCTAGGGTGGTATTCAAATCCCATTACACTAATTTAAACTACCAACTGATGGGAAATACTCGCTCGAAAATAATTGGCACTACTCCACTCGACTCGATTAAAAAAATCACTACTCGCACACCCCTACAGAAAACATTTTTAAGGTTTTTTGAAACGTCGGATATTGTATATGTGGTGTTACGTTGTGTTTGTATCCATTTTGTAGTAGTGCTTTTTGTTGTTTTTTATTTTTTTAAGTGTTTGACAAGAGGTTTTGTTCTTCAAAATCGTCATCAATATGAACTAACGCCACATAACCTGAAGGTGGGTAGTGCCCAATAAAATTAAGATTTTTGAATCATAAACCTAAACATGTCTTTCAAAGAACATAATTAGTCTTAATATACATTTGAGCAAATTTAGATATTAAAGATAACACCTACCTATTTAAAACTGTAAGCAGGACTAAAAAAACTGCTTAACATACTTTATTAAAAAACAACTAATTGCTCATTTGACTCTTGCTATTATTAAAACCTAAATAAAACAAAAACCCGAGTTTACCAAAAATACGCAATGCATTATCAATTAGAAAGCATAAATTAAAGATAATCAAGTATCCCCAGGAGCACTGACATCACAAATTTTGAATGAACATGTAGGATTATTTAAACCACACTGATTTAATGACCTTTTGGTGGGTACGATATAACCAAATGCCATTATCTAGGTTTGGTATTGTTGTTTTTCATCATACAGTACACACAAGACTCAATTTCTTTGGTAATTTTGAAAGCAGCAATAAATATAAATTATTCAGTGATAATAAAGTGTCATACACTGCTAATGATAACTTGAGTGGTTTAGTTTAGTTATATTTTGGTGTCTCTTTTTATGCCAGAAGAACCTTTTTATATCTTGATTTTGAAAACTCAATAATTAGAACTTTTTAAGAGAAGTGAAAGAAATAGAACTCTCATCAAGTAATTTAAAAACAAGGCAAGTGAGTTATTTTTTTTATCAAGCCTCCAGTTTTTTCATACCAGAAGCTTAAAAAGTAACTCATTTCTTAGAAATGAGTCTTACATAAAACCAAAACTTTCTGCATGCAATAGCCCCTTGTTTAAAACTCAGTGACCTTTAGCCACTCTGATGTATAGACAAGAAGTAGTGTTAAGAGTTAATATTGCGGAAGAGTTTACAAACATTGTGAATGGTGCTTGAAATGTACAGGAAAGTTATGCTATTCACCTGAATGATCAAACTAATTCACCTCAAAACAGTAAAATTTCAAGTATTGGAATCATAATCGTAATATATACTATGTAAGAAAAGTAAATTAAATTAATCAGTCTTATTGCTGAGGACTTCTAAAAATATCTTGAGCTGCTATCTTCAAAAATAATTAAAGAAACAAACATATCATAAAACCTCGTAAATAATTAATTTTATTATATAAAAGCATTTTTGAATTGTACAGGAACTTTTTCATTTTAAAGAACAACTGAAAGTCTAATAATTGTTAAGCTTACACGTACTTAATGCAATATATTTCTGGTAATTAAATTTTTCTGAATTTTTATCCAAAGTGACTACCAGGTATCATTTTACTACCTGAGCTGTCAAATCACTGAGATAAAATAATTATAGTGAATTTTGTTGTAGCACGGATTGTCAATTATCAATATAACTTATTTTATTTTGTCAATCAATCCTTTTTAACTCCTATTCTGGTGTATATATATTTCGGCATTCATGCCATCTTCAGCGCCTTGGTCGGGGTCATGTAGGTTAATCCATCAGAAAATCTCTATTCTCGGCTGTGAAGCTTCGTCGAATCAATTTAAAACTCACATATAAGTTACATGTACATGAACAAAAAACACACAACGAACGCACATCACAACAATTGTTACCACATGGATTTTTATTTCCGGTTTCCCCGGGCACGGTTGCAGGCAGACTATATTGCTGGCCAGTGAGTTGATCTTTGTACATCCTGTTCTGTTATCGGTGGTCCAACGTGATAGGTGTTTCTCTTTTCCCTCAGTTAAATTATTTCGTCATATACTGGACTGGCAGCTGAGTTTACTTTAGTGAGATAGAGATTTTCTGATGGATTATTAACCTATACGACACTGACCAAGGCGCTGAAGATGATGATGGCATGAACACCGAAATACGTATACGCCAGAATAGGAGTAAAAAAGGATTGATTGACGTGAGTAAATAGTTCAAATAATTAGAAAATGTCAATTTCTTCTATAAAAAAAGTTTGCAGCTATATTCGCCAGTTTATAAATTATAAAAGATTAACTAATTAGTAAAACCACTTATTAAAGCCAATATTTTCGTAAAGTTCCCTAATTATAAGCTGCTCCTCAAAAGGCAATAGGTTTTGGTTCCAAGGATGTACTAACAGTTTTATAACACACATACTTTCTCGATTGTAGGTTCTGTAAACCCACTGTAAACTGAAAGGAACTGTTTAAGCTCATTAGCATCCTTGAACATTTTCTTGGAGAGTTGTTCTATTTGGTCTCGGAGGTGGGCTGCTTCTGCCATCATTTCTTCTTTCTTCCCTCTGTATTTGTTTCCCGAATCCTAAAAATTAAACAAATTTAAATAGATTCATACAGACAAAAAAACCTATAAGCAAGACAAAATTAAAGTGAATATTCCATGAAGATTCTGGTGGACCACAAAGTCATTTCCCCCTATTTTGCTCCATACACACACACTTACTCTCCCTTTTTAAAAACTGGTCCTAAAAATATGTAAAACTCATTAATCCTCTTTGGTTTTAGCGTTATCAACAAAATTGTAAAGCATATTAAAATCAAAAGTAATAAAGAAATCAGGGCCAATTTACTTGCCATTTCTAGTAATGTTTGATTACCACATCTAAATTATATTTCCCAGTTCTCAGTTACAACCGAGTTAACACCTTAACTTCAAAAACTCGGTTTACTTTATTGGTTACTAAATAAAGTTATTATTTTATGTGAGCAAACAATGAGAAATTAAAATATGAAATTATTTTTAACTTTTCCAAAATACTTTGCATGTGCTAATCTATTAATAATTTTTAATAACGTACATTTTGTCAGCATCCTTTTTTTAAATAAATATTATTGCTAATGCATAAGAATATATGTCCATAGGATTTCTCATAAAAACAGGGAGGGTCTCAACCTCTCCCTGTGTTCCTGGGCCTGCATCGTGCTGGGAGGAGTGGGGGCAGGGCAGGATGGAGGTGAGGGGTTTTGTCTTCTCTGTTGCCCAAACAAAGGAAAATGGATATAGAACAGTTTTTAAAGTTTTTAAAGAGGTCTGTAGATATTTTGAACAGATTATACTCGGTCATGTAAGTTATTGTAATGGTTGAAGTATTAACAAATAAAGATTCAAGAGTTATAAGAAGTAATAATAAAGATTTAATAGTTATCCCCTAAAAACACAGCCAAAAACATCTACAAGTTTAAGTTAAATGTGAACATTTAAAATTTTGACAAAACTGTTATTTAAAAACATTACTCCCTACTATAACTATATCAGATTTAGTTTTTTCCTACTTCTAATTGGATATACAGTTAAACGCTAATTTGATAAATTACTAATAATTACCATCAATAATGTTAAATTTCTCTTTGTGACAGGAAGTTCTGCTTCATCAAATGCAGATCGTTCTTCTTTTGTGAGCGGTACAATGCAGCATTCTTCCAACAGCTGGCGAAGTTGGCTTTTAGCTTCTTCAAAATCATATTCAAGTTGTTCCTGTAATATAAGCAAGAAGAACATCCATTATGTGGATTTACAAAACACATTTGGAAACAACCAAAAATCACTTAAATTTGCCAAATACAATAGTACTCCTTAGCTCCAGGCAGACTTAGCAAAACTTACTGACAACACCAAGCACTCGATGAGGGCAGCCCCTTGTAAAATTGTAATCATGCAATTTTTCTTTTACCGTAAATAGTTTTTATAAAGTGGAGTTTACACTAGCATCTAGCACTTACGTAAGTTTAATTAGCAACCTACTTGCACACAAACTTGCAAAAATGTAAACATTCAAATACACAAAAGTTGCACTAGCAAAACATGAATTTTTTATTTACACAAGTAATACCTGTTTTGACAGATATTAGTGACGCAAGTAACAACTTTGCAAAAGCTCCACTTGAGTGCAAGCTGTACTTTCCTGTGTAAACTGTGACTTGCGAGCAACTACTACTTGTAGCCAGGTGGCGAAGCATGTTGTGCAGTTAAACTGCACTGACTATAAGCAAGTTTCACTTGCAATACAATTTAAAGTGTAAAGTTTGCATCACCTAGCATGTCTTAACTTATGTAAGAGCTAGATGCTAGTGTAAACCCCCTTAACTTGTAGAGACAAATCTCTTTTGCAAGAAAAGAGCAACAATGTCAGTATGATTTTGCTTGGTATGATTTTGCTTGGAATTAAGCATAAACAAGAATAGAATGAACAACATCTTTGGTAGCTTTCGCATCTCAGTAAATTACAAAAAAATGCCTTAGGAGTTTCATTGAGAAAAGGTGGAATACACAGCTAACTCGAAACTGGTTCAGATGAGCACAGCAACAAAGAAAGTATTTTTACACACATATTACATAATATTTCGTCTCCATTTGAGACTTCTTCAGATGTAGAGAGAGACTGTCAGTTAAAATACTGTTTGAATATGAGCTTGTTCAGTTTTGCCAACACTAAAAACACCGACACTAATTTCTTGGAACTATATACATATAATATACACTATTGCATGAAATGTTTCAGTTAGCTGTGTAAGGAAGGGTAAGTATGGAAAGGTTTTAAGTGGGATCTTTTATCTAATATTCAGGTTTGGTGGGGCCCTTGAATTTGTTACAAATTGGTAAGCTTACCAAAATAAATAATGTTATTTGTTTTTAATACAGTAAAGCTATCCTAGCTTATAGAGGCCTAGATAATTCGAACCTCTATAATTAAAATTCAATTTTTTGGATAGTTTGAATTTGATTACCACGGTCCCTTGAGATTCGAACTATCAGAGTTCCACTGTATTTAACCCTTTGCGATCGGAATGCATATTTGCCGCTATTCCTCAGCGGTCGCGCGGCCAGCTCTACTGGCCGCCGCCATTAGCGCGCGGAAGTCGGATTTTTTTCCACAGCAGTTGTCCTTTGCGATCGGACGGCCAGCGGTGCTGGCCAACATGAAATCCAACGAACGCTCGGGCGTCCAGCAGGACTGGCCGACAACAATGTTTTCGTTTGTAATATTCCAACTGTGGTATGATGCCTGTAGAGTGCTGCAACCTAGTGAGGAATTGTTAAACTAAACGATCAGCAGGCTTGCAACATTATATCGTAAGAATTGTGGTGTAAACAACTAAAATAAACACCTGTTGTTCTGGCACAAGTGCTGTCATAATAATCATTGTTTTGGTTCAGTTTTATGTGATTAACTGTGTTTTGGGGATTTTCTCGAGAGATTTGTGTTTATTTGTAGTTTTAATTAAGTTTTAAGTTTTAATGTACATGATTATAAGAACACTTGTCCGTTTACGTATAGGCCTACACTTACATTATAATTAGGCCTACAATAAAATTGTTTTATCCCGTATAAACATTTATTAGTAAGAATGGGGTTATGTTTTTCCCCCCGTATATTTAACTAAGTAATAATGGACGATCGTTAAAGATAAGACGAATTGAGAGACGTTTTATTAAAATTTAAATCCCCTATGCTAACATTGAAGGTTTTCAGTGAAAATAATTCTGAGCTGCGGGGAGCGAGCCGCCATGATAAATGCCGAGGTGACGCGTAGTGGGACGTGGCCAGTACAGCTGGCCGTCCGACCGTCGGAACCAAGTTAGTACGGAAAGAATTCCGACTGGCTGCCGACTGCGTTGTGGCCACTCCTGCTGGCCTTCCGATCGCAAAGGGTTAAATGTTCTCACAACTGTGTCAAACATTTTTAATGATAAAATCTGTATAGGCTACAAGAAATGTACTCATCGAAACTATAAAGTGAACGCTCAAAAATATATTTAAGATTAGTCGGCAACATTGAAAGGCACATCAGTGGAAAATAGTAAGCAACCCAACCCTACTCAACCAGTCGAGCCGCGGACTGGAGCCGTGCGCCCCGGACCGAAGAAGAAGAACGAGTAGACAGAAAGACAGTGTTGCGTGGGGAGAGGGGGAGAAATGAGGAGAACACGCTCCTCTCTCCCCCCAGCCAGATCACACACACCCACAGCACTGCCCGAGTTGTCTTCCTAGCGGCGCGCAGTGGCGACTTTTAGAACTACTGCTCTTCACCGCCAGACTAGCCTAGTGGCCAAACACCCTTAACACCACTTAATACAATTTCTTCCAATATTGTGAGAAGTATATTATTGTATTAATTAATAAAGCTTTCAAAATTGTTCCTCGACTTCCAATTGATAGGCCTATGACTTCCCATTCTTCTATTCTGTATTTTCCATTAATTTTAGGATCGTCTAAAAACGGCATTCTTTTCTTAGTGTGGCTTCTGAGGCTAGGATATATGAGTTTCAAATCTGATGGTTGGATCAATTACCAATCCATTATCATTTTTATGTCTATTGTGATTATATCACCTCTTCTGTTTGACCCATCTTCAGATATGAGAGGTACTTTCTCTTATTTTTCCTAATTCAGTTTTTTAAATGCAGTCGCAAGCAACGAACAAATGTTATGGTGCTTAGATTTCAGAATGATTCACACTTTGGGCAAGACAAACCCAACCCACACCACACCCACTTTGGGCCTAATGGTTTCTACCTCACAACACCCAACATGGTGACGGTGGTTGCCCTGAGATCTAACAGGGACTGCTCAAACTGCTGCTATGGTGGCATTAATTTTTAAAATTGTAGTCAATTCAGATATGCTTAGATCATTTTGTGTAATGGCAAGTTTATTGTATTTCTTTGATTAGTATGACCTTCCATTGAATCTGTCTTCCCCTTAAAAATCTACATATATTTTGAGCGGTCAGGATTGATGTAGAATCTGAGGGGGCTTCTTGGGAGGCTTACCTCTAGCATTACAACATAAGCTCAAAACTACTAAAGGTAAAGGGATGCCGGCGTACCACGCGCAGTCAAGTGTTAAGCTGCGGTCGAATTTTTCGCAAATTCAGACATGCTTCACGAAAATGCGACAGTATTTGGGCACGCTGTCTCTTTTTTGCTACAAAGAAAAGTATAGAAATGTTTACATTTTATTGCAGATAATATGGGTTTAACAACAATAGAAATCGGATTGAAAGTCTATCTGCTTCTGCAACTTATTTTAGTACTACTTTTAAAATAAGAGGTAATTATGGAATGTATTCTGCAACGCCACCCTCGAACACATCCTGATCACGATCCACAACCAAAAAGAAGACTAGAAAAGCAATTGGGATGATGTGGAGGCTTGACAACGTTGCGTTAGTTGCATCACTGTCACTTTACCGATCGCTTCTGAGCAAGTGAGACAAGACGAGCCTCCTTTACTTACATTTGCTGTCGGTTTCAACTAGGGGTCTGCGGTACCAACAATTTCAAATCGGTACGGTAAAAGATTTTGTACCTCGGTTCTCAGTACAAATTCGGTAAGGTACAATGTATTGTCATATATATACTAATTTGTATTTATCATAACAAATTATTGAGTAATACTTCGGACTATTTACAATTGTTATTATTTATTTGATTAAAATAACTAGACTATGGATGAAAATATTTGTTTAAACCTCCAACTTTGAAGTGTTGCATTTTAAGTTTTTTTATTAATATCATAAATACAATTTCTTGAAATGTTCATGATAAATTAATTAAAAATCTACTTGAGAATGAACCAATTGCATAAGTTAATCAACTGATTAATTACATTGCTTTAAATATAAATAAAAACTATTAATTTAAAACATACAAGAATATCAAAAACTATAATTTTATAAATATCATTATTTGGTGTACAGTATTAGGAGATTATTGTATCGATATTACAAACTAAAATAAGATAACTTAAAAAAACTATGTATATACTTTGAGAAGCTAAAGAAAATTATAAATTAAACCTTTAAATACTGAAGATTACAATTAAAATAGTTTTAAATTCAACAATTAATTGGGCTACTAAATTCAAAATTGTAATCCATACAAATATTACAGTACATTAATTTTAACGTAAGTACCATGTGAAACTAAAAGATAAAGAAAAAAATATTAAAGTAGGTACAGTAATATCATGTTAATGCTAACTCATCTTCAAAATAATCAACTACTAACCTCATCAAAAGTAAATTTAGTTTGTTGTTAATAATTTTTAGAATTTTCAAAAACCACACAAGTTTTTGAAAAGTTGTAATATATATCTGTGTGTAACAATTTCACAACACAATAAAACAATTACAAAATTTATGCTACCATTTGAAATTTGTTAAGTTTTAATTAATTTTCAACCATTTTTGAAAACTTTTTACATAATTTAAAATTAATTTCTCGAATATACTTCAATAACAAAAATAATAATAATACATAAATAAAAAAGTAGGTTAATTTGAATTCATAATGGAGAAAGAACACAATTAAAAGATAATATTCCTTTTCTCTCATAAGGAATTATGCTGAACAAACAACCGATTCAATGCTAACGACTGGACCTCTCCCCCCTCACCCATCACGCTTTCCTAGTCTAAACCTATATTATATTCAAGGTCAAACTTTTTGGCCGACTCGACTCGACCCAGCCCCTCCCCGCTTCCCTCACCCACCTTTCTTATCTCCATTCTCGTATAGCTATTAATAACTAGGGGTGTGCGATGCAGCGATTTTATGTCGATTCGATGCAACGATGCGATTCAAAGAATTTCGATTCGAATCGATGCAATTCGATTCGATTCAATGCGACATGTTTCAGTGATTAAAACTCAGCCTATACACCAATGTTTATTACCAACATGGGTAATCTACCTTCTTGGCCAAAGTCTAGTTATAATTTTCTGATTTTATTTCCTCATAACCTTAATATCCTGAAATAACCATGAACTGATGACGTTTGTTGACTAACTAAATAAAAATTAGATCAAACCATGACAAGAAAAATAATTTCAAATACTTGATACTTAGGTTTTATCTTTATTGAGGAAATTTGATTAAGCACGACTAGTGGTGAAATATTCATATAATAACCAAACAATATTAAGTATAACAGCATTAACCTAAACTTAATTGTATTTACCTACTTTAGCAAGTTTCAAAGGGCGGAGCGCCAAAGTGACGATGGACAGTTTTTCCAGATTGTAAATACCGCTATAGTACCACCATGGTGTGGTACTACCTCAGTGTTTCCACTCAGCGGTAAAAAATATCCCACGAGCTGATACAAAAAATCCCACTTTATCCCACACTTCACCTTTTACATTTTCTAAATATCCCACACTTTCCCACTAATTTTTCAAACAGTGCAAGACAGTAACACAGTTGATGTTAAATATTATATGATAGATAGAGCTTATTTAGATCTACTAATCACCTATATTTTACATTTGTTTACCTCAAAGGATTTTGATTAATGCGATATATAAATGATGCGGTTTGCCAGAAGGCTGGCAAGTGATAGTTAAATAATTTAGTTCCGTGAGAGGTATTTATAATGACACTGTATAGTACTAAAGAGTACGACATAGGTAATAATAACAGCAAATATTTTCCTCGTTAATTCCAACATGGCCAGGCCAGCGATATTCATTGGCGTGATTTAGTGTTCGTTCTGAGACGATTATAAAATAATAATAGTTACAATAAAGTAGGTAAAATAATAACAACGTGAGAATTTGAAAACCCCGCAACTGCCAGTGCGACAAGAAAATCCACTAGATTAGAAGTGCTCTGCTAAGGTGGTCTGGTCGTAAGCAAAAACTAGCAGACGTAATGCCGATTTCCAAAATATCCCATATATGGGATAAAAATCCCTCAAGTGGAAACACTACTACTACCATGCCAGTAAAACCACCGTATTTTGACACAATACTATTGTACCCACCCTGAAACTTTATTCAAATAACTCACTATCACAATTTTACGTATTAAAAAACTACGAAAATACTAATTTAAACTAGTATTTAATAGTAAACAACAATAGTAGGCCTATATTTGGTGCAATTAACGATATCATAAGACGACTTATGGTGCAAATATCGTACATCTGGCAACACTGAATATCGTATCAGGTAACATCAGTGCGTAATAAAGACTTCTAAATCAAAAATATTCCTCCGTGGTCCGCCATTGTTTAACGCGTAGGAATATCAAACTTAATATTAACTTCAATTATATCGAAAATGTTACAACCGGTTATCAATCTTAGTTTCTGAAAAAAATAACTCTCCTTCAATTATAAAATCCCCAACAAATTAATGTTTTAACAACGTAATAGTGGAACTACTTTTCCGAAGAGATGTGATTACCATTACCGCTTGCACTGGGAGAATCGAATACATTAAAGAATCGAATACTGCCGAATCGAATACACCCCTGTATTCGAATACGTATTCGGATACTTGAACTCGAATACTTCCGGTACTGAACGCTGCGCCGGCCGGCTGGATAACTGGCGGTGGCGCAACGGCGCGGCGGATTCTTGGAATTCATGTCTAGACTTGTCTTCCCCACCCTTCCCCGCACCCTGTTGTTTGTTTTCAAATGTCAAAATAGTCCGCGGACGGCTGCGGTGATCGCGGTATTGCATCATAGTTTTTTGTGCAAAACAGTTATTTTTTTGCGTAGGCCTACTCATTAGTGAAAGTTTATGTGATATAGTTATTGTATTTCAATTTTATTATTTTAATTAACTATTGGTAGCCTTTTGTGATTAACTGTGCAATATGCCTCCCAAAAGGTCTCCTGTGTCGGAACATTTTAATCAAGTTGATAGAGTTTGTGATGTGTAAAAGTTGCAAGAAAAAATTTAAATACCATAGCAACACGAGCAACATGACGATGCACTTGAAACGAAACCACCCTCATTTGCTGGCAACAGAAACTGTTCTTATAATTAGAGTTTAGTAGTTATTTATCCAGATTTAATGAACTAAATTAAATGAAATGCAATTTACAGCAATTTTAACATAAATGAGTCCTAATGATTTTTTTCGTAAAGTGTATACTTTGCGCCAACTTTCAAGTGAATTCGAATACAATATTGAAGTATTCGAATACATGAATACTTGAGCTGTATTCGAATACTATTCGATTCTGCATTCGATTCTCCCATCACTACTTTGCAGCTGTCGTTGCGTCATCGTCGTCATTTAATTGTCTGCTGCCGATTTGTTTTAAATCAAACCACGTTATAAACTGTGTTATGTGCTAGCTGCTATATCTAAAACATATCTTAAAGGATACATCTGGAAAATAGGGATTAAATTAAAACGCAAACATTAGAATATACTTTATTTATTTATTTCTACGACTGTGAGACAGCCGGTACGAACTTTGCCGATTAGGATAGCATCGAACACTTTCGATGCATCGCTCTTTCGATTACTTCCGCATCGAATCGACGATTCGATGCATCGAATCGACGATTCGATGCATCGAATCGAATCGAAATTTCAATGCTTTTCGATGCATCGCACACCCCTATTAATAACACCTATCAACATCTCTTTTCATTTGAGTTGAGAGTGGTTTTGAGGCTCTTTTTTCCTTAAAGGAAATGAGGAGTTATAATTAAAAGTCACATTTTAACCATTTATTTTGTTAACCCGTTCAATGCTGACAAACATGTTTAAACATGAAAATCACATAAGTTTCAATGTTAATTAGAGGGCGGGAATTATCGTCCTCCGCATCCAAGATGTTAAACATTGTTTAGCTTACCTCTGTTTATTGTTTAACGCAGTAAACTGTACCGTACCGAATCTGTACCGGGGTTATATTCTGTACCGAACCGAAGACGGTAATTAGTTTTGTACTGTACCAGTACCATTTTTTCGGTGCACCACATACCCCTAGTTTCAACTGTGTACCGTGTAAACGGAATGTGTGAGTTACTGTTATGACAGTTGTACAGTGACTAGCTAACGTCATGCGCTGTGAGTTGGCTTCATGGCTTGGCACACACTCTGTAGTAGCCGAGCGATGGCAAATGCGAGAATATGGAGGGCTAGTTCACCACAGCTTGGGATTATTTGGTTCGCCTTGTCATTGCGCCGATTCTTGTCGGTTTTGGTGACCGAGTCAAATTAGACTAGCGGCAGGTCCTCCATACTTAGCGCCGCTCGCGGTCTCAACTCACTGTAGTATGGATGGTCACACCAGCACCAGTCGCTCGCCCGAGTCACTGGGACAAACGACTCGGGCGAAAGTGCAAAGGTATTAGCGAAAACAGACATTTTGAAATCGGTGATGCGATCGAGATACGCTTTGAGGTTATATTGTTTGATTTTCAGTTGTTCTGGTGCCATATTATTCTATTAGAATGTTTAATATATTTCCATTACAGACATTAGTGGTTTAAAATGGGTAAGTTTGTTACTAAAAAAAGTAGACTGAATGATAATATTAGCCTATTTAAATGTTAAACTTTAAAAACAAATACACGCAAAAAATAACTTAAGACAAAAAATTGTAATGACACGCGATCATGTAATTTTTGGGTCCTTTCTGCCACATTTAAATTTACAAATTGGATATGATTATAGAATATCAGGTTATCATTATAGAATATCAGGATATGGTTATAGAATATCAACTGAGTAACCTTGTAATGTCTCTTGAGAATTTGGTTATAAAAGGTATATCAATTTGTGGCATGTTAGCTCTCCTCTCCACTGCTTGAAAACAAACCTGGTAGAAAATCCAATAAAGGAGATTACATTGGTATTCTGACAAACAAACAAAAAACCTAGGGAAGAAAGTACACCTCATTCATTTAACACCAATTCCGAAAGTCTCACCTTTAGTTGCTCCAACTCTCTGATCCTTTCCTTGAATTCGGCAATGTCATCAGAGGTGGGAACATAAGACTGACCAACAGGAATTATTCCATCATGTGGAGCTTCAAGTTTGTATTTAGGTGTTATCATATCCAAAACTGAAGTAAGTTCTTGCTCCTGAAAAAGGAAATCATGATGACTCAATTAAAGTTCTCTATAGGTACAATTATATAATGCTAATCATTTTCAATTTGTATGTTTGGACACCCACCATCTTTTGGCTTTTAACATTTTCACTACGGCTTAAGGAAATAAAAAGATTACATTCTTTCTATATACAATTATAGCATTGTAATTATGAGGTAAATTTAAATTCAGCAGCTCAACTCTTAACTTTGAATTGAGAATGAAGTCAACTGTGTCAGGGATTTAAAAATACAGTAGAACTTGGATAATTCAAACTCCAGGGAAACGGCAAAAATTTTGAATAATTGAATTTTGAATTTTTGAATAATTTTGAATTTTGAATATTTTAGTTTAGGGGTGTGCGAGTAGTGATATTTTTAATCGAGTCGAGTAGTGCCAATAAATTTCGAGTTTTTAGTATTTTCGAGCGAGTATTTGCCATCAGTTGGTAAATTAAAATAATGTAATGGGATTTGGATACCACCTTAGATTTGATAATCTAAATATGGTTTCTAACTAATACATGAGTAGCAATAAAAAGTTTTGGCTAATACAATCAAACTGGATTACGTATTGACAAACAAAACACGTTAGTTACGGCCAAAATTACGCGGTTCGATCGTCATTTTCGGCCGATTTTACGTGATGCGATCGCCTTTTGCAGCCGTCCCTATGCGTTTTGGCCGGTCGCGATCGTTCGTGGATCATTTTCGGCCGATTTTAAATGATGCGATCGCCTTTTGAGGCCGTTACTTGGCCGGTCGCAATCGTTAGCGATCGTCCGGAAATCGGCGGGAAATACTCGCTCGAACTTTCGAGTAGTTTTCAAAACTTCGAGCCGAATTCGAGTATTAAAATACTCGGCTGAAAACTCAAAGTTTCGAGTACTCGCACACCCCTACAGAAGTTGCTAAAAAAGGCTTAAAAAGTGGCATCATTGGAGAGGGATGTAAAAACAATAGGGATGCCGGAAGTGTGAGTACAAGTAGGATGGGTACAATGGCCTTGAACGTTGCGTATTAGGAGAGATATGCCAAGCAGTTACTTATGAAAAACAGCTGTAGCTAGTTCCAAAGAGTCCGCGGAACTGTTTCCAAAACCAATTTCAGCTGCAGCTGTTTTCAGAATGATTCGCTGCAGCTGTTTTTGGAACAAATCTGGATCCGGATGATGTTAGGCCGGTGTGTCTTCAACAGGGTCTTAAAATACTACTTCCAGTTCTCTGTGGGTTGTTCAGAGCAAGTCTGGCTCTCGGACACATTCCCTCTCCCTGGTGTTCCTCGAGAATTGTTTTTATTCCTAAGCCCGGTAAGGATAAGTATACGGACCCTAAGTCCTTCCGACCCATCTCCCTGACGTCTTTCCTGTTGAAGACGCTGGAGAAATTAGTGTTAAGGCACGCTTGGGACACAGCCTTGCCGATATCGCCTATTCATTGCAACCAGCATGCCTACATTCAAGGTAGGTCATGTGACTCTGCCTTGCATCACCTTGTGGGCAGGATAGAGAAGGCCATAAGATAGAGTAGGCCATAGGCTGTAAGGAGGTCACAGTGGGTGCTTTTCTTGACATCCAGGGGGCCTTTGACAACAATGCAACAGAGGCAGTTTTGCGTGCCGTTAGGGCGCGGGGCCTGGGTGAGGTGATCTGTAGGTGGATCAAGGCCCTCCTTTGAGGTAGGAGGCCTAAGCTTCCGCTTCACGGTGAGACGGTCGAGGTAAGGACGACCAGAGGCTGTCCTCAGGGGGGAGTTTTGTCTCCCGTTGTGGAACTTGGTTGATGATGATCTCATCCGGAGTCTCAATGACAGCGGCGTTTTTGCCCAAGGGTACGCTGATGACATCGCTATCCTGGTGATAGGTAAGTTCAATAACACGGTCACAGACCTCATGAATTCTGCATTGAGGGTGGTGGGCCGTTGGTGTGGAGAGGTTGGCCTCTCCGTCAACCCTTCAAAGGTTATTGTGGTTCCCTTCACGAGGAGACACAGTTCAACATTGCGGGGATCGGGCCGTTTAAGTTGCAGGGGTCCACCATTGTTCCTCAGGACCAGGTGAAGTATCTAGGGATCATTCTGGACAGGACCCTTCAATGGGGGCTGCAGTTGCAAAGGGTCATTGATCGAGGCAAGTGGTCCCTATTTGCCTGCAAGCGGGTGATAGGATCGACCTGGGGGCTCAAGCTCAAACTAATGCATTGGCTTTATGTTGCAGTAGTAAGACCGGCAATGACGTTCGGATCCATCGTTTGGTGGACGAAGCTGGAAGCTGGTGTGGCGATGCGGAGGCTTGCGGGCGTTCAAAGGCTCGCAGGCCTACTCGTCACTGGAGCTCTCAGTAGCAGCCCGGGTGCCACTCTGGAGTGTCTCCTTGATCTTTTGCCCATAGACATTCATATCAAGATGGTGGCTAGAATGGGTACGTACCGTCTCCAGTGTGAGAATCTCTGGGTGTTGCCGGGCGAACCACTTGGCCACACAAAGATCATTCAAGTGGTTCAGAGTGAGGTCTTGGACATGCCCTCTGATCATCTTCCCACAACTTTTTCCTTCAGCAGGTCGTTCCGTGTGCCCATTCCCAGCAGGGATGACTGGAGCGAAGGTGTTTGTCCGCTCCCTCCTGGTGACCGAGTGTGGTTCACGTATGGTTCCAAGTCTAGGAGCGGGTCGGGTGCTGGCATCCACGGAGTGCAGGATGGCGCCAGTCTCGGGGTGCCAATGGGTTCTTTTCCCACTGTGTTCCAGACAGAGATTACCGCCATCATGGAGTGTGCGGGGGAGATTCTGAGGAGGGAACAAGAGGGCCTCTCTATCAGCATCTTTTCTGATAGCCAGGCTGCTCTGAGGGCGCTGGACTCTTGTAAGTTCAGGTCTAGGGTTGTGAGGGATTGCTACAAAACAGTGTCTTGTGCTGGTAGACGCAACATGGTCGCTCTTTGTTGGGTGCCTGGTCACTCGGGGATTGTGGGTAATGAGGTGGCGGACAGGCTGGCTAACGCGGCTGCCTCCCTGGCTCCCATGGCCCCCCCCCCTTTTGTGGGATATCTCGTTCTTGTGCTTCGCAGGTGATCGGCGCTTGGGCTTGGGATTGTCACAGGAGATGGGTAAAGCAGCCCTCTCCATAGGGTCAGCAAGCTCAACCTCCAGGGACCATCCCAGCAGGTCACCAGAAAGGTCCTGGGTCTCAGCAGGCTGGACATTAAGCGTATCACAGGTATGATTACAGGCCATGGTCACCTCAGGAAACACCTCTCTCGGATGGGCGTCTTCAATGGTGACCCTGCATGCAGGAAATGTGGGCAGTACGAGGAGACTGCAGATCATCTGCTCTTTGATTGCGATGAGCTTAGGGAGGTAAGGGCTTCAACTCTGGGATCTATGGTCAGGGGTGGATACCTGCCTCCTGAGGAGCTCGTCGATAGGATGATGCAGTTCATCAGGCTCTTGAACCTGGAGGAGTACTGAAACCTTCTCATTTCTTTTTCGGGGGTGTGCAATAAGCTCAGTGTGGCTGATATGCCTTGGGACCTATGTCCGCCCCTTCTGATGATGATGATGATGAACAGCTGTAGCTGGTTTGAAAAGAAGTTCCAAGCCGAACTGAAATTCACATAACAAAACTCAAGAACAAGATCAACAATGCAATAAGATATTTTTACTTTTTAAAGGATCTCAGTAATAGTAAAGTTCTGCGTATCTTATATTTTGCTTTAGTACAAAGTAGAATCGATTACGGCATAGTCTTTTGGGGTAATACCTATGAGTCATGTACTAAACCATTATATTTGCAGCAGAAACATATTTTAAGATTGATTTCATACAAAAACAGGTATGAACCATCAAAACCTCTTTTCATAAGTCAGAGAATTCTTCCGTTTAAATATATTTATGTTTATAAAGTTCTGAAACTTTTCTACAATAAAAGTGGAAATATGCCTCAAAATGAGAATGAGTATAGAAAAAATTAAGAAAAGCTAACCAGTTTTTTATTCCCAAGCCAACCAATACATTTTTTACAAAAACTTTCAATTTTATAGCTCCGAAACTCTTTAACAAACTTCCTGAAAATGTAAAGATTGCATTTAATATTCAAATTTTTTTAAGTAGATTAAGGAAATGGTTATTTCAACTAGAGGATATTGATTTTTTATTTCAAATTCAGCAATAGTTTTATTTTTGATATTATAGCTAAGTAAATTTATAAGGGCGCACTTTGGAGGACTATGCCACACAGGGACTATGCATTGCATGCAATGAGCTTTGACGGCACCTGGGGAGTCCCAACTCCGGAGGCAAGCCTCCGGGGAGGGCCATGAGCCGCCTGGTGGCACAAGTGCGGTGCGTGGTTTGAAAGAGTAAACCTTAGAATATTATAATACATGTATAATTTATATGATAGACTATATGAATCTACAAATACAGTTTTATTTATTTTCTGTAATTAGTTTTTATGCATTGAGCCCATGCTTAATTTCAGTGTTTATGTGAGAAAATAAGGCACGTAAAATATTTAATTTTGTATTTATTTTTTATTTGTTGTATACACATAGGTTGTCTGAGACAATTGTGTTTATTATATTTCGATCATTTCTGTTCGCTTACTTTACTTTATGTTATTTTAATTTAAGTGATGGAACCTCAAAACAGGCATTGCCTTCAGAGGCCCTATTGTTTTCTCATTATTTTATTTTTATTTTTATGTCAGCCTGACAAGTAAAATGGACATTATTATTTATTTAAGTTACAAACAAGCTGCGTAATTAAAAATAAAGTTACAACTATGTATTTTCGCTATGTATTATGAGAAAATAAAAATATTCTATTCTATTCTATTCTAATTCTTGTTCATGTTGGAACATTTGGAACTGTTTTCACTCCCGGAGCATTGGTACTAAATAGTTCCAGTTCCAGCTGTCATCACAGCTCAAAGTGGGAAGCGGGGTAAAGATCCAAGTCTCGACTTTGGACTCCTTTTTTGGGGGGAATTGCTAGTTTTGATAACTGTATTATGGCCGCTTTTTATCCAGCCTAAATAAAGAAGTTTGAATTATTCTAAATATAATTAAAACAAACCAAAATATTTTCAAACATTGTATATGAAGTGCTAGGGACCAAGCAAAACTTTAAATTAAAGAAGATTTTGAATTATAAGAGTTTGAATTAGCCAAGTTCCACTGTACTTTATCACCATCAGCTGGTTTGAGTCTGTCGCTTTTTTTACGGAATACAGAATGTCTGATGGAAACATTCATTAAGAGAAGTGTTCTTACCTTTTTTTGCAGTTGAAAATATATCTCAAGACGCTCGTTCTTCATATCCTGGTATGACTCAAGGAGTGATGATAACTGTTCTTCCATCTGCACTAAAGTTCCGTGGTTCGGCACTTTAGTGACTTGTGGCTCGAGTCCTAGAGCCTAAAATAACAAAAGAGAGTTGTAAGGTGCCGTCCATAAAATATGTCATCAGGTTTTGCAAATGTTCAGATCTCCCCCCTCCCTAATCAACCTGCCATCATGTCAATTTTGCAACCCCCTTCTGTCAAAAAATTATGTCATCTTTAACTGAATTCCAAAATATTTATGAAAATTCTTAAACAATAACCAACACTGGACGTAGTAGCTCGGAGGTAGAGTGCCAGCCTCGCAAGTCAGCGGTGGTCAAGCGTAGGTTTGATTCCAGCTGACTGCTATGATACTTTTTCACAAGCAGTCACCACTGGCTTGCCCATGTGACTATTGCCGCTTCGGTAGCTCACATGCTTTTTAGATACAGGCCTTGGTTTATTACAACAACAAAAAATTAGAGCCGTAAACATGGAGGCGTAGGAGTCTGATGACGTACGTGTTCCATGACAAGATAAGTAACCAATATTATCACTGTTATAAAATTGGATGGGAAAAAATTAGAGATAAGTCGATTCCAATATTTTTCGATTCCGACTCCATCGATTCCTAATAATAGGTGAAATAGCGAAAGAAATGTTTTAAAAATGATTAAAGACAATAAGTTAGTCAGTAATTGATTTTTATGTAATAAATTAAGACAATCAGTTGGTTGGTGATCATTTTTCATAAATTAAATAAAATTACAAAAATAAATAATTAAAACAAAACTAAGTTGAATTGCCTGTTTTTTCCCTTCATATAATTGTTGTGCTTTGTTACATAAATCTCCCATGATATTTTATTAAATTGGTTTTCTTTTGCTATAAAACAATCACTTTTGATGTTAACTATTCTTCACCGATAAAATTACATTTGTAATATTAATGTTAAATTTAGGGTTCTGACTTTTGTATACAAGTTAGAAAGCATTATTTTTAAATAATTAATTTTTAATGATTGTAGATCAACATTTTCAAATATAGCCTACTGCATTTTTATTTAGCAGCTTTTTGTAGTTAATTATCAAACTAATTTTTAATGCAATTTGTACATAATTTAATGTTTATTTCACAAGTATACTGTAGTAATATAAAAAACAAAAACTGTTTAATATAAATTCATAATTCATGGGGAAAACGTGATTGTGAGATAATGACTCAAAGAAATAATGTTGGTCAGCCGACTGATTTATTGCTTTCAACCGGACCCCACCCCTCAAAGTCAAAGTCAAAGTATTTATTTGCACATAACATTATATGGGTTACAGCAGGTAACATCAAACTGGTGCATGGTCATTACATTTTTACAATTCAACTATCTATAACACACTTAAGCATTTAAATAATTAACAAATTCTTCAACGCTATATACACTTAGTTCTAAGAGGAGTCACTTCAGACAAGACTTAAATCTAATTAAATCTAGCTGCTTTACATGGTTCGGTAATTTATTATACATTCTTTTACCAAACTCAAAAGTTGAATTAATTGTCCTTCGATAGTTACATTGGTCAGTTCTTAAATAATTGTTTTGCCTAGTAAAGTAGTTATGAACAGAGCTATTAGTTTGAAACTGCTCTACATTAGTTCTAATGTACAATAAACAATCTAATATAAACAAAGAGGGAACAGTCATTACTTTGAGTTTCTTAAAAAGTGGTTTGCAGTGGGTCCTACAATTAACCCTGAACATGATTCTTAAGGCTCTCTTCTGTAGCAGCAATAGTTTTCTTATATTATTATCATAACCCCATGACACTATACCATATGACAGGTGGCTTTGTATATGTGCGAAATACACAGCAGTTAAGACATCAATATTAACAATTAACTGAAGTCTTCTAATCATAAATATTGCTTTAGCTATTCTTTTGCACAAAGATGTAATATGTTTATCCCACTTAACATTAGTCTCCAAAGTAATACCCAAAAACTTAACACTTGACATTTCATCAGAGGAATTTCCAAAACTGAAATTTAGGCTTTGTGTCTTCTCTTTGTTTAAACATAAAATGTTGGCTGCAGACCAGTCTTCAATTATATTATTAGACCTGAGTAGCAGCTGATCATTTAAGAGACCACTACTACTATTACAACTGATTTGTATGGCCAGGTCGTCTGCATACATATAAGGTATCACATATTCATTATAAATGGCAGCAGGTAAATCATTAACATATATTATAAAAATAGTAGGACCTAATATCGAGCCCTGAGGCACACCTGTAGACACTGGCAAGTATGGTGAAAAACATCCATTAAATAAGACAGACTAGTACCTCTGTGACAAATAAGACTTAATCAGATTTAAAGAAACTGTGTCAAACTCATAAAAACCAAGCTTTTGCAAAAGTACTGTGTGATCCACAGTGTCAAATGCTTTTGACATATCGTAAAAGCTACTACATACCTTTTTTCTAGCATCTAATGCTGATATACAATCTCTAGTGAAATTGACAATTGCTGTGCTTGTTCCCCTCTTAGACCTAAAGCCATACTGACTATCAGAAAACAGTAATTTGTTTTCAAAAAATATTTTAATTTGATTATTTAACGAAACTTCAAACACTTTAGACAAAACTGGAATTATTGATATAGGACAATAGCTTTCATATTTTACTTTTGAGTCTTTTTTAAAGATAGGAATAACTTTCACTAATTTTAAACACTGTGGAACAACACCCTCATCAACACAAAGATTAAACAGGTATGAAAGTATTTCAGCAATGTATGGTGCCGCTAATTTCAAGATCTGAGAATTAATAAAATATACATCCAAACTTAAGCTATCACTTAAAGAATAAATTGCTCTGAACACTTGTTCAACGGACACATTATTGAATGCAAAAGATTTGTGTACGTTGTTGCAAGGACTTAGTTTATTTAAATAATGTTGAACACTTTCATTTGCCTTTGGAACACTTTGAACAGTTGATTTTACATTGTCAACAAAGCAGTTATTGAACATGGTGCAACTTAAGCTTAGTGATTCCTTATCAACAGAAGGCCTCTCATTTTTGTTCAGACCCTCATTTACAATAGTCCAGATGACCCTAGGTTTATTATTGGCATTTTTTACCCTACTAGAGTTATAAGCTAGTTTAGCTTGTTTCACTGCTTTTTTATATTCAGATTTTAGCCTGTTATACTGAACATTGTACCTTGCACACCCAGTATTCTTAAATTGACTGTACATAAACAGACACTCTTCTTTAAGTAAAGACAAACTAGCATTATACCATTTAAACTTTTTAGGCCTGTTCTTGCCTGTTTTTTTATGCTGAAGCGGAAAAGCAACTTCAACCGTACTCATAAATACATCCATAAAGTATTCAAACTTATCGTCAATACCATCCAACCTATACAAAGATAACCAATTAACTTTACTCAATAAGCATGTAAAATAAGCAACATTTAAATCATATACTGGTCTGGTTATCTTGAAACTTCTGTTATCATGTTGTGTTGTGTTACTACTTACAGAGATTTCCAATTTACTACCGAAAATTAAAGCATGATGGTCAGAAACAACCATCGGTACCACCAAAGCTACATTGATCCTTTCAGAAAGCACAGATACTGATATATTATCAATACACGTGCCATCCTTACCACCACGAATACTAGGCCTAGTGACCTCAAATATAGTATTTTTTAAATTGAAACTTAACAATAAATTCTCGACAACATATTTTTTGACACTACCCAACAAAGTATTAACATTGTAGTCAGAGCATAAAATTATTGAGGCATTAGTCTTATTTCTACTACTTAAAAGATTAAATACATTATACATACATTCTATAAAAAGTTCAAGATTTTTGTTATCCGGTACTCTATAAATTTCTAAACATATAACATTAACATCTTTAATGAAAACTGCGGCAACCTCACAAACATTTTTGATTGATAAATCCACGAGTAAAGTTAGTTCTTCACACTTGTGATTTGACAAATATTGCTGTGCCACCCCTCTCCTCTGATTGTCTTACATAAGCACTTGTTAATACAAATCCAGGGATAGTCATATCTGATAAATGATCGTGACTTCCAACCCAATGTTCACAAATACACAGGGCACTTAAATCAAACCTGTCATCCAAGCCCATTATTTCATCAACCTTACTAATGCCTGTGAGGCCTTGCACGTTCCAGTGAGCTACATTAAACACTATGACATCCTCATTTTTATTTACAATAGGAGGGTTATTAAAACTAGGCTTACTCGACACATCTAATACAAGTGATACTGACTGACAAACATCTATGGGTTCATCTGCGCTCGTAAATGGCGATGAACTTGACTGGGTTGTTCCAAACGGGTCGAGTTTTCCGACAGAGACTCAGTTCCTGGAGGAGGCGGTTGCTCTTCCACTCCCTGCAGGCATCCTCTTGGACGAGACAGTGATGAAGCCATTTTTTCAGCTATTAGATTACATAGCCATCTCTTGCCATCCTGGTTGAGGTATTTCCCGTGGTGGGTGTACAAATGTCTGTCAGCTTCGCTTGCCTTGATCACCGAAACATTACGATAATTTTCACTTAGTTCCATGAGACGCTTATTTGTTCTTGTTACTTCATTATTTACACAAGACCAATGTGCCAAATCATATCTCTTTGGTATATCTATTATAATAACGTTTGTATTTATTGCTTTATTCAGGGTACGTGTCAGCTTTTCGAAAACATTGTTCGCTTCATTTTTTGCCACATCATTACTACCACTAACCACTACTAGCACATCTTTTTCACCTAGGGTTTCCTGGTCGATGTTTCTTTCATCAAGGATTTGGCTGGTAAGTCCTCCAGGCCTTACGAAACCTACAGCTTCATGAGTTCCCTGAACGGCATTCATATGCCAAGCTAAATCACGCCCGTGACTATCAGCACAAATCAGCATTTTCTTCTTCTCCCTTTTTTTATTGATAGTGTTAGCTACAGCATGATCCACAGTACTTTTTTCTTCTTCATTTACATCATCTTCATCAACTGTGAATGCTTCAAAACGATTGCTAGTTTCAACATCTTCGTGAACCAAGTGATTTTTTACAGTACTTTCTGAAATAATTTTATTGTTACGACATTTTGGTGAAGAGTGACTCCAGGTAAAACTGTGACTTAGTTGAGTATCGATACTTTTGCTTTTAATTTTTGGCCAGACCGGTTTTCTAATAACAATGTTTAATTCATTAATTTCTTTCTCAAGCCTAATTATGTTTTCTTCTCTTTTCAAGACCAGTGTTTCTAGTTGAACCTTTTGATTTTTCAGTTCTCTTATCTCTTCAAGTGCTTGATTGAGATCATCGTTTAATGATTTTATTATTTCATTTTGAGTTTCAATTTCCCTTTGTACATCAGTGTTTAATTCATTAGTTTCCAGGTCAGTTCCTAGAGTGATATCCGAGGACTTGCAAAAATCACATGACCATTTAATATGACCTTTGTATATTTCATTGAACTCAACATTGGTCAGTGTAGTGCACTTAAGGTGATACCATTTGCAGCACACACTTTTACACAGGATTGCTTTGCACCTACCAACATCCTTAGAACACTTTCCACAAGGATAATGTTTTTTATTCTTCATTTTATGCCCCAACAGCAATATCAATTAATTATAATAACAGAGTATATATTTCAATAATCCAATATTTAGAAATGTTTGTAAACACAGATTGTGAAATGAAAATAATCTCTTAATTCCAAGGAAGTAAAATACCTGTTGAAATTGCTATTCACTAGATAAGGACAGTCCAGAGTTCATGTGGCCAGCGTTATCAGATCTGATAAGCAACCCTTCTTATCTACAGACATGTATGTCTGAATAATTTTAGTAAAAAGTTTATACTGTTTTCCTCACCTTTCTCACTTTATTTGCAAAAACACTTTTAGATATTACTCAAAAATAAAACACTACACTTTCCTGTACAGAACCATATAAAGTAAAATACTGAAAACTTCTTATTTCCACTGCGAAACTTTGAAAAATCCAAGAGCACATGCAGCTGTGGACTACTGGACTCTACTCTACTGGATCTCCCCTCCCGTCCCATCCTCTTTCCTTATCTCCAAGGTCAGATTTTTTGCCCCCGACCCAAACACTCCCCGTGCCCCTTTCTTACTTCACAGGTATCCATAAATAACTCACCTGACATTGTCTACTTTCATATGATCTAAAAATAGAGTTTAGGCTTATTTTTCTCTATTTCAGTCATATTTTTTGTTAAACATCAGTTAGCGGCGTAAACCTTGGTAAACGGCGGAAGTGGCGATGCAATTTTTAACTACTTTACTCGAATTTTCGATAGTCAGTAGCGTAAATCTGGGTAAACGGTGGGAGTAGTGTTGCAATTAATTTATAGGATATAGCAGGAAAGGAAAGGGTGGGATGGGACGGGAGCCAAATTGATCTTTCAGAGGACCAACTCCCGTGCCCCTGTGACGGCTGGGATGAGGCTCAAACAGGGGACCCGCATCCTGCCCTCCAATTGGCCAACTCAACTGACAGGGTATCCATGTACAACAGCCAGGGACCATTCATTCTTAGGTTGGGGACCAAACCCGGAGATTCTGTCCCCAGCTGGTGCAAATGGACGGACCAAAAGGCGAAAAGGAAGTTCGTCATAATGGACAGCCAAAAGACTTACCATATTATGTAATGACAACTTCATTTGCTGTACCCAATGTCAGCCTGAAAACTAGTTTTGCAATTTCAACTACTCGACTTAATTTTCGATGGTTACCGGGGCAAGTTAAATCTGGGTAAGCGGCAGGAGTATCGACGGCCTGGAATTGATAGAATCGGAATCGACTTTGGGCCATCGATTCTCGATTCCGATTCTAAGCCTGAGAATCGGTGGAATCGAGAATCGACATTGGAATCGACTCATCCCTATAAAAAATGCTGTACAGCTGTTTAGAGGAGACGTACGCGTTCCATGACAAGATAAGTAACCAATATTATCACTGTTAATTAGATGGGAAAAAATGCTGATTTTAACATCAATTTTTACTTAAAATATTATCAAATCAGTAAGTACAATAAAAATACTTGAAAAACTTTTCCAAGGATTTTTAATGTGAGTATTTTTATTTCCATTATTTCCATTATCAGTGAAATTGGTTCCAAATAATTATTTAAAAATTGCATCATTTTGAAGCTAACCTCCCCACCCCCCACCCATGTACCGTATTTTTATTTTTTAGGTAAGCTAGCTGAATACTACTCCTTCCCTAAATGTATAATAATAATAAAGAGTTTGCACGCAGTACGCTGACACAAGAGAAGTGAATTTCCGCAAAAAACCTAAAAAAAGACAAATAAAGGGTTTAAATAAACACTCTTGCCATTTTTTTGAAAATGGAAAAAATATTATTTTTGGGCTGTTCTGATGTTTCTGGTTCTATTTAACCCTTTGAGTGCTAAGTTTCTGAAAGGAGTAGTTTAATCTGTGATGTTTTGTTGATTTTTTAAATGTCTTGAACGCCTGAACAGTTAAAATTAATAAAAATGTGTTTCCACTGGACAAACACAGTAAAGGATAGGTAAAAAGTATCAAAACACCTGATCAGATATGCAATTCACAAAGAATCCACCCATCCCGTCAGCTTGGACCCGAGCCGCCCTCCCCTTCAACCCTGCCACAGACAGGTAAACTCTCCATGAGTTGCACATAAAAACCACCGACTGTGACGGGATTCGAACCCTCGATCCAAGTGTTACCTCCAGCCGGGAAGGTAACGCCTTAGACCGCACAGCCACTGATCAGACTAGCAGCTGTAACGGACCAGGTAGTATTAGAGCCTAGGCGTTGGACGAGGTTGTTCAGTTTGTGTCTACCAGGTTTCACCTCACGTCAGACTCAGACTGCAGACTGAGCGCCTAACGGTACAATCGCTTATGAAGCAGTAACACTGTTTATTGATAAAAGATTCAAAAGAGAATATTTCGGTCCATAGCACTGAAAGGGTTAAATGCAATGATTCTAATTTAGGATGGCAATGTTATACAATAATGTTAGGATAAAGGTCTCGTCAGGATAAAAGGTTGGTATGGGGGTATTGGATAAAATTCTCGGCTCTTTACATCCAATCATTCAATATGGATTCATTTTATATTCCGGGCTTTACTGACCCTTTTTGGGCCCAAAAACACAAAATTTGAAAACTTAAAATTGCCAAAAAAGGGAGTTAGAGTTGTCCTATTGTTTTGTCCAAAGAACTTGTCCAAATGATTATAGAAAGGAGTGTCTCTGCCAAATTTGAAGTAAATCGGAAAAAAATTTACCGCTGGAGTGTAAACACACAAACACACACATATATAACTGTTAAAGACCCCCCTAACGTGTTCGGGGGGTCACGTTAGTAACTTCTATGGCTGTCCCGAGCTCAAAATTCACCGTGCGTGTCATGCTAATAGTTCACTTTTCCAAAGGAAATTCACTAATTACTATTTAGAAACTCGTGTGTAAAATAATGGTTTGTGTTTTAACCTAAAAAGTGTTACACATGAGTCCGGCTAATCTGAACTAATTGGGACCGAACGCTGTTCGGATTAGCTAATTTTTCGGATTAGCCGAAATAATTTAAATAATAGAGAACGAAGCAACTGAACGGGTCTGTTGTGTTATAATATGAACGAATGATACACAAAAACAAGTATCAATAGACCGTTTACTCTTTCAAACGCAGAATCAACAATATGCACAGTGCATTGCAGACAGCACACTGGCCCACTGTGTGTAGTTTTGTGATGTGATATGAGCGGGCAAGCGGACTGTACGCATGACGATACTGCACGCGGACTATACGCACTGCCAACCGAGACTGTACGTCTGCTTCCCAACTACTAGTGATGGTCAAAACCACAAATTTCGAATCTCGAAACCGAAACCGAAACTTACAAAATCGAATCTCAAATCTCGAAACCCTATTTACTTGCCTGGGTATGGTTATGAAAAATAAATCCAGAAAAATTAATTAAAACTAATTATATATTTTGGTTAGAGTTGTTCTTTCAGAAATAAAAAATCAATAATCCAAAAAAGGTGAAGGTACACGACCGATGACAGTAGGCTTTTGACCTTTGCATTATTGATCGAAACACGGGCGTGATTTCTGTTAAAAAAACAACAATAAAGACACAAAAAATCTCAGCAGTTTCGAGTTTTGATTCTCGAAACTCACCGATAGAATCTCGAAACCGAAACTTTTCCAAAGTTTTGGTGGTTTTGAGATTCAAGTTTTGGTTTTGACACATCACTACCAACTACTACTAGCTCAAGTGCCAAAATCAAAACAAAACCTTGACATGGTCTGCTATTGTTTGTACTGTTTGTAAATTTAGTCTTTTTACATTAAACAAAACATTTGTATTCTTCAAAATATTACCTTCTTTTCATTTTGTTACATTATTTACCTTTCCCATTATCTTCTGTCTTTTAATTACGTAAAATATTTTTTTTTATTAGTGCACAGTATTAAAAAAAAATCGAGAACCTGTTCGGATTAAGCGGACGTTCGGATTACCCGTGTTCGGACTAGCGGGACTGTATTTTAACAGCTAGATTGATATTTATCAAAAGAGGTAGTCTTGATTAAGTGTGATTGTCCTAAAATGTTATCAAAAAGCTATGGAAGCCCTGGCTATAAACGTAAACTACAGTTCAAACTTGTGATAAAATAATTGAGGTTGTGAAAGTGATAAATTGTCAGCCAAAATATATTTAATAATGTTTATACTTTATTCTTGTTCCTATAACAGTTTCAACTCAAGAAAATCATATCTAAATTTCTTCTTAGCATTTTTTTTTTTGGATTAGCAGGACTCTAGTGTATATTGACAAATATTGTCCATATTAAAAAAAAACCTTTTTATATATATAATTATAATTTTGATTAAGTTTGGATTTTATATCACTAGGCTAGTATTATAAAATCTATATAAAATCAGATTTACTTAGACCTTAGACCTAATTTTAATGAATGTTTATATGCTTTTACCAATATTGTTTGTCAATACGTAATAATACAAGAAAATAACCCTAAATTATGATATTAAAAAGGCTGGTTTGATTATTATATAAGCTAGCTGTTCAAAACTATTATAACAAATCTCTGTTGCTACTCACTTTTTCCAGTATTACTGCTTCCTTTCCAGCAATATCAATCTTCTGTAAATATTCTTCTTTTATCTCCGATAATTTAGCAGATTGCTGTTTCCAAAAGTCCTATAAAATAATTCAAGATAAATATCATCAGACATATGATTATAATGGACAACTTAAATCGGCAAACAGGTTTAACATTAACAATCAAAATTAACAACACTCTGAATAACAATTCATCTTAGCCTCTGGATTGCTTAAATTTATATATTTTACTGTCTTACCTTAGCAATCCGTTTTCTTTTCTCTCTAAAGTCGATTTCGGATCAGAAAATCCATCCTCAGTTAGAAATCCAGGAGACGAAGTTTATCTGAAGCACTCATCCAGGGAACGATGAAATCCCCTGGATTAATACTTCAGATAAACTTGGTCTCCTGGATTTCTAAATGAAGATGGATTTTCGGATTCGAAATCGATTTTAGAAAGAAAAGAAAACGGATTGCTAGGTAAGACAGTAAAATATATAATTCTGAATAACTCAAAAATAATAAATATTGTATGATTATCAAACAAATACCCAAATAAAGAGACAATATTTGGGAATCTTATCTAAAACAAGTTACTATACATTAAATTACATAAGTATAAACTTGACTGATTAATTAACTATGACCAACCTTGAAATGTTTTTTGAGCTCAGTGATTAATTCCTCAACAACAGCCTCTGAGCTGGTTCCATATATGGTTTTCCAGTGTTGAATAATCTCTTCTAGGCCTTGCTCAGTCACATCATAAAATGACTCCTTCATCTCATCAAACAATTTCCTAAAAACATATAAAGACATCAGAAAAATAAGAATTAAACATATATTCTTGACTCTTGACACATTTAGATCATTATTGACAATGCAGCAAATATAGGAGCAAAATGCCATACAACCCTTAAGGCCATTTCACACCGGCCATTTCACTGGCGTAGCGTCAAACGTAGGCTGGCACTTCGGCTTGGCGAGCCGAGGCAACAGACTTAGGGGATGGGGAGGGTAGAGGTACAGGTATAAATACAGTAGAACCTCGATAGTTCGACACTTTGTGGTCTAAAGGGGTGTCGAACTATCGAAATGTCAAACTATAGGGAGTATGTATGGAACATTCTAACACAGGGAGTATTATGATCAGAAAAAACAAAAGCGTATCACGAAAGTATCAAAAATGTGTTCAACTCCTGCAGCGTCTCGAGCGAACTGACTTGACCTAAGTTACTTACTGGAAAGGGCGGGGAAGGGGGTGGATAGGACGGGGTAGGGCGTAGGAAGGAAGTTATTTATAGAAGAGGGGGTAATGCGCGTTAGCGAAAACAATAAGCGAGCTCCCATCACTGACCGGCGAACCCGTCAAGGACACTATCGGTCGCCGCTACGGTCATGTCATGTCATCACGGCCCGTGTCGAAGTATACAGACTGTCGAACTATCGAGGTTGTACTGTACTTCCGGAATACATTGACCCTCACTCGACTGGTGACTCATGGAGATGATGGCCAAAAGACTACTGTTCACATCCCAGTAGTTGATGTTTTCAGATCGACAAATAGAGGTTTTCTACCTAGCAGCTAAGTGCCTGCTTACGTTTGGCAGGCTATTGCTTATGCGATGTCTTTTGAAATTCGTATCTCCTAATGTAATGCAATGGTACATTTCAGACCGGCTTAGTGTAGCATCGTGACGCTGAAGATACATAATTCATGTTTCCCTTGCTAAGTCTGCATTCATAGTGTTTGGCCATATCTCGGGTCACCCTTGGACTCTGAGCCTGTAACGACCACGCGCTCAGCTGACAGTGTTGTTCTTCTGCCAACTGCTTCAATACCTAGCTTATAAAACATCGAATTCGGTTTGAACTGTACGTATTTTGCGTGTTAATACTCAAGATACTTGCTACCTACGTCACCCATAAAGACGTCGCTCCAAAGACTCAAAAGCCACATATTAAAAATTATTAGCAAAAAAACGTCTGTTATAAAATGACTGCATGTCGGTATTTTATTTAAAAAATAATAATAATTGTAGGCAATAGGCTATGTAATATTGCCTACAATTATTGTTTTAAATAAAATACCGACATGCAATCATTTTATAACAGATGGTTTTTTTGCTAATGATTTTTAATATGTGGCTGTTGTATGCTAAAACAACCTTATTTCAATTTTTAGCAAAACAATTACATGTATCATATATATTCTTTTATGAAAAGATATTAAATTTTGATTGTTTGAGTTAAATCTCAGGACTGGTTCCTGATAAATTGAGATGATCCTGAAATCTTGGATGGGCTTGGAAAAACAGCTAGGCATGTTTCAGTTGTAACTTAAAACAATCACTTTGATGTTAATTTTTTGAGTAATAAATTATTTTACATCAATTTATATACTTGCGCTTTGGAATAGTATATTCATTGATACACTCTGTACCAAATATGACAAAATTTATAAAACGTAATGTCTTATAGCACAGTCAGCCACAGACTTCAAAATTCCCTGGCTTTTCCAGATTTCCAGGTATGTGGACACCCTGGATTCATAGTGACTTAGCCTGTATTTTTTTCTTCATGGCCTTGGTTCCTCAATACTAAACCATGTGTGTTTGTGTTCTGTAAAATAAACTAATTAACAAATTTGTACTTCCAGGACACCCAAAAGCCTATAGTCTACTTTGTATTACAATAGCCTGTAATCAAATAATTTAATTTACTCTCGGATCAACAAAAGGGGCCAAGCCTGAATATATCAATATTACAATATAACAGTGTTTGGAAAAGTTGTATTGTCATTTAGACCATTACACGATACTAAAAAAACTCAGATAAAAATATTCAATTCCTGAAGTAGCATGCAATTACAAATTGTCATTTGTGTATTAAAAAACTACAACATAATGGTTATACATTATGAAATTTTCATAAGTGATAAATAACCATCTCGTTCAGCGCTACGGCTTATTATTATGCTGAAGGAGATGCCATTATTTTTAGTTACTCAATCACAAGTTAGGAAAGGAAACTAGATAAGAATTAAAACACATATAGGAAAAATTACCTTTCTTATAGATAAAGTTTTAAAAAATAACTTATTATAAGTAGCTAATCAAAAGAACTGCTGACAAATATAGCCTCTCATATAAAATGTAACTGTTGTTTCATAAATAATCAAAAAGTAAGGTATGAAGCACAGACTTCTTGATTTGGCCGCACTACAAAAACCAACAACAGCTGCTGCTGTTGGTGCTTACAAAGTTGCCAGACCAATTATTTTGCTATTTTCACATTAAGTATTAGAGGATGGTAAAGAATGGGAATTGCCCCTAAAAATGTTTGAATTACTGAAATTTCTATTTTAAGTTACTGAAACTTAAAATTAAAAGTTAATTTAATGAAAGTTTTAGCCTAAGAGTATGAAGTTGTAAAAGTAACAAAGATTTCCCTAAAATATTAAGATATCTGGAACACCACGCAATGTAATGTTTAATTGATTGTGAAAGTATGGCCTCATGTCTCCAGTAGCACCCTGCTGGGACAGCTTGAGCCAATAAAGAAGTTCTGTATATTCTTCTACAGTACTACTGAGTACCGTGCTCCTGTATGGCTCAGTATAAATGTTGGGGAAGTCGATGTTCAACTATAAACAAGGTGGTACTCTGACCACAGGTTCTCTTACCCCTCAACTCCTCCGGTACTGTGAAACATTGCTCCTCCAGAGATCCGATGATAAGAGGAGCTTCTAAGAGAGTAAACCTATAACAAGATCGTGACAACCCCCATCAAACCCCTCTTGCAGGATCTCCTACCCGAGAGATATTGCTTAGTTTCATAAACCAGCTCTTCAGTTGGCCTCATACTTAGTTGAAGGAATTTTTGCCCCAAAGAGCTTTGACTGAACCTTGGAGAAAGTTTGAAGGGTGCAAATGCAACCCAGGGGGGCTGCCTCGGTCACCAATTTAACTACTCTGATATTTGGTTTGTATCTTCCTAGAAAGGAGTGGTCTGTGCTGGACGGATTTCAAACCCATGCGGGTAGTTGCAACTTTTGGAAGTCAAGGTGGGAGGACAGGTCTTCGACCAATCTTGTGATTGTAAGGCCTTGGAGATGCTTTGAAGGGGGCGACTACATGTTGTTCACCGATCCAACTACTACACTCTAGTAGTAGGTTTGCATCTTCTCTTGGGAATGAGTGGATCGTCCTGAACAGATTTTATAACACAGTGGGTAGATGCACTTTAGAAAGTCAAAGTGGGGACCGGAAGTCAACCAATTTGTGATAGTAGGTCTGAATACCAAATTATGAACCAAATAGTTAATTATTGCCCTCGACGCGCTTTCTCAGGAGGGTTAATGGGTCTCCTTAGTCAATGAAGCAGCTCTTGATTGGCAGAGGGGGCTGGACTTACTGCTCTATAAATGGGATTTTACCTCCAAGCAAATAACCTTTTTTTTACAATTGACACTATTACAAAAAGGTATTATAAAAATATTACAAATGTTTTTCGGTTTACTTATTGACAGCAAACTGAAAAGACTTGTTTTAGCCTATAGGCTAATATTATATACATATATTTATGTAAATATATAAGAATAGGTGCAATTAACACAAAGAAAAACACACTGTGGTTATGAGGAGTACTCAAACATTACTAAAACTCTTTTAGTTGAATGCAAAAAGTATTCGTCATATTAAAAAGAATTATATTGGTTTTTCTGAATCAATGAGTATTTTCATGTCAAACTGCTAAAGCGGGACATTAGGCTGTCCCCACAGGAATCATGGGGACGCCGGGACATACCTTTGCTAAAGCGGGACTGTCCCGCCGAAATCGGCTACCTTAATATGGTTACCTTAGACATACCAGTATTAGTTTGATTTTAATTGAATATGAAACAGAAACTATAGTGGCTGGCTATTACTTAGGCCTTACTATGTTCTGGGGTTCGGATCCGCAGACGTACCTACAATATATTATCGAATTAAACTATTGATTGAAAATCAGTTGAGAAACGATAATTTGTAATTGAGTGTATTACATTTATTTGGTGTTTTTTTTTCTCAATACAGTAAAAATAATTAAATAATTATATATCTAAATTTAAAAAAGGATAATAGCCTAAAACATGCAAAGAATTTAAAATTAAAACTATTACAGTAGAACCACGATAACTCGAACCTCAATAAGTTGAACTCCTTGATAACTCGAATTTGTGTCATTCCCCTTGAACTTGCCTGCTTAATGCTATTATTTTACCTCTGTAAGTCGAAGAGTTAGCAGGAAACATCTCGATAACTCCAATTTTTACAGTATTCTTAGCATATCGCTGCACCTCTATAACTCGAAGTTTTAGCAGTCGAACCTCTATAACTCGAAAATGTACAATCGCCGTACCTCAATAAGTCGAAGGATTGACTAGAGAACCTCTATAAGTCGAAGTTGTTCATTCACCAAACCTTCAGTGACTTTGCATCGGAAATTCCAACCTTCCCTTCCAACTACATCTCTTTCTCTGGTGTTCCTGGTGTCTGTAAAACTACCGACAAATTTATGTTGCTCAGCAACTCGCATATCAACCACACTCATCCTCACGCACGGGTTTCACCTATGTGAGGATTTCATTTCATGAATAAGGAACAGTCTCTTCATGTAAATTATGTATTATTCTCAAATAAAATGGTTTTGATTTAATTTGATTTGTGTCCATTGTCATTAATTAGTGCGAGTTCAGAGGTTCTGGATGTAGTGCGTGAAACGTAGTTTTTAGGTTGTGTTTGCAGTTTGGCAAAACTCTACCCAAAGAGGAGAAGTTGAAGATTATTTGAGGCTGTTGACACGGGAAAGAAAATACCCCCGTAGCAGCAAACCTGCGTACTCAGCGAATTTCCAATAGATATATAAATGTCTTAATACTACATAAAGCCACTTACCAAGTTTCATAAAAATATGTTCACAAATAAGCGATATATACAATTTTAATTATTCTCCATAAGAATAACATTGGGGCTGAGTACGCAGGTTTGCTGCAACAAGGAAAACAAAAAATGGATTTTTATGCTAATATCAATATAACTCAACTAGGTGAAGTCATATACCAGATTTGATTAATTTATGTTCATAATTAAGGGAGACATGGCATTTAATTATTATTCATAAGAATAACATGGGGCTGAGTACGCAGGTTTGCTGCTACGGGTGCCTTGGGCAAAAAATTTTTTTTGAGCAAATATCAATATACCGCAACCAGATGAAGCCATATACCAAGTTTCGTCAGTAAACGTTCATAAATAAGCGAGATATAAAATTTTTCTTTTCCTCCATAAGAATAACATTAGACAACGTACTGTGTTTAGCACTTTCAATATCTCGGTAACCAATTGACGTAGAGAAATTATGAAAATACCAAATTATGTTTTTTTAAGCTGAATCCCATGATAAAAACTAAAATTTGATTTTTCAAAAATTACATGTAAAAAATTCAAAAACCCCATTTTTGGGGTACAAAACCCCACCAAAATACTCCTTCGGACAGAGCGATCTGGCTGGTTTTCGAACTTAAAGTCATAAATGTTGCTTTACACGTTTATACCAAATTTCATCAAAATCGGATCATTTTTACGAGAGTTATCGTGCTCACGGACACACACATATATATATATATATACATATATATATATATACAGTTTCGAACGAATGGTGTTTTTGGGGTCTGGGGACCTCAAAATGAAAAGTTATCATGGTCCCGGGCCTAGGTCTTACCATGCCGACTACGGTAATAGCTTCTTCCCTATAGGGGAAATTCGCTAATTCCCTATAGGGGAAATTCGCTAAAAGGGACATCGGGAAGCAGTTTTGGAACACCAGTGAACACTTTGATGACAATTTTTATAACAAAAATAAGTGTCGTACTGCTTCACCGTAATTCTAACATTGCTCAGCAATTTTAATTGTTATCAAGTTTTTTCCCTTCTAGTTTTGCAAATTATTACATTGATATTCAGCTACATTTAAATTGATGCGTAGTTGGTCAGAACTAACTTCTGTAAGGGCGAGTAATTTGTTTGGGTCAGGTGAGTAAAAAACGACTACAAAATAGACAGGAAGTGGTCTAACGGGCAAAACATCACCAAAATACCAAACTGTGAGTCATTATTTGTTTACTTTCCTACTCTACAATATTTTCACTGAAGGAAGTATTTCATCTTCTACTACGTTAACCAAAGAAGCTAAACAAAATATTTCCGGGCTTATTTTAGACATTTAAAATTGTTCAAATCCTTTTTAATTTTAATAATTATTATTATACGGTATAATTATTTATGATACAAAGCAAGAAATGATGTAAGGATGCTATCCTTTCATGATCCATCTATTGCGTTACCATGACCCTCAATCAGTCGAAGACTGTAGAAAATCACCTTGTTAAGTCGAACCTCGATATTTTGATATATTCGATAACTCAAATTTGTCCCATTCCCCCTGAGGTTCGAGTTATCGAGGTTCCACTGTATCTTCTCTTATTATTGTTATCATTAGGGCCTATGTCACCACATCTGGATTTTTGGGGAGATAGCCTATTAACAATTTTTCTTGTAACCATGAGAAAACAGATATTCAGTATATTTTAATAGGCCTACATTTATACATAAACTAAAAAATTATCCTTGATAGATTTAATTTTAGTTCACAATTAAAGGAAAGGAAATAACAAACAAATACAGTAGGCCGAAACAAATTATATTTCAAAACATAATTTATTGCAATTTAAATAGTGTAAAACATATCAAAAATAACAATTACAGTAATTCTATTGATAATAGGCCATACTGATTTTCAATCGATATTTTCCTTCGATAATATCATAGGAACGTCTAGTGAACTGTCCATGTCCTGAAAACCCCTCCAAGTATATTTCTTTAACTAACTTAACCATCACAGTATGCTGTACAAGGACATTTCAAAGTATTGTGTGAACAATTTTGGAATAGCAAACTGAGGCAGTTAGGCAGGACAATGATACAAGTTGGCCTAATCACACATTATACTTATAACACACCATTCAGTACAACGTCAAACAGAAAACACAATCTGAATAACTACTGAGCACTAATGAGAGTAGGCAGTGACAAATGAGAGCATAAAGCAAGTTCCAAACCAAACCAGAACGATGAAAACTTAAGATAAACCTGTCTGAGGTCTTCAAAATAGGCCTACTTTTCTTTGATTCTTTTGTTGTAGAACAATAACATAGCTACCTTGGTACCTATCCAAGAAATTAATATCATATCATATGTTTGTTGGCAGTACATTTTTTTTAAACCCAAGCATCAAATGGATTCTGAACCAATGTTGTTCAAGAAGAGAACTTGACAGGCTAGGGCCTGACAATATCCTCGAAGCAAGGCTACAAATTGTATGTCCAAATGAGTTATTGAGCATAAAACTCATTATCAACACAGCATTACAGCCTGGAGTACTTCAATAGGTTGTCCTAGCCAAGGCCTAGTTTACATTCCAGGCTCTAACCACTGGCCAGAAGTGGTGCAAAGGCAACAACCCTTGATTTTATGTGGGATATACATATATTAAAGCCTGCCTAATGTATTAGTTGTTAAGTACAAATTTATTACAACTCAACATCTACATTGATCATAAGGACATGAATAAACAGGTCTGTACAAGTGAGTAATATGCACTGCAAGCGATTACTTACGGACTTGGTGTTTTACCACAATGTTCACTCATGATGCACTCAACTATCAATGTCTAAAAAGTAAAGTGATTGGTTAATGGTATTACTGATGTAAAAAGTGGTTTAAGGACGACCTCTCACACTTTTAAATCTTCAAACAACCATCCAACACACACATACTCAGAGCATACTGAGCATACTGAGAGCATCTGCACTACCACGCAACCGTTTTCCGTTGGTTTTTAGTTTGTAAATTTGAAATTTTCGTTCCCGATCCCACCCACCGAGCGGCACACAACCAGTAACACAAAAAAAGGAAGGCTGCCAACGTGAACAACGAAATGAGTATATCTATCTTTGAGATATTCTATTAATTTGTATACTAACCAAAATATGAAGCTTATTATTATGTATTAAACAGTACCACTCGTTAGTCAATACTATATTTTGTTTGTTTTAATCAAGAATCGTTTATTTGTCATTGACGTTATACATGCATTAGCGAAAGTCTTAAAAGTCTAGTTTTGTTGGCTACGGTCATATTATACAATAGAAGAAACCTGGAGAAAATGTTATTATTATTATTATTGTTTTTCTTGATATAAACCATTGATTATACATTCCGTAGGATGTATAATCAATGATATAAACAGAACTCTAAAACACTTAACTAAATCAAACCTCCAGAGAAAGTGAGAATAACAAATGATAAAACATACCTAATAATTTAGACAACAACACAATTTTACAATTGTATAATAGACTTTAAAGAAAAAAATATATCATTGTTTCAATGTGGATGATTTTCATAAATAAAATGGAAGATGGGAGGAATGATCTATTTTATTTACCAATATTAATTTTAAATACTAAATTGACCCTTAATTATTCTTCTTATGACAAGCATCAGGGGAGTAGCTGTTATATTATAGCTTCAACATAAATAACAAATCAACCGCGATTTCATGATGTCCCTAACCTGCGGTACACGTCCTGCGAGGCTACGAAACAAATACGAATGTATAAGAATTTGATCCATTTAATTTTTCTCTCTTTCCTTTTCAAAAGAGGTTGGCAGCCTCTTTTTGTCTTAGTTTTCCCGGTGCGGCACACGGGAGACATTTCAGGAGCCGTATGACGTCACCGATGAACACAAAAACAGAAGCCCTATGACATCACACGTACTGTAGCTAGACTAGCTACAGTGCCCGGCAGCAGAGAAGTCCGTTGGAGGCGGAGCCTGCAGTTGACGTGACCTTGAATAAACCAATACGCATCACGCGTGGTTGCCAAGCTGTTTCACCGCTCTAACAGCGCTTGACGCCGAATCAGTGTACTAGTTACATTAAATCAAGGCGCTCGGGTAAAACATGTAAAACTGCAACAAATCTTGTAACACTGTGTTATAGAACAATAAATTACGAAAATTTTTAAAAAAAGTTGAGGGCGATAGCTTTTTTCCTTTTATATTAAAAACTAATTTGATTAGATTCTTTGATTGTAAGGCTAGCAAATGGAGTTCTTGGATGTTATTTTGATTTTGTTTGATGTACTAAACGTCTGAACTCTAAAATATATACAAATCTAGTAAAGTTCTAGTAAAGTAAAGTTCAAATAAACAGCGATATAAAAGTACTATTTCTCGTTATAATCCAAATTTAAACCATTGAGGCAATTACTTTCCCTATAAATCTCTGAACAATGAATAAAAGTAGGGCGAAGGGGTATTGTACTTATATCCGGCTCTCGGTTTCCAAGAAATCTACCGATCGTCACGGGAATAAGTCAGATGACAGTTCATGTTTTGGACGTCGATTTTAATTTAATTTGCATTTGTACAAACTGTGTTACAATAGTCATATAATGCTTTAAGATCAGTTCTACGTTTTAGTTAATATTGAGTGTTATATGGTAGTTGTGTTTTTGTTTTTTATTTCTTAGTATTTGTGTTATTACCGTGGAACAACCGTCTTCAAGCGGTAAAAAAAGGGAAACGGTGCATAGTCGTGAGCGCAAAATTGTGTACAATGTTTATTGTTTGTTTGATTTGTGTAAAACAAAACTATTACAATAAATCACACATGAGGATATCGGAAGCTTTTAAGGTATTTTTGTACATTGTTCATTCATATATATATTAACAATATTTATATTATTTAATAGTACAGCAATTTGCAAATGATACTAATTCATTATTTATATGTATTCTCATTAATCAATTAAAGAGAATAAATTAAATCGCCCTCAGTTCATGCCACACCGGAGCTGCTACAGAGCTTAGTTGTGTCTGTAGCCTCGAGCGGCTTTTAGCAGGGTGCCGGGACTGTGAGAGGCTACTGTACACTTGTCAACGCCGCGCTCTCATCCTATTGGCTGCAGCCCAACGGACTTCTTTGCTGCCGGGCACTGTAGAGTCTGCTGCTCATCTGTCAGTTGAAGAGTCGTCCTGCTCTGTTTACAACTTTACGCGTCTATAAATCGACTGAAAGGAATGTTTATGTATTTATTGTATCATAAACTAACCTGAACAATATCCCAGTAACTGGCCTTACATACGAATTTACATACTAATAATAATTTTGTCCGTCAAATAAATGAGAACAAAAAGGGTTTGTTTCTTTGGGCTTTGAAAACAAATTAATATAGGCCTACCCATATTTAAAAAATGTAAGCTACTGCACATTTACATAATGTTTTAACCTATTCGGAAACAGTTATTTTTCTTCTACTTACAATTAATTGGCAACATTATAATTCGATTTTTACTCAATGTGTGTTGTGTAGGTTCACACATTTTATTTGTTGTGTGTAAGTACACAAATTGTAAAGAATTTTAAGTAGATAGGCCAAACATAGTATAGCCTATGTGAATAATGCATGATCCTCTTAAGTTTGGCATAATGAGTCAAAACATTTGGTTATTCTCTTATATAATAAGCTAATTGTTTGCTTGTAGCTGTAAATAAGAGATATCAATTTGGAAAATTAAAATTTTACTACTAAGAAGATTCAATAAACTTTGTCCTTAATTGGACACCAAAGTTGTCCTCGATTGGTTGACTTAATGATAAAAGACAAATAAATAGTGAAACATATCACGCAATATGTTAATAATTATGGAAAACCTGTCGAACATAATTTTACTAGGGCTATATTAATTAAGTTGTTTTTGGTTGCTGGCCAGGTTGGATTATTGCCCATTAGATTGGATAGCGATGAGGATGAAAGTAACGTGTTTAACTCTGGAAACAGCAAAAGTGTTACCAAGTTAATCTGTTAATGATAAAGGGTTGATTTAATGATAAAGGGTGTAAATGATAGAGCGCTGACAATCGGGTGAGCACAGAAATAATAAGACAGAAATAATAAGAATGTGGTTACAAGTACAAATATTGAACATATGATGAGGTGATGATGATGATCCTGGATCTTGATTAACTTAGATGTCGGCAAAAACTGTTCTGGCACTAGCGACGGGCGATGAGGGAACCTCACCGATGACGCGTTTTAGTGACGTCACACGGCTCCTGAAATGACTCCCGCGGTGCGGCACACGGGAGACATTTCAGGAGCCGTGTGACGTCACTAATCCGCGTCATCGGTGAGGTTCCCTCATCGCCCGCCGCTAGCGCCAGAACAGTTTTTGCCGACATCTAAGTTAATCAAGATCCAGGATCATCGCCATCATCTCATCATATGTTCAATATTTGTACTTGTAACCACATTCTTATTACTTCTGTCCTAAGTATTCCCTCACCCGATTGGCAGCAGTTAGATACTGTTTTTTCACTTATTTTACAATCAAAACAGCTACTCATTACTGAAATCAACCCTTTATCATTAACAGATTAACTTGGTGCCACTTTTGCTGTTTCCAGAGTTAAACACGTTACTTTCATCCTCATCGCTATCCAATCTAATGGGCCATAATCCAACCTGGCCAGCAACCATAAACAACTTAATTAATATAGCCCTAGTAAAATTATGTTCGGCAGGTTTTCCATAGTTATTAACATATTGCGTGATATGTTTCACTATTTATTCGTGTTTTATCATTAAGTCAACCAATCGAGGACAACTTTGGTGTCCAATTAAGGAGAAAGTTTATTGAATCTTCTTAATAGTAAAATTTAAATTGTCCAAATTGATATATCTTATTTACAGCTACTACAAGCAAACAATTAGCTTAATCATTAAGAGAATAACCCAATGTTTTGACTCATTACGCCAAACTGAAGAGGAACATGCTTTATTCACATAGGCTATACTATGTTTGGCCTATCTACTTAAAATTCTTTACAATTTGTGTAATTACACACAACAAATAATATGTGTGAACCTACACAACACAGATTGAGTAAAAATAGAATTATAATGTTTCCAATTCATTGTAAGTAGAAGAACAATGACTGTTTTCGAGTAGGTTGAAACATTATGTAAATGTGCAGTAGCTTACATTTTTAAAATATAGGTAGGCCTATGTTAATTTGTTTTCAAAGCCCAAAGAAACAAACCCTTTTTATTCTCATTTATTTGACGGACAAAATTATTATTAGTATGTGAATTCGTATGTAAGGCCAGTTACTGGGATATTGTTCAGGTTAATTTATGATACAATAAATACATAAACATTCCTTTCAGTCGATTTATAGACGCGTAAAGTTGTTAACATAACAGAGCGGACGACTCTTCAACTGACAGATGAGCAGCAGACTCTAGCCACAGTACGTGTGATGTCATAGGGCTTCTGTTTTTGTGTTCATCGGTGACGTCAAACGGCTCCTGAAATGTCTCCCGTGTGCCGCACCGATGACTCCCGTGTGCCGCACCGTTAATTTTCCCGTCCACATAGAGTATAGATCTGTGCCTGGAACGTATCCAGCAACGAAAGGGGTGGCGTGAACCGTTCCCGTTGCAGCATGTGTTCTACACAGTACTGATAAAATTTACATGCCAAGACAGGGATTCGATCCCACAATAAGGCCACTGCCATGGTCCCGGAGCCAGAGCCCACTCGCTTTTGACGAATACTCAAGTCACACAATAAATAAGCAACGGCACCAGCCTAATGCCAGCTGATAAGAATATAAGAATTTGAATCAAGAATCAAGAATTTTATTTGTCATAAAACATTACAATATTGCAGGGACAGTCGTCAATGTTTTGTACATTAAACAACTGTATTATCTTACTACAATTGATGTATTATAAAATACACATGTAAACAACTTTACATACAGATTGCTACATACTTATAAGCTATGATGGAAACACACCAGAGACGGAAGAAGTTTGGCGGATACAATCATTTAATGAAAGATCTCGAGTGTGACAACGAAAAATTCAGGACATACTATAGACTTAACCAAAACGAGTTTGGTGAGGTGTTATCAATCATTAACAATGACATTAAGAAAAAAGACACAAACTTCAGAAAATCAATACCTCCGAGTGAACGACTGGCTATTTGCTTGAGGTAAAACCTTTACTTGTTTTATATAAGTATACTAAACAGAACAAACTAAACATAATATATATATATTTATATTCATTTGTCTGTGCCTACAGGTTCGTGTCCACTACAGGAAAATGCCTCTAATTCTGTACAATTAATATACTACATGCAACGTTGCATATGCGTCTTGCAACGTGCGATTTTCGGCTTTGCCTCTGTGTTTCGACTATCTATGTGCCAATTGCAGTCAGTTTGATTTGAGAGTGCGTGCTTCTCCCAGATAGCAAGAAAGTGTGCTGCAAACATGCGTTTGGTTCATTTTTCGTTCGCTCTTGAATACTTCCAGTATTATTTGCAACAAGTTTGTTACACATTTGCTTCCGCGGAACTTCGTCGTAGTTACTAAAGGCGCCGCGTTGTTGCCCGAGTGCGCTCCGAAGTTACTAAATCCGCCACTTCGCTAGCGCTAACTGACGTGCGTCGTCGCCATCTTATTTTTCCTGGCTATTCTACGACTACAAAACCACTGTTTCAATGGGTGAAGTTTTGAAATTAAAGTTTTGTTGAGTATCGTTGTTGTGTTTTTTTTATAGTGGCTTCTTTAGTAACTTTCATCTTGTTTCAAGGTAAGTGGAATTCCCAGCTATGTTATTTTATTATTAGCGCTTTTTCCTACTCAAATTTGGTTTTCTACTTACAGCTGGGAAACTGCCGGTCCAAATTTTAACGGACTGTAATGTCAAAACATAGTTTTCTGTTCACCGTGTGTTTGCAAATGAAATATTTATATTTATAAACTGTTAAGTACCTATACTGTTTCAAGGTTCGTAGAGCGCTCTATGAACCTTGATACTGAATTGCTAAGTAATGAATGAATTGGAGGTTATGTTATGGCCATAGCAGTTGATTAACAAAGGATGAATTAAAGAATTAAACATTTGTTTACATTTGTTTACATGCTTATTTAGAGTAATCAGAGGACACGGGATTCCGAAAATAAGTCAGATATTTGCAAACTTTGTCAGGTTTGATTTGTTTTTAAACTATTTTAAAACCCATATTTAATAAATAAATACCTAAGTTAATGATTTTAATCATTAGTTAGAGTGTATTAAGATTAACTTATAGTCTCATAAGTTAGGCCTATAAGCCTAATTTAGTTTTTTAAGGTGAGGAATTATAATTTGCTTTTAGTACCTCAAGACTAGAAAAAAATTGCACAAAATTCTGAAATGTGTCGTGATTGGTAAGTTTTTATCATTTATGTTTGCAGACTTCTCAAAGATCGTACGAAAATTGCTTCACTGTTGTTCAAAGACGAACGATTAGATAGCCTATATAAAGGTAGTCCAGCAACGTGTATTAAAGTGTGAAAGTTAAAACTACCTAAGTTACTTGGAATTCATGGATTGGAATAGATATATTAAAGTGTTTCCGATAAATAGTGTTGAGCCTTAAAACATTCCGGCTGAGAGAGTACGATTAACTAGGCCTAACTCATTCAACAACATTTACAATATTGTTCTTGATTAGGCCTTAATATTTCCAGGGCATAATCTTTCCTTAACTTATATAGCAACTCGCAAACTAGCAAGGTTTTTTTTGCTATTATTTAAGTTTCAACCTTTTTATTTGGGTGGAATTGATAAGTTAACCGCTTTAAAAATACAGTGGTTGTTGGTACAATATATAAGAATTCGCCATTAATGGTGCATTACTAACGTATGTAGTGTGGGAGCAGTACGATAAGTGTCCACCAGAAAAATCAAATAACTTAGCCTATAAAAATATAAACCAACCACTATATGATACATCGATATTGCAGATGAGAATATCTATAGTACCTAAGTTATAAAAGGCATAGCCCTCACTCACTGACTGACTCACTTACCGTACTCACAAATTCTCCTACTTTCTATTTACCTAGAGGGAGTTTAAATTTTGTACACTGATTCTTTACGCAGAAAACTAAATGGTTTTCATCCTGATCTGACCTTAGTACCTACTCCGCCAGAGACCGTGACAAAGTTCCCATGTAGGTATTCCTTATGGATTAATTTTTGTTTGAGCTGATACAAAAATACAAAAGCCCGCGGGTAACAGTTGGTTATAAACAAAGTGAAAAATCTGAACCATGACAAAAACAGTGCTCTGTGGGGTTAGGTTAGGTTAGTTTAAGCTAACCTAACTTATCACTATTGACCTAGATTAAGTTAACTTATTGTAAAGTAAAACACTTCGTTATGGAGTATTAAAAATTATAGCAACAATCGAATGGGAATATAGTTATCGGTGTATCAATCATATGGTATAGTATTTAATCATATGTGGTAAGCGAATACTTTGTATTCGATTGTTTTGGACGCTTATCGTACTGTACCCTTTAAAATAAATGTGTCGTAGTTTCAACCTCCTGTTACAAGTTTATTATATTTGGTCTATTGACAATAAAATTAAATCAACATAATTTAGCTGTTTTAATTATGCATGATAGCGTAGGCCTTAACTTATATCTTTCTTTTTTCTTTTAATTTTTTGTTCATGTTATATAAAATAACGTGTTTTTTTTTAGTACAAGTAGGTACCGTACTTATAACCGCTTATAGTAGGTTGTAGGTACTTAGAGTTGAATGTAATAATTTTGGTATTTTTACGGTAAAATGTAATGAGTTCTAGTTGAGACTCACTATCTCACTCACTTCGTGAGCTCATCCGATTGTCGATAATATGGTCATCTGGGCAAGTGTCATGTCGATAACTTCAGTAGGAAATAAAATGTTATAATATATTTTAAATAAATAACAATTTTGGTTTCAGCCCTCTTTTTATTAATAACTATTAATTTTTTAATGTTGATCATATGGTAATACAGAGAAGTTTCATGTCGATAAGTTGGTTTCACCTACCTATTTATTAATAATTATTAATATTTGAAATTTCGATCAAATTGTCATCCGGGCAAGCGTCTTTACGGTCAAATGGTAGCACCCCCTTAATAAATTAACATGTTTTAACAATTGTTTATAAAGTATTTATAATCCTATATATTATCTTCAATAACGTGTAGGGCCTGCTGAATTATAATTATTTTTTTCAACGCAACATCAGGGACCTGTTGGTCAATTGTACACTGATGGTGGAATTAAGGCTCCAGTGTACCCTACAAAAAAATCTGCGACGCCGCGTGAAAATTACGATAAGGAAAAGGAGCATTACAGAAGTCCGCAGGACCTTATAAATATAATGAGAAATAAATAGGCTACCTAATTGATAGTCATATGAGTAAATTTTGACACAAATGATTATATTTATAAAAGAAGAAAAAAAATATAGATAACTAGGTGTAGTGACATGTATGAAAAGATGTTTCAAGAGAAATAATTAGTGTTACCAGTAATTATTATTTATAACTACGAGCTGCTCCCCCGCAATATTTTGCTGATATAATCCTTGTAACAGCTGTTTATTGAATCAAGAAAAACATATGTGAATAAACCAAATAAAACTCTCCTCCATATGATTAATATGGGAACTTGGAAGTCCCGTGAGGCAGAGCCCTGGGGCCTAAATCAAAATTCTGGCTCGACAATAGCTTAAAACTTGAAATTATCTTTTAAATAAAAAAATAATCATCAAAATTGCTTAAGTATTATCTTTAGAAAGTGAGTGAACAAAAAGAAGGAATTTTGTAAAATACCTATGTAGATAATAGTCATCAAAATGGTTCATAGCACCAGTTCTTTGTAATACTCTGTATGGTAGTTCATAATGTATTATCTCACAATACAATAAATGTTAAAATCTTGAAAATAGTTAAATTTGTACTAACAAATTATAACAAAATCATTAGCAATAAATTAAATGCAATTAATTCATTGATAGTATGAAGTTCGGAGTTTGATTTTTTTTAAGTCTGTAAAATAAAGTACCAATGGTCTACTATCAGAAAAAAAAGTTGGGATGAAATTTGTAAAAAAAAACTTTTTAACTTAGCCTATATTGTTTTCAAAATAGTCACTTTCCAGACATTTAAACAGGCTTTTGCATTTGTATTTCTAGATCCAGTGATGAGTGGTTCCCAACGACAACTGAGGCTACCAAAAAACACATGATGGGATTCCTTAATCAGGCCAAAACGAGAATTGTACAAAAGTAAGTTTATATAAATGTTGGTAGTTAAATTCAATGTTCATAATTTAGGGCTGGTTTTTGTTGTGTTAGTATTATTCTGCCGTTGTTACACTGATAATTTTCCTACAAGAATTGAGGTAGGAAAGTATGACAGTGAACACCGATTTTGGGATTTTTTGGGGATTTTCTGCCACTGAGCAGGCAACAGTTCACTGGCCTAACCACCCTTTCCAGAAAATTGAAGCGCTGGAGATAATTTGTATGCACCCGCACCCTTCCATTGTTGTATGATTACGATAGAAAAAAGATAAACTTTGTCTCTATTTAGCGGTCTATGCAAATGATTTAATGTCTTATTGAATAGCATAAAATCTGTTTTCCAGTAGTACACTTTTTTATGGAGGTATTCCACTCCCCTCACTTTACTGGGGTGTATTTCATGTACCCCAGACCTTCCTCGAGGGCTTGACCCCACCTACCATCAGTAAAAAAATCCTGGCTTCTTCACTGTTCAGAATATTGTTAACTGACTTACTTTTAATGTTTAAGCTCCAGTCACAAAACCATTCATGTTTCTATCTGCTTCCCCCATAAGGCAAATATTACTAACTTTCAAAGCCCGTCCTTCCAAAATGGATAGTCCGATATCGCTGATATAAGGCTCATTTTGAAGAGCAAAAAATACCTAGATATCTCAGTGAGCAAAATTTCTATATCACAAATAATCATTCAACAAAGTTCTAAAATGTTAAATATTTACAATGTTTTGTGGATGAACTAGGCCTATATGTAATTCTTTTGCTCTTTAAAATGAACAATACATCTTTGATTTAGGATAATCCGATGAGGACGGATGGACTTTGAAAGTTAACATCGGTCTAATCATTGATATAGGATGAGGAGGGATGGGCTTTGAAAGTTAACATCGGTCTAATGGGAGAATAAGCAGGTAGAAGCAGAGGACTGGAGTCCCCTCTCAAGATTTTTTTAACAGAATGTAAATTTGTTTGATTACGTTTTTTTATTTGTTTCAGTGAACAAGGTGTAAGTAAACAGCAGTCACATGGCGCGGACTTAAGTAGAAAATAAAATGTTGTATAGCTTTCCTTTAGTTACCTATAACATATTTTAAATAAATAAAAATTTTCAAAATATCAAATTATGTTTATTTTACCATTTCCTTTTATTGATAAAGTTCCCTTACTTTGAATTTTTATATTTTTCATTTGCCGGAAAAGGCAATTTAATTATTAGGATTAAATCATGTAAAGTTAAGTAGTTGTGTGAAAGCTTTAAAATGTATTTTATTGACTTATTCTAGTTATAGAAAACACCACATAAATATTTTCAAATATTTTTGTTGATATATCAATCATGCTTACAAACAAATTATGGAGTGTTTAAAAATGTATAGTAGGCAACATTTCAGGGTTTTGGGTCACAGTTAACTTTTGGTCATAATCTATGATTCACAATGAATTTGTTTAATATGATAGTATGATAAACTATACTAAGTGAATCTCAAATATTTAATTTTGTTTGAATGTTGAATAACCATCAAAATTTTAACAGTCAGTTCCAATATGCTAAGACAATGTATGAGGCTGTTGCTAAAAAAAACAAAAAAAAACAGTGTAAATGAATTTTAACTCAATCTTGCATCACTATTATTGGTTGGCAGCATCATTAATAATTTTGTAGTTACAAAGGAAACTTGCAAACTATCATATAAACATGTAAGATCAATGAAAACATCCACTACAAAATTGCTAGAAGTGTGAACAGTGTAGACTTGCATATTTGCAGAAAATATTTTGCAAACAAACATGTTAGCAATGAATATTAGCTGCAAATATTCCACTGCAAATGTGCCACAAACCTATTTTGCAAGTTTGCAGATAACTATCATGAACACATTCTGCAAACAATTTTTGAATAGTTGCTGCAAATATTCAGTGAAAGTTTTCTGCAAACATTCAGTGAAAACTTTACACAAACATTCCTTGCATATTTGCTACAAATATGCAATGCAAATTTTCCGCAAACATTCAGTGAAAACTTTCTGCAAATATGACAAGTGTAGACTTCCATACTTGCGGAAAGTTCTTCGCAAACAAACATGTTTGCAATGCATATTTTCTGCAAACATTTTGGTTTGGGGTTGAAAATGTTTTGCAAACGTTCTGCAAATTTTCCTTGCTATCTGGGCTGGTGTCACTGCAACCATTATAAGTTTAACTAAAAAATAATGAAAATACCTGATTTTGGATTAGTACCGGTAACTACTTAATTAGAATCGAAGCAAGATGCTCCCCGTCGGTCTCGCCGTAGGACCGTACTCAGTGGGGGGACACAACTGCCCCGGGGGCCGGGCTCGTCAAGCGGGGGCTCGCGGTCGGGCCGGTGTCTAAAAAAGGTCACTAACTTGGATCCGGACGCAACAAGGGCCCATACTACCAGGCCTGCCCAGGGGCCCGTGAAAACTGAGTACGGCCCTGGGTCTCGAGGAGCACTTTTGTGCCTACTTGTGTCTACCCGTGCAACTACTTGTGGCCCTTGTGGGGCATGCGGCCATGCATGCATCACCTGCTTGCGTCAGAAATCAGAAATAAATTTTATTATCAATTGCCATTTTTAAAATGTATGCGATATGGTCAGATTGTGTTTATGCAAAACGCAATTGTCACTTGAGTCTATAAAAGTCCACCCTAGTCTACATTGTAAGATAGGTTATTCATGGCAATAAGGAAAAGGAGGGGTCCCAGGTCAGAGCCCTGGGGTACCTCACAGTTAATGGCGAGTGTGGAGGACCATTCACTACCAATGCACACTGCCTGTCTTATATTTATCAGGTAGGTTTTGAAGAGATTGAGCTCCAGTGGAACTTCATCATTTATAGAAGTCTTTGAAATAACTGTATTGTTTTCCTGGAACAGCCTCAATTCTTCGATCATGAAACAAGGCAGTTACAAGTAAGCAATATCATTTTATATAGTTCTTGAAACTGGGTACGGAAACAAATTTTTGAAATGAATAAGTTTAAATGGGGAATGTTTACTGTTTAGAAAATATTTAACTGAGTCCCTAACATCCTTGGAATAGTATTCTGAAAACTACCATTTAGCTACTTGTATTTGTTGATTTTTTCCTCTCACGCCAAAACAAAGAGAACAAACTCTTTTTAAAAATTTAATTTGTTCAAATTTTAACAATAAATACTAAAAAAAGGTGGTAGTTAGTTTTCAGATGCCCTGTATATATACATATATATATATATATATATATATATATATATATATATATATATATATATATATTTGTTAAAGAGCTTTCAAAATTAATACTAATGTTTAAGCATCTCAAAAATCAGTAAACCCTGTTATTCGCTTAAGACTAAACATAATTCAATCCTATCAAGACTATTTTAATTATTTACTTAGATTATGCATTATTTGTTTATAAATTTGCATACTGAAAAACTAATCAATGAAATTGAAACTTGTTAAATCCCATTATTGTTCTTAGTTTAATCCAGTTGTGAAACTAACTAACAACTATTGCAAGAATAAAACTATTCACCCTGGTTAAGTATTGTTAAAATGCATTACATTATTTTAAACCCAATTAACCTACATCATTCATGAGTGTGCTGTAAGACGTCCAAATGAACGAGAGAATTGACAACGTCGTTAGAAGAATACTAGACACAAGACCAAAATATAAACCTAAAACAGGAAAGAACAACAAATATAAATCGAGACTTATGCAAAAAATAAAAATAAAAATGATATGGTTGGATGAATGTTATCGTTTACCCAGGTAAACTATAAAATTCTCAGTAAAACATTGTTATTACAAACAAAACCTAGCTTAGGTTGTGCAGCCTCCAAAGCTGATTGGACAATTTAAAAATAGCCCCAGCAGCACACATCGTTGGGCCAACGTTGGGCCATCGTCGGCATTGTAGGATATGGTAGAGAAATGCTCGGTTGGGCCAACGAACAAGGGCTATACCATTTCTGTGTTCGTGGTGCGTTGCCGCCGTGACCCCCTCCCGCCCGCCCGGACGATGGCCCGGACAGCGCAATGACGTCACTGCGCTGACAGCCGCTCACCACCCGCTTGGCGCAAATGCTAAATGAACACTTTTTCTCAACAGATTTCTACGAATCTGTACGTCTAAATCTATAGTCGAAAGGCCCTTCCGTTTCCCCGTTTCCTCTCGTACACGTGTCCTGATCTACTTTTGAACATCCTCAAATGTAATCTTGGCTTTTGGATCAGAAAGTGGAAAGTGTTTGCTTCCCTGCACCGTGAGCTTGATGAGTTACTTGGGGGGCCCACCGGTTGATCGACATGTTAGTTGGTCTCAGGGACAGTTGGTAGGGTTTTAAAAAATAAATATTAATAATTAAATAAAGGACTGAAACGCACTGAACGACATGTTAGTTGCTCGCAGGGACAGTTCGTAGGGTTTTAGAAAATAAGTATAAATAATTAAATCAAGTCCTGAAACCCACTGATCGACATCTTAGTTGCTCGCATGGACAGTTGGTAGGGTTTCAAACAAATAAATGTAATAACAGATGGGCTACTTGCTCGATGTACCAGTTGCTCGCGCCCCCTACTCCTTGTCTCGAAGAGAGGGGAGAGGCGGATATTCGCGCGGATTTACAGGAAATGTCACTTCCATTCATAGCTGTAGGCGCGCCCAAGTAGCGGAGTAACGTAGGGTGGAGCTGATCGTCACTGAGCAGAGATACCAACACTTACAACCAAAATTTCCCATATGATATCAATTTACCCGTTAATGTGACTGTATTTATATGACACAAAATATAAATAGGAACGAAATAGTGTAAATTATTTTATACCCATAATATGTTATGATTGAATCAGATATGATCTATATATATGTATACATCTTATACATACTTTAAGGAGTAATTTGATAGACAATGCCTCCGTTATTTATGAATATATAATAACGATTGATGTTTTCCCTGATTCGTAACCACGGCCGGAGTTAGTCATAGGCTACATAGGTAATTGCTTAGGGGCCCGATCCACAAATTGGCCCGTACGACACATAAATCATAAAAACCTAAAACCATATTCCAAAAAATGTAGTTAACCTTGGTGGTGGACAGCAAGGGGCCGCACCACATGGTGTCTACATACCCTAAATCTGGTTCTGAACGTAGCTGGGCAAAAAGGGTGTCGTCAGTTACGTTCTGAAGGGTACTGACTCCCCCCTAGGCTACATAGATAATTGCTTAGGGGCCCGATCCACAAAGTGACCCGTATTACACATAAATCATGAAAACCTAAAACCATACTCCAAAAATTTAGTTAACCTTGGCGGTGGACAGCAAGGGGCCGCACCACATGGTGTCTATATACCCTAAATCTGGTTCTGAACGTAGCTGGGCATAAAGGGTTTCGTCAGTTACGTTCTGAAGGGTACTGCCTCCCCCCAATTCAATATCAATCTGTCTATGCTATACTCTTATATGAATAAGGTTATAGCTTGCTTGTAAATTTGAGTTTTTTTAAACTGCTCCAGTGATGTCCTAAAGTGTAGGAAATATCAAACTTCTAGGGTAAAAATAAATTTCAGGCAGGTGTCATTCTCTTGATAAACTCGAGTAATGTAATAAAAGTAATAATAAAACTAAAATATGTAAATGTACCTTATGGATTTTAAAATCAAAACTAAAGAATCATAACAGTCAGTCGTAACTCTGAGGTTTAATCAATTGTAAAAACTATTGAATGAAGACTAAACGTAAAGCGGTACGAAATGAATAAAAGAGATATTGAGCTATAATAACAACTGGAGTTACCTCAAACATGCATAAAAAAGACAAATATAAGCTAAGCAAATGTGCTCGCCATTAGGAGGACGTGGTGTAACATTAGGGGCCTACTCCATTCATAAAAACAAACTGCTGTCTGACAAGGAAGAGCAAAGCAAGGGGAGTCGCCATACACTACCGAACCCCGACGCGAACATCATCGCGAACATTTCTTTGATGTGTCGCCAGAAAACCGACTCCAGGTAGTTCGCCCCGAACCAATTTTTGTTCGCCCAGAAGTTCGCGTCGGATTTCGGAGTCCACCTTACACTGACGAACGTTCGCGCGACGGTTCGCGTCGGGGTTCGGCTCGGCGTAAGGTTCGCTGGCGGGCTTACATCGAACAAGACTTTGGACCGAGCACCGAGCGCTCTCGAGGCGGTTTTTTGAGGAAAGATCAAAGAAAGATCGGTCCGATGTCTTGCTCGGGGTTCGGAAGTGTGTGGTACCTCCTCCATACGCTGCTCCGAGCGCCGTCACGAGCCCCTCGGCTAGCGCTACGATGGTGAGGGTTGCAGTCTTGACTGTTGTCATTTTAGTTTCAGCTCATTAGTTTATGTAACGTAGTTTGCACGATGAAGTGGTCTGAGGTAAACACTTTGTTGTTTATTTCCGAGTACAAAAATCTGTACGTTTTGTGGGACTTTTCCCATCCTCTTAACTTCCACAAAGTGAAAAGGAATGACGCTTGGAGAGAAGTTGGTAAAATCGTAGGGTGGTCAGTGAAATGGGTGAATGGGTAAATGGGTGAAGTGGGGGGAAATCTACTCACATGTATTCGGCCGACCTGCACAACGGCAACTAAAAACGTCCCCACCGTTTTTACCCCGCTCGTCTGTCCGATCCGATGTCTTGTTCGGGGTCTTGATCGGGAAGAAGTTCGGACTGAATTTAGCTGCCTTCGTGCTCCCTGCTCCCTGTTCGATGTCTTGTTCGGGCAAAAGTCCGGTAGTGTATGGCCTCCTTAAGTTGACCAGACGTCCCGTTTTCAACGGGATAGTCCCCTTTTTTGTGATTTGTCCCGTTGTCCCGACCAACGCTCTCGGGGCTTTAATTATTTTACCTCCTCTACTTGGGTTCTGTAGTTCTTTCACCTTTTCCATACTAAATTGAAATATAGCAAATATTTGACAGCATTGAGTTCATCCCAAATTCCATGTTCCAAAGCAAGCATGCTCAGCTGTTTCCCACACAGCACAAGATTGTCCCCAGGACATCCCAAGGACATCACAGTGGGATATGCAGGATATCCCAGGATCATCCCTATCTCATCCCATGATATCCTCAAGATACCCTCAGGATGTCCCCAGGACACAAAAATGTCCTCTCCCCACGACATCCTGGGGACATCCTTCAGGATGACCATGGGATGTCCCTTGGACCTAATCAGGACATCATAATGAAAGCCATAGGACATCCCCAGGATGTCCCACAGGATTATCTGGGGATATCCCTCGGACCACAAAAGGATATTGTATTTTGAAGCCCTAGGACATCCCCAGGATGTACTGGGGACATCCCTCGGTCCACAAAGGGATATTGTACTCTGAAGCCCTAGGACATCCCCAGGATGTCCCACAGGATTTACAGGAGACTTGCCTTTGACATGTATTGAAAGGTGTCCCATTATTCTATCAGTATGAATCGCATAACCCCACAGATATCCCTGCCTCCCCATGATAATTCTGTGGTCATCCTTAAGAGGCCATAAGGCTCCTAGTAATAGGTAGTGTGTACCCTGAAGCCATATCACCTCCTAAGGATGACTGCAGAATTATCATGGAGTAGGCAGGGATATCTGTGGCGTTAGGGGATTCAAACTGATAGAATAATGGGACACCTTTCAATATGGTCACACAATCTGATAGGAAGACAGTTCTAAAATAAATTACAGGACAACTTTAAATTATTCTTTTATAAAAATAATACTATAATTGTCCATGCCCAGCTTGCACATAGAAAACAAAGTTTTAACTTCATATTGGTGTTATTATTTAAACAGGTTGACTAGTGTAAGTAGTGAGAGATGGTGAGTTCTACGCCAGCAGGAGCAGCAGTACCTCCTCCTCCTCCTCCCCCTCCTCCCCCTCCCCCTCCTCCTCCTCCTCCTCCTCCCCCTCCCCCCTCCCCCTCCTCCTCCCCCTCCCCCCTCCCCCTCCTCCCCCTCCTCCCCCTCCCGCATCCATCGTCCGCGTTCCACAGTCCACATGTTAAATGTGATTTCCTAGCATCATAGCCGTAATTCATCAATGTTTCGATATACGCTCGATATGCATAAGTGTTGTTTTATGGTGTGACCAGTTTCTGATTCATACTCATATCGACTTGACTGAATAACGTGTGCAGCCAATTGTTGACTGGGCCAATTTTGTTCGATTCATCGGCATCTGCGATTGCCGCTCCTGTCGACTTGACAATAGACGCTGTAACTTCCAACATTGTTTGCGAAAGATCGGTGTATTCTTCGCCGTTGCCGGGCACAACAAACTCGATGGGCGAATCATCAGTCAGTGTGGAGATTGGTTTGTACTGAATCCATTTGCCGCTCTCGATACTGGTCTGCGTCGGCGGTAGGGAGAATAAGTCCAATTCCGTCTTGACGCATTCACACGACTTTTGATGTAGAAACGACATTGCTAGCGTGTGTGTGTGTGTGTGTGTGTGTGTTAGTTGAATATATCGCGTACAGACGTTCTCCTCACTGCTTTCCTCGTCTTCTTCTTCCTTCTAACTGTCCTCCCCTTCTTGCCCTTCTTCTTGGATGACGACGACGGCGACCTTCCTCGAAGGAGTTTCGTCAAAGACTGCGGTGTGACACGACGGCCGCCGAACATGGCGCGCTTCGCGTTCCTCTTACGCGAGAGTATCGCGTTAGTCTTTCGCGCAGGAGTAGCGCGTCGGTGTTTCGCGTTACTCTTTCGCGTTACGCGACGGCGTTTCGCGCGAGAGCCGCCGCCGCCACTTAGCACACGTTGAAGTTTGCCGTCCGCCCGGCGTTTTAGCGAGTCTGTAAACTGGCTGAAATGATCTCTAGCGGCTTCTTTGGGGTCCCGCTGGTGCATGGCCATGTCGCCCAAGAATCCAACACCGGATTTCAACGCCTCTTTGGCCACAGCAGAGGCTCCCGACTTGAGTAGCGGTGTGATGGTGCGGAACATACCGCCTAGGAAACTGCCAATTCCATGTCCGCGCTGGTAGGGTGCACCGCGAAATACCCTATCGATACTGCCGCCGGTCTGCTGCAATTGTTGGCGGCGATAGTACGCCATGTAGGGATCATTTGTATTCATCATTGCTGAGCTCCTCTTTTGAAATGAAGCTTCACGTACGACGTCCCAAAGAGGAATGACGCTTTTTTACTAGCGTGATCCCTTAGGTCAATATCGATCGTTTCAAATGTTCCTTTCATAACTGGCACATAATGAGGACTGGTGAAATGCACAGTCTTATGCGCGCCATGTGTGTAGTTCTCTATGTCAATGTTGATAATCTTCAAAAGCGGCGCTGTAGTGTCGCCAATCAGCTGCGGTTCAATCAGATCACAATACACGTACAAGTGTGTCGGCAGTCCCATAGTCAGATTTGGTGGCCATATCGCTGTGAGGTCATTTGACAAAACGTTCTCGTACGGATCGAAACCCAACTGGAGAGACAGCGCTTCGGTGAAATGCACTTTGCTTATACCGTCCACCATTGTCGTGATCTTGACTCTGTCCTGCTCTTTGTCATACTCAAAGTACAAGTACTGTGTGACATCCTTCGCTTTATTGATCATTTTCAATAAATCGGTTATGTTCTTGTAATAACCGGGTTTCATCTTTAGCATAATGTGCTCGACGCTGAGTGTGACGGGAATACTCGGCAGAACGAGTTTATACTCGAGCCAAATACACGATTCCTCGTCCACAGTCATAAAGGAACATGGATAATGCGCTTCGACCAAAGCCATCTCCCACTCGCCATCGCCTTCTAATCGAATTTGTCTCGGCAGATGTGTAGTGTACTTGGACACTGTGTTTTTTGGAAAATAATCCTTTGAGCTGTTGCTGGGCAATGTCAAATAGAACTGGTTGCTATTAGGCATTTTGCAAATCTATTGCTCTTACCCAAGAATTGAACTCGTCTCCGTAACCTTCCCACTTGACGAAATAACGCTTACTGCGACCGCGACCGGCAGTGTCTAGTAGTTCAGCAATCTTGAACAGATGGTCGTTGTATATTGACACTTTTTGTAATTCGTGCTCGTAAAACTGCCCAGTCACTTGTTCACCGTTGAGATCCGCCAAAGTGTACATTGGCAGAGGCATCAATGTGTTTACACGACGCACCACAAACACTTCTTTACTCCAATTAGTCTCGTAACCTTTTGCGAATGTACCCTTCTCCTTAGATATGCGCACTGTGGTGCCAACTTTCAGTTTTGGCTTAACACGACGCGGTATCTTACCGAACATGCGACGCCATACCTGATGCAATATTCGCTTATTGTCGACAGTCACATCGACTGGTCGTATTCTATTGCCTAGACTCCTGTGAGCGCTGTTGTTGTATGCGCTAACCAGTTTGTCCAACGCATCTACGTAACGATATGTGTTTTTGTAAGTCAAATATCGCCACATGCGTGTTTTCAAAGTGCGATTCACGTGTTCCACTACGGCCGCTTTAACATCTGGGTTTTGTGTAGTGACATAGATGATCCCGTATTGTTTGAATAACCTTTTCGTCTTTGCACCGGTGAATTCAGTACCTTTGTCAGTTTGTAAACAGCGAGGTGTGTCGGTCGCTTCAGCAAATATCTCCTCGAAAGCGTTGGCCACTTCAGCTCCTTCTTTCCGCCTCAACGTCCGCACATACAGGTGTTTGCTAAACACGTCTATTACAGTCAGTAGGTAGTTGACGCCGTCGTTGTGTTTACTAAGACCACGCATATCGTTCAAGTCCGCTTGCCACAATTCAAATGGACCATACACTATGTAAGGATTGCGCGGGAAACGCTTGCGTGCCGGTTTGTGCAATGTGTAAGTGTCCTGTGTTTGTAACCATTCAATCACTTTGCGTTTTGAAACTGGTTTTGCAGCTCGCGCTAAAGGAGCTACACCGCCATACGACGAAGGTTCGATGGGATTGTAATACAAACGCTCCATAATGAAAACCTATCCTGTGTACGTTTCCCACTTGTCCAGATTTGACGACGGCTTGTTTCTATTTGAAAAATCAAACTGCTCTGCCGCTCGCACCGGTGTAGATGTTGCACGCTTTCCTCTAGCCGATCGTAGTCGATTTATTAGCGGTGTTCTCAGTATTGATTCAGTTGAGGTGTCTTCCACTTCATCGTCTGATCCTTCTCCTCCTGTGAATGATGATCGATATTCGGCATTTATTTCCTTAAGCGCTCTTAGATTATTCATATAGTCCTTTGGCACGTTCATCGCTTTCAATGCGTTGAGCACTTCCCTCCATCCTGGCGGTGTGTAATCACGCATACGCACCTTTACTATGCAATTTAAGATATCCACTAGATTTGAGTCTGGGATTTTTACACCGTTGATGTACACTGAATAGCCACTGTCCCAACTGATTAAGCTGCCGTCACGTTTCATGAAACGTAAAAGATTGCGGGCATCAGATCTGTAAGTTATGGAAAACGTTTCCACAATCTCTTCCACTGGACCACCTTCCGCAGCGGGGTGCATTCGTCGACTATGTTCAATCCCACCCGTCTCCATGATTGGTATGCTAATCGGTTGACGTCTATTCTCTGCAATATGCAAGAAGCGATGTAACGCTTGTTTGTACAATTTCCACTTTTCACTATCGTCCATATGTTTGTTATTCAATATTTGTTGCATCTCCGCGTCGAGGCTGTTTTCGCTGGATAGATTAGTCGGTCTGTTATCCGTAGCATTTGATTGCAATCGATCAATCAACTCTTGCGGCACAACTACCATCTTCTTTGTATGTTCCATTTTTTTTGTGCTAATGACTAGCTACTTTTCTAAAGTGTAACTTCACGCACGACGTTCCAAAGTGGAATGGCAAATGATTACCAATGTTATCTCTTAAGTCAATTTCCACACTGTCAAAAGATCTATTCATAACAGGCAGATAGTGCGGATCGATGAATGATGTTGATTTATGCAATCCGTATACATAAGTAGACGTGGATATATTGACAATTTTCAATAACGGTGCGACTGTATCGCCGACCATCTGCGGCTCGACTAAATCACAATACACGTACATGTGTGACGGTAAGCCAAGACGAATGTTGGGCGAACGGATGCTTTTGTTAACTGCATCACCTTCCAGCGTCAATTCATTCGGATCGAATCCCAATTGAAGCGCTAACGTTGGACTTAATGTAATTTTTCCAACATCAGTTCCCATCGATACTTCAATGAATTTGTTGTATGAGTTTTCAACGGTGAACTTTACACCAAAAGTAATCGCTAGTTCTTGTGAATTGATATGATCACACAATTCTTGAATATTTGCGTAATCACCAGTCTTCAATTTAATTCTGTGGTTTTGTTTTGGAGTAGCCGACACTACTGGTGTTACATCGGCATTGCTGTCCATAACCCGCGCCAACGCTTCTATGTTCACTTTTGCTTCCTCTTGCGGTTGTATGCAAATGTCAATTGTTTCGTCATTACCGACTGATAGAAATGTACAGGGATAGTGCGCTTCCACAAGTGCAATTTCCCAGTCGCCAGCGTCCAGTTGAATAGCTCTAGGCAAATGTGTTATATAATTTGCAACTGTATTTTTCGGATAATACTGCATCGAACTGTTGCTGGGCAGTGTCAAATAGAACTGATTGTTGATACCAGTCATTTTTATCTACTCAATGCTGCTTGTAGTACTGCACTCAAAAGTAATGGTATAAAGATTCCACCGCCTTTTTGTATGAGATACTTTCGTTTCTTTGACCAGCCTTCGCCGCGTTTCACCAATCGACGTAGCGTCGCCTTGTGTTTGCTTAACTGACTTTTACTCTTCTTCGCCAGAGGAACGTTACCTCGCAACACGTTGTATGCGCACTCACACACTGAGCGAATGCGGCTCTTGTCACACACCTTTAACAGTGCCTTCCGCTCCTTGGGTGTTGCGTGTATGAAAGCCGTAAGCAGAGCTGCGTCCTTCCGCAAGCACGACATGATTACTACTGATGGCGAAATTACCTTTTCTTTGGCAAGTACACATAGTTGGTAGAATCGTCTGGAAATATGCAACTTCGTATTCGCATATTCTCATCTGTTGATTGTTTCAAGTCTATCAGTAGGTAGCCGTGTGGATTCCTCGTAGCGTCAGCGTACGCCTCCTCGATGAATTTCGGGCTGTCTGGATATATTTGTCTGGCCAAGTACCTAATCTGAACTCTATCTCTAGGATTCTTAAAACACACAATGTAATGCGCATTCAATGAGATGTCCCTCTGCCCGCGTCCTTGATGAAACAAATTTTGTGTAATGAAAAACACACTAATGTTGCGATGATGGCAACCTTTTGTGAAAAGATCCACCACACGATTGTCGGCCTCACGCATCATATCGTCTATAATCACAAGTATCGGCTCGTTACCAGAAAAATCCTCCAAGTTCGGTAGACCTTCTATGTGGTTAATGTTGACATTTTTCGAGTCACCACCGCCGCCACCACTACCATAATGCCAGTTTATACTGGTAAATGGTGTGTCACACATTTCTGTAATGTGTTTTAGAAACTTTGACACAAACTGAGACTTGCCACAACCCGAAGGTCCCGCCACAATGGCTGAGAACGGATGTTTCCACATCAAGCCCATGATTACTACTGAGCTAAACACCTCACAGTTACCATACTCACACTCTTAAACTTACTACTAAAGGACATTTTTGGGGTTAAGTGAAATAAATAACACAGTGGTTATGTTCTGAACGTGACTATAAGTATTGACTACGAAAACTAATTTACAAAGGTATCTACATAATCTTCAAGTCTTGCTTTACATAAACTCCAAAGGTGTGAATCTGCTATTGGAACCCCTCGGGCTGCGCTTCACCAAGCGAAGGCGTTCTCCAAACCCGCCGTTGTAGCGCTCGATGTCGGTGTTGCTCAGGGCCTCGTTGAAGCGCCTAGGCAGGTAGACTCGCAGAAAGAAGTCGTCCCCGACCTGCCCCTCCAGGATCACGATGATCGTCTCGCCAAAGGGTGTGGTGGTTCGCTCCATCGCAGTGATGAGATAGCCGCATTCCTCTCGGAGATCGGCTATCCTGGTGTATAGCGGAGAGTCAGACTTGCAGTTGTTGAGGGTTGCTTTCAGGTCCGCGGTTGCTGCAGTGCCGTTCAAAATCGAAAACTCTGGTTTGAAAGTGCTGCTGCTGCTCGACATCTCTAGTAGTAGTTGGAGTAGGTCTATGTGAGGTGGTGGTCTGGTGGCGAATGATGCTCAATCGGGCGGGGCCCCGCCTTATAAACCCTCGCCGCCATTTTCTTCTATGTGGGTGGTCCGAAGGGTCGGGCGCAGGTGTTCACACACAAAAACCCGACGCGTCGCCCTCCTGTCTGGGAATGCGGATGCTCTAATTGAATGCCGGCGAAACTCGTTGTTTCTTCCTCACAGCTCGCTTCTTCGACGTTGGCTGCGAAACTGCACTGCGTTGTGTAACAGTTTGAGTTAAGCCTGTAATTTTCGGTACTCCTGTTGATTTATCGATCCACATGTTTTCCACTTTATCAACTACTTGTTTAACACTTTGGTGCATTTCACCATCTTTGTCCAAAAATAAACCGCACATGAACACCATATCTGTACCATCGTACATTTCCATTTTCAATAAAATTTGTCCTTTGTTTCCCGGGTTTTGAACGGCAAAAGTATTCCCATCGTCCATCCATGACACTATGGGACAATCATCTGTTGGTTTTGGCACCCAGCCTGGTTTCTTGGTTTCCACTTCGATGGGAGTTGGCCTCCTTCGTCTCTTGTAGGCAGTGGCTGGTTTTAAAGATGATGTCTGTGGTGATGTTAATGCCTGATCACTAGCATTATTGTTCATAACCTCAATCTCCTGAATAAACGATTTGATATAGTCGTCCGCAGAAGCGTAAGCGTCCATGTTCACGTCCTTACCGTGCGACTTCAACCGTACTACTGACTGGCGATGTGTCTGCTCACCCTTGAAGTAAGCTGTACGCACTCGCTGTCAGACAATATTTCTGTTTGGCGTTCGCTTTTATTCACCCGCTGAAGTCAACTGTCACGTTACGGTGACGATCGATCTCGATGACGTTGTCCAGTTCGGCGTACACTATACAGTTGACGGTCTCGGGCAACGCTTTGGAGAATCCAATTTCGATACGTAGATTACCGTTGCGCAGGAGATTCCAGTGACTCGACTCAGCCGCGGACATGTCCGGTGTCAAGTCGAACGCCATAAGACAATTACCGTACGCATAGTCACCTCTCTTGATCTCATTACCTGCGTCGGAGAACTGGATTCCGGTGCCGGTGACCAATGTGTAATAAGAGAGTATATATGTCTCACTGTTCAATGTGTAAACGGGCTGTAACGGTTTGGCCGGTACTTGTTCACCGTCCACGTACAATGCGAGATAATTCATATCGTAGTGTTGAAAGTTGTAAGGATTCTTCTTGAAATCTCCGTTGAACGCAAGATTACTGACCAGTCCAATTATCACACGTTTCGGTAACTGACCGAGAAATGCGCTGTCTAAAGCCTTACTCATTATACCGGAGGGTAGTGTGAAGGATTTCACTTCTACACGCGTGATCGGATACTTGGCCGTGCCGGTCTCGAGAGTTTTACTGTGCGCCAACAATACGCTCGGATTGATCTTACATCGACGTACGAAAAGACTAATCTCTTTAATTGTCACCTTGTAGGTAGTTAGCGTTTTGGACATTATACAAAACGAGTTTCTGGATCTGTTAAGTTGCAATCGCATCTCGACACCGTTCAACATGAATATGTTCTGATTGCACAGATTGATGTGCAATCGATCGACCATATCGTAAACATCGCTTTCTTTCGTGTGATCACGACGCTTTTTCAATCCCTCGTTCAATTCGTCACAATCGTCCATTAGTCCGGCCGAATCTTCAAAAAACAGCTCGCTAGTCAGGTGCGAATTCTTCGCACTACATCCGTAGTTCAGTAGGTTTTCCAAGTAGGCACGGTAAGCGTACGTGTTAGTTTGTGGGGACACCAGTTTATGATTGAGATAGAGATCCACTTGACTGAATATCGAGTGGAGCCAATTGTTCACCGGACCCACCTCTTTAGCAGGTTGCCCACCGTCCGCTTTAGTGTCGTCCTGTTTCACAATAGCGGCTTTCACGTGTAATAACGTTTGTGTCAGGTCCGTGTACTCGTCACCGTGACCGGGTATTACAAACTCTATTGGCGAATCGTCCGTCAGCGATGAGACCGGTTTGTATTGAACCCATTTGCCACTCTCAATGCTGGTCTGCGTAGGCGGTAACGAAAACAAGTCCAGTTCAGTCTTCACACATTCACACGATTTCTGATGAATAAACGACATTGTTATCGAATTAATTGAAAATATCCCTTGTTCTCCGGCGTCGTTTCGTTACAGTTCTACGACGTTTGTCTAACGATGCTATCCTCTTTGTAATTGCTCTTCGTTTAAACTTTCCACCTACTTGCCCTCTTTATAGTTCTCCTTTGTCTTTGCATACGTCCGGTAGACGTCCGTCTTCGAAGAAGTCTATCGAGAGACTGTGGCGTGTCGCGACCCGCTTCTTATAACCACCACCAATACGCGCTCCAATTTCACGTCCGCCTGGTGTTCCGTTTACTAGGGGGAGATTTTCGCTCCCCCTAACACATAATTGGTTAGGGGGAGATTTTTGCTCCCCCATACTTCAGGAATTGTTGAAGACTAGATCAAGAATGAGACCGTGGGTGTTTGACAACTGGTGATTTATTGCTCGGAATTCGACGCGGGTGGTCTATAATTATGGGTTCCTAGAAGGGTCGGCCGCCCTCCCATCGAGGTATCAAATTACAGCTTCCGCATTCCCAGACAGGAGGGTGACGCGACGGTTAATTGTGTGAACGTCTGCGCCCTCCCTTCGAGGTATCAAATTACAGCATCCGCATTCCCAGACATGAGGGTGACGCGTCGGTTTTTTGTCTGTACACCTGCGCCCATCAGCCCACGACGCACAGCCCGCCCCTAGCAGTAAAGTTTAGTTTAGTCTTGAGTTTCGAAGCGGCAACAGCTACGAAGAGATCATGGACAACATCGAGTGGGATTGTAGCATCACAGACGTCGAGTTGGAGGATGTATGTGTTGCGGCGGAAACGTCAATGAATATAAATAATAAGAAGAGGCCGTTTGAGGATGAAGATGATTACTTCGAAGGTGATGAGTTCTACAATAGAAAAGACGACGATGATTGCACCTTGAAGCATTTCCATAAGAAGAGGCTATGGCGCATTGACAAAAAGTGCAAGTACGTTCATGAGCCAAAAGTGTGTTCGACTATCCAAGATCTTGACGACGTTCTGTACTCCAGACAACGGGGAATCGTCGGCATGTGGAACCATTGCCCGCTGGACGACTTGGAATGGGAATATTGGCAGCGGGACATGGACTACAAGATGAACTTCTACCCCATTGAAGAGGAGCACTTCAACGCCATTGAACATGAGCAGAAGTACATGATGCTTGTTGACATGTGGTGGAATCGGCGGACCGATGAACTGCACCCGGATGAAGTAACACAGTTTTTCATCAGTAAAAAATAAACGTTTTCCAACACCTTAGCCTCCACCTGATCCCACCATCATAATCGGCCTTTTTCAAGGCCACAAAAGCTTTTCATGTTAGGGAATAGAAGGAAATATTTCTAAAAAGGTCAAAATTGTGGTGCGGGCCACTTTTTTTGTAAACAGCATCCAAAGTGTACGATGTGGGTACTCAAATGACTCTCTTGACGAGGAGATTCCAAAAATGCAAAAAAACAAAAAGGTCAAAATTGTGGTGCGGGCCCCTTTTTTGTAAACATCATCCAAAGTGTACGATGTGGGTACTCAAATGACTCGGCTTGACAAGACGAACAATAATCTGCAATCAGAATTCAGATCCGACCTATGATAAGCCAGATCGCTCTGAGGGGAGGAGGAGGAGGAGGAGGAGGGGAGGGGGAGGAGGCGGGGGAGGAGGAGGGGGAGGGGGAGGAGGAGGAGGGGAGGGGGAGGAGGAGGGGAGGAGGAGGGGGAGGGGAGGAGGAGGAGGAGGGGGAGGAGGAGGAGGAGGAGGAGGAGGAGGAGGAGGAGGGGGAGGAGGAGGAGGAGGTACTGCTGCTCCTGCTGGCGTAGAACTCACCATCTCTCACTACTAGTGTATAAACGTTAAATACCTGTAATCTTCCTTGTGATCCTAGGATATCTTTTTAATGGATGACACGTTTTGTCAAAAGTAATTTTGTCATCTTTAGACCCATATAAAACTTTAAATTGTCACATCACAGTCCAAAAGCAAAAATCCTTTAAAATCATGTTTTACAACTTTATATTGGTTACCATTGTCATATTTTATGCTAATTTTTATCATTACTATCACATGATTTATTTGTAAAAGTGTCACTAATGTCCTGATTATATGTACTTAATTGGATTGACACTGAAAATATATACACAACTTAGGGCTTTTTATTAAAATTTACTCAAATCTTTAAAAAAATAGTTGTTTTAACAAGTTTATAATAAAATGAATATATGCATGTGTAGGCCTAAACATTTCTCAGATCAAAAGTTGAATTAATAAATACAGATTTAAAAAATTTAAGGATGGATTCCATTTATAATTGTTCGGTGATGTGATACAAACAATTAAGGATTTTTTTTAAATAATACAGTAATGAATTCAAACAAAATGGCAGTATAATTGCAGTAAAAATAAGTACATACAAAATGTAAGTCATATAAACCAGGCTGTTTAAACACACAGTAAGTATTGGTAGTTGATTAAATTCCTTCTCTGTTTTCATCTTCATCATGGCCTCGCTTCCTGTAAATAAAAAAAAATTAAGCTAATACTGCATATAGCCTTGGGTAATATTTTATCTAAAAATACCCCCGTCGCAGCAAACATGCGCACTAAGCGAATTTCCAATGCATATAAATGTGTCTCACTACTACATAGAGCCCCTTACCAAGTTTCACAAAAATAAATTCATAAGTAAGTGATATATAACATTTTATTTATTCTCCATAAGAATAACATTAAGGCTGTGCACGCAGATTTGCTAAAAAAAGGAAGGAAAGAAATGTGTTTTTTTGCGATAATCAATATAACTCAAACAGGTGAAGCTAAATACCAAGATTTATTAATTTAAGTTCATAACTAAGGGAGATATCAAACTTTACTTACTCTCCATATGAATAATACCCCTTTCGCAACAAACCTGTGTACGCAGCAAATTTCTAATGCATATAGCCCTATAAGTTTCTTACTACCACAGAAAGCCACTTACCAAGTTTCATAAAAATACATTTATAAATAAGTGATACATAGCATTTGAGTTATTCTCTATAAGAATAACATAAAGGCTGAGTACGCAGGTTTGCAGCAATAAGAAATATAAGAAACGTGTTTTTAAGCAATTATCAATATAACTCAATCAGGTGAAGCTACATACCAAGTTTTAATAATTTATGTTCATAATTACGGGAGATAGATATAAAACTTTACTTATTCTCCATAAAAATAACACATGGCTGAGTATGCAGGTTTGCTGTTACGGGGATAATCAACAAAAAACAAATTTTTGTGCAAATATCAATATACCAGTACTAGGTGGTTTTTACCTATTTTGAACTCTCTTTCCATAGCCTGATTGATCTGGTTTTCGAACTAAAGTCATAAATGTTACTCTCCACATTTAGGCCAAATTTAATAAAAATTGGGCATTTATTTCAAAATTTATCGAGGTAATGGACGCATATATAAAAATCTAAACAACTTATGTGTTTGGCATACGGGGACCTCAAAACAAAATGTGATCATGGTCTTGGCGTTAAATCTTACCATGCTACCTACTGTAATAGCTTTTTCCCTATAGAGGAAATTCGCTAAAAAAAGATAGAAATGAACTGGGAAGTAAACAAGACCAAACATTAAAAATGTCTTCTCTGTCTTGTTTATGTTGTATTAAAAATGTCGCCTTGTTAATGATTATATTACAGTTACTGGTACTGGTAACCACCAATCATTCACACTAAAATGAAATATAATGTTATGAATATTAATGTTGAAAAATGTAAAAGAAAATTGTCAGCAATATTGCAAATTTAATCTCGCCTTAACAGTATATTTGGTAAATATGTCGTTGAATATTTTGTGTAGCCATGTGTTTATAAGGTACAGTTTAAGTGCTTAAAGAAACATCAAAAAGCATAAGTGGTCTTCAATTTTGGCAAATCAGTTGCAGAGTCTATTCACCCCTAGTTTCCAGTAGACCTGACCCCTTGGCCACCCTCAAATTTGTACCGTAGTGCATGAAGATGATGAGCAAATAATTGTATTAATAATTAATTATGCGGAAAAAATAAAATGATAAATGCGGTAGCCAGTAGCCTAACGTATTCTAAAAAATAAAATCAAGACAAAAAGGATAACAAATAATACCCCGCACACAGAAAACCAGCATTATCAGAGAATTTACAATGCCAATTTATATATCTACCACATAAAGCCACTTGCCAATTTTCATGAAAATACTTTCATAAATATAAGTGATAAATAACATTTTATTCACTCTCCATATTAACGATGTGTCAAGGAGGATGAGAAATGTGTTGTAATGGAATTATCAGTAAAACTCAACCAGATGAAGCTATTTACCAAGTTTTATTAATTTAAGTTCATAATTGAGGGAGATATATCTAACTTTACATACCGTATTCTTCATTAAAATAACATTAGGGCTAAGTAAGCAAGTTTGCGGCTTCGCGGACGGTAAAAAATCTTTTTGTGTAAATATCAATAAACCACAACCAAGCAACATACAAAGTTTCATCAATATACAATCAGGTAATAGATATAAAGACTTAACTCTTAACCCATTGGCTTAGAATGACGTACTGGTGCCGTTCCTGACCTGTAATTTTTAAAACCTTTGAAATGGAATAGAAAAATCATGTTTTTAAATGGATTAATGGTGTATTTTAGTTAAAATATTGTTTTCTTTCAGTTTAAATATTGAAATTGGCATACACAAAGAATAGACATAAGTAAAAAATAGTAAATTCAGTGTTGACCATGTAACACACAAAAAATCAACCGATCCTATTAACTTTGAATGTAAAATGGTTATTATAGGCCCTTATTATTGATTTTAACTTATGACACCTTATTCAGGCAATTGTGTAAGTAACTAAATTGTGATCATTTTGATAGGTGTTAAGGCTATCATAGACCTTGCATAATCTAATGAAGTAGCCTACGTTACCTAACCATAGTTTTCTAACCTACCTTATTTAATATACAGAATTGTTTTTATAGTTTTACCTGGATTTCTCTTCTTATGAAGATTTGATTTATTTGGGGTTTTAGCCAATCCATGAAATCAATATGTTTTACTTTGGCCTCAGCAAACTGATTCTGATCAGCTCCTAAACAGAGACACATGCTAATTTAAATACCTAATTGATTAGCAAACAAACTAGGCCTAAAAATTTCCTGAAAGCACATAGTTACGTCATATGCCTACTTTTAATGTACCATATCAACTCATCAGGCACTAAAAGTTTCAGTTCATACGGCAATTTAGGTTGAGTATTTAAAGATTTGATTTATTTACCTAATCGTACGTCATACGCTTTTTATTAATTCAATAGTAACTAAAGTACACGATGAAGCTGATTTTTCTTTCCACCTAGCATCAAGATTATAGTATCTTAAAATAAAGAGTTGATTTACCACACTTCAGAAAACCAAATGATAAAATTCAATATGTTCTTCAATATTCTCTTCAAAATTTGCATAATTTTTAGGCGCTAACAAATAATTATTAAGAAACCAGTATTACTTTACCGGTATTACTTTATGTATCGTACCTAAGGCCTATTTAAGGGCAAGTGGGGAAACTGGGCACTCCTAAGTTAAATCCATTATACCGTACTCAAAGATTTTTATAGTTAAACTTCAATTTATTCATATTGCCTCTAGGATCGAAGTTTGACTCAAAATAAAACAGGTTTTTATACCCTATCGTCAATCAATCCTCTGGTTTACTAGCAGATAACTAATTTTGGGACTACTGTCCCATTATTAAATCTGGCGTCGCTAAATTAAAATATGAACACATAACTTTTTCACAATATATACACCAACACAACACAAACGGACGCTACGATTAAAACAAATATTTATTTGGTTTGGTCGACCAAGGACAAGTCCAGACAGCGGGACAAGAACACGCGGATGGCTGTGACATGACTACCTCCAATACCTAGGCCTACATGACTAACTTACCTCCTACCAATGTACCTTGTCACATTGTAGCATTCCGCGTGTTCGTATCCCGCTGTTTGGACTTGTCCTTGGCTTGTGTTAGTGTATATATTGTGACTATGTGTTCATATTTTAATTTATCGACGACAGATTTGATAATGGAACAGCAGTCCCGAAACTAGTCATATGCTAGTAAACCAAAGGACTGACGACGGAAAGGTATGTAAAACTGTTTCATTTTGAGTTAAACTTCAAACGAATACATATAACTGCTCCCCGTTTAGCTTATTCGTTTCTTAGGAGGAAATTCCAATTTAATCGATTCAACCATTATTTGTACAGAAATTAATGTCAAAGTATGCAAAAGCGCCCAGTTCCCCGACTGGTGTGTCACTGTGCGCATTGGGTAAGGTAACTGAGCGCAGTACCGGTATAGCCTAATTGCAAATTTGGGTGAATAATAAAAATAAAAGGCTGTTACCTACTATCAGAGTTAATATAATACAACACATATGGATAAGAATTATATATTTTGTAAGGAAAACAACTTTAAGCTAAAAAGTCTTCAGTGTTCTTATGATTAAATAAATGTAAATCCAGGCTGCCCATAAGACTAGTGTTAATTGTAACATTGTAACATTGGCCTTATGGAAGTATGGAAAGCCTAGTTTTTTCATTCGTGCAATACACTTTATAGGCCTAGATAGTTTTGAGGTTATGGTAGTTCTTAGTATGAGAGACTGACTAAACTGATTCAGTAGGTACGGGTTCTGTCTATAAACAAACCATCCTAGTGGAATAACTCTTTATTACATTATGAAGAAAAATTAACTATAGTTAACCTGTAAATCTGTTTTAACAAAGTATGTTACTTACCAAGAAACAGTACAGTATTCAAAACACCTGAAGTAACTCTTGAATGAAGATATATTTTTTCTCAATTCAAACCTCCAAAACTTAAAACTTGGTAGCCTAAGTAGAAAGTAACTGAAACATAATTTACCAAGCCAAATACGGATTGACGTTATAACGCACGTCTATCTGGTCTGTCGTCTGTAGACAGAGTTTGGTTGGGATGCTGCGATTCTGCGCAGGCGCGAGGCGCCGCGTCAGATTTTTTATCTTTTCTCTAAAGGGGATTATGGGAGATCGGATTGGCCGTTAATTTAATGGTGTACCGGTAAAAAGTATGCAATTTTTCTTTTATTTTCTTATAAATTGTCAGAATTCTATGCATATTTCATCGATGTATAAACTGTAAATTCATTCTTTCTTTATACATATCTTTTAGATATCTAATCATTATCCTTGTTATTCAATTTGGTTTGAATACTAAAACTCTAAATACAACTTTTAATTAATTATTACTAAAATTGGTCTGGGATATAGAGGATGTCGGTGGGATGTCCCCAAGATATCCACGTTATCCCGGGATTTCGTGGACATCCCTGGGACGTCCACAAATGTCCCGGGACATATCAGGATATCCTAGGGATGTCCTGTTTATCCTGGGATGGCAATGGGATGTGTGGGACACAAATGGGATATCCTGGGGACGTCGTGTGCTGTGTGGGTTCCGACGTTGCTCGTGCACGATCGGACTTTTCGGACAACTCCAACTCCGGCATCCCATCCGATGCGATCAGACAACGACGGTTGTCTACAGAATGATCGGTTTCCATCGGTCGTTTTTGGAATTAATAAAAGAGAAACTAAATATTTTAGGAAATATTCCTTCATCAGAAAAGTTGAAAATTAAGCATAATAATAGCTAAACGTAGGCTGTGTTTATGTTTTTGCCTTAAAACAAAACTTTTTGTCTTATCTTTTCTTAACAACATATGTAACATTTTACTTACATTTGTGAAATAATTTGATTTATTCCCAACATTGTCTTATCAGGCTATGTCGTTGCCTTATCCATCGTCTTAATTTGAAAGCTTAATTAGTAAATAAAATTCTACAACAGAACAATAAGTTTGGCTATGATTTCTTTGATTACATCCCTTTGTTTACTCTGGCTTCCTAACCCCAAAACAAACTACTATATGCCCATATCCAAGTAACAGTTTTAATAGTGAAGTAGAATAAGATTGGCCATGATTTCTTTGATTATATCATGTTTTTTTCTCTAACTTTCTAACCCCAAAACAAACTACTGTATCCAAGTACAAATTAAAAGTAACAGTTTTAACAGTGAGTTTTAATAGTCACACAGCTTAAAAAACTACTCCTAAAGTTCCTCAAAACAGACAAAACCCCACTATTTTGCTCCTTATTTTCAAAGATATTTCACCGGACCCCCCACACCCCCCGGTTCCATCCATCCCGTTTTCATAGAATCCAAATCTCGTCACCTTTTTACAAATACCCTCGCCGTCCTTTTATTCATTGTTAGGCGGAGATTTACAGTAAAAGTAAATGTCATAATAGTTTATATTTGGAGTATAAATAGTAATAGTACTCTCATATCGCTGTTTATTTGATCTTTACTTTTCACTTTGAGTACAATGGGAAAAGTAAAACAATACAAAAATATCAATATAAGTAATAATTTAATCGCTATCATCAGTTGGATATATTACAACCAAGTATATTTTTCTGAGGAAAGATCAATTCTGTGATGATATTATCTTCTTGTATTTTAGCGATTTTAAAAAGTGCTTGGTACCCTATTTCAGTTGATTGCTAATTGTTATATTGTTTTAAAAACCTTTATGATACACTATTTTACCGATAAATCGGAGTGACGTGCAGCTGACCGGCCTGAGCGTAATCTAATTTTTTTAAAAGGTAGTACAAAACCAGCAACATTATGATATAATATTATATGTATTTGTATGTAAACCAAATATACCTATGCAGATACAATATTTAATGCATTGAATAATATTAAAACATATTTGTGTCAAGGAGGAGTTTACTATTAGTCTACATACAATAATAATTGACGTATTCAATTATTTGGCAGATAATTAAGAGTCTTCATCACCGGAAGTTGCCGGACGCCATCTTGGTATTATGTTCCATAAGGCCAATGTTAACTTTGTGCCTCCGTTACTCCTCACTTGATCGTCACAAACAATTAATTTTGGTGTCAAATTAAAGGTTTCGTCGTCCTCTAGGGAAATACAATCGTCGAATTTTGATTTTGTTACAAATTAATGAGAACATGTAAAGTTATTCAGTTCAAAATTAAAATATTTATTATGAAACTATGATACCCAAATTAAGGAATTCGATATTGTATTTCCCTAGAGGATGACGAAACCTTTAATTTGACACCAAAATGAATTGTATGTGGCGATCAGGTGAGGAGTAATGGAGGCACAAAGTTAACATTGGCCTTATGGAACAAAACTCCAAGATAGCGTCCAGCAACTTCCGGTGATGAAGACTTAAGTTCTTAGAGCTGCATGATTGGGGGGGGAGCGGGGGGCGCATTTTTCGGCTCTGGCACCCACGCTGACCGGACTCTGCGCACGCCTATGCTGTCAAAGTAATACTCATGTTGTACATGATTATAACATGTGGTTTCCTGAGAGCAGAGATTAAAAGATTTGAGGGAAGATTACATAAATAGAGTAGTAAAATAAATCAAAGGGACATTGAGCTATAAATAACTACTGGAGTGACCTAAAAAATGTAGAAGAGAGGCAAATGAGGTATACAAATCTGATTACCAGCAGGGGAAGTAGTGAAGTATTACTCCAAGTCATCTAAACAAACTGACTGGCCTTCTCCCGAGCAAAGCTCGACCCCCAGGTACTGTATATCGATGAAACTTGGTATCTGGTAATAAGATGCATATAATAAGATATATATGCATGGGAGTTTTGCTGGGTACGCAGGTTTTCTGCTACGGGGGTATTTTAATCAACATTTTTCACCAGGTCAGGTTTTCATAATTGTAACTGTAAATATGCATTTAGCATTTATAACATATCATATGTTTTATAAAGATATGAATACTTGATATTATTTAAATAATTGAACATTAATATATATGAAACTGTTCATAACAACTATCATTTACAACGGGATTTCTCTGGAAGTAGGTTTGAGGTATGAGTGGTAGGTATGTCAGACGTTTTTAAAGGCGTAAACACACCAGTATGATTTCATTATTTGTTTTGACAAATTATATTTTCTACACCCATTCTACACTCATAGTTCTTTCATATTCGCCTTAAAATACGCCACAGTTGCGTCGGCGTCTTACACAATGATTTACAGATTTAGTTATTTAATATGCAATGCCAGTACGCCATGTTCAATTTCATTATAAAGTTTCTCAATTTTAGTTGAAGTTTGAGGATTATTCTAAACATGGTCGTTACAATTCGTAAATAGTTTGGGCTCGAGACATGACACCGAGTTTGAGACAGTGGCCGGATGTAATCTGGTGTGAGGGTGGTAGGGGGTAGGGGGTAGGGATGACGTCCTTCCACAGGTGCAGAGGTGACAACTCCGATGGGCGGCTATGAGTCACCCTTGTTTGTTTCAATTTTCTCACTACAATAGGTCCGCTGAAGGAATCGCACCTACTCTTTTGTGTTGTACCATTGACTATATAGTCAGTGGTTGTACGTTCACTTACAAAACGAATTTCTTCTGCATCCCGTATATTAATTATAGGGGCAACTCGCTTTTAAGGAAGGAATTTTTACTGCAACGACGGGTTACCTCCAAGAAATCTTAATTAGCAATGCTATGAATCATTATATGATCCATAACGCGAAAGTGTTTGCAGAAAATTGAATTTTAAGGCGAAGTGGTTTAATTTTCGTTTGACGTCATATAGGACTGACCATGCAGATTTTCCGCAAACACTTTCGCGTTATGATGGATAGGGCTTGTGTTACCTTTATTTTTATCGGTGCATCCCTATACAGATTACAGTTACGCGACTAACATAATACATTTCATACACATACCAAGCCACATACCTTAGCCACATACCAAGTTTCATTAATTTATGTTAATAATTAAGGGAGACATAAGATTTCGCTTACTTATTCTGCATAAGAATAACATGAGGGCTGAGTACACATGCGTTTGCTACTACGCGAATCGTCGGTAAAATATTTTTTGTTGTTGGTGGAACTAACAATAGACCACAAACCAACAACCCATATGAAGCCGTATAACACGTTTCGTTAGTATACAATCATAAATAAGAGATATTTAAAACTTGTCTGATCCTTCATGAGAATAACATTGGGCAGCGAACTGTGTTTAGCACTTTCAAAATCGATGTAACCAATTGACGTAGAGAAATTATAAAGAATTCAATGGTGAAAACTACAATTTTATTTGTTAAAATATTACTTGTAAAACTTCAAAAAAATTTTTGGGGAGAAATTACCCCCCCACCCCCCCAAAAAAACCCCTTCGGATGGGTCGAACTGACTGGTTTTCAAACTTAAAGTCATACCTTTACACGTTTGTACCAAATTTAATCAAAATCAGATATTTTGTACCAAATTTAATCAAAATCGGATATTTTTTACGACAGATATCGCACCCACGGACACAAACACACACATGCACACATACCCATACATACAGTTATGAACGAATTGTGTTTTTTGGGGTCTGGGGACCTCAAAACGACAAGTTATCATGGTCCCGGGCCTAGGTATTAACAGGCTGTCTACGGTAAAGCTTCTTCCCTACAGGGGAAATTCGCTAAACGGGTTGTAAAGGAGTTAATTTCTTTTAATTCCAATATATTTCACTGGACGAATTTATACTTTCAAGGTTTATTTAATACTAGCAATTACCCGCGGCTTCACTCGCGACAAATTCTGACAAACATCTACAGCTGGTAATTTTATAAATGAATAGTAGAATGTACTCGTTCTTCGCACGGGTTAGAAAGGTAAGGTAGCTTGAAACAGCTGTTCTTGCTTCTGTTCTTTAAGCTATCAAATGGAAGTGTCAACAGCTATTCGCATTAGTTTCTAGATGTTTACTTTCTTCTGAAATGTAAACATTGAAACTTAGAGCGTTCACGGGGCGTAGCCCGAGGGGATTTTAAGGAAGTGAATAGGCCTATGTGTTGCATGGGCTCAAGATGAAAAGTGTAAAGCCGGGCTTTGTGTAAAGTTTCAGCCCAGTCGGTTCAGTAGTTTTTGTGTTTACCTGGAACATCAGACAGACAGACAGACAGACAGGTAGACAGATAGACAGACGGACAGACAGACAGATAGAAACCACCTCTTCTTTATAACATTATAGATTGATAGAGAGATAGGTATACTCGCATAAGATCTGCATTGGAACTTACAGGACCCGTGGGGTGAAACCCTAAGGTTGGATGTGGACATTATCAGGTTGTATTTGTGTTGTTATTATTATTTGTTAATGCAATATCTAAGCTATTCATTCAACAGTTCATGCAACGTTTCAGCTTAACCGGTCCAGTAGTTTATGTGTGATGGAACTACAAATGTCGATAATTTTAAACTTTCACATTAGTAATATTAAAATTAGAAGGATAAAAGTTTGCATTCTTTGTTAGCTGTCATCAATAAAGAAGCAGATTCAAATGCAACATTTAATATAGTGTATTCAAATGGAATCCCAGCCCTTGCAAATTGTAATTTATTACAGCGAGATGACCCTGCAGTATTGGACAATACCTTGTACGTCTTGATTCCATAATTAATTACAATTACCAATTTACAAATGTAACAACTTCAAGCAAGGTTGCGTTCCATTATACCATACACGTTTTACGGCCACTTTCCCCATCTACAGTCGTTTAAACCTATGTAAAAGATAATAAGACTTCCCCAAATTGTAGCATATTACTACTATGCACATCCAGCACTCCATTTCCCACTAGGCCAAGTAAATATGCAGTTACCGAGAACGCCAAATTATAAGAGGTGCAAATACAAAAACAACACGCTGACTAAACTGCCCCTGTTTCTAGAGCAACTAGAGGCACCACATATACTAAGTCTCCACTTCAGGAGGTTCGCGCCTCTTTTTAGCTGCTAGTCTGTGTAGCGAACTGTTCAATGGGCGCGGTCATATTTTGAAATCACAACTAATCAATATAAATTATGCCGTATGGTATTGTACTGCGTAACTAGTTAGTTGGACGTAGTTCTCCAAAGCGCCAAAAGGTAGGAGCACAATTCAGAGAGTAAGGTGAGGTAGCAATCGTTGCCGTTGGAACTGCCTTATACACCGCAACATCGGGGAAATTTTGTTACAAGGTTCAGCAAATTTCTTACCGCACCTGCGTCCTGCGTGGTCCCGTGGTCCCGCCGGTCAAACATTGAGTCCATTGAGTTGGTGGTGGGGCTACACACTTCCGCTACAAGCCTCCGCCTTGCCCCTCTTCTTTGGAAGGCAGAGTGGGGGGCGCGAGCAACAGGTACATCTAGCAAGTAGCCAATCTGTTTTTACATGTATTTATTTGAAACCCTACCAACTGTCCATGCGAGCAACTAAGATGTCGATCAGTGGGTTTCAGGACTTGATTTAATTATTTATAATTATTTTCTAAAACCCTACCAACTGTCCCTGTGAGCAACTAACATGTCGTTCAGTGCGTTTCAGTACTTTATTTAATTATTAATATTTAATTTTTAAAACCCTACCAACTGTCCCTGCGACCAAATAACTTGTCGATCAACAGGTAGGCACCCGTTACTTGTTGAGTTACTTGAGTTGATGATTTACTTGTTGTATTGTTTGTAGTGTTTTACTGTTAAGCGTGTACTTGTGATTACCGTGAGTTTAATTATTTTTTGTTATTAATTTAGTTTTCACCCCTATTGTTTGTAAGCTTAGTTTAAAGCTCTAATAATTATTAACGAATCCCGCAATTATTTTAGAAAATATTGATAGATGATTATCAAATATTATTTGTACATACTAGGTATGACGAGCATCTAAATATGGGACATAGGACGCATAAGGATAAATACAATAAAACTGTCTTATGAAGTAATTAATACATATGTAATTAAAATGTTAACTACGTTTATATTTGTTTTCAATAAGTGTGTATTTGATATAAGTATGTTTTTATCTATAGCAGTCACACTAATAGAGCATCTCAAAGGACTTTGCAAACAGTACATTTATAAAGTTTAATCATCAAGAAAACTATTCTTATGGGAAAATGCGTGACTGTCCCAGAAAGATATTGGGAGGTAATTTCACCGTGCCTATATTGTATTTTCAGACATCACAGCAAATACAGAGTGTACTAATATTTTATAAGCCCCGGATGTAACATTAATGCGTGTAAAAAGATGGGAATTAGTGAGGCGAAAGTTTTAAGCCCTCTCTTGTCATTCTAGCATATACATTTATCGAGTTATTAAAGAAAATGTGTTTCGACTAAACACATCAGTACGTTGTCTTATGGGGGGTTGTACTCTAGAAAAGCCTGTTATTCCTTTGTTAGAGTACTTATTTTATCATCCCATGAAACTCACGCCTATCACTCCCTTTCAAGCCTGCCTGGACCTTCTCCTAACATTATAATGCGCAAAATTGTATTCCCAGCTTTGCAGGTAAACCAGGAGCATCAGAACAGCCAAAAAAATCAATGTTTTCAGATTTCAATAAAAATTGGTATAAATGTATGTTTTTACAAAGATTTTGAGTTTTAAAAGTTTTTTTTGTGGAAATTCACTTCCCTCACGTCAGCGTGCTGCGTGCGAACTCGTTTTAATTATTGTAGTATCACAGAAAAAAAACTTTTGAAGAATTCTTGTCGAATATAGATATAACCTCATTGTTTTACAGCCAAGATAATAATATCGAAATATCTTCTCTATGTGCTGATACAAAATCGAATATCGCTTTAGGCGATACGATATGTACCGTTTCAAAAATATCGTATCGTCCCTAGCGTATAGCGATATTCCGATACGATACGATACGTATCGCACATCACTAGGGACTGTAGTGTTGCCAGAAACCGGGTAATTACCCAGTTTTCGGGTATTTTGATGGCCGTGCGGGGATTAAGAAAAAACCGGGTAAAACCGGGGATTTTGGACTCGAGTTGCAGGGATTTACCCGAAATACCGGGTATTTAAGATTTTCTTGTGACATTTGATATAAACGACAGTTGAAAACAATCAAGCAATTTAACACAAACTAGAACATAATAAATATTGTCAACAGTATCTTTGACATGAATGTTGACTTGCATTTGTTGTTGTCAAAGGATATATGTATTATTTTAGTACATTACTTTTGTTCATTGATAAATAAATAATTGTAATGTTATTATGATTGCACTTAAGTTAGATTATGATATTCTTTTACAAAAACCTTAGGCGTTCGCCTATGTAGCATATGCTTAAATCCGGCCCTGCATTGAGGTATAGGGTTGCTTGTGAATAGTCGGGAAAATGGCGGCCCCCTTTATCTCTGATGACCCCAACGAGGTTAATGGTTAATATATCTAGAAGTCTCGTTTCGTGTAAGATAGTGTACCCTTCGTGGTCGGCCGCCATTTTGCCCCTATGCAAACTCTGCTCCCATGTAAACTAATCAAATCCCCTCATCAAAAGTTACAAATTTATTAGCTGACTAACATTTAACTTGTACATAGACAATAGACAATTTGATTGCCACCGAGGTGGGTAGCTGCGACCCACTAGTGTGAAAGGTTCCATAAGGCTAAATAAAATTTCAACAGGTCAAGTAGCCGACGGGTGGCTGCAATTCATTGGCTGCGAGCTAGTGGGAAGGCGGCCTTAATGTACCAGAAGAAAATTACTTTCAACATGAAGGCTTCACCTTTATACCCATACAAGACCTCTAGATATAATAAAATCGTTGAATCTATACAAATTTGTTGATCCGGTTAACATTTCTTCAGGTCGAGCCGGTTTTTATTTTCAAACATACTTATATGTTGAAAATAACCCGCTAACAAATAATCAATCTATGATTACAAACGAATAATTAAATGTCAGTTAACTGCAACAACATAGTTTAATCATACCATAGACTAACTACAGCAGTGTCTCCACCACATCAACATCATTTTACCCTAAAGGTTCTTGAAAATTACCCTACAAAATTTCAAATTACCCAAAAGATTACCCTAAATCTGAAAAGCTGTAATTTATATACTTCTGTTGATAATATGGCCAAGCTAAGATAAATGAATGAGTTCTTTAGGTACTACACTATAATATAATAATGAAAATAATTTAGCTTTTAACAAATTCAAATTTAATAAATAAAAATGTTAGCAATAACAATATGTTTTCTATTTAACTGTCTTCATTACTCAATTAATTTATAAAGGTCCAAAAATACGTTTATGTGATCACGTTATTAATTCCAATCATAGTAAATTTACGGAACGAAGAAGAAAAAGATTTAGTTGATGGCAAGAAACAAATTAGATGATATATCACAAAATGAAATTAAATTACAACATTTAATAGAAATAACTGTTTAATAAAAGCTTTTTGTTCTTGAACTTGGGGTGTTTTTTGTTTTTATTCATAGGTCAAGTAGATTATTAAAGCTGCTATAAAGTGTTGGCTTCGAAACATTTTTCATACCTATACCTACGGCCGAGGGTACCATATAATAAGCTAAAGGAATGACTAATTTGCACACTTCACTTAAAGAAACTAATGTTAAGACTTGTGTGTTGATTTCATCTTAATTACATTTTATTATTGTTTCAGTGCCTTTCTCGAATAGTTGTTGTTTCCCAGTAATTTTCAACAGGTTTACAGGCCAACTTATTAAAATAAGATAAGCTAATTACGATTATTAGTATTATTATTATTATTTTATTTTTTTATTATTGTTAATAATGTAAGTCTCTAATTTAGTCTGAAACTCGTTTTATAAATTTTGTTAAAGTTAAATTCGTATTAATGTTCAGACTATGTTAGCTGTAGGGCTAGTAAAATACATTTTAAATAAAATTTTGGGGCTCTGATTTTACCCTAAAAATTACCCTAAAAACCCCATTACCCTAAAATTACCCTGACATTGCAATATTACCCTAAAAAAGGGTAATTACTCTAAAAGTGGAGACACTGAACTACAGTATGATCGTACGACTTGTTTTTACTCTTCGTTCCGTTTGTAATCCTCTGACCAGTGTACCAACTTTTGAACTTGTAGGAAATGTAGCGCATTATGGTTGAAGAGTGTCGTCTGCAGTAAGGGGCCGTGCATAAATTACGCCATGCTATATTTAGAACTTGCTGACCCCCTCCCCCTCCCTTTTTCAAGCTCAGTGACACTGCTCATATTTCCCCCCTCCCCCTGTCACGTCACACTAATTAATTATTAAGTATTTGATTGTTGGTACGGTATTTTATTACTCTGTAACTGACGATTTCACAGGCTTAACTCCATTAATCGTAATGCGTCACGCAGCCCTTAACCCCTCCTCCTACGTGTCACGGTCTGTCACTATGGGCTGGACCCCCTCCCGGGGAGGCGTGACGTAATATATGCACGGCCCCTAACACCAATACTAAGCGCAGGGCCGGAATTAGGCATAGGCTAAGGCGGGCCTAGGGGCCCGCACCACACAGAACCCTTTTCAAAAGCCTGATACAAGCAAGAAAAAAGGTCCCCAACTTAAGTTCTTAAAATCCAATCAATCCAATCATAAAATCAAGTTCTTAAAAACTTAAACTTAAAATCCAATTGGACCTTGACGCAACAAGGACAACAAGGGCCCTTACCACTGGGAGAGCCTCGAGATTAATAAATTGGCATTATTTCGGGTACACAGGTTAATTTCCGGGTAATCATCTGGCAATTTTGAAGAAATTACCCGGTTTTCGGGTATTTGAAGCTCGTGCGGGGATTTTGTGGGGATTACTACAGGATGACCGGGTAAAAACGGGGATTTTATAGGTAGTTTGCGGGTAAAATAGCAAACCCAGTCTGGCAACACCAGTGTTACCACTTTTAGGGTAATTACCCTTTTTTAGGGTAATTTTACTGGTCTTAGGGTAATTTTAGGGTAATGGATTTTTTAGGGTAATTTTAGGGTAAAATCTAGAGCACCTTTATAGTTTAAATTTTGATTTTTTGGCAATGTAAAATTTGTTTTCCAGGAATTAAAACATTTACATGAAGTGCTGGGTAAATTAAAAGTATTATAAAAGAGATACCGGTATAACTAGATACCGGTATATCTTATCCAGTATTAGACTAAAGATGCATTCTTTGTTTAAAATTCGTTGTTGGTGATGGTGAGTTTATGTTGTTTAGAGATGATTGCGGACATTTTCCGCGAAAATGTCCGCAATAATCTCTTAAACAACATAAAGATGCATGTAATCACAAAGAACACAAAGTTTAATTTTCGAACAGATAAAATTGATGCACATTATGTTATGTGTCCAAAATTGGGCACACCATAATAATATAGAAACCCCTAATTATTAACAGTAAAAATATATCTGGTTAATTTGTTTAAATATAGGTTGTTAGATTTACAGCGCTGTTGTAGAAAATATGTTTACTGAAGATTGTCTCATCTATTCTGACACATAATTTGTATGAAGGAACTAGATTGTATTTTATACCTGTGAAATCCATATGGTGAGCCAGGTGAGCGCACATAAAAATATCACAACACAAGGCATAACATGTGTAAATTTTTGGGTATTGCAATGAAAAGTATTGATCTAATCAAATACTGTAGTAACAAGATGACAAACATATTCTCTGGGCATTATTATTTAGGAAAAATAACATTAACAAATTTGTACAACTTAAATAAGTTTATAAAACAATAAAGTACTCCCAACAACTGTTAATAACATGTATCAACAACTGTATTTTTGAAACTCATAATAGCGATGGATTTGAATTTATTTTTTGATTTATTTGGACTTTACTTTAACGGGAGGAGTTTCCTTACCTTCCGAAACGTAGTGTAGTTTTAAACACTAGACGCGATAGGTAAAGTCTAAATAAATTAAAAAATAAATGTATCAACAAGTTTATATTATCAGCGATACCAGCACATTAAGTATAGCGCTGAATACAAATATATTACAACAGAGTATTTATTTGAATTTGTTAATTTATATTTCGTTTTATGTGTGATATAGGGCCAAAGACAAGTATTAAGGGGCTGGGCCGATTACACATCAAATACATGGTACATTGACCCTTGAATAAAATAAATGAAATAACATAAACGATCGATGGACCATCAGTCGTTTAGGAAATGTAATCTAATAAAAAATATAAACGGGTCAATGGGCCATCAGATCATTTTATAAATTAAGATAAAATATTATATTTTGGTCTGATGGACCATCGACCCTCTATCCATAAAATAACATATTATAAAGACATAGGGTTGATTACACATCAAATAGATGGTGCATCGACCCCTAAACCAAAGTTATTTAGAATAATGTTTTAACGGGTCGATGTACCATCTATTTGATGTGTAATCGACCCTACACTTTATATTATTAGATTGTTAAACGCATGGTTCGATTACACATCATATAGATGGTTCATCAAACCCCAAAGAAAAATATTTAGAATAAAGTTATAACGGGTCGATGTTCCATCTATTTGATGTGTAATCGGACCCTACACTTTATATTATTATATTTTTAAACACTTGGTTCGATTGCACATCATATAGATGGTACATTGACCCCCAAACAAAAAATATTTATAATAAGGTTTCAAAGGTTCGACGGACCATCTATTTGGTATGTAATTGACCCTTTACTTATTTCTTGAATATAATCTTAATATTTATAATGTTGGGGCCGATGGTACATCGAGCCTTATTTTATTTTATTAGAGAAATATATAAACTGGGTCGATGGTCCATCGACCCCTTTTATAAATAAAACTAAATTTGTATAAACGGTTCGATGGGCCATAGACCCTTCCTCAGATATTTAATATTCCTTTCAATATATCAGAGGGTCGATGGACCATCAATATGATGTGTAATCGAGCTTCCCCCAGTATTAAATGCTACGTTACCTTAATTTTTACGCCTTAATCATGTTTTTATGTCTCGAGTGTATTTGAGCTTTTCGAGAAGAAAATCAACTCTTAGGGTAATTTACAAAAGTTTAGGGTAATTTCATTACCCCGTTTAGGGTAAAATTTCATCTACCTGGTGGCAACACTGGACACTGCTAGTGCAAGGTGCTAGGGAGAGGGGAGAGGATGAGAGTCCGAATTTGGTACTTACTGGTGTTTGATGTTATGAGGAAATAAAAAAATTAAGTCTATCAGGTGAACAGTTTTATCATGTTTGCACTGATTTAAATAATGCACCAAATATCACCAAGGTTAGATATTACTAAGTACTTACTTCGCTATGCTTCTTTATTTGTAGCAGTCTTTAAAAACTTTTTCATTTGAGGTTATGTTCGTATTATTTAATAATTACTAATGGCCTAAATAGATTTCTTTCTCAGATTCAAGGGATTTACATTCAGTTACTAGTTTTAAGTCTTGGTAAATCCATGGTTTTCAGCAGAGTTAATAATTACATGGGTTTAATTTATGCCTAGTTAGGCCTAATATGCTTATAATCTCTGAAAGGCTATTGCAATTCTTTTCCATTGTGATTGTTATCTCTTCTAAGAGTCTCACATGTACCACCCAAACATTCAATCAATCAATAATTCCTTTATTGCCTTAAAACTTGTACAAGCACGAGTCATTTAAAAAATGTACCTCTTACAACAACAAAATAGTCAACACTTCTAAATTATAAATTCCTTATGTAGTCATGGACACTGTAAAACGCTCCTCTCAACAAATAGGTCTTAAGATTCTTCATAAATTCATCATGTGGCATCTCCACCCTGAGGCAATCAGGCAACGCATTAAAAAGTTTGACAGAGCAATAATAAACATTGTTTTAAAAAAATGTAGTTTTATGTTTTGGAATTGGGAGATTTAAACTTTGGCGAAGAGAATATACCGTAGAGATTCTGGACTCAAAAAGCCCACGGGTTTTTCCTAAAAAATATTAGTGTTTCAAAAATATATATGGAAGGAAATGTCAACAGGCCACACTGACGAAAAGTCTCCTTACAAGATTGAAGCCGCTTGAGTCCAAAAACAATTCTGATTATCTTCTTTTGGAGAGTAAAGATGTAGGCTATCTCATACTAGCCTTTTCCGATCCCCAAATGGGTACAGCGTAAACGAGATGAGGATAAAAGCAACCATAGTAAGCTGTGAGCAGTACATCAGAATTAGTGTAAAATGATAATTTACGTATTTCATAAATTATCGAACTGAATTTACCAGCCAATTTACTGATGTGGTCAGAAAAACTTAATCTCGAATCAATCAAAAGACCAAGAAAATTTACTGTATCAGTAGATGAAACAGTATTTTCGGAAATTAGCAGATTCGAAACGCTGTCTGTCCGATTACGAATTTGAAAATCAATTGGCCTTTTCAAAGACTGCTGAGAAAATGAGAGCAATCATTCGATATTAAATTTTATATTCCAACGGCACATAAAATCATTTAAATTACAGTCTAATTTGTACACATGCCAGTTATACAGGAATGTGAAAATACAAATGTTGGTAATTATTTACTATTTCCCCTTCACCTCCGATCCTTTTACTATTTTAATATATTGTTCTTATGACATTAAACGTCATAAAATCGCAAAAAAAATTTTTCGCAAATTCAACATACTCACGAAACAACTGTCTGAAGAGTACTAACCCAGTCAATCTAGCAGACACTTTGGGAATCCGAGATAAATCTATCGGATGAAAATATCGAACTTACTAATATCGAGAAGCAACTATTCTTTCGATATTGCGATATAATATTCGCACACCCCCGCTCCTGCGGGGATAGTGTATAGTATTTGCACTAACCCCCGCTCCTGGGGGGTAGTGTGTAGTATTTGCACTCACCCCCGCTCCTGCGGGGATAGTGTATAGTATTTTAACTAACCCCCGCAGCTGCGGGGGTAGTGTGTAATATTTGCACTAACCCCCGCTCCTGCGGGAGTAGTAAGGGTCCACTTTGAGAGCACACTACCTAGCACGTCAACATGTGATATATTTGTGTGTATTTATCATAACCTAACCTAACCCAACTCCTCAGAGCGATGTATGGGAATTTTAGAATTTTCTGTAAAATTGTTCAAAAAGGGAAAAATTCCCGGAAAAAAGGAATATTTCACATACAGTGCTCTGCGGAGTTAGGTTAGGTTAGGTTATGATAAATATACACACATTATCAGTATCTGGTAAATATCATAACCTAACTTAACCTAACTCCGCAGAGCGCTGTATGGGAAATATTCTCTTCTCCGGTATTTTCCCCTTTTTAGGACATTTCCCAAAAAAGGGACAATTACCTATACAGCGCTCTGCAGAGTTAGGTTAAGTTAGGTTATGTTATTTACCAAATACAGATAATCTGTGTATATTTATCATAACCTAACCTAACCTAACTCCGCAGAGCACTGTATGTGAAATATTCCTTTTTTCCGGGAATTTTTCCCTTTTTGAACAATTTTACCGAAAATTCGAAAATTCCCATACATCGCTCTGAGGAGTTGGGTTAGGTTAGGTTATGATAAATATAAATAAATATATCACATGTTGACGTGCTAGCTACAGCAGTGTGCACTCAAAATGGACCCACACTACCCCCGCAGGAGCGGGGGTGTGCGAATATTATATCTCAATATCAAAACAAGACCACACTACCCCCACAGGAGCGGGGGTGTGCGAATATTATATCGCAATATCAAAACAATAGTTGCTCCTCGATATTAGTAAGTTCGATATTTTCATCCGATAGATTTATCTCGGATTCCCAAAGTGTCTGCTAGATTGACTGGGTTAGTACTCTTCAGACAGTTGTTTCGTGAGTATGTTGAATTTGCGAAAAAAATTGTTTGCGTTTTTATGACGTTTAATGTCATAAGAACAATATATTAAAATAGTAAAAGGATCGGAGGTGAAGGGGAAATAGTAAATAATTACCCAAATGTTAAATTGAAAGTTATAAAAATTAATAAATATAAGGTAGGTTAAAATTATATCTTGCTTGGTGATGTGGGCCGGGTAAATCCCCACCAGGTAGGTAAATAACAAATGGGTATTTATCCGGGTACTTACTCAAAGCCCAAGGGTAAATATCCAAAACGTGGGTATTAACCCTAGCCGTGGCCAATGGTCGCCCGCCGACCATTTCAATGCTTACCCTTAAAATGGCCATGGTCGCCGGGCGACCATAAATGTCCAAAACTTTTCCAATGCTAAAAAGTAATTTATAATTAAATCGAAAGTGGACAAGTTATATACCATTTGAAAGATGACATTCTGAACTTTCATTTTATTATATAAATGAACCGTGTAGCAGTTGTAAAAGAACGTAACGACTATTTAAAGTGAATGGTTTTTTAGTGCAAATCAGTACCTGCAACTGACTTGTAGAAACTTGTCAAACACGGCCTGGGGCAAAATACCAGAACTTGGGTAAATGTCGTCTTATGGAGTTGCGGTTGGTACCACTGGACAGCAGAAGAGTAGCTGTATATTATCGTATTGATTATTTGAATGATACATTGATAACAAAGAGCATATGATTTTTATAAAACAGCTGTGTTTGCCAAAACTGACAAATGGCCAATGGTCGCCCAGCGACCATTATGAAACGCTGTAACTATATATATATATATATATGAAGTTTTATAACTAGTCAATAGTTGTGTCAGATTGTAGCAGAAGAAACGTAGAATAATTTTGTTTTGACAAATGGCAGCACTGGTCACTCTCACTACCTTCAGCAACGCAAGTAAATATCAGTTAGGCAGGTGTTTGGCCGAGTTTTGCTGTTGTCAGATGAACCTCAAATAACCTACATCTTTGTAAGTGAATTTTTATCCGTGATTATTTCGGAAATTGTTCTAAATTCGGAGTTCATAGTGACAGGGTAGTGGTTGTGTGTTTATAACAGTAATCTTTATGCATAAATATTACTGGAAAGGGATAAATTAGTCAATTGGTAAAGTGAAAGTGAGTCTAATTTTTGTGTGTGTTTTAGCATAATGTTGGGAGACGATTGTTAGGCCTATCATTCATAGTATCGCGTGTATATTTGTTTATTTTATTACATAAGACATGTAAATAAAAATGTTTTTCCCATGTGTTATACCTTATTGGGTACTTTGGTATTATACGGATGCCACTATTTTTGGAGGTTAATTTTTACCGGATACAAAGGATAACTACATAATTCGAAAAAACGTACTTTTATTGACTTACTGTAAAATTTTTATATCATTCTGATGAGCGGTCTTTGTGTTGTGCCTCCCAAAAGGCAGCGATGTCCGCTAGGATTGTGTTGAATGCGTCGCCGCCGCTAGCAGCCAGACCCGATCGCCACATGTACTCCGAAAAATATACAGCGCGCTGTGGCAGTTATGTTAGGATGGGTTATCATAAAAATACGTACGGTTTCCTCTTCATTGCGAGGTAAATCCCACACCAAAAGAACGTTACTCATTATGAAAACAAATGTAACGTAGTGCACGGCAATAAATCACTCATGACACTGACCCAGATACAGGCGGTGACAGGTGATGCGCGCGCTCCGGTCAACGACCTGACCTTGGCCTATTTGGAGGGGGTTTGGCGGCCGGAAGTATGACTCATCAGGTATCATTCGATTTGTAATGAAACAAGGAAAGTCCTACAATCATTTTTATGTTAACCCATCCTAACATAACTGCCGCAGCGCGCTGTATAAGGGTGGCATTCGTATAATACCAAAGTACCCATTATTGTGTAGGGAATTGAATTTACTAGAACATGTTTATAATATATTTGGCCTAAGAAAATCTATACAAGATTTTTGTACTTCAATGTGTCGGAAATGTTTTTTACGTAAATGCTAATTTTCTAGTTATTTGTATATAGCAAATGGGTAATAATAATTTTTTTACTGCCTATAATATTACATATTTGTTTTCCTTAGTTCATATAACCTACAAAAATATATGTACAATATTATTATAAATAATTACCTTCCATGAGTTATCTCCGATTCACTAATTATTCGTCTTACTCGACAAAAGTTGCGATTTTTCGTATTTTATTACATACCACATGTACAAAAAAATATTTTCCCCATGTGTTATAAATTTCTATGCAGGGAATTGAATTTACTACAACATGTTTATAATATATTTGGCCTAAAAAAATCTGTACGAGATTTTTGTACTTCAATGTGTCGGACATTTTTTTTGCGTAAATGCTAATTTTCTAGTTATTCGTATAGTAAACGGGATAATAATTTGTTTACTCCCTACAATATGACATATCTTTTTCCCTTAGTTCATAACCTACAAAAATATATGTACAATATTATTATAAAAAATTACCTTACATGAGTTATCTCCGATTCACTAATTATTCGTCTTACTCGACAAAAGTTGCGATTTTTCGTATTTTATTTATATTCAGATTCGTATATTTTCAGATTCCCCTGGTCTTTCTGAATAAAATGAGTATACATATTGGTAGGTTTACCCCAAAATTGTAATTTATACATATTTTCAAAAAAAGGTCTGCAAAATCGCCAAAATTGGTTGGCCATTCCCCACTTCTAACATTGGCCACTGCTAGGGTTAATGATTTGCATAAAATTTAGTGTATTTTTACTAGGTTAATTGAAATTGCCATACTGTAAAGAATATAAAATGCTCATAAAAAACAACCAAATTGGTCAGATCAGAAAATCGCGTTTATATGCAGTTTATGTTATAGTTACTAGTCAAATAATATGTTGTTTTGAAGAGGAAGAGATGTAGAGTAATTTAGTTTTGCCGTTGGCAGCACTGTTTGCCTTTGGCTTCATCACCAAGGAATTATTTCATTACGTCACATTTTTGCCTAATCGGCAACTGCGCAGCTGTTTACGAAGTCTCAGTCAGTTTGTTTGGCTCGCTCCAAACTGTATTGTATCTGGTATCACTGTAAACAGCAGGTTTCAGGCTTTGTTCCTATGTCTGTCTCGATGTGTTGTATTTTAGTTGACAATATGATATGATATCTGAAATATGCAATGTCCAGTCCAAGTCCAAAATGGCGCGCTTATGTTATTGTTTGACCGCTGTCAGTTGTGTAAGAGTGTTTTAGTTATTTATTTAGCCGAATTTACACAAAAATGGATTGTAGTGACATTCGGGGTGCTCTTGAAGAAAGTATTACGGTAGTAACATTGATGACGATTTAGAGGGTGAAATAGGCAGTTATATTAAGGTGAATGACTTTCCTGATGATGTGTCATAGGCTAATTGGATTATTTATCTGGTAGGCCTAGTGGTGAGTTATATATTTATATGTATTCTATATATAACATGTTATATATTTCTACGTAGGGAATTGAATGTACTGGTTATAATTAACATACCTGCGACGGGGGTATTTTTTAAAGAATATTTTCCCCGTGGATGGATGAAATATTCCCACCAAAACAAATAAAAATATTTCACAATAAAAAGCAAACTGAATAACTCCTGAAATAAAAAATTTATCACAAACCAAAAGACATTTATATAACCTGGCTAAATTCAGTACAATTGATAATCTTCAAAAGTATGTACAACAATTTAAAAATAAATTTAAAAGTCAATTGTAAACAGGGCAAAAGAAAAATTCTAATAATAGATATGTAAAAAGCTCAGAGAATAAGGTGTAAAGCGACTTGGTCAGTTGTAAAAAATGAACTAGGATTAAGTCACTATGGTAGCTGTCAGAATCATTCTTAATTGTACTGAACCATAAAATTATTTTAAACCCAACAAAATTGTAAATTATTTCAATGATCATGTCAGTACTGTAATGTCACAAACCCTCTTCATGTAGGCCTACCTAAGATTTCACTTATTGCAAATCCATCAAATTCTACCAATTTTATCTGTACTCTCGAGACCCTGGATGTTGTCAGTGTTAACAAAGTAAAGAGTTTTTTAATCTTAAGCCTAACAAATTAAAATGTGGTTGGATGGGATGAAATCCCTATAAAATTGCTCAAGTTAAAGGTAAATGTTATATCTCCTGTTTTGTGCCAGTTAATAAATGAGTCATTTGGGAGTTGTGAGTGTATACTTTTCAGATAAATTAAAATATTCAGAGATAAGAGATTTACAAAAGCGGTAAAAAACCGGAATTAAAAAACTAGTATAACCAACTACCAGTAGTATAACCAACTACCGGTAGTATAACCAACTACCGGTAGTATAATCAACTACCGGTAATATAACCAAATACCGTCCAATTTCTGTTATGAGTAATGTTTCTAAAATATTTGAAAGGGCAATTCACTATAAAATAATTCAAAATTTAGAATAAAATAACATGTTAATTACATCCCAATATGGGTTTAAGAAGTTTAAAAGTATACAAACCCCTCCTTGTAACTTCCTTTCCTTGTTAAACCTTGGATGGGTCACAACATACTGCTGGTATTTGTTGTGATTAATCGGAAGGCATTTGACTGTGTGTTATCATGGCCTTTTCTTGAATAAAATTAGATTATTTGTAATAAAAGGAATTGTGTTTAAATTACTACCTTCTACAATCTAAGTGACCGAAAACAGCGTGCATTCCCGGATCCCTACTTATGTGATTTTTGTTTCATGTTTATTAATGACAGAAATTTCTTCTAAATTATTCCTATATGCTGATGACACAACTAACAGCTGTAGTAATTTTAATGTTATGATTATTTCAGTTAAAAAACGTATTCACAATCAATTGGAAACATGGTTTTAACAAATCGTCTTTTATTAAATTTTTCTAAGAGCAACATAATTTATTTTAAGCCTACTCATCATAATACTCAGTCAGTGGAGCTATTTAAACATATTAATAACGCGGGGCCACACACGTTTCTTGGAGTAATCTGACAAAACTTTAAAACACAGTATATACAGTTATACCCAGTTAAAATACTTTTTTTACAAACAGTGGCCTACAGTTGTCCAAAAAATCAACCTCACATATAATTCTAACAGCTTTCTTTGGAAGCAACAAAACTTTCGTAACTTCAGAGGCTTCTCCCCATGGCAATAAATAAGATTTGATTATATTTGTAATCTTCACCTCTGCCTCTTTTTGGCCTTCAAAGGTGTGCTTAAATTTATGGTCACCAAAGATGAAATCAAATAATTTTTAAGATCAGTTTGGGTCCTGAGGTGTTTTACAATTTTTTAAACATTACATCAATCTCCAGACTAAATTTTAAAATCTTCAGTTTTGGTTGACCTCCGAGAGTTCTCAGTTGTTCTCGAGGAATTCACTCAGGTTATAGTAGGGTCTTCTTGTTAGCTACATCTTCAACTCATATTTTAGTTTATTCCCAGTGATTCATAATTGCAGGTAGGTGATTTCGAAGCTTGCAGCTAGTGTAAGATTTTGTTTCTCAGCAAGAGAGGTGCAACGAACTGGGAAGTTAAACCTAGAGCCATGACCATTGAACCTATATTCATTTTAAAAGCATTTTATGATGAAAATAAATTTTTACATTAGAACTTGAATCACATAGCCTAATATAGGCTAAACCATGTTAATAGTTCAAATATCTTTTGAAGAATCTTAAGTAGGCCCTAGTCAATTGTAATGATCTCTCTCAAATCTCAAATAATGATTATTATTATGATTAGATACAACATTTTGGTTGTCATTTATGTTTGCGAGTGGACAATGTTTTTTAGCGTTATCTTTGCAGGTACAGCAGTATGGTGCCTCTCCATGAACACTTAACATGGCAGTGAGACATGAGCACAGGCAGTATGGAGTGGTCCTCTTCAGGGTTGGAACCTCGACAATGTTTGGAGCTGTTGTCATGGAAGGTAGGAAATCATTAGGTAACTTTATGCCACTTGTTAGAGAAGAAGTGGTAATATACATCACTCGACGATATATACGATGCAGTTGGTGATCACAGAAAAAACCAAAGTTGCCGTAAGGTTAATACGAATTAGAAACTTTCAGTCTAAAGTTCAAACATGCTCCACAACCAGCAGAAAGTTGAGACGATAGAAGTATAACAGTCAGGAGCTCGCTCAGTGCTGTCCTTGCACAGTATAAATGTTTGGGGGGAACTGGCGCAGCCCCCCCCACCCCGCAGCTGCGAGTACTACACCAGGGAGCCACCCCTTGTTCCCACTCCATATATAACAACAGCAGTTCTGCCAATTTCCAGTAGCCTAGCCTGCGTAAAATTATGGTATCCTCAGAAACAATCGTGTTGTGTACGGAAATTATAGTAACCTAACCTAACCTATCCACCGTAGCGCGCTGTGTAAGTTTTTAGTCCTGCAGTATCCTTTTAAACAAAGCGTTGTAGAAACAAAACTTATTTTATTTATATAGATAAAGCCATTCCTTACCTGGAACATCTGGTATTGCTAATAGACTGTTCATGATGTATTAACAGCTGCAATTAAAATAAAATTATTCCCCATGTTTATCTTATGGGCAATAAACTAACTTTGAGGGCGGCCCCTGTGCCCTTAAGGTTGAAAATGAAAACCTTATTGCACGACTATGAATCAAGATGAATATTTTGGTAAATCAATCGTTCAAATCGGTTCAGAAATAACGGAGGCATTCTCTTAATAAAAATCGCCTTAGCGTATTCACAATAACAGGATTCGTGGTTTGAAATTGTTGTATTTTAGGAGTATACGACTATTCTGATGTTTATTTCAGTTGGCATCATTGGCGGGGAGGGAGCAACCTTGGTCAGAGGGCGTGGTCTATTGGTACAGTGAGCAACCAATAGCCAATTGCTATTGGTGAGCGTGGTTAATGGTGGCGGCAGAGAGTGTGAATTCCTTGAATCCCCCCACCAAACCTTTAGGACTGCTCGGTGTCGTCGCTGCGCCACTACCCGAATTGTCCAGTTCTGCGCTCCCAGAAAGTTCTAGCTTAAGACATTTAATTGCCTTTAGTTCCAATTTATTTTGTATCACTAACAAATGAGGAATACAAAACAATGAGGAATGTGAGGAACAAATGAGGAATGTTTGATGTCGCATGAAAACAGTAGTATCTCGTTAATCCGGCCCTATATCGGGATAAGTAGAGCCGGATTACCGAAAATTCCCATTCAGTGGGATAAATTAAAAAATGAAGCAATTTAACAATAAAACTACATATGATTGCTTACGAAAGTTATTGATAATAATTGTTTACATATTTGGAACATCGCACATCACTTGTACTCTACACACCATAAACATTCACTTAACTCACTCGTGACAGTCACACTGCATACAACTAAAGTGGAACTTGGATAATTCAAATCTCAAGGGATTGCTAAAAATAATCAAATCGTCCAAAAATTGTAATTAAAGAAGTTGCTCGAATAAGGCTTGAAACCTTCATAAGTTCCCTTTCCAGAGAAAAAGTATCATTAAAGAAATAGTTTGTTAAAAAACTTGCACTTTTGGACAGGTGCAAAAAGTCACATATAGCAGTTAAACAACAGAGATGGATTGCAAGTGGGGTGAGGGGTGGGTACGATAACCTTGGAACGTAACCTATGAGGTTTGAGATGTGCCGAGCTGCTACTTACACGAAACAGCTGCAACTAATCCACAGAGCCCGCAGTCCTGCTTCCAAAATCAGTTCCAACTACAGTTAATTTAACCTGTGGGGCGCTACAGCTGTTTTCGGAACGATCAGCTGAAGCTGTTTTTGTAACGAATAGTTGTAGCGCTGACAATATCTGTACCTATCTACAGACCTAATTCTTGTTCACTTGGAACGGTTGGAACTGTTTTCACTACCGGAGCACTGGAACTAAATAGTTACAGTTCCAGCTGCTGTGACACACCTCTAAGCAGGGTAAAATCTGGGATTTTGGCCTCAAGCAAACTGCGCAACACCTTTTTTCAGGCAATACTAGTTTTGATAACTGTATTATGGCCACTTTTTTATCCAGCCTAAATAAAAAGTTCAAACTATTCAAAATAAATTTGAATTAACGTTTTTTTATAATTTTTTATGTAGAAAATGCTAGGGACCGAGCGAAAAGCAACTGACTCATTGGTGTCAACGCAGCACCGGATTACTGGACTTACCGGAGTATGGAACGGCCAGATTATCGAGATATACTTTATATCATTAAATATGAAATACTCAACTACATTCCTACATCAAAATTCTTAATTATAATTATTGTCATTAAATAATCATGCCCAAAATCATCAGTCCTTAAACTTGTACTCCATTTTAAATTTCTGGGTTTAAAAATAAAATTGGGTATGGAGAAGATATTAAGTGATACAGGCTTACAGGCTTATACTAGTGATACTTTATTATCTCCAATCCCAGCTTTTTACAATAAGAAAAACGGTTTGATTCACTAAAGTAAGAATATCTACTCATTCTGCGACTGGCAAAGTATTATTTAAATCTATTTATGACTCTACAGCAATTGTTTAACGGGATAAAATAAACTACTTTTCACAACCATTTTCTAATTTCCACCTATAGGTGCTATTACTATAGGTGACATGATAAGACCTAAGCCTGAGACTATGACGGCTTTTTGTATTGAGTCCCTCAGATGCCAAAAACACCATTCGTTCAAATTTATATAAATAGGCAAAGTTTGCAAATCAGAAAGATTGGATTATTGGAAGGAAGTTTAAAATTTCTCAAAATTAGTTTTTTTGTTGTGTTTTATCCTAATAATTGAATAACTATATTTTGATTTAGAATGAATTTAATATAATTTATGCTGGCTGGTATTTCCGACATAAAAACGATAAAGAGCTCAGTCGGGAGTGTTATGGGCGGGGGGGGGTTAAGGAATGAGAACATAACAAATACAAAACTTCTTAACACCACAAAACAACCGTTAAAAACCTGTTAACTTTTTCAGTTGATTTATTCCAAACAGCTTTAAGGCGGTTGATAAAACAACTGCCTGGATGAGTTTGACTGGTTTCAGTCCTAACACTAAGAATGACTGCTTTAAATCATTATTGGGATGACATGCGACCAATCTGTTGTTCACCAACATCCGATTCAATTGGTTGTTTTCAATCAGTTGTTCACATCACTATTGGTAACTGTTATGTCTGCAGAAAAACCTGGTAGAAATAAAACAAAAACAAAAATTGAATCTCAATCTTGTTATTAGTCTAAATTAGAAGCAAATGTCAGTCCTCGTTTGATGCTGTAAACTTTATGGTTCAATTATTTAAGTGGTTGTAGCAGGGGGATGACAATGGTGACGGGTGGCTGATCCCTCATTTTCTGTATTTTGTTTTAGCCACAAAAGAATAGGACATGTGGCTCTACGTGGAGAACTAAGCTTCTAATTTTAGCATTGGCTATAAAATAATGATTTACTTATGTTGTTACGTACTAATTTTAACTTTGTGGTGACAGGTGGACGTAGAATGGTGTAGCGTTTTGTTCCCGGAATCCCCACCCTCCAGTCTCAACTCAGGCACTGATGTTGATTGGGAAACCCTTGTTTCTAGCCTAGGACTCGCTGGAAAACTTCCCATCACCTCCTCTCCAGTAACATCTTCCTACAGATCAGGTTAGTCCACAGTCAAGCTCCTAAATAGTGTTTAAAACATATTCACCCTATGAAACCTTTTAGATAGCTATGGCAGTACAAAATATCAGCACTATCCAAATCGACTTGGATTTTAGATCGTCCTAGAGTCATTCTTGAGCTTCAGTATTATTTTATTTTGTTGCAGTAATCAATCATCAATAATCAATAATCAATTTTAATTGTTGGTCAGTATTACACTATGCAGTAGGCATAGTCAGTTTAATGCATGATTAAAATAAGATCTACAAATAGAAACATAAAATCAAAAATTTTGATAGGCTTGCATCATAACTTTATCCAGAGGAGCCTGATACAGTAGACGCTCGCTAATCCAGCTCGTTTGGGACTTTGGCAGTGCTGGACTACCAAAATTGCCAAATTACTGAGCGCCGTCTGAAAATACCCGTTGTTGCGAGAATAGCGAAAATAGGTACCGCTAAAAAAATAGAGTCAAAAGGAAATTATTGGTTAGTGGGCCATTATTCTGTGTTTTATTGGGCTTTCTCTGATTTTGGTAGTGATGGGTAGTTAAGTGTTAAGAAAAATGTTAAAACATAACATTTCAACCAGAAAATAGATTTACAATATTATCTTTTAATTTTTAATACATACAGTACAGTTACTTCTGCCGAATGCCCAAGAACTCTGCCGAACACGCCTGAAAGGCTTATATAGTGTACACAAATTTTGTTTAGAACCCTTAGACCAATGCCGAATTATTAAAAGTACTGGACCATCGAATGACGGATTAGCGGACTTTTGTAGGCTAGTGATTTTAGATTAGGCACTTTTTCACTAGAGTGCAACTCGTGTTAGGCAATAAGAAAAGGGGTCAGAATCTATTTTATGCCTGTTTTTTTTTAATTTTCAAATTATAGAAATTAGTCACATTCCACTGTATGTATTTTGCAGGGCATTGTTTGGTAACATTTGAAAGTGTCTATCATTAGGATGGTATTACATTATAGGTCCTTGATTGTCGAGCGTTATTGCACTCTATTGATCTCTTCATATTATTGTTTGGAATTTTACTGTACTGAAATTTTGTGTAATATTCAGAAAATGGCAGCCTTCATTAAAAAACATTATTTTGCATTGTATTTGTGAGTGTAAATTACTAAAGTGATGATTACTATCATGATGTCATTTGCATAAGAGCAAGCTACGTATCTAGTTACGTAGCCAGCTGCTAATATCACAAATTATTTAGGGTCTGCTTTCAAATCAATAAGTTTATGCATTGACGTTTAAATATATTGACATGTTAGCGACTTGTTTATTTAATTGGACAGATTAAGGACTTAGTTCAATCTTTCACTCATACTGACGAAGTACGGCCTTTTTGGGAACCAATCCAGTATTATTTGCTTAAGTGGGATAAGCAGTGAAATAAAATATCGGCCTGACATTGAATTACGATTATGAATTATTTAATTAATTGGTTATGTACAGTACAGATGTGATTTACCATAAATAGTCAATATTCATTTGTATCTGCATAAATATAACTGTAAAAATAACAATGTACTCAACATGCTTGATCAAACGTTCATCATTGGGTAACTACTTTGCGTGAGCAGATAGATGGCTTTGAACCGCGTGCCTCAGTGATATGGAGAGTAGAATTACGGCAATTGAGGATAAAGGATTGGTTTGATAAAACCACTCTTACATCCGCAAATAAACAGCTTGACATGGAAGCTGTCATTGAGGAGATAAACGACCGTGAGAGAGGATCGAGGAATCCTATGAATTTTGATGCCTCTGACTCCAAATCATCGGATGTTAGTTGTAGGAAAGCACACAATCTAGATATATTATCTTGAGTAGTGGAGTTATTCTATGCTTTCTTATATATTTTGGAGTTATTCAGACGAAGTAGACATTGGTAAACTCAAATTCTACAGAGTTGGACAGATTACAAATGGGAAGCCCAGACCCATCAAACTTATCTTCTCCGGTATTGAGGACATGCACAAGGTTCTCTCTAGTTACATTCAAGATAAATCCAAAATTAATGACAATGACCTGATGAACATCAAGTTATCTCGGGATCGTACGCCCCGTGAACTTCAGATGTACAGTACCTTGAAAAAGGAACTAGTCACACGCGTATCTGCTGGCGAGGTGGGACTGGCTATGAAATATCACAATGGTATACCTAAGATTGTCAACCAAAAAACTAATTAAGTCCAACGGTAGAGCTCTTAAGATGTATTATCAGAACATTAATGGAATTAAATCAAAACTCCAAAACTTTACACATCAAGTCAATTTATTAGATCATAACATTATCCTACTAACAGAAACTAAACTTGGCCCCGACGTAGCAGATGGTGAACTGGGCTTAAATAAGTACAGCATCTTCAGATGTGACAGAAGTGCAGCCACTAGTAACAAAGCAGGAGGGGGAGGTGTATTAGTTGCCATAAATTGCAAGTTCTTTGCCCATAGTATTGTATCACCTTGTCCCAACATTGAGTGTCTATTTATTGAAATGTCCATAAATAAATGCTCTAGCCTCCTTATTTGTGCAGTTTATATTCCGCCCAAAATGCTTTAACAACCTACCAGTCCTTTTTTGAAGTAGTGGAGGAAGCAATATTGAATAGAAGTAAACAACTGCTTGTACTGATTGTCGGTGATTTTAATCTTTGCAGTGCCATCAATACCGCTGCTGCCTGTGACCTGATAAAGGACTTCTCAAATAGCTATGACCAAGTGGATCATAATGTAATTCTAAATCACCAAAATATAAAGCTTGATCTCATTCTATGTGACTTGCAATGTTCAGTCATAAATACTTCTGACCTTCTTGGTTGTGAGGATCATCATCACACAGCCTTAGTCATATCTATGGTCTTGCCAAACAGCTGCACTGAGAAAGGCTCACCTTGTTATGTTCCAAACTATCGCAGATGCAACCTAGATGGACTTCTTACTGATATGCATCAGGCCCTCGCTCGAACTGATATTTTCTCAGAGGGTTATGCTAATGAACAATTTAATTCATTCTTAATTCGGCTTCGTGATAGTATTAACTCGCATACTTCTATGAGGAAAGTGGGGTCAACAGGGAGCTAAAAAATGTGGTTTTTGAAAAGAAGAAGCTTCATCATATCTATAAAAAGGCTGGTCTTGATTTTCATTATTTAAGCTTTCCGCGATAAGTCCTTTCAGGATTACAGGGCATATGTAGCTCACCTAGATGCCGTTCTCCCCACGAATCCTTAAGTGTTTTGGGCTCATGTCAAGAACATTCGTTCGTCATCTTCAACGGCAAATGCAATGAGACTCGATAACAGAGAGACCAGCCAGCCAGGAGAAATGGCCAATCTTGTTGGGTTGGACATCAGGTAAAACCATCCAACATGTTCAGAAGTGCATTGGTTGCGTCTCAAAACTCCGAGGTTTCATAATTCCGAGGTCTGTAAAAATCAACTAAATGTTTAAAAAACCATAACTCCGAGGTTTCATAATTCCGAGGTATGTTTAGTTTAATATAATATTTAATTAAACACAATTCTGAGGTTTCAAAACTCTGAGGTTTCATAAAATCAGTTAAGTATTAAAAACATCACAGCTCCGAGGTTTCATAACTCCGAGGTCTGTAACAATCAGCTAAATATTAAATTTATCGTAACTCCGAGGTTTCATAATTCCGAGGTATGTTTAGTTTAATATAATATTGCACTTTATCACAATTCCGAGGTTTCAAAACCTTGAGGTTCCTAAAACTCAACTAAATGTCTAGAACATCATAACTCTGAGGTTTCACAGTTCCGAGGTACAGTCTGCGCCACAAGTGAGCATGCCACGTCGGCTGCCGCGCTGTGGTTGTACGGCGCTGGAGCCTGCAGCTTCGTTGTTGTGCAAACATTTACTTATCAATTGTAGTATAAATTTAAAGCCATAAAAATAAATCTTTTTATCCTATACATGTATCCGAGAAATGCCTTATTATTAGTCTGCAAACTGCACTTGTTCAGCCAAAGATGTTGCTTATACTTTGAGATAAGGCATTTTTGTACCGGTGAAAACCTAAAACCTAAGAAAACTCAACTGTTCCTCATAAATATACACGAAAATTAATCATTTAGCTTAACACATAATGTTATTGATTGATAAAAAACTACGTACGTGGTCGAATCCACGTGTATTGTTTAAGGAGCAACACATAACAAATTGTTGAGTATCAGCAAGTGATTTTTCCCAAAACAAGACCAAGAACTAACTAATCAGCCGACTAACTAAATCGAATAACCATCGATAAAGTTGTGATTAATTTATTTAAAAGGGATTAAACCTATACAACTTTCATACACGCCCAAACAGTTGCAACTATAATCGGGATCGTCAAATTAGGATGGGGGATTTGGCAATGTTGCCAGTTTGTGCAAGCTAACATTTTAGTAAAACAGAGTGGATTTCCCCAAAACACATGTTTACAGAAGCCTGATGAGTTTTCTTTCTAAGAAAATCAGCTGGCATGTATTATAAAACTGCAAACTGTAATTCTGTGTCAGTGGTTCTGTATATACTTAACCAATTCATATAGTACCCAAAGGAGTCATCAAATCGCATAGAGAGAGGTACACCCAACGAGGTCCACGGCGCGCAGCATGTAACCCTACCAGTGTTGCCACTTCTAGGGATTTATCCCTTTTCTAGGGACATTTTTCACCTTAAAGGGATTTTCTGGGGATAAAATATTATCAAGGGATATATGGGGATATCGTTTTTCACAGGTTTTTAAGTAAAATAAAATGATAAATTAGCTAAACTCAGGGATAAATTCGCTTATATAGTGTATTATTAAGAATTTGTCTAAAACTTTGTATCAAAAAGGCCTTTTTAAAAGTATTTTGTTTTTGTTATTTCATAATCATTCTTATTTGAAATAGGCCTATCATAGACAATTTTCAACCCATGTGTGGAGTGCAACCAACTCATTACTTTAAAACTTACAACACACGATTTACAAATAGGTAAAAAAGTATTGCTAATTACTATTACCTGTGCTATTACTAATAAATTACACAACAATTTATTGGTGATGATGCCCTATTAAGGGTGGATTATTTTCCCAAATTACAGTTTAACGAAAGTTTTGCCCAAATGTTTTGTATAAGATTGTATGTCTCATACAAATTATAAACTTCACTATGAACATTGTGAAGTGGTTATATTTATAGCCTATTTGAATTATTGATTGTGTTGTAAGTCGTTTACACAGACTATGTATATAAATGAAGGAGAACGCTTACATTTTAAAGGCATTTAACTAAGGCAAAAATAGTATTAAATTGTCTTCAATAATAGCTTTTACATATTATAGCTGCAAGTATGAGTTGAGGGATTAATAGAGGGGTATTTTTAGGAAATCTAGGGATTTCTAGGGATAAAGTTTCTTGATTCTAGAGATTTTATGCTCAATGTTGGTGGCAACACTAAACCCCACTTCCTATACCTTGCCCGGTCCAGTGAAGCAGGCTTTACGACGGATGTCTACCACCATCGTCAAATTTGGCTATCCTCTTAACAAGTATTGTCAGATTAAATCCATCGTAATTTTAATTAAAATTGAACTGAACGGTGTCCGCATTTAGGAAAAGAATTAGGACTGACAAAATTTTTTCGTTGATACGAAATTTTCAGGAGAATTATAGTCTCCTCTTTAAACAGAAAAATGTTACGTGACGAATTAAAATATTTGTACTTTAATGCTGCGTGCTGAATTTATCGCGTTTTAAGTTCGCAAAATATTATCTATCTTAAAGTACCAACATATCATTAAATATAATTTTCTATTTGATGTTGGGAATAAGAAATGAAAAAGTTCATTACTTAAACTAATTAGAGGTCATTAGTCTTAGAAAATTGATACTAATATTTTTGGCATAAATATATTATTATATCATATATTATAAGGCCATAAAAGTTTGTCCTGCCCCGACTGTCCGTCGGCGCTGCGGCCTAACACAAACACGCACTTTACACGGCATTTGTCTTGTACTCTTTGTGCTGCGGCCGAACTCAAACAGTCAGTGGCATTTTTCCCCTTTTTACCAGCAAGGCCTGGCCTGGCTTTTTACCAGTCCTGCCCCGACAGTCCGTCGGCGCCGGTGCTGCGGCCTAACATTAACACTAATTCACACGGCATTTTTCTTGCATACCTATCGTTACTGCTGCGGCCGAACACTTACAATAATTAGTGACACAACGCCAGGGCCTATTCTCCAAGTAGGCCGCGGCCTGGGGCGACAAATGGTTGGGGGTGGCAAATTTCTGGGAGCATGTTTTTAAAATATAAGTTTGTCCACAGATTAGATGGATTAAAAATAATGTAAGCATACTTTTGTAGTAATGGTTCTACTTTTTTAAAACTTTGTAAGTCATATTTAATATAGAGTAAAAATAACTAGTAGACATGTTATGCCGAAGGCAAGAAGGGCGCGGAGATCAAAGTATTTAATTTGTTTATTCGTCTTTGCCAGTCATAGAGAGGGCAGCGTTACCAGGCTTGTTCACACGGCCGATGTTCACCAGCGAGTATTTCTCGCGCGAAGTAGCGGACAAAATCAGCAAATGACGCATTGTTTTTCCCCAAAAAACACTGAATAAAAAGGACGTTAACAAGGTATAAGGTTATCTGGTATAAGCTATTTGATTTGAAGGGTATTTGGCATTAGTTGTACAGGTGAAGGCCACCAACATGAACATTTCTCACTATTTAAGAATTGCATAATAACTGTTGGTAGAATCGTTTCCAAACTTTTAGAAAATTACCATTCACTTTGTTCGATTTACCCCACAGTTTTTGAGTTGCAGATAAAAAAAAATTAAAATACCTCTTATTCCGCGGTTACATATTTTGAAAAATATAATTAGTGCAAGAGTATCTTTGCCAATCTTGAGTTCCACCAGACGGATTTTTATATTTAACCCCTCACTGGAAACCCTTAATTATTTAGTCTGAAAATAACCGACTAAAGTCTGAATTATTTTAACGTTTATGGAGGATAAACGTAAAATATTGCATTATAAGAAATTTACATTATAAACAAATTCATTAATTTTGTACAGTCAACATTTTCCTTTGTTTTGTCAGTTATGTCAACTTATGCTTTATATCGATGTATAGAAAACTGCATAACTTAACCCTTTAACGTAGTAATTATATTCTATTCGCAATGGCTGATAACGGAATTTGATTGGTGCTGCACTCCAGTCACAACATCTGTAACTAATGGCTGTGGGCAACTGCGGTTCTCTCCGCTAGGGGCACGGACTGACCATAAAAACCTAAATAACGCCGCTAGGCCACTGGTCGTGGTAGCTGAGTCAGCTAAGTAGTGGGAACATCTTGGCCAGGTACTGATACGAACTTCGTGGGTTCGAATCCCATACACGACCAAAACTGACAAGTCGTACAACTCTCAATGAGTTAACCGGTCTGTGGCAACGTTGGTGGGAGGGCCCAAATAAAACAAACGGTGGCAGGCTTGCTTGGAAGTTGACGGGATCGGTTAATTCTTTGTGAGTTGCACATGGTCAACACTGATTTTGATACTTTTTACTTATGTCTACTGTGTGTGTGCCAATGCGACTCTCTAAACTGAAAGAAAACAATATTTTAATTAAAATATGCCATTAATTCATTTAAAAATACCAATTTTATATTCCAATTCATAGGTTTAAAAAATGGCAAGTAAGGAACGAGACCAGCTCGTATGTCTAGGCCAATGGGTTAAAGAATACATCCATTGTTGTCGATCTTCCCCGTTTTAGCGAATTTCCCCTATAGGGAAGAGGCTATTACCGTAGGTCTCATGGTAAGACTTAAGTCCGAGACCGTGATAATTTTTTGTTTTGAGGTCCCCAGATGACAAAAACACTATTCGTTCAAATTTATATATATGTATATATATATATATATATATATATATATATATATATATATATGTGTGTCCGTGAATGCAATAACTTGAGTAAAAAACGTCCGATTTAGATTAAATTTGGCTCAAATGTGTAAAATGACATTCATGACTAAGTTCGAAAACCAGAAAAATCGGACCATGGGAAGGGGGGTTTATGGGGGTTTTAAATTTTCCAAAAATCAGTTTCTTGCATTTTTCACCCTACAATTTTTTAAAAACTTAATTTTGGTTTTGACCATGTTATAGAGCTTAAAAAAACAAATAATTTAATATTTTGAATTATTAACCTAGGTTAAGTGGTTGCGGAGAAAATCCAAAAAACCTACTCATAAAATCTCCCATGTTAATCTTATGGGAATAAGGTTTTTGGCATTTCCTCAGTTTATTTTAATTTAAAATTCACATTTGCTTTTAGAAATCTGTTCAGTTCCACAAAACAATCATTTTGGTGTTTAAATTCTGATTCTACGCCCAACCGTTGCTGAGATATTCAAAGTGCTAAACACAGTACGTTGTCCAATGTTATCCTTATGGAGAATAAATAAAATTTGATATCTCGATTATTTATGAATGTATGTTGATGAAACTTGGTATGTGGCTTCAAATAGTACTGGTATATTAATATTTGCACAAAAAATTGATATTTTGTTGGTTATTCCTGTAGCAGCATACCTGCGTACTCAGCCCCCATGTTATTCTTATGGAGAATAACTAAAATGTTATATAACACTTATTTATGATTGAATATTGATGAAACTTGGTATGTGGCTTCGTCTAGTTAAATTATATTTATATTAGCATAAAAAACAATTGTTTGTGTTCCTTGTTTCAGCAAACCTACGTACTCATTACCAATGTTATTCTTATGGAGAATAATTAAAATCGCTTATATGTGAATTGGTACGCGGCTTTATGTGGAATTCAGACAAATATTATGCATTGGAAATTCGCTGAGTACGCAGGTTTGCTGCGACGGGGGTATTTTAATTATTATAGATAAAAAATCAAAACAACCTCTAACGAAAAATTAGTTATAACTTGAAGGAATCAACTGACTGAACTCAAATTTTGTCTTCACATTCAAGTGTTATTTACCGTATCGTAAGATAATAATAATAATATTATTTTATCGATATAAAAAAAACACAAATTTGTGGATCATTGTGATAAATAAATACATTTTGAAATAAACTAATGATTATAACTATGCAATAGTTTCAACCTAACTCATCCTAGATGTATTAGGTTGAAATTAAGAAGAAGTTAAAAACAAACCCAATTTTTTTTAGTTTCAAAAATAATTGGGTTTTTTCTAAGTGGTCCATAAACTCATCTATGTTATAAAATCCACTATGTAATAAGATTTTTAAAAATTTTGATTTGAATAAAATCCAAATGGTTTATCCAAATTGAAAGAAAAATTAGGCATACAGTACATAGTTGTAATTCAATAAACAAAAAAACATTAATCAGAGTGCTTTTTAGCATACCCCCTTTATAATTAATACGAGATTATTTTTCACTGAATAACGGTACAACTACAAATGTACTTTGTATCTAGTAAAATATTCTTTTTCATATCTGCGTGAGGAACTACCAATGTCAATTAAAGGGATGGTCACAGTACTGGCTGGCTAAGGGTTAAATTAGTCAGAGAGGAAATTAAAATAATGAATCATATTTTAATACTAATTTAGGGACATATTATTTTACTTTCTCCCTATGTATAGAGTAATACGGAGAAAGTATTGATTTCGTCCCAATGTTAGGATTTGATTTAAATCGTGGAAAAATTTGTTTTGTTGCTCCCTGAACCCAAAACGTGTTATTGAAGTGATGTAGAAAATATCTGATGCATAACTGTGTATGTATGTATGGATCTACAGACCTATGAGAACCATACTAATGGGCCGATAATGATCAAAGTTGCACTAATCCACAATATCTCTAGACATGTTTAAAACATATATTTTAATTTATTTGTTTGAAGGGTAGAATAAGGTAGAAAGGTTGTGTCAGCTTCCTGATACCATTTATTTTAACTATCAATATTTACTAGTTGTGATTTGAACGCAGTCACAACGACATGGATGGATACTTGTACACTATAATTTTGTGTGTACACAAGAAAACTCTGATTTGGTATAAAATAGTCAATATTTTACAACTCAATTCATACGCCCTGTGCGTATTTTTGTTGTGCAAGACTGTACAACAACCCTACATTTTTATTAAGGCACAATTTTTCTAAAGGACACGCAATCCCAGCTGGTGCTAACAATATACTTTATCGCACGTGACAAACTTTAATCGTACGTGACTGGATCATTAATAAATGATTTATTGAAATTTTTTAAAAATAACTAAATGTTAATTTTAGGTTTATCATAGAAATTTTGCATGTATTGATTTCAGAAATGTACAATAAATAAGTTGTTAATGGTCCTGTCTTTATAATTTCCACACCATATTTTAGAGAATTAACTGTACAACTTGTTTGTATTTTTTGTTTTTTTTCTACAGTTTATAGTTTTTTAGGTATTAAGATTTTTTTCTACAATTTACAGTTTTTTAGGTATTAAGATTTTAAAACAAGCAATTGATGCCATTTTGAAATGGTACAAAGTAGAAAATTGATACTCAACATTGAAATAGGTCTTATTAGTCGTCATATATGTACAAAGTTTGAAGTTGGTACTTAAGAGGTTATTATGATATTAATAATTTGTTTTATTATTATTAATTATCACAAGTAAACAAATTCATATTTTTTATGTTTAAATTAACTAGGTGTACGCTCTAATGTCGCGTAAGAGGACGAAGCGAAGAGTTAAATTACTACCTTTTTAGCGAATTTCCCCTATAGGGAAGGACCGTAGATCTCATGGAAAGACTTAAGCCCGAGACCATGATAACTTTTTGTTATGAGGTTCCCAAATGTCAAAAACACTATTCGTTCAAATTTACCCACATATACAGGGTGTCACAAAAAAGTGTGATGGGCTATACAGGACCTAATTCGACATGCAAAAATAAGTCAAAAATGAAGAATAACATTTTTTGGATTTCGGCTTAGTTTAGCCGTAATCCGCCATTTTGTTTTTTTGGGAAAATATTTATTATTTCAAAAACCCAATGAGATATTTTTACGAAACTTGGCAAAAGTGTTTACACTAAAGTAAGTAACATTTGTAAAAAAAAAATATTTTTTTACCTTTCCAAATTTCAAAATGGCGGCCATTTGAATTTTTTTATGCCAAATTTCATGAAAACCGGTACCTAAATCAAAATTTTTCAAGACACAAAATTTTTTGTATTTATTATAACAAATCCAACAAAACAAAAATGAATAAAATCAGTTCATAAATAAAGAAGCTGTGTTTATTTTTGTAATTTAGACTGAAATTAGGTACTTAATTACATTACATAAATTATTACATTACATTTAATAAATTTTAATATTAATAATAATCATTTGTTGTTTAAAACAATGGAATGAAGAGGATACACCACATGTAGGTAGGCACTTGCCCTTCATAGTAGGTGTTCAATGTGACCTCCATTGGCGATCACGCACTGCCGTAATCGTCGTCCCATTGACTCTCGTACCCGCTCCAACACTCCAGGCATTTCTCTTATCCTCCGACATCCATCTTCAATTCTCTCCCTCAGCTGTTCAACATTGTTTACAGGCGTTGCATACACCATTGTTTTCAAATGTCCCCATACAAAGAAATCTATGGGATTCAAGTCGGGCGATCTTGCTGGCCATGCTATCGGGCCACCACGACCGATCCACTTATTTCTGAATCGCTGGTCCAGGTAATTCCTTACTTCATTTCTGAAATGAGGAGGTGCACCGTCATGCAAAAACCACATGTTTCGACGTGTGTTTAGGGGCACTTCTTCCATGGCATCATCTAAATCATTCTGAAGGAAGTGCAAATAGGTAAGTCCATTCAGCCTTGCTGGTAAAAACACTGGACCAATAAAATTATTCCCAATAATGCCCACCCAAACATTCAATGAAAAGTTATGCTGGAACCTCGACTGCACTATTGTATGAGGATTCTCGTCCGCCCATTGGTGGGTGTTATGGAAGTTCAAGATTCCATTTCGGTTGAACCCAGCTTCATCTGTAAAAAGTACTGAAGACAGGAACTGCGGACTCCTAGTACATTTATTTTCTATCTGTTGACTAAAATGCAGTCTGTTTGGGTAGTCCTCTTCTAAAAGAGCTTGAACCCGTTGGACATGGTAAGGATAAAGTAGATTGCTTTTCAAAATCCTCCATACCGTTGAGTGGTCAGCTCCCTCGGCAGATGCAATTCTTCTTGTGCTTGATGAAGGATCGTCTTCGACAGCTTGCAACACTCTTTCTTCCAATTCCAACGTTCTTGTTGTTCGAGGTCTACCTCGACCTAAAGGCGGAGTGGTAAATGAACAATACTGTGTGAGGCGGTCGTGCACTGTTAAGAACGTATTTTCACTAGGCAGTCGGCGATTTGGAAAACGTTCAGAGTACAAACGTCGAGCTAGCGCTCGATTACAATCTGACAGTCCATACATTAAGTGGATATCAGCTAGTTCCGTGTTTGTAAACCCTACTGGCATTATGAGCTAGTTATGTAAACGTCTAAGCAGCAATTGGATGTGAACAAAACAGCAATAAACTCTACTGGCATTATGAGCTAGTTACGTAAACGTCTAAGCAGCAATTGGATGTGAACAAAACAGCAATAATGTGTGGCAGGTCAACAATGGATTTGTTATAACAGCTGATTAAATGCATATCAGCTGTTAATGTGGAGTAAAAAGGAGAAATAAAATTAATCAAGATTGATTAGTAGATTGATTGCCTACCTACATGTGGTGTATCCTCTTCATTCCATTGTTTTAAACAACAAATGATTATTATTAATATTAAAATTTATTAAATGTAATGTAATAATTTATGTAATGTAATTAAGTAATTTCAGTCTAAATTACTAAAATAAACACAGCTTCTTTATTTATGAACCGATTTTATTCATTTTTGTTTTGTTGGATTTGCTATAATAAATACAAAAAATTTTGTGTCCTGAAAAATTTTGATTTAGGTACCGGTTTTCATGAAATTTGGCATAACAAAATTCAAATGGCCGCCATTTTGAAATTTGGAAAGGTAAAAAAATATTTTTTTTTTACAAATGTTACTTACTTTAGTGTAAACACTTTTGCCAAGTTTCGTAAAAATATCTCATTGGGTTTTTGAAATAATAAATATTTTCCTAAAAAAACAAAATGGCGGATTACGGCTAAACTAAGCCGAAATCCAAAAAATGTAATTCTTCATTTTTGACTTATTTTTGCATGTAGAATTAGGTCCTGTATAGCCCATCACACTTTTTTGTGACACCCTGTATATATATATATATATATTGCTACTAAATAAATGTAATAACTTTGTCTTGGTTTTAAAATACCTATCGTGGGAAATACCTAGCTGTGAGTTTTAAATTGTGAGTAATACAAAATGTGGTCCTAGGGACGCCTTCTTTAAGCCTAAAGCAATATGGCTTCCATCAACACTAATGTGGCTGTTGGTGAAACATACATTACAAAATTCCTTTGGCTATTAATTTAGCCCACACTTGATGAGTTTTAATAAATAAATACACTTTACCTTGGTCTTCTTTATTTGTAGTTAGTTGTGTTAAATAGCTGTCTATTGTTGGATTACCACATTTGAGGTAGGTCTTAGCTATAGTGAGAATACCTTTTACCTTCTAATACCTAGGCTTAAATAATAACAAATGAGTTGGGGGTTCACAATAGAATATTTATTAAATAGAACTATAACAGTAAATGAAAGCAAATGAATTTAAAGGGATAACAATGATATTTGACAATATGGGGACTTCAAGTTAATTAGGTCAACTAGGCCTATGCCTACAATAAATGTGTTTAACAGTTCAGGGCTAACAATAATGGATTATTACAATACAAGTACTCTTTTTCTTAGGGAGGGGTGTCGTGCCGGCTCGAATGATATATTATTTGTTTTTATAGAGAGATAACATGAATTTACTAAATAGGTTTGTTTACTAAATGCAACAATGAGTAAGAGAGGTCCATAGAAAATTAGGCCAAAAAGTTTCACTGAATTTAAAGATTGATTGAAAGATATTTGAAATTAAATTTGGAAAACTAGTTCAATTTTGATGATATTCTTCTTAATTACTTTAATTAATACTTTCTGAACATTGGGCTTGTTCACAAATGTCTGATATCTCTTTTTACCAAGTCCCTAATAAGAGAATCAAAATGGAGAAGATTACCACACTGCTTACAAAATTCTTCACCCAGAGTGTTATAAATTGGAAAATAATAAAAGGGTTTGAATTTACCTTCACTCTATTGGGCAGGAAAATCCCTACTATTTAGGTACTAAGTAGGCAAATCTTAGGCCATACTGGGGTAAATTATTAAATGAGAACTTGTCTCACACAAAAATGATGTTAACACATTGGAGAGCAGTCAGGAACAAGAAGGAGAAGAGGGTCTGTAGTATAGAAGTTCATGGTTCCATTGTTGGGTTGCACAGATAGTAGAAATCACATGTTAAAACACTTGACACTGAATTTGGTTTTCTAAGGACTAATTTTGAAAAATAGTACTATGTAAAATATTATTATATTGCAATTTTCTTACAAATATCTTATATCTAAAGTAGGCTAAAGTAGGCTATATTGAAATTAATTTAGGGTCAATTAATGAATTAGGACTATTAATATATTGTGAAGGATAGTTGATTATCAATTGATATAAACTAAATAAATGAACATAGGCATAATTAATTACATATTCTACTGTGAAATAAGGGAAAATGACTTTCTGCGGGGTGATGGGAACAGTTGTTGAATATTTAGCACTTTGAATTGAATAACATGAAATAACAGTTTGATTAACACATAATAAAAAGGGAACATTTCAAATTACAGTGACATAAATTATTATTGAACAAAGACAATCATATACATAAAATATGGGTTATCAGCATGACTAGGGTATGGTGGTATTTACATGGGGAGAAATATACAAAATTATGGGAAATTATTATTAATGGTGAAATGAATGTAATGGAATACTACAATTTATCCCCGCAGAAATCTGTATGCTATGAAATGAGGTACAGATTTCGACAAAGTATGGAATGGAATCATGAATCATTAATATGAATGATACTTAAAGAGAGGTATGAACAACATTAAATGATTGATTTAACTGGATGACAAATTATTACATTATAACACATTAAATCTTAATCTAATTAACAAAAACATAGGGAACAGATACATAACACAGGGAATAAAGGATGAGAATAAAATGTTCATGGCCTGGCATATGGGGAGGGGAAAGTGGGGTTTAGTTATTGCACTTTATTTTAACCGGGAAATTTGAAACATGAATATTATTTGCTATAGTTGCACTATTTTATATGGTTTATACACACACTGTTTGTTATGGGATAACTTCACTGTTTCTGTTAGGGATATCACAGTTTATTGGGTTAAAGGTGCATGGTTTATAACTTTATCACATGGGGAATATTGTTTTATGGGAAACACGAATTATGGGTTTACGCACTCGCGGTTAAGGTCCATGACACTTTTCAAAGGTTATTATGATGATGAACACAAGTCTATTGGTGGAAATGGATGAAATTTATTTACATATGATCACTGTTTTCGAGGGTAGGATTACCGTTGTTTGGTTCGTCAATTACAGCTTCTGTTTCTCGGGTCGGCTCTAGATATTTCTTAAGTGCGGATATATGATATGGTCCGTATAAAACATCTTCATCTTCTCTGGTGACGTGGAACGTAGACTTCCCTAATATTTGTTTTATAATAAATGGTCCTTCATACACTTCAAATAACTTTGCTGTCTCACCATATATAGCTCTAGAGAGGGGATGAGCTTTAATTAGTACCTTGTCGTTGATGTTGAGTGTTTGAGGCTTTCTATTTTTATTTAATCTTGCTGATCTTTTTAAACGTTTTTCGTCCAATCTTCGTTTTGCTAGGATTAATTTTTGTTCAATGGGAGTGTCTTTAATAAATGGGTTCTCGGCTAAATAGTTTTCCCAAAAACGCTGATCTTTGATTCCTAACTGGAGTTCGTTTGGTGTGTACCCAGTTGATTCGTGATAGAGTTCATTTAAGCACGCATTGATTTCCGGTATGAATTTTGCCCACTTTTTATGTTGGCGAGAACAATAGGTTCGCAAACATCTTTTTATTTCCCTTATCGGTCTTTCAGCGAGATTATAGCACGGGTGGTAGACAGGATTAAATATTAGCTCTATATTATGTTGTTCCATTTTGTTAATCCATTCGTTGCTTTTGAACTGGGTTCCGTTATCTGATTGTATCCTTTTTGGATAACCATAGGTTGGAAAATGTAATGTGAAAAGTTTGTTCAGAATTATTTTGGTTGTGGCTCGTTGGATTGGGTATAGTTTTATAAATTTCGTGAAAATGTCAATCACAATTAAAATATACTTTACATTTGATACACTGGTCGGTAAGACTCCGATGATGTCCACAGCAATCTGATCGTTTTTACCGTTACAACGCACACCCTTCGCTGTGGCCACTAGCGGATGGTTGCTTATCTTGCACTTTTGGCAGGTATCGCATGTAGAGATGTATTTCCTAATGGTTCTGTTCATGTTTCGAAAAATAAATGTTTCTTGAAGTAGTTGAAAACACTTCTTGGCTCCGTAGTGAAGGTAAAATAAGTGGCATCCCCACACAAGGTCTTTGATCATGCAAGTTGGTAGTGCAATAAGCCATTTGTGTTTTAATCGTTGGTAGAGGGTATTCTGATGTAATCGAAAGTTATTTGATAATTTTGTTGCAATTTGGGATTCTGGCTGTTGTTCTAATATTTCGAAGATTGGTTGGAGTTTTGAGTCTTCTCTTTGAAGTTGTGGCAGGTTTCGTAAGGCGTCTTTTAAATTTTGATCTGGAATGTTGTCGATATAGTGGATAGTTAATTCAATTGGGTTATTATATGAGACAGCAGGTTTGTCAATAGAAATACGACTGAGTGTATCGGCGGTTATGTTGTCCGTGCCTTTGCAATGGATTATTTTGAAGTTGTATTCTTGGATAATTAAGATCCAACGGGCCAAACGATTGTTCAGTAGACGGCAACTTTTGAGGAATACCAAGGCGTAGTTATCAGTGATTATTGTTAAATTGGTTCCCAGGACGATGTATCTAGCTTTTTGGAGACAATATATAATGGCGAGCAATTCTTTCTCGGTGGTGGTGTATCTTTGTTCTGCCGGTTGTAGTGTTCGTGACATAAACATGATCGCAGCTTTGTCGCCATTTTCTCTCAACTGGTAGAGGTGACCGCCGATTGCGTAGTCAGACGCATCCGTTTGGAGATAAAATTCTTTCGTGGGATCAGGATGGTGAATATTTCTGGATATTGGTTTGCAGGAAAAGTTGTTTGATTTTTGTAAAGGTTTTATCATCTTCGTCAGTCCAAATAAATTTATTTTTCTTGGATTTCAGTCTCATTAATGGTTGTATTGTGGCCGAAAATTTGTCAATAAATTTGTTGTAGTAGTTTATACTACCGAGGAAGGCTTTCAGTTGGGTTCGATTCTTAGGCGTTGGGAAATTTAATATGGGGTCCACTTTGCTTTGATCCATTTGTAGTCCGTCATTGGTTAAAGTGTATCCTAAAAATGGTACGGAGTTCTGGCAGAATTTAGATTTGTTGAAATTGATAGTCATATTTGCTTCTTCAAGCTTCCGGAAAATATATTCAAGGTGTTTTAAGTGTGTTGTGAAATCTGGCGAAATGATGCAAATGTCGTCTATGTATATGGCGGTGAAATCTTCAACTTCAGCGTCGAACACTTTGTCTAAAGCACGGACTAATGCGGCCTGTGATGTTGAAATGCCAAAAGGTGTCACGGTGTATTGATAGACTCGGCCTCTGAATTGAAAAGCTGTGTACTGCCGGGAATCTTCAGTTAAGGGAACCTGCCAGTATGAGGCTGTTAGGTCAATGCTGCTGATAAATTTTGCGTTTTCTTGCCTAAAATCTCGTTAACACTCCGGTTACATTCAAAATCGGGAATTATTATTTCATTAGCTTTGCGTGCGTCGAGGCATAACCTTATCTCGCCAGTCTTTTTAATAACGGGTATGATTGGGTTAATGAACGTACTTTTGCTTCTCTCTATTACGTTTAACGCCTCCATTCGATCAATTTCTTTTTGAACTTTATCTTGATACTGTTGTGGGACAGGGTACGAAGTGGTTTTGAAGAACTTAGGGTTGTCTACACGTAGTTCGTGCGTATACTTATTGCATACTCCTGGCTGATCAGAAAAAACATGTTTGTATTTGTTTAATAAACTGCTTAATGTTTTACGTTCTTCTTCTACAATGTACGTATTTGATGCTAGGGAAATATCTATCTCTTCTTTAGTTAACATCTTATTGTCTAATGGATCTATTATTCTGCTGTTGAAGTTATTTACTGTGCTGTTATATTCATCATGTATGAAATTATCGTGATATTCATCAAACGTTTCATCATTAAAATTACTATTATCTGGCCTATGGCTATTATTAATTATTATATGACATATTTGTCCCTCTTGATTGCACATACAAAACTTCAAATTAACATTGTTACTATTTATTTGCATATTTAATTCATTTGTTTTGAAATTCAAATCCATCATAAGATTAGACAATATATCTACTCCCAATATTATAGGTTTTATTAGATTCGGCACAATAAGATATTCTATTAACATTGTGTGTTCCGCAATTGTGGTAGGAACGTAAATAATTCTTGAAACACGTTTCGACCTTTCATTCGTAGCAGTTTTAATTACTGTATTAGTGACTGGAAATTCTTCAAATGGTGATATTTTGGATTTATTTTCATTAAACCATGATTCTGAAATACAGGTTATTGAGGAACCAGTATCAACCAATGCATTTGTGCTAACATTATTTAGTTTAATGTTTATTTCGGGGCAATTTATTTCAGTAAAATTTGAAGTGGTATTATTTTCCGAGTCATTTTCTAGCAAGAAGTTTTTATCGCACATTATACTTTGTGAGTGAAGATGGTTTATTTCATGATCTGTTTTATTACCGAGATTATTATTAATAGGCGCTGTAATTTCAGAGTAAACTATTGGTAATTGACCCTCTCGGTTGCCGATCACAGCGCCGAACCGTTTTCCTGTATATTTTGTGCAGGAACAGTTCGTGACTCATAGGTGTGAGGTGATGACTGACCGTTTGTTGGAGCACTCGGCGCATTTGGGTTCTGGCGAATCATAGCGCAGAGTTGGGACTGTTCAGTCGTAGGATGATTTTTCTCGTTTCTGTAATTGTTTTCGGGGTTTCTTGAGGGGTATTTGTCTCTTTGATAGGGTTTATCATTGTGGTATCTACCATATGGTTGGTGGTTGTAGTTGGGAGGGTAGTTTTGCTGATTTTGGTAGTTTCTTTGTTGGTAATTGTTGTTTTGGTAATTATTATTAGGTGGACTGTTGTAGGATTGCATTTTTGGTTGGTATGCCCTCTGATTTGCGTATCGATCATTTTGGTGGTGGTGTGTGTTTGGTTGATTGGGGCTGGTGGGTCGATTGTTCTGTTGACTGTTGTTGGAGTGGTTGTTTCGTGTTCTCTTGGGTCCTTCCTTTATATCTTCTCGTTGGAGTAGTCTTTCTAGTGCACGTACTGTTGTTATATTCTGCACGCTTATACAGTCTTGTATGATTGGTTCAAATCTCTCCGACATTAAGGTTACAATTTCTTCTTCGCTTAGGCTAGGACTCATGGATTGTAATAAGAGCACACGTTCCGTGAGATACTCGCTTCGACTGAGGGTACCATTTGAGCGGTATTTTTCTGCTTCGATTTTTGCTCTAAGACCACGCTGGACTTCGCGACTCCAATATTTAAGTTCGAACTCGTAGGCGAATTGTTCCCAAGTACTTATGTCGGTCTTGATAAGTTGTAACCACCTTGAAGCGGGTCCTTCGAAAGAGGTTTCTAAGAGATCTTTTAGATATTCGATAGGGTCAATGTTAATGTTTCTTTCGAGTCCTCTATCATAATAACGTTTTAATTTTCGGATAAACTCGTTGGGGTTGCCACTTCGGCCGTTGAATTTTGGTAGTTGCCTGTCATTTACTTCATTGCCGTTACAGACAATCTGTATTGGTCCGGGAAAATTGCCGAATTGTTTATTTTGCTTCAAGTTTTGTACTTCTTGTTCACATTTCGAAAGGTTTAGGTTTAGGTTTTGGATTTCTGCTTGCTGTGATTCTAGAGTTTTGTTTTAGATCGTAATTTTGGGAATGATTTCGTTTTGTATGGTGGCCAGATTAGCTTTTGTGTTTAATTCGTGATCGAGTCTCGTTCGTTGTGTCAATTCTTCAATTTTCTTGTCGAAATTTTGCTCGTGTTCGTCAAGTTGTGTTTTTACAGCGGACAGGATGTTATTTTGTCTTAGTTGGCTTTCGCTTTCTGATGCCATTTGCTGTTGAGTAATATTTTCAATTACGAACAGTCGCATTTGGTTTTGGGAATCATCAATTTTGTGTATTAGTTTGTCGTTCAATTTGATGATCTCTTCAGCGTGGGCGTTTTGTGTAATTTTGATTGAACTAATTTCGTTTCGAAACTCCGTTTGATTTTCTCGGTTTTCTTGGATTTGGGCCTCAAGTGCGCTTCGACAAGCTTGGATTTCTTGACAATTAGCGTCAATTTTGTCATTGAAACTTTGGGTTAGTTCTAGTTTTAATTCAGTTATTTTACGATTGTTAGCATCTAGGTTAGATTTAAGTTCGAGACTGGTTTGTTCAATTTTATTATTGATTTCAACATTTGATTTTTCGATTTTAGTGTTCAGATCTGTCATGAGTGTTATTAGCGTATTTATGTCCGATGGTGTAAGTTGTGTGGTAGTTGAGACAGGTGTTGGTGTTGACGATTTAGTAGCGGAAGACGTGGGACGCGTATTTGTGAATGGTTAAGGTGATAATAACACCTGAGATGACTCATCGTCGGTGTCTGTTCGAGTGCGTGTCGAATGCAGTTCATCGAGACGGTTACGGGTCGATCGGCTTCGTTCAGTTGTTTCCGTAGGCGTTCGGGTCAAGTGACGTTCGGCTATTCGTTGCGAACCGCTAATAACATCTGTTTTTGTCGTGTCTAGTGGCAGTACGAAGTTAGCGTCTGTTAACAGGTCGGGAGAAAAGGGAATCTCGGCTTCTAATTGGTCCATCGGCTCGACGCGTTTGTCCTCTGTGCGATTGAACGTAGTCGTTTCGTCTTCTCTGTTCTGCAATTCAAGATGGCGTTCGTCTTCGTTCTCGATTTTCGCTGAGGTTATCGTCTGAGTCTGAATCGGTTTTGGGATAGTTACGTTGCTTTCTTAAGTTATATTTATTCTCGGCCATGGTTAATTATGAGTTCGGTATTAATAAATGGTGCGTGATTAATTGATGTGGTTAGTTTAATTATGGGGAAAGTAATTATGGGACGTACAATTAAATATGGGGTTCTTACAATCTAGTACAACTTAGTCTAGGTCGAAAATTGCAATATATTGGTAATAATATATCATTCGAATGCCGTTACGTTGGGCGCCAAAATTTGCTACTACTAAATAAATGAATGCTTTTATCTTAGTTTTAAAACTACCTATCGTGGGAAATACCTAGCTGTGAGTTTTAATTGTGAGTAATACAAAATGTGGTCCTAGGGACGCCTTCTTTAAGCCTAAAGCAATATGGCTTCTATCAACACTAATGTGGCTGTTGGTGAAACATACATTACAAAATTCCTTTGGCTATTAATTTAGCCCACACTTAATGAGTTTTAATAAATAAATACACTTTACCTTGGTCTTCTTTATTTGTAGTTAGTTGTGTTAAATAGCTGTCTATTGTTGGATTACCACATTTGAGGTAAGTCTTAGCTATAGTGAGAATACCTTTTACCTTCTAATACCTAGGCTTAAATAATAACAAATGAGTTGGGGGTTCACAATAGAATATTTATTAAATAGAACTATAACAGTAAATGAAAGCAAATGAATTTAAAGGGATAACAATGATATTTGACAATATGGGGACTTCAAGTTAATTAGGTCAACTAGGCCTATGCCTACAATAAATGTGTTTAACAGTTCAGGGCTAACAATAATGGATTATTACAATACAAGTACTCTTTTTCTTAGGGAGGGGTGTCGTGCCGGCTCGAATGATATATTATTTGTTTTTATAGAGAGATAACATGAATTTACTAAATAGGTTTGTTTACTAAATGCAACAATGAGTAAGAGAGGTCCATAGAAAATTAGGCCAAAAAGTTTCACTGAATTTAAAGATTGATTGAAAGATATTTGAAATTAAATTTGGAAAACTAGTTCAATTTTGATGATATTCTTCTTAATTACTTTAATTAATACTTTCTGAACATTGGGCTTGTCCACAAATGTCTGATATCTCTTTTTACCAAGTCCCTAATAAGAGAATCAAAATGGAGAAGATTGCCACACTGCTTACAAAATTCTTCACCCAGAGTGTTATAAATGGGAAAATAATAAAAGGGTTTGAATTTAACTTCACTCTATTGGGCAGGAAAATCCCTACTATTTAGGCACTAAGTAGGCAAATCTTAGGCCATACTGGGGTAAATTATTAAATGAGAACTTGTCTCACACAAAAATGATGTTAACACATTGGAGAGCAGTCAGGAACAAGAAGAAGAAGAGGGTCTGTAGTCTAGAAGTTCATAGTTCCATTGTTGGGTTGCACAGATAGTAGAAATCACATGTTAAAACACTTGACACTGAATTTGGTTTTCTAAGGACTAATTTTGAAAAATAGTACTATGTAAAATATTATTATATTGCAATTTTCTTACAAATATCTTATATCTAAAGTAGGCTAAAGTAGGCTATATTGAAATTAATTTAGGGTCAATTAATGAATTAGGACTATTAATATATTGTGAAGGATAGTTGATTATCAATTGATATAAACTAAATAAATGAACATAGGCATAATTAATTACATATTCTACTGTGAAATAAGGGAAAATGACTTTCTGCGGGGTGATGGGAACAGTTGTTGAATATTTAGCACTTTGAATTAAATAACATGAAATAACAGTTTGATTAACACAAAATAACACATAATAAAAAGGGAACATTTCAAATTACAGTGACATAAATTATTATTGAACAAAGACAATCATATACATAAAATATGGGTTATCAGCATGACTAGGGTATGGTGGTATTTACATGGGGAGAAATATACAAAATTATGGGAAATTATTATTAATGGTAAAATGAATGTAATGGAATACTACAATTTATATATATATATAGTGTGTGTGTCCGTTAACACGATAACTTGAGTAAAAAACATCCGATTTCATTCAGTTTTTTGCACTTTTCACCCTACAATTTTTAAAACACTCAATTTTGGATTTTGAGCACTTTATACAGCTTAAAAAAATATAATATTTTAAATTACTAACCTAGGTTAAGTGGTAGCGGAGAAAATCCAAAAAACCTGCTCATGAAATCTCCCATGTTAATCTTATGGGAAAAAGGTTTTTGGCTTTTCCTCAGTTCATTTTAATGTAAACTTCACATTTGCTTTTACCAATCAATCCAGCTCTACAAAATAATCATTTTGGTGTTTAAATTGTGATTCTACGTCCAACTGTTGCAGAGATATTCAAAGTGCTAAACATAGTACGTTGTCCAATGTTATCCTTATGGAGAATAAATAAAATTTGATATCTCGATTATTTATGAATGTATATTGATGAAACTTGGTATGCGGCTTCACGTAGTACTGGTATGTTATTTACACAAATAATTGATTTTTTGTTGATTATGTCAGTAGCAGCAAATCTGCATACTCAGCCCTAATGTTATTGTTATTGAGAATAAGTAAATTTTTATATCTCCCTTAATTATGAACATAAATTAATCAATCTTAGTATGTAGCTTCACCCGGTTGAGTTATATTGATAATTGCATAAAAACACATATTTTTTAGTAAAAATCCATACTTTTGTCATGATGGCGTTTGTAAGCTCATCTCATCACACGATACACGATAAAATATATATACAACTTTGAACGAATGGTGCTGGCATCTGGTGATCTCAAAACTAATAGTTATCATAGTTAAAAGTTAATAGTTAAAGAGATTCCACATAGTCGCACCTTCCCTTCACAAAAATCCCACGGAAGTTGGATATCTGCAGTTTGCTCCTGGACTATTAAGGAACTAATGAATTAGATCTATGATCTAATGAATGTGTTTGAATGTGTTTTATGAAAGCTTTAAACGTCAATCGGTAAGAAATTGTTAAAAGAGCGCTAAAGTTAATAACAAACCCTTAAAACATAAAATGTTCCTATTCAAATACACATAGCAAGTCTTCTTAGGTCATGTAGCAGATTTTCTCAATCTATCATCGCACAACATAACTGGATTACACGTACATTCTTAACTATTTAAACACCCTCAAATAAAGTATTTTTACTTGGAATACGCTAATTCTTCACGTATGGGGATGATCGGACCTTTAGTAATCCCAAAGTTAAATAATTGTGTAGAAATTACGTGTAACTTATCACGCAATATATTTTCAACGATAAAAAAAATTTTCTTAACAGAAAAGAAATTATAACTTTAGTGCTCATGGCAGTTTCTAACTCTGAGTCAGTCACAAAGTTTCATTTAAGGACTTCATGTATATCAAATACATATTTCGTTCAAATGTTATATTGTATTGTACTGGAGTACATAAAACTCTTTCTAGATACAGTGGGTACAAGTACTTTGAGTACTGTAATTTAGGACGTGAATACTTTGTACTTGAGAATAAACATCATTTGCGTTTAAGCAAGAGACATGGTGGCGCACGCGGTGGCGGCAATTGCAGCTTACTCGGCCGCGAAGGATAGATTTTGATTTTTCAATAGTTTAATTTTAATTTAGTGATGTAGGAAGAATAACCTCGTAAACTTCCCTCGTCCGTGTGTTACAATTCACATACGATAGAGAAATGTATCATAAGAACAAATGCTTACTAAGGTAAAAAAAAATAGTTCACAATCTGGGAAGGGGTAAAAAAACACATTAAATATGTTTTTGAAAAGATTTTTTAAGGACATTTTATTTGGGTTAAGGATTTTACTACACAAATCATTTAATAGAGACTTAGAGGCCAAACATGAGTTAGGTTTTATTTTATTCATCTATTTATTTTAAAGGCCCGTTTATACACTCCAATATGGTTGAACAATCTGATTGTACAAACTATATTTGTGCAAAACGTTTGAATAGGCACGGTCGTTCACACGGTACGATATTTTTACTCAAACCTTCCTTCCGATTTGCAAACACCAGTATCTGTTGTGATCGTCATGGAGGAGGTGCTGTTATGTTAGAACACTGTTTTTAGGTTAGGTTTGAGCAATACAGTTTGAGCAATATGGTTTGAGCAGCCGTTTACAAGTTCCAACCTATCGCTCAACATTTCAATCTGTTCGCATGATTGATGAAAATTTTCATCAACTGTCCAACCTCACACCAATCCAATTCTTTGTACCAATCTTCCGTTTACACGTTACGATAATTTGTTCGATTTGGTTTGTGCAAATCAGATTGTACAAATAAATTAGAGCATGTAAACGGTGCTTAAGGCTTAATCCAATTAAGAAATGTGGAGACCATGAAGTATTTTTAAAGTCGTATTTAAAGGCTGAACATAACCGAAACCATATCCGAATAACCTAAATAATAGCTATAGTATATCGAACAATTTCATTCGGTTTTTTATATTATGGCTTATAAAAGTGTACCCAACGGAAAGTTTCTGATAAAAACTAACCATATTTGTGAATTCTGTAGTAAAAATCTTTTAGAAAAAACAAAACAGGCCATGTATGTTACTGGTCCAATACTTTCTATTTCAACCAGTTATTACAATGCAACGTATAAACTGTCAACACACCTGAGGTGGTCAGGATAAGTTTAACAAGGTGTAAATAATTAAAGAGCTCTTGTCTCGTGTTAAAAAAGTAAAGCCTCACTGGAGGAAATTTTTGTAAAAAAAAAACATCTAGCCAAAGAGTAATAAAGACTAAGATAAGTCGTGAAAGGGGATTTGATTGGTTAACATATTTGTTGCCATGAAGACCGGAGGGTATAGAGGGTCAAAATGGCAGTCTGTATGTAAGCACAGTTTTTACCCCAGATGAGACCTCTATAGATATATACCTCGTTGGGTAAGATAAGATTTGATATTTAAAAGTAACGTAACATAACCTAACCTAACAGCCGCAGCATACTGTACAAGACGTACAAGATGGGTCGTAAAAAAACAAACAATACCATTTCACCATTGGAGGTCACTCTTTGCAGCAAATCAATAAGTAATACGTTATGATTGACGCCATTCTGTACTATTTGTCTTGTAATGAATAAAGATGATTTGATTTGATATAAAATATAGAAAAAATAGCTAGGATTAACTGAAAAATACTTGAAACTCATTCTGTTGTGATATAAAAATAAAATTATCAAGTACTTGAACCGCTTATGAAACTCAAGACTCCACTCTAGGCTTAGGGTAGGTAATAATTAGCCTGTCTTGATTTACTTCTTTTATAGTTAGAGATACTACCAGTACCTTTATTTTCTAGATACCATTTACTGCCATTTATGGTGTTTTTGTTGTTGTATTATTTAAGAGGCTAAAATGGTAATTATAACGACCTCCAGACACCAACGATTTTTAAAATTTTTTAAAATGTTCAAAATAATATCTTAATATCGAAAATGGTACTCATTTTTCACAAAAACGTCGGGAAAACGGCCGAAATATATTTTTTTAAACAACTTATTAGGTTGCGAGTACTTAAAAAGTGCGGGATTCCGTCCTGAACACGATTATGTACATTTTGTTGTAATCCAATAATATTTGAATGGGAAAATTGTTGACAGTTTTTTTAATATTATATAGGTTGTGGGTACTCAAATTGTGTGGAATTCTGTCCTGAACACGAATATGACACTTGTTTTGCAATTGTAAGTGTTAAGCAAGCTATTGTCAAAAACGTGTTAAATCCAATCAATCTAGGGGGCCCGGTGGGATTCCGGGGTAAATGGGTGGGGAATTTTCTTCTGACTATGTTAAATTTATTAAAAGTAAAACATTTCCCAAAATGGAAAAAGGTTCCCCTACATGGGAAAATTTCCCAAAAATGGGAAATTTCCCCCTTAAACGTGAATCTCGCTATACAGCGCTCTGCGGGGTAAGGTTAGGTTAGGTTGTGATAAATATACACAAAATATTGAAACCTGATACAGCAAATTTGTATTCATTTATCATAACCTAACTTAACCTAACTCCGCAGAGCGCTGTATAGTTCATTTTTGACTTTTTCAGGAAATTTTACCCAAAACGGGAATTTTCCCCAGAACAGTATTTCTCCCAAAACGAGAATTTTCCCCTTAAACGGGAATCCCGCTGTACAGCGCTCTGCGGAGTTACGTTAGGTCAAGAATAAGTATACACAAACTATTTACCTATTTGTATTCAAGCAAATTTGTATTTATTTATTATAACATAACCTAATCTAATTCCGCAGATCTCTGTATAGCGGTATTTCCGGTTAAGGGGAAATTTTCCATACAGCACTCTGCAGAGTTTGGATAGGTTAGGTTACGTAAGATAAATACAAATTTGCTGTAGCAGGTAAATAATTTATGTATATTTATCATAACCTATCCTAACCTAACTCCGCAGAGGGATGTATGGCGGAATTCCCGTTTTTGAGAAAATTTTCCGTTTTGGAAATATTTCCCTTTTTTAGGAAAATTTCCCGTTTTGGGAAAATTTCCAGGTTTTGGTAAAAATTTCCTTTCAATAATTTTAACCTAGTCTGAAGAAAATTTCCCAACCAATTAACTTACCCCAAAATCCCAACTAGATTGTGTGGATTTAACACGTTGATGACAATAGCTTGCTTAACACTTATTCAACTGCAAAACAGGTTTCATATTCGTGTTCAGGCCGGAACTCCGCACAATTTGAGTACCAACAACCTATATCATATTTAAAAAAAAATTGTCAACGATTTTCCCGTTTTCCCGTTCAAACATTATTGGATTCAAAAGATATTTACATAGTCGTGTTCAGGACGGTGTTCCGCACCTTTTGAGTACCCACAGCTTAATATTTGAAAATCTATATATTTCAGCCGTTTTCCCGGTTTTCCTGACGTTTCCGCGAAAAATTGAGTACAATTTTAAAAATGAGGATATTATTTTGAACATTTTTCACTCAAAGAATTTTAAAAATCGTTGGTGTCTGGAGGTCGATATAATTATTACTGTTATGGTATTTTTGAAAGATTTATTATAGTGTAGAATTCATTAATAAGATTAGTTTTTACCGATAAATTACAGTTCTCCTGAAATTTTTTAGTTTTCATCACCCTTCATAGCTAAACATAACTCTCTCTCCTTTCTGCTGTGTGTACCGGTATTCCGTGACATGTAATATTAGCAGTTTAAACAACCCTCCGGTAATATTTTCACAATCTTCTATATGGTAAGCAAATATTAATTCAATAGCAATATCACAATATGGCGATACAATATCTATTGACATCAAAAATCATACTGCCACTGGGAATCGCGAGATCTATATTCGAATTTCAGATTATTTTAAAATTATTTAGCCTACATTAGGCAATTAGTTATCCGTTAGTTTATTTTACAAATACAAAACATGAGGAACAATGAGGCCTGAAATCTGACAATCAGTCAGTCAGACCAAGTGCATATGAAATAATTACTCTCCCCTCAGTCTCACTGAGGGCTGTATCATCTAGGCCCCCATAAAATAATATTAGCTGAAGATTTTGATAAAATATAATATTTTGACGACAATAAAGGTCCACATCCAGTGAGAGCAAGTGGTTTAAAAGTAGTTATAAAGCCAGGCTATAATTGCTTCTCCAAATTTGGGGCCTTTTAATTTCTTCTTTTAAGCGACATAGCATGTTCGCTACCGAGTAACCTATATTTGCGTCAGTGTGGTAATTTCTACAGACCAAAAGAATAATCTGAATGTTGCACAAAGACCGGGAGTTATAGGAGTAACATTAACAACAGTCCACGAGATAAATTTGAGTTAAATGGACTAATTTCATAATAAACCTAGAATGCATTTCTAAACAATTAGTAATGGTTTTATTAATAATTTTGAGCAGTTTTTAAGCGTCTAAACGTCGCAAATATGGTCAGCCAGTCTATATAATGGATAATAGTAAAGAAAGGTTGTACTTTTTCTAATGATCTAAACCAAGCAATGCGTTGTTGTAAATTTGCTTATTTAGGCTAGTTTCATTTAGGCAGTGGGTGATATTCACTGCCTAGACCTGATGAAAATTTCTAAGTTCAGAATAACAATCATTTCCGTTACCGGTTACGCGATCGATTTCACTGTTTGTACGCAATAACGGTGGACTCTTAGGCCTGTTTCATTTCATTGTTAACATTCTGCTCAGCAATCAAACAAACTCCACTAAGGCACACACGTGTTAAAAAACTGTAAGGTTAGCCAAGTGGACAGTTGCACACTGATTCAGCAGCAATTACAATGTATACAAAAGTTCTGCCAACTGTAGTTGTGGCATTATCAGTCATCAGTTGCCGCAGACCAACAACGCACATGTGCATCATATATTCCTCTATATGTACCAATTCAAAAAGATCAGGCCTTTAAAACATTTTACAAAGTTTAAAAAGTAATTTCCCAACACAATGTAAATCATGATCTGGGTTGTGCCTTTGGCAGGTTTTTTTATTGGAAATTACAGCCAGACTGTCATTGCCACTCAAAATTCAGAGTTTTTTAAGTCCCTTACAAGAGGAAATCCCAGTCATCGTATTATAATTACATCGATGTACATCGCTACCATCGCGGATCAAATAACATCGGCATGTCAATATTGTATCAGCCTATTAGGCTACCGGTACCTACTATATATATAGTCGATGACTTGTGTCTCTATCATGTAAAGCGCTTCGCACTGAGATACGGAAATACAGAAGTGGCTTTCTCTAAGATAATATGGTTTCGGTTATGATTGGTCTCAAAGATTTGGAAGATATCGTCTTGTAATTTGTCCAGATAACAAATGTTGGTTCCACTAATAGGCCCACGTAAATATGTATTCCAGGAACAACCATTTGAACAGATCTATGAAAAACATACTCCTTTAATGTTCTTTTTACAGTATAAGAAGGCTATATCCTAGAAACCTTTAAAATGAGTTTATTTGTTTAGTTTTATGTTTGTAAATAAATTTTTTTGTATATAGGCTACCAGTAATGTTTATTTCATTTTTATAAGTTTAATTGAATAACAAAAAAAAAAAAAAAAAAAACGTGACGTAATAACTAACATACAGACGGTAAAATTACGTCATATTAGGTCAGTCGCAGTGCTTCGTTCGGAGCGGCTATGCAGTCGACTATCTAGACTGCATTAACACATCCTGAAGAAGCGGGTTGTTTTTTTATTTACCTGCGAAATGTTGATGTTGTGCGAGGGCCCGATTTTCGTGTTGTAAAGTCTGTGTGTGTTCGTTAGTGTTGTGACTGTGTTTTTATGTGTCGACTTCGGAGCCTGTATATTCCGCACAGAATCTTCTAAGGTGGGTGAAGCCAAATCAATATCAGAGGATAAAATTACAAAAAAGTATTTTACAGTTGATCTAGAATCGATACATCAAACTATTTCATTGGGTTTTTTATGTTGTTCGGGTACTCTTTCATAGGCGGAAAAATCTAAAATCCGAATGAAATTGTCCGATATATCGATTAGCCTATGTCGATTGTCAAATATTGTATTATCTGTATGTTAGTTATTATGTCACGTTTGTTTTTTTAGTTTGATTTTCAAACAAACTTAAAATAAAAATAAAATAAACACCCCCGGTGTATATAAAAGTTTAATTTATTTACAAACATAAAACTAAAAACCAAAACAAATCAACAAATTGAGTGGTTTCCAGGATATAGGTAACATTCTGGTACACTGTAGCAAGTAAAAAGAACATAAAAGGAGTACGATTTACATAAATCCCTTACAATGGTTGTTCCCGGCAATACATGTTTAAGGATTAATGGAATCAACATTTGTTATCTTCACAAATTTTAAGACAATATCTTTTGAGACCAAATATAACTGAAATCTAAATAACCGAACCAGGGTAGACTTTCATAAGCGGAACGATTTAAAAAACCGAATGAAATTGTTCAATAGGGTGTAATGATTATTTGGTTATGGTTTCGGTTGTTTAGGTTTCAGTTAGGCCTACTGTAAAACAGGCTTGACCTGGACATTTTTTTACTATTTTTAGGTTATAGTGCCTTCCCATTAACGATGTTACCAATAAAAACCATACCATTGTAAAGTGTGTGTATCATTCCCTTTACCTTTATATATGTTGGATGTTACTATAACAAAAATAGAAAATAAATTGAAGTGTCTGGGTCAACCTCCACAAACGGTCTTGTCCCGGACTCCAACCTAAATAACGTTATAACGTATAAACTAACCTCTCCTGTCTGAAATTGGACAGTGTTTTGAGGTCTGCAGATGCCTTTACACAAGTCAAAGGCTTAAAAGTAAAATAAATAAAAAAAGTTAATGGGTTGGGGATGAAAGAAGAGTACGGTATTCTTACGTCACAGCTGTTTATTCTTTGCAACTAAAATTAAACTAAACAAAAAACCGTAAGGAGAATAGGCATTTAAAATACAGTTTGAAACATGGGGCCCATTATATTTTTCACAGACATGATCACTTATAGTCGATTTAGGCAAAGAATACTTTTTCGCCGCTGCCCTTACCCTTAACTTTCCTTCCTTACTTCCTGGTCTCGAGTTATTTTCGTTCATCTTGGAGACTGTACCTATCCCACAAACAATTTTTCATAAATTAAAAGCGCAAATTTTAATAAAAAACACAGATAGGTACCGTATCAGGGCTAAACACCACAATGTTGTTATTAGTTACGGAGGGAATACAGTGTTTACGACAGAGGCGCAACGGTTGGCGCGAGTTAATCCACGGAGTATAATTAGTCTCCGGGTCAAAACTGGAATAGACCTGATGTAAATGTGAAACTTTTTTTACATATATGTTGTTTATCTCGTTAAACAGCATGGCATTATGCACTCTTAAATTTTGAATATAAATATGCCTTCACGAAAACAATCTAACAAACGTGTTGAAAATACATGTCTTAGTTAACTTGGATATTTTATTTTTGCGAAAAGTCGTCAGTTATAAACGATTAGAGCATGCCTCGTTTAGATCATGTTCTGCTCTTAACAAATGTACCTATAACGAACGACTGCTCAACTTTGCATGTTAGTTTAGAAATATTTATGTTTACAAATATGTACAAAATGTCCGGGTCTAGCCGGTATGTTATGTTTCAGTTTAGGTGTCTTGAAATCTGTCCAGATAACAAACGTTGATTTATTTATTTATTCCAACGGTTACACCAATTTTTACAATTGAAGACATTGCTTCCAAGATGGCTTTTATCACTATAAGTTGTTAGTAATTACCATACCTACGTCATGTTTGTTTGGTTTAGTTTGTTATTCAATTAAACTTAACATAAAAATTAAATAAACAAACATGGCATGAGTCTCCACTATTACTTTAAACATGCATTGTCAGGAACAATATTATCATACAAACAAACGAACTATAAAATATTTTGCAATCTATAAAAATATCGACCTAATTCATATACCGTATCGAACAATTTTATTCGGTTCTTTTTAAATTGTTACGCTTAAGAAAGTATACCCGAGCCGAGATCGAAACCATAAAAAACATTCGATTCGCCTGGGTAAGTTAAATATAAGTTAAACAAAAGTCATATTTTGGATTTTAAATGTGTATCACTTTACCCTTATTTCTGGCAAAAACAAATGTGATTTTCAAACTTTAGAGGTAAATTTCTATAAGGTTAGTTCAGTGAAATTGAACATTTATAACCGAAAAGTAGGCCTAGGATGAACTTGTGCCAACAGGCACATCCAGAGACTAAGTTTTACCTTACAGAACAATTTTGGAAAATGCTTATTTTAGATAAAATTGTAGAAATTTAGACCAACATTTTATGAATACTTTGGTGGACATCATAAATAATTATGCCTGAAAAATTAAAGTCAATAGGCGCCTTATTGAGTTAGGATAAACGTTTTTGTAAGGTAGTTATGAAAATGCATAACTGTTATGGTAATGCATTTTCATTTTTATAGGAAAACAAATGTATATTAAATTGTTAGCAATCTGATAAAAAGGTAATTACATATATTAGCGTTTGATCACTTTAATTACATAAGAAGGAGGTTTGATCACTTAGGAACTTTTCTTGTTGACATAATATTTTGTTTCTGCTTCATTCTGTCGTCTGGTCTTAAGTCTCATAGTACAGCGAGTCCACCGTCCGCCCGGCAAGCATTGCTTTGGTTTTATTATAGAGTACTAATAACAATCCGTAAAAGGCATTAAACATTTAGTTTGGATTGAAAATTACAAAATAAAATCAGAATATTTTTTAACGTCTTTTTATTCTTATTATATTTTTCTTCTATAACAATCCAACATCATGATACTTTTTTACAATAATACCAAATGTGTTTTTAGTAGTATTAAAGAAGGCTAAGAATAGTTTTCAGACTCGCTTACTCTGAATAACGCATAGACATTGGCTAAAATATAACTACTCAAGCACCACTAAAACTGCTTCCATTGTATTTCTTATGGGGAAATTTTATTTTAAGATATATCGTTAATTACTGAACAGAATTCTTCCAAAATCAAACTTCGATCTACAGATTACGCTAAAAATCTACTGCCAAAGTTTGGAGTTGATCTGTGAATGTGTTCGAAAGTTATTGTCTCCCGTTCAAATAACGAAAGTCATTTCCCCAGACCAGTCTATAGAGAGTGGAATCTAGTATGAGGATTCCTCCACTTCGTTCCGATCATCCAATTATGTGCTACATTATTCTTTGGTGAACCAAATGAACTGTCTTGGTTAATAAACACATGTTTTAAGTGATCATCTGATGTAAACAAACCTCCTCCATAAGATTAACATGGGAACTTTAAGAGCCACTGGGGCAAAGCCCATTGAAGATACCGGTATGTTAGTTTTGGATGGGTGATGACATATCTAGACATAATTACGTATCAGTTAACAAAAGAATCATGAAAATCGGCCCAGTAGAGCAATCTGACAGACAGACTGGCCAAAGTTTTTCAATTTTTTAAAATATATATGATTTGAAAGTAGAGCATACAATTTTTATATTTTACCTATTAATTGGGGCCTAACAATTTATAGGTTTTCTGTTTATTGTTTTATGCTTTAAGTGTTAATGTACTATTATATTTACACGCATATAATGTTTTGCATAATTAAAAGGATAATTGAATTATCCTCTGCGTCTACTGCGGGCCCAAGCGGAGTCAGCAAGCTGTTGGAGCGGACTGTACCTCGGAATTGTGAAACCTCGGAGTTATGATATTCTCAATATTTAGTTGATATTAAGAGACCTCGGAATTATGAAACCTCGCAGCTATGATAAACTGCATTTTTATATTTAAATAAATGGACCTTGGAATTATGAAACCTCGGAACTATGATAATTTTAATTCTTAGTTCACTTTTAGAGACCTAGGAACTATGAGACCTCGGAATTATGATAAACTGCAGTTTTATATTTAAATAAACGGAACTTGGAGTTTTAAAACCCCGGAACTATGATATTTGTAATTCTTAGTTGACTTTAGAGACCTTGGAATTATGAAACCTCGGAGTTATGATATTTTAAACATTTGGTTGATTTTTACAGACCTCGGAATTATGAAATCTCAGAGTTTTGAAACCCACCCAGTGCATTGCCTGCTTTAAACCCTCTTATAAACAGAATATCCATTTTGTGTTATTTCCTCTAGTTTTTTTACCAGGAATATATTGTTTACACCACCGATATTAGAGACCACTGTTTCCAACAGTTCTATGCATTGAGTTATATCATAGACGACCACAGAGAACAGTGTTTCAGTTTATATGACTCCGGAATTTTATTATTTTAATTTCTTTAACATATAGGGCAATACAGTTTAACAACAGTACTATTACACATAAATAGTATTTTTATAAAGGTTCGGTTTCAAAAAAAGTTAAAGTGTGGACATAAAAAGAGTGTTCTGGGAATGATTATTTGACCCACAAAGTTCATCCTGTAAACGTTAAAAATATAGTGATTTAACCCTCGAGGTATTTGTGTCGCTATAGCGACACAAATCACATCCGCTGGGGTGTTTACTGTCGCTGTGTCGACAGTCAAACAGCGTTTACGGAATAGGCTCTGGGGCGCATTGAATCTTAATGAACCGGATTGAAATTGGTATCGCCGTTTATGGCAGATTCTAAGCTTTCTCCCGATGTCTGTCTGCAGACGCTTTTTACGTTCGTGCCAATCGTACTTCAGCAGACAGCTGAAGTGTGAAGGTTTGTCGTGCGTCGTTAACCTAACTTTGGGAATGGTGTTGTTTTGCGATGTTTTTCATTGTTTTTATTTGTAAAAATGGACAGTATTGACATACTGGGGCTTTAGAAGGAAAGTTAGTGATGATGAATGGTTGGTTGATGTTCCAGGAGAAATAGGCGGCAGTGATATCGAGGTATATTATCCTTCCGACTGTAACTTCGTCAAGGCCATTTTGCTCATTTGCTATAGCACGCAACAACAGATTATTATCTAAAACTTTTTTATTTGCTGTTTTACCTGATTATTTGTTTATATATGTAGTATACTTATAAAATTTAAAACAAATTTGCTATTTTGAAAATTGCATAATCTAGAACTGTTTATAACTTGATGGAGCGCAAACTTTAAAATTTTCTTATTTATTTTTATTTATATTTATTTTAACATCACATAATTTTTCTATTATTATTTGTATGAGATGTTATATACATAATATTGAAGCCCATGGTTTTCTGAACAAGAACAACTATACAATAATGCAGTTTGGAGTGTTTTTGAGTTTTTTACATTTATTTGAATAAAACACTGCAAAATCACCAAAAATAGGCAAACATTAACACCATTATTAAAGACACTTGGAGGGTTAATGTAAGTGTTAAACTTTATATGTGTTTAGCTTGAAGTTTTGTTTATTTGTTACAGTGAAGGTGACAGGCGTTGTACTGCTACTGGGGCTGGGCAGCTACTTGTGTTACAAGTTGTACAAAGTTTGGCTCTACCAGCAGTTCCAAGGGATCGGTTTTAGTCAAAGAGATGACAATGGCCCTCCTCCTCCTCCTCCTCCTCCTCCTTCCTCCTCTTTTGCTGAGGGCACTCCTGCCTTTAGCTACCATCATTTATCCAATTCACCTGCCACAATAAGCGACGTCTTAAATGTTAAGGTAAGTTTTAATTTTAGTTTAAATCATTGAGTGAAGTAGTTTTAAAAGAATCTCAATTACCACACTAAAGTGTCTTTAAACAATTAGGACACCAGAATGAGCTTAGGAGTGGAAATATTTTATTCTCCTTTAAATTGTTTAATATTTCCACTTACCTTTTATTTGCTTATAAATGTATTAAAGTATACTTGTGGACCTGTTGCTCTAAATCTAGCAAAACAAACTTTTATTGTGTATATCAGTTATCAGCTGTTCTTACTGTTTACCTGTATTTTACTGTATCATCACCTGTTTTAGAATGCAACTTAATTCAAACTATTCTCTATGTTATATTTATGGGGAAAAATTGAACTTCGAGGGTGTCCTATGCCCTTCAGCAAAACAGTGTTGGAAATTGAAAACCACTTTGCACAACTATGAATCTGGGCAATTTTTTACATCTTAATTTAATCGTCAAAATCGGTCAGGGAATAACGGAGGAGTTCTGTTTACAAAAATCGCCATAGCGTATTATATATATAGGGAAGTGAAGCAGATCAGAGGGAACGAAATAGTTCCCTGGTCCATTAAAATAATGTGTTAAGTGAGTACATGTAGTTATACAAATTACAATTAACAAATATTGTGCATTGTTGACTGAGCATTTAAAGAAACTGGCTTGTTCACATTGGCTAAATATTGTATTGCATCTCAGTTTGGTGAGAAGCTACGATTGGACCATTAAATACTATGCAGAGTGGTTGTTATATCACTTTTAATGCCTGATCCATCTAATCACATTACTCAGATAATAAAATCTCACTGAAAAAACTGAATTTCAGAAATAATTGGAAAAGCTGTATTAGACATCCAGAAAAAACACATCCCAATCATAAATTTGCTGTTGCTTTAAATTTACCAATTCAGATTTTGCTAGGAAAACTTTGAAAAATGTATGGAATTTTTCCAGTTTATCAACTGTGCTGTAACTAAATATTAACCAATGTAGGCAGCAAATTATTAGTTTTGAATTCATGAGATTATAAAAATGTCATATCTCACGGGAGTTTAAAACTAATAAAGCCTTTGCTGGTTTTACTCTGTAGTAAAATATTTCTTAAAATCATTTTATTGAATTTCAACAAAGACATACAAATGGACTAGAATATATATAAAATACCCCTGTCACAGCAAACCTGCGTACTCAGCGAATTTCCAATGCATAATATATGTCTTAATACCACATAAAGCCGTATACCAAGTTCCATAGAAATATATTCACAAATAAGTGATATATACCATTTTGATTATTCTACATAAGACTAACATTGGGGATGAGTACGTAGGTTTGCTGAAACAAGGAACACAAAATATGGGTTTTCATGCAAATATAAATATAACTCAACAAGGTGAAGCCACATACCAAGTTGTATTAACTTATGTTCATATATAAGGGAGACATTATATTTTACTTATTCTCGATAAGAATAACATGGGGGTTGAGTACGAAGGTTTGCTGCTCCGGGAATAATTGGTAAAAATTGCTTTTATTGTGCAAATAACAATAGACCACAACCCGATAAAGCCGTAGACCAATTCTCGTTAGTATAAGTTCATAAATAAGCTAGATAAGATTTTTCCTATTCTCCATAAGAATAACATTGGACAACGCACTGTGTTTAGCACTTTCAATATCTCTCTAACCAATTGACGTAGAGAAATGATAAAAACACCAAATTGTGTGTTTTTAAAGCTGAATCCAATGGTAAAAACTCAAATTTGACTTTTTAAAATATTACATGTAAAAAGTTCAAAAAACCCATTTTTGTGGTACAAAACCTCCCCAAAATACCACTTCGGAGGGGTCGATCTTTCTGGTTTTTGAACTTAAAGTAAACTTAAAGTTAATGCTGCTTTACACGTTTATACCAAATTTCATCAAAATCGGACGTTTTTTACGAGAGTTATCGCACCCACGGACACATATATATATAGATATAGATATAGATGTATAGATACAGTTTCAAACGAATGGTGTTTTTAGGGTCTGGGGACCTTAAAACGAAAAGCCATCATGGATTTGGGCCTAGGTCTTACCATGCCTACTACGGTAATAGCTTCTTCCCTATAGGGGAAATTCGCTAAAAAATAATCTACACTGCTAAAAATATTAAAAATTCACTTATGCACTGTTGCTAGGTTTGCTAGGTTACTAACAACAATACTAATACTTAATCTCCCCGTAGCAACAAATCTGCTTACTCAGTGAATTTCCAATGCATATACATGTACCTTAATGCCACATAAAACCACATACCAAGTTGCATCAGTATACATTCGTAAATAAACTATTTATCACATTTTTAGTTTTCACCATAAGAATAACATGGCGGCTGAATATGCAGGTTTGCTGAAACAAGGAACACAGAAAATGGGTTTTTATACAAATATAAATATAACTCAACTAGGTAAAGCCACATACCAAGTTGCATTAACTTTTGTTCACATAACGGAGACATAATTAAGGGAGATCACATTTTTCTTATTCTCCATAAGAATAACATGGGAGCTGAGTACGCAGGTTTGCTGCTACAGGAACTATCAGCAAAAAAATTGTTTTTTGTGCAAATATCAATAGACCACAACGATATAAAGCAATATACCAAGTTTTGTCATGATAAGTTGATAAATAAGCGAGATATAAAATTGTTCTTATTCTCCATAAGAATAACATTGGACAACATACTGTGTTTAGCACTTTCAATATCTCTGTAACCAATTGACGTAGAGAAATGATAAAAATACCAAATTGTTCGTCCGTTAAAGCCAAATCCAATGATGTAAAGTAAAGTTTTATTTACTTAAATATTATATGTAAACAACTCAAAAAACCCATTTTTAGGGTACAAAACCCCCCAAAATACCCCTTTGGATAGAGCGATCTGGCTAGTTTTTGAACTTTTATAGTCATAAATGTTGCTTTACATGTTTGTACCAAATTTCATCAAAATCGGACCATTTTTACGATAGTTATTGCACCCATGGACATATATATATACAGTTTTGAACGAATGGTGTTTTTGGCATTTGGGGACCTCAAAACGAAAAGTTATCATGGTCCCGGGCCTAGGTCTTACCATGCCGACTATGGTAATAGCTTCTTCCCTATAAGGGAAATTCGCTAAAACAAATTTATATTGTATTCGGTAGAAATCTTTGGTTTGTATACAAATTCAAATTCTTTATTAACTCGCAACATCTTACAAATGTACGATGTACACAGACAGGAGTTTCGTCATAAGCTAGGAGTTACCATACTAAATATATTTGCTTAAAAAAAATTACAACTTAATTTAAACATTTTAGGCCCTAACTGACAATTATAAATTATTCTTGATCACTGCAGGCTGGCCTCCACTTTACTCGGCCATCTGGATAGTATTTTATTGAGAGTTTTTCAAATACATTTTTTGAGGTTTGTTATTGCAGACTCGTTACTTCGGACCTGTACACATGAATAATGATGATAACTACTCTGAAAACGAGATGACCCACTGTCAGGATTTTGCACCAGTAGCTGTAAGTATTTTTTTATGTTTTGCATGTTGCTCACTGCCTTGAAACATATTAGTTCTAGCAGTTTGAATTTTAGAAAATGATATTCCCGCTTGCATAAACCAACTTTGGGTTTCAGTTTGCCTTAAAATTAGACAATACACAAAAACCTGTGTTAGTGATTTTTTAAAGAAATACATCAGTGTCAACAAGATTTTATAAATTCTTGCTTTACAATTTGTTCTTCTTTTTTCTTGTCTCAATCGAGATCAAAGAACTCCTTGATTGAGTAGACAGGGTGTTATACTAGCCAGTCCCAGAGGTTAGCTCTAAGGAGAGCTAAAAAGTTGTATTTCTTTAACACTTTGTTTCAATTTGTACTTATCAGTCATCTTATATTAGTTGTTTTTTATATTGAAAGTTTATTGATACAATGTGTTTGAATTAATAATAAGTTATCATAGTTTGTTTTAACATTGACTTGCAGAACTGGTGGTCTATGAAAATTATGTAAACTTTTGGTTGTAAAAGCCACATTGCTAGTCTCATTTTAGTGGAATACCATAACATATTTTTTAATGTAAAAAACAGGTTTATTAAAAAGATTTATACTTTTGTTACGGGATAGATTCATCCTTATTTCTAAAAACGAACAAAATTAATATATATTGTCCTTTGAGTCCCCTGGGTAAATACTATTTTAAATTTTGGGGCAACATTTTGATTGAGGCATAGCAAAGTAATTTTCATCTGCCATGTCTGGGGGTTTGCTCACCCCATTATTCAAATATTTGAGCATATCCCTAGTCATAGGTAGAGCGTTAAAAAGTCATCTTTTCGGTAAACTTCTATGCGGCAGATGGAACAAATGGTGTGGGGCAGTGAACTCCGTGTGGTGGGGGGCCAATAACTATCCATGTTATCTTACTCCATTTGTTGCTTCTCTCAAACAAGTTCTTTGAAAAGGTCACTTTTTAAATGGGCCAACTGTAACTATCCAACCCTAACCATCTCAGTGACAGTTACTCAGACCATAATCAGTAATTTTAATGGATTGTCTAATTACAGAGGTACTGTATGACAACACAAAAATCATGGCGCTCTCCAATGGTACTTACAGTGGAAGCTCTCTTAACCTCAGATCAACCGCCCTCGGATCAACCGCCCGTCGGATTAACCGACCGTCTTCCAAGAATAGACAAACTTCCGCCGCGGCAGCCGATGTCGCGATATTGTTCCGCAAATAACTTCAACAGGTTTCAACAGGTCGATTACACTTATCCATAAAAAGTAAAATTCGGTCAGTTGCTCTCAATGTTTACCATACTTCACAAGTTTGATTATTTTAAACACTTATTGTGACTGTTTCCGGTATTATTTAGTTTAACCGACCTTTTTCGTTATCTGACCATGGCCCGGTCCCGTAGGGGTCGGTTAAGAGAGCTTCTACTGTATTAGCTTAAACTAAAACCAAAACAAATTGAGCTAAAACAAACTTCATGAGCTAATTTCACTCATAAAATAAAGGAACAAGTTTCTGTGAACATGGGTCTAGGTGCTTATTTAACAAAAAGGTTTGATGAAAAGAAATCAGTTTAAAAATAAACTATATAATTGGTTATTGAACAACCCTTGTTACAGCCTAGAAGAATTTTTCAAATCGGAAAGATTTAATTTTAAGGCAATTCATGACATTTCTTGCATTCAGAGTCCCCTATTCTTGTTTCTAATACAGTCAACTCCCGATTATCCGGGAGCAGGTTAATCGTGTTGCGGTTTAATCGGGGTCATGAAAGGTTTATTTTTATTATTTTTATTTATCCCCTTCTAAACGTAAATAGAGCAATAATAACAATTTTGTTTGCCAAATTATCTCCAGAATCGTATTTAATTTACTTTATTTTTCAGAATAAATACTATACAAACAATTTAGTAAACACAACATAATCTCAGAGTATGTCATCTCGCTAATGAGCCGTGGGCGTGTGATGGGGAGCGATGACCTTGACACTGCTCTAGACACTGCAACTGACTAGGCAGTGCACGGACGGACGGTCGAACACGGACGTCTAAAAATAGAAACATCTCAAAACAATCACCCTTCTTGTCGCTGTTCACCCTTACGGGATTTTCCCTCAGTGCGAAATTAATTAGCATACTGTTCGGTGTAGTTTAGAGAGTTCGGTGTTTAGCGATCTTTAACGTATTAAATATCATTCAGCGTTTTTGATAGTATTTACTGCTATCAGCCATTGCTAGTATTAACTATTATTATCGTGATTGTTTGTAAATGTTATCACTATTTCAAGATTTTCAAAAGTATTTAATTTACATGAATATATCTTAAATGACATTAAAACACAATATTGTAGTATAAAAATGTTGATAAACCTTTATTATATTCGTAATATTCAATTTATTGAATCCCTTTGTTTTAACCGTGGTTTTGGGTTATCCATGACCCTCCAACCGGTCATTACCCTAGATAATCGGAGTGACTGTACTGTTTCATATCTTTTAAATGGTACTTACATAATTTTTTCGTTTGCTTCATATTATTATTAATTAATTTAATCTCATAATATTCATGTATTTCTTTCAAGGTAACTTTTATTTAGCAGTGCATTTTGAAATTGCAATAATTTCAATATAAGTGTTATATTATGGCTTGTATGACGTAGGTTTCACCTGATATATGACATTGTCAATGATTTGTAAAAAAATTAATATGGCAAATAAAGAATTTGATTTGATTTGATGATAAAATCAGACTATTTAACAAAAATCAATAGTATATTACATTTTCATTGAGTTAAAGATAACAAAGACAATTTTGTGTCTAAAAATATGGTTTTGGTTTGATTTGAGACCAAGGAATCCTAAGTTTGCTGTATTGTTTAAGGAGCAGCCAGGAACAGAGCAAGGTTGGAGGCAATGGCCCAAGAAGAGGAGACAGAAGATGAGTTCCCCTCCATCAGTCAACCCTCGCAGAGGTTGGCTGCTACACAAGCTACAGTCCCTCTCTCCAGTTAACCTTCAGGTCTGTCATATTAATGTGCTTAGTGTCTCTTGAAATTAGGGGTGTGTGAGTAGTGATTTTTTTAATTGAGTCGAGTAGTAACAATTATTCTTGAATTTTGAGTATTTTCGAGCGAGTCTTGCCATCAGTTGTAGTTTCAATTAATGTAATGGGATTTGTATACCTCTTCAGATTTTATAATCTAAACATGGTTTCTAACTAATACATGAGTAGCAATACACATTTTGGCCAGTGCAATAAAACTGGATTATGTATTGACAAACAAAGCACGGTTTGACATCGTTTCCGGCCCATAAAACACGGTCCGGTTGGCATTTGGCCAATACCACTTGGTCCGGACATCTCTTTTAATCAATATTAGATGACCAAATCGTTATTTGTGGTTGATATTAAGTGGCCTGGTCGCTTTTGCCGATATTATGTATAACGTTATCATTTTCGGCCTTTATTAGGTGATCCAGTCGTCATTTTTGGCCGATATTATGTTTTACGGCTGGAATTACGCAGTTCGGTCATCATTTACACCCGTTCGGTTGTTTTTTATGTCCAATTCATCTGTCTAGTCGTCATTTTGGGCTGATTTTACGTGATGTGATCGTCTTTTGCGGCAGTTACTATGCGATGTGGCCGGTCACATCATTTTCCCGGCCGGAAATCGGTGAAAATTACTCGAATGAACTTTCGAGTATTTCTCAAAACTTCGAGTCAAGTCCAAGTATTGAAATACTCGGCCGAAAACTCAAAGTTTGAGCACTTGCACACCCCTACTTGAAATATTGTAAAGTGATACTATAATTGAGCCACGGAAAAAGTGACCTTTGGGAAAGCTTGTGTAAGAGAGATGCAGTAAATGGTATGAGTTACGACAGATAATTACTGGTCTTGCCACCGTTTGTTCCACAAGTCCTCTGCAGAGGTAGTTTCATTCTGAGATAATAGTAGTCTAAATTATATTTAATTTTCAGTGATGGATTGTAATATTGACTATAAAATTTGTCAATAAATAATTTCTTTATTATTTTATTTTATTTAACAGTTTTGATGCCTCAGCTCAGTGAATATGTTACAGACTTTTTTAAATTCACACACTTTTTTATAATCTTTTTAATGTCAGATTAAAAATTTAAATATTAGTTCTCTCTGTAAATATATTAATTCTTATGTATAAATACATATTGCTAAGTATGAAATAAATTAACTTTTATATTTTCATATCAAAAACTTATTTTAATCGTTAAAGCTGTTAAAACAAATCAGTTAATATGTAGATATGCAACATAGCAGGAGTGGTTGACCTTCTTGAGAACTATAATTGCTACAATTGTTTTTGGTTAAATGTTTATGTTTCTTTCTTTGATGCAAGTCTTTTAATTCAGCAAAAGTATCTCTTATTACTATTACATTACTTTTTACATTAACAATAGGTTTACAAATGATAAAAATAATTTGTTAAAACTTTTACAGAAACTTAACGGCTAAGAAGTAATAATGAAATGAGGTTTATAATAGAAAAGGATATACATATTAGGGGTGTGCAAGTATTTGAACTTCGAGTATTGCAGTATTCGGCTCGGCTTGAGATTTGCAAAAAAGTTTGAAGTTCAAGCCGAATATTTAAAATGCCGACTAGTGAAAAGAGTTGTCTACAAAAGTAAATTTAAAACAAAAACTTTCCAGAATCAATGTTAGAATTCTCGTAGTTTGCGTCGGTAGAGCTCCATAACAAATATAATTCAGCAATGATAATGCTTTCGGTTCTTCGTTTAAAAAAAAAAACCAAATATTAAAGTACTGTAACATTTAACATTGTAAACTGCCAACCTGATCAACCAACGCCATGGAGCTACTTTCACTACGCTCAATCACACCAAGTGGACATATCACACTATTCTGTTTGCAGTGCAGTGTTGCCGTTGTCCAGTTGAGTTGTGCAATATTTCATGGTTAATAATAACTAACTAGTTGTCCTGTTGCTTGAATCCGAGCAAGTTTGTACCCAACGAAAGGTTTCTTCAGTTTTAAACAAACATGACAAAACATCTTATATTAAAACGGATGATAACAACGTTCTTTCAATCAACACGAAGTTTATACTTCCGCCGTCGGTTAGCGTCACTGTTCCGAAAATTCAGCCCTTTACTGTGTTTAAGTGATGCCCTTTCTTAACATTCTGAGACGTATTAGCAAATCTACATAAAAATACCTTTAATTTGGCACCTCAAACGTTAAAATCCGTCCATCTGTTATCGAGTTATGACTGTGAAGAAAAAACCTCTAGCGTATTAATATACAGTAAAGTGCCAAACTCTGGGAAAAGGTTATATGGGTCAAAATAAAGAGAAAATCAAGAATAATTTTTTCCAAAAACGCTTCGTTTACCAGATATCCGCCATTTTGGATTTTTACAAAATAATTGTTATCTTCAAAATTTGTCAAACGATCTTTATAAAACTCGGTAAGTATGTTTAAATAAAAGAGACCTACTGTAGAAAAAAAATTCAACTTGGTCCAATTTAAAATTTCAAAATGGCGGCCATTTTAAACTTTTAATCTAAAATGGCGGGAAAACGGTAAAAAATACAAAAATATACTAAGACCAATAGTTTTTTAGAAAATTTTATTTATAATCTGGCAACACCAAAAACATAAGAATCAAACAAAACATAACCGAGATACATTGAAACCATTTATTGAGTGACAACACATAATGGGATTAAAAAATGAGAAAACAAATTAAATACAAAATAAAATCTTAACACAAGATAGCTTTTTTTAAAAGTTAACAATTGCAACAAATGTTCCATGTGTCCTCCATTCATTTCTAAGACACAATCCATCCTCTTTCTCATTGACTCTCTCATTCTTTCAAATACCCCAGGCTTTTGTCTTATCACTTCACAACCTGCTACAATTTGTTCCCTTAAATCCTCAATATTGTCAACAGGGGTGTGGTAAACCAAAGATTTTAAATAGCCCCATACAAAAGAATCTAGGGGATTAAGGTCAGGAGACCTGGCAGGCCATTGGATGGGCCCCCCACGCCCTATCCATTTATTTCCAAACACTTGATTTAAATGTCGCCTTACATCCAATGAAAAGTGTGGTGGCGCACCGTCTTGCATAAGCCACTTATTGTTTCTCAAATAAAGGGGTAAGTTTTCTAGCAATTCGGGAAGAACTTGTGTTAAAAAATTTAAGTAAGACACACCATTAAGACGGTTGGGTAAAAGCAATGGCCCTATGAGATTGTCCCCAAAAATGCCTATCCAAACATTGAGAGAAAAGCGCACTTGATGCCTTCTTTGTGATATCTCATGAGGGTTTTCATCGGCCCAGAAGTGATTATTATGAAAATTAAAAATACCTTCTCTAGAGAACCCAGCCTCATCGGTAAATAAAATGTTGGAGAGAAACAGATGAAATAATGCGATCTGTTGCAAGAACCATTGACATAAGTTAATACGGGGTAGAAAGTCCCTATCGGTTAGGCATCGCACCCTTTTGATATGGTAAGGATACAACTGCTGATTATGTAGAATCCGCCACACTGAACTTTTTGAAATACCATGTTCAAGCGATATTCTTCTAACACTAGTACTTGGGTCTTCTTCAACGGCCGTCAAAACTCTTTCTTGATTATTTCATGTATCTACAGAAAGAGCCCGTCCGGTCTTCTCAGTGAATTTTAGTTTACCTCGTTCCCTCAAATTCCTGTGAACATTTACAAACACTTTCCTACACGGAATTTGTCGGTTGGGGAACCTTTCTGCGTAAAGGCGGCATGCCTCACGCGAATTCCCATTAGCTAAGCCATAAATAAAATGAATATCAGTTAGCTGGAGATTAGGATAACTATGGTTGGCACTTTACTTATGGGAAAACCGTGTATAGATAGATACAACATACAACTGTACTGCTCCTGAAAAAGTACCGCAGCAAAAACTAAAATCCATGAAAACACTTTTTCTAGCTGTTGCATCGGTACAGTCGATATTCTACAACTTACAACTTCGTACATTACACAATAATTGTATTCCCTGGAGTCTGAAATTACATCTGGCAACACTCTTGGCATACCCACTTTGCGAACTGCCTTAAGACGTTGAATGAAGATAGTTGTAATGTAATAATGATTTAGCATGACCAATAGCTAGGGACAAGGTTGTAGGTGTTGAACGCTTAATAATCATGACAGTGATTTGATGTGCAGCCGAAATAGTATTCTCCAAAAATTTGATTGTTAAAAAATCGACTAATTTCAAGGTTTACAAAATCTAAGGATTTTATAAAAATTCTGAATGATTACGAAACGCATGTTTATAATACCAGTGGTCATATTATTTAAAAGTATGATTATATTTAGGGATGAGTTGATACCAAAATGTATGGATTCTCGATACCGATACTGATACCAGAAAAATCTATTCTCGATTCTCGATACCGATACCATCGATACCTACGATTTTTCAGTACCTATAGTTGTTAAAACTATTGTTAAAAACTGTTACAAATGTATGTTACCATTTAAAATTATTTAGTAGTATTTTGTAGTTAACCCTTTGGCGAGTAATGTATTTTTATGTAAAAAGAGTATGGCCGTTCTGGAACGGCCATTTGCTAAATGGCTGAAAATAGTAAAGACGTTCTGGAACGGCTTTGCATGGTGCATTTGATATTAGGCCTTTTTTATGTAATAAATGCTGTAATTAGTTATAATAAAAGGTTATTGCAATTGTAACATTTAACTGAGTCACGCTGAATAGCATTTTCTATTTGATTCGCACAAGAGTGTACGGGAGAGGCGGGACAGTGCGGCCTAGTTCTTTCCCGCGCCGCACAACCTGTCACCGAGCCGAGCGCTAGTACTTAGATATTTCCCGCGCCACCCCACGCGTCATTTGACCCGAGCACTAGTATTACGTTTTCCCGCGCATTCTGTCACCCGGCCGGGCAGTATTGCTACTAATAGTTGGTTTTTACAGTGTACGGTGTATTATGAGTGCCTAACTTTACATAAAAAATGGATTCGATTTTTGAGATGTTGTTATTAGTTTTTATCACTTATTCAACTATTTTATTGTATTTTTAGTAAATACAAACAGATTTAATGTAATTTTGATGTTTTTTTTTCTTACTCCTGAAGGTCACATTTTGGTATAAAAGGGTTACTCCTTTAATACAGTACACAATGGACGTTCAGGAACGTCCATACTCCCCAAAGGGTTAATTATCAAACAAATTGTTTAATGCAATTTTGTACATAATTTAATATTCACAGGGTGGCCACCCAACCGTGAAAACCGTGAAACCGTGAATTAGCCGTGAATTTGGCACACCGTGAAAAAACAGTGAAAAAGCCGTGAATTTCACTGTTAAACCGTGAAAATTCTATCATGATTAGTGACTCGAATGTCGGGATTGTTACCGGGAAAGTTAATTTGAGGTATAAAAATATGTTTCGGTGTACAGAAAAAACAGTATCGGTGAGAGATTTGTTGACAGGAAAAACAAAGAAAGAGAGAAGCAAGTCAATAATATAAAAACAATTCTTAAAGATATTTTTTTACAAACTCTCCGATGAAATTCCAGGTAAGAGATTGATTTACAGCTCTATTCGCGAATTGATAACCAAAGGAACAGCTCTATTCGCGAATTGATAACCAAAGGAGCTGACTGAGGGGAAATGGGGGGAGAGAGAGAGAGAGAGAGAGAGCGAGCGGCTAGTCCAGAAGTGAGCAAATACCTTCAAAATTCCTGGAAGTCAACACAACTGTCTGACAGATAAACCTATTTTTGAGATCTTTTCCTTGTACAAATATTCTTTTGGTGACCATAAATTAATTAGGTGTAACGCCTTTGACCCTTGTTTATTAAAACAGTGTCTCAACATATATATCGTTGGTTATTTTAATTTCTCTGTATGCCATGCATTCTGACAATATTTAATCCGAGAATAAGTAAAATATCTCTCAGTGAAGAGTGGGCCTTTGGCCTAAACCAAGACAGGGAAAAATAAATAATTGTCAAGTTCTCTCTCTCTCTCTCTCTCTCTCTCTCTCTCTCTCTCTCTCTCTCTCTCTCTCTCTCTCTCTCTCTCTCTCTCTCTCTCTCTCTCTCTCTCTCTCTCTCTCTCTCTCTCTCTCTCTCTCCCTCTCCCCTCTCCCCCCCCCTCTCTCTCTCTCTCTCTCTCTCTCTCTCTCTCTCTCTCTCTCTCTCTCTCTCTCTCTCTCTCTCTCTCTTTCTTTCATTCTCTTTCCCCTATCCTATCTTTCTTTCCCATATCTTCTATCCCCGCCCACTTAGCACGCGCAGTGCGCACAACAGGTTGCCATGAATACCGATCATAGGCTGTATACCCCACTGTGTCGTCACACACCTCATCACTACTGCCACTGCGTTGTTAAAACATAATGGTGGATGTTCCCCAACTACCTTGAGGCCGTCTATTAATATTTATTTGTTGTATAACTACATGCTTCATTCTACAAATATCTAAAGTCCAGATGAAAAATTAATTGTTGTAAATCAAGAAAACCTTTCGTGGAGGTTGCCACGGTATTTAAAGTTATTCTTAAGTATTTGTAAATATACTAAAATTACACTTCATTTATATGTACGCAAATTATTATTTATAGTGGTTGATTTTAAGCGACCTAATTATATATTTTTCTTAGTTGAATAAATTAATAGTTCATGAGTTATAATTTATAAATTATGTGTATTTTGCATGGTTTTTAAATTATGATATCAACTAAAAATATCGACTAAAAAAATTGGGAGATTATTGTATCATTAATACAAAGTAAAATCAGATAACTTAAATAAAACTATGTATGATGTGAAACTAAAAGAAATTATAAATTAGAAAATTAGACCAATAAATACTGAAGATTAATCAAAATAATTCTAAAATTACTTAATTACATTACTAAATTCAAAATTGAAGTCCATAACAAATATTACAGTACATTTATTTAAACATATAAGTACCATGGAAAACTGAAAAATAAATAAATAAAGTAATAAAAGTAAGACAGTTTTATATAATGTTAATTTGCCTATATCATATTTGAAATAATTAGCTATTAACCTTATCAAAAAATAAATTTAGGTTATTGTTAATAATAAATTTTAGTCGAATTTTCCAAAACCACACAAGATAATCTAACATATAACAGACATATGTATGTACAAATTTCACAGCACAGTAAAAAATAACAAATTTATGCTACCACTTGAAATTTATCAAGTTAGTGGCTATTTTTGAAATAGTTTTCAACCATTTTTTAAACCTTTTTTAATATAATTTAAAAATTTAACTAGTATACTTCAATAACAATAATAATAATACATAAATAAAAGCAGTTTAATTTGAAATCATAATGGAGAATGAAAGCGATTTAAAAGGTATTCCTTTTCTCACTCTAGGAATGATGTTGACAAACAACTGATTTACAGCCACTCACCCTAGGAATATTGTTGACAAACAACTGATTTACAGCTAATTACCTCCCTCCCCCCTTACCCCTCACGCTTTCCTTGTTTTAAGGACATTTTTTGCGACCCTACCCAGCTACTCCCCACTCCCCTTGCACACCTTTCTTATCTCCATTCTCGTTCAGCTATAAATAACACCTGTCAACGTCTCTTTTCCTACGAGTTTTGGGGCTTGTTTTCCTAAAAGGAAATGACTAGTTATAAATAGGAGTCGGTCTTATTTAAACCACTTATTTTGTTAAACATTGTTTAGCTTATCTCTGTTTATTGTTTGAAGCAGTAAACTGTACCGTACCGATTCTGTACCGGGGTTATGTTCTGTACCGAACCGATGACGGTAATTAGATGTGTACCGTACCGGTACCGTTTTTTCGGTGCACCGCAGACCCCTAAAAACTGAACCGTGATTTTGCCAAAAATAACCAGGAAAAACCGGGAAAAAACCGTGAATTTGTATATAATTGTAGAGTGGCCACCCTGATTCATTTCACTAGTTTTCCATAGTAATATAGAAAAATAAAACTATTTATTATAAATTCATAATGGGGAAAAACTTGGTTATCTTGCCGCCGACCCAAACACTCCCTGTCTTTTGGAGCGCGGGTAAGCGGCGGGAGCATCGCTTCCCGTGCAATTCGTAGCGCGGGTAAACGGCAGGGGTATCGATGGTATCGGTATCGACATTGAACGAATGAATCTCGATACCAATATCAATGTCCAAGAATCGGTGGTATCGAGAATCGGTATCGAGAATCGGTATCGAGAATCGACTCATCCCTAATTATATTCTATGTACTTTGTAGGCCGTAACCAAGGTCAAGACGCAATCAAAATGGCGCAGTGTTTTGTTACGCTACAGCTGTGCGATTAAAATCATCATATTGTTAACTCCGCGGGATTTTTTGAATTTGTGAATAAACATCAGTGGAAAGCATATAATTTTGTAATTGTATGCTATCAAATTTTTAAAGCAGTGATGTAAGAAGAATGCATTGACGATCAACTCCACCTTCTGCTTCTGAAACCTTCTATTTCAAAAGCAAATATCATAGGTTAAGTCTATTAGGTAATAGGTTAGATACAACATTAGCTAGGCCTACGTTTTTAGATAACTTATTTCTGTGAGTAGGCCTACAATAAGATATAAAGACTGGTTTAACTAACTTATATTTATAAAAGGATAACCTAAAATTTACTATTTACAAACAGTTGAATGAGAGATAGGCTACTGGGTTTTGGCAATTCCCAAGGCTGGGGCCTAAGTCTTTGGTTACATGGAGAGTAAATATTGACATATAAGTTTAATCAATTATTATTATTATTATGGTTTTAATTAAATACGGTAATAACTTAATTAATTTACTTGTGGGCTTAGAAGTGTAGTTAACAACGTGTAGTTCTCTTCCTCTATGTTATTTTTGTCTGTGTAGGCTACCTACATTATATTATTGAAAGAAAAATTGTTTGTTACTATCAAAAAGTGGTCTCAATAAATTTTCCTTTTTAGTAGCCTACTTATTTTGTCATTTTCACACTGTAGACCTTTATTTATTGAATGTAGGAATAATGAATCTAGAAGAAGTGAATAAAAGATGACAAATATTGAACGTTATAAAATATTTTACAATTACCATAATAAATCAAATGTTTTTGGTTTTAAATATAGCTTAATATAAATAAAGAATAGGTATAAATAAGGAATAGATACGTAGGCCTAATAAAAAATACTCAAAGCTCGAGAACTTTGAAAAAATTCTGCCCGGCTTGGCTCGAAAATCAGAAAATCACTACCAGTATATTGCACACCCCTAGAGAACATTTCCATCAAAAAAGCTCGGCTCGAGAAAGCTCGATGCTCGAGAACTTAGAAAAAAGTTTGGCTCGGCTTGGCTCGAGCCAGAATGGTCGGCACCATTAGCGATGCGTTCCCGATGGTTGGAACCGTTAGCGATGCGTTATCGATGATCGGCGACATTACCGATGCGTTCCCTATGGTTGGCGACGTTAGCGATACGTTCCCGATGGTCGGTGACATTAGCGATGCGTTCCCTATGGTCGGCGCCGTTAGCCATGTGAGTCTTTATCCAGTCGACTCCCTCTCGTTCGGACTCTGATGGTTCGGACGCCGGATGGTCCGGACTACTTCTTGGAAATGAGTCATGAGCGCGCGCTGGGTTTCCCACGGCCGAAAACGACAGGATTGAGCGTGTCTGTTTATTTCCGGCCTACATGGAAACAAATATCCTCAGTTCGGCTTACGATTGCGTTTGATTCGGATCATCATACAGTTGTTGTTTTTAATAACTGCTACTGATATTTTTGTGTGTTTCAGTAATTTTAAATGTGAGTTATAAGTGAGTTTTTTGTTTCGTGAAATTGTAGTTTCAGTAACTCTAATTTGTTTACTATAGAATTCTCAAAAATGAGTGAAAAACGGAAGCATGATAGACAACATTTTACAACGTTTGGACAAGGGTGAACCAGTTCACAGTATTTGTAGGGAGTTCAGTGTTGGAAAAAGCACGGTTTATGATTGGCGGAAAAACAGGAAATCGATCGAGGATTTTTGTACGCAAATTGAAACAGAATCCGTCCTTTCTACTCGATCTACCTTAAAAAAAACCAAATCAAGAACGTGGTGATGACGCATTATGGTTGTGGTTTATGCAGGAACGGAGAAAAGGGACACCTATAAATGGCCCGATTCTAAAAGAAAAGGCTGTTGTTCTACATTCAAAACTAGGGGAAAAAGGAAACTTCTCAGCAAGCGATGGATGGCTAACAAGGTGGAAAAAACGGCATGGAGTGCATTTCCTTGGAGTTTGCGGGGAGAAGCTTTCAGCTGACCAACCAGCAGCCAATGATTTTTCTGAAAAATTAAAGCGTATCATTGAGCGTGAAAAACTAACCCCACAACTAGTGTACAATATAGATGAAACTGGCCTTAACTACAAACCTTTGCCTAAAAAAACCTTTGCCACTCCTCAAGAAAAGTCTGCTTCGGGCTATAAAGTAAATAAAGAAAGGATAACTGTTGTGCTATGCTCAAACGCAACTGGGACACACAAGATGCCACTATTTGTGATTGGAAAGTCGGCCAAACCTAGAGCATTTAAAAACTTAAACATGTCTTCCCTTCCAGTCTATTACAGGTCACAAAAGTCTGCCTGGATGGGTTCTTATTTTTTTAAGGAGTGGTTCGTGGCTCGATTCGTTCCGTCTGTAAAAGAAAATTTGACATCTATGAAATTGCCAGTAAAAGCAGTTCTTGTGCTTGATAATGCCCCTACGCATCCAGAGGAAGACCTCGAATGTGATGGTCACAGTGGCATAAAGCTTTTATATATGCCTCCAAACGTAACAAGTATCGCACAGCCCATGGACCAGGGTGTAATCGAATGCTTTAAGAGGAAATACAGGAGGAAGCTTCTTTCAGAAATTTTTGATAAAATGGAGGGTAATGACAATGCAGGTCTCATCCAGACGCTCAAGACAATTAACATGAAGGACGTAATTTATATCGCTACTCAATCTATGATGAAATCCCATCATCTACGTTCACCAAATCCTAGAGAAAATTGTGGCCAGATCTTGAAACTCTCATTGAGAAGAGCCAAGAAGACAACCCAAATACAATTGGGGTTAATATTCATGCAACTGAACCTGATGATAACCAGTAAATTTTAAAGTATTTACAACGACTGCCTGATTCTGCTAGTATTAATGAGAATGACATTGTGGAATGGATTTCACGAGCTGATGATGAACTGGCTAGTGAAATCCTGAATGATGACGAAATCGTCGAGGTAGTGCTTTGTCAAGAGGAAGAAAAAGAAGAAGAGGACGACGAGGATGATAGTGAAGCGGGAAATGGTGTGGGAACTTTGACTCATGCAGAGGGTAGGGCAGCACTGGAACTGGCTACTACCTACGTCGAACAACAGCCTGGCGCATCAGCTGTGGATGTTATGTTTCTAAGGAAGTGGCGTGATTATGCATTCAAGAAAACCATTGAAGTAAAGAAGCAGAAGAAAATAACAGATTTCTTTTAATATTATAAAGCCAAGTTTTTTTACTATTTTTAAGGTTCAAATTTATTCGTTTAGGGCAATTTTATGAACCCAAAATTGTGCTCTGTTTCTTCATAAAATAAATGTATACATTAAAGAGTGTGTGCTGTATGTGGTGCTCTATAATTTTGTGTTCTTTCCTATTGTCTGGTGTCAAGTTTCTTTTTATCGATGTCACAAAAAATGAGGATACGAGTTAGTAGCAATGCCCCGTAATGTTTCGGTAAGTACCGTACACTTATAATTGTCTTAAAATGTGATTTATGATTATAGATTCCCTATTACAGGTTGTAATTTATGTAAGTAAAAAACCGCCGGATGGTCTGAAAATTTTTGAATCCGGACAGGTGTCCGGATCAGAGGGAGTCGACTGTATGAGGAAACTGCAGTCTTGACTGTGGCAACATTTTTATTAACTCGTTCACTGCCGAAAAAACGCTAATAAAACATGCTATATGCCAAAAAAAGAAACAAATATTTTTCTCATCAACAGTAGTATTGTGACGTCCATGGATTGAAATAAGTCACCATTCACAAAAAACACATTTTCTGCCATTTTGAAATTGCGTTAACTGTGGTTACCGCCAACTCCTAAGGACGGCATTCTTTGCTAGCTGGTTACTTGGGTTACCGCTCTCACCAACGGATGGCTTTTTTCGGCACAAGAGTTAGCCATTTCAATATAGTTCACAAGAGTAATTTCAGTTTATACAAATATATTTATACTTAAAAACTGTATATTCATCCTCTCCAACCCACCCGTATGTCCCGGGGGAATATCCATGATAACAACAAACAATCACAAAACCATAACATCACGAAAAAAAAATGTCAGAACAAAAGTAACTGCACAAAAACGCGGGAAAAGTACCTCGTGAGTGAACACGAAGTGTATACGTCTCCGGTTGCTAGCCGCCACCAACCTCGTTTCTAAACCAAGGTCGTGTGGTAACCAGGGTTACCGCGCACTCCTGGCGCTGTTCCCACCCGGTAACCAGAGTTATAGCTCGCACTCAAGTGTTAAGATTAATAAATAAATTTGTATGTCGGTACAAACAGTGGATAATAGAAGTGGCTCATTTGTAATTAATTGCGGTCTGGTCAAATTGTTAATCGTTGATATGGAGCTCAGTTTCTAATATGTAATTTTTGGAGGCTGGATAATTTGTTAAAGCATAATTAGCTGGGCAGTGTATAAGTGGCCAGGGTGGTCGCTTCATTATCTGAGGTTTGTTGTCAGGTTGATTCCCAGCAAAAATCTTGAAAATGTTTGGAAAGTTCAAAACTGGAACCTGCTGACATCATATGCTTTCAAAGAAAATTTTTAGTTTAGACAGTAACAAGACCAGGGTTTGGGCCCACTCCCTATCAAGAACTTTGAAAAATATGCCTTTGTTGTCGATAGATACACAAAAAATTTGTATATACTATTTTCTTATTCTTATAATAGATAGTATATTGCCAAAGTTAAATGGAGTTTTATATAATTATAGACAATAGACAATAGACAAGATTCTTTATTCCATTAAGCAAGTTACAAAATTGCAATAGGACACGTCAACATATTCATAATATTAATTAGCATACAATGTTAAATAGGTAAATAGAATAAGTTTTAACTGTGCAAAACATTTCCAATTAGTTTAAGAATATCAGTCTTCTTAAACTTAATACAAATACATATAAAATACAACTTGTTTGATAAAACTAATTAAAAATACATATCTTACAACTATTTTGACTGTTTATGCCTGGTTCTATTGTGAAAATTTACAGGTGAAATATTCATCTGTTGTGTAAAATGCCTGATTTTTTATCCACTCTGTTACAATTTTTTTAAAGTTATTAAAAGGAAGATTTCTTATTTCCAGGGGTAACTTGTTCAATAGTTTAAGCTGTTGATATACATGGCTGTTCAAAGTTATGAAAAGTCTTATATGAGGGGTTGTAAGATTGTTTCTATACCTGGTTGCATAATTATGACTAGAGCTTTGACAGGAAAAAGAGTTTATATTCTGCTTAACATAGAGTAAATTACTTAATATATACAATGAAGGCACTGTTGCAGTCTTCAGCTTAAGAAAGCTGGCTTTACATGATTGTCTTGGTGATAGGTTTTCCAAAACTCTGATAGCCTTTTTTTGCCAGATGAAAACCTTGGAGGCATGAGATGAGTTACCCCACAGACGTATTCCATAGCTTATAAGCGAGTGGCAAAGACCAAAATATGTTATTAGCAAAGTATTTTGACTAACTGATAGCTTGAGCCTTCTCAGTAAAAAATACTACACGAGACAGCTTCTTACATAAGTTGAGGATATGGGGTTCCCAGCTTAAACCACTATCCAAAATAAAACCCAACAGTTTCACCTCACAGCTTGAATTTAAAATTTCTGGAATTTCCTTAAGGGTGAAGTGAATCAATTCAGTTTTATTTTCATTATGACTAAATTGTTTGCTTCAAACCACATTTTGGCAGAGGAAAATGCTTCGGAAAGCTTAAGATTAACATTTTGTAGATCTATGTCTGAACAAATTAAGGTAGTGTCATCAGCGTAGAGTACAGAAAATATTGAAATATTACAGTGCATGTCATTCACAAATACTAAGTACAGAAAAGGCCCTAAAACCGATCCTTGCGGCACGCCAGCAAATACATCTCGATAGGATGAACAATTATTATTGTTTATTATCACCCTTTGCTTCCGTTCAGACAGATATGATTTAATTAAATCCAATTCCTTATGTCTAATACCATAGAAATATAACTTGTCATGCAGAATATCAAAAGATATACAATCAAACGCCTTAGTCAAACCTATTAAGTTGGAGGCTATAATATGTTTAGCTTCAAAATTTTTGATAATAAAATTCACAATGGCTTCTATGGCTAGGACAGTATTATGCTTCGGACGAAATCCATACTGGTGGTTATACAGCAAGTTGTTAACACTAAAATAATTATAAAGTTGTAAAATTAAGCATGATTCAATAACCTTGCCAAGAATAGGCACTATAGCTATAGGTCGATAACATTCAGGCAATTTGGTATCACCTTTCTTAAAAATAGGTATAATGTTAGTTAATTTTAGACAATTGGGAAAAATACAATATGAAATAACCAGATTAACCAAAAATGTCAAAGGAACAATTACAGAGTTACCAATTTTGTTTAGAACATAGTTTGAGAAACCAAAAGCATCCTCACTTCTTGTTGGATATATTTCTTATTTTACCATTTATTTTCCCAATATTTCCATTTTTCAATACTTCAATTTCAAATAATAATCCACAGCCCAAGTTATATTTCTTCTATAGTCACTTCTTGCGATAAGGAAGGTATGCGGCCTTTGTACTCTAAGCTTGTTGTCCATGCAAACGACACAGTCCACTGCCGAATGCCACCGGCAAACCTTCACCCGCTTACCGCTCCGCATCTTAGCATTTTGCTACCCGCAACTTAATAGTACCTATACTTTCAACCTTTTATTAATCAGTCATTGTAAATAGCTAAAGCTAAAGAAAGCATTTTTGTTCGGTTTTTTTATGAGAAGAAGTTTATTGCTTTGAACTATTTTCGATCGCGCTCACGGACAATGTTTCAAGTGCAGTGCAAGTTTTAACAATACAATATGGACATGGACTAGACATCGACGCCGCTACGGGATCTGCTCAGGTGGGGTACCCCAAACTACAAAATCACATCAACCAAGGTCTGTGACAAATATTTCATTTTTGAACTTTATCAAGACAGTAAAAATAATTTAATTTTAAAGGCATAATGACTGATTAATTTCCAAACTTCTAGTGGAAATTTTCAACTAGCTATTTTCATGTTTTCACAGTAATTCCCTCACATATTTTTGGTTCTTTCAGCCGGATCTATTTTACCAGTTTATGGTTTAAAATATCGGTATTCACATTCCACTATTAAAGTTGAAATCCAGCTTTGTTTCTCGATTTCACATTTCACGTGAATATTTTTCATGTCCAAGATTGAACGTACATCAGATTCGTCCACTTCCCGCTTTGCTAGTATATTCCTGATCCTAAAATAGACAAGTCCAATTGTTCAGACATTCCTGTCCTGTTTGAGAATTCCTATATTCCCAATCCGCAACGTCACAGCCACAGCCTTCTACGAGAAGCGTCTACGGCGACGAATATCAAGACGCCACTGCCTCATCGTCTGTCATTTTACCAGCTGTCAAAATGTTTGTTTACATTTGAGTGAAAATATAATAACCTCAAAACCGCTTGAAGAATGACTTTGATTTATTTCTATTGAATGATTAAGATAATCAATACTGTTCATAAATAATTGATTATTTTCATATTATTTGCACTGGACGTTTGTTATTGAAATATATCCTGATAATGGATTTTTGAGGCAAGTATGTTATATTGAATTAGAACTTACAAATATTCTCAACCTGTCTTAAGACTTTGACAATTTGGATATAAATGGTTTATAGTTAAAATATTAAACCTATTATTTTATTTCTAAAGCAAGTTGCTATTGCTTTAAATACCTATTTTGCTACCTTTAGAGTAGGCTATTGAGAAATATTAGGCCTACAATGAGTATTGTACTTTGTGCTACCAAATCCTATGCATAGACTAGGCCTATGACTAATAGCATAATTTGATCAAGCCTATGATAATATTTTTTGTCTTACAATAAATGTTGACTTGTGTTATGTTGAGCTCTTGTTCTTTGAAAATACTTGGTCGAAATGAGGTTTACTGCTTTCATAAAACAGTGTGAACTTATTCAATCTAGGTTTGAGACCTTGAATAAACAGGTCATTGCTCTCAAAGAAGCTCATGTAATTACTGCCTTAAATGACCAGCAGATTGCTTAACTTAAACTTTTGTCTCAAACTGCAATACATAAGCATAATGAATTTGAGAAATTAGTAAATAAGCTATTTCATAACTCCCCTTCGCCTGAAGATATCGAAGATGACAAAGTTGCCAAATACCAACAAACGATTTCTGATTTCTTTGTTGAAATTCAATCCAATTGCAGTGCGCTTATACCAATAGTCAAGTCTGAAGATTTAAATGAGTCCAGTTCTGAGGGAGTGTTCCCCACTCCTGTAGTTACTCCAACTGTGAAATTGCCACAGATAAAATTGCCAACATTCTCAGGTAATCCCGAGCAATGGGTATCATTTCACGGCATATTTGAAAGCACTGTACACAACAACAAATCAATTTCTAATGTTGAGAAATTTTCATATCTGCTAAGCGCTCTTTCAGATGAACCTTTGAATCTAGTCAAGTCTTTCCCTCTAAATAGTGCTAATTATGTTATTGCTTGGCAAACCCTGCTCAAGAGGTACCACAATACAAGGCTTTTGATTACTTTGCATACAGGTAACATCCTAGACCTACCACAGCTGAACAAACCTGGTGTTAAGCAGCTTAGAAATTTTATTTCTGCTTTTAATGGAAATCAACAAGCTCTTAAAGCACTTGACCATGATATATCTGGTGATAACCTGATCTTAAGTACTCACATTTTGAGAAAACTTGATTCCAGCATGCGTTCAGAGTTTGAACAAAAACGCAACGACTCAAAGCAAGTTCCTACTGTTGTTGAAATAATTAATTTTCTAGAAAATGAGTGTTTGTGTAGAGAGGCCGCCAATTTAGGCTCTAATTCATATGCGAATTTTTTGCCACCGCCAAAAAACTATGGTAGTTTTAAGAACTCGTCTTATCAAGGCAAATCGACCGCTAGCCCGAAACCAACCAAAGCTGTAATGTTTTCCTCTGACAATGAACAAACCGCTACTTGTATTTACTGTAATGCAGCAACGCATGTCATTTATCGATGTGAAGTTTCAGTGCCCTATCACCACAAAACAGATTTAACTTCATAAAGAGCAATAGCCTATGTGTTAATTGTTTTGGCCGACATTCCCTAGGCTCATGCAAGTCATTGAACTCGTGTCGAGTTTGCAGGAAACGACACCATACGCTACTTCATTTCAATAAAACGGAAAAGCCTGTCCCTTCACAAGTTTTTACGCCTTCGCCTATTAGGTCGGCAGTCGATTCCCATCCCCAAAATAAGTCTGTATCACCGCAAAGTGCTGAACCAAATATTCTCACTGCTCACGTAGGCACTACTAGTGCTTCCAGCCGGAATTGTACTGTACTTCTTGCCACTGCATTAGTAAATATTTCCACTCCAAATGGAAATAATATTGTTGTCCGAGCTGTGCTTGATAGTGCATCACAGTCGAGCATAATATCTGAGCACTGTGCCAATGTGATTCGCACTCAGCGTTCTTCTCTTGGCATTCCTGAGATTAAAGGTATTTCCTCAGCTCGAGTGAAGCCTAAGGGAATGTCATTTGTAAATAATTCTTCGCTTAGCGGAAAAACTCTTGCTAATGCACATCCTGTTCTAATACTTGATAGAATTTCAAATGTCATGCCAAGTGTTAAGATATCTCCAGATGTAAAGGCACGACTTAGAGAATATGCTCTCGCAGATTTAACTTTTGACACTCCTGGACCAATTGATTTGCTCATAGGTGCAGATCTGTTTCCCCAGACTATTCTTGGACCCGCCACCTGTCTTGGTGATAGTATGCCATACACTATCAACACAATTTTTGGATATGTTGTTCTTGGAAATGCGCCTATTTTGCAAGGTTGTCAAACATTCAGTGGAATAACTATTTTGCTGTCTATCAATGATCTCAGTCTTCATGATACGCTTCAGCGATTTTGGTCTCTTGAGGAACCACCCACTTGCTCCAAACTTTCCCCAGAAGAGAAGGAATGTGAAGATCATTTTTTGAAAACTCACTCTCGTGATGAGACGGGAAGATATGTCTGTCGTATACCATTCAAAGATGATCCACTAAAGCTAGGAGATTCTTCCAAAACTGCTCTACAAATATTTAAATCGCTTGAACGCAAATTTCAATTGCAACCTGATTTCAAAGAGAAGTACACTGAATTTATGAAGGACTATGAAACCTCTGGTCATTTGAAGCTTTCTAATTTAAGTGACATAAATGATAAACCTCACTGTCTATTGCCGCACCACGGTGTGCTTAAGGATGGAAAGATACGTGTTGTATTTAATGGATCCGCTCACACTTCAACAGGTATAACCCTGAATAGTCTTCAGCACCAAGGTCCTAAGTTACACAATGAGATAACTGACATAATTCTACGTTTTCGTCAACATAAGATCGCCTTTGCTTGTGATATCAAACAGATGTTTCGTATGATCTCTATGCATGAAGAAGACCAACGTTTTCAACTTATATATTGGAGAGAAGAAATGTCACATCCCCTTAGAGTTTATCAGTTGACAACTGTGACGTATGGTTTGACCTCATCACCATTTTTGGCAAATCGAGTAATACAGCAATTAATTCATGATGAAGGAAATAATCATCCACTTGCTGCTCATGCACTTAAACAACAGGTCTATGTAGACGATGCATTACTTGGTAGTGACACAGTTGAAGAAGCTGTAAAACTACAGCAAGATGTAATAAACCTTCTACAAAAAGGAGGTTTCGAACTACGCAAATGGGCATCTAACAACAGTCGAGTTCTGGAAACTTTACCCCCTCAACACTGCATATCAACTGACCAGCCTAATGTCAGTATTCTTGGTCTCAAGTGGAATCCACAATCCGATACATTTTCATATGTGATTTCTGAACCCCCATGGTTTTTACCAAGAGAGCAATTTTGTCCGCCATTGCAAAGATTTATGATGTGACAGGCATGCTTGCTCCTATAATCTTTTGGGCTAAGGCGCTCATGCAGCACATATGGTCACTAGGCCTAGATTGGGACTCTTCTCTACCTAGTGATATTATCGATAAATGGACAACGTTTGTCAACGAACTTCCTGAAATCGAAAGTTTGAAGATCAGTAGATACATATCATTAGGTGATGCTGTTAACATTCAGCTGCATGGGTTTTCGGATGCAAGTGAACTGGGATTTGCTGGTTGTGTTTATTTACGCACCGAAAATGCTCAGGGCAATATAGCAGTCAACCTATTAATTGCCAAGTCACGTGTGGCCCCCCTAAAACGTATTACAATACCACGTCTTGAACTGTGCGGAACACATATTTTGGCCAAATTGTTACACTATTGCATAGATCAGCTCTCTGACCGCTACAAGATTGATTCTGTCACCGCTTGGAGTGATTCTACTGTTGCATTGTCTTGGATTCACACCCCTTCTTATCGCTTAAAACTATATGTTGCAAATCGTGTAGCACAAATCCAAGAATTGACCCCTTCTTGCATTTGGAAACATGTATCCACTCATGACAACCCGGCTGATGTTGCCTCAAGGGGATTAACCCCATCTCATCTCACTCATAATGAACTTTGGTGGTCTGGACCCACCTGGCTAAAGAGTTCGTTTGCTTCATGGCCTCAATCCTCGTGTGATTTCTTCTCCGAAAAGGAACTTCCTGAACTTAGACCCGCAACTCTCAATCTCATCACAACTGAAGATCAAGGTCTGAATTTGATCAATAAATTTTCTTCATGGACTACACTTTTACATGTTATGAGCTATGTCCTACGCTTAATTTCTTGCTTGAAATCTAAGCAAAAAGTTACTCATCCCTTAACCATTGAAGAGCTAGAACAATCGAACAAACGTATTTGCTGGCTTGTTCAAAGAGAGAGTTTTTCTGAAGATATTAAATCTCTGTCAAAGAAGAGGGAATGTTCTTCTCGCCTTCAATGCTTGGCACCGTTTTTGGATGATGTAGGTTTATTAAGAGTCGGAGGACGACTTAGAAATTCTGACTTGTCATTCAGCGCTAAGCATCAAATAATCTTACCAAAAGATCATTTCGTTGTACATCTGATAATTGATTATTATCATCGCATTTACCTTCATGCTGGACAAACACATCTCCAATCTGCACTTCGAGAAAAATATTGGATACGTTCTGCTCGTAGCATTATTCGTTCCAGGATTTTCAAATGTCTCAGATGTTTTAGGATAAAACCTAAGCTCAGCACACCGCTGATGGGAGATCTACCTTCTCCAAGAATTGTAGCGTCACGTCCTTTCAATGTTTCCGGAGTTGACTATGCTGGACCATTCACTGTGAAATTGTATGTCCTAAAAAGGCTTCAGCCTATTAAAGTTTATCTCTGTCTATTCGTCTGCTTTTCGACTAAGGCGGTACATTTGGAAGTTGTATCAGATTTGACTTCAGAAGCTTATATAGCAGCACTAACTCGTTTTATTTCAAGACGTGGCTCAGTCAAGGAAATTCACAGCGACTGTGGAACCAACTTTATCGGAGCAGCTGCTACACTCCGCAGATGTTTTGAAAACCTGCTTCGTAATCCTACAACTCATCGCTTTGCCGAAGAGAACAACATCTCGTTCAAGTTTCTGCCCCCGCATGCGCCTCATCAAGGTGGTTTGTGGGAACGAGCGGTTAGGAGTGCTAAACACCACCTTCATCGAGTAGTAGGTGGGCAAATCCTGACTTATGAAGAATTCATCACACTCGTATCACGAGTCGAAGCAATATTAAATTCGAGACCGCTTACACCTCTAACTGGAGATCCAAATGATTTAGAGCCTCTTACTCCAGGGCATTTTTTAATTGGTGGACCTCTGAAATCCATTGTTGAACCTCAATTTGATGAAACTTCTTGCAACCGCTTGAGAAGATGGCAGTTAGTCCAGGCATTCTCTCAACACATTTGGACCCGATGGTCACAAGAATACCTTCATACCCTGCACCATCGTTCGAAGTGGACAACAAAAAGGGAGAACCTCAAGATTGGCGACCTTGTTGTTTTGCATGAGCCTAACACTCCTCCCTTGCAATGGAAACTAGGAAGAATCACCGCAGTGTCTCCAGGAGCTGATGGAGTGGTACAAGTAGTCCATCTACGCACCGCCACGGGGAACTTCAGTCGACCTGCCGTCAAAGTTTCCCTGCTTCCTACCAATTAAGTCCACCCCCTTTCAAATCGTTTTCTTTTTCCATTCTCACTTCTTATATTTTTTCTGTTGAACCAGGTTGGTTCAAGGGGGGCGATATGTTGGATATATTTCTTATTTTACCATTTATTTTCCCAATATTTCCATTTTTCAATACTTCAATTTCAAATAATAATCCACAGCCCAAGTTATATTTCTTCTATAGTCACTTCTTGCGATAAGGAAGGTATGCGGCCTTTGTACTCTAAGCTTGTTGTCCATGCAAACGACACAGTCCACTGCCGAATGCCACCGGCAAACCTTCACCCGCTTACCGCTCCGCATCTTAGCATTTTGCTACCCGCAACTTAATAGTACCTATACTTTCAACCTTTTATTAATCAGTCATTGTAAATAGCTAAAGCTAAAGAAAGCATTTTTGTTCGGTTTTTTTATGAGAAGAAGTTTATTGCTTTGAACTATTTTCGATCGCGCTCACGGACAATGTTTCAAGTGCAGTGCAAGTTTTAACAATACAATATGGACATGGACTAGACATCGACGCCGCTACGGGATCTGCTCAGGTGGGGTACCCCAAACTACAAAATCACATCAACCAAGGTCTGTGACAAATATTTCATTTTTGAACTTTATCAAGACAGTAAAAATAATTTAATTTTAAAGGCATAATGACTGATTAATTTCCAAACTTCTAGTGGCAATTTTCAACTAGCTATTTTCATGTTTTCACAGTAATTCCCTCACACTTCTAGAATTGCTCAGGTGAGAAACAACAGAGTAAACCACCTCAGTGTCCACTAGCTGCCATTTAAAACCTATTTCAGGAATGGGCTTATCAAAATTTTCCAGAAGGTTGATGTGATTTCTATCACCTACACCAACGCCTACACTATTTACGGACATGGAGACATTAACGAAATAATCATTTAGGGATTGGATTTACTGTCTTAGATTGACAGTTACCTGACTCATTTCTAATAACATTCCAAGCAATTTTGCACTTATTTTTGGCATCTAATATAAGATTATCATTAGCAGTTTTCTTGGCATTGATAATTTCCTTATTATACAGTATCTTAAAGCTAATATAAACATTCTTATCTACCACATTCTTAGTACATTTCCATTTATCATGTAAAACAAGCATGAAATTACGCATCATTCTTAAATGTGGTGTAAACCAATTTTTGAAACTAGAGCCGTGAGTAGGCCTACCATCTTTTCTGTTGCAAGGTCTAACACTAATTACAGGACACATCTCATTAAAACATGAAGAAAGTACATTAAGAAAATATAAAAAGGCAATATTAACATCCTCCAACCCATATAAATCCGACCAGTTAACATTTGGTAAAAAATTGCTTACATTATCTAGCCTAATATCACTAATTAATCTTTTGTTTTCTTTGGTTCAGTTTCATTTGGCTTAACATTATCGTCATCAAGTTTAAATTTCACCCATACACCTGCATGGTCTGATATGATATCCTGCCCAAGCAGCGAGATCTCACAGTTATTTGGCGGAAAGTTTGAATGAATATTGTCGAGACATGCATTAAAGCGCGTCGGTGAGGAGCTGGAGGCCTCAGATTCCGGCGGTATATTGTAGCTCAAAAATGTCAAATCTATTAGACAGGCGGATTTCAGGAACATCAGTAGTCTGCCGGCATTCCAAACTCTCCCGGCCAAAACCGGATTTAGTTCTCACAGTCTCCCAACATCTAGTACTAGGTCTATTACTATGACTTGGCCTTATTAGTCGAGAGTTTTCTTCCTGGAGTAATTTATTGTCACTTTTTAGGATTTCTATGATCTCTTCTAATGTTCTAATGCTTGATAACATTTTGTCAGACTCCTCTTTGTATATTACACACTTTTTACATTGGGGTAGGGTTAAATTAGGCTGATCCTCGGCAAGCAAGCGATCGACACTAATATCAGGCACTCCTTCATTAAGCGAGTAAAAATATGCAATTGGCCATAGTATCTGCCTCTCTTCCAGACAAGCTGCCAACAGGGTCTACATTGTTCTTCACACAATTAGGACATTTCCATGTTTGCCTATTTTTGGTGATTTTGCAGTGTTTATTGAAATAAATGTAAAAAACTCAAAAACACTCCAAACTGCATTATTGTATAGTTTTTTTTGTTCAGAAAATCATGGGCTTCAATATTATGTATATAACATCTCATACAAATTATAATAGAAAAATTATGTGATGTTAAAATAAATAAGAAAATTTTAAAGTTTGCGCTCCATCAAATTATAAACAGTTCTAGATTATGAAATGTTCAAAATAGCCAATTTGTTTTCAATTTAATAAGGATACTAAATATATAAACAAATAATTGGGTAAAGCAGCAAATAAAAAAGTTTTAGATAATAATCTGTTGTTGCGTGCTATAGCAAATGAGCAAAATGGCCTTGACGATGTTACAGTCGGAAGGATAATATACCTCGATATCACTGCCGCCTATTTCTCCCGGAACATCAACCAACCATTCATCATCACTAAACTTTTCTTCTAAAGCCCCACGTATGTCAATACTGTTCATTTTTACAAATAAAAACAACGAAAAACATCGCAAACAACACCATTCCCAAAGTTAGGTTAACGACGCACAACAAACCTTCACACTTCACCCGTCTGCTGAAGTACGATTGGCACGAACGTAAAAAGCATCTGCAGACAGACATCAGGAGAAAGCTTAGAATCTGCCTTAAACGGCGATACCAATTTCGATCCGGTTCATAAGATTCAATGCGCCCCAGAGCCTATTCCGTAAACGCTGTTTGACTGTCGACACAGCGACAGTAAATACCCCAGAGCGGATGTGTTTTGAGTTGCTATAGGGACACATAACACCTAGAGGGTTAAAATATCACTTTTATTTATATTCTAAATCGTTATAGGTGTCGCAAATACATAAAAAATGCCACATGAATTTACCTGGAATTTTGAGATTTTTACCTGGAAAACCTGGAATTATGCATGAATTTTGAAATGCAACTTTGGTGGCAACCCTGCCAATTGTTATAAATTATTTAACTTTATTGGTTAATGTGACCTTATTCACCATTTTGATTGAACTACTTGTAAAATTCCTTGAATAACAACCTCTTGTAGTTTTTGTAGTGTGTTTTGAAAGCCCCATTAGAGTTGGGATTTTAAAGGTAAAAGGGATAGAACTGGCTTACCAGGTTTGCAAGCCATAGAAACACAAATCAAAGGTGACTTTGAAAACACAAGTCAAATATTTTCCATTAGTATTTTACAATATGACATTTTCCACATTGGTCAGTTGGAACCTTCCTCATTGAATAAGAAAAAAAATAAACTCTCATATGGTAAAATTTTTCAAGTTGGAGTTTCAAGTGATGTGCAGCCAAGTAATAGCTGATAACTATAACAAAATCACAGTAAAAGTCGTACCCTAAACATTTTTTAATAATTTGATGCAGTTTAGTTATATCCTTTAAAAAAGTAAAATACCCCCATCGCAGCAAACCTGCATACTCAGCGAATTTCCAATGCTTATATATGTGTCTCACTACTACATAGAGCCCACTTACCAAGTTTCACAAATATACATTCGTAAATAAGTGATACATAGCATTTTATTTATTCTCCATTAGAATAATGTTAGGGTTGCGTACGCAGGTTTGCTGCAACGAGGAAGGTAAGATATGTGCTTTTTGCAATTATCAATATAACTCAACTAAGTGAAGCTAAATACCAAGTTTTATTAATTTAGGGTTATAACTAAGAGAGATTTAAACCTTTACTTATTCTCCATATGAATAACATGGGGGCCGTGTATGCAGGTTTGCTGTTAAACGAGGAAAATCAACAAAAAAAATTTTCTGCGCAAATATCAATATATCACAATTAGTTGAAGCAACATACCAAGTTTCATCAATATACATTCATAAATAATCGAGATATCAAATTTTATTTATCCTCCATAAAAATAACATTGGACAATGTATTGTGTTTAGCACTTTGAATATCTCTGCAACGGTTGAGCGTAGAACAACAATTAAAACACCAAAATGATAGTTCTGTAGAGCTACACTTTTTGGTAAAAAGAAATATGAAGTTTTAAGTAAAATTATCTGAGGAAAATTTAAAAATCTTTTTCCCATAAGATTAACATGGGAAATTTTATGGACACGTTTTTTGACTTTTCTCCACAACTACTTAACTTAGTTTAATGATTCAAAATACTAAATTATTAATCTTTTAAGCTCTATAAAATGGCTACAACCAAAATTGAGTGTTTTTAAAATGTTAGGATAAAAATGCAAAAAAACTGATTTTTGGAAAATTTTAAAAACCCCATAAAACCACCCACTCATAGTCTGATCGATCTGGTTTTCGAACTTTAAAATCATAAATGTTACTTTCCACATTTTTGGCAAATTTCATCAAAATCTGATGATTCTTTCAAAAGTTATTGAGGTATTTTGTTTAGAACCCTACATTTTGTTTAGTTTGTTTTTATAATGTAGAATGTGAGTCTGAAGAAGATTTTATATCAAAATGTAACTCCAGTTTTTATGTAAGTTTTGGTCTCTTTTAGAATATATAAATTTTAACGAATAGTGTTTTTGGCATCTGGGGACATCAAAACAAAAAGTTATCATGGTCTAGGGCTTAAGTCTTACCTTGCCACCTACGGTAATAGCTTTTTCCCTATAGTGGAAATTCGCTAATAAAACCAGATGTTTCCAATATTATTTTAATTAACATTTTCAACTATCTGTCCATTATTGTTGTAGTTTATTTCATTCACTTGTAGCCGAATGTTATAATGTCATGTTAGGTTACCTGCAATTTCAAGACCTTAATCCTAGATTTTAGTCAGCCATCTTAGGTGTGCATTCCAATGTGCTCAATTACCTCACTGTGATTTAGTGTGAAAGTCACTATGGAATAATTATCAAAATGATATTGCATGTAAAATATATTCTATGTGTTTCACCATTTTCATGTGGATATTCTATGACTAATGCCTGGTCATCACTGTAAAATTGTCTTATTTTTAAATTCCAGGTGGGTAACAACAACGAAGACAAATTCAGCAACAGATATTCTCCTCGAGGAGATGGAAATAGTACTGGCACCTCCTCCTCAAATTCAAGCCCTATATCACACCCCCACCATTCGTTGTCACGTGACCTCTCTTTCGACTCTCTCGGACTCTTCTATCGCACACGGCGTGAAGGCTCCATCGACAGTATGTCGTCCGAACTGAGCTTTGACATGCCATCTTTCACGGAACAGTCTGCGGAGAATGCCACTGTCACCAGACTCGACAAGTTACAGGAGGAGATTGAACAATTGAAATCAAACTGCCAACTGATGGACGAAGAGTTTGAGACAGTCAAGTGCAACCGCAATCTCCCAGGTTTGTCGGATCTCATGGAAGCTGCGGAACTCCAAGGGGAAGGCGAACTAACTATTCAAGACATTGTCAGGAGGCAGAGCGCTAAAGCTTGTTTCAAAGGTCAGTATATTTTATTTTTATTTTACCCTCAGTCCAAGTATCCTCTCTTTCATTAGTTCATCGACCCGCGTTCAGACTTGGTTCAGCTCAAATCAAATATTCTTTATTCCATCGACAAACTGTACAAATTATACAATATTGTGTAGGCTGTGTCACCAAATATAATTCTAAGTTACCTAGTCATAAGTTGTGTCATAATATTCATCCAAATGGTAAAAACAATTTTTCAATAAATATTTCTTAATAACTAATTTAAAACTTGGCACAGGCAACTAGAGGTGTGCGGATATCCGAAAAGCCGGTTCGGTTTCGGATCGGATCAGATATCCAAATCTGATCCTAAGGCTTTATCGATATCCGATAAGGTCTAGTACAAATCCGACTTATTCGGATAAACTGTATATGTGGGGATAAAAAGATAGAAACCAAACAATAAAAATGTTTGGACCATTAATAAACATTTTAACTCTTGACGTCGTTCAAGGTAACATGACGCAATTCCTTTCGCTTTGAATGTTTTCGGTACCTAACTCGTTTCAATTCATTGATACGATATTTGTGTGATCAGGTATTGTATCGCGATACACGGCCGGATCGTACATCATTTTAGCAAACGGAATGAATACAGTTTATAAAGAGAAATATGCGACAGCGAACGTTTTTGATAGTAAACAACCGCAAATTTATACAATATTGCAACATTGCAACTCGATGTCGATTTACAATTCACGTTTCACGGGATTATAGTAGACAACGAGACGACAGTAGTGGATTACTGGCGAATAAGTCGATAATTTTTCGTCAATTTCCGATAGTTTACACTTCTCACGAATGCAATGAGCAGAGCAAGCTCTCATAGAGTAAGCTGTAATTCAAAAGTTGCATAATGCAAACGGAAATGTTAGTGTATGAAATTTAAAATTGCTGATACTGATTTTTTCCTTCCATTCAATACAATTGAAAAACACTGAGTAAAATATTGCTGACTTGCGCAAAACGAGATGCATAGCTTTCTCTACGGCGAAGTTTCCCGGTATAATCAAAGAGCTTAATCCAGCTAGAGCTCTTATACTCCAAGAAAAGACTTCACTTGTTTACCTCCGGACGAGACCTCTAGATATATTATTAAGCTCGTCGAATATATTTACGACGACATTTAAAGCAGCGACGCCGATGACCTGACGACGGATTCAAGAAGGTATCGCTTATTTATCTGGGTTATCTCTATTATTTTTATACAGATTTCATTGTTCGGATATTATTTGATTTTGTTAAATTCATGTATTTAAAATGGAACCGAAATGGAAGAAAAGCATGATATGTAAGTTCTTTAAAAAGAATGATGCCGATAGTGAAGTGGCCGATTGTCTGAAATGCAAGCTGACACTTTGTAGTCTGTTTACATTCCGGTGACAAACTAGGTTAAACAACGTTTCTAATTTGTAGTAAACAAAATAAATTCAAACTAGGCCTAATTAATAAACTTATAAAACAAAATAAATTCTTTGGTTATCGAAGTTTTGGTTACGGTAACTCATACAGAGTTGAAATCCATACTGTTCATTGTTTCAGTAGGGTCTGATTGCCTATTTGCCTGATCTGTCATGCTAGTGTGTTGTGATGTCTGCATTGCTATCAACATCGGTGATTCCGGTCTTTTAAATAGGCTGTAATCATATTAAAATGTTTCCTTGTTGTTTCTCTTGCCTGACCATATGTTTGTGTTTGTTTTTTTACTAGTCCTACACCCAGATAGGCTAAGGTGTTATAGCATAATGACAAGGATTAATGATAGTCAAGGTAACATTACATGATTTGAGTAGCCTAACCTAGGCCTACTGTTATTAAATTACCTTTACTTTTATCTTATACCTATATAACCATGAAACATATTTCTTCTATTCTTCACTGCAGAGAAGATAATATTCTCAAGTATTTACAGAGGTTGGTATATTGCTCCTCCAATTAGACATGCTGTTTTCTGGTGAGGTTAGGTGTAGCACAGTCCTCATTTACTCAGAAAGATACATTTGTAAACATAATAACCACTTGTTGTGTTTTGAATAAAATTACTTAGCCCAAATATTCTAGGCCTATAGGCCTATTTATATCTTGTAAGAAAAATGAAAATGTTAAGTTCCATCTTGAAAATATGGTTGTTTTAGTGATCGGGGTAAAGTAGGCTAAATATCCTAATCCGAAAATTATCCAATCCGAAACCCTTACTATCCGAACCGTATCTGATCCGAACTTAGCTATCCGATCCGAACTTAGCTATCCGAACCGAAACCGATCCGAACTAAAAATTCACCCAACTAATACTACCCAACTAACCAAAACATAATTTTTACCTCAAAACTAACTTACAAACTCATTCCATTTGATCAGCTTGAGTTACACTGTAAAAACATAAGTCGTTTTTTAGCTTAAAGTGATTTATAGTTTCATAACTGTTAAAATCATTGTTGCAGGCAAAAAGAGTCAAGTTGTTCTTTACAAATATAAGGCACTGAAAAATATAAATGCAAATTAATGGCATAATGGACAATCGTATAAAATAGGCCTACAGTGAGTTTGAGGTAGAACACTCGATATCATTCTAACAGCTTTTTTTTTGTAAAACAAACAAAGAGTTGGCATAATTACAATTAGCTCACAGAATGGCACCATATGTGAGATGACAGTGTACAAAAAAAAAAAAAAATAAACTGACTAGAACTTCAACTGAAACAGACATTTTCAATTTCCTTATCATATATACTCCTTTTGACACTTTGGGTGCAATATAATCTATATGAGAGTACCATTTTAAATTGCTATTAATGACTGCACCTAAAAATTTGCTTGGAGTTTGAACAATTCTAGAATTGGCATAAGATACTTCAAGGTTTTGAGTTTTTCTGAGGTTAAGAGACATTTTATTAGCCTTACACCAATCAACCACAGTCTCAACTATATTTATAGTGACTTAATTTTGTGACCTTTTTGTCTTAAAATTTAAACAAACATCATCTGCATACATAAAACAAGAAACATGGTCATTACACACATTATAGGGCAAATCGTTAACATAAATAATAAAAAGCAAGGGTCCCAAAATGGACCATGACTCCATGAGGAGTGAGCTTTAACTCAGACAAGGAACCGTTGTAATACACAGCTTGATATTAGGGGTGTGCGAGTATTCAAGCTTCGAGCTTTTTCGAGCCAAATATTACAGTATTCGGTTCGGCTCGAGATTTGAAAAAAGCTCGAAGTTCGAGCTGAATATTTAAATCGCCGACTAGTGAAAAGAGTCGTTTAGAAAAATAAATTTTAAGCAAAAACTTTCAATAATCAATGTTAAAATTCTCGTAATTTGCATCGCTAGAGCTCCATAACAGATATAATCCAGCAATGCTGTGCTTTCAGGCCTTCGTTTAAAAAAAATAACGAAATATAAAAGTACAAATGTTTTAAACTGTCGATCTGATAACCAATCCAATGGATCTACTTTCTCTACGCTCAAAAATCATATTAAATTGACATCTACACAATTCTGTTTGCAGTACAATGTTGCCGTTGCCCAGTTGAGTGCAATATTTCACGGTTAATAAGAATTAATACAACAACCCTACTGCTCTATAAAAAGTACCCCAGCAAAAAACTGAAATCCATGAAAACACATTTTCTAACTGTTGCAGCAGTACAGTCTTTACTGCAACTTAAGATTTCGTACGTTACACAATAATAATTTCCTGGCATCTGAAATCACGTCTGGCAACACTGTTGATTGCAAAACTGTCTTAAGACGTTGAGGGAAGATGTTTATAATGTAATAATGATTTAGCGTGACCAATGACCAGGGACAAGGTTGTAGGTGATGAACGACAAATCATGACGGTGTTTTGGTGTGCAGCCGAAATAGTACTCTCCAAAAATTGTATTGTTAAAAAATCGTCAATTGATGTAGATTCTAAAGTTCTTAAGAAATAAAGCAAATAGAAATACAGCTGTAACTATACTGTAGTTATTAAAGTTAACAAATATTGTCGCATCGCTGTTGTAATACTTTACAAATCAAAATCACTAATTGCGAGATTCACAAGATCAAAGCATTTGATCAAGATTCTAAATGGTTACGTCACACACGTTATAATACCGGTGGTCATATTATTTACAAGGTTATACTTTATTATACTCTATGTTCGCCTAACCAAGAGCAAGACACAATCAAATTGGCGCAGTGTTTTGTTTCGCTACAGCTGTGCGATTAAAACCATATATTGTTAACGCCGCGGGATTATTTGAATCTGTGAATAAAGGTCAGTTGAAACCATTTCATTTTTAAATTGTAGGCTATCAAGTTGTTAAATCAGTGATGCAAGAAGACTGCATTGACGATCCTCTTCCACCAGGAACTTCTGCTTCTGAAACCTTCTGTTTCAAAGACAAAGACAAAGACTTTATTCAACAAAACAAGACAGAGAGCTTGGACAGTTTTCGTCACAGTGATAAATAGAATTTCATCAATAAACATGTAAGGACTTAGACAGAACATGATGAAATTGAGTTAACCTAAGACCTAACAACAAGATAACAATAATAAGTTGACCAAATCCAACATCAATAAACTATAGTAAAAGTAACAGATTAGTAACTGATTTTAAAATTTGAAAGAATACAATTTGAATATAACCTTAATAACAATGATCCATGATTGCAATTATTCGAAATTTACATCAATATTGGGAAGAGTAAAGTATTCCTCTAAACTGTAAAAAGGATTGCCAAATAGCCACATTAATAAACAAGATTTAAATTTTTTAAAATTAATATTGTGAGATTCTGGTGGTAGCTTGTTGAACAATTTGATATCCACATAAGAACAGAATTCCTGCGTTTTCACAAGCCTGACTTGTGGCAAATCTATTTTATTTCTATTCCTTGTTAAATGGTCGTGGGTATCACTTCTTAAAGCTAAAGATCCTAAATTAAGTTTGACATATACCAGACACTTAAATATGAAAAGGTTATACACAGTAAGAATTTTTTCATTTTTAAAAAGAGGTTTACAGTGTGCCCTGTAGCTGGAATATGTAATAATTCTCATTGCCTTTTTCTGCAATAACAATACTCTTTTCATTTCATGGCCACAACCCCAAAGTAATAAGCCATAGCTAATTATGCTATTGAAAAAAGCAAAATATGCCATTCTTAGGTAAGATTTTGGAATGCAAATCTTTAATCTACGAAGTAAATAAATTACTCTTGAAAGCCTACTGCATACATTACTGATATGAACATTCAAAGTTAACTTTGCATCCAAGGATATTCCTAATAATTTTACGCTTTCATTTAATTGTGATAGGCTATCGTTTTGATGACTCAAACTAAACAGAATGGCCTGAGTTTTGGTGTTATTTAATAATAAGCCATTACTTTGGAACCAAAAGTTACATTCAGAGATACAGTTAGTCATTTGAACCTTAATATTATCAGAACTGACATCACTACAAAAAAAAGTGGAGTCATCAGCAAAAATTACAGATTTACATGAATTAGGAACATTTGAGGGCAAGTCATTAATTAAAACCAAGAAGAGAAACGGGCCAAGGACCGACCCCTGAGGTACTCCATTTCTCAAAACCGCTGCATCAGAGAGACTATTGTTATAACAGACTCTCTGTGTGCGGTTTGTCAAATACTGCCGAAAAAAAGTAGCTCCACACCTTTTATACCATAATATTCTAATTTAGAGAGGAGGATGTCATGCGGGATGCAATCAAAAGCCTTGGAGGGATCGCACATGGTGGCAAGTGTGATTGCATGCTTATCGAAACCGTTTAAAGCTGCAGCAACAAGACTTCCGACCGAATCCACAGCCGACAAACCTCCTCTGAACCCGAATTGGAATTTAGAAAACAAACTGTTGGATTAAAAAAAATAATTTACCTGGTGTATCATAGCTTTTTCCAAAACTTTGGAGAAAATTGGCACAACGGAAATCGGTCGATAGCTCTCAGGACACTGATAATCTCCTTTCTTAAATATAGGAACAACTTTGGACAGCTTGAGGCACTCAGGAAAATTCCCACTCGTTAAACACAGATCAAGACAATATGTAAGGGGGCTCAAAATTACTGGAAGCACCTTCTTTACCAAATCACTACTGATATCATAGATATCTCGACACTTGCTACTCTTCATACTTTACACTATTTTTGACACTTCTTCACAAGAAACAGGCCTCATAACAAATACAGGCATGTTTACTGGGTGCTTCTCGACCAGCTGTGACGCCTCTGCAACCGAAGACGGAATTTGGTTACAGATGTCATCTACAGAGGAGGTGAAAAAGTCACTGAAGTTCTGCGGCGACAGCGATTCAACCATAGGGGAGTTTACACAGCTCTTAGACTTGTTGATCAGCTCCCAAGCCCTTTTGCACTGATTTGGAGCAGAGGCTATTGAGTCCGCATTAGCTTTCAGTTTGGCATGAGCTAGAGCTTTCTTGTACTGGGATTTAGCTTGCAAATATCTCTGCTTCGTTACTTCCACCAGAGTATTGTACCTCTTAGCCCACTGCCAAAAGTCATAAAACTTCTCAACTTCTTTACGCATATCAGCTAACTCACCACTGTACCACTTTACCCTTTGACTCAATTGAGACCCTGCAGGCTTAGATCTAATCATCTTGAAGGGGAAACATAATTCCATGGCATTTAGAAAAATGGAGAAAAACTTACCAAAGTCATTAAAATTGCCATCAAACTCATTATACCAGTTTATATTACCAAGTGTTCTTATGAAATTTTCAATATTAGATTGACTCAAGTTCCTGATATGCTTAGATTTATTTTCTTGAGGATTTAAGTCACCACTTATTTTGTATTCATAAGAAGATAAAGACAATGACGTCAACAGGGCATTGTGGTCAGACAGCGGTGGAGAAAGGACATCAGTGTTTATATGTCTTATAGATATGTCAGTAAAAACGTTATCTAAACAGGCCTTTCCTCGTGTTGGTTTCCAGTTCAGACAGTGACAATTTAGAGACCGAAGTAAGTCAAGAAAATCAATAGAAATACTTTCCTTCAAGTTTACGTCTATATTAACGTCACCACAGACAATTAAAGGAAGGTTTAAAGGAGACAACTTAATGACAAGCCTTTCCACTCCTTCCAGGAATGTAAGTTGATTACCCCCAGGTACTCTGTAAACTGACACAACAATAGCATCGACCAAAGTCTTACAAAAGCTTACTTGTACACACACAAATTCAAAATCGTTTTCAACACAAAATTCTTCTATGTCAATTACTCTATATTTGAAGCCAGTTTTAGTATAAATGGCAACACCACCCTTTGTCCTCAAGGTTCTGCAGAACATGGAAGCACAGTTATACCCATCAATGACAGCTAAATATCTAGTGTCATCTAAATACCAGTGCTCGCACACACATAAGACTGATATATTATTTTGTTTTAGTAACACTTCAACTTCATTTAATTTATTTTTTTTGTGACTGGGTGTTAGCTGAAAAAATATAAAAATTTGTATCAAGATTAAGATCTGAACACTTCAAACTATCCACAGAGTAACAGCGGTCCTGCTTCTCAAAATTAGTATTTGTCATACTTATACCCATTAGTCCATAGCTACCTCTGTTGAAGCAGAAGGTATTGTCAGCTGATTGCCGTTTCCCTGAGGAGTGCTAGTTAAGTCGTCATTCTTGGCTATCATACCTGGTGTCAGCCTAGTTTCGCTGGAAGATGTCTCCCCCGCTGGCGTCAATTCAGGTGATATGTTGCGGTCCTCTAGGTCATGTAAATGAGTTCTTTCCTCTTCCCTAGGAGTTATTAATACTGTTTCGTTTATCTTGCTAACCAACCAACGTTTCCCAGTTCTATTTAAATGTTGGCCATGGCGAGTGTGAAAATAACGGTCGGCCAAACTAACTTCGACCAATGAAACATGACTGTACTGCTTAGCAAGTTCACTTAGAGCACGGTTTGTTTTTTTTATTTCCAAATTCACACAAGACCATTCAACCAAGTCATGTCTTGCAGGTAGGTTGACCAAGACTATTTTTAGATTTCGGTGTTTCTGAATTATTTTAGTTATATTGTTTAAGGCACCTTCAGCTTCATTTCTAGCGACGTCATTGGAGCCAGCCAAGATTAATAAAATATCGCCAGTTTCCAATTTTTCACCTTCAATATTATCTTCTATTAAAATTTCTGAAGTGCAACCTCCAGGTTTAACAAAAGCCACTGCATCAAACCTATTTGTGATCTTATTAAGGTGGAAAGTAAGATCTCTTCCATGGCTATCAGTGCACATTAGCATTTTTGTTTTCTTGATTCTTCTCTCTTGAGTAATTTTATTTTCAAACTCAGTAGTCTTTTTACTTCCATTTTTCCTTTTGATTCTTTTTGATTTCAATAGATTTTTTGGATTTGAGTCATACTCTTTATAATTTAAAACTTCATCATCCTCTGCGGTACTGTCAGACCAAATATCAAATCGATTTTGAAGGGCAATGGCAGGCGTGCTTGTCCGCAAGCCCAAGGAAGTTTTTGACTTTCGGTGATTAACTTCAGTCCATGCTGATACAGCATCAGAGTTTGCTTGTGTTATCGGTTGCTTAGTTTGTAAAAGAGGAGGGAAGCAATTTAGACAGTTTCCTTTTGGATTTACCGACTTTATTTTACATTCAATGTTTTCTTCCTTGATAATAGAGATGACAGTTTCTAAAGTTCTTATAGATGACAACATGTTTTTTGTTTCCTCTTTTAGTATTTTGCATCCATTACAATTTGCTTTTCCATTATTGTAAGCAAGTTTTTCTTCCTCAGATTGAGCAACTATAATTTCATTAATGTTCTTTTCATTCCTTAATTTTTCTTCCAGTACCTTTATTTTATCCTCAAGTTCTTTTACTTTGGCTTCATGCACAATTTTAAATACCTCAAGTTCTTCTTCTCTATGTTTTATATCGTCTTCTAATTGCAATTCAAATAAGGAACTACTATTTTTTGCCTCATGCAACTCCTGTCTGAGACTTTCGTTTTCATTCAACAGTGTAGAGTCAATTTCTCTAGCGAGGGATGAAAAATTTACAGGCACCGAGTTACCTTGCCAACAGTCTGTGCATTTCCATGTGTTTATTTGCTCATGTGAAAAATGTTTTACAACTGAGTAGGCTAGATCTATACAATTTAAATGGATCCATTGATTGCAACCTGTGCATTTAATACCACCAGTCCTAACCCCTTTACCACATATTTTACATGGATGCCTTGACATATTCTTCTTTAAATGAATTGGATGTATTACCCCGAAAATTCAATTTTCATATGTGTACTTTTACATCAGCACAAATAGCAACAACATGTACAAATAGCAGAAATATAAAATATATAAAATAAAATAACAGACAACTGGCCAATGTTTTGTAAACAAAGCTTTGTAAATAAATACAATCTCTTTTCCAGGAAGTAGAACCCTGCCAGTTTTGACATTCACACCCGTCACAGATAAGACTGAATCCAAAGTTCAAGTCACTGGTGGGCAGTGTTATCAGATCAGATAAGGGACCCTTCCTTATCTCTAGACCTGTTGTCCAATTAATATTAACAGGAAATTTATAATATATTCCCTCACCTTTCTCACTAAATTTGATATAACACTTTTATGTGACAGTCAAAAATTAAAAAACATACTTTTCCCCACAAAACCATATAAAATAAAATACTGAAAAATGCTGATTTACAACATAAAACTTCAAAAATTAAGGAGCACATGCAACACTGACCAGCACCACTCCAACTCCAACGGACCTTCAGAAGCAGAAGTTTCAGAAGCAGATACAGTGGAACCTCGATAACTCGAACCTCAGGGGGAACGGGAAACATTCGAGTTATCGAATATTTCAAAATATCGAGGTTTGTTACCTATCAAGGTGATTCTGCACAGACTTCGACTTATTGAGGGTCACGGTGACACAATAGATGGATCATAGAATGGTAGAATCCTTACTTCGTGCTTTGTATCATAAATAATCATACCGTATAATAATAATAATTAAAATTAAAAAATTAAAAAGGATTTGAATAATTTTAATGTCTAAAATAAGCCCGGAAATATTTTGTAAAGCTTCTTTGGTTAACATAGGAGAGGATGAAATACTTCGAAACACTTCCTTCAGTGAAAATATTGTAGAGTAGGAAAGTAAACAAATAATGACTCACAGTTCGGTATTTTGGTGATGTTTTTCCCGTTCGACCACTTCCTGTCTATTTTATTGTTTTATGCTCACCTGCTCCAAAACAAATCTCTCCCCCTAGGGAAGTCAGTTCTGACCAACTGCGCATCAATTTCAATGTAGCTAAAAGTCAATGTACTGTAGGCTATTAAAATAATTTGCAAAACTAAAAAGTAACAAAACATGATAACAATTAAAAATGCAGAGCATTGTTGGAATTAGGGTGAAGCAGTACGACACTTATTTTTTATTTAAAATTGGCGACAGAGTGTTCACTGGTGTTCCAAACTGTTTCCTGATGTAACTTTTTTATTTCCTATGTCAACAGCCTCAAATAATCTTCAACTTCTCATAGAGTAGAGTTTTGCCAACATGTTTTGAAAAAACTGCTAACACTTAGTAAAAACGCAACCTAAAAACTTCGTTTCACGCACTACATCAAGAACCTTTAAACTGGCAATATGCTAACTAACGACACCGGACACAAAATCAAAACCATTTTATTTAAGAGAAATACATAATTTACAACAACATGAGACTGTTCATTATTTATTTATGAAATTCTCACATAGGTGAAACCCGTGCGTGAGGATAAGTGTGTTTGATATGCACGTTGCTCAACATAAATTTCTCGGTTGTTTTACCGACACCAGGAGCACCCAGGAAACAGATGTAGTGAGGAGGGAGGGTTGGAATTTCCGGCTGCAAAGTCACTGCAGGTTTGTTGAATGAACAAATTCGACTTATAGAGGTTCTCTAGTCAATACTTCGACTTATAGAGGTACGGCGATTGTACACATTCGAGTTATACAGTTTCTACAACTAAAACTTCAACTTATAGAGGTGCGGTGACAGGCTAAGAATACTATAAAAATTAAGTTGTTGAGGTGTTTCCTGCTAACCCTTCGACTTATAGAGGTAAAATAACATAGCATTAGGTAGGAAAGTTCAAGGGGAATGTAAAAAATTTGAGTTATCAAGGAATTTGACTTATTGAGGTTCGAGTTATGAAGGTTCCACTGTATAATAGGTTAAGTCTGTTAGGTGATAGAGGTTAGACACAATGTAAGCCAGGCCTACAATTATTGGATAATTTATTTCTGTGAGTACAATAAGATATAATGATAGTTTACAGTGATTATATTTACAATATGGTTAGCTGCTGAGTGTCCTGATTTAACTAACTTATATAAAAAGGATAACCTTAAATTTACTATTTACCATCAGTTGAATAGATAGTAGGGGTGTGCGAGTATTCGAGCTTCGAGCTTTTTCGAGCCGAATATTACAGTATTCGGTTCGGCTCGAGATTTGAAAAAAGCTCGAAGTTCGAGCTGAATATTCAAATCGCCGACTAGTGAAAAGAGTCGTTTACAAAAATAAATTTTAAGCAAAAACTTTCAATAATCAATGTTAGAATTCTCGTAATTTGCATCGATAGAGCTCCATAACAGATATAATCCAGCAATGCTGTGCTTTCGGTCCTTCGTTTGAAAAAATAACTAAATATAAAAGTAAAAATGTTTTAAACTGTCGATCTGATCAACCAATCCAATGGATCTCCTTTCTCTACGCTCAAAAATCATATTAAATTGACATCTACACAATTCTGTTTGCAGTATAATGTTGCCGTTGCCCAGTTGAGTGCAATATTTCACGGTTAATAAGAATTAATACAACAACCCTACTGCTCTAGAAAAAGTACCCCAGCAAAAAACTGAAATCAATGAAAACACATTTTCTAACTGTTGCAGCGGTACAGTCTTAACTGCAACTTACGATTTCGTACACTACACAATAATAATTTCCTGGCGTCTGAAATCACGTCTGGCAACACTGTTGATGGCAAATCATGACGGCGCATGGAGGGGTATTTGTGGTTAATCTAAGCGGACAAAATTTGATTTCAAACATTTTTTTAAAAGCGCGGATATGGTGCTGCATTCCATTTCTAAGTATCCCTGGAATGTGGTAATACACATTTTATGCAGTCATCGATGCCTAGGACAGGTAGTCCAGACGAAAATGTGTTTATTTTTATCTAGAGAGTATTTGGTATCTACTGGGCATTCAACTCCTGCACTTTAACTCACCGCACTGCACTACTGAACCACAGCGAGAACATCTTAACATTGGAGTGGGACGAAGTAGGTAATTATTTATTTGAAACACAATGTTAAGTTAATATGTTCACTAGTTTTGTGATAAATAATTTTTCCGCTAACACTTAAGAAATCCTTTGTGCAAGTATAACATTTAATTCGAAACGGATTTTGAAACTTTTCCCTGTACATCCCGGCAATAAATTACAGATTAAAATGTTCCTCAAGAAATATATTTTTAGATTATATAAAAATCTAGGTTCGTCTTTTTATGTACATACAAAAACCCGAACATAAAATTAGCCTGATTTTACTGACAACAAAGTTATCAAATGAAATATAAATTTCTTTTCCTCTTCAAACTATCGAGCTTTATTATTCACTTGTTGCTTTTTTAATAAACCCTGTTAAGAATTTGAAACAAGTTCAGCAAACCATAGATTAAGCATACCCCTTAGTAGATTTTCCATCGACATGCTACCAGAGGAATACGGGTGAACAGTGGCGCGATCTTGTGGGATTTTATAGTACTAGCATAGAATCAGTGCCGGAGGCAACGGTGCAGTGGCGCAGCTTGTGGCCAAGTCAGGAAACAACGACTCGTGGGCTAGGAGGGGAAACGGCATCCGTGTGCGAGAGAGAGCGGGAGTACTTGTGCGAGAGAGAGAGAAATAGAGAGGGAGTGAGAGAACGGCGCCGCCGACGACACTGCCGTAGTGCCTTGGCTCACGCCGTGAATTTCTCGCAGGGCGTCCGCCAGCCGCCAGCCCCAGTGCCTTCCTTTTGTCAAATGATAGCGGCTTCTCCCTTGATAAATGTTTTAGATTCCCTCGCGAAAATGGTTATACTGTTGTAATTACAACTTAGTGTAAAAGGTGTGTATGATATGTTAAACCGATATTTCATTACCTATGATTCAGATAATCACAACCAATATTTCCATGTATTAAAATCCCATTTAATACTTTTTCAAAATTTATTTTTTGTTCCTTTTGATTAAATCGGCCGAAGATGAAATCCTCATGGACACTCAAAAATCCGTATTCGAGAATAGTGCCGGACTATGACTGTATTGAATTCATTGGTCAAAATCAGCAGTTTTTTTCGGATTAAAAATGGCAATTTGACCGCAATTCATGGTCGCCGTAATTTTTAGACTGAACACGACAAGTAAACGAAGTTTATCGGCAAAAAAATCCGCAAAAGTTTATACCTAACCCGAATTTAAAGGCCAACACGCCAGCGGGTAGGTGTCAAAGTATGTTGTCGTCGATAACAAAGATTTTACCGAAACTAAGATCGAAACTAATTTTGTTGGCCGAGATACGGCGATTTTAAACTATTTTAAAAGGCACCCGAGATACATATATCGGCCTAAAATACCAATATATTCTCATATTGCCGTCTTAAACGTCAATCGGGTCACATTTTTAGCCTGAAAACGGACAAACTGTGTTTTAGGGAAATTTACCGATCGGACGTGAGTTATCAGCCAAAATCGGTAATTTTACCGGCAATTTTACAGAATTTTACTAGCTAAAAACTACGACCGCAAAGTTTGTTATCGGCCGAAAATTGAGTACAAACCGTGTATTTTATGCCGTAAATGTGCTTAATCGCTCAAAAACGGAAATCGGACCGCATTACTCGGCAATAAATAAAGCTGGATCGTGTTTTATATACCAAAAACGACGTCCGAAACGCGTTTTATCTGGTAAAATTATAGATTTGGGCCTGTTTTATCGGTAAAAACGTAAATTTTGCCTCGATTTGCTGGTCAAAAAGACCGAAATGACTCTGCGTTTTATTGACCTGAAGCGGCAAGCGAGCCGCATATTTTCATGTAAATAGCAATATAACCTCGTTTTAGCGTCCAAAAAAGGCAATTGACCTAAAAACCCATACTGCGATTTGTAGGAAAAAAACAAATTTATAAAACAAAATTGGCAACTGCACAGCTTTCTATTCGCCGAAAACAACCGTTCTTCGCATTTTAAAGTCCGAAATCGATGGCCGCAACGTGTTTTATCGGCCGAAAATGACGACTGAGCCTCAATATAGCCTACGCCTAAAATCGCAATTTAACCGTGATTGGATTAATCATACAAAATTGGTAATCGGAGCACATTTTCTCGGCAAAAAATAAAGCCGCGTTAAAGGCTTGAACGACAACCGAAACATACTTTTACGAATACAACCGGCAATTCAACCCCGTTCTATCGCTAATGAATGCCTATTTTTCCGCGTCACTTCAGTTGAGTTGGGTCAAAACAGGAATTTAGTTGTATTTAATGACCCGAAAATGACGATCAGCAACGTTTCTTATTGGCTGAAAATAACAACCAAAATGTGTTTTATTGGCTGGAAACGACAACCGAGCCGCATTAACGAGATCGGCCGACGATTTTCGCCGAAATTCCCGTATATTCCTCGCATTTTCCTAGCAAAAGATATTCGGAATAATTATCCAATTTCCCTGGAAATTACAGTCTGTGGACACCCTGTAGTACAGTTTTACAGGCATTTAAGTCTGATTGATGACGCATGCAGGGCAGACGTAGTGCTAGTGCGAGGGTTCGCGGTGAACTTCAACCTTTTGCCATGGGGGGTGGGGGAGGGGGATTTCCCTCATTTCCCCCCATGGATCCGCGCCTGCTGCGACAGGGGTATTTTTCAATTGTTTATACGATCTTAAAAGTAAAGTTTTTATGAGCTGGTATTTTTATAGAGTCAGACACGAAGTGGCCGGACTAGAGGGAGTCTACTGTATTGGAACGTAATTTACTCATCAATATATTTCAAAGCATGGTAGATATATTTCCAGATAGATACCAACATCGGTATATGAATACCGGCAAACCAGAGTACCTAAGCAATGAAGGTAGAAAACCCTGGTTCATCAACAGTTTGTTGATAGAAAACTTTTGCAGCTAACAACGGGGAAATTGAAGTAGAGGCAAATTTGCATTATGCCTTTATAAAAGTAAAGAAAAACCCGATAATTAAGGGAGAAACTAAAAAGTACGAGAATATAGGTTTTACCTATGAATTAGAACTGTACACCACTATTTGCTCACTGTTGTCGTACTTTGATCTAAATTATAACCTTAGGCCTACTAGAGGAAGTTAATAAAGTGTTGCTAATAAAGCCGGGTTTACACTATGTAGCAAAACGTGCTATATGCTATATACAGCAAAAGTTATATAACATTTTCTAAAAGTTCGAAAAAATACTTATAGCAGAATCTGCTACATCTAACATTTAGCAAAAGTTATATAACATTTGCTATAAGTAGAAAATTTAAGTTTTTAAACTGCCACATGTAACATTGCTATATCTAGCAGACTGCTACATTTAGCAAAAATCGTGCTATCCATTCGGAGTCGGTAAAGATCAAAGAAAACCGTGCTAGATGTAGCATTTGCTATATCTCTAGCAATGTTATAAGCGGATTTTTCGTCTAGCATCTGCTACACGTAGCATTTTCTAATTTTGTGCCCAATCACAAAGACAATATACTGTATTCAAAATGTTCACTGGTCATTCTTAAGAAGTTTTTGAAACTACTGTCACACCCACCTAATTTCACACCTCAATGAAGGATCATTCGTAACATCATCTGCAACAAGATCTTTCAACAGGTCAGTTCCACTATACCTCACCCTCGCAGCAAGTGACGGCCTGACCCAAAACCTCCTTTCCCTCCTCTGACAGGCCAATATCACAGTTATCGCAGCCGCAAGCGCTACATCTCGTCTCCGCGACATTTTCGCCAATGCAGAAAGGTTTTGCTACATGTAGCATGTAGCATTCAAAAAATCTGTGATTTTAAATGTTATTTAACATTTGCTACATGTAACATCTAGCAGGAGTAAAAGGTTCGGAATTAAATGTTATATATAACATTTGCTACATATAGCAGATGCTACATATAGCAGATGCTACATATAGCAAATGTTATATAGCATGTTTTGCTAAAAAGCCTGTTTTAGAAAAAGCCTGTCGGCCCGTAGTTCACGTTGGCCCCGGCTACGCTTAAAAGTGCTAATAAAGATAACCCCTTAAATATGTGAATACGTTAATACATATCAATTGTTGTGTTACAAAAATTAGTTTCAATTTTTTTATTTTTTAAATTTGGAATCAATAATCGTACTGTAGTTTTAATATCCTTAATGTTATAGAGACGGTTACAATCCATTTTTACCTGCATGAACTATACGGACAAAAATAAAGAACAGTAAATTATTTATAAATAATTATTTATAAATTTATGGTTCAGAAAAAATAAAAATAAAACTAAATAAAAGTCATTAACCTAAATTTATTGGGAAAACTAAAATAATTAAACATAAATCTGATATATATTGCTTTTTCAAACATATTTTTCTTAGTCTTCACCTGTTAATTATGAACATAATATTGTATTGAGAATGAATCATGAAATTCCTATAGAACTGTTATGATCGAAAAACGCATGCGTCTGTCAGCTTCAGACCGTAGACCAGCTCGGCGAGGCGTCGTGCCGCGGCCGGTGGTGGTGACAAAACGTTGTGTTGTGGTCTTCAGTGCCCTCAGCCAGCGAGCCAGCCCGTCAGCCAGCGCAGTGTGTGTGTTGGGAGCTGGGATATGGGAGATCAAGAGGGGGCAGCGGAGGGGCTGATGGGATGGGCGAGCGGTCGAAGGGGGGAGGCGAAGGATAGCGACGGCAGCGCGGTGACGTAGACGTTCCGAACTAGCTCTGCCGTTGCCTTGGACGTACAAGCAGACCGTGTACGCTTGTCCCATTAAGATGGGTGATCTACTAAGGAGTATGCTTAATCTATGGTATAACCTAACTTTTGAAAAATAATTCAAATAACTGGCAACAAATACAACGTGGAATCTCTATAACGATTCATGTTATAAATAAAATGTTATAACTATGTGAAAATTCCAGAAATGCCATAACAAAAAGTCCTCATTCTTAAACGATAGTGATTAAAAAGCAAACAGCAAAACATCTACTGAAATTTGGTTTTACCAAATAAATTTATCTTAGCTAATTTCTCATCCCTTAAAATCAATGTTGTGTTATTAGTTTGAACATTTGTGAATTAAATTCTGATAGTTGAATTATAAGTACTACACCTTCACCTTGTGTTCATATTTTGTGAAAAGATTTTTAGTTTGTATACTATCTAACAGCTTTGTGTAAAAAAAATCATCAATATATTATCTATATGCTTACTTATAATTACACCCAAAATGGCATATGCAATGTTAAATCATAAGTATATCAAGGAAACAAAAATTAAGAAGTCAACCCCTCATATTAAGCCCTTTCCATTTTTTTAATTTTGGGTACTTTCTGATTAAACGGAGGCCAGTTATTTTTATTAGGAAAATGATGCTTTAAAGTAAAAATTAGTACGTTTAAAACAAAATAGACTTTTATTTCAATCACACGACAATTACAAATCATTAAAACTTAGCTTTGTAGTCGGACGGAGCCCCAAAACTCGACGATGTCACCGAGCAGCTCGTAGAACGCGTTGTCGCCGGCTATCAAGCGCCACATGTACTCGGCCAGATACGAGTCCAAATGGTGTCGAGATGTGCCCCTCTGTCTTTTATTGAGCCATTTGGCCGACCCCCACATACGCTCAACTTGTTGAGTATTTGCCTCGGTTTCAGGGTCCACAAAATTGTACGTATGGTTACCGGTCAGGTGGGTAAAGCCAGCCTTCTCTAGTTCGTCATGACAATAACCCTTCCAACAATCGGACATAATAGTCGAACCAGGTTCAGTGTGCTGTTGGATCTGTTCAAACAAAGTTTTAGCACTTCTATTTGGCACATAATTTACTTGACGGCAAACACTCTTTTGACTGTAAAAAAAACACAGCTTCATCTCTTGTTTTAGGCAAATCCCAAATTAAGATGCGCTCACTCATTTTCACTAGCACGAACGTTACTCAGCAAATAGCAGGTAAAAACTACACACTCGACGAGGGCGGTGTACTATTAGCAAAGACTACCGTGTCAGACTGACAGACGTCCACCGACAACAACAGATAGCGATAACGACAAGTATTGTTGCCGCGCGGAGCACTGACCTACCCCGTGACCTTGACCTAGTCGAAGGTGTACACCGCTGGCCCAGACTCGATTTCCGAGAATGCGGTAAGCGTATCAAGAATGCGATAAGCTTATTCTACATCGTAGGCAGTAAATAAACTTGATTTAATCATCATAGAAACTATTATTCGGGTGGCCTCCGTTTAATCAGAAAGTACCTAATTTTGTTTATTTTAGAGTAATTTTTCCTTTCCAATATCATAATACAATTTATATAAGACAAATGAGTTGGCCCTCATTGAGGCAAAATTATTATTTGATTGGACTTTGTCACGATCAAAAACTCGTTAGGTTTGGAGAACTAATTTAAGTAACAAGGATACCACTACGGAGATTCTCACGGAGGTTCTTAAAATTTGTAAACAGTGCATCAAATAAGCCTGAGAAAGTGTAATATCATATTGGAGCTGTTTGGTTATTATTAGTGAATTTCCTTTGGAAAGTGAACTATTAGCATGACCCGCACGGTGAGACTTAAGCCCAGGACCACCATAGAAGTTCCTAATGTGACCCCCTGAACACGTTTTGGGGGGTCGTTCAATTTTATATATATATATATATGTATATAAATTAGTATATTAGTATATTACATAAATATATATATGTGTGTGTGTGTGTGTGTGTGTGTGTGTGTGTATGCACTCTAGTGGTCACATTTTTTGTCCGATTAACTTCAGATTTGGTAGGGACGTTCCTTTCTGTAATCAGTTGGACAAGTTTGTTGGGCAAAACAATCGGAAAACTCTAAACCCTTTTTTTAGGGATTAATCTTTCAAATTTCGAGTTTTTGGGCCCTAAAAGGGTCAGAAAAGCCCCGGATGTAAAATTAATGCATGTAAAAAGGTGGGAATTACTGGGGCGAAAGTTTTAAGTCCTCTCATCATTCTAGCATAAATATTTACCGAGTTATTAAAGAAAATGTGTTTCGACTAAACACAGTACGTTGTCTTATGGGGGTTTTACACTAGAAAAGCCTGTTATTCCTTTGTTAGAGTACTTTTATCATGCCCAGCAACTCACGCAAAGTGAAAAAAAGTAGGCGTCTACTTTCAAGCCTGCCTGGACCTTCTCCTTACATTATAATGTGCAAAATTGTATTCCCAGCTTTGCAGGTAAATGAAACCAGGAGCATCAATCAGAACAGCCAAAAATCAATGTTTTCAGATTTCAGTAAAAATTGGAATACATGTACGTTTTTACACATATTTTGATTTTTAAAAGTTTTTTTGTGGAAATTCACTTCCCTCACGTCAGCATGCTGCGTGCGAACTCGTTTTTATTTTAATTAAAAAATCCCTGATTTTCCCTGACTTTTTCCCTGATTTTACTAAAATAATTAGTTCCCTGATTCTTTTTCATCATTAGATACACTGATGATTTATCTATAAAAGAAAGTAGCTATTCGAAATTCCAGTAAAAACACAGAAAACAGCACCTGTATTTTTGGCCGCCTAAATAAACCAAATACCCCACTGTGCGGAGTTTTGGTGTGCAGCCGAAATAGTACTCTCCAAAAATTGTATTGTTAAAAAATCGTCAATTGATGTATAATCTAAAGTTCTCAAAAAATAAAGCGAATAGAAATACAACTGTAACTATACTGTAGTTATTAAAATTAACAAATATTGTCGCTTCGCTGTTGTAATAATTTACAAATCAAAATCACTAATTGCAAAATTCACAAGATCAAAGGATTTTATCAAAATTCTATAGTGCCCGGCAGCAGAGAAGTCCGTTGGAGGCGGAGCCTGCAGTCGACGTGACCTTGAATAAACCAATACTCATCACGCGTGGTTGCCAAGCTGTTTTCCCGCTCTAACAGCGCTTGAGGCCAAATCATTGTACTATATAGTTACATTAAATCAAGGCGCTCGGGTAAAACATGTAAAACTGCAACAAATCTTGTAACACTGTGTTAAAGAACAATAATTTACGAACATTTTAAAAAAAGTTTAGGGCGATAGCTTTTTTCCTTTTATATTAAAAACTAATTTGATTAGATTCTTTGATTGTAAGGCTAGCAAATGGAGTTCTTGGATGTTATTTTGATTTTGTTTGATGTACTAAACGTCTGAACTCTAAAATATCTACAAATCTAGTAAAGTTCTAGTAAAGTAAAGTTCAAATAAACAGCGATATAAAAGTACTATTTCTCGTTATAATCCAAATTTTAAACCATTGAGACAATTACTTTCCCTTTAAATCTCTGAACAATGAATAAAAGTAGGGCGAAGGGGTATTGTACTTATATCCGGCACTCGGTTTCCAAGAAATCTACCGATCGTCACGGGAATAATTAAGTCAGACGAATAACGGGAATAACGTCGTTCATGTTTTGGACGTCGATTTTAATTTAATTTGCATTTGTACAAACTGTGTTACAATAGTCATATAATGCTTTAAGATCAGTTCTACGTTTTAGTTAATATTGAGTGTTATATGATAGTTGTGTTTTTGTTTTTTATTTCTTAGTATTTGTGTTATTACCATGGAACAACCGTCTACAAGCGCTAAAAAAGGGAAACGGTGCATAGTCGTGAGCGTAAAATTGTGTACAATGTTTATTGTTTGTTTGATTTGTGTAAAACAAAACTATTACAATAAATCACACAGGAGGATATCGGAACCTTTTAAGATATTTTTGTACATTGTTCATTAATATAGATCTTAACAATATTTATATAATTTAATAGTACAGCAATTTGCAAATTATACTAATATTATATTCATAATTTATATGTATTCTCATTAATCATTTAAAGAGAATAAATTAAATCGCCCTCAGTATTAACAGTTCATGCCCCACCGGAGCTGCTACTTACAGAGCTTAGTTGTGTCTGTAGCCTCGAGCGGCTTTTAGCAGGGTGCCGGGACTGTGAGAGGCTACTGTACACTTGTCAACGCCGCGCTCTCGTCCTATTGGCTGCAGCCCAACGGACTTCTTTGCTGCCGGTCACTATAAATGGTTACGTCACACACGTTATAATATCGGTAGTCATATTATTTACAAGATTATACTTTATTATACTCTATGTTCACCTAACCAAGAGCAAGACACAATCAAATTGGAGCAGTGTTTTGTTTCGCTACAGCTGTGTGATTAAAATCATATATTGTTAATGCCGCAGGATTATTTGAATCTGTGAATAAACGTCAGTTGAAATCATTTCATTTTTAAATTGTAGGCTATCAAGTTATTAAATCATTCATGGAAGAAGACTGCATTGACGATCCTCTTCCACCAGGAACTTCTGCTTCTGAAACCTTCTGTTTCAGAAGCAGATATAATAGGTTAAGTCTATTAGGTGATAGAGGTTAGATACAACGTAAGCCAGGCCTACGATTATTGGATAATTTATTTCTGTAAGTACAATAAGATATGATAGTTTACAGTGATTATATTTACAATATGGTTAGCTGCTGAGTGTCCTGATTAACTAACTTATATTTAAAAGGATAACCTTAAATTTACTATTTACCATCAGTTGAGTAGATAGGCTTTTTGGTAATTCCCTAGAATAGGTCATAAATGTTTGGTTACATGGAGGGTACATCTTGATATATGTCTGTTTATTATGGCTGTTATAAAAACGGTAATAACTACATTCGGGCTTATCGGTCTAGTTTAAAATTTGTAGTTCTCTTCTTTTATGTTATTTTTTCCTATGTTTCTACTTTATATTAAAAGAAAACTGTTCATTACTAGCAAGAATGTTCATTACTAGCAAGAATTGGTCTCAATAAATGTTCCTTTTCAGAACTTCTTTTGCTATTTTTGCACTGTAGAACTTTATTTAGGCATATTAAAAGTAGGGCTAATGAATATAGAAGAAGTGAATGAAAAATGACCAATTTTGAAAGTATAAAATTATACAGTGGAGCCCCGCTAATCCGAAATAATTGGGACCGGACCCATTTCGGATTAGCGAATATTTCGGATTAAGCGAACTATTATTAAAATAAAGATAACAATAAAATACAAAGTGCAATTACATAAACTAAGCGCCGAAACGCCGAATCACGCCAATCGCGGTATGAGAAACGGCCAAATCGCCAAATTTATACTATACGGCAATATTCTGCAAGATAACCGGTTGAGTACGTAGTTGCGAATCAATCCGATAGGATCAGCGTAACCAGGGTTGTAGAAGCCCCGCCCATTGCACCCTGGTGTTGATTTGAGGAAACAAATTGCAAGAGATACAAAGGCGGCTGCCTTTGATCTAGCGTTACGCTACGTAGAACAACAGTCCGCCGCGAACCCAGCCGATACCTTGTTCCTGAGGCGCTGGCGGTATTACGCTTCAAAAGAGAGGTATTCTTCGCTTCGACAAAAAAAGTTACAGACTTTTTTAAACCAATGTAGTTTTGTTCTGTAACACTGTTCTGTTTTGCTAATTACATTTTCCAACATTGAAACGTACTGTAATATTCAGAAATACACTTAATTAATGTTTTTCCTAGTTTTATTTATTCCTTAATATATCCCGATTTCGGTTTTGAATTAAGCGGATTTTCGGATTACCGGATTTCGGATTAGCGGGGCTCTACTGTACATAGCAAAATTCGGCTCGGGTCATAAAATCACTACCGGTATATTGCACACCCCTAGAGAAAATTGCCATAAAAAAAGCTCAGCTCGAGAAAGCTCGAAGCTCGAGAAAGCTCGAAGCTCGAGAACTTAGAAAAAAAGCTCGTCTCGGCTCGGCTCGAGTCAGAAATCACTATTCGCACACCCCTACTTGATACCTATTAGTTAAATATGATTCAATTAGCAAAACAGCCTGGTCACTGAAACCTAAAAACTTTAATTTAGTCAATAAGATTCTATGTGACACAGTGTCAAAGGCCCTTGAGAGATCAAAACTTTGAGCAGACACTCTGCCTCATTTCCAGAGCCTCTAAGGTATCCTGGATGTACATTAAAAATGCCACAGTTGTTGACCGATTCTTTCGAAAACCAAACTGCATACTAGATAACAAACCATTCATTTCCAGAAAATTTATAATTTGCCATGAAAGTAATCTCTCAAGGACCTTTGACAGTGTGGGAACCAAAGCCACTGGTCTATAATTACTTAAATTATTTTTATCTCCTTTTTTAAAAATGGGGATAATCTTAGACACTTTAAGCTTCTCCGGAAAAGTATTACTAGATATACATTTATTGACAATATTAACCAAAACCTCACAAAAGTAATCGCTACCAATGCAGGGGTGCCCATCCCCCCAAGCCTCATGGCGCCATTCCCCCCCAAATAAGCCCCCCGTTTTAAGCAATAAACTTTAACCTTAGTAGCTCTTGTGTTGTAACAGTGAATGAACTGAACCTACATACCTTCAATAAAGTCGACCTGGTGGGTGGGGGGGGACTACACCAAGATTCTACCAAAACCAAAAGAATTATACAGACACAGATAATGATAATGGCGACAATGAACAAAATATACCTTAGTTATTAGGTAGATAAGCCCTCTGTCGTCATTCTAGCATAAATATTTACCGAGTTATTAAAGAAAATGTGTATCGACTAAACACAGTACGTTGTCTTATGGGGGTTTTACATTAGAAAAGCCTGTTATTAATTTGTTGGTGTACTTTTATCATCCCCAGCAACCTCACGGCTACTTGCAAGCCTGCCCGGACCTTTTCCTAACATTATAATGTGCAAAATTTAATTCCCAGCATTGCAGGTAAATGAAACCAGGAGTATTAGAACAGCTAAAAAATCAATGTTTTCAGATTTCAATACAAATTGGAATACATGTACGTTTTTACACATATTTTGATTTTTAAAAGTTTTTGTGTGGAAATTCATTTCCCTCACGTCAGCGTGCTGCGTGCGAACTTGTTTATCTTTGATTATTATAAACTTCTTATTATTGTCAATATTTTATTTCAGATTACGATGTTCCTATCATGTGTAATAAAACTGGTTAGTAACGTCGCTGGTAATAACAATCGATGGTGTTAATGAGACGCGGCGAATTAAAATTTGTGCCAGTCGCGGCCAGTGGCTGAGGCGTTCAAGCCTCTGAGTGGTGGGAAACCAGCTTCAACTGTAGTAATGTGTAGTGGAAAGGGATTGCCAGTCTATGTTATTCTTTGATCGCTGGGCCGGAGCTACTAGATTGATGAATGACTTCACTGATAGTGATAACAAACTCACTTAAGACTGATGAAGAAAACCCTAGGCTTGTTAACTTAAGCCGTTTTGCATGAATCTACTTTAAAAACAGCCAATACGGAAAATGTCCACAATTAAATGTTCAAATATACTTATTTTGTCATAGTTATTTGCCGTTTACTTTCTCCCCCTTATACATAGTATATGGAGAAAGTATTGTTTTCGTAATTTTTTTGAATTTGAGTCGTTAGTGGAGGAAATATTCGTTTTGGTGCTCCCTGAACCAAAATAAAGTGATTTTTACATGATGTCTGTGTGTGTGTCTGTCTGTCTGTATAGATGTGTTCAGAGCTAGAGCCCTAACCAATGGTCTGATTTTTATGAAATTTAGTATGTTCGTGGTACTAATCCACGATATCTCCAGGCGTTTTTTCATTTTTGGAATTTTTGATTTCTAAGGGTAATTATACCCCTAAAACCACCAAAAAACATGACAAATCAAGATTCCTCAAAAACGGCTCTAACGATTTTCAGTAAACTTTAGCCGTTTGTAGAGCTTCAGTTTTCCAACAAAATGACAGCACCCACATTTCTGTAAAAATTCAGGTCCAGAAATTACAAGACTTAAATTATCAAAAATTCAGTTTTTTGGAATTTTTATTAAAAAAAACATAAATATAAAAGATATTACGATTCACCATTAAAAAGAGCTCAGTAAACTAAATAATTTAGTATTTTGAATTCCCATAGTAATATTCTATGATTGCTGGTTGCGGGGAAAATTTAAATTGTCATTTTGCGGTAATCGCAGTACGTTGTCCAATGTTATTCTTATGGGGACTACAAAAATTACTATTTCTCACTTATTTACTGATCAATTTAGTTCAAACTTGATATGCTTGTCAATTTAGCATTGACCAACAGAGGAAATTCAAAATATGTTGCCCCTTAAAAACCCTGGGGGGAATAGGGGGCATTTCCCCTCTTAAAACCACATGTATAGCAATGGATTCTGTAGTGCCTCCAAAACAGGGATTTGGTTGGATGTTTTTGAAAACAACTTGTTTACAAGTTTTTCTGTACATTCAACCGTGCTTTGTATTTGATATATTTAGTAAATAAAAAGTAATTTATTCATTAAAGTAGGGCTAAAAAGGAGAAAGTGTGTGTGTCAGTATCCTGATACAGTTTATTTTATATATTTTAAGCCAGTAATTTTATAACTTATTTAGTTTATACTATGGAATTTGCTACGGGTTTTTCGCCACGCTCACATACCTAAATAAACATTTTATTATCATGAATATTGCAAGTAGTTAAAAAAATTATTTGGAAATGGTCATCAGCACAAAATTCAACGTGTATGGGCCAAAATACAAACAAAAAAATCCTTTAAAAACACAAATCATTTAGTTGAATAATACTACTCCCCATCTTCTATATTAGCTATAAATATAATTTTCTGCATGGTTATGAATAAACAAAGTGCTTACTTAGGACATGCATTCTGTGGGCCTAGTTTTTTAATAAGGTAAAAACATAACGTAAGTGATTACGCTTATATCAATCCGTTTTGTAAAACAAAATTATTGTTTTGAAAAAATAGTTCACTTAGTTAGAGCTCAGAAAGTGTGGTTAGGTTGTGAGCATAAAGAGCACAGTTTCGATTTTGTAGGTTAATGTTTCAATCCAATCCAATCCGGTCCTATAATCAGAATCATAAATATCTAGGATTATTATAGTACAGGAACACTTGCCATTTCTCAAAAGAAAGGTATTTTGCGTGTATCGTACAATAACAATACTTTGCCAATAATACAATCTATTATTGTCATCCTCCCGTACAAACACGAATTTCAATTGTGATTCACAAATTGTCACATTTATTTATGGTTTCAAAAATCCCCCCCAAAATTGATTTTGATGGCGCTCTGAGCGCGATATTCCCCCCCTTCTGGGCACCCCTGATCTTAAGTATCTGAGAGTTGATGTTAAAAATATCTAGGCTACAGCTATTACTCAATGAGTTAGTGGTCTCATAGACCCCTTCAACGGTAACTTCACAAAAATCAAATTTCAGATCATTAAAAGGCATATTATAATGGTCTCATAGACCCCTTCAACGGTAACTTCACAAAAATCAAATTTCAGATCATTAAAAGGCATATTATTTATGAAATTATCGACACTGTTTATGCTATCAGGCATATTACTAACAATGTAATCAATACTATTTACAAAAAAAGAGTTCAATGTTTCAGCGTTCAAGCGTGAATCCTCAGCTAATTTCACCGCAGGTAATCCATTGGCAGATATATTATTTCTGATAATATATCTGCCTCTAAACTAAGGATACACTATGTAATGGACATTGTCATTGATTATTACTTTATTATACATAATATACCACATAACACATATACAGAGAGGTCAGTTATTATGTCTATTTAAACATATTATATAGGGTTGGTTCGGTTGAATTTTTTATTGGTTCGGGGTTTTTTTTTTCAAAAAACGGTTGCCGGTTTTGGTTATTTTTCAAAGAACTTACCATAGTTTAAATTAAGTTTCTACCTAGATTCTGAAATTCGGCCTATCTTATATCACAGGGTCATTATCAACTCACAAAAAACGTTTTTACCAAACTTTAATTGATTATATACCTATTTCAGACTTAAATACTGTTGCAGAGAGACACTATGCAGGAGAGTTGGTTAAAAAGTCACAAGTAATCAATCAAAGACAAATTAAATGAATTTAAATGAAATATTATGGGCCATTACAAAATTAATTAATCACCTAGGCTTAAAACCTTTTTTAGCCAAATAATAACAAAGATAGCCTATGGCAGTAAAGTAGACTAAGTAATCTTTAACTTAAACTTTGTTAAGATGTTGGTTTAAGTTTAGGATAACCTTACTGTAGGCCTAACCTTAAACTACGTCTACCTCTTTTTGCTGATATTTTAGTTTTGCAGACTTTGGAAACCCTAGAATCTTTTCCTACAAGAAGGATATAATCATAAATACAGTAGGATTTATGTTTAGATTTAGAATTTAGACTACGGAAACAGTAGGACTAGAACTACCTCCGGGGTCGGGGTTATTAGTAATGTCAATTGAGCTAAATAGTAGATCGTCGACTAATTCTTCTTCTGACATTCTAGACGATATTAACAAACTTTCTTGATAAAAATGCCCAACTTTATTAAATACACAGTAAAATTTACAGTAATCCCGTAGACCCTTTTAGACATCACATCGTCGTCTGCTAGTGAAGAGAGTGATGTGATATGCACAATCGGATATAGACAAATTCACTCGTGAAGGTTGTACGTGAGTTCTCGCCCGAAGACACTGACGATCCTGGTGTCTGGAGTCGAAAACACTAGTGATCCTGGCGGTTGGAGGTAAAATCTCGTGCTTCTTGACGCTCTTACATTGGTTGTAATTTGTATTCTCACTACAAGAGCTAATGAGCTGCTATTGATCCGGGTAGTAAATTAATGAATGTAACTTATAGTTGTGATGCACGTGTTCGAGACGTAACGTATTGAAATACCGCGATAGACATGATACGATACGTGTGATGCGTCACTGTCACTAGCAGATTAAGTCCGAACTGCAGTCGATTGGTATTTAATTTCTCAAATCTGGCGTTCTTTTAATTTGTTTTAAGGTTAACTTATCACATATTTTCTTCTTTTTTAAGTTTTAACAGTTGTTAACTTAGAAATCATTAATTTGGAATACGATATTCCAAAGGCGAAAAATTTTTAACAACACGGTATTGCGATTCAGTGCCTCGATATGATACGGCAATACTTATGATATCGAATACATGTGATCGATAAGCAGTAAACTCTACCGTGGTACGTACTGATTGTTCAAATCAAATCAAAATAACTTTATTCATGAAGCACATAGGTTGTACAGAATGGTGTCATTTACAAAAAATAAAATGAAATAATACATAATATTACAATCAATTTGAGATAATGAATAATGAATATAATGAATGATGACTAGATTAAAAATTAAATAGGCCCTAACTAAATGTTATACATCTCTTTGTGCAAGGTTGTAGGTCCACTTATTTGAAACATGTACAAAAATCATCTATTTTATATAGTGGGTTATTTATAAGAAGCATTTTTACTTGGTTTTTGAAGCTTTTAAGATATTTTATTTCCTGTATAGATTTTGGCAAATGATTAAAAAACTGTATTCCCTTATATGAGGGTTTATTTGTGTAAATAGATGTGTTATGTCTATTGTATGCCAGTTGGTTACCTTTCCTTGTTTTATACTGATGATAATTATATAATTTTGGCAGCTTATCCAAGTTTGATTTAATATAGATGGTTAAATGAAAAACAAATAAGCTATAAACTGTCATGATTTTTGCCTTTTTGAATTGTTCTTTAACAGATTCCCTTGGTTTCAATTTTAACATGATTCGAAGTGCTTTTTTGCATCACTAGTATTGGGTCCAAATTATTGCTTGAAGTACATCCATAAAGACATAAACCAAAAGCAATATGTGATTCAATTAGGGCATGATATATTATTTTTAAAGTTTGAAAATTAGTGCATTTAGACATCTGCCTCAAGAGACATGCATAGAGACCCGAAGATATCTTCTTGCTAACTGAATTTATATGACTATCCCAACTTAAATGTTTATCTATATTTAACCCCAACAATTTTATAGTCTCCACCTCATTTAGCTGGTATTTATCCATAAAAATATTCCTGCTATTCCCATTGGCATGCTTTGAAGTGGAAAATTATATGTATTTAGTTTTATCTGGGTTAGGCAACAAGTTAATGTTATGTAAATATTGAATGGTATTTGAAAGATTTATGAAAGACAAAAATTTCGATGTCAGGCCCTGGAGGCCCTGCTATTTTTATATTTATGTCATCAGCAAATAAACAAATATTATTGGGCTCTTTTATTATTGAAGGTAACCCAGTCAGGTATATTAAAAAAAGTAGTGGTCCCAATATAGATCCCTGTGGGACTCCGTACTTAACAATATTGGTTGTAGGGGAGTAAGTAGTTAAAACTGTTAAAACTGTTAACCAACTGATAACATATTGTTTTAACCCTTTCAGTGCTATTGGACCGATATATCGGCTTTTGAATCTGTTATCAATAAACACTGTTACGGCTTCATAAGGGATTGTACCGTTAGGCGCTCAGTCTGCAGTCTGAGTCTGACATGTATTGAAACCTAGTATACACAAACTGAACTACCTCGTCCAGTGCCTAGGCTTTAATATCGCCTGGTCCACTATAGCTGCTAGTCTGATCAGTGGCTCTGTGGTCTAAGGCGTTACCTTCCCGGCGGGGGGTAACACTTGGATCGAAGGTTTGAATCCCGTCACAGTCGGTGGTTTTTATGTGCAACTGATGGAGAGTTCACCTGTCTGTGGCAGAGTTGAAGGGGAGGGCGGGCCTCAAGCAAACGGTGGACGGCTCGGGTCCAAGCTGACGGGATGGGTGGATTCTCTGTGAGTTGCATATCTCATCAGGTGTTTTGCTACTTTTTACCTATCCTTTACTGTGTGTGTCCAGCGGAAGACATTTTCATTAATTTTGACTGTTCAGGTGTTCAAGACATTTAAAAAATTAACAAAACATCACAGATTCAACTACTCCTTTCAGAAGCTTAGCACTGAAAGGGTTAACCGATAAGGTACAATTGAAACCAGTGTAAAGCTCTTCCTTCAAGACTAAGACAGCACAATTTTTAACTAACATTTCATGAGAGACACTGTCGAAGGCTTTAGTAAGGTCCATACAAATTCCAATAACCTGCTCTTTTTTATCAACAGAATCAATAACTGATTCACAGAAATCAACCCCAGCGTTGATAGCTGATTTTCCTTCTCTGAAACCGAACTGCTGCTCATCAAGTAAATTATTGTCTTCAAGACATTGTGATAGCTGTATATGCATTACTTTTTCATAGATTGTGGAAAATGAGGATAATAAGGATATTGGTCTGTAATTAGAAAATTCTTTTGAATCACCACTTTTATAGCAGGGCTTAATTTTGAAAATTTTTAACTTTTCCGGAAAAATTCCAGCAATGAGAGACAAATTTATGACATCTAGCAACAGAAGCAACAAATATGCTCGGGCTTGCTTGATAAGTGGCATAGCTACTTCGTCCCATCCAGTTGAAAACTTGCTATCAAACGACATAATAACTTTTTCTAATCTATTATAATCAATTGTTTTGGGGTTAAACTTTAATTGATTTTTTTCTGATGGTAATAAGTTGCTTCTCAAATGAGGAACAAAATTAGACTCTGGCAATATAACATTTTCAACCATTCTCGTATAGTAGTCATTCAAAGATTGGATCTAATCCTCCCCCGGTCGACGATTTACGGGTGTAAAAGGACTTTACTTGCATGTTTGCCAAGTTCAGACGATCTATTCCAGCATAAATTTCTTATGTTATCACAACTTAAACCCTCAATAAATAGCATACTTTTATTTTCACTATTTTTACTTTTTGCTTTCACCCCAACCTCTTTATTAATAATGTTCCATGCTGGCTTACTAACATTTTGTGAATTTGTAATCAGGCTATGGTAGTATGCTCATTTAGCATCAACAAGATCCTTTTTTAATTCTTTCTTTTTCATATTAAAAGTGATTTAATATTTTGGTTTTTTGTTTTCCTTACAGTCTGACTCATACTTAAAACATCACTTCTTTTTATTAATATATCATTGGTGACCCATTTTAGCGAATTTCCCCTATAGGGAAGAAGCTATTACCGTAGTCGGCATGGTAAGACCTAGGCCCGGGACCATGATAACTTTTCGTTTTGAGGTCCCAAGACCCCAAAAACACCATTCGTTCGAAACTGTATATATATATATATATATATATACACACATATATATATGTGTGTGTCCGTGAGCACGATAACTCTCGTAAAAATTATCCGATTTTGATGAAATTTGGTATAAACGTGTAAAGCAACATTTAAGACTTTAAGTTCGAAAACCAGCCAGATCGCTCTACCCGAAAGAATATTTTGGGGGGTTTTGTACCCCAAAAATGGGTTTTTCAAATTTTTTACATATAATTTTGGAAATAGTCAAACTTTAGTTTTTCCCATTGGATTCAGCTTAAAAAAACACATAATTTGGTATTTTGATCATTTCTCTACGTCAATTGGTTACCGAGATATTGAAAGTGCTAAACACAGTACGTTGTCTAATGTTACTCTTATGGAGGAAAATAAAAATTTTATATCTCGCTTATTTATGAACGTATACTGACGAAACTTGGTATACGGCTTCATCTGGTTGTGGACCATTGATATTTGCTCAAAAAACAATTTTTTACCAAAGGCTCCCGTAGCAGCAAACCTGCGTACTCAGCCCCATGTTATTCTTATGGAGAATAAATAACGTGTTATCTGCCTTCATTATGAAAATAAATTAATGAAATTTGGTATGTGGCTTTCCCAACATGAGTTATATTGATATTTGTGTGAAACCCCATTTTTTGTGTTCCTTGCTTCAGCAAACCTGCATACTCAGCCGCCATGTTATTCTTATGGAGAATAATTAAAATGTCATAAATCGTTTATTTATGAATGTATATTGATGAAACTTGGTATGTGGCTTTATGTAGTATTAAGATACATATATATGCATTGGAAATTTGCTGAGTACGCAGGTTTGCTGCTACGGGGGTATTTTACTATTTTTCACTATACTTTTAACCTTAGGGAAACATACATCAAAATAATACATAAAAATATTAAACAAATTTGTCTGTTATAGGAGCATTTAAAAACCAATTTACTCCTGATAACATGTTGCACAAAATTTGAATACTACTATTGGTAAATTTCCTAGAGTAAGTAATAACATTTTTTGTACTAGATGGGGTCTTAATACCCTCATCATATATCTCAAGTACCTGAGCATCGTGATCCGACAGTTCAGTGATTATGCCATAGATTTTTGTTTTGCGTGTAGGAATATTTGTAAATACATTATCTATTCCACTCTCTTTTGTTTTGCAAACTCTAGTTGGAAAATCTACTAGTGGTTTAACCTTATGTGAAATCAATATATTCATCAATCTGCATGAATTTTTGGATTTCTCAAGTACATCAACATTCACATCACCAACAATCACGATGTTATTAAATTTACTGTTTAGTATTTCTAGTAAAGTATCAAATTTGTCTAAAAAGATTGTATCATAACAGGCTTTTGGGGTTCTGTAAACTCCAGCCAACACAAATGAAAATTTACCTGGTGTTTCTTTTACTGCACAGCATTCAAATTCTTTTTCAGTTGTTAATTCCATGACATCTGGCAAAAGTAACAGCTTCACGTTCAATTTTGAATTCGCTAAAATCATTAATCCTCTCCCGGTCGACGATTTTCGGGCGTAAAAGGACTTTACTTGCATGTTTCCCAAGTTCAGACGATCTGTTTCTTCTTTCATTTTGTGCTCTGGGAGCAATTTATCAGTCTGAATTTCAGCCAATAATAAGGATAAAATGTCTGTTCTTGGTGGTAAGTGTTGAATGTTTTGGTGCATTACACAAATTTTCCTAGCATTATTGTGTGTATTAATTTTTTTCTTTATCTAACCAAAGAAGCTTTTGTATTCTTTTATACCAAAGCGAGATGACATTTAGGTATTGGGCTTATGTATCACGATACGCATTACATAAGCCCTATTTTATTGTATAATTTTTGACGAATCGTGTCATTAGACTTTCACTGTTATAACTCATTGACTGGGTTAGGAGTTTAAGCGATATTTGTACAAAATAATAATGCTTATTTCCAATACGAGCACTTACTGACATTGAAAAACTGGAACCGATATTTGACCATTGGTTGATTAACAGGTTTTCTTCACCGATGAGTACAACTATGAACAAAAATATTCTGTGCCAGCATAACAATTTAACAAACTAAACAGTAAATTCCTCAAAAGATATAGCCTTGCTGATAAAAAATTTTTTTTTTGTAGGAAATTTCTGATTGAATTTCTGGAGAGAGTTTATTGAAAAATTTTGTTCCAGCATACTTAAGTTTTTTTATGAAAAAGTTGTAAAGTGTGGGGACTTGTTGCTAAGTTTTCTCGATTTCTGGTTAAGTAGTTATGATTATCCCCAACCAGCTCCAGTTCCTGTACTCTGTTTTGGGACTATATACTATATAGTCCGAGTCACATTTGTTCACCACCAATGTTGATTATTAACTAGTAGGGATTGGTTGGCTAGTTCATTGTGTTTCATGATGTGTTTCTATAACTTTGACAGAGAAAATTAGAGAGAGAAAGCATAGTTAGTGATAACTGTATTAAATATATGTAATTTTATTTGGTTTTAAAACAATGTATTTTTTTGTACAGACTTAATGGAAATTATCAAATGTTATAAAATTTATAATCCATTAAAACCCAGTAATTTGGATTTTACAAAAAATAAATTAATAAATAAGTAAAGTTTTGTGAGTCTGCAGCAATTTTGTACCTGTTCATAGTATTAAAATTGTGGTTGTCCCCTACTAGTGCTAAGTCTTCTAACTGTTGCTTAACAGGAAGCACAGTTTTATTAATATACATTCCGTAGACAGTCACATTTCCAATATCGGAAAAAGGTGTTTTTCCATCAATTTTTCTATACCTTATGTACCTAAACTGGTTAAAACTGGTTAGGATCCCACAGGGACTGTAAGTTGTTTAAATTGATGCTTTGTCACAGGACTCTACAGCCTGACAACCATCAACCGCAGCATGTCTATGGATCTGTCACTGGACGAGGACTCTCCACAGACCAGTACCCAGATTGGACTGGCACAACTGGACGAGGAGAGGCTTCCTAGCCTGGAGTGGGACGAGGAGTATTGTCCTGATGATGAGAACAACTGGAAGGTTGCCACCCCTGCTAGCCCCAACCAGTGAGTATCTTGTATAATAACACCTTAAATTTTATATTATGGCTCAAGGTCATGATATAAATGACAATAACAACACCTTGGTTTATCAGGTTGTTTTATCAAGATCACGAGCTGAGAGATCTATAAACAGCTTTCGAAAGTGTTTAAAATTAGTTCCGTTTTTGTCTGCAAAGTTTCAGCAATAACCTCGAAACTACCCTATTCTGTATAATTTCATATAAATTCAGGGTTTCCACTGACCGGGAAAACCTGGAACACCAGGAATTATGCATGAACTTTGGTGACCGGGAAAAAATGTGTGGATTATGCTAGAATTTTCGGCCGTACCGGAAATTTCAGGTCGCGATCGTCGGTGATTGTGTAACACGTTCTGAATAGTAGGCGAAGTTAGTGAAACGTTCTCGAAGATCGTCGAAGTTAGTGATACGTTCTCAGTGATTGGCAAAGTTAGCGATGCATTCACGATGGTTGGTATTCCTGTTATTTCCTGTTAGCGATACGTTCTCAATGGACGGTGACGTTAGCGATGCGTTCCCGATGGTCGGCGTGGTTTTTTAGCGATGCGTTCTCAATGGTCGGCAACGTTAGCGACACATTCCCGATGGTCGGCGACGTTAGCGATCCGTTTCCAATGGTCGGTGACGTTAGCGATGCGTTCCCGATCCGCGATGGTTGGCGACGTTAGCGATGCATTTTCGATTGTCGGTGACGATAGCAATCCGTTCCCGATGGTCGACGACGTTAGCGATGCGTTCCCGACCCGCGATGGTTGGCGACGTTAGCGATGCATTTTCGATTGTCGGTGACGTTAGCAATACATTCCCGATGGTCAGCGGCGTTAGCGATGCTTTCCCGATGTTCGGCGAGTTAGCTATATGTTCCCGATAGTCAGTAACGTTAGCAATGCGTTCCCGATGGTCGGCGGTGAGTGTGAGAGCTATTGTTGAGAAAACTTTACGAAATGCAGTCGCGATTGTTGGCGACATTTTTTATTAATATCAATAAAATTGATTTGTATGTTGTTACAAACAGTGGGTAGTAAAAGTGGCTCATTTGTAATTAATTGTTGTCTGGTCAACATTTTTAATCATTGATATGGAGCTCAGTTTCTAATATGTAGTCTTTGGAGTCGCTGGATAGTTTGTTAAAGCATAATTGTCTGGGTAGTCAGGCGGGGGTTACTGGGGGGAGGTCATGAGGGTCATGACTCCCCCCAAAACCTCAGACCTTCATGGATTTTACCCATTTTTCATCGTAAAGGTTATTGTATTTTGACAATATAGATATTTTTGCACTCATCGCCCCCCCCCCCCCCCCCCCGTAAAACGATAGTCTGTATCCGCCCCTGTGGGTAGTGTATAAGTGGTCAGGTTGTTTAGAAAGCATAAAAATATGAGATATAACTTAAATAAAAAAATAATAATATACGTCGTAAAAGTTATAATTTTTTGTTAAAATAACACTTTATTTATATTTTAAATCGTTATAGGTGTCACAAATACATAAAAAAATGCCGCGCGAGTTAACTTGGAATTTTGGGATTTTTACCTGGAAAACCTGGAATTGTGCATGAATTTTGAATTGCAACTTTGGTGGCAACCCTGAAATTGCAGGTGTGCTATAACGTGAATGTGTATATTATAAACAAATCTTAATACATTATTCTGTAAATAAAACTTTTGTCAAAATTGTAGGCCTAATTTGTCATACTTGCTCTATTGTAAGCCTGAAGTGTAATTAGGTTTTTCAGTTGGCAAACACACTTTATGAATTGGTTATGTTGCTTTCATATTTAAAGGAATTATATTTTACTCATGCTGAAAAGTTGCAGTATTACCCATAGTGCAATAATAATTACAACTTTGTAAGGTTTTTCCAACATCCATTTATATGTTATATGTCTGTTGTTGCATTCAATACCTAAGTTGTATTGATTCCTATGACTTTTAGATTTTATACCTTTTTTGCATTGCCTTTATACTGTTCTATATGATATTAGTTTCAAATAAGGTCTGCAAAAGCTGTTCAGCTGTACTTAACAGTTAAGCTTACAGTAAGTTTAATCCAGGCGCCTATAAGACAATAGTTACCATTTCAGCCTTGTGCCTGCTTATGGTACACCCTGTGTCCAATCAGGACACCTGGATTATAAAAATACGTTAGTCTGGATAAACCAAGGTTTACTGTGTTGATCAATTTGTCTTTTATTTAAAATTATACTAAATAGAACCCTTCTCCTGATTGTTTTTAGGAGAAAATAACAGTTTCAGGACAATGAAACTTACATCCCATGAGTGTAAATAGAGAAAGTAGATTTAATTAACCCCCTTTCTAGGGTCATTGAAAAATCTGGTCATCACAGGCCAGTGACTCTTAACTCATGTCACTGGTCACAATGGTATTTTAACGTTTTGATAGCGAATGGTCCAAACTCATCATCTTCCCTTAAGTACAGGGTGAAGGAGAACACCACAATTTATAAATAGCACAATTTTAACACTATTAGTACTGTACAACTAAATAGCAAATAAAAAAAAGGTTATCTTATGCCATTTTAACTTGACAAAGTCATTTTTTCATTTCTTGAAAACCACATCGTTTAAGTGATGACCTTGAACGTGTTGACATTCCTCGAGTCGCTTGAAAAAACCGTTGAATACTCGTTCCAGCATTTCTTGAGAAATCGCTTGAACTTCCTCTGTGATTCTTTGCTTCAGTTCGAGCAAATCTCTGGGGCGACTCTGAAAAACCTTGAATTTTAAAAAGCCCCATAGGAGGAAATCACAGACAGACAAATCTGGTGATCGAGCTGGACAGGATATGTCACAAAATCTTGAGATCAAACGACCTTCAAAAGACTTCCTGAGTGCGGTCATGGATTTATCGACTGTGTGTGCAGTGGCTCCATCTTGCTGGAAGTAGAGCTGCTTTGTATCGATTTCCAACTCCTCCAAAAATGGAATAAAAAAGTTATTTAACCTGTTCACATATCAATCTGAATTAACGGTAACTGTGTTTCCACCATTATCTTCAAAGAAGTATGGTCCAAAAATTCTCTCGGTTGTAATTGCACTCCACACTGTCACTTTAGGGCTTTGTAAAGGCTTATGAAGCTCTTTAGGGTTACCAGCACTCCAGTACCGCATATTATGTTTGTTGACATGGCCAGAAAGGTAAAAATGTGCTTCATCAGACATGATTAACAGGTTTGAAAAATTTGGCACGTGATTTTTGATTGCCAGTATTTCATCATGGAACATTACTCTTCTGTTATATAGTGGTTATTTAAGTTCTTGCATGACTTGAATCTTGTAAGGATGGAAATGAAGATCTTTATGCAAAATTCTTCGTAGAGATCTGTTGGAAATCTGAAGTGCTAACGCTTGCTTTCTGACGGACCTCTTTGGACTTCGAGTTACTGTGACTCACACTCTTTCCACATTGTCTGGTGTGCGAACAGTTTTTGCGGCTTCCACCAATTCTTTTTTGGGTTGACGTCGTATTTCTAAATAATTTTGCCCAGTTCCCTATCGTTTTCTGATCTGGAACAGCACCGTGTCGACCAACATTGAAATGTATTCTAAACAATCTCTGAGTTTTTGTAAGCGAATTACTATTCTTAAAAAAAGCTTCCACAGCAAAAGCACAGTGTTCAGGACTCCAAAGCACCATGTTTACTAAAATGGCACAGTTCAATTGAGGTTATAAACACAGCTGTTCATTCATTGTTGCAATATTTATCATGTGACAGTTTAAACAAATTGTGGTGCTCTCATTGCCTCACCCTGTACAAATGACTACTGAAAAAGTTGAAAACCCTGTTTTATCACCAAACAATCAATAGATGCTGATGCATATTGATGTGTCTAACGCCTCATTTTCAGCAATAGTCTGTTCTACCCATTTTACCTATTATACTATACGCCAAACAAAATTTAAATAGATTGGTACATTCTGACAATTTCAGACAACTCAGTATGCTATACTACAATTTATTTTTTGTTTGTTTGTTACAAATTTTTATGTAGTGTGTGTTTTTGTCCTAATCTCAATAATATTCACACGTTAGAAGATGAAAGTTTGGTAATAAACTTGTCAAGTCAAAATGTTGTTGGTCTGTTTACTGAATGTTTTACTAAGCATTACTTTTAAAAATATGGAATTTTGTTGTAGATTTTAAGACTCATTTACAAAGATGGTTTTCATGTTCTTTGAATGTATATGCTGGACATCAAAACAGGTGATTATTTATGGTCTTATAAATGCTTGAAACTATAACTACCAAATAAGAGTCTAGGAACATTGATTTTTTAAGTGAAAACAAATATTAAATGAAAGTTTATTGAAAGTTGATTGTGTAATATGGCAGTTTTCTTATGATTTTGGAGTTTTAAAGATATTTATGCTGCTGCTGCCATACCAAATAATAAAAATTCAGGATTGTCTGAGCCTGTGTCATCAATTCTCAGTACAACAGACATCCAAATCTGCAAGAGTTTAGGTCTTTACTGAGTAAACATTATTTAATCTTTCAATTTAAGTATGCATTCAATATGAATAACCAACATCTTGCCTACTTTAGTCATGCTAATTTTGGCGTTAACTGTAAATTATTTGTTAATTTTTAAAAAATCTGTTAATTAAGGAGTCCAAAACTTAAATTTTCTTCTATGGCTTATTATTTTATAATAAAGTAAATATATGCATGAACTATTTTTAGTACTTAATCAACTGCAGTAGAAGCTAGGTGGTAAACAATTTTAAATTTTAATCATACTTAGTTTGTTTGTCATTGTTACAGGTCATCTAAACTGGACACTAGTGGATATGGTACCGCTTCTCTGTCAGGCTCTCAGTTTAGCTGTTTTGAATCACCCACCTCCCCTACGGATGCTGTTAGCAACAACATGATACGGTCAGTCTTTTAATTTTAAACAACCTCAGTCTTTTAATTTTAAACAACCTCCTATGACTACATTTTTGGGTTTGTGATTGATTGTCCTGAGGACCTATCAAGCCTTTGGTTTTCAAAGGCAGAAAATATATTTTTGTCCCATGTTTTTTCTCTACAGTTATTGTTAACATAAAAAAACTGAGTCTTATTTTTAGAGGGCTTATTATCTATGCTTAACTTTTTGTTTGTTTTGACTTCACCAAATCACTAATGTCACTCATTGTGTGGGCTACACATACACCAGACAAGGTTTTAAATAAATATTCCGTCTCTAATATTTTTAATCATATAAGCTGAATACTTTCTTCCTTAGGTATTGAAATTTAATACAGTAATAATTTGTATCTTTCAGGTGGTTTTCCAAATGGTTTGTTTACTTATTGACCTACTTTGATAGAGCATTTTTGTCAAGTCTTAAGAACACGTCTTTGATGGAAGGTGCCCGTCAAATGCCATAGATCATTTGTAGTTTTGTGTATTTCCACTAGATTAGAGCACTTATTAGGGGATATTTGTTTCTCCAACAATCTGCATTAACTTTACCACGATTGCATTTCTTAGGTTGGCTAACTGCTGTGCAATCTAAAATAATATGTGAACAAACCAATGCGTTGTTGATTTCAGGATGTGTTGTTAGTTGATTTGAGGAGCTTAAGTCGACACCCATTAACCATATACTTGAATGAAATACCCATCCCCATGGTGTGATCCCTAGGTCAATGTCGTGTGAGAGTGGAGCAGAGATGTGGAGCATAACCAGCAGCGGGAGTGAACCAGAGAGTCCAATGACAGACAACTCCAGCTTCAAACCTGTCAACATCGGAGCTCGTGTGGACATCCTGTCTTACGCACAGCAAGAGTGGACTGGCAACACTCCCAAAGCGCACACCATCCTCAGAGTATGTTGATAATTGTTGCTTGTTAGTTATTTATCTTGTACCAAAATATATTGTAGATTTTGCTTTTGTTTTGAAATTTTATTTTATTTTTTGTTTTACCTTAATTCCTCTTTAAAATAAGTATTGAAGCTCGGTTTATTAAATTATGTTTTCTCTACTGCAGTTGATATTTTTGACCATCAGTTGAGAGTATGTAACAACAAATTGAAAATATATTGTAAAATATAGGAAAACATGTGAGCAATACACTTGAGGATGATTTTTAATCTTCAAAATTAAACTTAAAAAAGGCGAAAAGAGGGCTGACAGATTAAAAGTTATAACATATTTAACTAGTTTTATATTTGATTAGTTTCATATATGAACTTTTAAAACTGTAAATCATTTCTGTGAAATGAAGCACACAAATTTAAAACATGGTCAGCTTCAAAGAAACTAAACTATTTTCATTATTTTAGAAAATGAAAACTCATTGAATAGTAAATTATTTCTAGTAAAAATGTTAAAACTAATTAATCCAAAATTAATAAATATTATAAACCGTGTGAGTAGAGTTTTTTCGGTGAAACTTTGTTCTTATTTCTTCATGTTGGTGCTATTAATTCATAATTTGCAATCATCAACATTAGTTTTTCCAGTAGTACTGGCAGTGACGCACGATAAAAGACCTGAAAAAAGTCTGCATTAGATTCATGTATTTTGAGAGGTATTACAACACAACAGTTTCAGTCATTAACACAGTAGTTAGTCTATGACTGTGTTGTAACATGCTAAAAGAGCTAGCACCTCTTGAAAAAGGATAAGCACAGATTCAGGTCTTTTCTCTTGCATGACTCCTAATATTTCACTGTGGTCTCATTCTCATTGCACTGTTACTGCATGATTAGTACGTGTCAGCATGACATTTGCAGACTACTTGGTACAAACGTTTTCAAACCTGTCAGAATAAAAAGTATGACTTTAACTACCTTAAATGCAACTGCCAACCAGCCAACCTGTATCAAGAAAGAGGCTGCAAAGAAGTGAACATGACTCATCAGACAAAGGTAGAACTATTCAACATTTTAATTTGGTTTTCTAAAATGTTTTTGCCAGTGTTGAACATGATATGTTTTCTTGCCTGGTTACTATGAAATAAAAAACAACTATGGAATGCAATACCAAAACAAACAGTGCCTACCTTTAATAGCTAGGAAGTGCTGAGCCAACTGCTTGTTATGGTGCATTACAATTGACATTGATACCACAAGGGTTGCCAAGAAAGTAAATTGTGTTTTGGAATATTAAAAAAACACCGACATAAGGAATACAATTGTATGCACATTTGAAAGCCAGACTCTTAAGCTACGTTTAGCTTGTGGTCTCTCAAAACTTGAGAGACAACTCTGCTGCCAGTAGCTTCAGCCACCATTCACATCTGCTTGCAGTTCCATTTTGTCCTTGTGCTGTGTTGTGAGTCATGTCGTTATTTAAGTAAACAAGTTTTTTGAACTAATAGATTAAAACATCAAAATTCCAGTACAAATGAATTTTTATGTTTTAATTTCTTAGTTAAAAATTTAAAATTATTCCAATAATAAGCTCTTAGTACAGTATAGGTAATTAAGTACCTGTATTTGACTGACTTTGTATACAATTTATAGGCAACAAAAACATAGCTGTAGCCGAAAATTCGCTGTTCCTGACTTATTTAATATATGTTAAAATATTGCCAGCCCAAAACATTGAATCAACAAGCCCGTCCTGAACAAAATATTATCAGACTTTTAATGATGAAGCTCTAAATTTAAAGAGAGGATAATTGTTCTCACCTCTTAGCTATGGCCTCAGGCACAGTGCAAGATCAATTTCACGTTTCTTCTGAGACAAGGCTCAGTGCAGCCAGTCACAGTCACTTTCTGAAGCTTAAAGGTTCGTTGGATGACACTGAAGCACAAGATTACTTTTGTGTTATTCACCAGAACTGAAATTGTGAATAAGCTCATGTCAATAAGTATCTGATGGACTTTTGTAAACTTTCAGAAACTTTCACTAAAGCCACACAGACTCCAATAGCAACACTTCATCGAGTCAGACCACCTTTGGAGCCAAACTCTTATCTTCAAAAACTGATTGTGGCAGGCACTCCTAAGTGAAGAGATTATTATTTTGAGCTTGTGTCAATTAAACTGGGCTTGAGCAAACAAATTTTTGAATTATACCAAAACATCTTAAAAATATAAAAAATCCTGTAGTTTACATTGTAAGGCAAAAAATATAGCTAAGCATACCCAAAGGCCTGAGCCCATGTAGGCCATTTTCCCTGGTTTATTTACCCTCTAACAAAGTTTTGTATATTTTTCATATTGTTACACTTGATCTTCTCAAGTCTCATATAATGATGCACTTAATTCTGGAAGTAAACCATTATTCATTCAATCATTCAATGAAAAACTGTTAAAAAGGCTATCAAATATTTTTTCTAGGTTAAAAACTAAAATTATCTTTAAATTTTAACATCAAATTTATTAATTGAATGCATATATTAATAGTCAGTAAAGTAGCTGAAAAATTTCTTACTAGTGAATAAAAGATTATAAAACAGTGAATTATAGATGTAATATTTTTACTAAATACTAATTTATAAATGTTTTTGAGTCATTACAGTTTATAATATAAACTCTGTTACTTTTCACTTTGCTCAAATGAAAAACATTTTTGTTTATATTTCATAACTACAGATACTAGAAATCTGTGTGAGAAATTAATTTAATGTCTAGGCATCGTGCAAAGCCATCAAATAACCCACAAGTCTGGAAAGATAAATAATCAGGAGATTGTTTGGGTAACTTAAGCTGAGTTTTCCAAGGCGCCGAACTTTTCAGCAGCGGAGTGCGGAACACGCTCGTAGTAGTAGTAGATTCTCCGCTCGTAGTATCAGCTCAGCGGGATTCTACTTTCCTAGACGCAGACTTTTTCGGCAACCGGCTGCGGAATAACCTATCACATTTTGGTTGTGACTGTTGAGGGGATAACGCCAAGGGCAATAAAATAAAATAATGTGTTCTTAAACGTAGGTCTATACCAACACAACGTACTGTGTTTAGTATTTTCAATATCTCGTCAACCAATTGTCGTATAGCAATAATATATAAAAGAACAGAAAGAAAAGGTTATAATTTGTTTTTCAGCTAAAACAACAGTACATTAAAAATGTTATATTATTTTAAAAGTAGAATTTTTTTATGATTTAATTATCTGTTGGTTATTATACCTGCCATACTTCAGATAATTGGATGGCATTGTATTCATTCAACAAGTTTCTCGTCATCTGACGCCCTAAATTTTCCCAAACTCATTTTCTAACAACACAAAATCACAGGACACCAGTATAACCTCAACACTATTCCGTGGCAGAGAGCGGACTCCTCTGCTCCAGGAGTAGACAAAGTTAATTCGCGGCACGGCATGGAACAATTCCTCTGTCTAGGAAAACAGCGCCATTTGAATACATGATGAGGAGAGGTCAGCATTCTCCGCTCTCTGCGTTCCGCTCTCCGCTGCCGAAAAGTTCCGCGCCTAGGAAAACCCAGCTTTAGCCTTTAATACCAATGTTTTATTACAGTTCATTATTTCCTTCGTGCTGACAAGTAAAAGTTTGATACCATTGAATTTACATGTAAGAAACAGGTTGATAGCCTACTAATATTGGATCTAATTGTCATGGACAAAGATTAAATTAAATTAGTGTCCCACTATGACATGATGTGTTGACACTTGTGCAAAATCGGCAGTTGTAATTGGTCCTGCACTGGAATCATAAGCAATTAAGCTTAAAATAACTGGTTTATTTTTACATTTTACTCTTGTATTTTATTTTATATCACTAGTTAGTTGATGAGAATGATAAGATCAATGTAACAACTGAAGTGTTCATTCCCAATAGAAAATATACTGACAAAAAATTTATTTCTCACACTGAGGCTTTACCTTTGTGGAGGGTTTTTGTTTCTGTTTTCTATGTTACAGTTGCTTGCACTTAAATCACAGAACTGATATTTTTTACTGATATTCCACAATCACTAACTAACTTCTCAACAAAATTATTAATAAAATCATTCAATAAAACTCAGGATTGCAGGAAATGTAGTGACCACGGAAGCAAAGCCTCTTCTACTATTAGACAAGAATAAATAATAATTAGTGTCTAATATAGGTAATATCATTAAACAACATAGATTTTAATACATTATGTAATTTTACTTTTAATCAAATCCAACTTTTAGTTTAAGTGTAACAAAGTAGTTACTGGTTTTAAACCACTAAAAAATCCCGATATTTTAAAAGGGTCAGACAGGAAGGTAAAATAATGTTGATGGCTCAACACATTCACTGGAACAGGTAACAGAAATCACTGTTCTCTGATACCAAAGAGTAACTGCTATATCCATCTCTAGTTAAGCTATGTTTATTTTGCAGAAGTACTTGTTACTAAGAGCTCATCTTACTCTAAAAAAATAGTGATAGATTATAGTCAAACTATAAAAAATTGAATATTACTTGAGACCTACTTCCTACCTAATACTGAAATGATTTTACATCTTTATTTCTCCCTGAAAATCTTGTAAAAAAACTATGTTTACCGACTTATGAGAGAGTCGTTGGCGTAGTGGTCAAGGCAACGGACATCGGGTACATGGCAGCGGCCCTGTCGTGTAAATTATATCAGCACTCTACAACTCGCACGGTAACGGCTCATCCTTTGCTTGGCTGGATACATTTCACACACAGATCTATAGACTCTGTGGAAAGACAAAGTAAGGAAAAAAGAGGCTGCCAACCTTTTTTTTAAAAAACAAAGAAAAAGATAGCTGACAAAATCAGTTCTTATAACAGATAATCCCTGAATATAGCAGAAAACAAACGATTCAGAGGTGCCAACCCTCTGAAGGACAAAAATTACTATTTACAGAGGTTCTAAAATAGAGAGTATCTACAAAGTGCAGTTTAGATGATATGATTAATTTACCAGTTTTTAATATAAACCACCATTTATTTAGTTTTTTGCCAAAACTAAAAGTAGTATCTTTGAGAGGCCAGCAGATACACTGTATACAAATAAATTTACTAAGAAGTACAAAATAGTCTGGTGTCAGTCCATCTCGTTTATATTTCTCTCTGCAATACACATATATTTGTTTGTTGAGCGATAATGTTTATGTTGGTGTATAGTCCTGTTATAAAACCATTGCTGGTATCTCACAGTTCTGCATCTAGCTTTGTACTTAAGGAGACGGGCAAATGGAACAAGTAAATTATTGTAAATTATTTTTACCAAAAATACCTAGGAGGTATTACTCAGGTATATACCTAAAAGTTAACTAGGAAAAATACCTACATCAAAATACTTAGGAAGCTACCCTAGGAGGTACTTCCCCCGCCAACACTTAGCCTCCAGATGTCGCAGTCAGTTGCATATTCTTCTCTTCTCCCCAGTCTTCTCAAGTCTCTTCTGACGTGGTCCCATCATCACACAGGGAGTAACACTATGAAGGTGTGGTTATTAATTTCGGAAGTTCTTCTACACTGTAAACTTGTTATGTTTAGTTTATTTTCAGGTCTACTTTTTTTGCATGATTTATAAAGACTGTCGCTTGATATTTAAATTCATTAAATTTGTTTGCTAAAACTGTCAGATCATTTGCAAATGGCAGAATATTTATGACTTACTATTTTTATACCTAATTCTGTGTTTCTTTTTTATTGAAATGCTTATTCTAATGTTATATTGAACATCAAAGGGGGCAAACCATATATCCCTGTCTTTCTCCAGTATTTACCTCAAAATCTCCTGATAACTTGCTCGACTAACCTTTAATTTTACATTTGGACCCTGTAACACTTAATTTTGATAGATCAATTAGCTTTTTAGGTATCCTTGATTTATCCATGATTTTTCACAGTGTTTCTATGCTTGTTGAGCAAACGATGTGCGTTGTTTATCAATCATACAGTGCTTAGTAGAAATTGATGAAAAGGAAAAAAGGATATATTGGAAGTAGGTTTTTATTGCTTCTTTTAATGTAAAGATTTGGTTTTTGATCCTCCTTTAGTGAAGCTTATCTGATCCCTTATGATAGTAGCTGTGAGCTCCTCTAGCCTTCCTTCTATAATCTTGGATAACACATTATATATGCAGTTGAGGAGAGTACCGGTACCTTTATAATTCATTTTTGTCTCCTTGCTTATGAACTGGGATAGTGATCTCTTCTTTCAACTTCTTTCCATTCTTTAATTTTGTCTTCCATATATTGGTTATTGTTTTTAGTTTGTGGATCACTCAAGCTAGTTCAGTACCTCCTTGACCTGGTGTTTTTCCGACTTCATCTTGTTCTTTGTTATTTTTTAGTTCTTTTACTGCTGCTTCTACTTCTTGAAATTTTGGATGAGGGACCATGGGTTGCACACTCTGATGTTTCTTCTACTTCCACGTGCTGTTTTGTTTCTCCATTTAAAAACTCTTTGAAGTACTCTCACCATACTTGTAGCCCTTATCACTCTGAATCACCAGCTCCCCTAACTTATTTTTAAACCCATTTGGCGTAGGGCTGTACCTTTTCATAAATATCATTGATGCTTACAAATCTCTGCTGTTATTAGATTTTTTTGCTAGTCTATGCCAGTCGCAATTTGTTTTTAACGTTATTAGATGACAACGGTTCAAACCTCTCAAAGACTTGTGGGCACCCCAGGAATTGACACTGACCTCTTGCACCGAAGTCCAAGACGCTAACCGTTAGGCTAGCGAAACACCAACACGTGAATAGTCTTTTTGGCCTGATTTTGAATACTTTTGTTTATCTCTTCTGTCTTTTTCTTTCTAAGTACTTTTACTATTTCCTTGTCAGTTTTACATATTCTGCTCTCTCTTGGTTTTGCTTAGCCAAATTTATATTGTATTGGTAAGGCATAAGAAATACCCAGCCGCCGCGCCGTACTACTTTGCCGGTGGTTTGCTAAGTCCTACATACTGTTTTCTTGTGTGTAATTGTGAGTGTTACTTGATAGTATCATTAAGCATAATTATAATTATATCAAATATGATATGAGAAATTGGATGTTCAGAAATCCAATTTCTGCATCTAGCGCTGCGTCTATTTATGCTGCGTTTTGGACTGAGTTTAAATGAGTTTAAATTATAATTTCACAAAGTCCAAAGTACACATAGTTTAAAAATGTTTCATATAACACCTTAAAATTAATACTTTCAAAGACTGTGCTTTTGGATTTACAGAAATTGGACGTACAGAAATGTCTAGTTTTACGCATGCCAATTTGATAATTTGAATCTGAATTCTTTCTATGTCTACATCTTTTAATTTATATATATTATTATATTTTGTTATGATAGTTTTGAATTGTCCCTCAACTTTGAATTTTTGGTATAACACATATACACTAATGGGAAATATTAGCGCAACCCTTGCTAATACTTTCATTTCTACCCCACTGGTGCTATCAGTTACAGTGCTTCTACAACTTTGAATAAGAATATCTTTATTCTCGTGCAGGCTTATACAAGCATTGACACGAGTTATTGTTCAGCAATAGGCTTGCTGCCATGTCACTAATATAAATTTCAAAGATAAATACAAAATATTGCCCGGTTCAAACAATAACAATGCAATAAGCTAAAAAAGTTAATTAATGTAATAAAAACTAACTCCCATTATTCCGTGAAAACAACACCGTGGATACATTATCTTCCTACAATTAACAACACTTAGACACACTATCAACTTATATTCAATGTCACAGAAAAACAAAAATTAATGTACACTAAACAAAGAAAAACCTAGCTATAACTACTCTACCAAAATTCAATCTTAGGTACCAAGAAAAATTCATTAATCAAATAAAAAGGCTTATTTGCCAGCCAATCATAAAACTTTTTTTGAAAACACTAACTGAATATATATTAATATTTACCTTATTATATATTTTCAAGGATAATACAACGTGGCTAGACAATGTTTTGCTCAATCGGTTAAACTGAATCGTTGATTTTTCTCTATTGCGGGTGTTATAATTGTGTTTCTTACTATTTGGAATAATTTTGTCCTGATGTTTAAAAATGTACAAGATCAGGGCAAAGATGTACAAGTTGATAATTGTTTGGATTTCAAGTTGGACAAATAAAGGTTTGCAGTGACCTCTTATTTCTGATCTGGTTATTATTCTAATTGCTTTTTTCTGCAGAATCAGTATTTCATCAACTCTAGAGCAGTTTCCAAACAAAATCAAACCATACCTGAAAATCGACTGAAAGTAGGCGTAGTAAGCTGTTTTGAGATATTGAATTGGTACACAAAATGTAAGCCGTTTTAAAAGAAATATAACTCTAGATAGCTTGGATGATATATGGTCAATATGTGGATGCCAGTTTAACTTGCAATCCATATAAATTCCCAAGAATTTAGCATTTGGAACCATATTGTCAGCAATTAAATAATCTTCAGTTTTTCTTAAAGTAAATATAATTTGTTGAGTTTTTTGTTCATTAAGGAGAGCATTGTTAAGCATTGTTGGAGAGCGGCCATGTTGGACTTTACCTCCATAAGAACTATGTTAAACTTAAAACCATATATCTCGCTTATTTATCAACATACGATTATGAAATTTGTCTCAAATTAAAGGTATTTTGAAGACGCAGGTTAATTGCTCGCTACTTTCTAAATAAAATAATACATTTCCAAAAATATAGTAATCTGAAGTCTGTAATTTTATACATATTTTGTAGTTTTTCCTAGTCATTAAAAAATAAAACTCCAAGCAAACACTAATCAAAACTTTATAAAGATTCAAACAAAATTTATTCCAAATCAATAGGTCAAACAGTAACAAAAAAATATGCTTTTCAGTAAAGGCATGTTTTGTGCGTTTTAACATTGAAATAGCCCGTAGCAGTAGGGTCAGCGACGATATTTCTTCTGACTCCAATGTACTCTTAAGTAAGAATCCATTGGTTTGAAATGAGGACGCAGCTTCTTTTAAAGCAGTCTGGGAAAGCAATTTAAGCTCTTTTACCTCATCTGTAATATCAAAAAAAGTAGTGTCATCAACATATAACAATGATTTGGAGTTTACAGAGCTAGGCAGATCATTGATACTAATTAAAAACAAAGTGGTCCCAGCACAGCCCCTGTGGCACTCCAAATTCAACTAAAACCTCTTTTAAGAATTCACCATTGACTGAAACAGTCTGGTGTCTTTTTTAAGATAAGATTCAAAGGATGTTAAGGTAGTGCCAGAAAATCCATAATAATTTAGCTTCAGCAAAATATCATCATGGCTGACACAATTCTCCTCAAACGTCATAAGGAACTCTCTTAACAGCCTATCCACAGCATCAATAGCAGATTTTCCTTTTCTAAATCCAAATTGAAATAAATTAATAAACTTATTGTGTCCTAAGAAGAAACTAATTTGCTCATGTATTAACAACTCAAATAATTTAGAGAACACTGGGATCAAAGATACTGGTCGGTAACTTTCAGGTTGAGCTCTTTGACCTTTTTTATAAATTGGACAAATTTTGTCAATGTTCAATTTTGTTGGGAATACTCCTTCTTGTAAGCATCAATTGAAGATAAAAGGTAAGGGTTCGGCAATACTGTGTATCATGTTTTTCAAAAGATCATTGGAAAGGTTGTATATGTCTTTACTGTTTGTATTTTTCATCCTCTTTACAGCACAAATTACATTATTAGGAGAGATAAATTTCCATTCAAAAACTCTACGATTAATATTAAACTTAGACACTTAAAGTCTACACTTAGACACTTAGACTCTTACACCAACACAAGGCTTACCTATTTTATGCTTAATTTCTTTGACAGAATTAATGAAATATTCATTAAATGTATCAGGGCATATATCAACTTTATGATTATTTTGTAACCTATTATTATTGTTGTTATTTGAATTAATTATTGCCTATGCTGCCCTACACTTGTTACTACTTTTTTCAATTTTATTTTCATTGAATTTAAGCTGAGCTTCATGAATATTGTTTTATACAGTTTTTTCAAATTTATTAACTGTGCTTTGGACTCTTGAGTCCGCAGTTTACCTAAAAACAATAATCTATCTTTCATTTTTGCAAGGTCTGAAGTATACCACTCATCTATTGATTTTTTACAGATTTCTGACCTAACTCTCTTTAAAAATTGAAAATAATCCAACCTTCTTAAAATTATTTCATAAATTTCATTGAATATATGATTTGCATCTAGATGTGTAAGACTACTTATAAGCCTATGCCAGTCGAACGAGTTCAGGCTACCTACAAAATTATTAATAGCAGAGTTTGGTAACACTAACTTACACAGAACAGAAGAAGTAGTATTTAAAGTCTTATTACACAAATCTGAATATTTCATAATGAAAATCAAACAATTGATTATGATCTGAGTAAGGAAATACTGTACATGGCAAAGTCTGGGGAAAGACTGTACATGGTCCTACCTCTTGTCTTGAACAATTAATAAAAATATTATCCAAACAGTTGTTGCCATGTGTTGCAGCTGAATTTAAGCATTACAAATTGTTTGCCTAAGAATATTGAGAAAATACTTTACAGTTCTTACAGATGGCTTGGTATTAGCCATCGGCAGGGGTTTTTGAATGTTCTTAGACCTGTAAAATCCTCAAAAAGGGATATTTCTCAAAGTGGAAACATTGAAGTTGTGTTAGTGCAGCTAACGAAGAGCCTGTATTTTACCAGGTGACAATGGGCAACAGTCAGCCAGAGTGGAATTTCCACTGAACATAAACTTTGCTAGTAGGCTAAGCCATTGTTATAGAAACTAGCAAAGTTCATGGTTATATTGAAATAAACATTTTATGGTGTTTAAATATCAATAATTATTACAAATACAGTAATTAAGTGCAGTTAGGCCAACAATTTGCATTAAATATAAAGGTTTATACAGAAATGCATTTGTTTCCAAGATTGAGGTGGAGGCGATCATCACTGGATCCACCACTGATACCTCATTCCCCACATTTCTGAGCATTTTAAGAATGATTGTTGCAAATACCTTCAAGTTTGCCTATGGCACTTCAAGAAAAATAAACAACTGAATGCCAATCTGCAACATCCAATGTTGGTAGTCCTTCAATATGGCTTCCCAGACCTACAACTGCGGCCATTCAGTTGGCACTATAAAAGTAAAATTTGTGTGTATTCAGTTGGCACTATAACATTTGGAATGTTTGTGGAAATCAGTCATGCACCTACCAGAAGTTTGTGTGCTAAGTCCAATGAGCTATATGCTGGAATGCATTTGAAAGTCTAAACCTCTACCTTCCAGACTCCCTCTTGAAACTCTTGCAATATTTTCCTGGTGGACTTCTGCTCGCCTAGACTCAACAGCGTGTGGAGGTGGCGTAACTGTAACCAAATTACAAATTACTCAATAGTTCATTAATGCCAATGAACTATACATAATACCATGGCTATTCGGGGAAAAAACTCTGTTTGCTCACTGTGTGGGATGTATAGGTGTAGCGTCATAATTCACACAGAAAAGGAAGTTAGGTCAGTAGCATCCAGCTGTGGCAAATGGGATGATGAGATTCCATTACAAAGCACTCACTAAATCTTTTTCATAGAGAATCAAAATAAATTTATTTAAATTTATTTACCTTTAGCTAAAATCCTAAGTGTGATCTTTGTTCTGTTATAAGAATTTTCTCAACCAAACAATTCTAAAAGTTATAACTACAGAAATTCAGGAATGGGTTGGTTTATTTATAAATTGCCGAACAAATGCCCACTATGAAGAAAGAAATCATCAGGAAATCCAGAGCAGAAGCCATTCGCTGTGTTTTGTGATTCTCAGAAAAACATTCAAGACTTAGATCAATCATTCAGCTGTCATGACTGGATGCTAGTTGATCTAGTATGCAAGTTAGCGGAAGAATTTTGGCACTAACCCTACAACATCCTACAAAGTGAGGAAACGAAGATTGCTTTCAGAAAGCCTTTATATTACACAGGTCTGCAAAAAAATACTTTTGAAAAATTGTTTTAACTGTAGGCCCAATAGGTAAATTTAATGTATTTTTTAGTGCTAATTTTAAATATTAAGACAGTTTTTCCCCATCACGTAAGGTTTTCCCTTAAAATCTAGTTTAATTTTAAGAAAAATCAGCAAAAACGCTATTTGTAACAAATTTGGTCTATTTCAAAATAGATGTATATTTGAAGTAACATCATTTTACTGCAAAAACCACTTGGAAAATTAAGTGATCATAGGCATTCAATATAGTTATCATGATTTTAATGCTTTATATAAACGTTTACGCATTACATAAAAACTCCTTATAGCGCCTTTTTCTGATGTGAGATCGTAGTAGATGAACCCTCTTTAACATCTAACATAATCGGCTATCATGGTTGCGTTCCATCTTCCTTGATATACTTTGTTCAATTGTTTTGATATCTTGATGAAATCTCTCCCTGTTTTCCTCACTGACGGCACCAAGGTCTTCTGGAAAGTACTCAAGATGAGAATGAAGGAAGTGGACTTTTAAGTTCATGTTCCAGCCTAACTGTTTGAAGTTACCCAGTATGTCGCTAACCAGGATACAGCATACCCAGGATCCTAACTATAACAAACTTGTGGTTAGGATCCTTTGTTTTCAAGGAAATCAATTACAACAAGCTTGAAAGATAACCAAACTGCTTTTATTAACTTTTCATTTATTTTCGTGACAAAGCTTCCATCCCTCAAAGGTTTTCGGATGACAGGTCCAACAAATACACCTTTTTTAACTTTTCTTCAGACAACCCAGGAAACTGATCGCGAAGGTATTAAAAACAATCTTCTTTTGGAAATGCCTAAACAAATTGTTTAATGAGTCCCAATTAAACATGCAGTGGGGGATGTAATACCTTTGGGGCCCATAAGACTCTCCATGTGCGTTTTACCTGTCTAATGTTTTCCTAACTGACCAATCTTTCCTAATATAATGTTATTTTTATTACGGCTGTCCCATTTGCATAGGAAACATGGGTTTTTAGTACATCCACTTTGGTGACCAAGTAGCATAGATGTTACTTTTAATATGATTTTTATGTTTTATTACTATATTTCACCATCGTCTGATACTAATCCATCGTCTGATAATAATGATCTCTTCACTGAAATAACTTTAAATATTTTTGCATTTTATTTTATTTTAAGTTAACAAAGCTCAACAATCATATTGTATGGATTATTTTATAAGTACAAGTTTACAAGATTACATAAAATATCTTAACAGAGCAAATTACATACAAAATAAATATATAATTTCCAACCAAACCTAATGTGATGGGATTTTTTCCATAACCAGCGCAAAAAGTACCACAAAAATCAATGATTAAATGTTAGACAATTTTTCCATCGCAGACCTGTGTTATTAACATGTTCAATGGTACTGGCTGATTGCTAGTATACCTGCCAATGTTGTCCTGTGTGCGAAGTGCACTACAGGAAAGCCTGGCATGTCACTTCATTGGCTTCAGTTAATGTTTTATCCACTGATGGCAACACTTACTGAGCCACGTTAGTTTTATTTTTGCTGCTGTCTATTAATTATTTTTTTACTTCTTCCTAAGCATGTTTATAAGCAGGACAAGTTTTGATATAAATATAGGGGAATAAATTTTAGTTTTAGTTTTAGAATAAATTTAGGGGATTAAGGAATAAATAGGACTGTGTTTGTAATGTCAATCTCATTGTTTCAGACTTTCAATAATTGTAAACAGTAATTTAAAACTCAACAAATTAACCAATCATTTATATTTAGTGTATTAAAGGTAAACACAAAGCCAAGTCACCTTGTTTGTTTGTTTTTGGGGGGATTAGGAGGCCCCGGCATAGCCGGCTAGGCACGTCTCCCGTGGGATATTTAGTAGCCACCAGAAAGAGGGAAAGGAGGGATGGGAAAGGTGGTAGGAAGGGGTCAGTCTGCCTCGATCCAGAAAGGCAGCCTACCTAACTCCCGGGCTCTGTGGGTGACATAACCCCAGGGCGATTCACCCTCTAACCCGACGTCCCCCTAAGTCCACCAGACAGGGAGCGCCATCGCACAGAGCCTCCAACCTCTCAGGGGTCGGGTGGCCCCAGGACAGTTCGTCCCCCAGCCTGGCAGACCGGAGACCGTCGAGTAAGGGCCCTTCCTCCCAGGCACCCGACCCAGGCTGCAAGGAAGATCCACTACTCCGTCCAAGGACTTGGACTAGACAGGGTATCCAGGCTCAACTGAGAGTCAAGCCCCCAGAAGAGACAAGGAGGAACCAAAGAAGGGAAGTTGGTCACACTGGATGGCCAAAAGACTTATCAATACTGTGACAGCTTCATTTTACTGTAGCCAATTTAGACCTCTGTACTGGTATAGAACAATTAGAGAACCGTCGAGGGCCGCAAGTCACCTTGGGGGAATCTAATGGGTAATCTATTCAATTGAGGAACAGCAATGGCATTGGCCACTTTGACAATCTAGTAATGGCCGCTCATGACAAGTATGTTAGTTGTCAGCCAGGATCAAACCTGCATCTGATTTGTGACTGCTGACTGTAGCAGTTTTACGATTATGCATCATTAATTTATTTATTTTTGACAAAAAAAGAGGCAGCCTCTTTTTTCCTTTACTTCATTTTTTTACTTTGCTTGCCCACATGGGCCTCGGGCCTGTCCTTGGAACGTATCAAGCAAAGCCAGGGATGAACTGCTACATTACAAGCTAGACAGCACTGATAAAATTTACTAGCTAGGGAAGGCTGCTGCCATGGTATCAAACTCCATTGTCTTGTTCACTGCGCCAGCGAATAACCAAGACGAGCACGCCAATGAGCGATGCCATTGTATCTGAGCAGAAAACTCACTTTTTACTCACTTGCCAAACTTATAAACAACAAATGTAAAAGCCCTTAAGCCTCCATTGTACAGATGCAGCCCCTACACATGTACTACCACTGTACTCCACTGATAACATGTTTTATTTAATGCTTATATAATAACACGCATTTTGATGAATGTTTTTTATCTCCTCGATTGAATACAGGTGTTATACATGTACATAATCAAAGTTACATATTATGTCTATCATAAATCCAAAACTGGTGGTTACTAACTTGATACTTATTCGGTCTACGTCCTTTGAGGAGAGAATTAGACAGGTTGACCTGTTTCGCAAGGAAATACGAGTTTTCGGTAACAAATAATTATTGCTTAGTCAAATGTCCTTCTAAGATATATGAACTCCATAAGATACGGTTTAGCTATTTTAAATTTTCACATTGGTTGAAAATGGTCTGGTTTTCTTAGTTTAGGTTCTGGTTGATTTTTTTATTAATAAAAAGGTGTAATCTTTTGTATGTGTATAACACATCTTACGACAAAAAAAGGCAACTCTTAACACTCTTAGTGCAAAAGTTGTCATACAGCCAACTGGCTGTTTGAGAGGTGTTGACCCTGGCGCTTTTCTCAAGCATATGTACATATTTCTTACATTGCAGGGATACAAAGAGATAGCTGAGACACTACGTTACCGATACCTGCGCCAGATCCGGGGAGACAACTACTGTGCGTTGCGTAGCACTGTATTCCAGACCTTGGCACTCGGCCTGGCTGTGCCGAGCGGCGCAAGTGCCATGGCACGTCTCAGTCAGGCACACAACGTGGGGGCTCAGTGGTACCAACAATGGAGGTTCAACGGCCTCCCGTACTATGGCACCAATATCCTCCGTGGCATGGAGATCTGTTTGCAGTCACTTGATAATATTTCAGTAAGCAATGATCGAATTTCTTACTGTAGATAGTTACCTTGCTTTTATTTTTGTCAATAAAGTTCAATATGTTTACTGGTGAAACTTTGGAAGACATCAAATTTATAATTTAATTCATTATAAACAACACACCCACACAAACACATTATTCAGGGTCTCACAAACAACACACCCACTTTAATTAAATTTATATTATTATCTTTTCTAATTGATATCTGATCTAAAAAAAGTTGTATACAGGCCAAGGTTGTTTCTGTTGTCAAGTAAATTGATCAAGAAACTAAGCTACACCAAGGTACTGTATCACTAATTCTTTTTTATTTTACCTTACGTAATAACATTTATTATAATTTGATGCCACAAAATAACAAATAAAGTGAATTAAATAAAGTTAAAACCATGTCTTGCTTGTTTTTTTTTTTTTGTTTTGTTCAAACAAGCTTTGGGAAACCGAACATTCCACAAACTAGACAACCTGAATGTCCACATTGTGTTTCGACTCCACTGTATTGACTGTATTTTTGAAACTCATAATAAATCCACTGTATTAATAACAAAACTTAATAACCCTCTCCCAACAGTTGGGACTGCCTTTTTTCAACAAAGAACAACAGTTCGAAAATAGCAATACTTTTAGTAATGCCATTAATTCTGTGCATATAATGCTATTAATACAATCAAATTGTTTGCAGAGAAAATATGTAAAAATAGAGCATCAATGCAGTTTTTGTTGGGTACAGCAACTTTGATGAGCCTTTTCATGGACATTTTAGTAAAACTTTTCATTTCAAATGTTATATGTCATATTTAAATTCCATGTGGCATTACATAACTCATTAACTCATTAACATAAAATTAGTTTAATTTGATTAAATTCAGTTTAAAATTAATTGTCATGTAAAATGACCAAATATTTGTATCATAACTAATTAAAAATGTTAGCATTCTTTCCACAAGATTTGTTATATTTTACACAGTTGTTTTACTAATACAAATAATGGTGTAGCTTAGTCACAAGTGTCAGCATGTATAAAGTATTCTTTATCAGAAATTATCAGTCTTGTGTTCCTTTTTTTCTCTTCCCACTTTCAGCTCCAATTCAGTGACTTTGCTAATAAAGGCGTCGCTGCCATCGTTTGTTAAGAAAGTTGTATAACATACTTTTATCCCAGTGGTTCTTCTTGAATTAATTGATTGAGTAAATTCTTTGGACACCAACAGGTGTTTTAAATAAATTTTGAAATGACTGATGATTGCTGACTGTTTAGTGCTGTCAGGGAGCTGATTGATTGAATCCAACCCCAACTTTGGAGAGTAAGCTTTCAAAAGCTGTAGTCCTGTGTTGCTTGTCCCAGAAGTTATACAACTCTCTAAAATTCAGTTTTGCCATGATTCTAAGAGTTTTTTTCTTTAGAAAAATCACACTACTGAATTTGTATTCTGAGCAACTACCCACTACCCCGTGTCTAATTCCATAAGCCATATTTGGATCTGCACCAGACCAAAATAGGCCATTCTGAGCACAACTTGGGGGCAAAATTTGGCAAGGTTACACAGAGCATAAATGCCAGAAGTCAATTTTTATCAGAATATACAAATAAATTTCAATTAGTTTAAAGTGAATTTTAAAGAAAAAAATCCAGTATCCGTAAAAAGTCATTTGTACGGAATTTGTACATAAAAATGGTATAGATTGTACAGAGGTGGTCTGTTTTTGTCCAGGCATTGCTACGCAGCAGTGACCGAAGCACCCAGGAGAGGGAAGACACTTTGAGTCATCTGCTCAACACGGATCCCAACCTGGATCTGCACCTCATGGAAGCTGTCAAGCTCCATATGATGCTTGCTGCCCTGGACCTGCATCAGGCCACAATCGACGGTTAGCTTCCTTGTATAATCATTGGTTAGGGTATTTGAAGACAAAAATTTGCCTGTGGCTATATAGCAAAAACTAAGCTAAAAATTTGAGTGTGGTTATAGACACTCATAATTACATGGTTTTATTTTTATCTTGAATATAATAGTTTAGTGTTCAACTCTGTTTTTTAAGACTACAAATAATACAGACTTTGTGAATTTTATGATTCGTCAACATTAATAATACATGTAATATCTGGATATAAACCATTGTGTTTGACATAAAACTTGATTTAATTCCTCTTAATGGAAAACAACAAGTATCCGGCATTGCTTGAGTCGCCTGTTGACCCAAGAAACAAACGTGCTTCATGTTCTGCTATTCAATCTTCAACTTTAGGAACAGTTTACTCCAATGATAGATATGTATTAATTAAAATGTAACTTAAAGAATTCCGTAATGTTATTGCAAACTTTATCCTGTATTCTGAAACATTCATAAACATTAAAATTTACTGTTGTTTAGGTAAAGAGATCTCCTTTTCAAATTAGGTTTTACAAATGTTTACTATAAATTGTTTACCACCCAATTACTTTCTCCTGTTTATATCTCCTTAAAATAATTTAATATTTTAAAAGGTTAATTTTACCTTTACCTGTGTGTCAAATTATGCTTTGTAGTTTAAAAATAACTACAGCTGTTTTGTGATCGTTGAGCAAATATTCAGTCTGTGAACGTTGTTAAAACTCACATATTTTTAAACTACTAAACATCACTTCACGCAAAGGTAAAATTTAAATAAACCCTTTTATTGTGCTTATTTATGATCCAGAGGCTAAGCCATGATTAAATTAATATTTTTAATCAATTTTTACTGTTAAATTGTTGCATATCAAATGAAAGTGATAAACTCAGTACACTGGACAGTGCTACTCTCATAGAATAATTATTGCTTATGCTTATTCTTGAGTGTTTTAAAATTAAAAACATCTAATTTTGATCTACTAATATTTGAATGGAATAATTGTTTCCAATTTTGTTTAAATGTTAAAATTTAATTTTATGTGGTGGAAAATTCTAGAAACACTTAAATTTGGTGAAATAAATTATAATGCTCTAATAATTATGTAATTCCTTTCTAAGTAAAATTTTACTATAAAATCACAAAGTATGTAGGTTTTCTGCCAAGAGGAATTTTTAAAGTTAGTGTCATAGTGTGCCTAAGAGACAGTTGTTTAGATTTGTATATCTCTGCCAATATGTATTTGAGACAACTCAGTTGATATATGTTAATTTGAATATTTCTTGGTTTTAGGTCAAGAAGTTCCTCTGTTTTCTATCCTCATGTATGCAAGAGACACCTCTGAAGTCCCTTTGGATTTTATGAACAACCATCTCATCAAAGTCGGAGATTCCGGGGGCTTAGAGCAGGTAAACTCATCGAAATCACCGTTGTTACCAAACTTTTCTGCTTTGGTTATTGCAACATTGAAAAACTGTAAACAGTATAAACTGTCTGGTGTGCTGTATACTTTAGAGCATTGGCTCTAAAATGTTTTGGCATTCTAAGCTTACTAAACTGAACAATATTGAAAAAAATTAAGGAATCAAAATAAAAAAGTAATGAATGGTAAGTAAACATGCACAACTGCTTGGTTTTTTTTTGTTTTTTTTTTGGATATTAAAGCTTTGCAAAGCTTATTCTTCAGCTATCCTTCAATTTTCATGTTTTATCTTCCTATGAAAAATTCACAGTATCAAGGATTAGAAATAGTTTGTTTCGCTAAAAACAGATATTTCAAAGAAGAATCTCTCATAAATTAGTAAATTTTCTACTTCTAAATTCCACATAAACATCGTAATTCTGCCAGTTTCTAATACATGCCATTTTGTGTAGTCTAGGTGTAAAAGATCTTATATCTTGCTGAACACATAACTAGGGACTACCTTAGAAAAAATGTAAAAATATGTACACTTATATGATTGAATATTTTATGACTCGTCTTAGACCATCAATAGCAATTTTCCAATGTTGTTTTTCCTGAATTTTTGTTTTAGGTTTGGGAAATATCTCCATGTCCTTAAAATATCAATTTAGAATAAGTTTATTTAGGGAAGTAGTCTTATTTGTTTCTCATTCAGCTATGATAGTAATGGTTGTGTTATATATTATAAAACAAATATAACTTTAAAATTATCTGTGATATTATTTCAATGCAAAGCAGTTTATCTTTTGAAACGTTTGCTACATAAACTAAAGTATATACTAGGCCTACGCTGTATTGCACAGTTTGGTATTTCAATCACCTGGTGAGACAAAACTAAAAACAAATTAAAGTTTCTCACTAGTATCAGAACACAATATCACACTGAAGGTTTCAGTTTCTTCATGTTTCTAGTGAGGTATATAAGTTTCTTATTTAGTAATTTCATAAAGTAAGATGGAAAGACTTTACAACATTTTAGCTTAAGCTTTGGATTATTAAAAAGCCACAAAAACAATGGACATTACAAATAGATTAAACCATCAGTAAGAGGAAATTTTCAAAAGATTGAAGTCAGTTGGAAAAAGTGTTGCCACAAGAAACATAGTTTTTGTTAGACAATGTTAATTATAAGAATATATATTGTTTTGATGCACTTCTATAAGCTTAATTAGTGACCTATTCTTTTTTCTGAAAGCAGGAAAAATATCTATATATGCTTGGAAAAAATAAAATTAGAAATTAAGGACTTTTGCACAGTTCTGTTTAACCAGACCTACCTGCTGTCATCCTTTTCTGTAGAGAGCATTACTACAAATTATCTAACGTTTTTAGACTATTTTTTTCAATCTTAAATTTGTGTTTATCTCAAGAGGAAATTACTAGCCTAAAAAAATTAAAATGACTTATAAACATGTCACAGTTTCTTGCTTAATCTCTTGCATCTCTAAAATAGCGAGTTTATATCAGTGGCAGATCCAGACGTTCATTGAGGAGGGGGCCATTTCCTGATTGAATAAAAGGACATTTTTGTGAACTTTAACCGTTGTAGACGCATGTTGAAAGTAAGTCAAGGAATAACAAATGAATAATCAACGATCAGTTACAAAGCCAGGATATGTAATTATAAGCTTATGATGTCATTATAAATTACTTCACTTCAATTACAAACTGTACTCGTCGTTCTGACCTTGCAAAATTGTCAATAACGTTATCAATGGATGCTTCTATGTCTCTATGAACGTGTAAAAGGGCAAGTCCTGTTAAACGTTCTTGTGTCATCTGGGATCGAAGCCATGATTTAAGTCTTCTCAGTGCAGAGAAACTCCTTTCAGAACTGGTAACACTAATAGGTAACGTTACAGTTATCGGGAGGAGTCGCCAGATCATTGGATAAACATCCACATCACATTCTTCCAGTACATCTATTACATTTTTAACAGGCTTCTTGGCGTTCATCCACTTATTTTTCCAGATGGAATACTCTCCTTTTAATAGGAAGATTCCACATTCTTTAGACACATTAAGAAGAGCACCAAATCGTCCTATAACTGCGGCAACACATCTGTCTTCATAAGCGTCTTGCTTCTCTTTTGATTCAAACATTGACGGTCTTATCTCATTTGGAAAGAGGAAAGACAGTTTGTATAGGTCAAGAACTGGATCTGAAAACCTATCAGTCAGGTCATTGATGATGTAGTCTAAAAGAGGTAGAAATACAGATATTCTATAGTATTCCTCTGCTGTAAGAGTTGTATTGTTATCTCCATAGTTGGCACGTTGTGTCTGTCGTCCACATAAGCGTGGAAGGATAAGGTCAACCCCTACACTCTGAGCTACTTCTGTAGCTTTTTTCCAAATGCCATTGAAATATGTGTCTGCTTCAGTTCTACGATTCTTTAGTACAGAAATTGTATCTGAAATCACACTTGAAGCGTAACTCAGGTCAAAATTAGGTTTCTGCAATCCTTTACTCAAAGGATAAAAAAGGCCAAAAGGTCACTTAAGCAGATCAATGATACGACAAAGGTGCTTGATGCTAGAGATGTGGACAGAACAGATGCTTTTGATGAAGCACTACTATCACGCCATGTAGAAACTTCACCTAGAGCTGATATTATTTTTGGCAAGTCTCCATAAAACTGTATTATTCCATCATGCCTCTCAACTCACCTCGTCTCACAAAGTCCACAAAGTTGAGCTCCTAAATGATTCTTCAAAACACAGTTTCGTTTGCAGATGAGAAGAAGAATAAAATAACTTCCTTCATTGTCCCAACAGCGTTCCTTATACTAGAGACACCATTACATTTTGATAATGATAGATTTAAAGCATGGTTGTAGCAGGGACATCTTATCGCGTTAGTCGCTTCCTTCTGTATTTCAGAAACTGCTCCTTTAGCTTGAGACACTATAACAGAGCATCCATCTGTGCCAATGCCAATACAGTTTTGTAAAGGAAGGCTCAACTTCCTTATCTGCCTTAAAACAATTTGGCCTAATTCTTCGCCTGTAAGAGAAAGCTCATCAGGGATGTCATCTTCTTTTTTTGTCGCATTTTCATCAATAACAATCTCTTCAAATGCGTCAACAAATCCAACAAAATCTTCTCTGATCATTCCATTGCTGAAACAACGAATAACAAGACTGATTTGTGATTTATGAGACAAATCAGTAGTTTCATCAAAGAATAGAATCCAGCTTCTCTTATCTTGGCCAGAATCTCATTTAATATTTCTTCGCCACAACATTTGATGAGATCGTTTTGAATTGATTTGCTAATATATGTAGCTCTTGAAGAACTGGTTTTCAAATGTTCTTCCAGTGTTGTATCACCAGAACTAACCCTAAATCTGAGTAGTTCTCTGAAATTGCCTTCATTGCACACGCTGGTTGAGGATGAATCAAGTCGTCCATCATCACAATGTCCCCTTAAAGCAATATTTTGGCACCCAACGAATATGATGGATTCCAAAATTGGCTTCAATCTACGTCTGTTCTCCTCGACTTGCTCCAATCTTTGCTTATCGACTTGGTTCCTAACATCTAGTTCAGGAAGCTCTGAAGAAATAATTTTCCAGACAGCACAGCTTCCTTGTGGTATTTTTTGTTAGAGTGCCCTTCCAAGTCACCCTTTTCCCCCAGCAACTTAGCAAATGAAGTTAGTGGCTTTGTCACCAGCTTTTGAAGTGTTACTGTTTTCTGCCCCCCTGCAACATTACCCACAGTGAACCATGGACAGTACTTACAAAACAAACATTGTTGGGATGGTGAAAAAACTAGCCAGTTGTATTTCTCTAAATGTTGATGTCCAAGGAAACGCCTGACCTCTTTTCCATTTTTATTATGAATAGAGTGTGGAAAATTGTAGTCTGATGGAGGTTTCCATGGATTTCAATCAATTGATACTTCTGGAAATCACTTACTTTTACACCTAAATAATTTCCAATGTCATTTGGAAAATTTCCCAAGTTAAGAGATGCTGAGGAGGATGGTTTTCTAGTAAGAGGTTCAGTAGATGACACACAACTTGACTCTTGTGTAGGCCTGAATGAAGTAGATGCCGTTTCAAACTGAAGCATAACTGTGTTTAAATTACTAGGTCCAGCTTGAGGCTCTGAAGATGCTGATGCAGTGTCTTCATTTTTTTAAATTGGAACTGGGCGAAAGAACGATGTAATGGTCTTAAGCCGTTTTTTGTCTCCAGAAGAATTTTCCTCCTGCAATTTCAAAAATGAATAACAATGAAGAATTAGAAAAATACACATAAGTAACAAAGACAAAAAAAAATGTATTTGCGAGCTATTGGCATAATAACAAATACTTGAGTGAATCTGCCAATAAATTGCCAATAACCTCTGCAGGGACACCATAACTAATTTAGATATGTATTCATCAGCAGTATTTATAAAACCAGTATCCATTGTTATACCTTTACAAGTATTCCAGATAAACCTTTCTCATTTTATGTGAATAAGCCTGATACAGTTTGGAAATAAAGTCGGGCAAAAATGTATTTGCAAGTTGTTGGCAAATTTGCTTAATGTGTCAAGGTTATGTAGAGGGCATTAAGTGTTTACTAAGAAACTCACTCACTATTCATGGTAATAACTAAAAAAGGATAATTTTTCATGAACTAACCATTTGTTAAATAATTAGGATTAATATATATCATTACTTCGTATATATCTTACACTACATTAGGCTACAAATTATGCTAAAGTACTTACCATGGTCACGTGTTAAGATGTCAGGCCTTCTACACGACGACTGTTGTTACAACTTACAACAGTTCTGACCAGTGACCAGAGTCATAAATTATGTGGGAAGAGATTAAAAGTATCCATAGAATATTCTTGAAACGATATGTTCTTGTAAAAAAATAGTCCAAAGAGTTTTACAAGTTAGCTTATTATGATATTCTTTAACAGCATTTTTTTAATGTACCGTAATATTGTATATTATACAAAATTAAAAAAATTCAGGCTGAGGGGGGGGGGCATGCCACCATGGCCCCCCCTGGATCCGCTCCTGGTTTATATTCCTTAGAAGAAGCAAGATACAATTTAAACCATTGGCCATTTACTCTATTGTACTATTTTAAACATATATGTTTCAAAATTAGTGGTTTAAACTAAGAACATGTTCCCTCGCCCCTCCTATCAGACAGTTTGATTTCTTTTATGGTTGAAGGATTAGAGTCCAACCATTTATAACTGTTGCGTTCGTGGCAAATGTGTTTATTAAAACTATTTCTTTGTTTGGTTTTTCATTTGGGTTATTGATATCCTTAGTTCATAATTTTATTCTGGAGAAAGGCAGACAAGGCAAGTTCTGTTTTTAATGAATATAATGCCTTACTTAATCTAAAATCAAAGTTTATTTTCAATGAATGTTTTTTTTAATATGCATGTTTAAATAAATATTATTAGTGATATATTTTACCTCATAGTTTTAATATAAGACGTTCTATTTTACAATATCCAATCGTTTAAATTGTGGTGTAATGTATCAATGTAGTGAGAAATCAAAGTAATGTATGTTACCCTTCTCCTAATTTGCCTAGGACATACATTCAGTAAGTACATAGATGTTTGTCTGCTTTTGCAGCATGCTATAAGCTATTTTTATAAAACCTTTCAGATGTTATTCCGGTGAAATTAACTTATCACAAAAAATCATTCTTGTACCTTAGTACGGTATGTTGTATTATAATCAGTGGCGAGGCTGCCATTTTCTCTCTGTCATTGCACAATATGTAAAATCCCCTTTTCCCAAAGAGGAGCTACGGAAAATATATATATGAAATTGTGGTGATTCATTAATTTATAATTTAATCCAATCTATAAGAGCTTATTATTTAAATTGATTTAAATTTTGAACTAAATTAACATATCAATTCCAGTTCTTCTAGATGTTTTCATTTCTTAGTTCAAAAATTTCATCTTAATGTTTAAAAAAATAAAATTCTTATTTAAAAAAGTAGTTATAAAGTTTTTTTTCTGACAAATTTAGGAATTAAACCTGCTTTTGTTTTTATTTTATCATATATCTCTTTTATAATTTTTCATTACTTTACCCGTCATACGCCAATTGAAAAGGTATCACTTATAAAATGTACAGTATAACATGACAATAAATGTTGACATTTCACCAGCACATAGTTCCAGCACTTACAGGTCTGAAATTCCTTGAGCATCCCCTAAGGAGCAAGAATTGCCTCGAGTTGCTATAACATAGGCATTGGAACAGCCGTATGTTGACTTGGAATGGGGATGGCTGGGAGGGGGAGTGGAATGACTCTAGATGGACACAGTGGGAGGGCAGACATACTGCACAATGAAGCAAATTGCAATATTGGGAGTGCTTGGCTGCACTTGAAACTCTCGGGTGCACGAGGCCGGTGGTTTGAACGCTCTCGTCCTTTCAGATGAGTTTTTGTTATAAATTCAAGCAAATAGTATATATAACTTATATTATTTGTTATCAATTCATGAAATTAATGAATGATTTTGGTCACTGCCGAACCTAGAGATGATGACAGGCCTTGGGGCTGTGCATATATTATGTCATGCCTCCCCGGGGGGGAGGGGGTGCGGCACATCATGACAGACCGTGACATGGGGGAGGGGGAGGGTTAAGGGCTGTGTATCGTGTCACGATTAATGGAGTTAAAGCCTGCGAAATCGTCGGTTACAGTGACGGAATACCGTACGCACAATCAAATACTCAATAATTAATAAGTGTGACGTGACAGGGGGGAGGGGGGAGTAATGAGCAGTGTAACAGAGCGTGACATGGGGGGGGGGGCAAAAAAGGCAGAATATATAGCGTGACGGGCGATTCAAGATGGTGGAGAGCTAGTAAACTCTTTAAAAGTGCTCCATTTTATAATGTAAATCAGTTGATATTTGTACAACATTCATGTTTGTGTACAGTGAAGTATAAAATTTCAACATACCTTTATCCAATGAGTTTGACAGTTTTGTGAAATAGTTACAGTAAAGGTAAATAACCTGGATTTTGAAACACTGATCTTTGGGATGGTTCTGAGAACTGATGGCATCATAGCCTAAGACTGGTCAAGGTCAGGGTCAAGGTTGTTCCAGCTGATAACTAAGATAGACCAGTTTCATTTGTTTGTTTACATTTGGCCGGCCAAATAAACCTGACTTGGACTTTTATGCAGTGAAATTATTGAAACCAAAATAAAACCATTAACTTATCACTTTCATTATTTAATTGATTGCATGTAACGATGAAGAGGATTTTGTGATGTTTTGATACGTCTTTTATTCTTGCCTAAATAGTGATTATAAAAAAATCCCTTTATTTCAATAACACATAAATAAATAAATCTTCAGAATTATTTTATTTGAATATTACGTTATTTTCCACCCAAATTAATCATGACAGAACCAAAGGTGGTAGATACAGCAGTTTCTCTGAGACATGAACTAAATAAACTAATTAACTGCTTTGGCGAGGAATATTTTGGAAAAGTGGTGCAACTAAATGGGGAACTCATGGAGCAGTGGAATGATGATATAGCAGAGAAAAGTCACATTCTTGGGAAATACGCTGAATTGGAAGAACATTACAGTGACTTCGAAAATCAATTTAAAAAGGAAAATATGAGGAATACAACACTTTTAAATGAACTTAAGGAATTAGAAGATTTAGAGTCACTCTCTGGAGATAGCTCTTTTTTTAACAATAATACGCTAAAAACCCAAGTTAATTACCCTGAATGTAACCCTCCCCACCTCACTCACTTAGAAGAGGAAAACAAACAGCGAAGAAACAGACTGGATTTTTTAATTCAACAGATAAAAAAATACCAAATGCAGCTTATGGACAGCAAACAATGGCTTGGTGATGAAGTAATAAAGCTGTATTTTGATGTACTGCAAAATAATATCACCCTACATAACAAAACCACACTGCTGAGCCCTGCTGTTGTTCAGCTCCTAAAAATGGGGGATAAAACAGCGACCGAGGGTAACCTTGCAAATGCCAAGCTAATAAACTATGATTACATATTTTTTCCTCTTAATAACAGCATTTTTGTAACAGACAATAGTGGCACACATTGGTCCCTGTTGGTCCTCGATAAGAAACAGCACATATGGTATCACCTAGATTCTGTGAAAGGACTAAACAACAAAGTTGCACTTGAATTAAGTAGAGTGCTTAATAACTAACTAAAGGAACAAAGTTCTTTTGCTGAACTTAATTGTACACAACAAAGTAATAATTATGACTGTGGGATGTTTACATTGATCCACACAAAAGTGCTCATAAATAATATTCTTAAAAAAGGGGACATTTCACTTAGAAGTCAGACTGGACCTTTAATTACAGAAGATGTAATTTCCAGGTAAAAACTAGAGATTGTTCAGTTAATGTCAAATTGCTGGAGAGAAGTGTGTACAACCCCCCGTCTCCTTAAGGAAAGTGAACTTGAAAATAAACTGGAGCCCTCAAAGTTGCAAACCTTAAACAGTGGAAGTACAGAACCTCGATTACACATCTTTGCTGACAGTCATGGAAGAGGCATTAGAAATATCTTAAATAAGAAGAGAAGTTTTGTCACATCCATCTTTAAACCTAACGCTGGCATAACAGGTGTGACAGATGGCGTAGCTTTAAACAAATTTGAAACAACAGAAAATGTTATTCTTATATGTGGCTCAAATGACATTCAAACCCATAGCTCAGAAGACATATGTAACTTATTGGAGAGAACCGTTAAGGACTGTCAAGCTCGTTTGTGTATCTGCACTCTCCCATACAGATATGATCTCCCAAAGGAAAGCAACTTACACTATAAAATATTGAAGGCAAATAACTACATTTGGAATATGACTGGAAAAATTTATATCTATCGGAGAGAGACTCATTTACACGTCATGGTTTACACCTACCAAACAAGGGTAAGAAATTATTTGGGACCATGATTATAAATGCTGTTTTGCATGGACATCATCTCAACTATAAAGAAAACAAGTCATTGAATCAAACCTCGGCTAAATCTACACTACATCAAGATAAATCCTGCACCGAAAAGTCATATGTGAATGCTTCAGCTACCCCTCATGCAACAGCACCGTCACTTTCCTCCGATTCCACTTCAATGACTAGTCCTGCAACAGTTGAACCCTCTGCGGAGGCTATCACTATTTGCCCCAACCCGGTAGCAGAAACTTCACCCTGTCAATCCTTCAATACTACATACTCCGGAGACTCCTTGATCATTTGATAACTTCCGTGGATGGACAACTCCTGACAATAGCAAAATAAACCGCTACCAAGATCTAATGTCTGGCCTACTCCAGGAACACCGAAGCCCTAGTGGAACATCTGACCTGTTTTCGTCCAGTGTTTCATCATTGAAAGACTTCCCACCACTCCTACTAAGATCAAAACGAATCACATGTTTGAAAGTTAATGAATCTAAAAGTGACTGTAAGCACAAAAACACTGTAACTAGGCTAAGAAACAACAATAGTACTGCTAAATCAAATTCCTTAGGTAATTTTTTATAGATAGTTCTCTTCAGAATATATTTTGGTTCTTGCACTACAATATACAAGGTGTATTTTCAAACAAATCTTGTAAGTTAGATGACTTTAAAATGTTTCTTCAAAACTGCAAAAAAAAGGTACTGGCCCTAAATGAACACTGGCTTTCTAAAGAAAATGTAAATTTATTGAACACGTTGGAGGGATTTGTTTTGGCAGACTATTATGCTAGGGAATCAACAATAATAGGCGGTTCCAGTATTTATGTCAGGGAAGGTGTTGACTTCCAAGTAAGGAAAGACTTTTCAAAATTCAATGAAGATTTTTTTTGAAGGCTCCTTTGTTGATATTACAAAACTAGACACTTTATTTATTTCAATATATAGAATACCAGAATTAAAAATGCAAAATCTTTTCTTTTCAAACTTGAAGCTTTGTTAGTAGCTTTAAATAAAGGAACAAAATTGTAATTGCAGCAGATTTTAATGTTAATATAAAAAAATGAAACCCTACCACATCAATTTAGGAGCATTATTGAAAGTACTGTAATGGTTTTGTTTTGCACTTTAGTAGCCCAACAAGAGTAATGGAAAAAACAAAACTTGTATTGACAATATAGCAACTAATTTAGTTTTTGGGAAAACTAGTAATGAAAATGTAGATTTAAGTTTGTCTGATCACAACAGGCTTTGCCTCCATCTCACATGAAATTTAATCCTAGATTTATTCAAAGTAGAGTATTTGATAAAATTTCATTGCAATATTTTTCTAAGTGCCTGTTTAATTTGAATACTCAGTTTAATACTGAAAGTGTTAATGATACATACAATAGCTTTTTAGAGAACTTCTTATTGAACTTCAATGAATGTTTTCCACTGAAATATTTCAAAACAAACGAAACTAAGCATAAAAAGAAAAAATGGGTTACACAGGGTATAAAAATATCTGCAAAGAAAAAGAGACCATTACATTATCAAGCTAAATTAGAGTCCTTGATTAGAGGCCTTGATTTAGAGTTCAAAGAGTGTGAGTAAATATAAATATATTTTTAAGAAGGTTGTAAAAGAGGCCAAGATTTAGGATATTGATTGTTTTATAAAAAACTCTGATAATAAAGGAAAGACTACATGGAAGGTGGTAGGGACCAACTAGGGTTGTCAGAAAAAAATTAAAATAGCATAGAACTCTATGTGAATGGTGTTAAAATTGTAAACCCCAGGTTTGTGTCAAGTACTTTTAATAATTTTTTTACAAGCATAACAGAATCTTTGAATATTCCACAAATAATAATTAACGCAACACTGGCTGATTACCCAAAATATAGTTTTCCACAATTTTCAGTAGGGAAGATTTCCGATGAAGACATCTGTGGGGTTATTAGAAGTTTGAAGAATAAGTCTTCAGTGGGGTGGGATGGCATTCCTTTAAGTATTCTAAAACAGAATGCCACAATCCTGTCTCCAATTTTACGAAAAATAATACAACTTTCAACTGACAGGGGTGTCTTCCCTGACAAATTAAAATATGGAGAGGTTGTACCCATCCATAAAAACGATTCTAAACTAAATCTCAGTAACTACCGACCAATAACATTGCTTTCCGATGTCTCAAAAATCTTTTAAAAATTTGTATGTAGTAAACTGGCAAATTTTCTGGAATATAACAATTTTTTTTATTGCAGACAGTTTGGTTTTAGGAAAAATTTAAACACTAATACAGCATTTTCAAATTTTATTAACGACGCTTTATGTGCCTTGGATGGATTCGCAGAGCACAGCGGGAGTGTTCTGTGATTTGTCCAAGGCATTTGATTGTGGTAATCATGAATTGTTAATTGCAAAGCTAAATAGAATTGGCATTACAGGAAGCAATCTTAATTGGTTTAAATCCTATTTATCAGGCAGAAACCAGAGATCCTATATTTTTAATCAAAGTACCAAGATCTATTCAGAATGGTCAGATGTAAAAATTGGCATACCCCAGGGATCAATTTTGGGGCCCTTATTGTTCTTGATTTATGTCAATGACCTTATGTCAAAAATAGATTCCCCACTTTTTCTGTTTGCGGATGATACCAATGCACTTGTTAAAACAAAATCACAACTAGAATTGCAAGAGTTGGTTGAAAAAACTCTTAATGAACTTCAGGTTTGGTTCTCAGCAAATGGCCTCATTCTTAACAATTCAAAAACAAATGTAATTTTCTTCAAATTATCATCTGAAACTAACAAACAAGATAAAAATTTTTTAGGCTTATTAATAGACAGCAAATTAAGTTGGAATTCCCATATTGAATTTGTTTCAAAGAAATTACGATCTTTTATATATGCCTTTTCTGTTCTATCTCAATACATTTCAGATGACATTCGCAAAACAGTTTATTTTTATACATTGAATCTGTTCTTAAGTATGGCATAGTTGCTTGGGGAAATTCAGTCAATAGTAAGAAGGTTTTTTTTGATTCAGAACAAATTTATCAGAATAATTGCTCGCTCTAGCTATAGAGCTTCTTGCAAACCTCTTTTCAAAAAATTGCACATTTTAACTTTTCCTTGCTTGTACATCTTAGAAATATTAAATTATGTTCATTCAAACCAAGATAAGATTTCTCAATTTTGATCCAAACATGCCTAGAGTACTCAAAATAAACATCTTCTTTACTATCCAAGTCATAGTACAAGCGCATTTGAAAAGAGCTATATACTGGCTTGAAGCTGTACAACCACTTACCAAACTCTTTCAAACAGGAAAATATTATTACTTTTAAAAGAACAATTAAAGAAATCCTCCCACTGAAGACTTATTATTCAGTTTCAGAATATTTAAGTGACACAAACTTGGGTAGATGAAGTGCTTCCAACATTTTTTGTTTGTTGTCTCTCTGTTTTTTTAACTATGCAATTGTGTAGATTGTGAAGTTATATATATATATAGTTTTAGTTTTAATGACTAAGCATAATTTTATTGTACCTACATTGACGAGACAACTGTTACTGCATGTAGCAATTTATGTAACATTTATTGTGTCAATAAAGAATTTGATTTGATTTGATATAATTTATGCATGGCTTCCTTGCCACTGGTTATAATAACAAACCAAAATACTGTAGAGTCATTTTCAAATATGATGGGGCCTGATGAGGTTACACAATTTAGTATAGATGAACTTTTATATCAATTGATTATGTAAGTATAATGATTTGATTCCAAAAAAGGAGGCTTTAATAAAATTATTTCTAGGAAAATGCAGGCATTATAAACAGGGTCTTAGAGAAGCATTATGCGCGGTTGTCAACTGTTTTTACTATAACTTGGTCAATATTATCAGGTGCAGTTGAAGGTTTTGGCTGATATTAAACATTTTAGTCAAAGTTTTCAATCCATATCATAGTCTGGTTGCAATTTTTGGATAATTTTACCCAGCGCAGCATGCACCTTTTGCTCAATATTATGTATGGTTCCTGGGAAGTGGGAAAAATAATTTTTTTTTCTTTTTGAAAACGTTTCTTACAAACAAATAGTAAGAGCAAATCTTTTTTATTATAGTTCTAGCACACCTCTAGTAATGAAATAAACTACTTTATCAAACATCAAAAAAAGAATTTGGGGTTGGGTGCCTGTAAGTCATGTCATTGGAATAGGTAATTAGTTTTATTATTTAAAATATTCCAATACAGGGGTTATAACAAACTCCAAAGTTCTTTAGTCATACAGCAATTATAGCCTAAAGTTTACTATAAATTGCTGGTGTTCCATTACTCAGACATATTACAAAACTTAAAACTTATGAATTAAAATCAGTGTTTGTGATCCTTCATTCACACATGAACCAATATTCATAAATAACTCACTAATATGAAAAAAATAAAGTTTAAATCCAATTGTATTCTGTAAAACAATGAATAAGGCTTCGTACTTATATATGTCTATTGAAAAAATCACTTCTGCAACTAAAAACCTTCTGTTGGCACTGAAATATCTAAATCTTTTAAATTAAATGCTTGGCTGAATATAGTTTAGTAAATGGCATGCTGTATGAAATAGCTTAATATTATAATAAAATGTAAATAGCATGTTGATAAACCAATCAATAGGTGTTACCTAGTTTTTACCTAATGAATTTTAAGTGGTGCCCAATAAAATATAAAAGGTTAAAAACAAATTTAAATTAACTATTTTATATTACTAATTTGTTTTGATTATTTTGCATGTTAAAAGGCTCTAACTTATTGTTATACCTTATGCCAAAATGTAAGCCGAGTTTTATTGCTGAGCGGTCACAAATTTTTTTTCTAAAGTGATTCATAATGGTGACATCAATCGGAAATCCCACCATATTTGAGAGATCCGCAGTATTATGTAGTTTTTTGATGCGCAAAAGGTCGGCCAATGAACACCATTTAAAGTTTACGGTGAAAAATGCAATGAACAAGAATTTTGAAATTTCTGATAACGAATTACACAAAACCACCTGCTGTGTTTAGTTTGACGAATTTCAGACCTTTTCCATTTTTAATGCTTAGAAATTGAATCACAGAATGTACTTCGCAGTCGGCGGGATTCTTAGTTGATGGCGACATTTTGAATGCTCACAAATAAACCTAAACATGGTAGATTTTTGACAACGCGGCGTCCCAGGCTTGCCAATAGATGCAGGTACACAGTGCAGGATGCAAGGATGCCAACCGTATACTGCAATAGCAGAATTTAAAGACAGTGGTTACTTTAAATACCCCCATTGCAGCAAACCTGCATACTCAGCAAATTTCCAATGAATATATAACATAACACATTAAAACACTTAACAGGATTAATAAGAAATATATTTACAAACAAGCGATATTTAAAATATTAATTATTCTATATAAGAATAACATTGGGGATGAGTTCGCTGGTTTTCTGCAACAAGGAACACAAAATAATGGGTTTTATGCAAACATCAATAGAAATCATCTTAGTGAAGTCAAGTTACATACCAAGTTTCATCCATATACATTCATAAATAAGCGATATATAACATTTTAATTATTTTCTATAAGAATAACATGGGGACCAAGTACCTAGGTTTGCTGCTACGGGAACCATAGGCGAATTTTTTTTTTTTTTTTGGTGCAAACAACAATAAACCACAACCAGATGAAGCCATATACCAAATTTCATCAGTTTTTGTATATAAATAAGCGAAATATAAAATTTTTCTTTTTCTCCATAAGAATAACATTAGACAATGTACTGTGTTTACCACTTTCAATATCTCAGTAACCAATTGACGTAGAGCAATAATCAAAACACCAAATTGTTTCTTTTTTATACTGAAATTAATGGTAAAAATTAAAATTTGATTTAAATAAAAATTACATATGGAAACCCCAAAAATACTCATTTTAGGGGTACAAAACCCCCCAAAATCCTCCCTTCGGATGGTGCGATTCGTCTGGTTTTCGAACTCGTTGAAATAAATGACACTTTATACATTTGTCCCAAATTTCATTAAGATTGGACCTTTTTTACGAGATTTATCGTGCTTACGGACACACACAAACACACATATATATATATATATATATATATTTATATATACATATATAGAAATTTGAACGAATGGTGTTTTTGGCATCTGGGGACCTCAAAATGTAAAGTTATCATGGTCTCGGGCTTAAGTCTTACCATGAGACCTACGGTAATAGCTTCTTCCCTATAGGGGAAATTCGCTAAAATACGCCTTTTAACAATATTTTAGGTAGAACATTATAAAATCGATATTATCGGCCCTTGGCGGTCAAAGGGTTAACCGTCAATCAATTATCTGCCCATTCCCAGCAAAAAAAGCGGTTTGCTTTAACCTCTTCAGACTTAACAATAGTTTGGTTTAACCGTTCTTTTCCATGAATTACCTCATTTCCACTTCCATAATCGACGATGTAGTAAAATAAACATGTCCATACTGTTTAAGTATTTGTTTACTAATACTGCTAACACGTTAATTCTACTTTATATAACAGTTGAAACTAAATGAATATACAACCATCAAGTACATTATTATCACTTCTGTGCAGTATTAGTATATGTTTTAGACTCTTAAGATGAGTATTTGGTTTAGCTGACTTTTTATGTAATACTGTATTCATCAATGCAATGTTCAGGTTGAGATGTTCCTGTTGGGCTACTCGCTGGGCGTGACACTGAAAGTCGTTCGCCCTTCGGCCCACGGCTCCCAGCAGTTTGTTTGCTTCTACCCGGACGATCATGTCGGCTCGTGGCCAGAAGTTGCCCTAGTTGCGGAGGACGACAGACACTACAATATCCTCTGTTTATAACCACACCAATGAGTATAATAACTGAATCACTGTCCCTAGTGCTAAATTGAACCGAGGAATGTTCTTTAATTATCCTTTCTATAACTGAGTTATCTTGATAGTGATTCTTTTTCAGATATTGTGGCAAAGAGATAGAGATAAAGGCAAATGAGGTAGCATGTCCCACTCCAGTATTATTCACAGGGAAAGTTAATCCAATCACAGTTCTTGCATACTTACCATTGACTGAAATAATTGTTTTTTAGTATCAATGGCTCGTTACAGCTGTTGATTATAGGTTGTTACATTTGTTTTGATACTGTTGCAAGGGATTTATTACCAGCTGTTACTTTGTTATTGTTTTTGAAAAATAATGATTAAACCCCAACTCTTAAAAACATAATTGATGCAACAGATATGGATTAGTTTAAATTGAAACGGTTATCACTGATACTGAAAAATAACATGTTAACCCATGCTAAGTTTCCCTCACCAACGGTGTTGTATGAACAGTGATTGGGATTTGTTTCCCTAACTCCTCTTGTGGCTCGAACAAGTCGTGGTGAGAGATTGTCTCTTCCTTCCTTCACACGCTAGATTTTTTCATGTGGAACACCACCAAGATAATTCAGTTGTAGGTGGCAAGAAGCTAAAACACACTATTTGGTGATCGCCCCTATTTAAAACATCTCATTGTTTAACTTATCATTGCAGTGTGTGACATGTCACCAACAATCACATTTTAATAATATTTGTTATAAGGTATTAATGTATTAATGTGTTAGTTTTGAGCTGGCAAACTTTATTTTTAACTTATTAATATAAAAAACATGGGAAATGGATTATTTTGCCTTATACTAAAGAATTACCATGCATGTTTTTTGAGTTTATAGTTCTGGCAAGAACTTCACCAAGAGAAGGCTTCAGTTCATTTAACTTTTTGTTTAATTTTAAAGCTGTTTCAATACTTTGGCAAAATCTAGATGTGTAAGTGTGAGTGGGTCGTTCACTCATGTAATTTCAGCTGATTATTTACATTGTAGATTTAACTCACCGAGTCGCGAGTCATTTGCCTAGATTCTGCCAAAGTGTGTAGACAACTTAATTGATTTCACAAGTGAGTTATGTTTAAAGATTTTGTCAACTGAGAAATTTACTGTACAGTTGATAAAGTTGTGATGCATAGTCACAAACACTGGATTTGCCCATTCAAATTACTTTCTGTTTCGTAATATTTGTAGGGGTATAAGCCTTGATAAGTGATGTTCTTTTCTGCGGGAATCAGAGCAGAACAATATCTTCCTCTCCAACGCAATGGTTGCCATCTATTCAAGGAAGACTAGATATGGGACATCGTCTGCATAATCTAGTATCCAGTAATTTATTAACATTGTTAAGTGCTTCTAGACCGGATTAGGTTTCTTATTTCTCTAAAGCAACTATAAATTGCTATATTAAAGATAGGGAATGCCATTATTTTTCTAAATATTGCACGTGTAAAGCCAGATGATAAAAGGATATGAGCAAAACAAGGTGATTTTGTAAGCAGTGAGCATAATTTAAGAATTGGAAACCAAGGTTTTGAAAGATTAAGAACACTATTTTTGATAAGGTGAAAAGAGGTGCTTATATTTTCTCTTACGACGTTTTGCTGACAACAGATTTTGGGTAGTATAAATATATTTTGTAATCACAGTATGTCCTTAAAGCTAGATAATCAGTACAGCTTATGAGCTAATGGTCATATTATATCGTTCAGGTAAAAATTATATCGAATGAAAAAATGTTTGTTAAATAATAACCATGAACCTTGCAGGAAGGAATTGTAATTTAATTTTGTTTTGTAGTGTCACAAAAATGCTGTGCAGGCCATATTTTCAACTCATCTGGTTTTGGGAATAGGGTGGTCATTCGTTCCATTTTGAACAGGACAGTCCCGTTATTTTAGGATTTTAAAATTGTCTCATTGGTTTCCAAAAATGTCCCGTTTTTCCACCAATTAGTAGAAATAGATAAATAATTTCAAAGCATGTATTTTGCTAATAAATATTTTAAAACACTGTTTAAAAATAGTTTTCTTCCACTACAAATGTTAAGAGCAGTGAGGTCATTCCTGGCCGAGATTGCTGTGTGTCTGGCCGGAACAAGAGCACCGGTAGAAAGAGTATTTCTAAATTCACGTCTTGAAATAGAAATAATTAGTTCAATATTTGAGTCAATTTTGACTTTACTGTATTATGATGTCCCGTTTTGGACCAAAACATTTATGACCACCCTATTTAGGAAATGTTTTTATACAGTAAAGAATATGATAGCTTATTGTTTTATATTTTCTTCCTTTGAAGAAAGATTAGGAACTTTTTCACACAAAGGAATATTTTCCTATTTACGCTTATTGCCTGAATTTGTGTTGATTGTACAATCATAGAAGTAGTGTACTGTGACAATATTATTGCTGATTATTTTATTGTAGAGTGTGATTTTACTTTTTTATATTTAGTGTTTTCTTTTTTATTAAAATATAAAAGAGTAATGTTATGGAATAATAGGAAATGTTTAGAGTAGGCATGTATACGTAAATTTAAGCTAGGTTTAAATGTTATATGAACAAAATATCTAGTCATCGCCTGTATAAAAATCTACCAGTATAAATGTTTTTTAGATAAATTTAAATGTTATCGGATTTCAATTGTGAATACAAATATATGTTGTAATGCTATCTTAATGAAACTGTCTTATTAATTTTCTTCGATATACAAAATGATTTGTTTCACTGCCCTTTTTTAAAGGTCGTTATTATTCAAATTGTATAATTTTTGTAGATATTCTTGTAACTAAAGTTTTACATTTTATGTTAAAATGTATTATGTACATACAGTATCATATGTAATTATATCTAGTCTTGTAATGTCTCAGCATTGTTACTTTTATGCCTAATATACTTGAATTAATTATCACAAATCATATGTCAGTGAAGATAAAACATTAGCAATAAGTATACCTGAGTAATTTGTGTTTATTGTTATTACATCTTTTTATGGTTACAGAGGCCTTAGTTTATCCATATATGTAATAAGTGTTTTATTAACAACTTTTTTATTTAACTCATATCTGTCTGAATATGGTTACTTTGACTAGATGTCAAACCAGGTTGGTATAGTTTTCATGGGAAAGGTATGGTTTCAAAATGTTTAAATTAATCTATCCAGACAGAGATAAACACTTTAATCAAATCTGTTTAGGAACATACGCAACCCAACCCACTGGTGAAGAATCGCTAGACTGTTATGTACCGCAACTTATCAACAGTTTGAAGTCAACAAACATGAATCAAACTAATTTTAATATTGTCAATATACTAACACAACGTTCAGTAAATAATAATTCAGTGTACCATTTTTTATGGATATATTTTGAGTTCTAGTGTGCAATACTTGCAAAGTGATACAGTTTATAGGTTAAAATACTGACATAACCATTTACAAAATTTAATTAATAATGACATTTTAATTTAATTGACTCACTGCACTAGATCAAGTCTAGCTTGCTAAAGTCTGATTGCTATAATTAATAGCAAAACATGCTCACATAGTTTTATTATATTTTTTTATAATTTAATTATATTTTGTAAAATTATTTGTGAAAAAACTAGGTACGTTATTTTATAAGGTTGTCAATAAAACAAAGATACTTCTATCTTATTTGGGGAAAGACAAATACATTACAACAATCATTATGTTGATGGATCATTTTGGTAAAGCAAGAGTTTGGAATAAATCACTGAATTAACACAATCAACTCGAAGTATGATGAATATAAATTGTTAAATTTATAAAGTGACTAGCTGTTACCCGCGGCTTCGCTCGCGACAAATTAATATACATTAAAAATACTAACCTGACCAGCACTATCGAATCTTTGTTTAGTTTTACTATCTGATTTCATTTTCCCTAACTGACAAACCACTATAGCTGGTAATTTTATAAATGATATCCTTCCATAAGATTTGCATTGGAACTTACAGGACCCGGGGGGTGGAGCCCTAAGCTTGGATGTGGACATTATCAGGTGTATATGTTAATGTGATATGTAAGCTATGTTCATGCACAATTTTAGCTTAATCGGTCCAGTAGTTTATGCGTGATGGAACTCCAAATATCCATACATACATCCAAACAAACATCCAAACTTTCACATTTGTAACATTAGTAGGAAGTCAAAGAATGACATTATACAAACTGTATATAGAGCACTGTATTTATGTAAATTTTATTTGAATTAAAATAACTTACTTCACTCTACTTCTTATTTAAATATTAAATATACTCACGTTTAATCCTTTAAATTTCTTTACAGCTGTGATATAAGTGGAATTAAGTGAGAGTTTACTGATACAATATTGGGTGCAACTATTAAAAAATTAAGCCAAGAACTATAATGTACTTTTGGTGAATTATTGGTACTTTTAGTACTGTATTTGCAAGTTAGTTATCTTTGTGGTGATTGTTTTGAAGTATGTTTTACGAATGACCCTTGCTTATTTCTTGACTTTCCCCTTTCTCTAGGAAGGAAAGACCACCCGTTTAGAAAGAAACTCATGGAGAATTACATCATCATATCCTTAAAATAATTAATATATGTAAAATATTGCAGAAGTCTGAAAGTTTTACAGCCTACATTAATTAGGCTACAGCTTGGTAAAATCAAGTATTTAATTCAGTTTTCCAATAATTTTTCTTGCGGCCTCTTGATTTGATCATTGCCTTTGACCACATTAAGAAATCTCAGGTGTCATTACCATTTCGACTCAACAATTGGTAATTGAGGTTTGGAGTGTATGCAGCATTCAGTAAAAACAATATAAAGTATTTTTTTATCAAAAATCCCACCTCAAATTAAAATTCAAACATCATGTTTCATTCAACCTAAAACATGTCTTTCAAAGTACGAAAAATATATAGGTTTAGAAAATGCTAGTCCAGATAGTATTTAGTGTAAATATAACAGTGTTTAATATGTGAGAGATTTATATTGTTTGAACAATCTAGGCAAAACCATAACACAGAAACTGTTATAAGATACTGGTTACATAACATACAGTTAACGCTTGAACCGGGGTGGGACTAGTGTAGAGAAGACGTATAAAAGAGGGTCAATTGTTTATTTGCAGATATGAGTTAAACAGTTTATAAATATTAGTTGTACTGTGGTATTTTTTAAATTTGTGTTAGCATTTTTCCTATAATTTATGTAATGGCTGTTTTTAGTTACAAGGGCTGTCCAGAAAGCACGTGTTGTCACATGCCCCTCTTCTACCCTCATTGCACTACTGTTATGGATTTTTCTTTGTCTCACCGTATCGTTCTGAGGCAATACTTATTTCTGTGGTTTTTATGATTGTCTGATCTAGATCTATAAAATAATTTCAGACTGCTGTGTTATAAACAAGTTATGCAATCAAAAATGAAGAAAATTGTCATGGCTTGCTTGCCTTGTAAGCGGGGAGCTGAGAAAAGATTTGGCACGATTTCACAATTTGTATTATAAAAATAGCGATATTTATATAATTTATTACATTTTTTTTTATCACAACATATTCAACTAACAATCATCATTTGAAATGTGATGTGGTAATGTGACTTGAATTTACATTAATTGATTGTTGTTTCTAGAATCCTAAGTATTTTTGGGTATTTTACATTTTTCCAGTTTTATATTCTATTTTACCCATTAAAATCTATGATGTAGATTTGTAACTTACTATGGTTGGGTTTGCTATTGAACTTCACTTCTGAAAAGCCTTTAGTATTGGTTTTTCATATTTTCATTTGCAAATGTCGTGGTTTTTTAGATGGATTGTGAACTCATCTGCAAAACTTAGACAAGGAAATAATGTTGTGACTCAAAATAAGGTTATTTATTGTATAACTAAATCAAGTGCTCGTTGTTATTGTTGTTCTTGTTTTACTTAAACATAAATTATCTTTACTCTTTACATCAAGTACTTAAATTGTTATTATTTTTGTTCTTTATTAAATATTGAAGTATCACTAAGGTGCTATGGTGAAAAACTGGCATGAATCAAGAAAAATATTACAAGGGAGAAACTTGAAATAAGTTGCATGAACATATAAAAAACATACTATGTGTTCAGTATATTTTGAGCTATAGCTTTTAACGAATGATAAGAACAATTGTATAATCATTGATTCTAATAGATAATCATCGGTACAAATATAAAATTCAAAACTTATATTGTAACACTGCAGTTCATGCTTGGTTTGTATACTTGTAAAATTTGTTTATGTTAACCATTAAATGGAAAACTTGGTAAATCTTTTTTTTATCATAGAAAATAATATGTTCTATTATAGAATATCCAAGTAGCTGTGCAACCTGACGAATTGTATTTCCTTAATTCCCTTGCACTCACACACACATGGGCGCCGACTTTTAAAAATTATTGGGGGGTCTAAAAGTGATTGAGGGGGTGGGGGTAGGGGTCAAGGTTGAATATTTTACCTGGATTGTCCTTTTAACGATAATCAACAGTTTACGTTTTGTATTGCTAAACTTCTTAAGATTTATTTACGAATTAGAATAAAGCTACTCTCACTAATGACATTACGGTTCATTGTGCATCGACACTTACTGAATAAAACACATTGTGGTTGTAAATCATTTAAACGAAACCTAAACATTAATTTTAACCTCAAAATACTGTTAGATTGAGGTTACTTCGAGAACCTGCAGGTGCAGACAACTGAAAGAATGTTTTTGGCTGCCAAGGTGCCAAGTTATTAAAGCATTTACCCAGCATATCTCATTGGGCCTAGTATTCTTGGTTAAGAGATTGAGCTTAACAAGTCAAGATTTTAAAATAGCGAGAGTGTAGAATGTACAGCTTAAAACGATATCTTTCAAAGTTCAAAAGGGTAGTATTTAAAATAACATTTTTAGAACACCTCTAAGAAAAGTTTATTGAATAAAATAATTACACATAAAACAGGAAGTAAAACAGAACTAGAATATTATGTATTAAATATCAAGGAAATGTACTGGTAACCCATAGGAACTATAATATAGTTGTAAATCATCCAACGTACGGTAATATAAATGTACTAGCATTATATAGGAACTTTGAAATTGCACAGTAGCCCAGTTTTTTGTCATATACATAAAACTACAATACATTAGTAGATTGGGTAGTACATTTTAAATAAATGTCGTCCTTATAAGTTCCATGAACTTTGACATCCTTCAGTGGTTGTATTACATAAGATATTAATGTAAAGCAAATGTAAGAATAAATATAATAAGTCTAGAGGCCTAACAACATATTAAATTCTTGTACAAAATTATAAATGGTAAAAAAGTCAAAATAGTTTATGGTATAGAGTTTTGTAAACATAAAAAAACTGTCTTTACATTAGTTCAATGAATTTTCAAAAACAATGAATTCGGAATCAGTACAGAGCAAACATTGATAGACACACTGTATTTCGTTTCACAAAATCACTGACCAGCGGTCTCAGGTCGAGGTCGTCTAGTATTTCTTGAGGTGCCTTGAGAACTGCAATACTATTTAGACGCCCCTGAGTCATCGTCGTCCTGAGGTAGCTCTTGAGATGACGAAGCGCATTAAAAGATCTCTCTGCTGTAGAAGTAGACACGGGAACAGTGCGAAGTAGTTTTATACATTTGGTAGCTTCAGTTAGTAAACTATGCACACTACTGTCTGATTGTAAAAATTTCCTCATTTCGTATAAGGATGTATCTGGCACTTGTTTCAGAGTGGCTATGTCCCCGAGCATAGATAAATGTAAAACAAGTCGCTCAGTGTCCACATCATCTTTAAAAAATTCTTTAGTCTTCTCCAGTTTTGAGTTATTGTCTCTTACAGCTGAAACACATTCCTTTTCAACTAATAATAGCTGCTGTAATCCAGTGTTATGGTATCTTTCTTTTACTTAATCGTTAACAACGTCTACAGTTTCATCGTATACCTGTAAAAAGTAATCTTTAGAGGTGAGAAAAGCGTGCTGTTCACTTGCTCTTGGTGCATCTGGTTTCTTTGGTAAACGCTTTTTACGAGGCAATGTAGGCTCATCAACCACAGAAGGTTTCCTTTGTAACGTTTCTGCCCAGAATTGATCAAATTCTAAACGCTTCTTGTCAAGTATGGTTGCCAGATTTTCCAGATTAATTTCAACTTCAGTGGCACCTACGTGAGGACACTGGATCTTCGTGTTGATGACTTCTACAGGAGCCATGTCGTGGTAGTACAAGGAGATGAAAAAATATGCCTGAAATTGCTGCATTTTTTCAGCATATCCCGCACACTTTGATGCCCCATCACTGGATTATTCGGTGGAAAACCTCTCAAAAAACTCAACAAGTAAATCATAATTACTTATGATTTGTTTGATACTAGATGCCCTCATAGTCCATCTTGTCGGGCACAGTGGACAAAGGCCAGTTGTAGACTTACCACTTTGAAATTGGACCTCTTGAAAAAGGTTCAGCCGTTACGGCGACTCTCTAACTGTGTTGATAAAGTCTTTGCAGAGATTCATAATATCTCTCATTGCCGGCAAAAGGTGTAAACTGTCTTCTACTGCCAAGTTGTTTGAGTGAGCTGTGCAGTGGACAAACGTCGCTCTCGGCTACAAATCTTTGAAGAGTTTATGCAGTCCATTGAATTTTCCAGACATTTGGGAGGCACCGTCATAGCAATGACCTCGAAGATTTTCTAATAATAAATCTAACTTCAACAGAATGTCTTTCACAATTTGAAATAAAGTGTTTGTTTAGGAATTTTTTGTTTCATAAAGTCCAATAAAATTTGCAGAGATGTCAAAATTTTCATGTACGGTCCTAATGCAAAACGTTACTTGTTCATGAACTGAAATGTCACGTGTTTCGTTGATCATAATAGAATAATATTCACTTTTTTTAATCTCCTGCACGACCTTTCTCAAAACATTATCACTCAACAAATTTATTATTTCATTCAGAATATCATGTGAAAAGAATTTGTATCCTGTACGACCCATCCACGCGCTCAAATCAGGAAGGTCATGTTTTCTCAGCTCTACTAACTGACGAAAGTTAGAATTAATTTCATTGTGCCCTCTTATTGTCAATCCTTGGCGGCACAAGAACCTCAAAGATGTAAAGATAGCCATCAGGCAAGTCTGGGCTTTTACCATTTCGGATTTGATTTGGTCATTTAGTTTTGAGGCCACTGTTTCAGCTGATATGGAAGCCAGTTTACATAACCCTTCTTTATGTGCATTTGAACGTTCGTGAGATCGAAACTTTTCTAGCGCCTTTTTCCAGTTGAAAAAGCCAACTGAAGTAAAAACATCTTTTTTCGTGCTGAAACACAATAACGATTTAGCCTTGGCCTCTTTGCTGGTTTTACAATAAACCTGTTCAACTGTAGCATCATATTCAATCCAGGTAAAACTGGACTCCCATGATTTTTGAAACTTTCTATTACTTTTAGTAGATACCTGACTTGCCTGACTAGCTTGATTTATAGCTCTACGTACCGGTACGTTAGCTTGGCAATCATATGTGTTACAACTAAATTGGTTACTCTTCAAAAACACATTTGAAAAGAATAATCAAAAGATACTGAACCAAAACATCTATTTTATTTGACTGCTTACTACAATCTGAAGTCTTGAACACACAACAAAAAACATCTGATTACATAATTAAACAAACTCTTAAAGAAAAACAGACAGTACAACTGGAATACTATAATAAGTGCCGGGTTTAGGCGACGGAGCTCTAGATACATCTTCCAAACGTGGTTTTTTGACAATAAATCTGTCCATTTCGTTAACTAATACAAACCACACATAATATCATACACAACATCACTTATAATATCAGGCACAGTCACAGTGAAAGTCAAGCTACAGAAATACGGTGACGAACTGAGTAATCGACGTTGAGTTTTGAGTATTCGTTACTGTAAATCACCTAAATTGGTTACTCTTCAAAAAGACATTTGAAAAGAATAATCAAAAGATACTGAACCAAAACATCTATTTTATTTGACTGCTTACTACAATCTGAAGTTTTTAACACAGAACAAAAAACATCTGATTACACAATTAAACAAACTCTTAAAGAAAAGCAGACAGTACAACTGGAATACTATAATACTTTCCCTTTTGTTTAATTAGGTATCGTAAACAAACAAAATTTTATATCGAGAGACTCATCTTCTGACATATAGTTAACAGTCTTGGTTTAGCTAGTGGTTTGGTCATTATATCTGCTAACTGGTCCTCGGTAGTGATATACTTGACATCTAGCTCTCGCTCCATGACTTTTTCTCGAACAAAAAAGTACTTAATTTTGATATGCTTTGTTCTTTGATGAAACTCAGGATTATGTACTAGTCTCAATGTCGCTTGATTGTCTATTTGAAGTACTGGAACTTTTTCTTTAGGCATACAACATCTTCTGTTGGTGTTTCAAGTGATCTTGAAAGAAAACTTATACTGAAAGCTAAGACAGGTCTGGATCCAATCATCAAATACATTAGTGCTTCTACTGCTTGCCTATAGGGGAAACTACTCACATTGTTTCTTACCTTACAAGGTGATACCGATTCTTTGGGCATAGCTGTTGATACTGGTTTACTATCTTGAAAATTCAAGAATTTTCTTTGCTTTCTGGCTGATTTTGATTCCTCCACCTTGCATGTGCTCAATTTCAATACCAAGAAAGTGTGATGCAGGCTTTGCTGCTATCTTGAATTCATTCTCTAACTCTTCTAGAACATACTCAATTTGAAAATACTCAATTTCCTCCTTACTTGTTGCCATAACCAATCCGCCATCTACAAAGTGACAAATATTTTGCTGTCGTTACTTTCTTTTATGTTGAGGCATTGATCTGCAGGACTCGACTTGAATCATTTAGCTAAAAGAAACTCTCCGAAGCGCTTTGCCCAACATCGAGGAGCCTGTTTAAGCCCATAAAACTTCGCTTTAGCTTACATACTCGGTTTTTATTATCTCTGTACCCTTCTGGTTGTTGCATATATATTGCCTCTTCAAGCTCACCATACAAAAATGTGGTTGAAACGTCAAACTGCATTAATTGCATATCTTCACTTACCGCAATGCTTAACATCGACCGCATCGTACTCATTTTAGCTACAGGGCTAAACGTTTCTTTGTAGTCCGTGCCGTATCGTTGATTAAACCCTTTTATAACCAGTCTGGCCTTATACTTGTCAATACTAACTACCATCAGGGTTTGTTTTTACTCTGTACACCCACTTGCTAGGGATGGCTTTGACTCCTTCAGGCAAATTTGTTAACTCCCAAGTTTGGTTTTCTTCTAAAGATTTAATTTCGCTTGTTTTCACTCTCTATACTGAATACTACTAATAGCTTCTTCATACGTTTCTGGAGTTCTTATTCCATTAACTATTTCATCGCTCATCATAACAAAATCATCAAAACGTGTTGTTTCTTCAGTTTTGACCGATCTCTAAGCTGTGTTTAATTTATCCTTCCTCTCCCTCTTCGTTACTTTGAGAGTCCTCTTCAGAGCTATTTCTATATTTTTCTTGTATTTCTTGCAGCTTTCCCTGATTTGAAACTTCTTTGTCTCTGAAAAGCATTTCAGATTGACTGTCACACTCGTACTTGCGTTCTTGAAAAACTACATCCCTACTTAAAACTACTTTGTTTTCTTCTTTTATCCAGATTCTGTAACGTTCATCTCCATCATAACCTACAAGGTATCCTTTGATAGCCTTACTGTCAATTTTTCGTCTTTTACATTCTGGAACATGAACATAACAGGTCGATCCTATGATACGCAAGTGCTTAATCCTTGGTCTCTTACCTGTCCACAGCTCAAATGGACTTATACCATTTACTGATGATTTTCCAGTTCGATTTAGGATGTATATTGATGTAGCAACTAACTCTGCCCACATGGCAGCAGGAAACTCGACGTCTTTCCTAGAAAACCTTAAAGTTCTCGTCATTTCCACAACTGTGCGGAGTTCGCGTTCAGTGTTACCATTCTGTTGAGGAGTGTAGGGCGCTGTCAATCTCTGAACAATACCTTCTTTATTCAAAATCTCTTTGACTTCTTTATTGTCAAATTCACCAACATTGTCACTCAGTAGTTCTTTTATACTGTGACCCAATGTCTTTGTGTGCTGAATTAGTTGAAGTAACTTATCTTTGACCTTTGATTTTTCTCTTATTAAAAATCCATACCTAAATTTAGCATAACTGTCTTTAAACAACACTAAGTATCTCTTTTTCTGAAAAAATCACTAAAACGTCCACACACATCAGCTGATATTAGTTCTCCAGGTTTGGAACATTTCTCTCTATGTCCAAATGGTAACCTATGAGCTTTACCATGGATACAAGGTTCACTTACTTCTGTTTCTTGAGGAAGTTTTACGTTTAATTCTTTCATAAGCATATGTCTTGGTAAACTTCATCTGTTATCGAGCTTGTAATCATTGATTTAGCATAGCTGTTTGCCTTACGGTACAAATCTGAAGCCTTCTTGTGCATCTTGATTTCTGATTTCGTAGCATCCTCCTTTAGTGGTTGAGGTTTAACTAGCTTCTTATCAATGACGTCTAGAGCCCCTGCTACGCAGACCGTGTCCACCGACAGCACCCCAAGTTGTCTTGTAGCTTTCATAGCAGTTGTCCTTTCCCAACACGGGAGCGGAAGAAGTAGTGATACTGCAGTAAATACCTGTTAATTTGAAAGTTTATCTACTGTAACTTAAAATTTAAGTGTGTGTGTTTTGTTAGTGTACTTGAGGCGACGAGGATCATATAATATTTCAGATTTCTCAGCCAGATCAACATATGATAAAAACAATATTTGTTTGTGTTAATGTATGCAACACTTTAATAAATTATAAATGAAGTATTTTTCTGAATTGTTAGAAGTACGGTATAATGTTTGAATGCTTGATTTATTGATTATAAAAAGACAATAATATAGTCAGTTTGGCTCAAGGCAAAAGATCTTATTCACATCTTCCCAAGTTCTTATCCAGTATTGTTAAGAAATCAACCTACTGTGAAAACTATGTGTTGATCCAAGTTGTCAGGTAAAAACAAAAATTCTGTAAGTTGGCATGTATGACAACCTACCTTCCACCAACCTTCCAATGTTTCTTTTTAGTTTTTTAGTTAATGGTGTTTCTGAAGGTTTGGTGTGATCTTCACACTTGGTAATTCAAGTACAGTATATATAATTCCAACTTTTTTGTTAGTCAAGAATCACATACAGATGAATAACATAAAATCAGATCTACTCCTAAATTGTGTATTAATTAAATTTAACTGAAAATAAGTAAAATATAGCCCTTAAAAAATATTCACAGGATCTTTTGTTTTAGCTCAAGAATTTTATTGTCTTAAGCTCATAAAATGCAATGTTTTGTTTGCACAAATTTATGAAATATAGTAGTGGTGCCTTCTGTTGGTAAGATAGTATTTTTAACTTGTAAATTATTATCTGTACATTGTATCACTAAAGGTACGTATAGCAGCATGGCAAGTATACCAAAGCATTTGTTGAAGCTTTAGTTAACAATTTGAATCCACAAAAACTTTGTTGAATGGTGGTTTGTTTTATTATTGAACTGTTTTAATTGTTTTTACTTCTCAGTTTTTTCTGGAAATGTTTATAGCTGTAATCGATTTTTTGTGAGCAACTCTATCAACAAATGTTTGTACTATTTTAAGTTTTATAAAAAGACAAATTCTCTATTTAAAAAGTATCCTCCATTCATGAAGTTTTTGTGAATGTCTTCTTGATACAGTTCTTCTCCATATAACTAGGACTTTAATTTTAGTCACCATACTAAACAGATAAGTGAGTAGTGAGTAGTAATATGTAGTGGACGTTTAAAAACAAAGTGAGTACGGTACTGTGTGTAAGCACCTGTACTTTTACAGTGACTTCAAAGTTGTTCAAGTTGTAAAACCCATGTCACTCTGTGCATTGCAGGATTATAACATACAGTGGCTACATTAACTGTAGGATTAAAGTTAAGGTATCATATTAAGGAAGAATAAATTATGTGCTGTTTTGAGTTTTTAACATGTTTCATATGTTTTATTTTTATATATATTTACAAGCCATAAAAAAATTGCAAGATTAGCTTTGATTTCCCTCTTTCAATTCTGTTTAGAGTGTTTTGATAATTTAATTACTGTAGTCGTAAAAAGTAATCCTGCAATGGCCCTAACATCTTATTTTATCACTGTGACAAAGATTTTGTTATGGATGACCAGAGGTTTAAAGATTACAGTGTTTAGTCCTTAACATCAATACAGTGAACAAATAATTTAATTTGCCATATTAAAACAATCAATTTCCTGTTAGTTTCAGGTTTATTATAATTAATTTTATTGAGTTTTACATGTAAAATTTTGTATTTACTTTATTTTATAAGTACAATTTTATTGTAGTCAATCGTTGCCATTTTGATCAAACATTCTTTTAATAATGATCTCTTGGAATAATCTATTGCATACTCAGGTTTATTTTTTACAAAAAATCATTTATCAAGCATTATAAAGTGTTGTTGTTGATTGGTAAGAGTGACTTATTTATTGTTGATTGTACTGCAATAAACTTTTTTAAGTTAAGACCAATGATGAATGCATGATAACTTTGTAAACATTAATAGTACAATTTGAAATTCAAAGCTGGTTTTGTCAATATTAAATACTATACATAGTGCTTTAAATAGTTTAGCCATGTCTGGTCATTTAAGTTTAGACATTATTTTTGTTAAATGGAAAACAACTGGGCAAAGTGATATGTTGGCTCTTGTTGTAGCTATAAAATAAATATTTAATTTTACATTGGTACATTTATTTCAACACCTTATGCACCAACAAAAATTCAGGAACTTGTCAAGTTTTGACAAGGCATAATTGTTTGTGGTTAGAATTACGTATAGCACAAACAGATTCAAAACATGTTTCAGGACTGTGATAGTCCAAAACACCATTTTAAAACATTTTAATTGTTAAGAATTCAGTGCAAAGAAAAACTTCATTAAGGGTTTAAGGTTCAGCTAACTTCCCTCATAACAAAGCATGCTCAAATTAAGGATGTTAAATCAAAACATTTGCAGATTCGAGTGTATACAAATAAACATGTTCTGGTATGCAGGTTCTTCTTTGAATAATATTGTGGTTTTATTTACCTTTTTCGTCTCCAGTTCCAATTTATCGTATATCTACGACCAGGTTTGGACACAGTTTTGTGCCATGTTCACGTAGTTGGGTCGGTGTTGAGAATCAAGCTGCCATGATGCCGTCGAGTAGACATTGTCGGAATTTAAAAGAACAGTACATACAAAAGGAACAACACACGCACATTTTACACATTTAAAATACAAATTTTCCACAGATGGACGGTCGGGCGGCCACAATGTTCTTTCATCACACGTTCATTAATTGGTACCGGTGCGGGGAGGACATTGACGATGGCAAGAGCGATGTCTAGGTGACCTTAGTGCCTCCGGCCTTGGACTCATCCTGCGGGGGTGGTCACTTGTCAAAAGTGGGCTCGTCCATTGGGCTTGAGTTTGAATAATTTTATTGTATATTAAATGAGAACTATAATTAAGTTTCTCGTTCAAAACCATTCCGTTGTCCGATTTTAGGGCCTTATAAATATCAAATTCTTCAAGAGTGTCAAGGATAAACCCTTTGTTACACACTTCAACCACATCAATGTTTTTTTTCAATTGTTCCATGGCTGTGGCCTTCATCCATAAGGTGTTGTGCGTACCTTGATTTCTGAGGGTTTATTCTGGGATTGGGTTTATGTTCTTTTAATCTTTTTCTGAAGGATTGTCCCGTTTGGCCCAAATAATATTTATCGCAGTCATTAGATTTCAATTTATAAACACCTGTTTTTTCCAATTTATTAATTTCTGGCTAAGATTTAGGTTTCAGTAGAAGTTCGATTTTATTTGATGTTCTGGGGGCAGGAATAATATTAAATGGTTTGAGTTCCTTCTTAAGCAGATTATGGAGCCTGTGGCTGTATTCTATAGGCACATATTTCGGTGGTAAGGAAATGTCAGTATCGTTGTTTCTATTTCTATTTAAATGTTTTTTGATAAGCCCATCAATCACTTTGGTTTCATATCCGTTGGAAGAGCAATATGTTTTATAACATTAAGCTCTGTTGTGAGGGGTAGTTTAATTAATCTATTAACCATGTTATTGTAGGTTGCAACTTTGTGGCTAAACGGATGGTGTGATGTAGCATGAATAGTTTGATTTGTGGTGGTGGGTTTCGTGTAGACATTGTATTTAAGTTTATTATCCCGCTTCTCAATGGTAAGATCTAGAAAGTTTCTCTTGTTTCCGTTTTCTGTTTCTAACATGAATTTTAATTTCGGAGTAATGCCATTCAGGTAGTTATTTAGTATTTGTAACTGTCATTGCATGAAAGAACATTGTGGCCGCCCGACCGTCTGTCTGTGGAAAATTTGTTTTTTAAATGTGTAAAATGTGCGTATGTTGTTCCTTTTGTATGTACTGTTCTTTTAAATTCCGACAATGTCTACTCGACGGCATCATGACAGCTTGATTCTCGACACCGACCCAACTACGTGAACATGGCACAAAACTGTGTCGAAACCTGGTCGTAACTATACGATAAATTGGAACTGGAGACGAAAAAGGTAAATAAAACTACAATATATTATTAAGTCTTACCAGTTCAGGGGCAATATCCAATATGAATAAATTATTCTTTGAGGTGTGTCCGATACTTTATTGATTAAATTATGTTATAAACTTTACCTTTATCTTATTCAAGTGAGTTAGTTAGAAATCTATTTTTATACAAATCCCTGGCCATTTCGCTTCACATGAGGTGACTTTAGTTTGGAAACCAAAATAGTTTTTTTAGTTTTTTTTGTTCTATGCAACCAAAATTGTTTATGATATAGACCTCAATCCTTAAATTTTGTAAGTTCTAAGCTCATTATTTTTCAATTAAACCTGTCAATGTCTGCATATAAGAAACCTGGTATCTTTGGATATGCATAATTTTATGTGTAACAAGTTATACAAATTCATAAGTTTCATTCATTCGGTATGCTTCTATAAGGTAAAAGAATGGTTGTATGCATATCAATAGTAAGTTCATTGATTTTTTAAACTTTTTTACCTCTAAATATTTTGGTATTCCTGGTAATATACATTTTGGTGTATATTATTTGTTTAAATCAGGTCCGAATAGTTAGGATAAATTTAATAACTAAAAAATCATGCTGCCATATAAGCAGTCTCACTCAATCATCATTACCTACCCTTATTAATTACTCAAAATCTCCCTAATACCCAGTTTGTGTTGACATTATAGGCTGAGAATCGGAAAGAAAAAAGCATGTAAATTTTTAAAATATATTATACAGCGCTTGTACAGAATACATTAAATATAAATTATATAAAACGATGCTCTCATAAACATTACAATTTGTAACAGTACACATATATTGTACATTCGATATCTAATGTATAGTTACAAATAGAACGTAATATTTTCACTAGAATATAGATACCAAAAAATCTTAAAATTAAATGCTACCCTAAATTCTTCTAGGCTAATCTACAGTGAGTTATCACGAGTTCGGGATTGAGCTTTGCGGTGTTGTTACCGCATCGCAGTACAGTACTTATAGGAACCAACAGAGGGTGTGGAGGTGTCAGCATTCGGGGAGAGGAGGGATGAGATCCAGCGAGCTGTAGGAGTACAGCGGTCTCGATGACTCTCGCTTTCTTTGGATGATGCTGAACAGGACCCTGACCATCAACAGAGCCCCCAGGGCAGTGAATATGCAGGAAAAGTAGGTCTGGGTCACTGGCAGGATGTTGACAGTGAAGTACATGAGTGAGGCTATGTACCACGGAAGCCCCACTTGGTTCTGCAAAGTTTCGGGACTTGTTAACAAACTGTCTTACTAAGTGGCATAGAAGCATATATTATTTTACATTCTTATTTTTATCTATATGCTTCCAACTTAAGTGAGTTAATAAATTATTCAAGTGAAAATCGCAACATATGTTCATATTTTATTCAAAAAATGAAGTTTAAACAACAGAATATCTCCAGAACTCTTCTTTTTTTTGTTTGGTAAATTTTTAGGGTAGGAAAATCATTCCTCTTCAACCAAAATTGATTAGTTCCACAAGATTAACCCATTCTTTAGACTGAGAATAAGCACCTTAGGAGGAAGCCTGATAAGAGTTCAAGCGGTTATAACTCTCCCCCTAATATAGAACTTAAATGGCGTTTATATTAGCCAACCTTCTCCTCCTCCTGTTTACCCCTTCTTTCACCCATTGAATACTTTTCACGGAACGGTTCCGTGACAGCTGTTTTGGCCCAAAGTCTTTATCACGGAGTGGTTCTGTGATGATGTAATACTATAAGTTTTATTTTTATTTTAGTTTTTTTAGTTTTTTTTAATTGAATTTACTTTAGGTTTATACCCATGAATGATTTTTATAGGTAAAATATTGCATTGGGATACATTTTTGTCAAGCGGGTAAAAATCCAAATTATTCAAGTGGTTTTACTAAAAAAATTATAACAAATTTGTTTTTTAAGGTAATGTAAAAAACAAAAAGTTGGATGTAAGTAAATAGTTTTTGCACTTTACTATACAACTGATTAGACATTTATTTTTTATTTTTATTTTACTATATACAGTAGAACCTCGATAGTTCGACACTTTGTGGACTAAAGGGGTGTTGAACTATCGAAATGTCGAGCCATAGGGAGTATATGGAACATTTTAACACAGGGAGTATTATGACCAGAAAAACAATAGCGTATCACAAAATTATCAAAATCGTGTTTAACTCCCGCAGCGTCTCGAGATAACTGACTTGACCTACTTACTCGAAAGGGCGGGGAAGGGGGTGGATAGGACGGGATAGAGGGTAGGAAGGCAGTTTTTAATAGAAAAGGCGGTAGCGCACGTTCGCAAAAACAATAAGCGGGCTCCCATCACTGACTGGCGAACCCGTCAAGGACACTATCGGTCGCCGCTACTGTCATGTCATGTCGTCACGGCTTGTGTCGAAGTATACAGACTGTCGAACTATCGAGTGTCGAACGATCGAGGTTCTACTGTACTTGCTTTCAACCCCAAAAATTGGTTTTTTGAAATGTTTATATGTAATATTTTAAAAAGTCAAATTTTAGTTCTCACCATTGAATTCAGCTTTAAAAAACACACAATTTGGTGTTTTGATCATTTGTCTACGTCAATTGGTTACAGAGATATTGAATTGTCCAATGCTATTCTTATGGAGAATAAGAAAAACATTTATTTCTCCCTTATTTATCAACGTATACTAACGAAACTTGGTATACGGCTTCATATGGTTGTGGTCTATTGTTAGTTGCACAAAAAAATCAATTTTTACCGATAATTCCCGATAATTTGTACCTACGTACTCAGACCCCATGATATTCTTAGGGAGAATAAGTAAAATGTAGTCTCCCTTATTTATGAACATAAATTAATCAAACTTGGTATGTGGCTTCACCTTGTTGAGTTACATTGATATTTCCATAAAAACTCATTTTTTCTGTTCCTTGTTGCAGCAAACCTGCATACGCATCCCCCATGTTATTGTTATCGAGAATAATCAAAAGGGTATATATCGCTTATTTATGAATGTATATTGATGAAACTTGGTATGTGGCTTCACCTAGCTGAGTTATATTAATATTTGCATGAAAACCCATATTTTGTGTTCATTGTTGCAGCAAACCTGCTTACTCAGCCCCCATATAATTCTTATGGAGAATAATAAAAATATAATACGTTGCTTATTTATTAATGAATATTGATGAAACTTGGTATGTGGCTTCATCTAGTTGAATTCTATTTATATTTGCATAAAAACCAATTTTTTGTGTTCCTTGTTCAGCAAACCTACGTACTCATTCCCAATGTTATTCTTTTAGAGAATAATTAAAATTGTATATATTTTTTTCTGTGAATTTATTTTTATGAACCTTGGTATACGGCTCAATGTGGTATTAAGACATATCTTGTGCATTGGAAATTCGCTGAGTACGCAGGTTTGCTGCGACGGGGGTATTTATTAATTGTGTTGATGTAATGATAATTATGTCATTGATTACTCACATATTCAGCCCAGAACATGGGTATGAAAGTATTGCTGAACCTCCTCACTCTCGGGAAGCTGGACACTTGGCGAACAATCAAATTGGACTGACTCCGGGCTCTGCTCTCCATCGGAACTCCTGTGTTCTGCAATGACATTAGATCTGATTGAAATTCTTACTATAGAGGTAAAATTTGTTCATAAAAGCAGTAACTATGTACCTAGATATTAGCTATTATATACCATAGAAATACCATAGAATATTCTCTCTTATAAGTTTTTGTTTTAATATAAACTGGGTGATATAGAGGTAATGAAGATTTACAATAAACTCAAAGAGCCACCCTTAAACAATACTTAGCTAAATAGCTGAAAAACACAATGCTGTAGTTTAAAAATACACACTTTACAAAATCAGTGAACAAATTAAAACTAAACAAGTAAATAATTACTGTTCAGTTAAATAAGTACTCAGGGCGGAAAAGTGAAATGTTCAAAGTAAATGTGTATTTCAAACTCAACGTGAAAAATACATAAATGGACAAAAAACAAGAATAAGTTTAGAACATGAGTCAATCAGCTTGCGTTATTCCACATGCTACAACCGCCCTGATGTTGTGTTACTTCTAACAACCCAGTAATTAAATAAAAGAGTACTCTACAAATATTATTTGTTTATGCTCTATTCACTTAAGTATATTTATAATTTGTGGCAATGGATAATTCTGTTCAGATCTACTTGCTTTTTTTGTTCACCTTGACTGAGTCACTTAAGTAATAGTTATTGTATACTGTGATCATTTACTGTGTCTTGGATGGCAAAAAAATTACTTAGAGTAAAATGTTTACATTTTAAAATTAGATCAACTCATCTTAACAAAATTTTTACTGTCCCCAAATTCGATAAATATACCAAAGACAAAAATAAATTAAAAAGGAAACGTCTGTTGATAATTCGGGAGTATTTAAGCTAATAAAATAATGATATACTATTGCCCTCAGAAAATCGGCTTGTCTGAGATACGTCAGCAATCTAGTCCCTGACCCTTAAAAAGTCTTAAATACAAGATTGTTCCGGTAACAAGGCTATTTCCTATAAATAAAGTAACAAGGAACAATATTAAGTTTAAAAACAAACACACTAGCCTAGTTTATCCGTCTAAGGAAACTTACAGGCTCAACTATGACGAAGGAACCATGTTTTGCTTTATCAGATGCCAGGCCAGCAATGCTCTGTTGAACTGACTCTTCTGCATTCAGGAAGTGAGGGAACGATGCTGCTATCGGGAAATCTGGAAACCACAAGAACAATCGTGTTTTACATAAAACAAATATAACAAGTACAGAACTTTAAAACGCATAGAAAACATTATGTAATTAATTAAAAAATCCCCACCCTCTTTAACCCATGAGACACACTGCTATTAATATGGAGTAACATCTAACCACCCAATAATTAAATAAAAGAGTCCTCTAAAAAATATGATTTTTAATCATTATTTTTTGGTATTGATGATGCTTATTATCAAATGTTCACATTAACTAAAGTAAAAAATCAAATTAATGTCCTGTTAAAACATTACAACAACTAAATAATACAAAATAACAATCATTAGAGGAGCTCCACAATATACTATTTTACTGAATTGTATAAAATAATACAATGATTTAATTCCAGAATTATTTTGGGCCACATTAACCCAATTATTAGTGCTGGATCCAGTCAACAAGGCTTAAAAACAAACACACACATGGTACAAATGGTACTGGAAGAAACACACTGTTTTTTATAGTTGACATTTCACAAAAAATCTAATTTGTTTTATCAAGACCGACCAGAATTTGAAGGGTGGCCATAGAGTCACTCGGAGTGCCTCAACAAGATTTTCAGAATGACTGGATTCAGCAATGATTATTGTGATGAGAGTTGCCCAAAATAATTCTGGAATAATATAATCTCACAAAAAATCTTGTCATTCAGAATGAGTATAATGATTTAACTAAATGATGATTTCATTTTGTGCTTAAACTTAATACCGTTATAACCTCAGTGGTGTATATAAAAAGATGGAGAAGAGTCTGTTTTGATTGGATGGATGAGACAGAGGAACACCCTAAAAAATCAAATCAAATCAAATCTCTTTATTGCAGAAACTTCCGAGAACATCGGTAGCATTACAAGCGTCAGACAAGATTTCTTAACATAAAAAACAATAATATATAAGACAATATAATATACAAAATACCAATATTACAAATACAAATTACAATACAAATACAAATACCAAAAAGAATTTCAAACTAAGTATCAAGACTCTGATAAAGAAAGCACATGCACACTGCTGTACAGAAAAAAAGGAAGAAAATTAGGAACAAATACCAAACCTCTAGCCAAAGTGATCAGTTTTAAAATCTAAATACATTTACAGTGCACACAAAAAGCTTACATCCGAAACAAAAAGTAAAGTGCTGCTTGTTGGTGACAGCCATGCCAAAAACATCAGCTTTCGTCTTCAGCAGTATATGGGACCACCGTTATCCAGGTGCAGGTGCACCATTCCAACATGTAATTGGTGACTCATTGAGCTAACCTCAAATTTCACTCACCATGATTATGCCGTTGTGATTGGTGAAACCAATGATATCGTACCAGATGGGAAACGCCAATACATTCCAGATCTACAAGTTATTAAAAATGTGGCTACCTATACAAATGTGTTACTTGTCACTGTCCCACAACTCTATGACTCCCCTCCTTCAACAGAAACACTGGGTTTTTTAACGATTGTCTGAAGAAGAAACTATCTTCAACATGCAATGTAGTTCAAGTTTTCTGAAAAGGAGCGATTTCACCAAGAGTCCGATTCAAAACCATTACAAATTTGAGCTGTCGCATCTATTTTCGAATACGTTAATGTAGCTTTAATTGTACATAAAATTCCCGGATATTCGATTTCATCAATTAATTTTGTTATGTTTTCGAACTTCAACTTTTGAAAATAAAAATTGTACAAAATTATCGATTAATTTCATATTTGCTTTTGCATCATAAGCATTTCCATCAGTTTTTGTTAATTTACCATAAATATAAAATTGAAATTTCGATGTACAAAATCCATCCCCAAAATCGATATTAAATTCAGTTTTTTTATTTGGTTTGTTTAAATGTTTTTTAGATAAAGGGTAAAAATGTTTATATTCAGCTCTATCAATTTCAAATGTTTTAGCCATTTATTAAGGAGAAAAAATGCTTTTTTAAAACCGGTAAAATTTAAGATAATCAATAATCAAGACAAATAATTAGTCAACTTCATCATAATCCATTTTTTCTCTAAAATTTTGAATATCTGAAGCATGATTTACTATGAAATAAGCTGATAATTTTTGATATTGATATTCCAAGATCAACTCCCAATTCAAAATTTGTTTATAATCATCAATACAATTTTCAGTTAAGTCTTGATATTTACAAATTAGATCGATATAGTCTTTTAATTGATCATTTATGAATTCTTCAATAAAAATAACACTTAATGATTGATATTGGGCTATTTTTCCCCAATTTAATTTATTTTGAAACAATCTAATCATATCAATATTTAATTCATATTTTTTCAGAAATAATATCTAGTCTTCTTTAGTTAATTGAAATTGGTTTCTAATAATGAAAATATCAAATGAATTATATGTTGTCGTTTATTAGGAAAAAATGTTTGAAAAATGGCTTTTTTTAGAATTGCATATACAACATTCAGCTTTAATTCTGTTCTTATTTTTGTTTTAGCGAATTTCCCCTATAGGGAAGAAGCTATTACCGTAGTCGGCATGGTAAGACCTAGGCCCGGGACCATGATAACTTTTCGTTTTGAGGTCCCTAGACCCCAAAAACACCATTCGTTCGAAACTGTATATATATATATATATATATATATATATATATATCTATATATATATATGTGTCCGTGGGTGCGATAACTCTCGTAAAAAAGGTTCGATTTTTATTAAATTTGTTACAAACGTGTAAAGCAGCATTTATGACTTTAAGTTCAAAAACCAGACAGATCGGCCTATCCGAAGGGGTATTTTTGGGGGCTTTTGTACCCCAAAAATGGGTTTTTTGAGTTTTTTACATATAATTTTTGAAAAAGTAAAATTTTATTTTTTCCCATTGGAATCAGCTTAAAAAGACGCAAAATTTGGTGTTTTAATCATTGCTCTACGTCAGTTGGTTACTGAGATATTGAAAGTGCTAAACACAGTACATTGTCCGATGCTATTCTTATGGAGGATAAGAAAAATTGTATATCTCGCTTATTTATGAACTTATCCTGACGAAACTTGGTATATTGCTTCATTTCATTGTGGTCTGTTGATATTTGCACAAAAACCCATTTTTTGGCCTATAGTCCCCGTAGCAGCAAACCTGCATACTCAGCCCCATGTTATTCTTATGGAGAATAAGTAACGTGTTATATCCTTTAATTAAGAACATAAATTAATAGAACTTGGTATGTGGCTTTACCTAGTTGAGTTATATTGATATTTGTATAAAAACCCAATTTTAGTGTTCCTTATTTCAGCAGACCTGCATACTCAGCCGCCATGTTATTCTTATAGACAATAATTAAAATGTCATATATCGTTTATTTATGAATGTATAGTGATGAAACTTGGTATGTGGCTTTATGTGGTATTAAGATAAATTTATATGCATTGGAAATTCGCTGAGTATGCAGGTTTGCTGCTACGGGGGTATTTAATTATTTCAACACCTTTAGAATTAGTTTTTTGTTTACATTTAAGACAATATAGCAACTCCATTTACATAGAAAAAAATTGCATTAATACTTTACCTGTTATATCATCTTCACCAACTCCATCTTCATCAATAAATTCGGAAGTTTCCGGTTTTTTAATAATTTTTCTGCTTTTCCAACTTTTTGTTTGAATTTATTTAGCTCTATAATTTTATGATTAACACCTTTAAATAAGGTGTTTAGCTCATTTTCATTCCTTTCAACATATTTTCCAAGATTAATTAATGCATCAGCTAAATTATTTAATTCTTTCACGGTTTCACTATGTTCAATTCCAATTTTAATTACTGAAATTATAACTTCTTCCAATTCTGATTTTATCACAACATCATACTCATTAATACTTGGTTTAACATTAACCAATACTTCTTGAATATACTTCTTGAATTTACACTTAAATAATTTTTCGATAAGGAATTTGCATTTAACAAACTTTCTGTCTTTTTTACTTGATTTTTTTACATATTTTTCAAAACGATTAAAATATGCACTTATATAATTTTCATCAATTTCAAAAGAATTTAATAGCCTACTTTTTTCTGTCTTCCAAATACATCAAATATATTTTGCGATCCCATATTTAATAATGATTAATTTATTGATTATATTATCAAATTTCTCATTTTTATTTAATTCATTTAATACAAAAACACACAAATGACAACAAATTGGTGGATCATCAACATTTTGATTTGATTATCATTATAAAATATATTATCTTTTCCTAAATATTTAACCAATTCTTTTGGTGGTTTATCATCAATATTTCCATAAGAATCAAAATAATATTTAATTTTATCTTTTTTATAATAACAAACACAATGTGTACCATTTCCATCAAATGAATCTAAAATTATAATTCCACATTCAAAGTTATTAACATTTTTTGAAGTAAATCTCTCATAAACACAACTTTAAAATATTTAATATTTTTACATAATTTTTCCAAATCACCTAAAGTTAATGGTTGACAATTTTTTTAAAATTTGTTTTCATATCATTTAATGTATTTTTATCTAAACCGGATCCTTCTATATTTGATAATTCATGAACTAACCAATCAAAAAAATTTCTAAATTTGGGAATTACAGTATCTTTTACAACTTTTGCTCCATTTCTAACATTTGGTATATAATTTTTAACAAAAGGTATATGATCTGCAACATCCAACATTTCTTTTAATAACCCACCATTTTTAATTGGTTTTAATTGATTATATGAAAATTCAATTCTTAATCCTTTATTTAGTTTGTTATGTTTATTTAATTTATTAATTCGTCTTTTTGATAATAATATGTTATCTTTACCCCCAATAAACTGATCGATTTTAAATTGAATTATAACCGATTTTTTATTTTTAAATCCCGATTTAATTATAGATTTTTGATTATCAGTTAAATTAACATTTACTTTCTCCATTTATATATGATAACATTTTAAACCTTCTTCTAATCCCATTCTAAATTTTCTTTTTATATACATCGCAATAGCTGTTGGAACAGCAATTAATCTTTCACCAATACCATAATCACTATTTTTTGCGATTTCCCACGCTTTTTCTTGTAATATTTTATCTGCAATTTAATTTCTCGATTTTGTATCTTTATGAACTCGATAAAAAAATATCATGTTTTTTCGCTGTTTTATCTAAATGATTTATTCCTAAATCACCTCTTTTAACCCTTTTATTTAATTTAGTTCCCGGTCCTAAATATTGATAGCCCGGAACATGTAATTCAAATGGTAAATTATTTATAAAATCATTCTAAATTCCCGAACCGATAATTGGTGATGTCATTGTGGATAGAATTATTTTTAAATACAGTATTTAATTCCTTCAGGTTTTTCAATTAATTCATCTAATTTATTTGAAATAAAATCCTTAATTGCTCTTTTTTCATTTACAAAATTATTATTTCCTGCTTTTTCTTGTGCATATATCTAATTTATAATACTTTCTAATTTATTTAAATCATCTATAAATCTATATTCAATTTTATTTTCCGTATATTTTCTAATCCCCGAACCTTCAATTTCTCATTTAGAATCCCAAACATGATTCATTAAATATTTATCACCTTTACTAGATTTTGGTTTTTTAGTGTTTGGATCATTGTTTTTATAAATTGAATTAGTTTCCCATAACATTTTTGAATAATTATTTAAATCATCTCGTGTATACAAATTATCATCCGGTTTCTTTTCATATGTTAATAATCTCCACAATCCATGTGTTCCAACATATTTTTTTTATCAATTGTTAAATCATCATTATCAACAACACAAATTTTATCACCAACCATGAATGATTTTTTATGTTTATCCCAATATAATCCGAATTTATCTTCTTTTGCTCTTGGTAGATATTTTTGAGTAATTGGACCGATAATTCTACCTAATGTTTCGGGAGAAACACTATTTGGTTCGATAAATGTCGATTTCTCTTGAATAATTCTTTCTCTAATTGGTCTAAATGGTGTACTTGAAGGTAATATTTCTTCATCAGTTTCTAGTATTGAAATATTCACAAATTGGTTAACAAAAGGTACTAACTCCATACAATTTTTGTTTTCATTTAAAACTTCACCAATTTTATTTTCAACTTTACTTATGGCTGATGTAATTGGTACATATGCTTTTTGTTTAATTTTTTCATAATTTTCTTCAATTTTAATTTGATTTTTAAATTCTTTTATTAATCTCTTCTCAATTTCATCTAATTTTTTAGCTTCATTAACGGATATGTTTTCCATTTACTAAGAGAAAATTTAACACAAATCATGTTAACATAAATCGTGTTAACGTAAATCGTGTTAACATTATATTTATGAAATTTTCATTAAATATATAAATATTAAAGACATACAAAATATTAATAAAACAAATACTTTATCATTAACTTGATCGATAAAACAACAACTCATTTATATATAACAATTTATATTAGAAAATTTGTTCATATATTTTCTTTATTTTGGTTTTAAAGTCAGATATATAGTTAAAAACCATAATTTTCTTTCCAACATTCATTACAAATTTATTTAAATTCGTTAAAATTCATATCAATTCCCACAAAACTATCATAAATTTTCTTAATATAATGATCATTTTGTTTAAAAATACATAATATATTTAAATTATTTCTAATTAATTGAATATCAACTTTAGAAAAACATTGTGATAAATAAATAAATGAAATATTTTTAGGTCTTCCCTATACAAAATATTCTTTAATTTTATCTTGATTTTATAAAATACAATCATCAAAAACAATTCATGAATTTGGTTTACAATCATTTAATGAAACTATATCTTCACACGAGCCATAGAAATATTAAATTTTATTTTTAATGTTTACTTCAGTATTTTAAAATCTTTCTTGTAATATTTGATATGATGATTGCTCTAATGATTTATACTAAAAATATATAAATGTGAGTATGGAATTAATCTTTTATAAATCAAATTTAATAATAATGTTGTTTTTCCAGAACCACTCAATCCGATAATTAATAATATAATTGGTTGATTATTTTCAGTTTTTCCATCATACAATTCAAGTTCAATTTAATCTTTTTCTTTTAAAAATTTCTCCATTTAAATAAGATGAAATTATTTAAAATATCAGGTTTTTCATCAATAATAGAATTAAGATTAGAACATCCAATACATTTAGATGATGCAAAATAGTATTGGTCTTAGTTGATTTTATTCAGATGATTTTGTATCAAATATACCAAATGATTGTATTTATAAATATTATATTGAAGAAGGTAATGATAAACACATAGATCAATATTTTCATATAAAAAAAGGAAATTATAGTATTGAAGACATAAAAAATATGTTTATAAATGGTTTAAAGGAATTTAAAAAGAAAATCAATAAATTTAATGAAAATGATTTTGTAATGGTTATAAAGGATCAATTTGTTTCAATAAATCCCCCAGTAAATATGGTAATTGATTCGAAGTTATTATATTTTCTTGGATATATTACTGAAAAAAATGCTAACAATTCATGGTTATTCGAAACAAATAAAACAAAAAAAAACACACATATTTGTAAATTAAGACCTTTTGATGTTATAGAAATTCATTGTAATTTAGTTAATTATAGTTTTGAAAATCATGATGAACATTCACATTTACATAAAGAATCTGAAATTTTATATGCATTTTTCCCAAATGTTGAATATGGAGCAAAAATTAGTAAAGAACCTAATGAAATTCACTATGTTCCATTAACAAATATAAATAAAATGCAAAAAATCATAATTTAAATTCAAGATAGTGATGGAAATTTATTATTGAATGTAAATGTTAAAAATATTTTATATTTAAGATTAAAAAGAGAATAATCAAAAAAATACTATATCAATAATGAATAAACTTTTAAATTTTTTTCTAATAAATGAACAATGTAATCGATATAACAAATAATAAAATTATTTTTAATAATAAAAATGTTTTAATAATTTTTGATGATAAAAATAATCCTTGGTTTAAAGCAAAATATGTTTGTGATATTTTAGAATATGAAAATTCCAAAAAAGCAATAATTGATCACGTTAAAGAAAAATATATTATAAATTATGAAAAAATTAGAGGTAACGATTCGTTACCCCAAAAATATATTCAAAAACAAACTTAATTTAACGATGAACCCGTTTTATACCAATTAATTATGAAACCAAAAATTAAATTAGCTAAACAATTTCAAGATGGGTTTTTGAAGATGTGTTGCCTTCAATTCACAAATTTGGTGAATATAAACTTAAAACGCAGATTTAAGCATTAAACAAAATTATTGAAAATAACGAAAAAATTATTGAAAATAGCATTTAACTGATTGAAAACAGACAAAAATATATAAATAACATTGAAAATATACATAATAAACGAATATATTTGCTTCAAAAAACATCAAGAATAGCAATTAAAGTCATTAACCAAAGAAATGATGAAATTAGAATTTTAAAACCAAATGCGATAAATCCTACAAAGAATATAAATTTATTAAATACTTTTACCATAATTAAAACAAATTATCCCAATAATTATGATTATTACGTCATTAGATGTCAAAAAGGTAATTTAATAATAAATTAAGTAAGTTAAAAAACACATTTCCTAATTTAATAATTGTATTAAATATATAATATAATCCAAATTCAATTAATCTTTTTAATAAAATTAAAGAGGTATTAAGAAATAAAATAAAGTGTTATAGAAATTATTTCGATTTAATAAACAATTATTCTGAAGAAAAATTAATTGAAGATATTTTATTAATAAATGAGTAATTTTCCTTTAACATGGTTCATAAAAATTCGGAAAGAAATGTTTAATTTAGAGCATGATCAAATGTTATATTTTTATAGTGGTACAACATATAACAAAAAGTTTTTATTTATTCATCAGAAACACTTTGTTTATCAAAATAAGGACGATTTTAATTTAAAATCATATTTAGATAAAGTTAAGAAATGTTGAAAACAATTTTTAAATAAATGGAAATCATAATCATACCAAAAGAATGAATAAATAACAAAAATGATCAAAAATTGTTTTGATTTAAAACTAAAGTATCATACAAATCTTTAGCTTTTCTTTTAAAATTTAATAAATATTACGTTTATCATATATTTGGTTTTGTTGTAGAACCATATTTATATATAATTATACAATTTGTCAAAGAAAGTTTTAGAGAAAATGATCGAAATTATTTAAATATTATCTAAAATTGTCATTCAAATTCTTTTAAAATCTAGTCATACGTCACTGATTTAATTAGTAATTATCTCATAATTTAAGTGATAATTATTGAGAGAATGTATTCAATTACTTTTAAATCTATTTTATTTTTCAGGTCCGGTTTTTACCGGACTTGATTTAATTAGCAATTTTTGATTTTTATTTACTAAATTATCGATGAAGTATGATAACAAATGAATTATTGAGTTAATGGTAATTATTTAAAGTGGTTTATCCAAAAACAAGTATTAATTACAGAAAATATATTAAAATTAGTATGATTTATAGAAAATGAAACGCGAGGGATTGTTTTTGTGTTTATCATGTAATTCCTTCGAATATTCTAAATCAACCTCCAATATATAACCATAATCAGCATTTTCATCCAATTCTAATATGGTTTCTTCCCATTCTTTTAATGTATATGTATCCGGTTTCATCCATTTTATATCTTTATATGGTAATTTTTGTGATAATGCCCATCCATACAAATGATTTGCATCGATATATATCATATAATTTTCTGGTTTTGTTTTATCATAATTTTTCATATATTTATTATTTTCTTTACAATATCTCGAAACACATTGAGAAATCCCACCTCTTATTCCTTTTTCAATCATTAAATACATATTATAATCACTTATCAATTCTAACTCAATTTTTTAAAATTTCAACATCGAATCCCATGCCAATGATGGTGAAGTCAAATAATGAGCCGGATCTAATTGATAATTTTTCAAACAAATAGATCTAAAATTTTCAAAAATATCAGCTAATAACAATATATCTTGAATATTATACAAATCGGAATAATTTCCCAATGTTTTTAGTTTTAATTTATTCCAAACATTTAAATAATGTTTATAATCATCATCACTCATATTTTCATCAAAACCTTCCTCTTTATATAACATTTGATCATAATTTAATTGTTGTATAACATCCGTTAAACAACTAAAAAAACGCTTTTTTATCTAATATTTTATCATAATTTAATTTTTCAACATCATCTATAAATTCATAAGGAAATATACCTTTAGAACTTAATATATCAATTGTATCTTCATCAATATTAATTAAGTTATCACATTTTTTTAATAAATTCATTTAAATGTTTGAATTCTTTCAGGTTTTTAGCTAATTTATCAATTGATGATGGTATAAATCTAAATGTATCTACGAATGAGAATTTTATGAATTTTCTTGGTTTATTATCTTCAAATTCGTATCCATACCCAGAATTAACTGTATAATTTATATATTTTTCATCTGTGTTTGCAATTAAATCAATTTCACCGTATTTTTCACTAATTCTTTTATAAATAAATGTCTATCATAATTTCCAATATTATGACAAAATACAGGAATATTTTGGCAAAATTTTAAATTTAAATTACAACTCGAGTGTGATGCTTCTCTATATTTTCCTGTTAAATAACAGTGATCTCTCACTTTTTATTTTAAATCACCTATTTCACAAATATGACAAATTTCAGCATTTTCGAATTCAATTTCTTCCTTTTCAGTTAAATTCATCGGATTCTTATTTTCTGAATTATATTTCTTCGCTATATATTTTGAGATTTGATCTAAATATTCAAATAATACATTTGGAACATTTTCCAATTCATTTTCGGTTTTTGCTCGATAACAAATGGGTTTATACATTTTATTTGTAACTCGCAATACCAAATAAATTGTAAACGAATTTGGAACAGGTTTATGAATTTTATTTGTAAATGGGTTTTTTGGATTATTATCACACGAATCAATTTTTTTTTTCAAAATACTTTCAAAATCTAAATAAATTACAAATGGATGTTCAAATTTCTTAAAATAATTTTGAAAATTTACTGTTTGACCTGGAAATGGCATAATTGGTCTACACGGTTCTAATGATTTACAAATTATTAAATGATTATACAAATCTTCATTTTTATAAAATGTGCTCAAACATCTTCTACAAATAAATCTTTTATGACCATGTTTTGATAATTGTGATGAATCTAATTGACTTAAATCTGTTATTAATATATAATGCGAATTATCACAATTTTTATGATATAATAAATCAATATATAATTCTGCTTCATAATTTTCAGAAATTTGTATTGGAACTATTTCATTTATTCATCAATTCCATATACATTTATTGAAATTTTAGGATAGTTATATTTCGAATCATATGATCTTTTTTCAAATAATTTGATATTTTTTAGTTCATTTTGTAATCAAACCCCTTAAATATTTCATCACTTATATAATTTTTATATTGTTTAATTCTGTGTGGAGGATCTAATTTTTCATTTTCAAATCTATGTATAACACATCTAATTGCATAGATAAAACAAAAACCATCTTTATTTTTAAAGTTTATGCAAGGCATTTTATTGTTTTTTCCATTCGGTAATTTAAGATATGAACCGGCATTTAATGAATTATTTTTAGTTAATTTTAATTATAATTGAACACAACTTTTCAATGACCAACCACTACCTTTCGAAGGTTGATTTAGCTGTTCTCTTAATATTAATTTATTAAACTGATCATCTATAAAATCATCAATATTTAAAATATCAATACTTCATAAAGCAAAATACATGTTTGTTGTTTGACATTCTTCATTTAATATTTTTCTTTCATATTGGCATGTTAAAGCCATTTGTCCTTTAATATTTTTGAATGTTTGTTTTCAATTAATTTTTTAATTTCACTTCTTTGCAATTCTAGATATTTAGAAATATCTAATTCATCTTTTGAATTATATAATCTTGAAAAAATCCTTTTAGTGATGATGCTTCTTGAATATCAACTATACTTTCTTGAGGTAATGGTTTATTTTTATAATGATTATATAATATTTTAATTAATTATTTTATAGTTTTATTTTCAACTTTTATTTTCTTATCAATAGCTAAATCATGAATATATTAAATTCATCTATATCGCAAATTATTAGGATTTTCTTTAATTTTATTTAATCTTTTAATGATCTTATCTCTAGATAAATTTTCATAATTTCCAACTGATAATTTATTAGCAATTTCAAATAATTTGTCATTATTTAAATAATGAATAGTTTAATGGATCATATGATTTTTTAATTGATTTTAACTGATATTAATCTTTCTTTTTATATTTATAAATGTTATTCATTTCATACCAATCTTTTAAATTATTTAATTCATATTTTGTTTTATTTGCTTCATGCATTTTCGAATTATAATGTCTTGCATAGTGAGATGATGAAACATTTTTCAAACAGTAAGGGCATTTATAAATTATATTTTTATTTGGCACCATTTATTAGAAACAAATGTTAATCATAAAGTTTAACTTTTTTATTTTATGAATTTTTAATAGAATTTATATATGTTTTATGAATATTTTTTGTAAATGTTGTGATTAGTTATAATTCCATTTAATATCTCTTCTACATTCGCATTTTGCTGTAAACTTAAAAAAATTCTAACACATTGAATACAAATTTTATATTTTCTATCTTTTCTAAAATGAGTGTTGTGAAAATCTTCTATATTTTAATTTCTTTACAATTATTAAACATTTTTTCACTTAATTCAATTTTCATACAATTTCTTTTTATACATTTTATTACATTCTTTAAAATAACAATATAAAACATCTTTATAATTTTTATCTTTATTAAATTCTGTAATATATTTAAATTCTTTACATCTAGAACATTTCTTCTCCATTTATTATGAGAAAAATTTATAAATTTGTTTTCTTTAACTCATAATCATAAAAACTACCAATTATATCTTCATTATTTAAATCTTTTATGCTATAAATAACAGTTTTTGTGTTATTTATTCAAGAAATTACAAATATTTCTCTTGACCAATTATTTTTATATTTGTTTGCAAATGTTGATTTTTTTATTTCCAATTCTAACTCGGTCTTTAATTTTAAATTTTGATTTATTTATAAAATTTGGTGGTTTATATTTAAAAATGGATTGTTTTAAATCTTTTTCACTTTCTTTATTTACATAGATTGGTTTCATTTTAATTGTTGAATGATATGAATTATTATAATCTTTAACTATTTTTGGTAAAATATCAATCCATCTAAAGTTTTTATTAATTTCAAATTGTACTTTCATTTTTTCATTTTGTGTTCTATTATATCTTTCAATTATACTCGATTTTTCTTAATTTTCTGTATGGTATAATTTTATTTTATATTCGTTTAATATTTCATTAAACTCTTTATTTATAAATTCTATACCTTTATCCGTATGTAATAAATTGGGAGATTTATGACCAATTTCTATTGCATTTTTAATTATTTCTTCAAATGCTTTTGATACGTTTTCCATATTTTTTCTTTAATGGTTTTGACCAAACATATTTTGAAAATGTATCAATAACGTTTAACATATATTTAAAACCATCATTTTCTTTTTCATAAATTCAATATTATTAAATCTGTTGCCCATAAGTCATCAATTCCTAATGTAATAATTTTTCTTTTTGAAAATTTGTTCTAATCGGATCATGAATTACATTTGCTTCAATTATTTGTGCTTTTTTATTTAATTCTTTTTTAATAATTGGTTTTATTTCTTTTTTCATAATTTTACTTTTATTTGTTTTACAAATTAAACATTTTGTAGCAATTCGAAATAAAACATTTTTCATTTGAACAATTTCTGGATTAATATTATTAGTTTTTTTTCTTACATTTATGATAATGAATTGGTTCATCCATTTACATATAAAAAATTATTATATAAATAGATATGTGTTATAAATGTCATAATCACAATTTTTTTCAAATAAATGGATCTGTTAGATGAAATTAATAATATTGGAGAATTAAGATTTAAAGAATATAAATCATTAAAAAGTTAAATTTGAATGAAAAATATAAAATTAAAAAATTTGAAAGAACAAAAGAGATAAATATGGTTATACAATTATTGTTGAATTAGAAGATTGTAAAATACATTTACCAAATCGATTTTTAAATATTATTAATGATAACAAATTAAAGAATTAAACAAAAAAGAAAATTTACATTTGATTGTCACAGAATTTAAAAAATTTAAAGATAAAGAAATCTTTAGTTAAATTAGCTTTAGTTAAATTTGAATAAAATATTATTTAAATAAATGATTATAGAAATTTAGATTTTTACTGGTTTTAAAAAAACATTTTAGCGATTTTTAATTTTATGGTGTTTTTATACAAATTTTTTTAAATTTACTACTTTATTTTGCATATTGAATTTGTTCATTTATTGATTTTTGTCAAAATATTTCTGTTAAAATTTAATATTTTTTTATAATATTTTACATATTGATTTTTTTACTGTTTTGTTTTGTTTAAATTTACTGATATTGTTTAATGATATTGATTTTGTTTAAGTTTATTGATTTTTCTTTGAAATTTGCTGATTTTTGTTAAAATTATGGGTAATTAAGTAATATTTTGTTTTATTGTTTGAAAACAGAGATTTTACATTCGTTTCCTGTACTCACCACTTTTTGGCCCAAAATCGGCATAGTATTATCTCTCTCTCTCTCTCTCTCTCTCTCTCTCTCTCTCTCTCTCTCTCTCTCTCTATATATATATATATATATATATATATATATATATATATATATATAATAAAAGGGGGTAGTAAGAAGTTAAATTTTGTTAAAATTTAAAAAATGAATGGAATGGTCTATACTGTCACCATACCCACTAGAGTAACTGATAAGAGTGAATCTGCTGTTGATAGTTTTATTACTAATCTTGATACCGTAAACTGGGGTAACTTGAAATGGTGGGGAAACTTGAAACAGTTTGGTGATTCTTTTTTTAACATTTTGGTAACACTGACAGATACACTTCGCTAAGTTGCACAGTGGCGTTTGTGATTCAGGTTAAGTTAACAGTTATATTAAATAAATCCTAGACCTATAAATATAAGGGAAATACTTTTTATCAATATTTTTGTTGTTACCAATTAAAAAAAATTACGCGAAAATTTTGTTTCTGCAGCCCAATCTAACACTGAAAAATCTATATAATTAGGGCCTAAACATTTCCTCTTTTATTCACAACATAACTGAGTGGGACGTTTGCCGCTAATTCATTTAGTTTTTTTTCTGTGGCAATTTTTTTGACTTGACGTCAGAGGTGGGGTAACTTGAACCAGAGTTTTTATATGTCATGGTATATAAAACCCATTACATTCACTTTGTTGTTATCTTATTATGTTTTTATTTAATATGAGGGATGTAAATAGTTCACTTTTAATGAAAAACGATTTTATTTGTAATTATCCTCTTTCAGGACAATACCAAGCAACTATAAGATATGTAGTTTAAGTAATCAGTTTATTGCTTTGATACATTTTAAAAAACCTTATTTTATGTTTCAAGTTACCCCAGGCAATACTAACTTGCAATATAATCATTTTAACATGTATTTCTGTAGTGCATTTCAAGTCACCCCTTTCCATGGAGTAATTTGAAACACCCTTTTTTATTTTTTAAAAATTAAACTAAATTTTAAAAATAAATTTAATTAGTGGAGTACTTAAACCTAAGCAAGACCAAAGTTTTGGTGAAAAAAGCAGCAATTTACAATAGCAAATTTAGGAAAAAATTAACTTTGAACTTGAAAACTTTTTCAAGTTACCCCAGTTTACGGTAATAGTTTTTTTAATGTTTATTGTGTTGTTACAGCCCTCTCAGATCATGATGGACAGTTACTTGATTTAAAATACCAAAAGTAAAAAATAATAAGAGTAATGTTATTTATAAAGAGACACGCAGATATACTGAAAGAAATATAATTAGTTTTATTAAGGATATTGGGAATGAAGATTGGTTGACCCTCTATCAATCACCCATCGAACAAATATGTTCTTAATTCTTTAACATTATAAAGTATCACTTTGATATTAATGTTCCAAAGGTAAATTCTAGAGTAATTCAATGAACAAATGAATGGATTGATAAGGAAATTACAAGCAAAAGATGTGAGATTATTAACAGTAATTTACATTTTAGAGCGTAGAAAAATAGAACATGCTATAATACAACAACAACAAAATAGACAGTAGAGAAAAATAATAACTGATAAGAAGAAACATTACTTTAACAAAAAAATGTTTGAATTTAGTAATAAGCAAAATGCTATCTGGAAATTAGTCAATAGTGAGAGGGGTAAGATTCCGCATAATCTCACCCCATTTATAAGGCTTAAACATAAGGGCAGCATTATCTCAAATCCAAGGGTTGTTGCAAATGTATTGAATGATAACTTTGTAAATATAGTTGATAATTGTGTCATACCAAAACTAAGCTCAAATAACTGTTTGACAGCTGATCTCTCTGTTCTTGATGCTTTCAGTACAATGAATATGAGTTTCCACTGCAATACAATAGATGAAAAACAACTAGAAAACATAATTAACTCAATCAACCCGAAATGGTCCTCAGGATATGACGAAATACCTTTTATGATAATCAAAAAAGCCAAAAACGTTTTGCTTAAACCATTATTACATGTTATCAATGCATCTTTTATTACGCCTTAAATTATTGTCTGATAGCTTTTCATCCATCTTTATCCAAAATGTTTGAAAAAAGTATGCTTAACAACTGAATTTAAAATTTTAAACACAGAGCAACATGGATTCCGCCAAAACAAATCAACCATTTCCGCCATTATAAACTATGTTGAAAACATAATAGAATAGTTAGATCAATGGCTCTCATACTGTTGGTATCTTCCTCGATTTTACCAAAGCCTTTGATAGTGTTTGTCATGAGACATTATTAAGCTCTTTAGAAGGATATGGAGTTAGGGGAAAAGAGTTAATGTGGTTCAGGTCTTGTCTTGAGGGGTGGTAACAGTATGTGGAAATCATTAATAGAGATTGCAATTGAAATACTTAAATACCCCTGTCGCAGCAAACCTGTGTACTCAGCGAATTTATACTGAATATTGATGTCTTAATATCACACTAAGCCACTGACCAGAATTCATAAGAAATATATTCATAAATAAGGGATGTATAAAATATTAATAATTATTCTTCATAAGAATAACACTGGGGATGAGTACGCAGGTTTGCTGCAACAAGGAACACAATAATGGGTTTTTATGCAAATATCAATGGAACTCATCTAGGTGAAGTCACAAAAACTGCCTATATCCAAATATCCAAATACATTCATAAATAAGCGATATATAAGATTTTAATTAACCTCCATAAGAATAACATGGGGACTGAGTACCCAGGTTTGCTGCTACGGGAACCATCGGCGAAAAAAATTGTTTGTGCAAACAACAATAAAACACAACCAGATGAAGCTACATACCAAGTTTCGTCAGTGTATGTTCATAAATAAGCGAGGTATAAAATATTTATTTTTCTCCATAAGAATAACATTAGACAACGTACTGTATTTAGCACTTTCGATATCTCAGTAACCAAATGACGTAGAGCAATGATCAAAACACCAAATTGTTCGTTTTTTAAGCTGAATCCAATGGTAAAAGCTAAAATTTGATTTAAGTCAAAATTACATGGTCAAACTCCAAAAAACCCATTTTTGGGGTACAAAACCCCCAAAAACTCCCCTTTGGAAGGTGCGATTTGTCTGGTTTCCCATTAGGATCGGACATTTTTTACGAGAGTTATCGTGGTTACGGTTTATATATGTACATATATACAAATTTAACGAATGGTGTTTTTGGCATCTGGGGACCTCAAAATATAAAGTTATCATGGTCTCTGGCTTAAGTCTTACCATGAGACCTACGGTAATAGCTTCTTCCCTATAGGGGAAATTCGCTAAAAGTTCAAGTTTATCAATCAGAACTTTAAATTCTAACATTTTCAGTACTACAAGGATCTGTATTAGGGCCTTTATGTTCTTATTATGCTATTTAAATGATTTACCAAATTTTAAGGGAAGCATTTTAACAATTAGGAACAATGTATGTATGTATGCATGCAGATGACATAAGTCTGTCTATTTCTAGTGAAACTCCAGAAATAATAGCAAACTCAATACAAAACTTGTTTCCAAAACTGTCAGGCTTCCTCAGTTCAAAAAATCTTCTCTTAAATGAAAATAAAACCAAATTTATAAAATTTTTGTATAAAAGTTCCATAAATAAACTTAAAGATATAAAAACTGAGGAAAACATTAAGTTCCTAGGTCTAACTATAGATTATAAATAAACTTAAAGATATAAAAACTGAGGAAAACATTAAGTTCCTAGGTCTAACTATAGATTGTAGGTTGAACTGGTAAAATCACGTTTCTAAAGTCTGTAAAAAAATCAGCTCTGGAATTTTTACAATAAAACGTTTGTCATTCTTCTGTTATTTAGAAATTATTAAAACAGTTTATTTTTCAATCATACAGTCACACATTTCTTATGATCTTGAGGTATATGGAGCAACATCTGAGGAAAATTTAAAGCAAATTCTACATCTTCAAAAAGTTGCAGTTAGATAAATTCTTAAAATTTCTGCTGATGAATCTTGCAAAAAACATTTTAAAGATCTTGAAATTTTGACTGTCTATAGTCTCTACACATATAAAACCATACTTTATGTAAAAAGCCACGAAGAAGATATTTTGAGACAGTCGAATGTACATACATACAACACCAGAAATAGACAGAACTTTGTCATTCCAAAGCATAAAAGAGAGATGTACAGAAAGAAACCAGTTTACAAAGGAATCAAATTTATTAACAATCTCCCAAAGCATATACAGAAAGAAATGTCTCTATCTTTATTTAAAAGGAAATTAAAACACTTTCTAGTAAGTAAGGCCCTCTACAACTTTGAGGATTTGTTAAAGTAATAATAGCATTGAGGTCAACTGTTTTTATCAAGGTAGTAAAGGCAGACTTTATTGTATTTCTGATCAAATTACAGCAATAAATAAATCTATATGTACTGTAGGACTAGCATAGTGATACGCTAGTTAGTTAAGCCATTGACACCATTCACCGTACATATGTACTTTATTGAATACAGAGATTTTGAATTTGAATTATGATAATCCTTAAAATACTCACAATGTTTTTATTGATGAAAACCATTTATTTACTATTTCAATGGTGTTGAGTTTACAAGATAATACCCCCGTCGCAGCAAACCTGCGTACTCAGCGAATTTCCAATGCAAAATATATGTCTTAATACCACATAAAGCTGCATACGAAGATTCATAAAAATATATTCACAAATAAGCGATATATCAAATTTGAATTATTCTCCTTAAGAATTACATTGCGAATGAGTACGTAGGTTTGCTGCAACAAGGAACAACAAATATAGGATTCATGTGAATATCAATATTACTCAACTAGGTGAAGCCACATACCAAATTTGATTAATTTATGTTCATAATTAAAGAATCCATTACATTTTACTTATTCTCTATAAGAATAACTTGGGGGCCGAGGACACAGGTTTGCTGCTATGGGAATTATCGGTAAAAATTGCGTTTTTTGTGCAAATAACAATAGACCACAACCAGATGAAGCCGTATACCAAGTTTCGTTAGAATACGTTCATGAATAAGCGAGCTATAATTTTTGGTTTTATTCTCCTTAAGAATAGCATTGAGCAACGTACTGTGTTTAGCACTTTCAATATCTCTATAACCAATTAGCGTAGAGAAATGATCAAAACACCAAATTGTGTGTTTTTTTTAAGCTGAATCCAATGGTGAAAACTAAAATTTGACTTTTTTAAATATTACATGTAAAAACATCAAAAAACCCAATTTTGGGGTACAAACCCCCCAAAATACCACTTCGGATGGGTCGATCTGCCTGGTTTTTGAACCTAAAGTCATAAATAATGCTTTAAACGTTTGTCCCAAATATTATCAAAATCGGACCATTTTTACAAGAGTTATCGCACCCACGGACACATATATATATATATATATATATATATACAGTTTCGAACGAATGGTGTTTTTGGGGTCTGGGGACCTCAAAACGAAAAGTTATCATGGTCCCGGGCCTAGGTCTTACCATGCCGACTACGGTAATAGCTTCTTCCCTATAGGAGAATTTCGCTAAAAATAAAGAAAATCATCTCACCTTCAAATACTGTCTGATGAGAGGAATATTTTATAGATTGTTGTTATATAAAAGTCATATCTATTTATGTATTTAAGTGTGGTCAATCTTAATTTTTAGATTATATATTTTTTAAGACTGAAGTAAGAGTAGTAGATTATGATTGGTCTGTTGGCTATTCGTCCCTGGGCAGCAAGATGTTAGAATGAAGTAAGCTACCTAACAACTTTGATGCTTTAAATCTTGACATTTGTATTACTCACTATAATAGCAGGGGGATACGTCCGTGAGGCCGGAAGGTAAGGACGGAAGGCCGGGGCTTAAAAAACACTCTTCTGATCCATCCGAGGGCCGGGAGAAAATATCCAATGGCAACTCAAACTTGTATGCAGTCATTCCCATCTTGATCACCTCACCTGATAAAAAATAGGAGTAAGGAAACAGTTTGCATTTGTCAACAGGAATTCCACTCACCCATATATATTCTGATCCTCCCAGTGGCCATTATTACCTAACTAGAAAAACAGCGCCAAGAGCTTCATAACCTAAGACTTAATATAATATAACTGGAGCGTTTTGTTTCCAATGAAGCTAGGGATTTATTAACCTAGGAAGTTATTGTTATTGAATAACTAGGGTTTGATCATTGATTATATACAAGAGTAGACTGGACATGGCCATTTTTGTTCTGTGTCGGGCGGCAACACCAAGTTCGTGTCCTTGCCGCTAGGAGCTGTAGTGCGCCTCGAAACCCCTCCCCCTTTCCCCGAACCTCCCCAACTACCCACCCATCATTCGCATTTCACATTCCACTTCAACTCGACTCTCGTTGCTCCGTTGCTCGTTCAGTCAGCTGTTTATTTTAATTAATTAATTAAGAAAAAATCACATGTGACATAAATCGAATAGAACTATCCTCCATATGAACAACTTGGGGACTTGGACATCCCGTCCGTGGGGCAGAGCCCTGAAGACTTTACTAAACGGCAAGAGAGGCCTATGGACACACCTGGGTATATAGACTACGTTTGTGCCAAACATCAGCAGAATTGGTCCAGTGGTTTTGGCAGGATGGAACAATAGACAGACAGACAGATATTCAGACACCAACTCATTTTTTTGATAGTGGTTAAAGATAAATATAAAAATAGTCAGCTCTGAACACTTGGGTGACAGAAGAAACTCAGTTTTTTTAAATGTAAAAAATATTTTTAAATCTATTATTTACTGGAAGGATATTGTTCACTGGACACCAGCCTATGTTTTGTACAGAGAGTGTTATAGAAACAGAAAGTTGTTAAATGATCCATATTATAATTTTCTTATAAATACATTTTATAATTACAAAATATTTCTACAGTTTATTTACCCTGGGATATTTTTTCCAATACAACAAATCTCAATTTAGCAAACTTTGGCCATCTGCGAATATTGTGACCCAAGAAAACTCTCTTAATTTTCGTGAATTAAACCAAATGTAACAATTAAATGTAGCTCTTAAATTATGCATTTGTTAGGGTCTACATTAGTATAATCTTGACGAAAGACCCTTCGTGGCAACACAAAATAGATAATATTCAACATTAGACAAACATATGAAAATTTGGTTACATACCTTTTTCGTCTACAGTTCAAATTTGAAAATGTAACAAACTATATATATTTTTCGGTTCATCGGAACCATCTTCAGAATGCAGTAATCACTGTCCTCCATAAGTGTATACGTATAAGTGTATAAGTATATAAGTGTGTGTATTGTGTAAAGTTAAAATTTTAACTTTATGACAATGGCGATTACTGCATTCTGAAGATGGTTCCGTTGAACTGTAGACGAAAAAGGTATGTAACCAAATTTTCATATGAAAAACAGTTCAGGGGCTAAAATGGATACAAATTATAATCAGACAAACAACAAAATTTTTCTGTCCACAATCTTACTACATTTGTCACAGTACATCTTAAACCTCTCAAATAGAAACTAGAGTGGACTGCGCTCCCGTGTTGATATTGCTAAGGCACAGTGGATATCAGCGGTTTGCGGCAGCGACGCGGCAACGGCACCGGCACCGGCGCGTTCTTAGGGTCATTCTATACGGACGGCAAATGCGTCGCGCTATATTCCGTTTTGCAGGACAATGGAGTTTATGTGTAGCATCTATACGGGCGCTCTTGCCGCCCGCGGAAGCCCTGCTCACTCCGCGTTGACGCACGCAATGCGACCTGTTCTGCAATGAACGCTATTTACGCGACGGCATTGCCGCGAGGTTCCTTCTATACGGACGCTATTGCCGTCACAGCGTCGCGGGAAGCGAGGTTTTTTATTTCGGTGTCCTCGATCCGTCTTGTAACACCACCGATCAGATGTAATAGCTCGTTAAACGAGGCAACAGACACCCTGTAGTATTGGAAGAATTTATCTTCATATTGTCTGTGCTTTTCAAACATCACAATCATGAAAAGCACCAGTAGACAATCTATTGCTAAGAACAGGATGACTACGCGACGACATTTGCGTCCATATAGAAGGTCGGTTTTCAATACTGGGCGTTAGCGGCATTAGCGCAACACATTTGCCATCCGTATAGAATGTCCCTAGATATATTGGAGCAAATGGAGAATTGCTGAGCAGTGTACATCAGCGTGCACATCAGCGGGTATTCCCGAGTCTAGAGACGCCTAACTTCTCCTCTAGCCCCTTATTATTGCAGATACAAAATTAAATAAATTACATTTTGGACTTGAATTGTAATATTTGGACTTTATACATCAGAACTCCTTTGACTCCATATCTACATATTTAAAAAAAATTCCTGCTTTTTATTTACTCACTTCCTGAAGTTAATACTTACACGATTTATTTGATGATTATTTTTTATTTAAAAGATAATTTCAAGTTCTAAGTCACTGTCGAGCCAGAATTTTGATTTAGGCCCCAGGGCTCTATTCATATAGTTGTTTTAGCGAATTTCCCCTGTATAGGGAAGAAGCTATTACCGTAGTCGGCAAGGTAAGACCTAGGCCCGGGACCATGATAACTTTTCGTTTTGAGGTCCCCAGACCCCAAAAACACCATTCGTTTGAAAAAAAAAAAAAATATATATATATATATATATATATATATATACCAGTATATATATGTATACCGGTATATATATGTGACCGTGGGTTCGATAACTCTCGTAAATATGGTCCGATTTTGATAAAATTTGGTACAAACGTGTAAAGCATTAGTTATGACTTTCAGTTCAAAAACCAGACAGATCTACCCATCCGAAGTGGTATTTTGGGGAGGGTTTTGAACCCCAAAAATGGGTTTTTTGAAGTTTTTACATGTAATATTAAAAAAAGTCAAATTTTAGTTTTCACCATTAGATTCAGCTTAAAACCACACTATTTGATGTTTTGATCATTTCTCTACGTCAATTGGTTACAGAGAAATTGAAAGTGCCAAACAAAGTACGTTGTCCAATGCTATTCTTATGGAGAATAAGAACAAAAATTATAGCTCGCTTATTTATGAACGTATACTAACGAAACTTGGTAAACTTGGCTTCATCTGGTTGTGGTCTATTGTTATTTGCACAAAAAACGCAATTTTTACCGATAATTCCCGTAGCACAAAACCTGCGTCCCCAGCCCTCATGTTATTCTTATGGAGAATTACTAAAAGGTAATGTATCCCTTAATTATGAACATAAATTAATAAAATTTGGTATGTTGGTTCACCTAGTTGAGTTCTGTTAATATTGAATAAAAACCAATTTATTTGTGTTCCTTGTTGCAGCAAACCTGCGTACTCATCCCCATGTTATTCTTATAGAGAATAATCAAAATGGTATATATTGCTTATTTATGCATTTATATTGGTGAAACTTGGTATGTGGCTTCACCTAGTTGAGTAATATTGATATTTACAAGAAATCCCATGTTTTTTGTTCCTTGTTGCAGCAAACCTGCGTACTCATCCCCAATATTATTCTTATGAAGAATAATTCAAATTTGATATATCACTTATTTGTGAATATATTTGTATGAAACTTGGTACCTATGCGGCTTTATGTGGTATTAAGACATATATTTTGCATTGGGAATTCGCTGAGTATGCAGGTACGATGGGGGTATTTATTTTGAAGAGAAATACTTAAAGAATATGGATCTATCATAAAAATCACGATTTTTAATGTTACAACTGAGTAAATAACCACTTAATATACATATTTTACAATAGTGGTGTAAATACATAATTAACAATCCAAAATTGTCTTTTTTTACACTATACATAAGGTTCTAATTCATATTATAACTGAAATGTATTTCATATGTGTGTGTTCAGAGTTTTGTGTTCCTTCAAACAATGTGCATTTTTTATGGTTATATATATTTAATAATATTTTAATGAGGTAAAATTAATTATTAATTATTAATTAATTATTATTAATTATTTTAATTATTTTAATGATTTTAAAAATCGATGTAATATTATGTTATCCAAATTCGGAAGGGCCTGCAAAAAATCTGTTATCGTCAGTCGCTCTGAGAATGAGTTTGTCATAAAGGGTATACGTTTAACTAACTGCCATATAAATTTCATCGCCGCCTTCCACCGCCGGTGTTCAGGATACCCATGAAAAGTAGCTTCAGCTGGTTGAGTTATATTGATAATTGCACAAACAAATATTTCTTATCTTTCTTTTTGCAGCAAACCTGCATACTCAGCCCTAATGTTATTCTTATGGAGAATAAATTAAATGCTACAGATCACTTATTTATTTATGTATTTTTATGAAACTTGGTAAGTGGCCTTATATGGTAGTTAGAAACATATGCATGCATTGGAAATTTGCTGAGTACGCAGGTTTGCTGCGACGGGGGTATTTTTAACTTGTTTTATCCGTGTGAGTACTGATATGGCTTTAGTTCAATAAGCTTCCAGATTTAATGTTCGTTCACTTTACTTTGTAAAGAAAGAAGGTTTTTGCACAAAAAAACCTTTTTTGACCACTGTGGCCACTGTGCGCCGCATGCCGGGGAAACAGCCTGATAGTTCACATCACAGCCGACCGCGCGCCACCAGACAGATCTGACTATGACGTCATAGAAGCCTAGTCCAGTGTCCTTCACGAGGGAGCGCGCCAGCCACCGGTAGTAGTGTCTTCAAGGACAACAATGCTTTGCCAGTCTACTCATGTATATAGTCAATTGTTTGATTCTCAGGATATCAAGTACTGTACAGATTTGGACAGATACCCATGAAAAATGGTCAACTAATATTCTCTTAACTAAATTCCACAGATTTAGAAATAAATTAATAACATTTTTTTCTTGAAGGTAGATAATAAACTGAACATATCAGTTGCTCAGTAAAATGGCCGGCAAATCAATATGGATTATTAGAAGTGCTTTATAAGTAGTTTTGTATAATATAGAAAATATGTTTAAGCATTAACACTGAATGTTATCCCACTAGATGCTATCCCAATCAGCATCTAGTGTTAAAACAACTCTATTATACCTTCTCACAATTTGAAATCCTTTTTGCCATAGTTTACTTGCTGGGCCGATTAGGTTTTCATACTATTAAGATTCATAAGAAGTGTAAAATGTAATTTAAAGTGCTGCCACTATAACATTAATCCTATCATGATTTTATATTTATACCAGTCACGTTTGATTTTCACAAGTAACAGTTCTTGGTTATAATAATTTTATTCAGTTTATAAATTTTGTATACTTATACAACTTTTACATATTTTATAAGCTTTATAATAGTTTGAATTGTTTGTTAATTGCATTTTTTTTATCCTATACTCTAATATGAGTAAGGTTTGCTTGTATGTTTGCTTGCTTGAGACATTGATCTTAAAAACAGATCCAACGATTTCCTTCAAATGTTCGAAATAACGAATTTCTGGGATAAAAATAAGTTCTCGACAGGCCTCGTCCCCAGGAAAAATCAAATAATGTAAAAATCAAAACAAAAGAATTGTAACAGCTGTTCATAATCAACCAGGGAACTGTCAAAGTAATACTCATGTTGTTTATGATTATTAACATGTGGTTTCCTGAGAGCAGAGATTAAAAGATTTGAGTGAAGATTACATATATAGAGTAGTAAAATAAATCAAATGGACATTGAGCTATAAATAACAACTGGAGTGACCTTAAAAATGTAGAAAAGAGGCAAATGAGTTATACTAATCTGATTATCAGTAGGGGGAAGTGGTGAGATATTACTCCAAGTCATCTAAACAAACTTACTGGCCCTCCCCCGAGCAAAGCTCGGCCCCCAGGTACTATATTTTAAAGCAGAATTGATTTTAGAAATTAGTTAGAAAGTAATTAATGTCTTGAAAATATTTAAATTAACATTTTTCTTAGTTTTCCATTTATAAGTTTCAACCACATAAATATAATAAATATGGATACAATATTAAAATTGATAACATAATGTTTTTTAAAGCCTTTAGTACACAAATTTTATTTTTGTTTTAACAAAATACAGCGGTTTTATGAAACTTGAAGGAATTTTACGAAACTGTAGGCAAGTTATCACGTTTCCAAATTTATGCAATTTCTACTGGGTTAAGGAGGATTCTGAACCACTGGACCATGTTATTATCATATAACTTAGAGCTACTGGTGATTGGCAGGGATTGAACCCGGGACCTCGCAAACTAAAGCCACACGCTCCTCCAGGCTACTTCCACCACTGTGCAGTGTTCACAGACAAGGTGCAGGAACTAGAACTGAAATGACTTGTAAAACAAACAATACAGTCACAAATAGGTAGCACCTAATATGGTTGCCTTAATATGTACCTGGCCTTTGCATAAAGTGGGTCTAAGTAAGACCCCCGGCAGAGATTTTGTTTAGCAAAACTATCCCAATCAGCATCTATTGTTAAAACAACTCTATTATACCTTTTCACAATTTGAAATCCTTTTTGCCATAGTTTACTTGCTGGGCCGATTAGGTTTTCATACTATTAATATTCATAAGAAGTGTAAAATGTAATTTAAAAATTTCATTTAACAAACTTTGTTGTGATGTTTCGTGATGGAAGATGAACACTGGTCAATAATTCCTCGAAAAATCATAGTTGAAAAGCTGCTGAGCACGTATTGGCACACAATACATTTTCTTTTTTTGCATACTTATGTGTTGTCCCTATAACAACAATAATGGAGGATGTGTAACACAAAAAGGAGCTTGTTTATCACAATAACAGTGACCACAAAGGAGGCTTCTGTATTCATTGTACTATAAAGTGCCCAGACCAAAATTCTATTGCTGCAAAAAAAACCGCATTGGGCCCTGAGCTCCAAACAGAACTGTGTATTTAACGTACGGGCAAAGTGCAGCGGTGTGACACGACAGATGGTTTTGCGCAGGTACTTGAGAGTGTCGGTCTTTGCGATGGACTGGTGGTACGTGACACCTTCAGTGGCGCCTTGCACGGAGTCACAGGTCTCGTTGTCCCAGTAGCCGAACCTCGGGTTCCCGTGGAACTGGTTAACTGTGAAGAACCGGTAGCCGTTGTCTGGCCCCATGTACACTGTCACCTCGTCTACAAAGTTGCTGTAGATCTGAAGAAAATAAAACCAGTTTAGAACCAGTAAGAAAGGCTTTAAACTTATTTCTGAATTAATTACTGCTAGCTACTGTATGGGTATTGATTAGTAAAATATCCTTTTGTGATACTACCATAAGCAGATAAAATAAATTTAAAGAAACTGACTCACAATATTGCAGTTCATTAGGGATAGGGATTCTTTAAGCAAACTCTGGCCCACATAATTATCCAGCTTACTTATGGGCATTTTTCATCCAAAACATAAACAGCATACAATACTGGTTAACACTACATGTCATCAGGTGGATTTAAACCCAAAATAGACCTTTTGATGGTTCTGAGACTGAATGGACTAAAATTTTAAAGGACCGAATCCTTGTGACGCCAGTAGAGATTCCTGGAGCAACAAAACAAGCAAATGATTCCTGGGCATCGTTCAAGTGCCCAATATTGTTTTTCTTGCATCCCAGATATACTTTGCTAGCCTAACTAACCAGCCTTTCACAAAAAAACACTGCCAAAATTATGGAAAAGGGAAGGGCAAAGAATCGGTTTGCAGAACTTGAGTAAGAAACCTATTCTCCCAGCTAACTTATATACAGCAAATGGGTTAGAGACTGCTGCTGAGGTAACTCCTTGGATAAAGCTAACGTACATTGGTAGCGGGCTATACGTACTGTTCTTACAAAGATAACTAGAAATTTTGCCAAATCATCTCTAATCATCTTTCAACCAAACACCTCCATTGCAATGTGCTCAGCTGGTTAGTCTAATATAATAGTAATTTAATCAGTGATCATAATGTTTAATCTTGTATCAAAGTATATTTTCTGAAAGTATTTTAAATTTCCTATGATATACAACCACTGTAACGGATATCCAGTATGCCGAATGGTGATGAAATATGGTGTAAATGGAAAAAAGGATTTTAGCATAAAAACAAGCACTTTTTATATTTCTTCTTACATAGTATACTGTAATACTGCTATAGTAAAACATGTCTTCACCTTTCAAATTTTGAACCACACATTGGGTTTAGAGGTTATCAAAAGAAAGTTATTAATGTTCAATTCCAAAGGAACACGGTAATGTGAATTTTGAAGAATGGTAATTAATAATAGTTTTGGTTATTCCTAATCTGGGATTCTTAATTTACATATTTTCTTTGAGTTATTTAAACCATTTACCCATTAGTTTAATGTAGTTTGATCATTACTCAATTAAACTAACTTCACAAAGTACAATTTAAATTCTAAATATATAGTATTCTTTTACGTTCTGAAAACTTTATATTTCTGATTGGAAACGTCAATCTACTCTTCTTTTAATAATAAGAAAAATTAAACGTACATCCATTTGCCTATTACTGAGCAATCGTCGTGGAGTTCTCAAACCAGGATGCTGGGTGCATTTTGTGTACGGTTTTTGAAACCAGAATGCATTATCAGAGGGAATACCGCAAGTTTTATTACAATATTATTCGAGGTAGATAGTTTAGATATATTTATACAACTAGGAGTACGCTCTTATATCGCGTATAAGGATTGAGTGATCGCGTAAAAAAAAAAAAAAATGTTTCAATTGACAATATACCTCATGGGCCCTCCATTATAAATGCAGCTTGACAATGACATACAAATCCAGAACATGACAAACAATGAGGCCTGAAACCTGTCAATCAGTCAGACAAAGTGCATATGAAGTAGTTACTCACCCCTCAGTCTCACTGAGGGCTGTATCATCTAGGCCCTCATAATAATATTAGCTGAAGATTTTGATAAAATGTAATATGTTGGCGGCAATAAAGGTCCCCAATCAGTGAGAGCACGTGGTTTAAAAGTAGTTATTTACACTTTGGTTCCACTGGAGGACCCATCAGGATATTTATTTTATTGTAGCTTAATATTGCTGTAAAAATCTATAAGTATAAATACAGAACTTGATGAACAATACGTTTTAAAATCAGTCAATTGGTTTTGAATGCCTAAATATCTTAAACTCTAATCCAGAGGTTTTAATGTAACACATAAAACTTACTGGGGGGAGGGGGGCTGTGCCCCCCAGGCCTCCCATTGTTATTGTAACTTTATACGGTTGTTCAAATACATAGGCAACCTATAAATGCAGAACTTAATAAAACAATAAGGCTTAAATCATTCAATTTGTTTTTAAGAAGAATAAATTGCCTCATTTTAAAAAGAAAAGAAAAGTAGTACCTTATGTTAAATATAATCTAGGAAGAAATTAAAACTCTTTGACCCACTTCTTAGAATCCACGAGTCATTGTGTCAAGGTCCAAGATTTTGTATACATCTTAATATATAAATACCCCCGTAGCAGCAAACCTGCGTACTCAGCAAATTTCCAATGCATAAATATGCATATATATGTATCTTAATGCCACATATCAAGTTTCATCAATATACATTCATAAATAAACGATTTATGACATTTTAATTATTCTCCATAAGAATAACATGACGGCTGAGTGTGCAGGTTTGCTGAAGCAAGGAACTCCAAAAATGGGGTTTTACACAAATATCAATATAACTCAAGTAGGTAAAGCCACATACCAAATGTGAATAATTTATGTTCATAATTAAGGGAGATAACATGTTACTTATTCTCCATAAGAATAACATGGGACTGAGTACACAGGTTTGCTGCTACAGGAACTATCGGCCGAAAAATGTTTTTTAGTGCAAATATCAATAGACCACAACGATATGAAGTAATATACCAAGTTTCATCAGCAAAAGTATATAAATAAGCGAGATATACAATTTATCTTATTCTCCGTAAGAATAACATTGGACAACATACTGGGTTTAGCACTTTCGATATCTCTGTAACCATTTGGCGTAGAGCAATGATCAAAACACTAAATTGTGCGTCTTTCTAAGCTGATACCAATGGAAAAAAAACTAAAATTTGACTTTTTCAACAATTATATGTAAAAAGCTCAAAAAACCCACTTTTGGGATACAAACCCCCCCAAAATACCTCTTTGGATAGGTCGATCCGTCTGGTTTTCGAACTTAAAGTCATAAATGCTGCTTTACACGTTTATACCAAATTTTGTCAAAATTGGATTAATTTTACGACAGTTATCGTGCTCACGGACACACACACACACACACACACACACATATATATATATATATATATATATATATATAGGCCTATATACAGTTTTTGAAAGAATGGTGTTTTTGGCATCTGGGGACCTCAAAATGAAAAGTTATCATGGTCATGGGCCTAGGTCTTGCCATGCCGACTACGGTAATAGCTTCATCCCTATATGGGAAATTCGCTGAAATGGATCCCTATTTCCCTTGGTCACGCCATTACTTGAGAATTAGTGGACCAAATTGAATAATTATTTCTTGTTGAGTTCGTTTATGTCAGGACAAGGTTCTTATATAAGACAATTTTTAATCTGACCTAAGAGCTCTGGCCCACAGGCCTTCAAAGTTCGTATTGATTTTATCTAAGTTCAGTTAGTTACACCAAGCAGCTGTAAACATACTTGAAAGGCATATACATATGTTGATTATAGAAATAAAAAGCTACTTGAATGGAAACTCTCATTTTGGAAATAAAAAGAGTACTTGAATGGCAACTCAAACTCTTTTTTAGCGAATTTCCCCTATAGGAAAGAAGCTATTACCGTAGTCGGCATAGTAAGACCTAGGCCCGGGACCATGATAACTTTTCATTTTGAGGTATATATATATATATATATATATATATATATATATATATATATATATATATGTATATATGTGTCCGTGAGCACGATAACTCTCGTAAAAATGATCCGATTTTGATGAAATTTGGTATAAACGTGTAAAGCAACATTTATGACTAAGTTCGAAAACCAGCCAGATCGCTCTATCCGAAGGGGTATTTTTGGGGGGTTTTGTACCCCAAAAATGGGTTTTTTGAATTTTGTACATGTAATTTTTGAAAAAAACAAATTTTAGTTTTTATCATTGGATTCAGCTTAAAAAACACACAATTTGGTATTTTCATCATTTCTCTACGTCAATTGGTTACCGAGATATTGAAAGTGCTAAACACAGTACGTTGTCTAATGTTATTCTTATGGAGGAAAAAAAAAATTGTATATCTCGCTTATTTATGAACGTATACTGACGAAACTTGGTATATGGCTTCATCTGGTTGTGGTATATTGATATTTGCTCAAAAAAATGTTGTTTGCCAAAGACACCCGTAGCAGCAAACCTGCGTAATCAGCCCCATGTTATTCTTATGGATAATAATTAAATGCCATGTCTCTCTTAATTATGAACATAAATTAATCAAATCTGGTATATGACTTCACCTAGTTGAGTTATATTGATATTAGCATAAAAATCCATTTTTTGTTTTCCTTGTTGCAGCAAACCCGCGTACTCAGCCCCAATGTTATTCTTATGGAGAATAATAAAAATTGTAATATCGCTTATTTGTGAATATATTTTCATGAAACTTGGTAAGTGGCTTTATGTAGTATTAATGAAAGGGTTAAAGGAAAGGATCCGAATATTTTCTTTCATTAGATTGTTAAGAATAAGTATAGCCTATTAACGTTTGTTAAATAGCCAAAATTACCCGTCACGAATAAACACACCAGATTGGAGAGAGGATTCTCTTGACTAATGCAGGGTGGTGTGAACTTTGAAATTCCATGAGAACGGAAGGGTACACTTTCATAAACGGAACAATACAAAAAGCCGAATAAATTTATCGATATATTGATTAGATCGACTGTAAAATATTTTATCATCTGTATGTTAGTTATTACGTAATATTTGTTTTTTAGTTTTTTTTATCAAATAAACTTAAAATAAAAATGAAATAAACCTTACCTGCATAAACAAAATAATTGATTTACAAAACATAAAAGTAAAAAACAAACAAATTTAAAATGTTTCTAGGAAATAACTTTATGGTATTACAGCAGCATGTAAAAAGAACATACGATTTCCATAGATCCGTTAAAAGGTTGCTCCCGAGAATACATGTTTAAGTATTATTGGAATCAACGTTTCTTACCTGGAAAAATTTCCAGACAATATCTTCCACATCTTTGAGACCGAACATAACCGAATAACCTAAATAATAGCTATACCGTATCGAACAATTTCATTTTGTTTTAGCGAATTTCCCCTATAGGGAAGAAGGTATTACCGTAGTCGGCATGGTAAGATCTAGGCCTGGGACCATGATAACTTTTTCGTTTTGAGGTCCCCAGACCCCAAAAACACCATTCGTTCGTAATATATATATATATGTGTCCGTGAGCACGATAACTCTGGTATTAATTATCCGATTTTGATGAAATTTGGTATAATCGTGTAAAGCAGCATTTATGACTTAAAGTTCGAAAACCAGACAGATCGACCTATCCGAAGGGGTATTTTGGGGGGGTTTTGTACCCCAAAAATGGGGTTTTTGCGTTTTTTATATATCATTTTGAAAAACGTCAAATTTTAGTTTTTTTTAGAATCAGCTTAAAAAGACGGACAATTTGGTGTTTTGATCATTTCTCTATGTCAAATGGTTACAGAGATATTGAAAGTGCTAAACACAGTACGTTGTCCAATGTTATTCTTATGGAGAATAAGAAAAATTGTATATCTCGCTTATTTATCAACTTATCCTGATGAAACTTGGTATATTGCTTCATATCGCTGTGGTCTATTGATATTTGCACTAAAAACACTTTTTGGCTGATAGTTCCCGTAGCAGCAAACCTGCGTACTCAGCCCCATGTTATTCTTATAGAGAATAAGTAACATGTTATCTCCCTTAATTATGGAAATAAATAAATAAAATTTGGTATGTGGCTTTACCTTCTCGAGTTATATTGATATTTGTATAAAACCCCGTTTTTTGTGTTCCTTGCTTCAGCAACCCTGCATACTAAGCCGTCATGTTGTTCTTATGTAAAATAATTAAAATGTCATATAAATCGTTTATTTATGAATGTATATTGATGAAACTTGGTATGTGGATTTATGTGGTATTAAGATACATATATATGCATCGGAAATTCGCTGAGTACGCAGGTTTGCTGCTACGGGGGTATTTTATATGATCGCTCCATCATTTATGAATGTGTACCCGAATGAAAAGTTTCTGATAAACACAGAACCTTATTTGTGAATGCTACAGTAAAAATCTTTCAGAAAAAATAATATAGGCTATGAATAAGTTATTGGTCCAATACTTTCTATTTCAACCGGTTATGAATATGCAACAGTTAAAACTGTTAACACACTGTGGTGGTCAGGATAAGATTAACGCGGTTTAATTATAGAGCTTTGTCACTTTTGTTAAAAAAGTGAAACCTCACTGGAAAACATCTAGCCAAAGAATAATAAAGACTAACATAAGTTGTGAAGAGGGGATTTGATTGGTTAATATATTTGTTGCCATGAAGATCGGAGGGTATAGAGCGTAAAAATGGCGGTCAGCATGTAAGCACAGTTTTTTACCCCAGACGAGACCTCTATAGATATATACCTCGTTGGATACGATAGGATTTGTTATTTAAAAACAACATAAGATAACCTAACCTAACACACTGTACAAGATGGGTGGTAAAAAAAAAAAATACCATTTCAACATCGGAGGTCACTCTTATCACTGACTTTGGCAAAAAATCAATTCCTAGGTTCTAAAATATAAAAAAAATAGCTAGGATAAACTGGAAAATACCTGAAACTCATTCCGTTAATATCAAAATAAAATTATGGCCCCTATATAGTCCTGACACAGACTTGCTTGATACATAGAGAAATACACCCGCTATTGGCTAAATACACGGCTAATTCATGTACTTTAGAACTTGACGTTAAATTAAAACACATTGTCAATATTAGAAAAATATGTACATACCACTAACTGTTTGTACGTTGTCTTCAGTTCCTCAATTGATAATCAATCAAAAGTCCACATTTCTGATCCCAGTCATGGCCATGACGCCTCTAGCTTCCATGAAAAAAAAACCCTAAGTGCGAGGCCTTTGTAGGCGCGAGGCCTTTGTAGGCACGAGGCTCTTGTGCGGCTGCATCTGTCGCGCCGCCCTAAGGACGGCACTGGGTCCTTATCACGTTAAGTAGATACCTTGGGTTAGGTAAGGTGTATGAGGTGGTGTGGTCTGTCGGATTCATCGTAGTATGTTTGGCCATTCCAAGTAGGTCTACAGCTTACCTCAGCAAACTTCTCACAAAAAGCGAGTGGACATATGTGAGATTTTGTAAATCCCAAATATAGGCTAAGCTAGTCCTCTTAAAAAATCCTCCCTAATAGACAACCAAGGCCTATATATAGATACTTACAGCAAGGCTAAAATTAGAATGTGATGGTTGACAAACAATAGCATTGGCCTACCGTATCTACAGTATATGAAAGTTAAATAGGTATGGTAACTTAGTCTTAAAGAATACCATTTAATCTTCATATATTATTAAAACGTTGCAGACAGTATTTCATGTATATTGACAGCATCAGAAGTTTGTTTTTAGTCACATCTTTCTTATATAGCCTACGTATGTTACTTATGAATAAAACTGTAGGCTATAGGCCTAAACCAAAACCTCAGGTCTAAAGTTATTCCCACAGATTATTTAACCAGTAATGGAATAATGTTGTCATTCTCGCCGATGTCACTTTTATCGTGTTCCTGTAGTTCCTGTAGTTCCTGGTAGCTTAACCAATTCAGCCCATTACAAGAACTGTTTGGTAACCGGTTTGGATACCGGGTGCGGTAGCTAAGAGGTAGAGCGCTGGTCTCGGAAGTCAGCCATGGTCAAGCGTAGGTTCAATCCCGGCTGCCTGCAGCGATAATTTTTCACGAGCGGTCATCACTGGCTTGCCAAAGTCAAGTCACAAGTCATCCGGTGTATACAATATATACCCTGCTTTACTGCAGGAGGGGCAGAATGAGATTATTCCACATCGGTTGGGAATAATGAGAAGCAACATTGTCTTGGGATATGTACCAAGGATCTGGAGAAGGGCAAGAGTTACAAGAGTTACCTACATTTCAAAAGCTGGCAAGAAAAATATTATGGAGCCGAAATCGTATTAGCCCATAAGTCTTACATCCTTTCTCCTGAAAACTATGGAAAAGGCTGTGGATAACTACATCAGGGTGGAGTTACTGGAGACATCTCCCTTACATCCGCAGCAACATGTATACAGGGCAGGTAGGTCAAGAGATACTGCACTGTATGAATTGACTAGTATTATCAGGAAGACGCTTGATTGTAAGGAGTCTGCTTTATGTGTTTTTTTTTCCGGATATAGCAGGAGCCTTTGATAACACCTCACATGAATCCATGACAGAGGTACTGGAAAGGAAGGGTGTGGACAGAACGACTATTCGTTGGATAGGCAATATGCTGTCCACAAGAACAGTGGAAGCCCACATTGCAGAAAGAATCATAAAAATGAATATGGAAAGGGGCTGAACCCAGGGTGGGGTACTATCCCCCCTTCTATGGAGCTTGGTTGTAGATGAACTCCTCGGGATTCTTACTAGGGGAGGTCTACACTGTATTGGATATACGGATGATACAGTTATCATTGCAAAAGGAAAATTTGAGGAGACTCTCTGTGATTTAATTCAAGGGGGTCTAAATCAAACGAAGGAATGGTGCAAGTCTGTGGGTTTGACAGTCAATCCAGCAACAACCTCACTTGTACCCTTTACTATGAAAAGAAGGCTACCACTATCATAGCTACATCTGCCCTACTGACCTGCAGGTGCTATGCAGGGAAATCGTGGGGTTGCAACCCACGTGTATTAAGGTGGATGTATACCATGATGGTGAGACCAATGATCGCATATGGGTCAGTAGCTTGGGCGGGTAGGACCAAGTTTAAGAACACGAGGAAATTGCTGGAGAAGGTACAAAGAATGGCTTGTGTTACCATAACGGGAGCCATGAGACCCTGTCCTACAGTAGCCTTAGAAGTAATCCTGGACCTGACACCTCTGCATTTGGTTGTGGAGAGATCGGCAAAGGAGGCCCTACTTAGGATGGAGAAAATAGGCATGAAAATAAATCCTACTCATGGCGGAGACTCCCTTCTGTCAGGTCTAGAAGAATTACTGAATCTCCCAAGGGACTCAGCAATCAGAAGGTTCAACTTTGAAAATAATGTTAGCACTGTGCTAGGGAACAAGCAACAGTGGAATGGTGAGTCCACATATCTACTGGCGAGACATGCCATCAGGTGGTACACTGATGGGTCAAAAACCAATGAGGGAACCGGGGTTGGTGTGTTTGGCCCTAGAACCAAATACACACAGTCCATGGGGATTTCCCCGAGCATCTTTCAGGCAGAGGTGAATGCAATTGAGAGATGTGTACAGTTCAACCTTAGTAGAAAATACAAGAAGCGGGATATTGCGATCCTATCAGATAGCCAAGCAGCCATCAGGGGGCTGAGTTCACCGGTAATCAGCTCCAGAATAGTGTGGGACTGCTGGCAGAGTTTAAATATGCTAGGTAGGACAAATAGAGTGTCTCTCCTCTTGGTGCCGGGACACCAAGGAGTAGAGGGTAATGAAAAAGCAGACAGGCCTGTTCGAGAAGGGGCGGCAAAACCCTTCACTGGCCCTGAACCAGGGTGCGAGCTAGAGGATGCTTTCTTCAGGAGGAAACTCAAATAGAAGGAAGAGACAGAGAGAGCAAGCAGGTGGGTGACTTCATGGTTGTAGACTGGCCAAGGAAATGCTTGGCAACTTTAATCAAAGATCTGAAAATCTGATCAGGCTAAACAAGAACAGCTTAAGAATTCTAATAGGGTTTCCCACGGGACGCTGTAGACTTAAGGGCCACCTTAAGAAGATGGGTATGGTAGAAGAGAATGGATGCAGATTCTGCCATCAGGAGCAGGAGAAACCCCCAAGGCATCTACTGGCTGAATGTGATGTGGTTGGTCTAAAAAGGGCTAGGAGTTTGGGATCATACCACATAAGCATTAGGGATGATCCCCTTTTAGAACCCCCCCAACTTCTGAACTTCATCAGGGAGCTAGGGTTGGAGGAGGATCTCTAGGAAGGAACTGAAAGCTCAGAAGCGGGGGCATAAAAGATCTTGTTAGGTCGTAGTGCATTCTTTCCCCCAAGTTTATCAGTATTAGTATCACCACTGGCTTGCCCATGTGACTATTGCCGTTAACGGTACCTTGCTGTCTTTAGATCGCCGCACAGGCCTCTTGGCCTATGGCAACAGGCAGTTAGGGTTTTTTTATAAACAAAAATTAGGGATGGACAGAGCTACCTGTGAGATTTTAATTTATATTTGGCCAGAACTGTTCTGAGATTACCTTTCTTTAGCAGTTACTGATAAAACCTGAAATTTTGTATCACAATAGTTAAAACAAAAGTCTGATAAAGCACTTACTTGATGAAGAATGCCCATGTTCTGGACAGGGACGATGGTGGGAGCCATCTGGTGAGCAACTTTGAGCAGAGGATCCGAGAGGTTCCAGAAGTAGTTGTAGACTGTGGCGTTCATCAGTGGCTGTGAGTCCAGTCGGTTCTGTAGTAGATTGAACCCCAGCTTGGTGAAGAAAGAAGCATCCCATAGATAAGATGACATTCCCTGCAAAAAGTTCCATGAGCCAAATAAGCAAACTTAAGGATTTAACCAATTTACATCATCAACAATTTATGAAGTTTAAAGAATAAGTATAAAGAATAATAAGACATGCCTTGTGTAGCCTTGTTACTGACTAAGACCGACTGATTCTTTAGTCAAGATCATTAATTAATAGATCAATGACCAATGACAGCTAAATCCAGTATTAAACCTTTAAAATATTTTCTCAGGATTTTGCTCAGGATCGATCTGGCGAACTTCAAAATATAAAATTAATAATAATAATAATAAAAATAATAATAATAATAATAAAAATAATAATAATAATAATAAAAATAATAATAATAATAATAAAAATAATAATAATAATAATAAAAATAATAATAATAATAATAAAAATAATAATAATAATAATAAAAATAATAATAATAATAATAATAATAATTTTTTGGGAGGAGGTTAAAATGCGTTTATGCACACTGAGAGGCTCGTTGTCTTCTCAGTAGTGCCGGACACCCGCAAGCTCGTTGTCCTGCGAACTACCGGCTAAAAAAAGCCCCTCATCTCCTAAGACACTAGCCTGGAACTGTTTAGCACATTACTTCGGGCTAGGTCTTTTTTGTTATGCCACTAGGGCTTTCCTCCTGGGGGTATTATGGGAATTAGGCCGATCCAGATCGACCTTTTTTGCTCGAAGTAAGCCCTCAGTAAAGCGCTTAACACAGTTCCAGGTGTCCTCTCCCTAGAGCATAGCTCCAACGATGTTGTCGGGAGTGATTACCACGCCAATCTCGGACGAGAGAGAGACTCGGCGGGTGTGCCACCTATCACACTGGAAGAACGTGTGCTCGGCCGTGTCTGTCATCCCGGGACAATACAGACAGCCCGAACTGGCAACCTTCCCCATCCTGTGCAAATAGGTTCGGAAGTACCCGTGACCCGATAAAAGCCGGGTCACAAAGTAATCAACCTCGCCATGCTGCCGTTCAATCCATGGTCGGATGCCCGGAATGAGCCTGGCGGTCCATCATCCTCGAGACTCGGCTTCCCATTCGCGTTGCCAGCAGTCGAAGCTGCGGTCTCGCTCTTCAGTGGCAGCGGTCTCTCTGCAAACCTCGGGCCTCCTCCAGTAGATCCCCTGGCGCTCCCTCGCAAGATAGAAGATGGGGATGACGCCGGCGATCACCATCACTGCCGATTCGGAAACCGTGCGGTAAGCAGATGCGACGCGCAAGGCACCTCGACGCTGGAAGCGAGATAGCCGGTCTTGATAAATTTGCTTCTCCAGGACATGGACCCAGATCTCAGCTCCATACAGAAAGACTGACTGGACAGCAGACATCAGCAGGCGGCGTTTGCAGGCGAGCGGTCCACCGACATTGGGCATAAGCCTACTAAGGGCAGCCACTCCCTTAGCGGCTTTGTCGGCTGTTTGCTGAATCTGCTCCCCAAAAATCATCCTACTGTCGACCATGACACCAAGGTACTTGGCAGCAGACTTAGTCTCGAGTTGAGCATCTCCTATTTGCACAGGAAAAATCAGAGGAATTCTCCTCTTAGTCAGGACCACGACCTCGGTCTTGCCGAGAGCCAGTGATAAGCCGTGATCCCGCATCCACTCGTTGACTTTGAGCATCACCCGCCCAAGCTTGAGTTTGGCCATCTCAACGTTCCTTGCTGCAATCAAGGCAGCAACGTCATCGGCGTAGCCAACAAGACGGGTCTCATCGGGCATGCCGAGTCTCAGCAAGCTGTCATAAGACACATTCCAGAGATCGGGTCCGATAATCGACCCTTGTGCAGCCCCGGAAGTGACGGAAATACGCCGCTGGCCTTCGGTGGCGTCGAAAAGCAGAACACGGTCAGTCAGATACACCTCGATCATCCTCAGGAGGTAGGTGGGAATGTGGAACTTATGCTCGAGCGCCCACAGCATATCGCTCCACCTGGCGGAGTTGAAGGCATTCTTCACGTCGAGCGTGACTAGGAGGACCACGCGGCGCGACCACTGGTTGTGATCCTCCGCCCTCCTCACAGCCTTGACCACCTCCTGGATTGCATCAATGGTCGAATAACCTCTGATCTGAAACCGTGCTGATGTGGAGACAAATCCCCTGCAGAGACGATCGCCTCTGTCAGTCTGACACGAAGGAGTTTTTGGAGCGCTTTGCCAGTAGTGTCGAGCATACACAGGGGACGAAAATAAGAAGTAATAATAATAATAATAATATTAATAATTTATTTTTTCCAAACACTTAAAAAACATAGTTTACAAATACAATATACAATATCCCAGGCTGCCTGTAATACATTTAAATTTTTAAAATATATCAATTTATTAAACACCAAAATAAAACGTCCTGTATCTTACCTCTAATTGTTGAGCCTCTACTTAATTAATCTATGTAGTGTTTGGAAAAATAATGGGGCCCCGTAGGTCAAATACCTGATTTGGGGTTCCACAAAAAAAAAAAGGCGATTTGGGAAGTGATTTGGGTTCCCACGCACGCCAACCACTGCCAAACACAGCCAATTTCAGAGGCAATTCAAAAAGGCAATAACCAAATCCAAGAGGCAAATTAGAATAACATACTATTTTCTTTAAATAATAATTTATGATTGATTAGGCACGACCCATATAGATGCTACCCTGAGTCAACACAATAAATTCAAAACTCATCTGACAAGTTAGGGAGCAATTTCTATTGGGCAACTATAATGCAGTAATATAAGTCATGATCAGTAAATCTATTTTTAACCATTCAATTAACCCTTCCAAATTTTGGGGTCAAATTATGTTGACCAAAACGGAAGTACTGTATTTGTATAAGAGATGTTAGTTAATAGATAGATGTTACACACTCAACATTTCCGCTAGGGGAATGTCATGGAATTTACCATTTTTTTAAATATTTCCTTTGCTAAAATAAATACGGTCATTTAAGAGTTTAATAGGTAGAATTCAGGTATAAGCAACAGTAACTTACTAATACAGCTAAATTTGGCAGAACTAGCGTAGCATTAAGCGAAAGGTGATTCATCTCAGGCAGAAAAATGGCTGTCCGGTGAGCTGTGTATGTCATGGTTCCATTTTCATTGAACTTCACATCTGTGTGAACAAGTTTTTCCCTGGATACAAAAATTAACATAGTTAATATTGGATAGTAAAGTAAAAGATCAATAACTATTAAATGATAATATATATAATTAGTTTAATTAGTATAATTATTATGACCAAAAATAATTTAAACTTTCTTAAAGCTTAGAAAGATTATATTCCATCCTTTGATTTGTCATATGCATTAAAGTGAGATATTATTAGGAAAAATAATAGCCTAAATTAAAAATAAAACAAAAAAATATTTTTAAAAACAGGTGTAAAATTAAAATTTGTCACATTAGGAAAGCAATGTTAAAATGCTTACTTTATGTTAAATTCAGAAGTTTTAAATTATTTAAATCATTTGGGGGAAGCTCGATTACACATCATATAGATGGTCCATCGACCCTCTGATATATTGAAAGAAATTTAAATATCTGAGGAAGGGTCTATGGCCCATCGAACCATTATACAAATTTAGTTTTGTTTACAAAAGGGGTCGATGGACCATCGACCCAGTTTATATATTTCTCTAATGAAATAAAATAAGGCTCAATGTAACATCGCCCCAAAATTATAAATATTAATATTATATTAAAAAATAAGTAACGGGTCGATTATAGATAGTCCATCTTTAAAACTTAATTTAAATATGTTTCATTTGGGGGGCGATGTACCATCTATATGATGTGTAATTGAACCATGCGTTTAACAATCTAATAATATAAAGTGTAGGGTCCATTACACATCAAATAGATGGTACATCGACCCGTTAAAACATTATTCTAAATAACTTTGGTTTAGGGGTCGATGTACCATCTATTTGATGTGTAATCGACCCTATGTCTTTATAATATGTTATTTTATGGATAGAGGGTCGATGGTCCATCAGACCAAAATATAATATTTTATCTTAATTTATAAAATGGTCTGATGACCCATCGACCCTCTATCCATAAAATAACATACTATAAAGTTTATATTTTTTATTAAATCACATTTCCTAAACGACTGATGGTCCATCGATAGTTTATGTTATTTCATTTATTTTATTCAAGGGTCGATGTACCATCTATTTGATGTGTAATCAGCCCAGCCCCAATCATTTAATGACAAGTAAGATTTCCTTATGAGTTTGTGTACAGCACATCATTTATATGTCTTTCTCTTTAATTTATGGTATAATTAAGTCAAATTTTGTTTTGGAACTTTGTTTTGGAAGTTCAAAACAAAGAGGAATAAATTAAGTATTTGCTCTCTGCTCAAAAGCATGACCGTTTATGGAGCATGTTCCTAAATTTGTATTTATATCATATCGAAAAAGTAAGAGCATTAAACAATTGTTAGCAATGTTGTTTGAAAACTGTAGGGGAATGTGAGAATTCAAAAAAAGTCGTTCAAGAATCTGGTCTGACTAAATTATGAGTTATGATGTGGTCCTCACTATTGTCTGTTTATCTGTGTCGGGTCTTTCTTTTCCTTATTGATTTTTTTGCACACTGATTAAGCAAGAGAATAAAGTTGATAGTACTAATCAAGTTGCAAATCCCTGTTGTCCTCATTGATAACCCATGTGAGATAATAAGAGAACCTAATGAAGCATCTTACTATGGGACAATGGAGGCACAGTTTGTGTGCCAATCCTGGCATCAGCTTCAGAATCTGCACACAAGGAATGGTATAGTGGGTAACACAAGAGAACAGACCTGAACAAGCCTACAGCACACTCACCACCTACCAAGCGATAATACAGTCATGCTGGCACTAATGAAGTGGTATGAGCTAAGTGCTAGAAATAAACAGATTCAGGTCTATTCTTTTGTGTCATGTCTGGTAAAACACAGAGTTGCCACGAGGTAAGGGCAACCAAACCCACCTCTCTCCTGAATTTCAAGGGCTCTCACAGACTTTTTGCCCCAGGCCCCTAATCGCCTCGGGGCAACCCTGGTCCTACAGCCTTATTTTTTGTAATTTATTTTTATTTGATATATATATGCCTGTTGCATTTTTATGTTTTGAAAGGGAACAGTAAAAATACCTTTGCCTAGTTACTATTTAAGGTCTACCTGTTCTTAGAAATCATCAGTAATTATAATAACACAGGGAAAAATGGCAGCTAGGTCCAGTAGCAAACCTTAACAAAATTTGCTGATTTTTCTGAGGATTGATCTGGCTAACCTTAGATTGTGATGCGAGCACTATAACCACTACATCACCCAGCCTTGGACATAGTGGGCAGGGTTTTCCTATATTATTAGTCTACTCTACCTTTACTGCTATATCTTGAGACACTGTTACACCTGAATTATATAATCATACTAAACATATTGAAATATTCATGCACAACTGAAATGCTAGT